>OX388282.1:4800000-7200000 GCA_947579855.1 Anticlea derivata
ACGACGCAGTAGTGTTGTAAGGCACTCTCACCCGATGGAGTTATGACATTGTAGGTTGTGGGAAGTCAGTGGGTGGAGCACGCTCAAGACCGTTCATCGTGGCATTTTTTGGGGGAGGCCTATATCCTATAGCCTATATCCGCATAAATCGTTTTCATCGGCGTGCGATATGTCATCTAAAATGCATTTCAAATTGATCCTTATCTCTACTGGATATAGTCAATTTTGCATTTGACATTGAAGGTGTACAATATCCCAAGCCCCCTTAAAAGAGAAACTCAAAATTGACTTTATAAGATAAGGATAATTTTGAAATACATTAAGATGATATATCGTACTATCACCAAAATTTCCGCCTTACCAATTTTGAAACTGTTTCGCTTGTACACGGCTAAGCGGGCTAAGTAAGCCTGTCCGGCCCATCTCTTTATTTATTGCGATCCTTTGAGGATGAACCATTCATTAGTTTATGACTTTGATTACCCAGTCTGTTGTTCAGTTGCAACCAAAACAATACGAACATATTGTTAGACAAAAACGGTACTTTTTATGATTACGCATTTACGCAAGCAAGGCACAGATCACTTCACGCAAAATACACCCTTAGGTTGGTAAGGCAGAATTTTTGGTGATAGTACGTCGTATGCACACGGCGTGATGATGATGAAGTCTTTGATAATCCTGAAGCGTCAATGTAACTTATCATCCCATTATCTTAAAAACTCCATACTCCAATTATGGTTAATTGTCAAGCTTTAAAAAAAATCTTCGCTTCCGTCACAAATGACCTCTCAAATAGCCACTTACGTAAGTGTACGGAAAGAACGTGGATGTCATACCATTTGTATCAATTAACGATCGACATGCTGTTGGCAATATTTCTTTATTGTGACCATTTCTGACCCCCATGGACCCTCTTACGGCCCATTTCGACAATGGCTCTTTAATTTGAGAATTTGTTTGGTCTCCGTTCTGTTGACACGTGTTTTCGATTGAAATTCGAGGTTTCTTTTACATTGTCTTATATCAATTTAATTATCAGAAACTACGAGTACCATGGTACCAAAGTGTAAGTACTATTCGTGTGTAAGTATCATCCGATTCTTTGGGTGTCCTTATACATTATTTTGGTAAAAAAAGCAATAAGTCAAATTAACCCGTTTTAATCACCGAAATCAAATTAAACCCTTAGTTGACAGCGTCAGAGTTTGCCACAGTGTCACAGTTCTGAAAGAGTTGATGAATAAAGAAATTGCGAACCTCGACATTCAGACAGACAGCTGACATTGGACTTTACATTATTATTCCTGTGACGGATTCATCTTTGGATTTGTTATGGTTCGTTGTTCATGGTGGATTAATTCGGGATTGCATTTTAAATGTTAAACTTTGGAATTTATTACTCAATTATGTCATTTTATAAGATTGTGGTGACCCGCGCGACTTCGTTCGCTTGATGTTATTTTCATACAAACTTCAATCCACGCAGCACCCCGTTTGGGGTTCTGTTTCGGTAGTTCCTTTCTTAGTGCATTCCTACTCTACAATAGGAAGCCACCCTCCAAATTTGAGTTATTGCCTTTTCAACAAGCAGACAAATTATCTTTGTCCTTTTTATTTTATTTGGTAGTAGATACCTATTTGTTAATTTTGTTTTTTTATTTTTATTATTTTCTAAGAACCTGTGTACCTATTTTAAAATCTTTAGTCTGTGTTAAATAAATTTATTTTCTTTCTTTCTTTCAAATTTCATTCTCCAGGATAGTCAGTCAGTAACGTTAAGAATTTTATTTATATTGATGATATTTTGGACAGTGGTGTATGCTGTTTGCATGTAGATGCAGACGTGTGTGATCAAGTCTCAGTGGCATATGTCATCATCGGCAACACGAACTGAATGTAGACTTCGTCTTGAGGCTCTGCGACGAGAAGATATGACGAAGTTTTCCAAACGCTGCCCATCCGAGTTGGATTCTTCGGTTGACCTCTTTACAGACAGAGCAGCCAATATCAATGATTTAACATTTTACACTATTTGTAGAAACAAGTTAAAAGATAAAACTAGTCAACTATAAGCAAAACTGGCTTTAAAGTATTTCGAAAAAAGCTTAAACAAAAATCCGCTCATTACAAAGGAAATTGTAGCTTCGCCACAAAAAAACAAAACCACATGTCAATCTTGCTCTTAATACCGCGATAAACATGTTAAACCAAACTGGTCCTTCTGGTTATAGCAATAGGGCTGCCACACTTGCCACAATCAGATATTTTATTTTTAAAGGACTAACTCACTCATTACATGTCACAGTCCCGGGCAATTTAAGACAGTCGGACAGAAAGACCGATGCTGCTGCTATTAAACTAAAAATAGAAAAAAAACGGTAGCCCTTTAATAGTGGGCCATGTTTTATTTCAAACAACAGCTGTAAAAAGTCGTAATAGCGTCGACTATTATTGACACAGGAGTTTCCACTGTACTTGTATCGAAATAAAGGCTTAAATGTTTTTGAGGTAATGACTATAATTACATTTTGTAACGCAAAACGACTTTTAGTAATAAACAAACTAAAAGTCACATGTGTGTGTAGCTGTGACCTTAATATCATGTTCTATTAATCAAAATTCCCACCTGTTAAAAACATAAGAAAATAATCGAAAAAAACTAATGAAATTTCGTTCAAATGACGTGACGCTATTTCGCCTCGTTTCTATTGATTGATTTAAGTCCTGGTGGTCTTCTTATTGAAGTCTTAAATACACATCCCTTATTAATCAAAACAAATAAACACGTATCATAAGTCATTCCTGAGAAAACGTAGGAAAGGTATAACAGTGAAAAAAACCGACCGTGAGCGCTGACGTCCTTCGGTCGAGCGAAGCTGTATCAATGAATTTGTGCGTTTGACTAATGTTATTCCGATGCAGATGAATCGGACAAACGTATGCCGCAATTGACATGTAGTACCTACATTTACCGTCCATCGTTCGAAAACTTTTTGGGACATTACCGTATTTCCCATTCATCATCCACAACCCTACTTCATCCACTGCTGGGTATAGGATACTCTTTGTCCCTGCAATTATTGATGCTTGTGACATCGCCTGCCCGTCTCGCTGCTAGACGACCGACGTTCCCGTATCCTGTTCTTGGATGCCATTCAGTTTACGCGTTACTCCACCTGTCACCACGCTAAATCTCCTGCCCAACTCTATTTAAGTCCCGTTATACAGTCTCCAACGTCTTTCTCATTACGGCCGCCATATTCCGGTTGCCGCTTCATAAGACTAAAACCACAGTATAACGCATCATTGAACACACAAAGCTGATCGCCTCCAATCAACTGGGTCCAAATAAACATATTTGAATAAATAACGGGGGTCAGCCCTAGCGGAGCAATTTGGCGCTAAATTCGCCGCATGGAACATCAAAGCATGCCGCGGTATACAATTAACAGTAGGGTTATCATATCAATAAGTACCTAAGATATTATTATTCGAATAATAAATATAGAGATAAGAGATACTAATAAAATATAATAGTGGTTCGCCCTAAACTGGTATCGATTTCCGGTAAAAATTGGTGCTTTGATGATCGCTCAGGCAGAATTAAGATAAACCTTGAGAATCACATCATAAGCATGTTCTAACTAGTAGTCAATCTTACCTGAACGATGAAGTCACTAAAACTTTATCGAATGGAAGCTCACGTTATTTCGGTTTTCGAATATTACTACGCTGCTCAAAAACCATGGCTAAAAAATAAAACCGTTTTGGAATGTACGAACAAAGCTCTTCATACGACATCCCACATAAGACTTGGTTTTAAAACCCCATTTTGGACTCCTATATCTTAGCAACCCCTCAGCCGATTTAACTTTTACTCTTATTAGTAATCTTGATAGTACGTACTGCTGACCTCAGAAAGATCAGAATGGAGGTAATTGCATCAGTCAGTACACTCACCCACTAGAGCTAAGCTCTTAATAATTATAGTTAGTTTACTGAATCACGGTTATACTGTATCTCAGGAACATCAAAGTACACCGCGCTGTCGCCGTCAGTAGGGCCGTTCCTATTGATTTGTGCATAATACTTGTATTGAGTTACCTAACTGTTTAATTGTCTGTATACTTTTCTTGATTGTTTTTGGAAGAAACATCTTTCATGCTAAAAAAAAGGACTCACGACTTTCATCCCCAAGAATAGTAGACATCCTCTCAGATCTGCGGGCGATTAGATCCTTGATGATGTCTTAATGATGATGATAATCCTAGAGTCGATCCAATAAATTACTAATTCAAGTTCGATATGCCTTTATACTTATAGGGTAGCCAGTTCGAAGCCCGGCGGCGGCAATTACGGGTATGAGAGGCAAATTTCCTCTAGCGCTGAACTATTCGCCATGGAGTTCAGGGGGTTGGAGAAGGCATAAAATATTATTAAGTGGTTAAACGACGGTTAAAAACCGCGTTAGCCTAGTGGGAGGTACCCTGACTTTCGATCCGTAGGTCGCGGGGTCGAAACCTGGAAGTGCACTAATAAGTTTATCTGTTCTGTTAAAATTAAGTGCGATTTAACATGTGCTTAAAACTGTGAAGGTAAACATAGTGAGGAAACCAGTAAGTATTCTTATAAGCGGCGATGGACTTGCAACCTGTCACATGTTGCATTTGTGGACGTGCCTCTGACTACCCACCCTTAGATGTCTTCAAGGATCTGATCGCCCGGAGATCTGTAAGGATATACACCATGCTTGGGGATAAAGATAAAGATAAAGATCATTTATTTGTTTAAACATGTGTACAGTGGATGACAAAACTTGTAGGTGGTTCAACATGCTTGACCGGCGACGTTATGCAAATTTAGATGAAAGTCATGATCATATTTCTTTTTTTCTATTTCTTCAACAGATGATCTAACACACACACACACACACATATAACACAAAAGTCGCAAGCAGTATACAGCGTGATTCAGTTTGAGCTGTCAAAGTTCACAAGAAAAGTTGCGGGCATTATACAGCGTGAGTCAGCGTCGGTGAAACCCACTCTTCCCAGTTTAAGGGTAGTTTCAATACCTTCTCCATCAATTAGCGTTGTCCATTTCTGGTGTCGAATAGTGCAATATGTCGGAATTCGACACAACATACATTTGCAGCGAGTTGGCAGCGTTACAATGTCAAATGCAGATTTTCTAATTAGCCGCATGGAATTGTTATTGCGAAAAGGTATTGGAGAACACGATATACACACGTTATGCGACACGTTATACAGGTGATTCATAATATGTCATCATCATCATCATCAGCCTGATGAAGTCCACTGCTGAACATAGGCCTCCCGCAAAGAGTTCCATGACGAACGGTCTTGAGCCTTTTCCATCCACCGACTTCCCGCAACCTTAACAATGTCGTCGGTCCATCGGGTAGTATCATAATATGTATGATATCCCGAAAGGGGCTTATTCTATACCCAATTGCCAATAGAGTTTATTCTACGACTTTTGGAAATTCGTCATTTTTCATTGAACAAACTAAATGCAAATATCTGCTGTTTTGAGGACATCAGTTCAAACTTAGTGAATCAGCTGTATTGTTGTTGAACTTGATACCGAACTTGTCGTAAGTTGAGTAATTAGTTAAAAAGATGATAAAAATAGAAACAACATCTAATTCGAGACATGGGAAAATATTAATGTTTTTTTTTCTCTTTGTTTCTTCTTTGTATTATTAACAATCCATCATTTGAATGAAATATAACGCTATGTTAGTATTTCGTTGAGCTTATTTTTATAGATCTGTCAATATAGAAAGAAGCAGGTGGTTTGTAGTAGCTTTCAAGTGCAAAATTGGAATAATGTGAGTGCTTTTACATACGGGGCGTATTACCGCGCGTGTCAGTTTTTTCAATGAAAAATCACGAATTTCCTAAACTCGTAGAACAAACTTTATTGCCAGTTGGATGTAGAATAAGCGTCTTTTGGGATAGCGTACATTATTATGAATCTTGTATTTGTAAATAAATTCAAATATTTCTATCAAAAAATTTATATCTCACAAAAAAATTTTAGAAGACTGCCATTCTTGGTACTTATAAAAATATTCAAATGACTTATATGATCGACGATGTAGGAGCATTCATCATTCACCCCACACGCTTAAAAAGTTGACTTGAAAGGCGTACGATATAAGAAGATATCATTATCACAAATTAGCATGTTTTATCACGAAATAATCCTGTTTTAAACCCAACTATAACCAAACGCATAAAGTAACCAAACTTGCCACTAAGGCGCTCCCGGGAGCTTACAAACTAAGATATTCTGGCATTTAACAGAAATTACCACATAGATGTGACACTCATGCCCGGTACGCCTAAGCTCGCGCTAAGTGATCTTTAATTGACCTGCGCGGAATTTCAATGAAAATATTTAAAAAAAGAATATAATTTGACATTAATAAATTGTCAAAAAAAATTGAATTTATTTCAGTCTGCTGTCCGTGGTTAGTCAATTTAATTTAAACAAACAACAGACTCTACACCTGTCCTTTCTAACATGAAAGAAAGTAGACCCCAAGGGGTATTATTTGCTAGTTTCAAGGAAATCTAAACTTCTCGTTGTATTTCGTCAGCATGATGTCGCTTTCAACCTTTGACATTGACATCGGTCTAGTACACGTAAGAATTGTGCCCCAAGTGGTAGATTTGTAGCCAACTTTTGTTATATGCTAAAAACAAAAGATTTAATGTTATTTTTTTGGTTATGAACAGAAACTACCTACACATTTTGTTTTATTTTGTGATATGGTAACTAATTGCATGTGCTTATTCAATTGTTCATATGTCACGTGTTCTTTCCTGATCATGCATCAGGTCAGTTACCAGGTCGAGTTATGGTGGCCCTAAAGAGGGCCAATGACCTTTAGTGAAAGAACCCAGATTTACACTACGTATTGTCGAAACTAGGCAAACGTAAAATTTGCCGTATGCGCAGATGTGATTTTAGTGCCCTAAAAATGTATTGCGTATCCAAACAACTTTCACGTTTGCCAAGATCCGTCGACCGAATATTCAATTAGAAAAGGAAGCTCGCGAATGAGTTGCGTTTCTATAGGCCAGTATTATAACCTTGGCTTGCGGTTAGATTAGAAGAGAAACTGAAATGAAATCATTGGGGTGGATACATTTGCATACACTTCTAATGAACTTGTGTTCTTCACTCTTCAGCGGTTTTTGGAAGATAGGTAGGTACAAGAATGTATACCTTTACAACACAAGTGTCTATTATTATGTAGGTAAGTCCTTTTCAGAGGAACAGGAAAGATATCAAAGCCTATCAAAATTAAATGTTTTCAAGCATCGTCTATGTCATTGGTGGCTAATATTTGACTTTTACTATCATAAAGTAAGCGCGCTCCATCTCACTTGCAAAAGTGAGATGGTGGTCAAACGCTTAGCCATCACCAATAAAAAAAAAACATGAATTATTCGTGCTTGGTGCACAGACGTGTCGCATGAATTTTAGATGATATATCGCACACCGTTTGAACATGGCTTCTCCATGACATGCGATGGTGCTTCTGCGTTGCGAATAATAGAATTCATAATGATACTATGAAACCCTAGCAGTTACAAAGTAGTTCTTTGTGTTGTAAAGCTATAATTACAATATTCACAATACAAACACTTTAGAGCTTATCGTCATATTTGGTCCACTTCAATAATATCACGTGGAACAATAGCTAACACCCCTATAGGGTGACGGGGTCACTGAACTTCTATTAGGGTACGTTTGATGCGACTTTCATCCTTCATATCTCGCGCAGAGGGTGTATTTTCCTTTGCTCTATATTAAATCTTGATTATCATTTTAAATGGTAGGTTATGCAAAGGTGTTGGTAATATTTGAAATTCATTGGTGTCTAATTTTGGGGAATAATTACTTTGTTTTGTTAGTTACAGTAATGAAAGAGATTATTTTTATTGGTAATCATAATATTTTGTACGGCTCTGATATTTTTCTATTATGTTTCTATACTAAGCCGAAAGCTCGGCTTATTCTAAACAAAAAGAAAGAATATTAGCGAAAACCAAAATATAAATACCTTTATATTTTTGCTGTATATATTGTTATTATTTAGGTACCTACAGTTTTTTTTTTCAAACATTTTCAAATCAGCTGTTTTTGGTTTTGTTACGTAATGTTTGCATGATCTGGAAATTTGTTCCGGGTCTGGCTGTTGTGGAACCATGGTACTCGTAGTTTCTGAGTTGTATGTTTATCGGTTAACTTTCGAACCGTATATTCGATGCATATAATTTAGTAGGTTAACACACTGTACTATCAAAATTTGCTGGTTAGAAATCAGTTCAATCAGCTAAGATTGCTAAGATATAGGAGAGGGTTGGTAAGATAAGGAAAGAGGATTTTTTTTTTATACATTTTTATACAACTGAGTTGGCAAACAAGCATACGGCCCACCTGTGGGTAAGCGGTTACCGTAGCCTATGAGCGCTTGCAATACCAGAGGTATCACGCACGCGTTGCCGACCCCTCCCCCCTCCCCCCTAAAGAGCTCTGGCAACCTTACTCACCGCAGGAACACAACACTATTTGAAACAAATAATGTTGTTTGGCTGCGATCTTCTGTAAGGCGTAGGTACCTCTCCAGGCGGGCTGCTCCAAATAAGAACGAGAAAATCTCGCTGTGCCCTACCTCCTGTTAACTAAGATTTTTTAATTAACTATAGGATTTTTTAATTAACTAATATATGAAATATGTTGAGCATTGTTCATACTTTCCAAAACGATTTTCATTTTATTCCAGGCCATATAACCCATTTGGTAAAGTTTCAATGACTTCGTAGTTGAGGTAAGATTGGATATTAGTTAAAACATGCTAAAGATGCGATTTTCAAAGTTTATCATAATTATGCCTCTACGATCAACGAAGTACCAACTTTTACCAGATATTGCGATATCTAAGTTCACTGCGAACGACTAGATTATTCATTTAATTCAAAAACATTCTGCATCACTGATGACATTTGAAAAGTACCTACTCAAGTCAAAAACCTCTATAAAAATGGCATGTCTCACTAAAACGGGCTCAATCCTTATCAAGAATAAGAGAATTCGCGGAATAAAAAGCGGAATCCATGAATAATGGCGGAGCTGGAGTGGGAGAATTCCTCATTCCGCATCTATTTGTTGCAGTCAGTTCGTCGCTGCACGTCTAGACCTCAGCTGGGAATACCACTCAGCTTCCTCACTCGGGGTAATATTAACCCTACTACCGGATCAACTTACTAATATTAACCGTGGTATTCATAGTCGAGTGTATTTATACCCTCTAACTCAAAGTCAAAAGGACCTTGCTTATTTCAAAACAATATGAGAACATCTATCTATATATAGCTATCTATAGATCTTGAAAATGATCTTTAGATAGCTTGTTTCTTGTGTACTTCGTAAATCATTGTAAATATTTGCTTGTATTCGTTTTAAATGTGCTTATTTCAATAAAATCAAAATGAACACTTTGAAACTTCTTAGAAACTAAGTGAAGCTACGCCTGTTCCCGCGATCAAACCTAGAAGAATCTGGAAACAAACTCGGCTTGGTGCCATAATTTTTTACGATGATCCTATTCACAAAATGCTCGCGAAAAACAGGCGTAAATTCAACTAGATTTAAGACGTTTCAAAGTGATCCTTGCGATTTCAATGAATAAATGAATATTCAATTTGAAGTTTGGAATGTAGAGCTTCAGTGTGGTGTCGATCGAACAAGGTGAAGCTTAGATAAGAAAAATAATTCTATAGGTATTCGATAAACTTATATCAGACTGACACTAAAATCAATTGATGTTACATTTGCTTTTTTTATTTCTCCACACAATTCCCCTCAGGATGATTAAGATTACGAACCTAATAATGCGGAAGCTTGCGAGGATGATTAGATGTTTTTAGCTCAATCACGCCGTAAAGGCTGGCTGTCTTAAATAAAAAAAACAACGGTCCTTGTCGTTCTAAAAGTGATCTAGCTCTTATCTCCTCAGCTGACTCTACACTTCAAGAAAATCTAGAAACTCCAGGAGATTGATCCTCGAATTAGCATAGCTAGATAGTGACTCGGTTTTAGCGCGAAATTTCTAGAGATTTCGCGAAGTAAAGTGTTCTTGATACTCAAATGTGGGCGCCAGTACCGATTGCGTTTTGATGGGAGACTGAGTTTGTTTGCACTTGCATTGATTGTGATTTGTGTCTCGTACAACGATTTGGAGAGAGTTACTCGTATCTTCAGACACTACTCAATTCTAATTTGCGATGAATTGCGATTAAAGTAATATTACTGCATACAACGTGTTCCGTAACTAGTATAGTATACTATCCCGAAAGGGACTTATTCTATCAAAAAAAGAAAATCATTAGCTTTTTTTAGATTATAGTTCTTCTGGCCTTTTTAATTTTTTCCGATTTTGTTTTTTTAACAGGTAGTTAAAAAAACGGTATATTTAAAAATTTAACTCCAGAAGTCGGACATCAAACTTTACGCTACGTAGCTGTGTAAAACAGCTAAATAGGTTTTTGGTCTAAATAAGAGTTTGATTGAACTGATTTTACTCCAAAACAGCTGATTATCGCATATTACAAAAGTCGGAAAACAAACTTTATAATCGGATGTAGAATAAGCCCCTTTTGGGATAGTATACTTATTATGAAACACCTTGTATATGTGTAGTGACGTACAATACTTAAGTATTTTACATCTCTTCCTCAACTCTTATCATAACTACATCATTGTATCTTTAAGGAATATATTTTTAAAAATAAATTTAAATTTTCGTACGTTAAATAGAAACCGAGTAGACTTTCTCCCAAAAACAAGTGAAAATGCGAAATTTTTTGAATTTTGCACGCATAACCCTTCGGGATAAGGCTTTAGGCACCGGAAGCCGTGTTTCAGCCGTTAACTGCCTACGTAAATCCGGTTCCGCTGTGGTACCGTATAAATTGCTCACTCAGAGAACTTCGCTGATATTAAATACTTGTACACGCTTGGCATTACTGGGTTGTGGAATGTTTATTTATTAACGTTTTCTGGTCAGTGGTAACGATAACTATTGTATTGAATGGTCGAAGGTGGGTCCGGCTGAAGAATAGGCCCCCACCATATCTATCTACCCTTGGATGTCGTTGTGGAGGAGAGGCGACTATGGAAAAAAAGCTAAGGGACGGGCAGCAGCGTCACCGTCCGACCCCGAATCCCCCTCCTTAAAGAGCTATGGCAACCTTACTCACCGCAGGAACACAAAACTATTTGAAACCAATAATGTTTGTTTCAATTTGGCTGCGATCTTCTGTAAAGCGGAGGTACCACCACCAGCGTAAACACGGCTTGAATCTTTGTGACTGTCAGCTTACGCCACCGCCTAAACAAAACACAAAGTTGATGGGTGAGTTTCTGCCCTCCTGTTGACAATAACATCATTCCCCCGTCAAAAGACTTTTCTTTGTCGACACAGCTTATCTCCCATCAGCGGTAAACCTCCCTATAACTAAGATTACTTCGTTACAAAAGTCTGAAATCATATTTCCTACATGAACACATTAAAAACATAAGCACGACCGCCCCTGCCTAATGCTAATTCACTAGGGACGCTCACAGATTAGGAGGCAGAGGGGACACTCGTAATTTCACTCACACAGAATAAAAGTACCTTGGTACCTACTTGTAGACGTTTGAGGAGAGATAATAGATAATATATCGTTTGATAGGATTTATCGATTTGAATACCTACAGTCCTACGATCGAAACGATTCAGGCTACATTTTTTTATAACTGTAAATATTTTTATTGTGGTCGTTGTGGTTGTTTTGTGAAATGTTCAAAACATATTTGTTTTTATACATACATAAAATCACGCCTCCTTCCCAGAGTGGTAGGCAGAGCCCGAGCCACTTGCTACGATCCTGACACATAGGCACCTCTTTTGCTTCATTCACTCTCACTCAGTACTCTTGACAGGGCTTTTCCAAAAACGTCATCGATTTAGTCACTAACAGTACGCCGAGGTGTTCGCCTTCCAACGGCCCCACTCACACCCGACTTATAAGTATTTAATTAGCTTTTATTAATTTTACAAGTCTCAAAGTATATTTTAAACCTTCGTTAGCATTTACCGAACAGATAATTCGTCATAAAACAAACAAATTATTGACAACTATTGTGCTGAATAATTTTAAAATAAAGCAAAATGTTACGGGAAGAACACAGCATTGAATCTGATGTTTTTAAACAATCAAAAACTTCAACCCTCCATTGTTGTGTCTATGCAGAAAACATAATCTTTGTCTCTGCATAACTACAAGTAATATTGAACTCTACGCCCCGGAAATAAGACTGCCAATAATCGAATTTATGCAGTGTAATCAGTATGCGGAAAGTGTTCGAATGTCTGATTGGCTCCAAGGGCTGGAGTTAAAGATTCCCGCGTAATCTTTTCGGTTGAATGACCTGGATTTAAAGCTAATGCCATTAAACTTGAATTTATGCATAAATTGCTTACAATGTTGTTTACAGTTTGAGACTTGAGACGGAGTGATGAGAATGTTTTTGAGACGAGAGACGGCGTGATAAGGAAGTTAAATTGAGAATAGATATCGTCGTATTCATTGCAATCTTACTAATAATATAAATGCGAAAGTTTGTGATGTTTGTTGTACAAACGTAGAATAGCAAATAGGCTACTTTCTAGGTAAGTACCTAGGTACCACACCGAGCAAAGCCTCCGGCGGAAGCTTGTCAGCTTTATACTTCATACAAAATATTGTAGATACAGGTATTTACGTTTCAATAAATATTCTTGCAATGTATTCAAATTGGAGTTTCGTTTTACGCCATTTTTTGTAAATTGGGAAAATGCGTATTAACACAAGCTTTTATTTATATACCTATATTGCCTTTGTCAACAATGAAGGTTTCATCTACCTTTACCAACTCCATTTCTCAAATAGCGTAGAAATGATTACTCCCAACATTAATACTCATTGGGACAATCGTATCTACAACTGTCAAAGTCACTGTCAAATTAATGAACGTCAACATTTCTGCCACGGTAATGACTCTCCAAGGCAGTCAGTTGGAAATTACAGCAATTTGCTTCAGCCTACTTTGAAGCTTAACCTTTTGTGAGTAAAGGTAATATTTCCGTAGCAGTGTACATGTTAGTTTAGTGTCTCGCTTTGAGCTGTTCTGAGCTGTATTCTCCAACGTTATAAGGGTTCGATTCCCTTGTTTTTTGTGTGGTAGTTTACGGTTTCAATTGATTTGGCCTAAAGCAATCTCTTCTGTTTCTTGTGCGTTTCTTTTCCGAGTATTTGCATTTACTTGAGTGTGGGGCGAATTCGGTAGGTCGATCAGATCGGAAACTAATATTGCTCCTTGATTTTGTTTTGTTTGGTGGAGCCTCTGTGTATTTGAGGTTAAATTCGCTACGTAAGCGTTTTCGAGTTTTCTTTTTCTGGGTATTTTTTTTAAATCAGCCTATATCTCTGCATGCTACAAGTATCACATACATGATATTTTCAACACACTTGCTCATAAAGTAGCTCTACTTAGGCACATAATGATACCTGTAATCAAACTGAGACTTTTTCATTGCTATTACTCACAAAAGTGAGTTATACCTAGAGTATTTTTTTATTTCTTTGGTTGAATGCCACGTTGGAAGCAAACAAACAAATATCAAGGTATAGAAACAACAACAAACAAATATATAGGTAAGTATATATTCAATTTTTTTTTTTTTTAATTATTCAGTACTGTTGCGCTAGTCATTCCGAGCCGTGTGTTTTCGTCAGCGCGATCTAGGATTTGCCCGTCCTAACGGCTCGGGTCTCAATGACGCCTCGGCGGTAATCACCAATCCACTAATACCATAATGTACTATTACCTCTACGGATTAAAGTCATATTTGAGTTTTAGGGACTTGCGATATCGTACGCCCTCAAATGTCGAACTCAAAATTGACTTGAGTTGACTTGAGTAGCATACGCAAGGATCATATTGAAATAAATGTTAACTTTATTTTAGGTGCATGTATGAGGAATGTGATGAGAGTGAATGCAGCGAAAGAGGTATGTCAGGATCGTAGCAAGTGGAAGGCCGTGGTCTCTGCCTACCCCTCTGGGAAATAGGCGTGATTTTATGTATGTATGTATGTATATTTTAGGTGACATATCGCACGCCGTTTGAACACGGCTTTTAATTGCGTTGTGTAATAAAATGGTCGTTAAGTTTAAATTGGCTTGGATGTAAATAATTCTCTTGATCAAACACCATTGACAAATATTTAAATAGAATGCAAATATTTTATCAAAATGCATGTGTATATTGTGTATAAACTAACTATCATTATAACTATCAAATAGCAAATAATTTCAAAGCGCTTTTATTTGGATTGCACATAAAGAGTTAAAAATTAGTAGGTAAATTAAAAATATCGCACTTCTATGTACAAATTGTCTAATTACTTTTCGTATGGTGAAGCGAGTAAAATGAAAAAGTTACGTTTACCTTGTTTACTTCTCTTTATTTACTTCTGTCTGTTCAGCATTAACTTTGAGCAAATGCAATGTAATTAGCGATAATACAACATGAAATGAGTAAAAAGCTCGCCTTTTGTCTTACGGCCGCTTTTGTAGGTGACTTATCATAAAAAGCTTACGCAAATCCTGACTTGTGACAAAATCACTGTAAAAATAAAATAACCCTCCAACGCATTATCATTATATTCATGGGGTCTTTAATCCGAAAAGAAATCCACCAGAATCGCGAAACTGGGGTCTTTTGAACTACTTCAAAGTTAAATAACCCCATGTAAAGTTAACTTCCCAACAAAGGAAAGTGAATCTTAACCGTTGCTGTATAAAGTTGGTTTTGAACAGACGCTTCCAATTGGAGAAACAAATGTACAGACGTGCAATTTAGACTGTATTTCCGGCAACATGAGTTACATTTTAAGTTAACAAAATGTTTCAAATACTCGATCAATCTGAAGTGGACCTAAACCGCGCGTGATAGAACTTCTATTTCTGAGCTCGCGTGTGTACAACTAGGGGTGTCACAGTGCGATTTTTCACCGTGGTTCAGAATGTCGGCTGTATATTTTACTAGTCAACTGACAGATGGGTTAGGGTTGCAAACTATTGTGTCATTACAGTTCGGTTGCCAAATGCCGCTCTGTGCTTTGGGAGTGACAGCTCAGAATTGCCGCTAACCGTGCTTTGTTATTATGATAGTGCCTTTTGTAAGAGGATTTGCGCGGCTATTATGACGTTTTTATTGAATCCAACGACATAATATCGATAAAAAAATAATTGTTAAAATAAATCTGCATCAGAACCAAAGTGCTTCTACGGCACATGGGTGGTGGTGACAGATTTTAGGTCTCTATTTTATGTTTTTACACAAAAACATTTTTTTCTTTTCTTTTCAATAACCACTTACTTAAAACAAAGTGATTTAAAATATGTATGCCATCCCGAAACGGGCTTATTTTACACCCAATGGCAATAATGTTTGTTCTACGGCTTCAGCAAATTCATAATTTTTATTGAAAAAACTCTATGCAAAAATCAGCTGTTTCGGGGTCAAATCAGTTCGAACATAATGAATCAGCTGTTTTAGGGAGCAATATTGATGCTCAATGTCTCGTACGTTTAGTAATTAGTTATGAAAGTGATAAAAATACCAAAAACAGCTAATTTGAGAAAGTTTGGAAAAAAAAAACAGGGCAAAAAAGAAAATATTGATATATTTTTCTCGATACAATTAACCTTTTGGGATGGTATACTCTTCTGAATCTCCTTGCATCTCAATTATTCATCATAGTTTTGTAGTAAAATTTCTGTGGTAGAGATCCTTCAATTCAGGTGGGCTTAAATTTTCGTTTGCTAGCCCGGTGTAGCTGGCAGTGGTCATAAGAGACCCACAGCATATAAATCCGTTCGAAAAAAAAAAAAAAAAATTTTAGCCACTTCTATGTAATATGCAATTTATTTACAAAGCCCATAGATTAAAGTATTCCAAAACTTCACAATGGGTTTCCTTTATAGCGATTTTATTTTATACGTATTGGCGGACAGTAAAACGGCCCAAAAAGCAATTTATTTTTATTGTCCCAAACCACAGATACAAAAACAGTATCAACATACAGAGGTGTCACTCTGACTTCACTTATGACCGTTCCCGATATCCAACCCTTCCTTCGATAGATAGCAAACAGGGATAGGATTACCTATCGTTAGTCAGTTTTTTGGGACGGTTAAATTGAAAGATGACTTTTCTATCTCTAGTAGGGGATTGATTTAATATTGGAAAGGGCCGTTTAACAGGCATCCATATTTCACACGATTGGGTCTTACCGTGACGCAATCGATATTGACACGTAAAATCGGCGGGTGACAGTTCAAATCTATTTCACAAAACCCAAGCACCCCTGTTTCTCATTCCCTGTTCTGAACAGCACGTACCAAAGCCACATTAAGCCTTAAAGCTGGTATGATAGAGCTGATTTCACATTGACAGGTGTTTTGGCAGTGACACAGGGCCGCCCAAATGCGGGTGTATAAAATTGAATCTGTTTATGATGAGCGGCAAAGTTTCCTAGTGTTTCGAAAACCCCACATTATGGCCCTCAAATGGCTTTTAATATTAAGCCGGGTTAGAAAAGTCTTCCTTAAAATGACATTGCTTGCACTGGTTCTTTCTTGGTCATCCTATATTGAGATCAGAGAGTTGATTAATAAAATACTAGCTGTTCCCCGCGACTTTGTTTGCGTCCTTCCTCAGGATGCTTGATTACTCCGTAATGGGTTTTCCGATTCTAGGTGATTCGAAAAAGTTCGGTAAAAAACATATTTTTTTATGAAATTTTATATTTTTATTTATTTAATATTTTTCCTTTTTTTAGTAAAATTACGGTTCACATTCATCTCTAAAAAAATTGTTTAGTTTCTAGTTATTGGGTAAAATATGAGCTCAACTGCTTTTTATGGGCCAAAAAACTAACGATAATTAATTGGCCTATTATACATTACTAATTGACACATCAGGGCCTCATTATCTCAATATTAAATGTCATTCACCATGCCTGTTAATATTTAACTGCCACCAATCATTGGCGTGCTACCATCAATTAAACGCCATTTTAGTATGTGGGTGTCAAATCCATGTATAATTAGTATATCAATTGATATTTATTAGTAATTACTTAATTGAGATCAAAAAAGTCATTTGTAAAAATATTGTGGTTTAATATCGTTTTTTAATTTTGTTTCAGGTATGAGTCAAGATGTTTTGAAAAGAAGGCGTACGTACACTGAACAATAAAAAAAATGGAAAGGTACTATTAAAGGTAAGAATATTTAAGAGAATAAGCTCACATATCTCTGGCCTCGGTGGCGTAGCGGGCGGAATGCCCGTCTGAGACAAAAGGGATTGATTCCCGATCCAGGATGATTGCATGATATGCAAATATTTTTTTCGGGTCTGCGTGTTGTGCTACTAGTACCAAGGTACCTCTATACTCTATACTCGTAGTTTTAGATACCCACCACACAGGGCGTCCTAGAGAATAATAGTGAAATTTGAGATTTTTATGTTGATATATCGGACGCCGTTTGATCTCTGCCTAGACGTACAGACAGACAAGCAATGTTTCATTGTATCCCCGGTACAGTATTTCACAAGACTTGCTATTTCCCTGGGTAATTTAAATGTAAAATTTATGTTAATCTGACTCGCGCCTCGAGTGTTTTCCGAAACTCCGTACCCTACGTTTAACGTCTAAAGGTTTTAAGGTCTTTGGAATTTTAGATATTTACTCACTGGCAATTTCAATATTTGATCTCATATTGATCACTAACTTTGTCATTTTTGAAGGAAAATAATAATGAAAATTCAGTATCTACTTAATGTAAGAGATCATAATGTTAGAGCTGTATAGGCCTAGTGGGATAATATGAACCCAAGGGATTTTCTATTCGAAAAAGTTGTTCGATGTGCTCATTATCACGTGCTCAGAGCGGTGAAGGAAAACATCCTAAGGAAACCCGCGGCTTTGTCAGCTCCACGCGTATTGACCATGTCTTTCCTGAGTATATCCCCACGCATGGCAGACATCCTCGCAAATCTCCAGGCAAATCTAAATTACATTAGGCAAATGGACAGTTTCAATAATCGTGTCAAAATGGCGGCAATAGATGAGAGCAGAGGTATTAACTATTGCTGTCATTCTACATAGTAACAATGCCATATATACATTCGAACGCTCTCTAGGGAGCAATCTAGACAAAAACACTGAAAGCCTTTCTAGAATCCTGCTATACCCATGTGTTTCTAGGCTAACAACTTCTTCACAGTCCGCAAAGGACAGCTGGTTTACGTACAGACCTAGACTTAAAAAAAAACAAGTTTTCAATTTGCAATGTGATATTTTTTAGTCTAGTCAATTTTATCTCGTTGTGTATCTGATAAACCTCAAATAAAAATAAATATTGAGCATGAGCACCAATAAAATAAATAGCACCCATCAGTCACATACATAGTCCTGCCTGAACCCACAGAAACTACGAGTACCATGGTACCTCAACACCCAGACCCGGAACAAATATTTGCAGATAGTGCAAACATTTGTTCCGCAGCGGAAATTGAACCTCCTTATCAATATTTAATTAGTATTGATTGGATCTTATTTGAAGAATTTATCAAGGAATCAACTTTGCCATCCAGCGTGGCCATGCCTACAACGTTGTCCTGAAGCTTCCGACAGGTAGTGATCTAGATCAGTTGAGCTTCCTATTGATCGCCTCCAACGGTCTTTAAAAAGCTCAAATGTTTCTTGTGTATTTTATAAAATATTGTACAAGATCAAAATACCTGAACACATATAAGAATCAGCCATTTTCTATGATACTATCGGCATGATCTAAATAGGTAGATGTAGATACTCTTGCCCCATTTTATCATGAGCCCGCGGAGTGTACCTGCTGTTGTCCTTACACTGTGTTTAAGGTCAGGCAGGTCTAGACAATAAATATTTGCCGATAAGATTATCTATGTTTCCAACTCTCTATACTGGCCGAGGTATTAAGACACTAGTTTATGTAATTTACTAGCTTCCATTCGTGGCTCCGCTCGCCTTGTCCCCGGATAAGTCAAAGTCAAATGGTGTTTATTTCAATAAAATCACTAGGATCACTTTGAAACGGCTTAGCAACTAGGAAAAGCTACGCCTGTTCCTCGGGACCAAGCTGATAAAATTCATCAGTGTATATTTTATTCCAATCCGTTTAGTGGTTGCGACGTTAAAGAGTAACAAACATCTTCACATCCTCAAATCTATACAAAAATACTTAGGTACTTTTTTTAGTTATTTAATTCAGGACAGGCAATTTTAACCGAAATTTTGGGTGTGTGCCACCCCTAATGCAGTTATTGGACCAGTAATAATTGTGAATTAATTTCACTGACACGGCTAGTCTCTGCATTATTTATGGCGGCGGTCAAACGGTCGCTTTATTACATTGACAAAGTTATGTCTTTATCTGTTAAATTGAAAGCTTCATTACGCCATAATATAGTTAATTTCTGTAGCTCTTTAAGCGTTTAACTACATTATTATTGTCCAATATAAGAGCTTCACTTACTATTTTCGTGTACTGATTCAACTTCCTCAATTGAAGGAGCTTGCATTAGAAAGATCCGAGATCTTTCCAATGCGAGCTCCTTCACCTCCTTACATGACGGCAATCTTCTCTTTTATCTGGCTCACTTCATTTATTCTTGGTCTTCCTCTTCATCGTTTTACTTCCACCTTTCCATCAATCCTTTAATAAACTGTGTTGTCTTATAAGATTTCCAATCATTTTTCCCCTTTTTTTGTATGGGTTTAATCAAAACCTTACTGTACATTTTGCTAAAAAGGAGCTTTCCTTTGTAACTTAAAACAAATTCTCAAGTAATGATGAAAAAGGTCGTGCTTTCTGCGCTATCTGTGTTTGATAACATTGGCTCAAAGATTAAATGTTTCTAGCGTCGCTGTAACATTGGCCTTTTTATAATTGACAGTCAATTTCAATATTTGTGCTAATAAAAGTTTACAAGTTCTGTTTAAACAAAGATTACTTGAAGCTAAAACCAAATATCACTTTATTTAAGTACACATTTAACCGTAAAGCAACAACTTAATTGATAATTAACCCTCTCTTAAACTTGAAATGGAAGTTAAAATTTAAACTTTGTCATTTATTTTCTTAATTGCAAAAAGTTAGCACCGAAAGGTGGAAGCTTGATGTTAAATGATTGATTTCAGAGGGTTTAATGTGACAATGATTATTAATATTTCGAATTTTGATCTGCTAATTTAGGTTAAGTGCCTTTATTAATCTTACTTACAGAATCGGATACGGATCATTATTTAATTAGCTAAGTAACGAGTTAGGAAGTTGAAGTTTCCAACCCCTTTGCGGGGAATTTTAAGGTTGACATCGTTCACTGTAAAATTCTGACACGCTCTGCAGCGTCCCAGAACCGTTTCTTGATCAACTTTCTTCGACAGCCTTTATTCTTAAATTAACAAGTAAGATCATAATAGTTATTAAAATAAAATACTTGCTTTGTTGTCGTGTCACTGATTCCTCTTAGTCATCCCGTACCAAGTCAGTGAGCAGGTTGAGGTATGGTAAAGTCAATGAAAGAATCACTGATTCTGAAATAAAATATATAAGTAGTCTGTTTTTTTTAACAGACAATTATTTTCCTTTTATGTTAACAGAATTATAAAATGTTATTTCTTTCCAAGGGCAAGTTTATATGTTTAAAGAAGTCAAGGGCGCACTCTCATAATTTTCTTCATTACCCTTTAAACAAAATAAATATTCATTACCTCAACCACAACTGGAATTAAAACAAAGAACCGACTGCAAAAAAACTTTTTAATAGCGTTGCTCGCATTCAAATGCTATAACATTGTCTATTCGAGGGCGAAAATACAAAAATCTCATACGTTCACAACGGAATAATGACAACCCTAACACGACAAAGCCATTCGCAGGGCTGTCACTCATTAGCATATGTACATAAAGAGAGAAGCTCATTGGCCGCGCGTCGCCATGTTTGAATAGCAGACATTTCAGCAACCATTTTTATTAATTAAAACCGTATTTTCTAATGTGAAATAATGGAAAAAAATCACCGTCAAACCACTGTGCGTGAATATCTTTTATCTGGAAAATTCCTGTTAAGTAGATGCCTACTAAAAAACGCAAATTTGAATTTTCTTTCAAATTTGAAATAAATAGCTTTTAACTCGACGTTATTGTAATCGAAAGACGAAAGCGAAAATAGAAATTTCAAATTACAAATACGTCAAACCAGACACGAAATAACGTATTCCACGACCGTTTTGCATCCAAAGCAGGAGACGGCAGCGAAAGCTTCTCCTTTCAAGTAAATAAAAATAGGCGAATATATTGAAAGCCCAGGGGATGGCCAATAACTCCGGTCGGATTTGTTTGGATCTATGTACGTATGGAAATACGGAGATCTATCCCTTCAGGTTGGACGGACATCGATAGTTTAGGGGCAGCCCTAGTTTCGAGGATTTAAAGCGCATTTTTCAGTATACTTGTCGACTCAAAATCAAGATGTTTTTTTTCTGTTTTTATTCTGTTTTTCTGTTTTTATTTAAAAATACATCGCTATTTAAACTAACAAATAAAAAAACCGCATCCAAATCGGTTCACTCATTTATTAGCTACGATACCACAGACACAGAGACATAGCGGTCAAATTTAAAACACCCCTCTTTTTGCGTCTGGGGTTAAAAATTATCTGATATGAATCTGATGTCTGATCTAAAATGAATTGTTATGTTTTTCTTCTTATGCAAAGACATAACTGCATGTATGTAGCTTACAAGCCTATATTTATCAAAAAACTATAATACTAAAGAAACAAAGTCAAGCTTATAATGCCTCCAATGCCAATTACGAAATCGATAAACCACAAGCTATCGCAGCAGATAAGCGATTTCGTATTTCAAACTATCGATAAAAATGCTAATGGCCCAACCCTATTGGGGGTAGAATGATTGCATTGAATGCTGCTCGTCTTGAGGCATAGAATAAATAATACTTTCTACTCTCTGACACTTCAATGAGACTGACACTAAAAAATCTGGAGCATGTACTTCGATATTAAAACGTATCGTTAATGTGTGACAACTCATATTCATTTCACAAAATGATGCAAATACTACTGGTAAAATTCAATCAGTAAAGCGAAAGAATAATTAAAAGAATAAAACAAAACGTAAGAATTTTTTAACGCTATTGTACAGCATTATTTGTGCTGACAAATAGTCAAAATTGAATCTTAGTTCTTTGTGATAAGGCTCGTTTTCTACTGGAAGCAGGATCAAAGTGGCTGAAAGCGGTTTGAGGTAGCCCTAAGTAGATTCGAATACTGGTCTCGAACAATGACGCCTTTTTACCACTTGACTTCGTGGAATTCGAACTTGAGACTTTTAGGAGCCTTTCTTAAATCTTAGACGTCGAAGAGCTTTATACTAGACCGAAAGTCAGTGCTTTTGAGAAAAACGTGAATTTTGATTTTTATCGTTCCTAAATTTCAACCCTGTGCACGAAAGGAGCCTCTAAGAGGCGCACTTCAATCCTTTCACTACACTGATTCTTTCGCCGACTCCGACGGTCATCGGCCCTTTCCAGGGCCACCATACCTCAACCTGGTCACTGACCTAATAGAGGATGACCAAGAAAGAATCAGTGACACGACAAGCAAGCAAGCAACCCTCATCATAGAAGGTAGGTTTTAAAGAGGTACCAATATGTTGGGGTGTGGTAGTAAAGGCTCCTTTATAAACTACTAGCTTCCTTCCGCGGCTTTTCTCATTTCGTTCTCGGGCGTTTATTATATACTAGATTCCGCCCGCGGCTTCGATCGCGTGGTACCGTCATAAAAACCATAGCCTATATGCTATTCTAGGTAAATAACTTAATCTATTCCCAGTTTCAACGAAATTGGTTGAGCCGTTACGGCGTGATTGAACAACAAACATCCAAACATCCTCACAAACTTTCGCATTTATAATATTAGTAGGATAAGTAGGATAGGTAGAGATGGATCGTAATTGCTATCTTCCGTACCAAGGCTATAAAGAACCATCTCTTACGTCAAAGTAAAAGTCAAAAGGCATTTATTTCAATAGAATCACTAGGATCACTTTGAAACGTCTTAGAAACTAGGTGAAGCTATGCCTGTTCCTCGCGACCAAGCCTAGAAGAATCAGGCAACCAACACGGCTTGGTGCCTATCATTTTTTTCGATGATCCTTTTTCACAAAATGGAATTTTGTGAAAAAGGTACCTACGTTATAATATTTATACAAAAATCACGACTATCAGTTGCTCTTTCCCGCGTGTAAGGACAAACAACACACTTTCGCCTTCGAGTTTTGGCTTTATAAGATGCCGGGTTTCTCATGTTTTTCTTTATTCCTACTACGGTGCATGACCGCGACCCGAACCCAAGACCTAAGGATCAGAAAACGAGATCACTGACTCTGCACCCTTTTAAAGTCGGTCCTGATATTTCCATCGAAGCCTTAAAAACCGTTGGGTTGACTCCAAAAAACTGGCCACTGAGCTGTCAATCCACTGCATATATTCGCAGAAAGATTGATGCCAGTACCAGGCTGCGGACCGTGGAGGGATTCGGTGAGCCAGGCTTAGTCAGGATTACCGGATCAAGCCGGCTCAAAGTGCTCAAAACGGTTCAAACTTATGATAATGCAGGATTGGACGCGCATCGTGATTTTAGAACAGGTACCTTAACATTACTTGTTTTTGGGTCGGATTCGGCTGAATCGGGAAATATTTTGAAAGTGTAAATAATGTATACAAGGTGATTTAAAATATGTATACTATCCCGAAAAGGGCTTTTTCTACATCCAATTGGCAATAAAGTTTGCTCAACGACTCTTGGAAATACGTTATTTTTCATTGAAAAAACACTGAGAAAACTGTTGTTTTGGGTTCAAATCTGTGTCTATTATTCTTGTTAAGTTGAAAAGTAGTTAGTAACTGTTGATGTCTAACTTCTTGTAAGTAAAATAATTAGTTACAAAGATGATAAAGAACCCAAAAACAGCTAATTTAAAATAGTTTCGGAAAAAACTGAATTAAAATATAGAAAATTTTGATTTCGTTTTATTCTCTAATAGGTACTTTTTCTTTTTGTTGATAGAATAGGCCCCTCTCGGGGTATTATGCTACAACGTTGTTTCGACATCCATAACAAAATTAACCAAGGCAAAGTATTTCTAAGATTCCCGCAACGTTTCGGAAATTCACTGAACAAAATATGCATACGAGTGAATATGCAAAATAGTTCCGATAACGAGGGTATATCACGCGAAACCGACATTTTGTTAGCGTTTATATAAGCGTGGCAACTCTTATGACTAACACCTTCGAGCAAACTTACACTTTATCTCTCTGATCATAGAGTTCAAAGTAGAATAGCAAGTAGCACCTGCTCTTCGCCGGAAGTATATTAACGCTAATGGCAACAAATTATGGGTCAAGGGTGAACGTACAACGAATCAAAAAAACAGGAATTTGAAAAATAAATACACCAAAAAATAATTTCTTTTTTCGTACTTAGTCCTGACTGACCCCACACTAGGATTGTGTCGTGGGTATCAGAATCTACGAGTACCATGGTACCACAACAGCCAGACTCTTAACAAATATTTGCAGATCATGCAAACATTTGTCCCGCAGACAATCGAACACGTACCCCTTGCGTCTCAGACTCGCCCACTACGCCGAGGTCGTCAAACTAAATGTTTTATGTGAATTATAATGCAGTAGTACTAAAATTTCAATCTCTGCAAAAGGCTACGTTCACATGGTTCTCTTAAATTTTTGTAGATTCAAAAACATAAAGAATCCATAGAAACCACTTCTACATATTAAGCGGTTTTATTAGGCCTAGCTGTATTCGAACGGCGAGCGATTTATCATTTAAAAATTTTCAAAATTAATTTTACGTCTGCTGTGAAAAGTCAGTTTTGAGTTTGACTTTTAGGTAATGTGCACGAAAGGAGCGCAATTTTACCATACTTATTCTTCCACCGACGGTCATAGGCCTTTTTCAGGGACACCATACCTCAATCTGGTCACTGAACTTATACAGGATGACTAAGACAGAATCAGTGACATGACTTGATAACGATGAGCTATAGCACGCCCCAAAATGTCATACTCAAAATAGACTAATCACTAGACGTAGAATTTAATTGAAAATGATCCTTACGTGTACTTATTTAAGTCAGATCGCACGACGTTTGAACACGGCTTAAGCGTTAAACACGAGGGGGAAAAAATCAAAAGATATTCAGACGTAAATTTATTTTATTAAAAACAGCAGAGATATTTCTCAGCGAACGCACGGAGAGGGAATCGCGTTTGCATTTAAAGAAGCAATCTACAACACAAATTCTCCTCCGTAAATAAAGTTCACTTACTTTTATATTCGCGTAAAAATTTCGAAGATACTCCGGGGCGTAACAAATCGTTTGTTTTCTCTAGCTCGACCCGTGGCTTCGGTTGTATTTAGGAGAGAGAGCGTCAAAATTGACTTATATCATTGAACGAATAAATAAAATTGAAGTAAAAATCGGCCTGCCTTATAATGCCAAAATTGAGGTAGCAAAATACTAAAAACAAAGATACCTAAACTCGCTGTTCCCACAATTAGTCTCACTAAGGTTAGTAAATCCTTTAAAGGGCAATGTGTACGCTTCTATAACAAGCGATGTGCTAAAGTTATCAGTTAGCAAATTTAAAAACTTAATTTAACGAAAACTCTGTAATAAATCTTATGACAAAATATCCGACTAAAAATGCTTGGGACTGAATATGCTCCAACTCGATTATTAAATAAAGTTGTAAATAATCACGTTCATTCCTGGAGACTTTAGTTTCAGAACACTTTATTTTATATTTAATACGTACACACAAATCTGCCTACAAGCGCCATGCATATTTATATTCACTTCCCTATAAAACAAGGGTTGTTTAGCTGGAGTCTGTACCTGAAGCGCTAACGGAAAATTTATTGCCCGACGCGGGTTCTTAGATTCTAGCTTAGACTGTATAAACCGACGCGCTCTGTATAAATCGATTTCTCGAGGATGTTAAACTGTAGCTTTAGTAGAGCTGCATATTTTCAACAATGCATTTGCTGACTGGAAAAAGTAAGAGAAAAACACCACACAACAGTCACAAATATAGACCCCCACGCTACACACGGTCGGCACACCCTGTTTAACATAATAACCCAAATAATATATGGTATAAAAAAGAAAATTATGTTTTTTTTTTCAAATTGGCTTAAACTAAACCTAGCTATAAAATTCTTCATCATTTTAGCCTTTCGATGTCCACTGCTGAACATGGCCTCCCCCACAGACAGAGCAAACCCCTTATCATGTGGGGGGATTTGCCCATACTCACCAGGCTGGGCATGCGGGTTGGCGAGCGCAGTAAGAGCTATCGTTGTTAAAAAGAGGGACGCTGCTGCCCATCCCCTAGCTTTTTCCCTTAGTCGCCTTTTACGATATCCGCGGATAGGTAGATATGGATTTTTTGTACGAGCCTCAATCCCTGTAGTTATTGTAGATATTTTGTTACAAACAAATATTTTGTTAAAACTTTAATTTAAACGAATTGACATGTTGATATCATTAGCACCGCTTGCTATATAGACACACTAGAGCGCGTACCTATTGCTTGATGGAAATTTCAATTCTACATTACATTAGGTATAGACTGAAGTCAAGCGATTACAAATGTTTGTCTTCGAAAATTAATCCTCATGAGACTAGAACCACTCATTAAATATCACCTCGAAATCACCTCATATTCACCTACATAATAACCCTAGAACAAATATTAAACTATTATAAGCTCTCAGACGTACGTAATAAGAAAAAGAGGCTTAAGTTTATTAAAATTTTGATGAATATGACTTTTTGAAAAGGACGAGCTTAATTTGTTTTGAAAGGCAACGTTTTAAAAGGCATAAAATACATGAAAATCGGGTCTCAATGGCCGACATTGAGCGACAACCCTTAATTTAAGAAGCTGATCGTCTCAACTGAAAACTATTCAAAATGATTATTTGTAAATTAAATTCCTTCAGGATTGTATTCTATTTAAGTTGACGAGACTGACGGACAGCGGCAGTGTCGTCTCGCCAAAGGCGGAGATTTTACGGGAGCTCGAGAAGTTCTATGGAAAATTATACTCCTCAAGCATGACAAGTGATGCAAGAGCCTGTCTGATCCGACACTACTAGTCAACCGACGAATCCAACTCTGAAGGGCAGCGATTGGCAAAATTCGTCATATATGCTAGTAGCACTATACCACAGAGGCTAAAGAGGAAAGTCTACTTAGTGCGTGTTGCCAGTGATGACATAGGCACTGAGACTTGCCACCAAAGCCATACAAAAGTTCTCTAATGGCCACACGCACCGGATGACGCAGTTGGAATGCCCACATCCGATGGATTGAAGACATTGTGAAGGTCGCGGGAAATCGGTGGATTGGGAAGGCTCAAGGCCGTTCTTCGTGGCACTCTTTGGGGGAAGTCTATCTCGAATAAGGGCAATATAAGAGACTATGATGAATTTCATAAGTTTAGTATAAAATCTTAAGTAAAAAATGTGAGTCTCACCTTTGGCAAAGAATACCAAATAATAGGTACTACGTATTCCAGAATCGGGTAGTTTTATCGTGAATAGCAAATCGTTGTACAAATCGGAACCCAAAACAATATAACAGGTATTCATGACGATGGGTACGAACATAAAAAATTCATAGTCAATTTCTGATACCATTAACAAAACGGCTCACCGTTCGGCCCTCTACTGTAGTCGGTTGCCGTAACGTTGGTAGTTATGTATTGTATGTACATCACGATGATGTGTTTCATCATCATCCCATCCTACTCATATTATAAATGCGAAAGTTTATGATGATGTTTGGATGTTTATGTGTTCTAATCTTGGTTGCGAGGAACAGGCGTAGCTTCACCTAGTGTCTAACACGCATCAAAGTGATCCTAGTGGTTTTAATGAAATAAACGCCTCTTACTTTTACTTTGACTTTAGATGTTTGGATGTTTGTGGTTCAGTTACGCCGTAACGGCTCAACCGATTTTGACGAAACTTAGAATAAATAGAGTTCTTTACCTAGTATTGCATAAAGGCTACTTTTCATATAGGTACCACGTGAGCAAAGCCGCGGGCGCAAGCTAGTATGACATATGGCACTGAGACTTTGTAACTATTACTAACTATGCTAACTATTGGCCTCATACACAAGCTCAATGTCGCGCAACGGGCTGTGGAGAGAGCTATGCTCGGTGTTTCACTGCGTGATAAAATCCGAGAGGAAATCCGTAGGAGAACATAGGTAACCGACAGCTCTCAGAATTAGCAAGTTGAAGTGGCAGTGGGCAGGCCTCAGGGCGCAAGCCCTTACACATTCTCAATATTTATCGCCACGGAATGCCTTTGAAAATTTACCATCTCATGTCGCACGCTCGACGACTGTGTACCGTTCACGTGCCGTTTAGTTGATCACTGCGTGTATGTGACAAGTTATGAACCAATTACGATTGGTGGAACAGTAATGCCCTCAAAAGAAAAAGGAATTGATAGACGTCTTTGATGAAATTTGACGAGTTCTAAGCTCATTTTGCTTGAAGCCCGTTTAAGCCCGGTTTTGTACCATGAATATTTATATCCGAAGATTGTAGGTACTTTGTTTTAATGAGAGCATGTCGATCTTAGAAGGTCAACTCAATTAATCCGCTCCTAAAAACTACGGGGGAGGCCTTTGTTCAGAATGGAACGTACTTCTAAGTTGCTCCGGAAACCTATGGGGGAGGCCTAGGTTCAATTGTTCAGGATTGAACGTGCAAAATGTGTGTCAGTGACATGGGTGGCGTGTTCGTAGGCTCCAGTGGATGACGTGTGTGTGTAGTATGCCAACGGCAGACAGACGCCAATAATTATTTATCTGTATGTAGTTGATTGAAATTGCAGTGCAGGGTAATGCAGTTTTGACGAAACTACAGTTCCAAGCAAGTAGTAGTACAGTAATGACTAGGTATAGGCAATTGGTAATAGGTTGCGGGTCCAAATCCCGTCGGTGTCGACATTTTTGGGATATTATAAAAAATCATAGTACCTATTCCCTTATATCACTATAATATAAAAATATAAATAGGCAATAATTGCTCAAAATTGCTCATTCTCTCCGTTTAACTGTAAAGGAATGTTTGTGAGGATGTTTGGATGTTTGTGGTTCAATAACGCCTAATCGGCCGGACGGATTTTGATGAAATTTGGTACAGAGATAGATTATAGTCTGGAATAGCATATAGGCTTTTTATCTTCATAGGTACCACCTGAAGCTAGTGTTTCAATAATTATTTTCATTTTTCAAAAATTTTACGTCTCCAAGTAACATCGTGGGACACCCTGTATAGCAGATATCATAATACCAGAAGCGGATTTTCAGAAAGGATTTAGGATTTTAGATTTTAGGTAGAAAATATTTCAATAACATTGTTTTTGATATATCTTGACAACAAAGGACTATTTACCAAAACATATCCTGAATAAATAACTGAAGTATCATGTTTTTCACAAAATACAATAACAAAATAAAACTGATCGTTCAAGAATTTTCTCATAAAATAGCGACTTTCGCTAAAATACCTTTCGGCAATACCTTTTATCTGAGAGATGTATTAAAGAGTCCTCTTACGTAGAGTATTCTTCTAAACTAAATCTGAACGCCCTTCTCTAAACATTGGAGGGGGCGGTGACATTGAACATTCAAGTGCGTACGCTAAGTCCCTAGAGTTTTTTTATTATTGTATAAAAACAACTACGTATATGGCCACCAAGTGATTACCGTAGCCCGTGAACGCTTGCAATACCAGAGGAATTACGCACGCGTTGCCGACCCCGAACCCCCCTTTATAGAGCTCTGGCAACCTTACGAATGTTAGGATTAACTTGTAATGGTTTATTTAGATTCTGATTGTTAAAACAAACTAGTTTCGTTTTCCTAGCAATCACACAATTTATTTTTCCAGTATTCTCTAAAAGACGTCATATTGTAAAAAAGTGCAAATTTGCAAGATATTAGTCTCATTTCCATTTATTGTAGTTCATTTTGTTATCCAAAGGATCTAAAGTAGAAAAGTGTGCAATGGTACAGCGTGGTATGAACAATGATTGCAGCACTAAGCTATGATGTGCGCGTATGAACTCAGACTGCAGAATCGGCTACTAGCGCATACGAATAGTTTACATCCCTCTTTGCCTTTGACGGACCAATACCGTTCCTTTGATGTGGCTTTATAATACATATTTAAATGAATCGAATAACATTTCCGACCATTCTGGGTTGTCGGAAACTGAAGCTGAATAAAAATGGCTTTAGTAGAACATTTTAGAAAATAAAACAGTCAGTCACAAACTTTTAAATTGTTAAGTTATTTGGTAGTTCTACTTTGAAACTCAAGTTAAATAAAGTTACTTAAAAACGATAATGGTTTTTATTCAGGGTTGCATACTGCCTGCCAATCCTAGGTACAGTGAGCAATGAAAGTCGCTAGTTTTGTAGGTATATAGTTATATCATAATAACTCTTCGTTGTAGTCTTTTTTTAGTTTCTAAAACGTAAATATTTGTAGGTAATAGGCCCCTCCATATCTACCTACCCGCGGATTTCGTAAGAGGCGACTAAGGGAAAAAAGCTAGGGGATGGGCAGTAGCGTCCCTTACTGCGCTCGCCAACCCGCATGCCCAGCGTGGTGAATATGGGCAAATCTCCCCACATGATAAGGAATTTGCTCTGTCTGTGGGGGAGGCCATGTTCAGCAGTGGACGTCGTACTGTTGAAATGATGATGATGATGATGAATTATTTGTATTATGATCTTGAGATATGTACGTATGCTCATATGCTGTAGGCAGAATAGTATATTATCTAGTTGTGTGTATTCGTCGTTCATGATGCATAAAGTTTTAGTAGTGTGGTTTACTGTGATGCAAAAATATAGTTTTTATCATAGTTGCTTTTTCACGGGGACGTCGTATTTACGCCGGTTTATGGTTCAGTCTAGTTAAAAGTTATTTTATTTTTATATTCATGAAGGCTATAATATTTTTCGCAGATAATAAAACCGTGGTTTTCTAGCAGCCGGCCATCAGCTAGCATTCCGACCGGCCTTGCATAAAATAAACTATCATTATTATCATAAGCTTAAAGAAGTCCACTGCTGGACATAGGTCGCCCGAAAAGTGCCACGAAGAACGGTCTTGAGTCTTTTCCATCCACCAAAATCCCTTCACAATGTCGTCGGTAGGCCTGCCAACACTGCGTCCGGTTCGTGTTCGCCATTCGAGAACCTTTATTCCCCAAACTATGTATGTAACTTTTCTAGGTAGTTTTTTTTTATATGCAGCACATTATATTTTAATACGGGGTATAAAAGTTCTCGAATGGCAACCACGAACCGGAAGAGACGCAGTGTTGGAAAGCCCCAATGGACCGATGACATTGTAGGAAGATTAAGATGGATGGAGAAGGTTCAGATGGTTGTAGCTCTCTTTTGGGGAGGCCTATGTCCGGCAGTGGCAGGCTGATGATGATGATGATATTTCGTCCTAATCAACCATTTGTGTACCAGTTTAGCTATAACTAGAGATAAAATCTTCACTATGGCTGAAATCCTGAGCACCATACTTTCATTTATCTTTTAAAATCTTTAGTGGAAGCAACGTCATAACGTTTTTGCTGTCCTGCGCTGGATTTGTTTAAATCCGTTAGTAAAATGATTTGGTACATAAACCAATTTTATGATATTCAGCTGAAACCCGACTCCAAAGCTGTATCTTTAAGTTCGATATAAACAAAAAAAACCGTTATTTTTTGCTAGGACAAACATATACAAGGCTACCTAGATAAAAACAAGCCTAGATGATTTTCTAGGTAAACAACTCTATCAATTACTAGTTTAATCGAAATCGGTTGAGCCATTACGCCCTGATGGAGTCATAAACATCCAAATAGAAGTCCACCGCTGGATATAGGCCTCCATCGTAGAGTGCCATTTTTATACCTACTCAGTCTCAAATAAGCAAATTTACATAATCACTGTACCCAGGTCAAATCAGTACCGACCGTCATACAAAGGAAAGCCTCGATTACGGACCAGCTCCATCGTAGTTCTCAAATTGGTGACTGCGCCTCTAAATTGCTCCGACCATTGAGTGCACTGTGAAAATGTCACCCTAAGTGCCTATATTGTGCACGAAAGGAGCCCTTAAGAGGCGCACTTTAATCCTTTCACTACACTGATTCCTTCATCGAGACGGTCATTGGCCATTTTCAAGGCCATCTTACCTCAACCTGGTCACTGACCTAATACAGGATGACCAAGAAAGAATCAGTGACACGAAAAGAAGAAGTGCCTATCCGCTGGGCTCTCGTTAAGAAAATAGGTACTTGGGCTCGTGCTGGCCTGAAAACCAGTTCTCTCATTTTTTTTTTTTTTAAATATTCCGGACATATCACACACGGTCAACTGATCCCAAACTAGGCATAGCCTGTACTATGGGTACCAAAGACTGACATACATAATAGATATATATTATCTATATTATATTATAACACCCAGACACAGAACAAACATATGTGTTAGTTACAAATGTTTGTCCAGTGCGGGAATCGAACCCGCGACCTCTAGCGCAGAAGGCAGAGTTACTACCAACTGAGCTATGAGGTCAGTCAGTCTTTTGTACCATCATTTCTGTTAGAATAAGCGCTATCTAGGGGATTATTTATTTTGAGGTCTTTCGGTAAGTCTAGCAAGAAAACGTAAAATCACTCTTATATTAGCGACAATTAATCCTACTAATATTATAAATGCGAAAGTTTGTGAGGATGTTTGGATGTTTGTTGTTAAATCACGCCGTGACTGCTCAACCGATTACGTTGCAACTTGAAATATATAGAGCTCTTTACATGGATAAGCATATCAGGCTACTTTTTATGTAGATACCACGCGAGCGAAGCCGTGGGCTGTAGCTATTATAGCTATTATACTATTTTTGGCATGGCGAGATTTTCTCGTTCTAAATTGGAGCAGCCCGCCTGGAGAGGTACCTCCGCCTTACAGAAGATCGCAGCCAAATAACATTATTTGTTTCAAATAGTGTTGTGTTCCTGCGGTGAGTAAGGTTGCCAGAGCTCTTTAGGGGGAAGGGGGTTCTTCGGGGTTGGCAACGCGTTGCGTGATGCCTCTGGTATTGCAAGCGCTCATAGGCTACGGTAACCGCTTACCAACAGGTGGGCCGTATGATTGTTTGCCACCCCAGTTGTATAAAAAAAAAAAAAAAGTATATAGTAAAGTATGTCTGTTTGTCACCTTGTCGCGACTAAACGGCTGGATCGATTTTTGGCGTGGATTTTTGGCATAGCAGTAGTAGCTGCCCGCTTTTTAATTTGATTGCGATTTTACGTTCAAGCTAGACTTACGAAAGACTTCAAAAAAATATCCCCGATATAACTTATCATTAATTGACTGAAGTTATTTTCATACATTTTACTAGAATCTCGAGGGCCCGGTTGTGGGACATTCTTTTGCGGGACTTTCTGAAACTAACCTTAACAAGCATGTTACTTCAAAAATCCTCATTACAAAATGCTTAATCGTATTTGGTCGTAAAACTAACAGTCGTTATTTTTTATCAAGATCAGGAAAAAGTAAATTAATTCAACGTCAAAACGATTAATGATATACCAACTGTAAGGTGATACGACTTCGCGATAAGGATCCTTCTCATTAATTATACTGCAATTTTGATTAAATTCACGTTAAAAACATATTTTATCGGCGATAAACATAATTTCGGGATCGGATTTCACGCACTTGTTCCATAAACAGATATTCGCCTCATTAAAATCCACTAATACTAGTCATTAAATTGTTAATCACACGAAATCTGCCGGTAAAATATACACGAACGGAAATCTCTAGAGAGGAAAATTAAATATCTATCACAGATCTACGCCTTTTTGTATTAATTTAATTTATCGTTTCACATCGAGCTTGTGGTGATGATTGAAGCGATTATGGCCTGGAAATGGTTTCGTCCACCCTGTATAGACAAAAAGTAGACCATAATCTTCTGATTTTATAGTCAAGCTTCAGACAGCTGATTTCATAGTCAAGCAAACTTCAGCCAATAAATATAAATTCGTTAATATTTAAGAAACATTGCCAAGTCCGTAGTCTAAGTAAGTACGTACTCTGTGCAATTTTGAGTTATAGAACATTTAAGATAACTAGTTAGTTGTTACTTTTGGGGTTCACTAAAACATTTCGAAGCTAAATATACCCTGATTGTTTTAAGAGACATTTTTTTATTTAACTATTGGTTTTGGCAACCATACGTTTTTGTTGGTGAACTACGGAGTTAGTAGACTAGGGTGAACTTAATATAGTTACTTATCTTAACTTTTGTTTACCCTCTTTTTCGATGGCCACTAGGACCGATTAGCCAACTGTACCCAGAGGAGATAGTATTGCCTGTGTTGTAACTTGTAATAGGCATGACGATGTGATCTCTGACCGCTAGCTTCTACCGTTTAACGAGTGTTTCGCCATTTTAACTAGACTTAAAGTGTTGAGCTCCTACAATAATTGTATGTTTTAATGCATCGCGCGTTTCCTTACTGTCTGTTTTCGTCTTTTTTAGTTTTCGACACAAGGGCAGGCGTGAATAATTCACGAATAAAGCAGTTGTCAAATATTAGCCAATCAACATGGGACGCCGGTGGGTCTTATGGCTTCCCTCCCATTTTGGGGGAGGCCTATGTCCAGCTGACTGCCTCAGGTAGATGATGATGACTATCGTATCGTAAGCGTGATGCTATCGTAAATTAATCGTGCTTGCACTTTTCCTAGCGAAATGTATCATGTAGCAAACACGTCTCTTTTAATAATCCTACGGACATCATCTGGTCTTGAGATTATCTAGTGTTCTGTCGAACAAAAGTTTTTATGGAGTGGAGTAGCCGTTACGTGTTAGCTGTGCCTAGTCTAGCTAGGGTAGAGTGGTCTAGAAATTCGATGCTTATCGGATTCGTGTAAATCGGGCTATCGAATGTTATGCCTGTATTCATATATCTGAGTACCGTATTATGAGCTACATTCTCATTGCGGATACTAAATACTGATGGAATTGTATAAGTGCTGTAGGCAAATGGAATAAAATGAAAGTGGACTTTATTTATAGCATGAAAATAACACAAATATTTAACAATAATAATAAATAAAAACAGAATAAATGCAATACTACTATTGGTAAAAAATACATCTGATTTGTCAAGTTTTCCTCCCATTATCAGTAACAGAAAAGAGAGCCGTGTTGGCCTGGTGGGAGGTACCTTGACTTTCGATCCGAAGGTCGTGGTTTCGAACCGGGTCGTGCATAAATCAGTTTTTCTATTCGAAAAAATTAAGCGCGCATTAACACGTGCTTAATACGGTGAAGGAAAACAATGTGAGCCAACCATTAAGTATTCTTATAAGCGGCGGTGGTGGGCTTGCAACCAGTCGTGTAAGGAGTACTCTTTACTACAAAATGTGGGCATGTGCAAAATGTTTGGACTTGCCTATGACTTCCCCCTACATCGTTAAGGATCTGATCGCTTGTAGATATGAGTCAACACGGCTATTTTTATTTATTTTCTATTTGATATCAGTTTATTATATGTATATTATAAGTATGTGTGGAGTAACTTTGAAAGAAAGAGTGAGGAACAGTGTGATAAGAGAGCGTTGTGGGGTGAAAGAAGACGTAGTGATGAGGATTGAGAAAGGTATGCTGAGATGGTTTGGTCATGTAGAGAGAATGAACGAAAGAAGATTGACGAAACAGGTGTATAAGGCGAGTATGAATGGGACCGTTGGAAGGGGAAGACCTAGGCGTACGTTTAGTGACCAAATCGGTGACGTTTTGGAAAAAGGCCAGGTCATGAGTACCCTAAACCGACGAGCATGTATGAGGAATGTGATGAGAGTGAATGAAGCAAAAGAGGTATGTCAGGATCGTAGCAAGTGGAAAACCGTGGTCTCTGCCTACCCCTCTGGGAAACAGGCGTGATTTTATGTATGTATGTATGTTATTATATGTTTATTTATTGGCCATCCCGTTATCACATTCAGTTAATAGCGTCAGTAACTGGCCGCTGGACGTTTATCTCCCGACACCTTCGCAATGCCATTACCACGGACATAGCTTAGTTGATTTAGCTGATTCACAAAACAGAAGAGAAATACGCTCGCCTCTATAATTCCCGAGCATAAGTAGACCTTTCCTCACTAATGGTAGGCACAGACTTGTCGCACCGGCACCGTATCGGCAGAGTCTCGCTCAGAAAACAAATGCCGTCGTTGTTGATTAGTGAAAATCGCCTGGAAATCGCTTAACCGATTGCGGAGTAAGGTTGGCAGCTGCAGGTACAATTTGAGCAAGTGGGGATACTCAAATGTGACGCAGTGCGATTGTAACGCAACGCAAACTATGTTGCACCTACTTTCGTGCATGCAATGCCCTCACACCTGAACACTGAAGGACCTCTACGAAGCCACTGACAATGCCGTAGCTGTGGCGGAGTACTGGTCCAAAAAGATTTAGTCCCCCTGAACCATCGACACGACAGAAGAAGAAGTTGATTAGTGTGCGTTGCATGTATTCATGCAAATAATGAATTGAGTTGAGGCGATGCCGATCCTGTGCCGGGGCCGGTGTACCCTTACCCTTAAGCATAAAATAATGAGGTATCATAATATAATTTGCTTAGTATATTACATAATAGGGAACGAAAAAATTGGCACACATCTTTTCATCATGATAATCATCAGCCTGATGAAGTCCACTGCTGAACATAGGCCTCCCCCAAAGAGTTCCACGACGAACGGTCTTGAGCCTTTTCCATCCACCGACCTCCCGCAACCTTAACAATGACGTCGGTCCATCGGGTGGGGGGCCTTCCAACACTGCGTCGTCCGGTTCGTGGTCGCCACTCGAGAACCTTTGTTCCCCAACGGTTGTCGGTTCTGCGAGCTATATGGCCGGCCTACTGCCACTTCAACCTGCTAATTCTGAAAGCTATGTCGGTAACCTTGGTTCTTCTACGGATTTCCTCATTTCGGATTTTATCACGCAGCGAAACTCCGAGCATAGCTCTCTCCATAGCCCATCTTTCTTTATACATCTTTTATCCTTGAAATTGTCTAAGGGGATTGGATGACGACATTGCGACAAGTTGCGGGAAATCGGTTGGTGGAAAAGGCTCAAGACCGTTCGGGCCGGACCGGACCGGACCGGACTTCTACAGGCTGATGATGATGATGATGATGATTTGGTTTCTACAGCTGGTTATATTCGGGGCGATGGTGGATTGGCCTAGATATTCTTCTTATCCCTGTGAAATAATCAGGAATGTGGGGGGAATTACGCCCGCCATTTCTAAATTTAGACCGAACATACTAGTTTCTTGGCCGAAGTGGCCCCGGCTAAAGAATATGCCCCTCCATATCTACCTATCCTCGGATGTCATAAGAGGCGACTAAGGGAAAAAAGCTAGGAGATGGGCAGCAGTGTCCCTCATTTTAACAAAAATAGCTCTAACTGCGCTCGCCAACCCAGCATGCCCAGCGTGGTGAGTATGGGCAAATCCCCCCCACATGATAAAGAATTCGCTCTGTCTGTGGGGGAGGCCATGTTCAGCAGTGGACGTCGTACGGCTGAAATGATGATGATGGGATAACGACCGGGATTCGAACCCACGACCAATGGTACGGAAGCCTCAGGGCGCGAGTTCTCGCACTTGACCGTCTTTATTTTACTATATTATTGTTTTGCTGATAGAGTAACCCCCTTTCGAGGTGGTATACAGTTGTTAACGGCGTGATTTAACCACAAATATTCAACTTCAATGTTTTATCAAACTTTAGCATTTTCATCACACATAACTCCGTTCCATACAAAAATATCCGCAATTCAATTGGTACAGTAAGCGACAAAATTTGATTGACATTTGATGTTTTTAGCAACAGACAGGTCAGCTGGGTTATGTTTTGCACGCGATCGTTTAGCTATCTAAGATACAATAACAAACCAACCACCGCCATAGCTCTCAGAATTAACAAGTAGAAGAGGTATTTGACAGGCCATATAGCTAGCAGAACCGACTACTTTTCGTGAATAAAGGTCTAAGAGCAGCATAGTGTTTTTGAATGAAAAAATTCTAATTTCCTAAAAGTCGACCAAACAAATTTAAAAAATATATATATATATATTCCGGACATATCACACACGGTCAACTGATCCCAAACTAGGCATAGCCTGTACTATGGGTACCGGAGACTGATATACATAATATATATATATTTAACACCCAGACACAGAACAAACATCTGTGTTAGTCACAAATGTTTGTCTAGTGCGGGAATCGAACCCGCGACCTCTAGCGCAGAAGGCAGAGTTACTACCAACTGAGCTATGAGGCCAGTCCATTGGGTGTAGAATAAGCTCCTTTCTGGATATTGTTCATCTCAGTATTCTGAGTTATTCATATGAATCACCATCATCGTCATCTTCCTGTACTCATCCCGCATCATGTGGGGTTGGCACAATATGTATTCTTCTTCCAGTTCCCTCTATCAGTCGTCATCTCAGCACTGACTTCTTTCCTACCCATATCCACTTATGAATACAATTTGAATCACCATATCAATGAAAAATAAGAATGCGAGGTAGCTTTTGTCGCTGACTCTACCACTCCGGGAAAACTACGTTTTATTTTGAGCCAGCCGCATTCCATCAAAAATATTGATACCGAACTCGTAGTAACCATGTTTTTTGAACGTTCGATTCGCGTCTGGAAATTCCATTCCAGAACCGGGTAAAGCAAACAATCAGTCAAACAGACCAGGGGGGCATCACGGTAGCACCTGTGCCCTTCTTCCTCTTTGGGGTTAGGTAATACACACGGGTCGGTGCGATCATCCTGCGATTTTGCAGTGTCAGCAGTAATACTGCAAAAAGCCTAGCCTTATTTTTTTGCGGAATTTGGTACACGAGTCAAACATTATACAGATTTGTATTGTTTGTGAAAATTCTTTCTACTCGAGTTTTAAAGCTCGGTTTAATCCAGGCACCCGCCCCGCTCTTTTCCCTCAGGGAAAAGAGGTAGGTAGGAAACAAACAATAGTAGGTAGGAAGTAACAAAACTAGGGTATTCATTAGTCGGTGCCGAGATGCATGGGTGAGGCCAAAACGGTTCCATCTCAGCTTTAATGCCGCTACACATCGTGTGCGGCATTAAAGCTGACTGACGTCAGTAATCATAGGGATGCATACTCGGATTTCATCGTACCGTACTGTGTGTATCCTATAGCATGGACCTCCAGCATATTGCCACGATAAATTGCTGTTTATACTTCACCTTTATCAGAGCTGTCTGCAGCCAATTATTCAGAATTTAATTTGATTTGCAGTCTAGCGTCAGTCTTATAAATAACTTCATAAATTTTTAATAAACTATCTGTTATTTGTTTTGAAGTCAAGTTACTTATTTACATTACCTTTTCTCCCTCAAATATTTTATTTCATGGTGTATTTTGGCCAAAATTACTGTCAAAAGTCGAAGTCAAATGTTTTTAGATAAAAAAATAAAAATGAATTAATTTTATGTTATGTACTACTAACATTTAGGTTAAGCACTTTACTTATATAATATGGAGGACTGAGAAACCGAAAAAAAAGTTGTATCGCGTGCTGTTTGAACAAGGCTTAACTGTATTTATAAAATATGTACCTCTTAATGAACAATGTAGTGTAAAATATGAGTAATAATAACCGCGGAAACCCGCGCGCTTAAAGATTAACAGCATTAGAAGATTTTAAGTAATAAGATTTTTTTTACAATAACTAAAAACCGACTTCACGAAATTCCTGAATATTTACAAGATTAATATCAACCTCTTTGCGTTTTGCTTACCTAGGTACTGAGGATGACATTGGCCACCTACACTTTCGGATAAAAAACTAAAGTAACTATGACATCCATTTATCATCAATAATAACTCTTATGGTACTGACTGACTGACTGACAATCAAACGTAGTGGTTTTATTCTCTTTGAAAATCAACGCAGAGCCTACTAAGAGTGAAATTTGCAGAGTAGCTTTCTGTTGTAACGTATGGGTGCACAGAAAGCAATTCCCGATACACAACCCCCAAGTTTAAAGTTTATGTAAAAAAAGCGCGGGATAAACGAAGTCGCGGGGATAACCATACTATACAACAGTCAACCAAAAAAAAATTCGGCAAAGGTGATTTCAAGAGAAGATGAAGTTTTTTTAAGTTTTACGGGATAAGTAGCAATCCCTCAGAAATTAAATTAATATGGGACCACCCCGGGATCATACTCTATACGCCAGCGATAGAATCATCAAAATCGGGATACTATTGGCGGAGATATGGAGTAACATACACAAAAAAAAAATAATAATAATAATACAGCCGACTTGAGGACCTCCTTCTTTTGGAAGTCGGTTAAAAATAGTAGTTAAAGGTTTTCTTCTTGTACACTAGATGCTGAATGGTATACATTTTCTTTACCTATATAAATATGCAAAATAACATTTCCGGGCAAATGTGATAATGCTTTTTCTCACTGTACTCGCTTCCGAATTTTCGCAAAACAGTACAAACTCGAAACGAGACAATAACTCATAACACCTGCAAAGGATCCCAGGATACTAACTGTCCAAGTTCCAGACGTCCCTCGGGGGGTTAAAACAATTTCCAGTTACGTTACGATCTTTCACCGGCCCCCCGCTGACATGAAACGAACAAATTCACGGTCGTTAACATGAAAATATTGTAGATACGTGGACATTGTCTTGGCAATTGTCCGAATATTGCTCCACTCCAGGCAAGTTACGAATACAAATTGTCCGCAATACGGTACGTAATGAGTGCGTTCACCCAACTTTTATGGGATATCATAGCATGTCTTCATATGCAAAGTAATACTGGTGAACGTGAATTAATTATAAACAAGCCAAATCCCATATCCAAAGTATAAAACAGTAATGTTTTATTACTTACTAGCGACTGCATCGCTCGCGCTGTACCCGAATAAAATGTAGTCATTTTTTGAATCTAAGGTGGCAAACTAACTTACGGCCCACTTGTAAGTAAGTGGTAACCGTAGCCTATAAACGCTTGCAATACCAGAGGCATCACGCACGCGTTGCCGACCCTACTCACCGCAGGAACAAAACACTATTTGAACATGCTGAGTGGTGGCCATTTTTGTTACCATGATGTTGAATTGCATTTTTTGTATTGTGTTATGTTAAGTCTGATTGTGTTGGTAACAAAATAAACGTTTTTCTATTCTATTCTAAACAAATAATGTTACTTGGCTGCGATCTTCTGTAAGGCGGAGGTGCCTGCTCTACTTGCTCCAGTCAAGAGCGAGGAAATCTCGCTGTGCCCTACCACGCATATCTCGCATGATGTTCAGGTTTCGTGAAGATAAACATCGCATCCCATTTGTTGAAAAAAACAAATGCACATTTAACACAAATGAAAATATACATTTCCGTAGCACCAGTTTACCATAGTCCGATATCATTTATAACAAAATTTAATCCATAAAAATGGCGGAATTCTGTAATCCCTTCACACAAGCGCCACCTAGCTAATATCATGGGATAAGGATGGCACACAAGATTAATGACGTAGCTTTGGGCGTAGATTGGCGCACCTGTGGTCTACTGGACCGTGCAGTTCGCTCATGCATTCTATATTGTTCTATATCTATGTCTGTCGCTCTATTGGGTTAGTACTCGTATTGAGCTAAAGGAGCCGTTTCATTCTGGGCCTGGTTCATGTACACTACATAGAAAAATTTGGTAAAAATAGGAGATTACAAGAAAAATACAATTTCATTTATTTGAAGACAAATGCGATGGTACAAGAATAGTTATTCTGGTAAGTTTTTTACTATGTGAACACTATTTGAAGGCCGCCATGTTGGTTTATAATAGGCGTTTGACATGACATTGACATATTTTTCATGTCATGTTGTTTGATTTGATGTTTTTGTTTTGTCAGATAAATGTAGGTTGTCAAAATGACATTTCACGCACGTCCATCCGCCATATTTTGTAGCGCTGTGTGTTGCTCTCTTTGTCGAAGAAATTATAATGTACCTTAGAACGAAGTCAATTTAAATAAAATAACCAATTAAATACGTTTACTTTATTGCTTAGACATATTTTAGAGTAGTGTACACAGTGCAGGTCCAGGCTCCATATATTGATGAAACGTCTCTTCTACTATAATGTCCAACCAACTTAGGTACGTTTTACGAGTTTTTCACAACTACTCAATTGTTTACAAATAAAAAACCTTCGTTAAAATTACTTCACTGTCGATCATAAAATAAAAGGCTTCATAAAAATGTAACAAGGCTCAGACAAAGAAGCCTCATTAGTATAGTCTAGACAAGTCGGTAATCCGGCTTAAGAAACAAGTTCATCTTCTTTATCTCCGTCAGTAGGACGCAGGTGCCTTCAATGCATCCCCCCACTCGGGGAGTCAAGAGGACCTATAGAAACTACGAGACTTTAGAAAACAGCTAGTTTTTGCAGACTAAGCAATTCTTGCTGTGTATGACTATAAACGCCCAAAACATTCGATTTTGCATAGTGTTTTTTACAATGAAAATGCCGAATTTCCAAAAGTTGAAGAATTAACTTAGCATACATATTACGAATAGCACGAATAATTCCCGATAGCGTTACACTTACGATAACATAGTAAAAGTTAAATATTAGCCAATGACACTGGCGATGCTTAAAATATTTTGATTGGCGATTCAACCAACGAAATTGTGCTAATCTTCTGAACTAAACCATTATTTAACTTGCCCTAACCCTACTTGACTCCCCAAGTGGGGATTTGTGTTGAAGGAACTTAGTTCCCTAACCGGGGATAAAGAAATCTCTTCACATGGTAATTTATGGACTAATTGGCCTAGTACCTTGACTTTCGATCGATTCAAATCCCGCTTATATGGATTTTTGTATTCGAAAAAAATTAGTTAGTTATTTATTTATTTATTTACGAAAAGTTACACTATTTTTACTATTTAGTTAGACTATTTAGTGGTCGGTTCTGCGAGCTATGTGACCTGCTAATTCTGAAAGCTACCTATATCTGTGACCTTGGTTCTTCCACGGATTTCTTCATTTCGGACTTTACCAATGTACTCTAGCTCTACTTAACCTTTTTGTGTGAGAAAAATTGTACATGACTTTATTATTATCACGCAATGAAACTCCGAGCATAGCTCTCTCCACAGCCCGTTGCGCTACTCTGAGCTTGTGTATGAGGCCAATGGTTAGCGACCAAGTCTCAGTGCGATATGTATGTATAATATGATGAGAACGTGTTTCAATTGAGTTATCAAGCTGTTTGCGTTTTCACCGTGGTCTGGACCACACGATAACACACTGTCACATCCCTTGATGAATTGCTTATTAGATTGTCGGCAACGTTCCGTGTTATGCGTTTATTTTCGCGCCAATATTGCTGTCTCGTTTTTTTCGAGAAATTTATTTATCGACGCCGGTTACTGGCGCGCTTACCTTGTTATTGTCGTTTTCGTTTTTGAGTGCAGTTTCTCCGCTTTGAATTATGTGTTATTAGTTTTCTGCTGAAGGTGTAAATTGTGTTGCTAAAAATATAATTTTAATTGTTTTATTATGTACTAGCTGTACAGCACTCGGGTGGTACGTTAGTTACCTATAAACAGTCTTCTATAAGTAACTTCTACAATCATTGTAGAAGTTACTTATTTCAGTTTTTGAAAGTTGATGCTAGGTAGGTACCTAATAATATGTATAAGTAGGTACTTATACATATTATTTCCCGGTACAAAAATTGACTTTCCCTTGACTTGAAAAATTGAATTACTGAAACATGTGCTATTAACTTATTATCGAAGTAATTTCTAAAAAGTTTATTTTAGTTTATATATATTTGTTTTAGTAGATTTTTTTTTATTAACTATCCATATTTTAAACGTTAACGTAACAAAGATGTACACACATTTAAAATGCCTAACTACCTAGCAATTATAATACCTACTATTTACCAACTCATTCATGTGTCACTCTTTAGTATATTCATAACTCAGGGATAGAGAAGACGCTGCACTGTACTCATATACAAACAATTTCTGGGTATTTTTGTTAATTTATTTACGAATTTTAAATGGCTGGCCCTAATTAGGGTTTCTCACCGTTTTCAAAAGCCTCCTAATTGGAAAGAAAACGTATGCGTTGTTCGGACTTCGCTTATTTTCATTAAATCATCATCATCTTAAAGTTCAGTCCAGAATGGTCTTGATCTTTCTCCATCCTCCGACTTCCTACAACCTTCGCAGTGCCGTTGGTCCATCTGGGGGCCTTCCTATACTGCGTCGTCGGGTTCCCAATCGGTTGTTGGTTCTGTAAGCTGTATCGCCTTCCCCTTGCCACTTAATTAATATGAATTTTTGTTTGTTACAGATGCACACAGAAGATGAACCGACGATTTGACCAACCACAATGAAGAACCACGATCCAACTACGGGCCACGCCATGGCCGGCCAACCACTAGACCCTCTCGAAAAAACTGTGTCATACGAACACCGTCTACAACACCTCAAATGCAACCTAAAACTAGAAGACAGAGGCTTCAAAAGAAATGTCTTCGACAAAGACAAAAGGAAAAATAGCCCGTGTACAAATGACTTTAAAGATAGTTTTCAAACGACTTTTGGTAGTGCTAGGTTTAATAAAGTTAGATGGTGCTTAAATAGTTTAAAAAGACTAACGCTAGTGGTTTTGTTAGTGATGGTTTCGGAGGCGAGGATATGTGCTGCGAGAAATTTTGCAGGTGAGTTTACTTTTTTATTAGTTTGCTTGTTCAATACTGCACTGCGAAAGAAAACCTAAAATAATATTCAGAAAGTCAAAATGTGTTTATTTCAACAAATCACTAGGATCACTTTGAAACGTCTTAGAAACTAGGTGAAGCTACGCCTGTTCCTCGCGCAAAGGCAACCAACACGGCGAGCGTGCCTATAATTTTTAAAATATGATCCCTTTATTTAAGATCGAAACTCGAAATTCATTCATTATCAAACTAGTAAACATTCATTCATACGATATACATAGTAGATAATAGCCATGCCAGCAAATCTATATATCGAATAATATAATCATTAACTTAAATCAAAATGACCATCGAATCATTTTATATCATTGTCATTGTCATCATCATTGCATATCTATATATTTATTCTTGCATGTTTAACTATTTGTTCCACTAGCTTGTTTGAGTGCATGATCTTTCACATTTTGTCATTTTGATCTATACATACACTCGAGAGCATAGAAATCGCACATAGCGGAATTTTCCTACATTTTAATTTCGACCCTTATTTTTATTTAAATTAATGTGATGTTGCAAATATAACTTAAATTAAATTGAAGTACACACTGTTAGCTTCCTAAAAACACAAAATGTCTAGCCTTGACCTTCGAAATCATAACAGTGGCAACTAAACAATAGAATGGCCTAAATTAGCTCGTTTCAGGTAGCTCGGTTTGTGGGACTTTAAGCAGGTATAAAACGATAAGGGATGATTGAAATTACATCATTTGCATACCAACTCCCAGGCAGAAAGGTCCTTTAACGAATACGTCATCTCTCTAAACAAGAAAATGGATACCACACCAGAAGCAGCGTCTCAAGTGGTTGCACTTATCGAAGCTGGACAGAACCAAAGTCAAGTGGCTCGTCAATTAAATTTGAGCAGATATGCTGTTCGACGTGTATACCAGCGATATCAGCAAACTGGTGGCTATACCAGGCGACCAGGAACAGGCCGAAAACGTGCGACAACACAGCGCGATGACCGTTTCCTTGTGAATACATCACTACGAAATCGCCGGTTGAATGCAGTTCAACTCGGACAGCAGCTCCAGGAAGTTAGAGAAGTGGAAGTCAGTCGGTGGACCGTTAGAAGAAGACTAGCCGAAGGAGGTCTGACAGCGCACAGACCAGCAACTGGCCCAAAATTGACCCCAGCGCACAGACAAGCACGCCTTCAGTTTGCTCGAAATCACGTTAATTGGACTATGGATCAATGGCAGGCAGTCCTCTTCTCCGACGAGTGCAGGATGTGCCTTAATGGTAACGACGGACGAGGTAGAGTCTACCGAAGATCTGGTGAGCGTTTCGCTCAATGTTGCATCTCCGAACGGGTCGCATACGGCGGTGGTTCGTGTATGTTCTGGGGAGGCATTTCTCTGGAAGCGAAAACCGAACTTGTCTTCATCACAGGGCCCGATACCGACCGTCGATCGGGTGGATTGACTTCCCAACGTTACGTTGAGGAGATCCTGGAAGAACATGTTGTGCCCTTTTCTGGATTTATCGGCGAAAACTTCGTTTTTATGCAGGATAACGCTAGACCACACACCGCTGCTATAGTACGCCAGTACTTGGAGGAGGTTGAACTACTCGTTATGGCGTGGCCTGCTCGAAGCCCAGATCTCAATCCCATTGAGCACTTATGGGACGAACTAAAGAAACGAGTAAGAGCTAGAAACGCAGCGCCTACGAGTCTCAGAGAGCTCCAAACCGCGATCAAGGAAGAATGGGACAGCATACCGCAGGATTTCGTAAAAAAATTGATTTCTTCAATGAAACAGCGAATGGAAGCTGTTATTCAGGCTAGGGGAGGCAATACCTCGTATTAATAAATCGATACATTCACAAATTTATTGTTTTTTTAACCTTTTATTCCTGCTCAAAGTCCCACAAACAGCGCTACTTGAAACGAGCTAATTTAGGCCATTCTATTGTTTAGTTGCCACTGTTATGATTTCGAAGGTCAAGGCTAGACATTTTGTGTTTTTAGGAAGCTAACAGTGTGTACTTCAATTTAATTTAAGTTATTTTTGCAACATCACATAAATTTAAAAAAAAATAAGCGTCGAAATTAAAATGTTGGAAAATTCCGCTATGTGCGATTTCTATGCTCTCGAGTGTATATATTCTACCTTGTTAGAGAATTTGTTCTAACAATAAATATCTCATCTATAATTTCAAATCTGCCGGTGTGCTCTCACAAGCCACTGATTTATGTACATCAATAGGTGCGTTATCGCGGTGCCTTTTCGCAGTGCATCCGGCCTAAGGTCTGGATTACGGCTGTTCACAAAGTTTTCTTGTAACATTATTGGATGTAGTGAGGTTGTAACGTGAAATTTCTTTTTGTTAGTAATTTTCTTCTTAAGACAGCTTAATGTTTTTTTACGGTATGTTTTTACGGCTCGTAACCTTTGCTTATGATAACAGTAGGTAAACTTTAGTATTAAGAGTCAGATTTCAGTAGGAGGTAGGTAGTCAAGGGAGAGTAAAAATGCGGGTTTCCAAGTCGAAATCCACTGTTAGTCAACTGAATAGGCAAAAAATTAGTCATCAGTTTAACTTCGATTAAGTAATGTGTGTTGATGAGTAAGCGACCGCGTTATTTTTGAGGTTAGAGTAAAAAACCCGATTTGAACAAAGATTTTCCTTCGAAATCCTAGGTTTTTGCTAATGTGAATAAACTTTAGGATTAGTCAGTCGGTGTTAATTTGTGACATGATCCATGACATCAGCGCATCGCATCGTTCGTGCGAGTCATTCACGTGATTGGGGAGGACGGGGAGTTGCGTATGTGTAATGTATTCACGCTTGACAGTATTTATTATACACTAGCATCCGCAAGCGGCTTCGCTCGCGTGGTACCTATTTAAAAATATGCTATAGCCTATATGCTTTTCCAGATTATAATCTATGTCTGTACCAAATTTCATCCAAATCCGTTCGGCCGTTTGGGCGTGATTGAACAACAAACATCCTCACAAACATTCGCATTAATAATATTAGTAGGATTGTAAAATCTTTGCCATACATCACCATCATCGTCAACCTGCAGAAGTCCACTGCTGGACATATGCCTCCCCCAGAGAGTTCCAAGACGAACAATCCTGAGCCTTCTCCATCCACCGACTTCCCGCAACCTTCACAATGTCGTCGGTCCATCGGTTCTATGCTATTATTGCTGAACAAAAAACATCAGTTATTTTTAAATTGCGAGGTTTGCGGGATGTTGAATCACGCGTGCCTAAACCTCTTATGTGCAACGCGGGAATGACTGACGCCATTTTCACGTGAAGGCGTATATGCACCGAATGCTACTACAGATACTATGAAAAATTCCAAGCAATATCTTCTGCGTGATCGCGATAAATTCTGCGATATTCATGAAATTTCAAAATTATCCTTGTGATTTATTTGAAAAACGCACCGGATTATCGATTGATTGATTCAAAAAGGGTCCTTAACATGTACCTATCTGTTTTGCCTTACCTGTTTTGCTACCCATGAAACGATATCAGCCAAACGCTTAGGTAAGTCGCGATATTTATATGCAATCGTCATCGATCGTCATTAAAGGAATACGGCGATAATTTTAGCGCTGAAGCTTGAAGCGCTAGCCAAATACAATCGAGGCAAATTTCAGTCTTAAAAACACTTAAGTGCAAGTTAACAAGAGCATTTCATCTCATTCCACACTTTTAACCCAGACTCTGTAATTTCGGTACCTAGTCCAGGCTTTCTTTCAAGCACTTTAAAGCGCCGAGAGCGCTTTTGAGATTTATGTTACTACCTCCTTGCTACTTCTGGGCGCCTGGTACAATGTTTTTCTTGCGAATCTCGCTCTGTGAAACTTTCGTAGTAGAGTAGTTCTATAGAGATTTCATAATTACCTTTTTTGAATTTTCCAACAATGGAGGCATGAAAAAATCTCTTGATACCGGAATTTTTCAGTTGAATTAAAATCAACTTCACTTTAGCAAGTTCTATAACTTTGCTGTAATACGTTGTAACTCGATAACACTATAGTTAGAAACACACTAGGGATAGAGATGCAGACAGACAATGAAGTATCGGGTTAACTAATACTTCAGGTATCAAACGAAACCTTTAAAGGAATTCCCGCTATTCTGCAAAAAAAACCCGGTATTCAAACTCCAATTTCGTAATGCATGAGTGCAAACGTTCATTTTGCATAATTAACGCACCTACAGTTTATTAAAAAATTAAGGCAATTAACACTACATTGTAAGGGCTTTTGTAGGTGAAAAAGTGGTGAGAAATTTCGCTTTTTAGCACTCGTAGTATACCTTTTGGCCTATTTGTAAACTTGTTTGCATGAGAGATGAGAGAATAGTTATATGGATTTGCTTAGTTGCAACATTGTAGCTTGAATAAATTTGTTTTAAAAACAAAAACGTAATATTTCTTCTATTCTGTCAATTTGTTAAATCCTTATATCTACCGTGTTTGATATGAACGATGGATGTAAGAGTAGAGGTAGGCCAAAGAAAAGATGGATGGACTGTGTGAAGTGGATATAGGTAAAGAAAGGAGTGAGTGCTGAGATGACGACTGATAGAGGGAAATGGAAGAAGAATACATGATATGCCGACCCAACATGATGTGCGGGCAGAAAGATGATGATGATCTACAGTTAGGAAACTTTGTCATATCTTCCTTGCAAAATATTAAATCTACAAAAAGTCAGTGCGTGTTGCCAATGATGACTAATGACACTGGAGACTTGGATATATCTATTGGCTTCATACACAAGCTCATAGTCGCGCGACGGGCTGTGGAAAGAGTAATGAATCGAGTTCAACTACGTGATACAATCTGAAACGAAGAGGTCCGTTGAAAAACCATTATTACCGAAATAGCTTTTAGAATTAGCAAGTGAAGTGGTTGAAGTGGCAGACCATAAAGCTCCCAGAACCGACAATCGTTGGAGAATACAGGTTCTCGAATGGCCCCGGAAACCTAATGACGCAGTGTATCTATCGACGACATTGTGAATGTTGTGGGAAGTCTGTGAACGGAGAAGGCAAATCGTTGACCGTTCGTCGTGGCACTCTTCGCTTACACATGTAAAATCTCACATCTAGGGAACGTTTTGATCCGAATATATAATTCAATAATTTATAATTATTGACTTATTTAATAGGACATAAAAATAGGACACGGCCTTTTTATCAATAGGGCGATAACGGTAGTTTTATTGGTAGTCGTTTATAATAATTATTAATAAGTGCGCGTTTTAATATTTAGTTTAGTTCCGTAAAATAAAAATAAAAATTGTTAGTTTGTAAACATTTAGATTAGATACATAACTAAAAAAAAAAAAAAAAAAAAGTTAAATTTTGTTACTTTTTTTTTTTTCTTTCACCCCCAAAGGTGAAGTGTGTAATATATGCAGTGCGAATGCACCTTTAATGTAGTTATAGTGTAAGCGCACCTTTATAATAGATATGCTGACGGAGCCACCTTGCATCGGTGGCCATATTAATTGCCTCATACAATATACGAAGGTGACTCAAATCGGTTGTGTTTAATTACATCAAAACCCCACATTTCAGGCAATACACAAAGAACCAATGCTAAAAACGGTTGATATAGAAAAAGCCAAGAGATTAATTAAATACCTCAATCAACAAAGCAATCCTAATAAATTGAAAAGCAACAAACCTACCGCCTTAATCCTGAAAACATAACCCTCTCGAAACTGGCAACACTCATCTGACTAATCGATTGCAAAGCCGACAGGATACGTTGGTGAAAAGGGTAAAAAAGCAGAATTGGATTAGGCTGGTGTCTACTGAAAAATTAAATTGTTTTTTCTATTAAGCTCTGGTTTTATAGGCATGTATCGCCGGTATAGGTTTGGCGTTTATACGACGCGTGTAAGCTCGTTTTTACTGACAAGGCTTATATAATCTTTAATTGTTGTGTATCTAGTCTCTAATTGTTTTTAATATTTTAATTAGTTCATAATGACATTCTTTTTCTTCTATTTTCTATTATTATTTGTTTTTTTTTATTAAATAATTTTATCATGATTGTAAATTAAATATTGCATGCCTAGATATAGGTAGTTCAATAGATAATTCATTGATTCAATAGTATATAGTAATTGACATCTTTATGACATGTATTTCAAGCAATAAATTATACTTTGACTTTGACTTTAAGACGCGGGTCATGTACTCGTAACTGCCACAGTGATTATGTACCGTTTCTATATTACAGTACGTTACAAAGACCATTAAAAACCTGCGTATCATGCTTAGAATACAGCTGTATTCTGAGGTATCATGGTAAGCTTTTAAAATCTCATCATCAGCCATCCAGAAGAATTTCACTACTGGATATCCCTCAATGAGTGCCACGACGAACGGTCTTGAGCCTTTTCCAACCACCGACTTCCTGCAACTTTAAGACTGCGTCGTCCGGTTCGTGGTCACCATTCGAGAATCTTTTTTGCGGAATGGTTTTCGGTTCTGCGAGCTATTATGGTCTGAGAGCTGTGGATGACTTTGGTTCTCCGGATTTCCTCATTTCATATTTCCTCAGGTAGTGAAACTCCGAGTATAGCTCTCCTCATAGCACGTTGCGCGACTTTGAGCTAGTGTATGAGGCTAATAATTAGCGACCAAGTCTCAGTGTCATCACTCGCAACGCGCACCAACGAGAAGATATGACTGATATGATTTCAAAATCTACAAAACAATATATATTGACCGCTCATAATGGCCACCGCTTTTTATGAAACCAAGCCTAATTGTTCTCGACTTAAAGGGAACAAAAGGTCTCGATATAAAACGATCGGTAAAGCTCGCGAATATCTGCAGGTAAGCCCAGTGTTCCAATCATACCATAATCCATTAGAATTTCTCTTCGCTTCAGCAAACACACTTCCCGAAGTCCCACGAGGTAAATATTTTACCCCCATCCATATAATGTATTCCCCCCTAGACCTCATCTTTCCCTATTTTGCATGAAGGGGGATTTAAATTGTGTAATCTAACTTTCAATTCATTCATACATTCAACGCCATCTCTTGGTGATAAATTGAAACTCGGTGGTTTCTTTCAGTCATTTGAGTTTTGGTCGCGGAGTGGGACAGTCGCGTTTTCAAGCTCAAATTGATATGGAAATGCGTCTGGATGTTTCATCGCGTTTATGCAGAACAGTAACTTTTGTAGGTCAGCTAAATCTCGTAAACGAAGTTGAGAATCTGGTTAGTTTCATATCATTTTCGGATTCATATGTTAACTAGTACAACTACGACTGAACATTTAAAGACTACCTACCGACTGGATTCCTATATTTTTTATCCAAACTACTCCCGCTCGCGTCATCGGTCGCGTAGCCTGTGTCCTTCACCATGGTCCAAGCTATCTCCATACCAAATTTCACGAAAATCCATTAGCTGTTACGGATCTTTCGTGTTATAGTGTACGTTCGCTATATAAAAAAAATGTTGATGGAATGGCTATTTGTGTATTTTGCTATTGTCAAATAACATTTTCCACAGTCAAATCTTCAACAATCTTATTCTGATCCTATTTCCCCAACTTTTCCTTTAAGTATTCACAAAACTTTCCTTACGCAAATATTTCATTGTGAAAAAGTTGAGGCACGAGAGGCATAATGTCGAATATCATTTTTGTCACTTTTCCAAGCTTTTATGCGTTTCACTGTTCCCTTTGTCTTCATTTGGAAACACATTTTTCTTGTTTACGTGGTTATCCAGTTCGGAAGCAAAGGTTTTTAAAAAAAAATAGGACATTTTCATTTCGAAAAAGTCACAGTAATGAGATTGTTGGGTTCCTTTTTCCTCCTGTGTATGGTGTTGAATAAATTATAGAAAGAATGTAAGCCAATATACATCATGCAATGCTTCTCCAAAAAACACACAGCTAAAATTATTTATCAAGCAAGCTAGATTTCTCAAATAACTTGGACGATTGACGGCGTTGCATCAGCATGTCATATTAACATTTTTTAGAGCATCACTTCATCATCATCATTTCAGCCGTACGACGTCCACTGCTGAACATGGCCTCCCCCACAGACAGCGAATTCCTTATCATATGGGGGGATTTGCCCATACTCACCACGCTGGGCATGCGGGTTGGTGAGCGCAGTTAGAGCTATCGTTGTTAAAATAGGAGACGCTGCTGCCCATCCCCTAGCTTTTTTCCTTTAGTCCCCTCTTACGACATCTGCGGATAGGTAGATATGGAGGGGTCTATTCTTCAGCGGGGGCCACCACGGCCATTACTTACGAACCGTCAATCCTATCCTATCAAGATACTATCAAGTCCTATCGTGATTTGCTGTTAAGCATTTAAGTTAAGGGTGGCTAAGATATAGTCCAAAAGGAGGTTTTAATAAAAACCAATAGAAATACATGAAGTGGGGTGTCGTATGAAAGAGCTTTTGTTCTCATACATTCTAAAACGATTTTTATTGTTTTTCCAGGCCTTATGGTTTTTGAGGCACAACAAAAATAGTAACATTGGCGTAGCGTGCTGTTATACGGGAACTTGTTTTTCACTTTTTAAAAAAAACGAATAAATTGATTTACGAACTAGTAATTGTTTTATTTAGGAATTAGATTTTATGACAATGAATATAGATTTTTATGATGTGTGTTCACATCGGAGACCGAGGATAGACTGAAGAAAGTACTTGGGAGCTAGTGTAAAGAGAATGATGAAACTGCAAGCGAAGATGAATAGGTCAGCAGAATAGGGAACATTGTAGAGGATATAACATCTCCCCCAACAAGAGTAAACTTAATAAATTAAAGTAAGTTTACAGAAAAGAAGAAGAAGGTAAGTGAGGTAAGTTTAGGATGGATTAGAACACACACCTTTACAATGTAGTTAAATTTAAGTTAATCTAAGAGTGATTAATAACTAGGTACTTAATCGATTCTTAATCTAGGTAGCGGAATAGATTCTTCGCTAGGTTCTTCTACATTTGAACCTCTAGGCCTCGAACATGGAGGCCGAATTTTATTGCCATTGGCTTTATAAAAGAAATAGATGAGAAAAGAAATAAACAAAATAATAAAAACAATTGTAAGAATTGGGAAACTAATATGACTTGAGAGAATATTTGTTTTGTTATTTATGAAATCCTCAATATCTCTATTTCCTTGATCTGCTAAGTCTTTAAGATGCTTAAGACTTTCTAAATTAACGTTTGAAATAGTAACAGCAGACGAATTTATATTAAGTTCTCTGAATTTATCGGAATTACAGCATTTATCGTCAATAAGACTGAAGTCTGGATTTACACGAGGTATATTTATTTCGAGGTTATACATTGCTAGTAGTTTTATATTACGGCAGAAGGCCATACATTGTGATTCTAATGTTAATATACCCGTTCCTTGAATGGTTAATTCTTTAATATCAGAATTACATTGAATTGATAATTTAGTAGGTTGGGATTGAACAAATATCCAACTGTTACGGCCAAGATGTTGCCAGATGTCAATGTTACCATATAAAAATTTAGTTTCACATTGTTTAGGTAAAATTTTAATAACTTTGGTCATCAACTCAATTTCACAGATAGGATTAGTAGAAACCGATATGATATTGGAAACATCGCAAATGAGGGTTCCTTTGTATATAGGCTTACAGGAATTGACATCATCCAGAGTACAGTAAGTAGATCTGTCTTTGCTTAAAGCTATAAAATTCTTTGTAGGTAAAATCATGGCGTAAGATTTAGAGGAATTTACATTATGAGGTACAGGAACTGGGATCATTTTATAAAGATCGTATTCAATATGATAAACTAAAGGAATTCTAATCATAAACATTATTTTATTTGAAATATAGCAAGCAGAAAGCTCCGATACACCTAACAATAAATTTATATTGCTTAAATCTATATTTACAGGAAATTCCTTGTACTTAGGAATGTTTTTCATGTTGTTACTTAATTCTTTATATAGTTCCCTTGGAGTAAGAACTGAAGGATGTAAGGTATTGCTATTTGCGAATAATATAGAATTTATAATATCTTCTAATTTAAAAGACAAAGTAAGAAGACTAGAATGTAAAGTATTTAAGACTTCATCCGTCTTGACTCTGAACAAGAGTTCATTCGTGACCAACGATACATTCTTTAAACTTAGAGATAACCTATTCATAGCATCATTCAAACGGGCTTCATTATTAGAAATAATAATGAGTGTTTCATTTATATTTGCAATTGCAGATTTAGAGAGGAAAATATTTTGTTTAATTAAAGAAGCTAGTTTCTTAGAATCTGAATCTAACGTTTGAATGGCGTTATGATACATATTAGAATCATTTTCATCCATGGTGCCGAATACTGTTTTCATAATAGAGCCTATGCCACCGAACCAAGCAGACCTTTTAGATTTGGACGATATAAGATGGGATATCGCGTTATAGTCTCGAAGAATATCATCATAGAGTGAACTAAGTGGTTGAAGCATATTATGACATTGGAAATCGTTCATGACTTTGTTTTGTTCACAAAGAGACTTAGTATCTTTAAGGCCATTGTCAATATTTATTAAATGAGGTTTAATGTAATTTAAATCTACAGGGATTATGAAATAAATGTGATCATTTATTAGTTTCAAAGTGCTGACAGGATTGAAGAAAATACCCGGACCCTTTGCCAATGGTTGGACAAGTTGCTGAGCCAAGGATGTCGCGAGAAGTAACGATGAAATTCTGTAATTTGAAAGTATAATCATAATAATTTATTTGCTAAAATAGTGTAAGTAATAGTAGTGATAAAACTATACTAATAAATTTGTATAATGTAATGTATAAGATTAAATAGTTATAACTATATTTACTTAGAAGATTAACAAAGTAAAGTGCCGTGTTCTACGGTGCTTAGGTAGAAAACTGACTCGATCTTAAGATCTAGGGATCTCTACTTCAGCCAACTTTACTTCATCAAAGTGATGTCGGACATGACGACGATTAATGAGTAGTGACAAAGAATGATTACCATGGACTTTAACGACTTTGTAGGGACCTTTCCACAATGGAGATAGAGCTTTGCGAAGCCTAACATGGTTTTTAAGATAAACGTAGTCTCCTACTTTATATTGAACTGGACGAGAATGCTTATCGTAATAAGACTTCGACCTTTCTTTGGATGATTGAATGTTTTGGAGTGCCTTCTCACGAGACACTTTGAGACGATGGTGAAGCATCTTGATATACTCTGGGTAAGTGACGTCAGTTCGTAGATCGAAAACTGAATCAGGGATGTGAGGTTTATGACCGAAAATGAGTTCGTATGGAGTGAACTGAGTAGTTGTATGAACACTACTGTTATAGGTTAACATGGCAGTATACACAAACTTATGCCAATTTGTCTGGTTTTCATTCACATATGATTTTAGATATTCTTTTAACGTCGAATGACTTCGCTCTAGGGCTCCTTGTGTTTGAGGGTGATAGGGTGAAGACCAGATTTGCTTAATTTTTAAGAAGTCACAGGTCATTTTGAACAACTCAGCTGTAAAGTTAGAGCCTTGATCTGTAAGTATTGTTTTAGGGATGCCAAATAAAGATATAAAATGAACTAGGCATTCACATGATTCTTCTGCAGTAGCATTTGCGATAGGATACGCGATGGAGAATTTAGTTAAATCATCTTGAAGAGTTAGTATGTATTTGAGTTTAAGATTTCCGGCTTCAGGGAGAGGACCTACGATATCTAGACTAATTCTGTCAAATGGGCGAGTCGAAGAAGTTGTTATTTGCATAGGTGATCTGTTGATTTTACGTAAGGCTTTGTTAGATTGACATAGTTTACAGTTTTTTATGTAATTTTCTATATCCGTTCTCATATTCTTCCAATAGTACCTTTCTTTTACTCTATCATACATCCTATTTGAGCCTAGATGTCCAGCTAAAGGAATGTCGTGGTTCTCCTTTAGGATTCGAGCAATTTCAGTGGGAACAGGGTAGATGATACTGTTCCGATGTATGTTGACTATAATATTTGTATTGTTAAATAGATGCATGAGCATGTTGTAAATTTTAATATATGAATTTTGCTCGAATGGGTTCTTGAAATCAGATATCGCAATTTCGTTTATAGTTCCGGTAAGGACAATATCGTCTCTTACTGATTTTAGAGTCTTGAAAATGTCGGGATATGTGCAACTATCAAAATAATAGACTTTCGTAAATAAGAGATAGTAGGTTTTCCCTTTCAGTTCGATTTTCTTGAACGAATAGAGTTCGCGTTCTTCATGTAGGATACTTGTCGAGTCGTCTAAAGCAGAGATGACGTCTGGAAGATAAGGGTTTGAGTCATCAAAGTCAATGGAAACAGGGATTAGAATAGTCTTGGAATTACTTTTCAGTAGACTTTCATTTCGTTCTTTCATTTGAGTATTAAACGTTGCGTCTTTGTTAGCAAAGGCCTTTAGGAATTCAGAATAGTCCTTGTTTACGTTGGAATGGGATTCTAAAGTTGGAGTTTCTTCAGTAGGCCTAGACGGTTCAACAGAGTCGTTTGGAGAGTCAGGTAAAGAAGGAAGGTTAAGTGGGCTAAAGTCCAACTGTCCTTCTTCGAAAGGGCTAAGATCTAAAGCGCCTAAATCTGTCAAGTCGTCGAGGATAATGTCTGGAATCTCTGGTATTTGACTTGGATTAGGATTAATAGATGTTCCTGATGTTGATGGTTCTGGATCTGTCGCATTTTGCGTGACTGGATTCATTGGAAAACGAGACAAAGCATCGGCATTGCTATTCATTTTTCCTTTCTTATGTTTTAAGTCGTAATCAAATTCCTCTAGTCTAAGCCTCCACCTAACGAGCTTAGAGCCGGGATCTTTACAATTGAAAAGCCACTTTAGAGGTTGATGGTCGGTATAAATGGTAAAATGCCGACCATATAGGTAGGGCCTAAAAGTCTTAGTCCCAAAGATTATAGCCAAGCATTCTTTTTCAGTTACGCTATAACTGCATTCTGCTTTGTTTAGTGTTCTGGACGCATAAGCGATAGGGCGGTCATGTCCCTCAGGGCCTTGTGACAGAATTGCAGCGATAGCATAACTAGATGCATCACATGTAAGGTTAAAGGGTTTCGAGAAATCGGGATAGGCTAACACGGGCGCAGAAATAAGGGCATTTTTCAAACTTTCAAAGGCTAATTGCTGTTCATTGAGCCAATTGAATGAAACATCCTTTTTCAAAAGGTTTGTTAGTGGTTTAGCCATTTTAGATAGGTTTGGGATAAAACGACGGTAGTAAGATACTAATCCCAGGAAAGATTTAATATCTTTTGGAGATTTTGGAACCGGGAATTTTTGAACAGCGTCAGTCTTTTCGGGATTTGGCTTTACTCCTTGTTCCGTGATAATGTGGCCTAGATAAGAGACTTCCTTACGGAGAAACTCACATTTATCAGGTTGGAGCTTAAGGTTGTAATGACGGAGTCTGTCGAAGATGTTGGATAGGTTTTTCATATGGATTTCGAGATCATAGGAATAGATTACGATGTCATCGAGATAGACGAAACATTGGATGCCCTGGAGACCTGAAAGAGCAGAGTTCATGAGCCTCTGGAAGGTTGCAGGGGCGTTTTTTAGGCCGAAAGGCATGCGAGTAAACTCAAAATGTCCTTGTGGAACTGAGAATGCGGTCTTAGGGGCATCTTTTTCTGACATTTTAATTTGATGAAACCCAGAAGCGAGATCAAGGGTGCTAAAATACTTACATTTCCCTAATTGGTCTAGAATTTCGGAAATGTTTGGAATGGGATAAGAATCTCCGATGGTTATATCGTTAAGTTTGCGATAATCGATTACTACCCGCCATTTACGTTGCCCAGAGGCGTCTAATTTTTTGGGAACTATCCAAATAGGGGATCACATGAAAGTGATGATTCAGAGTGTTAAACTCGATAGTTATATGACCTACTGACTTTATTGGATTATTCGATGTTCCAAAACCACTAAAACTTATTACGTGTTTTGTGATTACAGGGAATTTCTCAATTACGTGTAACTTCACCAGACTAACGGATGCGCCACTGTCAACAAGAAGCTTCAAGGGCCTAGAGGAGACAGGCGTCAGGACTTCTATGAATGGTAAGTATTTTCTCAATGGGTTTGTCGAGATATTATATGTTTTACATGCTTCTTTTTCTTTTCCAGGTGCTGCACACGATGGACAGGATATCATGGAATTAGAAGATAGGATTTGCGATTCAATGGAGTTAGAAACTTGTGGATTTAGATTTTCGCAACCGTTGCTTTGGGGCTGGTTACCCTTGTTGTAGGTGCTTGATTTAGGAATAGTTTGCTTGCCACAGCTCGTTTGGGGCTGGTTACCCGTGTTGTGAGTGTGTGAACTAGAAATAGTAACGTTATCAGCACCGTTATTTTGGGGCTGGTTACCCGTGTCGTGGGTGCTTGATTTGCAAATAGAATGTTTATCACCACCGTTAATTTGGGGCTGGTTACCCGTGTTGTAAGTGTGTGACGTGGAAATAGTATGTATATCACCACCGTTAATTTGGGGCTGGTTACCCGTGTTGTAAGTGTGTGACGTAGAAATAGTACGTTTATGAACACCGTTATTTTGGGGCTGGTTACCCGTGTTGTAGGTGTGTGACGTAGAAATATTACGTTTAGTAACACCGTTATTTTGGGGCTGGTTACCCGTGTTGTAGGTGTGTGACGTAGAAATATTACGTTTATGAACACCGTTATTTTGGGGCTGGTTACCCGTGTTGTAGGTGTGTGACATAGAAATATTACGTTTAGGAACACCGTTATTTTGGGGCTGGTTACCCGTGTTGTAGGTGTGTGATGTAGGAACACCGTTATTTTGGGGCTGGTTACCCGTGTTGTAGGTGTGTGATGTAGGAACACCGTTATTTTGGGGCTGGTTACCCGTGTTGTAGGTGTGTGACGTAGAAATAGTACGTTTGGGATGTGTATCGAATTTAATATTTAGTCCTGATCCCGCACGATACTTGACGGGAAGGCGTGCTCGTTTAAATCATTTGTTTCATCGAAATGTTCGTTAATAGTGTGAATAGGCTGATTTCTCGCAAACGAGTTCCCGAATCGTTTATTATTATATTCCCGTTTGCGGCATACATCGATGGAATGTCCTGGTTTTTTGCAATAACGACACACCATGGCACTAGGAGCAGAGGTGCTCTCGACATTCGACCTATTCGGAGCGTTTTGTCTTGGAGTGGTTCCCTGTGCGAGATTCCTATTATGGAATTGCCGTGGTTGAAAGCGTCCTTGATTTGGGACAGACGTGCTTGGGCTTGCATAACGCCTAGAAGTCGCCTGTAATATCTTTTCTTCAGATGCTGCGAAATTGATCGCTTCGTTAAGCGTTTCGGGGTCGCGGCAACGGACAACCGTCGAAACTTGGGCATTTAGTCCGATTATAAAAGTGTGCGTCGCTAGGTCCTGCATGGCAGCGACGCGGCCAGCCAGTTCAGCTTTCTTTTTCGTGGGAATTGAAATGTTTATTTCTGTCAATAATTTTGACAGACACGACTCAATGCGTAAAGCGAACTGGTTGACTGTTTCGTTGTTAGCTTGACGACATTCTTGCAAATCTGAGAGTAGTGCGGCGTAGTGCTTCTTTTCACCAAACTGGGATTTTAGAAAATCCTCTAACTGTTGCCAGTTATCAAAATCCTTAATCGCGCAAGCACTCTCCGCACGGCCCTCAAGTTGGCTAAGAATATATTTTAATAAAATATCCTGTTGTGAGGAAGACGCGAGACTGACTGCATTCCTACCATTATTTATGAAAGACTTTAGTTTTTCACGATTTCCATCAAACTTGTTTATAAATTTAAGCAAAATATTCATATCGATTTCCTTTTCAGGCATTTTAGTCGGTTGCTTGGTACTTGGCACGGGAGTAGGTGGTTTAATAACTATAGTTGGTAAGGAAGGCTCCTCCTTATCCTTAGTCATTTCTAAGGTACAAACAGTTAGTCAAAACAAAGTTCGATAAGATTACGCGTAATGAATGATGCAATACCTACGGCAGGTAAGGCACAATGAATGGTATGAATTCTATTTATAGAACAGAATAAAAGTTTGATTTCTCATATGATTTAAATAGGTACTAAAATTATTGTAGATTTCTAGGTAGGTACTAGGTATAGATTAATTGATCACTTGCACTGATAACGCGACGAAAACTTGATAGAGTTAAACACAGGATTTTCACTTCAGGATTTAGTTATAAATAATGTTTTTGGACTCACAGGATCACGACGAATACGGCATTGGCACGGGACATCTCCGGACCAGGCGATGTACTCCCTTCCAAGGTAAAGTAGGTACCTTGGGCAACAGGATCTAGCAGGTAAGTTTCTTCCTTCCAGGATTTGATATGACGTTTTCTTTCTTCTCAACAGGTACTACCAGACCGGACCAGGACCGACCAGAGGTCTGTATACGGAGAAGACACGGAGACACGTCACGTTGAAAACGACACAGGAAAAAAGGACACGACGACAGGATCACAGGATACAGCGACAGGATGTAAAACTTTTCACTGAACTGAGGCGATTCCGGGGATTTTAAATCCCTTAAGCTGCCACCAATTGTTATACGGGAACTTGTTTTTCACTTTTTAAAAAAAACGAATAAATTGATTTACGAACTAGTAATTGTTTTATTTAGGAATTAGATTTTATGACAATGAATATAGATTTTTATGATGTGTGTTCACATCGGAGACCGAGGATAGACTGAAGAAAGTACTTGGGAGCTAGTGTAAAGAGAATGATGAAACTGCAAGCGAAGATGAATAGGTCAGCAGAATAGGGAACATTGTAGAGGATATAACAGTGCGCGTGCCCGTCACAGACGCAAGGGTCCGGGTTCGATTCCCGCTGCGGAAAATTATTTGCATGACCTGCAAAAAATTGTTCCGGATCTGGGTGTTGTGGTACCATGGCACTTGTAGTTTCCGACACAGGGAATCCTAGTGTGGGGTCAGGACTACAGTCAGTCCTATTTATTTATTTATTTGAAAACCAATATAACCATTTTTCATACATGAACCAGTTTCTCGTGTAAAAAACATTACGTCACAATGCAAACTCTATTCAGTGGAATAATGTTGCAGCAAAAAAGCTAAAACAATAAAACCCTTTGAAATATCACACATTCAGTTTCTAAAATTCATTTGTGTACATTTTCCGGCCATACACCAGGTGTCGATGAAACCTTTATGACATAGCTCATGAAACACGGCAGCTGATTCACTCCATCAACTTCATGCAAACTATATTTGCTAGGCATATTATACTCTAGAGATAAAGCTCATGTCGTTACATTAATTGTAATGAATGACTTACGAGTAGTTACGAGTACAACCGCAGTTATTTTCTTAAAGTATAGGAATTCTTATCAATTCTATATTATATTAGAATATATCTATATTTATAATTTAAAGTAAGATCCTAAAGTTTCGATGATGCGATTTGTAGGTATTTTAAAATGACACAGTTGAGGTTAAGTTGGTGGTAGGATATTGTAAATTTTCATTTGATATCTTGAAATCGGTCAACTTAACAACGTTGCCTGTATTTTTAGTATCATAAAGCTATTATAAATAAATAAATATTCCGGACATATCACACACGGTCAACTGATCCCAAACTAGGCATAGCCTGTACTATGGGTACCAGAGACTGATATACATAATAGATAAATATTTAACACCCAGACACAGAACAAACATCTGTGTTAGTCACAAATGTTTGTGCAGAAGGCAGAGTTACTACCAACTGAGCTATGACGTGTATTATGATACACGTTCTACGTTTGTATCGTACACATATCTCATCGTAAGCGTAACGCTATCGAGAATTATTCGTACTCTGGCCACTGATACCTTACTGTTCTAGCTGCTCTAACCTATGTCTATGCCACACTAGGTGCATTGCGATAGAACCAGTGACCTGCTTCCGTACATCCCATAGTTTTTGTCATACCACAATAGGTGTTTGCAAATACGAGGTTCTATTTATGTTGCGAGATACGGATAGAATGTTTGATGTTTGATATGACATGCATGCGCTACTTCAGTTGGTATTGTGGTAAAATCTGTCGCTATTTATGCTAATCGTGTGAAAATTAAAATGGCGATTTTATCTGGTTCATCATCGTTATTGTACACAAGAAAAAATACAGATACAAAAATTAAAAAGAAAGGTATGTACAAAGGCGAGCTTAACCCTAAAAAGAGTTTTCTTCCAACCTTTGAGGCTAGAGAGACGTGATTATAGAGGGAGGTTCGTGTACCTATCTACAATGTTTGATAGAATATTATATATATAAACATACACATACCTATTAATATTTAAAATCATCATCATCAATTCAACCATAGGACGTCCACTGCTAAACATGGCCTCTCCCATAGATTTCCAGAAAAAAATCCTATCATGTGGGGTGATTTGCCCATACTCACTACGCTAGGCACGCGGGTTGGCGAGCAGTTAGAGCTGTCTTTGTGAAAATAGGGGACGCTGCTGCCTATCCCCTAGTCGCTTCTTACGACGTCCACGGGTAGGTAGATATGGAGGAACCTTTTCTTCAGCCTTCGCCACTACGGTCGATGAGGTCATTTTTTTTAGATGTATATGGTGTGCAAACACGACGGCCATAACAAATAAAAACGAAAAATATACAGCTGTTGAATTTCTTCCTAACTTTAATATAGCTGATCCGATCATTTATTTAATACTTTTGAATCGTATCTCTGAATAACTATGAACAAAGAGACCAATATTTGTTACTTTCAGCTAGCACGCTGACCTTTTTTTTCTTGTCACCTTTGAGGTTGGCTGTTAGGAAATGCTTGTAGCATTAAGCCCTCCTTTTGTGCAACTATATTATGTGTGTGCAATAAAATATTAAATAAATAAATAAAAGAAATAAGTACCAAAAAATTAGGACCTGCAAGGTTTCCCCACAAAAACAGCACGCCATCTAGTAGCAATAAAGCGAAGTTAACGAATAAAAAGCTGTTGAAAAAGTGACCACTCCCAGCGGGGCCATCGCAATAAACATGTTGTGGAGTTGTCGGGGGCGAAACGGAACGCACCACTTTCTATTATTAAAGTGTTGAGCGTATTTGTTTTATGTATAGAATTGTATGGAATGAAACTAGAGGCAGTCCAAAGAAATGTCGTCAAAGTCAAAAGGCGCTTAATGCAATAAAATCACTAGGATCATATTGTAAAGTCTTAGAAACCAGGTATAGCTACGCCTGTTAGAATCAGGTCACAAACACGGTGCGCGTGCCTATCATAACCAGGTATTAAAAACTTGAATCTTCTTTGTTGTGTCACTGATTATTTCTTGGTCATCCTGTCCTGAAAAGGGCCTACGACTGTCGGTGAAAGAATGAGTATGAGTAGTGTAAGGATTAAAGTGGTGAAGGAAAACAAGTCACCTTTGATGGTTGGCAAATTCTTGGCAATTTGGTACAAATACACAACAACCGTTATTAGACAACATTGAATCCATAAGGTTATTTTAAGAGCAAGTACCGGATTTCTTAGAACGACTGTCGTCAGAAAGTCACTATTAATTTAACTATACTAGTTGAATAATACGTTCGCCGCTTAATGACGACCGCGACGACGTCCGCATCTTTGCGAACCACGGCCTAAGAGCCTCAATTGATTTCGTCCGGTACATTGGGTATGAATGGCATAATTCACTTTTCCGACTCGGTGGCTCTAATATATCGGAGGCCATTAGAGCATAGAGACCCTGATTATTACTTTCGATTTCAATTGAAATCAGTAAGGCCTTATTAGGTTCATCTGTTCTAGATACAGAATCATGTGGAACTTACAGGACGCTGTAGTGCCTAGGACATGAACATGGAATAGGCTTGCCCAGCGTTTTCCATCCTCTCAGCCTAGTCGGCCTTGTCCAAAATCAAAGTCTACTAATAAAACCTACCTAAACACTAAGTACTTCCTATACCTACGTATGATCTACCTACCTACGGAACGACCTACTAACAACTATTGCATAATGTTTATTAATATTCTCATGTGAGTGACATGTTTGTCTTTTTGAGAATAAATGTCTTTAAATCTAAAGTCAAAAGTGTTTACTTAAATAAAATCACTAGGATCACTTTGAAACGTTTTAGAACCTAGGTGAAGCTATGCCTGTTCCTCGCGACCAAGCTTAGAAGAATCAGGCCACGGCTTGGTGCCTATCATTTTTTCGATGAGCCTTATTCACAAAATGTAATGTAGAGCTTCAGTGTGGTGAGTCATTGCCGCTCGGTAACACCCTGTCGTCAACACTGTTGACGAATGGGAAGTATAAAATTGCACTCGTTCACAGTGTTGACGAACGCAACTATTTAATTCCCGATCGTATCCATCTATTACAAGAGTCAATGTTTTTCAAATTTTATTAATAGAGAAACGGTATTATTTAAATTTGTACTTTTCTGTACTATAAGTAATAAAAATTAACTTATTGTATACATAAAACGAAAACATGGGCACCAGTACTACACAAGAAGGAAACATAAAAATGGGTTAGTTGTTAGGAGTTGCAGACAACGCAAATTAAAGTGCGGCGGAGTTGTGAGAATCAAAGTAAGTTAATAAAAGAAAGATCTACATGCATAGACTTATTTTTATTATGAGTAACAGAAAAATAATAATAATAACAGTTGTAAATTAAACTAAAATAATATTATACTAGAAATTAACTCTGTTTTCTACGACTACGACTACAAGTAGAAAACAGAGTTCAGATCACCAACTACAGGCAGCGTGCCCAAAAGGCTGGCGACGTTACCTCGTTGGATCGCTATACTGATCCTTTGTCCGAGGTAAGCACCAGCCCTTCGGTCATTGGTTTAGACTTACTCTACATGTTTGAACTTGTTTGAAATAAATATAGCTAATATACAAGCTCTCATTATCAAAAATATGGTAAGCTATTATAAAGCATTTTTAAAATCTGTACCTATCATGTTTTATTGAAATCCGCTTTTTATATTCTGAATCTTGGACTAGATGGGTAGGTACGATCGGGGAATAAAAAGTTGCGTTTGTCAACACTGTGAACGAGTGCAACTTTTTATTTCCCATTCGTCAACAGTGTTGACGACAGGGTGTTACCGAGCGGGAATGACTCAGTGTGGTCAACAAAGGTCAATACGTGTGGGGGGTTATTTGACACATCCTCAAAAGCAACTATATCATGCTAAGCCTGTAAAAACAATTATGAATAGACGCCTACGTTCTTTGTTAAGAAAACGAATTTATACACTCGGAAGTACCAACTTTCGAAATCCTGAAAAAGTATAAACGTGAGCTGTTTGATTTTTTTTTCTCAGTTTATTCATTTCCTCAAGGGAAAATAGCTTTTTTTCTGAAGACTTAAGAGATAAATTTCTTTGCAGTGTTTGTTAATGTGATTGTATTTTTTATTGCGTTTCATTATTTTTCAGTGACATTTACGCGTTTAAGTAGGAAAGGTAAGAAATGTTGCTTTACATTTTATATTCTCTCTTTTCATTCATTTACTTTAATAATATTACGAGAGGATATTTATTTTGGTACTCGCTGATGCGTCCCTCCTCGGCACCGCGCGCGTTTAACTTTTATATAGACTTATCTAGCGGGTGGGCCGCCATATAACTCGCAGAACCGACAACCGTTGCGGAATAAGGTTCTCGAATGGCGACCACGAACCGGACGACGCAGTGTTGGAAGGCCCCCACCCGATGGACCGACGACATTGTGAAGGTTGAGGGAAGTCGATGGATGGAAAAGGCTCAAGACCGTTAGTCATGGCATTCTTTGGGGGAGGCTCTCTTCATTTCACTAAATTTCTGTTGTTATTTTGTGTGATAACTTGCCATTTCATAAGGATTTTCAATTATCCTACAAAGCCTTGTTTGGTTGTCATCTTATAAGTGAATTTTGCGTAGCGCCTATTATTTGAGATTAAAGATGAGCTTGGATTATAGGACCTTCGAAAATGTATAAAGAAATTGTTGAAAAAATTGCGTTCAGTAGATTTTTCATCCTAGATCGTACGTAGGTAACATTATCATATTTTCATGCATGTTGTTGTTTGATTGGTTAATTTGATGTACATTTGTTTTGTCGCGCTAACTTTAACAACCTTAGTAGGTTGTTAAAATTAGCCTAGTGTTTGTGGTGACCCTTTACATCTCACAAGGCCAGCTCTGTGTTTTACGATGCACCTATTGAAAACTACCCCGTAGCACCCTCAAACTATAGATGTTATTTTTGAGAATTCCTTTCGTAAACATAATGAATAGTGTACAACAATAGTACAAAAGTCTAATTTGTTTTGTGCCGAGTCAGCGCGGATGTTCGGTTCGCACGCTCTCTTTATTGGCTATGGCGCTATATTAAGAGCAGAGTGATGTAGGAACAGAAATGGCGGGATAAATAGACATGTGTGTTGGGTAGTGGCTGCTTAGGTCGTAATCTAAGTAATGATTCTTCTTGGATTGGAGGAACAGGCGTAGCTTCACCAGTTTCTAAGACGTTTTAAAGTGATGCTACTGATTTTACATACTACTATAATAGATAAACATATAAACATAGATACTGAAATAAACACCTTGTGAATTTAATGGTGGATGGTGAATGTCCTTAGAAACTTTGTTTCATACGGAGGCGATCGTCTGTGCCGTCATTTCTCTAGATAAATATTGACTGATAAACAAAACTCCAGTTTCATCGCATACCGCACATAGTTTGGACATGAAATTAAAAAAAATATCTTAACATTTAAATAAGCAATATATGTACAAGGCCAATAAAAAGATTGAAAGTATTAATAAATTATATCGTTTAGTTCTGTCGTGTAGTTCCAAGCTCTACGACTTGGTTAGAAGTTAGAACGAGTTGGTACGAAGGTAATGGGCTCGCGAAAGGGTACAAACTTTTACAATAGTTACGCGATGATAGTCTGAAATTAACGCCTACCCTTAAAGTGATGTGATACTTATCACTACCTACTGCTCAGTTTACGTATAACATAAAGAAATAGTTTTTTTTATTAAATGCTTTATAAAGAAGAAAATAAACTTAAATCAAAAGAAATTAAATCAAACCCATAAACGATTATATAACACAATTTATATGATTTAAAAGCTTGTCGCTGTGTTGATTAACTTCGGTTTAAAGAACTTTATCAAACAGTACTCAATAAGATCTATAAACTAATAATATAAACAAATTATTTTTATATATTGTCATGTTAAGGTAGAATCGGTGTTAGACGCTAAACCGAAATACGATGCATTTTTTTTTATTACCATTTACGGCACCGGAATACTTCTATCTTAACGGTACCGAAAAATGCGTCATATAATAGTATCTCTTGAGTCCTATAATATTAACAAATCACTTTTCTTCTCATGCCTCGCCGTAAATTCGGTACCACAATCGATCGGTATGAAACGGTATCAGAATAATTTGCTGGGAGATATCCTCAAAAGTTCAAGTCAAAATGTTTAAAAATGCGATTCTAAAGCTGTTGGCTAAAAGCCTATCTGTGTAAGATTATTAAATGCTATTTCCGCATTTTAGTGAACTTTAGGATTTCCAACGTTTTGGAATCGAGAAAATCGATTGGAAGGAAGATTTCGTTCGTTTCACCATCGTCCACTGCTGAAAATGGGCCTCTCCCATAGATTTCCAGCGCGACGGACCTTGTACGGCCTGCACCCAAACAATCATTTGGGGGGATTTCCCCAATGCTCATACTCACGCTGGGCATGTGGGTTGGGGATGCCGAGTGTATATAAAGCTATTGTTGATAAGGCTGCTGCACATCCCTTAGCTTTTTTTCTTCATTTAACGTGGTTTATTTTTAGCCATACTGCTTTAGCTTTATGACCCTTACGAGTATTTGTGAATCTCTCGCGTGAAATTTAACACTAATGCTGGCCACATTCGAAACATCCAAACGAATTCCTGAACGCATTCACTAATTTTGCTTTGCTGAGAGTCTCTAGTGTGTTCAATAAAGCTCATTGTCGACTAACTTTTTTCAATCTGTGTAATCGTAATCATGATTATCAGCCTGTCTATCCTCTGCAAATGTGCGACGACGAACATACTCGAGTCTTCTCCATTCACCAACTTCCCACAACTTTCACAATGTCGTCGGAACCGTGGAATATCGATTCCAAATCGATTTAAATCGATTCCAAAGCGATTCTAAAGCGATCGATTACGGGACCACCCATACAATACAAAATTAATACAGTCTTATAAAGCACGTCATAATCTAACTCATTAGTGACCGTTTAATTTATGTGACCACAGCTTATGTAGACATGGAATTCGAAATATTAATATCGGATGAGGCATTTCTTCGAACGGAGTTTTAAGCTGTTGTTCTCTTACTACCTATGCTTGTTAGTAGAATAGAATAGGAAACTTTTATTTGACTTACACACTAAAAACACAGAACGGGCATAGGAACAATACAAAGAATAATAGCACAAGTAACAAAAAAGAACAAGCCGAATAAACACATACCAAAGAATCAGTGTAGTTAAAGGATTAAATTGCGCCTCTTAGAGGCACCTTTCCTGCTCATAACTTCGATTTTTTGGTCTTCAACGGTTTTCTCCTATTTAATACCTATACAAACCGGACTATGGCGAGCGCAGAGGGCGCTAAAAAGATAGATTTTCAGGGACCACCATCGCTGGTGGAGCTCACTCAAGAAGTCAAGACCGTTTATCGTGACATTTAAAGGGCGAAGAAGCGGTTGTCTTATGACTGATGATGATGATGACTAACTTGACTTAGCCAAAACCTGCCGCAGAAACATGAGCGCACGTTAATAAGTTTTATGGACACGGTAAAAGATTTTATTTACAAGATTCACGAAGATACGAGGTTGTAAATAAGATTATGCGCATATGAAATTTTAGCCAGAATGTCAATGTTTTGGATTTATGACGCTGTGATAGTGATGTAGCTCTGTTAAATTGTAACTACCTAAATGGTAACTTTATCTCATATTTTTAATCTGCAATAAAATTAACTTGTTTTTCTCACAAAGATATATGATACCTATGCTAACCATCCTTATCCTACGAATATTATATATATAAAAGTGTGTTCGTTTGTTGTTTTCCCTTATCTTACGTAGCAACGGGGCTACGGATCGATGAGATTTTTTGAGAGTATATAGTTAAGAGCCGGTGATTGACATAAGCTAAAAGCGAGCAAGATTAAGCGAGCGAGAAGAGTAAAAGGACTTAGAATTAGATAGATAGATAGATAGATAGATAGAAAATTCTTTATTGCACATAAAAATAGTACAAAGGCGAACTTAATGCTAAAAAGCATTATCTTCCAGATAACCTTTGTGTTTGTGGACAGAAGATGTGAAGGTAGTGCACAGGAGAGGGAACAATTGAGATCATAAAAACGAAAATAAAAAGAGTTATGATGCTAATTACTTACTAAAACTTTGAGAGAAATAGGATTTTAATACATACTAGTTTAAAAATAAATAAGTTCAATACATAAATATATAGATACCATAATAAATACATATGCATACCAATAAAATATTGTAAATAAGAAAACAAATGCTCATTTTTGTATCATTTTATCAAGGAGATGATTATAGATTCTGGACCTGAAAACCTCCACCGACGTGGATTCACGAAAAACAGAATTAGACGATGTGCATTCGGTGTTTTTGGGTTTTTTTAACTAACCCTTTTTGTATAGTTATCGTACTACTAGGTATTCCCCATTACCTTCCATCATCGATATACCCAGGCATTTTATAATAATATCTATGCCAATAAACGTATACTTTTATTCATAATCACTCGCTAACTTTATCGTCTGGATAAAATTACCTCCGCCATTTTCTTTTGTTAAATAAATTTGAAAGCGATAGGACGAGACTTATCGAGCAGATCAAATCAATGAGTGGTTGTGAAAAAAAAAAAAATATGTAAAAAAAACATAACCGAAATGATACCATTATTTTCAAGACTGTTACAAACTAAGCAAAGTCCGTTACAATATGAAATCTTCCAATGAACATAAAACTTTATGCCGCATCCATATACATTTTGGATCAGAGGCGCGCACGCATTCATCATACAAGACGATCAATCTTCTACCCACGGTCCACAGATTACGTATGATGTAGTACCAGCGCCACAGATAATGCATCATTTACTATCATGTGCGAGATTTACGCCTGCACCGCGGCACTTTTTATAGAATAGAATATAATTTATTTATTTGACAACACACACACACACAGTAGAAAAATGGTAAAAAAGATAACAGACAAAGAAACTTAACATAAAGACATAAGCATAGTAGGTACAAAAGACATGGAGTAAGAAGGTAGGTATCTTTTATAGTGCAACTGTACGCGTGCGGCCAAACCAGCCAGGCTATTGCGTAAGCGAAATGGTAATGAAGATCGCAATTTTAAGTATGATTTTATCAATTATATCGACACCTGAAGTTTTTCCAACATGAAAAGGAAGAAGCTAAGGTCTTGAAGTTTTCCCTTGTCAAGTTTGGAAAGTTTTGGATGTTGCTAAGATTGTTAAAATTACCCCTAAAGTTACGAACTTCATTGCCATTACGCTTAGGCAATTGCACCACGGTCCAAGTCTCAGCTTGTGCCACTCCCGAACATAGTAGGGATGTACTATTATTATTATGATAGATAGATAGATAAATGATTTATTTGACACACACAAATACAGCACAGACAGAGATAAAAGCAAACGGAAGAAACAACAGTAGGTAACAATCACAAAAAATAAAATAAAGCGTAGGTACTTAGTAGATAGGCAGGTTAACAGTAAAATTTAGAATCTACAAGTAACAATACAATAGGTATACACAAGAGAGACTGTTGAGAGACAGTTAACAGTTTTTAACCGACTTCAAAAGAAGGAGGTTCTCAAGTTGGCTGTATTTTTTTGACTCTCGTGGTTGACGTTTTTATTTATTAACTTGAATGTAACTTTTTTTTATACTTCATTTGGGAGCACTGATCGAGCCATTTTATTCAAAGGTCCAGGACTCATATCCCAGTCTTTCACCAATGAATTTTCTATGCAGAAAATTATCGTGAGATAACCGGTATGTCCTAGAATCGAAATATTCGAAGACATAATGAAAGCCCTCTACGATACGCAATTAAATCTTTTCACTGCAATAGTCCTTTCACCAAAGGTGATTGGCCTTTTAAAGGGCCAGAATACCTCAACCTGGTCATTGAACAGGATGGTCATTATGCAGGATGAGCAAGGAAGAACCAGAGACAGGACAAGCGCAAACATCACAAGTTAGCTTTTTATAAAAAATACAAATTTTGCTTTAAGTAGTGACTTAAAGCAAAATTTGAGCATGAGCCAATATGTTTGGACGTCATCATCATCATCATCTTTTCAGCCATTCGACGTCCACTGCTGAACATGGCCTCCCCCACAGACAGCAAATTCATTATCATGTGGGGGGATTTGCCCATATTCACCACGCTGGGCATGCGGGTTGGCGAGCGCAGTTAGAGCTATCGTTGTTAAAATGAGGGACGCTGCTGCCCATCCCCTAGCTTTTTTCCCTTAGTCGCCTCTTACGACATCCGCGGATAGGTAGATATGGAGGGGCCTATTCTTCAGCCGGGGCCACCACGGCCAATGTTTGGACGTGCTTCTGACTATCCCCTTACATCTTTAAGGATTTGATCGCCTGGAGATCTGAGAGGTTGTATACCATGCTTGAGTATAAAAATCGTGAGCTTTGTTTTTAGTCCTTCACACAGCACCTATGGCTGATGGTTTCACGACAATATTTAACATCTGTTTCTGAAAAACCAACAAATCATTCTACAAATAAAATATTCGTAAAATTACCATGCCGATAGCGATCCGGGACGATTTTAATCGTCCCTCATTAAGGACGACGCGTTACCGCGAAGCGCCGGCCATTTTGAATTAATATTGCAAACAAAATGGCGGCTTGAAGTGTGTAATAAAACTTTTATTAATCTCGAATGGGAGTGCGAATAGCTTCACAAAAACTCAATTACATATATTATTAATTTGGTTCTTAGCCTCTTAAAAGCAATGTGGTGCTAAGGCAGGGTATTAAAGTCATTTAATAGGAGGGTTGTCAAGGACGGAGGAGTAATCAGTTCATGGTCATGTGACTTTGGAAGTGGCAATAACATTAAGGAAGGACTTTGGGGTTTTAAAACTGGTTTGGTTTCGTGCTCTTGGGGGTGATAGTGACCTTAGTATGCGTGGTGGCCGTTGTCCAGCTGAGACGCAAGGGTGCGGATTCAAACCCTGTGATCTGATATTTTAAACCTCAATGTTTTGCTTAATCATTGAAATAACGAGAATAGCTTTGAAACGATTGATTGATTTGATGCTTGCTTGTCGTGTCACTGATTCTTTCTTGGTCATCCTATATTAGGATCCTAGGTAACTAGCTAGCTTCGCTCGCGTTGTACCTACATAAAAAGCCTATATATGCTATTCTAGGTATAGTACTCCATGTTTCCAAGTTTCAGCGAAATCAGTTGAGCCGATACGATGTGATTAAACGACAAACATCCTCACAAACTTTCGCATTTATAATTATTAGTAGGATGACATATCGCACGGCTGTCTGAACACGGCTTTACGCTTACGATACGATATTAAAAGTCAATATTAGACAATGGTATCGGCGATGCTTGAAATCTCTTAATTTTTTTTATTACGTTTAAATAATAATAAATAAATATTCCGGACATATCACACACGGTCAACTGATCCCAAACTAGGCATAGCCTGTACTATGGGTACCATAGACTGATATACATAATAGATATATATTTAACACCCAGACACAGAACAAACATCTGTGTTAGCCACAAATGTTTGTCCAGTGCGGGAGTCGAACCCGCGACCTTTAGCGCAGAAGGCAGAGTTACTACCAACTGAGCTATGAGGCCAGTCAAATATAAGTTTGACTTATATTTGACATTTGCTATCGTATCGTAAGCGTAACGCTATCGTGAATGAATCGAGCTCGGGTCACGGGTTTAGGGTGTGCTTGTTTGTCAGTCAGTCGATAAGACATACCTAACAATTTTATTTATTTAAAAAAACAGTCACTGTCCAGTACAGCTGTTGTTCTAGGTACTGTGTTGAATATTTAACTACACTAACCTCTTTTACCACGCTTTCCTTATAGGAGATTTAGGATAAAAGCGGGGAGCGATTTAAAGTTATAACTACTACTAAACTTCCATCAACCTATAAATTAATAGCTTCCGCCCGCGGCTTCGATCACGTGGTTCCTACATAAAAAGTAGCCTATAATGCTATTCTAGGTAAATAACTTTATCTATTCCAAATTTCAACGAAATCGGTTGAGCCGTTACAGCGTGATTGACCAACAAACATCCAAACATCTAAACATCCTCCCAAACTTTCCCATTTACAATATTAGTAGTAGTGGTAATATAAGTGACTGCTGGCCGATTCAGCGGTTAACATCCTACTGCTAAAATGATGATGATGACCTGCAAATGTTAAGCGACAGTACATTTTTAGGGCTAGCCATGAAACAAGCTGTAAAAACTGAACAAGCAGCCAAATTGACTGGCCTCATAGCTCAGTTGGTAGTAGCTCTGCCTACTGCGCTAGAGGTCGCGGATTCGATTCCCGCACTGGAAAAACATTTGAGTGATTAACACGGATGTGTGTTCTGTGTCTGGTTGTTAAATATTTATCTATTATGTATATCAGTCTCTGGTAACCATCGTACAGGCTATGCCTAGTTTCGGATCAGTTGACCGTGTGTGATATGTCCGGAATATTTATTGATTTATTTAATGGCTTAGCGACAGTACATTTTTAAGGCTAGCCATGAAACAACCAGTAAAAACTGAACAAGCAGCCAAATATCTCGTTATGTTGACAATTTAGTTCCATATTCCAATTAGAGTGTAGTATTCTCCACATCACTTTGCACTCTCGCCACGTACAGTCTGCTAAATTGTATATTAATTGTCCTTGATGGAAGACGGGGGGATGATAAATAATGAAGTCGTGTTCTTCATTTGTCTTAACTTTATAATATAAATAAGTAATTTGTTCAGAAAAAAAAATTAACTAACAAGTAGTCCCACAACATACGAGACGGATGAATTTTGCAATTCTCCGTAAAAAGACCACATCTCTGATGCGCAGAGTGCGTGATAGCCCAAATATCATCCTTCAAACGATTGCTGGCAGGATCACCCCTCTCACGTGGTACTGCTTCGTGAGGAGAGTGATATATTGAAATGTTTAGGATTATTTAGCATTAAGTACTAACACTGTTTATGTTTATGTTTATTGTTTATTGACATAAAGTAATAAGTACAGACGTATGAATTCCCTGACTCCTGAGCTAGGTAAGATAACCTGTGTTACAGAAGTCAGTGTCTTCACACACTAATTATAAGTTCTTATAAATGTGACTAACAAAATTTGGATCTTTGTAGTCCGAAACAAAATATTTTCATTTCATTTCATAGGCGTATTACCAAGGGTACAAAGTCATACCGTCTCACCGCTTACCATTATAACGTAACAGTTTTTTTTGTTTTTAAAATTCAAAGTAGAGTTTGGTTAAAGAAGCAGTGATGAGCGACGACAAGCAAGTAATCGGAATTTTAACCCTTTTTTACCCTGTAGTTATATCACAACAGTTATAAAGTGTTAACCAAAATTATTTCTCATTTGCAGGTAAGCTTCGAAAATTTTCCGTCAACCCCTATCGTTTCTGTAAGTACTTGTAAACAACCCTTCAATCCCGCATCCCTTGGTTATAACAGAAATCTAGATAACGTCCCCAAAGTGCCTCTGCCTACCCCCAATACGCGATGATGCCGCAAGAATTTCGTTTAGCGGGTGTATATCTTAATCTCATTTGAGACACACGGTTGAGAAGATTGGTGAATAAAATATAAAAGCAAAAAGGCTCATGTATCAGTCTTAATAAAATGAAAATGCTTACTTTCGTATTCATAATCAGTAATTTTATCAGCTCGATAACTCTCGCCTTGTCCATTTCTAGCAAAAACAAAAGAAAGAGGTGGACATACTTTTATCAAATAGTTAGTGAGTGCTTAACGGAGGTAAACTTTTGCCACGATTTTAGGTAAAAAAAATTATTAATTTTTGTCTTAAAAATTTAAAATTAATCGAATTAACATCTCAGAGCTTGTGCTCGCTTAAATGTTTTACAATCGCTGGCCGTGGTGGCCCCGGCTGAAGAATAGGCCCCTCCATATCTACCTATCTGCGGATGTCGTAAGAGGCGACTAAGGGAAAAAAGCTAGGGGATGGGCAGCAGCGTCCCTCATTTTTTAACAAAGATAGCTCTAACTGCGACTAAGGGAAAAAAGCTAGGGGATGGGCAGCAGCGTCCCTCATTTTTTAACAACGATAGCTCTAACTGCGCTCGCCAACCCGCATGCCCAGCGTGGTGAGTATGGGCAAATCCCCCCACATGATAAGAAATTTACTCTGTCTGTTGGGGAGGCCATGTTCAGCAGTGGACGTCGTACGGCTGAAATGATGATGATGATGATGAATCGCTGAAGATATATTATAACAGATGCCTTCGGGCCACTTATTATTTCTATCATTACGGATGGCAGTTCATATGATCATACCAGGCGGCCAGCATAGCCTATGTTTTTATCATCCAAGCTTATGTCTTATGAAAGTAGGTATGTTCATGCCTGCATACGCAATACCAGTGCTGCCCACCAGCCCTCACCCTATCGGGATTAAATTGGAAAAAAAGGTTTTTGTAATTTATAGATGAAGGTCTATCTTTTTCATTCTAGAAAAAAATAAAAAATCATAATTCATTGCCTATCCGATTTAACCTTGATTCTTACTAACAGTTATTCAAGGTTTGCGCATTTTAAAATAACCTTGTATCCTTGGGTAAAAAACCATTTTGGTGAAAGGGTTTCAGTGCTTTTATTCTCAGAGTTTCACCCCTGTGTATCCCAAAACCACGCGTTCTAAGATTTTAATTTGCAAGCGAGTGCCTGTTTTAATCAAAGCGCCGTTTGAATTTTCTATTTAGGAGACGAATGGGAAGACAAGAGACGTATCTCCTCGATCTATTAATAAGGCAGTTTAATTTATGTAGCGTCGGCAAAAAAAGAAAATATATAGACCCACAACTGCTACCCCAAACATGGTAGATATCCACTCAGTTCGATGGCGATCAGGTCTTTCACGGTGTCTAAGGGTAAATAAAAAAAAAACAGTTTTCCCTAGCTTCCGCCTGTGTCTTCGCTTGCGTGATAAAATAGTTTACTCTCCTGAACTTTTAACTATACAAGGTGATATAAGATATATAGACATATAAGATATATAGATATATACAAATATATAGACCCACAACTGCTACCCCAAACATGGTAGATATCCACTCAGTTCTCTAGGCGATCAGGTCTTTAACGGTGTCTGAAGGGGGTAAATTAAAAAATAAAAAAAAATCCCTAGCTTCCGCCTGTGTCTTCGCTTGCGTGATAAAATAGTTTACTCTCTTGAACTCTAACTATACAAGGTGATTCATTTTAAGTATACCCCGAAAGGGGCTTATGCGAAAGTTAAACAAAATTTTCAGTTTTTTTTTCCAAACTATAGGAATTTAGCTGTATTTGGTCTCTTTTTATAATTAGGTACAACTACGTATTAAACGTACGAGTAGTTTCAAATCATGATTGCTGTGCCGCCGTTTGTACCTGCAATTAAACTAAAGACTTGGTCAGCACGTGAAGCTGAATAAGCCGTGGGTGAAGGAAAACATCGTGAGGATCGAGTGAACGATCAGAATAAAATCTACAATTTTGTACTCGCAAAAAATTTAAACACAGCCTTGATATCTTTTTTGCTGACGGTACTTTTGTGACAGCAACGTACACGAGCCAGATTAATGGCTATATTTAAATTATTCCCTTGTATTTCATGTTTTTGTTTTTTCCGTTATATTTCATACAATTTCCTTTGTTTGAGAAAATGTTTTCTACAATCCGAAGTCGGAACTTTACATTTTTCATTCCGATTACAATGTTGCAGGCTCTCCGCTTTGTTTGGGGATGCTTCGCTAGTATATCGTAAGATCTGATACATGGCTTATGGTTTTGTTTGTAATTATACCCTACTACAATCCCGGTGGCACAGAATACTAACTAATAAATGTGTATCATTTGTCGCAATAGGCCAGTTGTGGCCGCAGTGATACCATAGCATACTATAAAGATACATAGTAGTAGTATTAGTGCGGGGACCTCTAGTAACTTGTTCATTGCTATCTAATCTTTTCAGTCCAGTCCATCCTAAGGTTGCCTGGCAGAGATCGCTCTTAGCGATAAGGCCGCCCATTGTATTGCCGTGTAAATTTGTAATTGTGATCTTATGTAGTATTTCCGTATGGTGATCAATAAAGTGTTATCTATCTATCTATCTATCTATTGCTATTTGTTAACTTTGGTAAATAAATTTATTAATTTATTTACAGAAAGAAACTTAAAACTAATACAAGTTACTATTTACAAAATACACAAGAAACAGTTGAGCCATCTAAAGACAAACGATCTATAGATCTGAGCGCAACTGATCCAGATCACTACCAGTATTATATATTATTATTATACTATTATTTATTTGCATTTTGCAACGAAGCAAAATATCCATGTGATTTTATGCATATACAAGGTGATTCGTAATTGTTCTAGTTGTTATTTTAAAATCAACTTTTTATTCTATTTCGTATTGTTTCGTTTCACGATAAAATAACGTTTGCGGGAACCAACAGATTGATCAGACAGATATGAATAGAAATAACCTATGTTTTAAACGTAGTAACTGAACGTGTTTTTTGATATGAATAGAAATAACCTACTTTTTAAACGTAGTAACGTAACGTGTTTTTTTTCATTTCAGTGTCCAGTGTAAATATTGAGTTATTGTAAACTTCTTACATACCTACTATGTGAAAAAAAACTTTTTTTTTTACTTTTTGATACGTATTATTATAAATGCGAAAGTAACTCTGTTTGTTTGTTTCTTTGTTACCTTTTCACGACTAAACGGCTGAACGCATCGTAATGTAATTTAGCAATGAGATAGATTATAACCTGGGGAAGGGCATTGACTATCTTTTGTATCAAAAAATAATCTTGAAGATGAAATAGGGGTAGAAAGTTTGTATGGGCAATCCACAATTTCTCAAGTTAGGAACTTAAAAATTCATATTTAGGCATTTGCTAAGAAATGAAGAAATACATGTTTCAGCATTTTTGCAAAATCATCCCTAAAGAGGGCAAAGTAGGGGTTAAAACGTTTTTAACTAAGTACACTGTCAACTCTATAAAATAATAATAAATACGTTGAAATCTGTAATTCCCTAGTAAACAAAACTGCCGTCATTATTAGGGTTCCTTAAAGGGTTCGAGGGGAAGCCGGGGAAAGCTGGCAATTAAAACTCGTTTAATGTCGTCTTGAGCCGAGGGGACAGCTACTACTCGATTACTTTTTAATATAACAGCTATGTTTACTTATTCAGGGTGACGATAATAGCTGGTTCGAAGTATAGATATGCCTTTCTAGGGATTGAATATTAAATTTGTCGTTGCTGATTTGTTGGAAATTAATAATTGACTATTCATATTTTCGTATGAATTTTACTTATAAAGATCAATAAAGATCATGATCTGGTTAAGATGAAGAATATACTAAAATAAATTACTAATTACTTTTGTGCAAAAAGTTTGAACCGCTGGTTTCAAAAATTTAATATTTTATTTTAATTGAGACTAACTAAAGAATGCCCAAGTCAGATATGTCTTCATAGCAAGAGGGGTAGTCCCTTGATACAAATAGGTACGCATGCTAAGTACGGTAAAACCAGGCGGTCTATTTCCATCACGACAATCTTTAATAATCTTTCATCGCAATAAATCACAGTTTTTTGTTAGTTTCATTAGAAACTTGCATATTATGTTTGTAAGTTTACCCTAATCTGTGTTTAAGCGCGCGGGTAGCACGCCAAATGCACATTAATATAAGAACTTAAGGCGTGCTGGGGCGTGGTCCAAGGTTCTAACCCGTGCCTGTTTTTATCGTATGTTTATATGATCGACGAGAAGATCTTTCATATGGGATTAATCACAGCCTGATCGATGCCTCAAAAGTTCACGCCAAAAAATATTACAGTGGCTTAGGTTATATTCGTATCTGGTTGGTTTTATTATGCGGGTAAGATTTAACCCGCTGTCCTCTTCCACTTGCACCATGGCGCAAACTAACAACTCAAGAATTAGCTCAATATTATCGAAGCGACGATAGGGAACCCTAATTTGTATGAAGTTTAATGTTAGTTTTTTACTTCTAAGGCTCTAGTGTTCACCGGGCTCATTAATCGGACGTTCAACAACTTTATAATTTAACCAGTTATTTATGACACATGTTTTCATACATAACCGGTGGTAAGTGACCGCCTGTTTATATCTTGGTGAAAAGTGGCCCAAGTACATAACTATGAATCAATGGAAATGATGCATTTGAAGGCTGGTCAAAGTGGCCATGTATTTCTTTGGAAAGGTAGCCCAACACTCAGATCCATACATTACGACAGGCCTTATCCAATCTGTTTAGGGTATAGTGTGAAACACGACGTAATAAAGGTTGCTGGGAGCCGTTGCGTGCAGGCCGCACAGGATCGCACTAAAAATCTTTGGGGTGGCCAATTTCAGCAGTGGACTCTCTACTACTGAATTGAGGATAGTTAAATATGATTGACTTGTGGCCGTTAGAAACTACGATGTCTTCCATGCCCTTACCCTCTGATACTAAACACATTAGCTATTTAGCAGACTTAGTCGGTCCGGTGGGCTGTCTGCCTAATTTGCCATGAAAACACGCAAACAGTCCTGTGACATGGATTTAAGAAACGTGGAAAGGACATTGGTGGATAAATCGTGTCGTGGTGAGCGTTATTTTAAAGTTTCCATTATTCCATACCTATAAAACATACCTAAATATGAAGATAAACATACATAGGTACCTATAATACGGATAATGATTCTGTCCTAATGATACAGCTTCAAAAATCGTATTTTGGTTTCAGTTAAAGATTCTGCGTGAATTTATCGATAAAAGCCTTTATTTCGAACGATGCACTGGATAGACGGCCGTAAGATGCCAGCCGTCATCTATAGCCAGATTGGGCGTTTATCCTTGCTTATGGAAAGCCGCATCCTCATTTTTCTAGTTTTTTAGGGTTCTGTACCTCATTTGGAAAACTATATATAAGGGTTCCGTTATAGGATCACTTTGTTGTCCGTCTGTCTGTCCGTCTGTCAAGACCCTTTTTCTCAGAAACGGCTAAAGGTATCAACTTGAAATTTATACCACCGATTAAGGTCTATGGGCTTATAGTGCCGTATAAAAATCAAAGCTCTAGCTTAATGCATTAAAAAGATACGGCAATGAATGTATAATTTTTGTATGGAAATGGCTAAAATGAAAAACCTCTAGGGTACTTTCAGTTGCCTCACTATTCTGAAATTTGTCGATCCAAAATTGGTCAATAGAAGCGCAGCAGACGTGTTGAACTGGCAGTGCATTAAGCCTTATTTCCACCTGTAGAAGCTTCCCAGAACATTTTTAGGTTTGACATCTTAAAAAGACATTTTGAGCCAAAGCTAGAGCGCTGTCGGAAATATTATTCCCACTAGGCTTATGCTAGTCTAGAAGCTAGTTCAATAGTAGTTTATTCATAGCAGATAATTACAATATGCTCTCAAAGAGACTTATATTAGGTATAACTCTGAAATATTTATATTCACTGATAGATTATGCTATGGAGCTATGGAGAGCTATGCTCGGAGTTTCACTACGTGATATGATCCGAAATGAGGAAGATCACCGACATAGCTCTCAGCATTAGCAAGTTGAAGTGGCAGTGGGCAAGCCATATAGCTCGCAGAACCGACAACCGTTGGGGAGTAAAGGTTCTCGAAAGGCGACCACGAACCGGGCGACGACGCAGTGTTGGAAGGCGTCCCCACCCGATGGACCGATGACATTGTGAAGGTTGCGGAAAGTCGATGGATGGAAAAGGCTCATGACCGTTCGTCGTGGAACTCTTTGGGGGAGGCCTATGTCCAGCAGTGGACTTCTATAGGTTGATGATGATGATGACTCATAAATTATCGCTACATTGTAGACTGTACGCATTCTACGCACTAAGATTTTCAAAGTTATGCTACAGAACAAAAAATAAAGATGCACACAGCAAAGATTGTGCCATTTTACCATCTTCATCTGTATTGTGGCATCATTTCGAAGATAACGAAATGTGTAAATGTCAAATGGGAGCACATGGGAGCTTTTAGGTACACGGTTCAGCTAAAAATGGCACAAGTTGAGAGAATGGTGATCTTTTTTAAAGTATTTGCTGTCTATAGTCCTGTGGCATTATTTAGCGAAAACGAGTAAATAAGGGTACCGAAACAGTGACATGAGAAAGCCGCCATCAACTCTCTCACTAAATGTATAGTCGGATTCCCGACGTGCTCGTATTTTCGCAAAATCAATAAAAGACGCTTGAACCTTCGAATGATGGATAAGGCTTGTGTGGTGTAGTGGATGCAATCCTGCCGTCCAATCCTGCTCGTCTAGGACATCCGGTTTCCTGACTATGTTTTCCAGTTTGAGAGCACTAGCATAGAGCACATAATTTTTACGAATGCAAAATCCGCAAAAAATGTGCACGATCGGGATTTGAACTCACGACCTGTGCATCGGAAGGCGAGGCCACTATTACCACTCCACCAGTGCCTGAGAACTTAAAAAATAGACATGTGTCATGAACAACACCATAAAAGCTTGTACGAGTCGTACTTTCCTTTCACCGCACTGTTTCTTTCACTAACGGTATCTTCAGGCTCTCTTCAGGGCTACCTCAACCTGGTCATTGCCTAATGCAAGATGACCACGAAAATACCAGTGACAATCCAAGCAAGCCATGGAAGACACTTGAACTTTCAAATAAATCTGTAGGAATGATGGAGACGGCTATGTGGAAATCTGTATAATGGATACGGCATATGTGGAATTCCAATTGGCACTGAAAAAGAGAGACTGTTAATGGATAATTCAATTAAGGATTTTACGTTTTCGGAGAAGGAAGGGGATGAAATGTTAATGAAGCCGGCGAATCCGAAGATCCGTTTAGGTTCAAGGGGTTTAAACATTTAAGCGAGTGGCTGTGAACAGTGCCGGTTGATATGTGATGTGAATAAGCAGAATTATTTCAACTTCTTTTATTTCTACTACTTAGGCAAATAAGCTAACGGCCCACCTGGCTAACGCAGCCTATGAACGCTTGCAATACCAGAGGCATCACGCACGCGTTTAACTCGTCTTCCTACCTGCAAATAATGATAGTACAACCTGATGGTCTATTATATTCCATGCAGATCGGATCGATAGTTCGAAAGTTATGCTCTACATATAAACATAGAACACCGATTTATCCAAGTTGTATGAGACATCATCGCTCGTTCGATCCAAATTTGTATTTTCTCCGAAAACAAAATTAGCAACCGACACCAATTTTAGATCTAGGTTTAGCATCCAATTCAGTTTTATAAAAATAACAGATCCAATTCTGCACTTATTTTCGTACCTCCGTTCACCAATCGGATTGCATTGCGAGGTAACTCAATACAGGTTGAATATAGAGCCGATTTGCGATTCAGGCCTTATTGGAGCTATTGATAACATGATATTATGAGGTTGAATATTCTCCTTACATTGCGGAACTTTAGTCGAACCGAGTACTGCATAGAGATCGTCTCTATGCATTACTACACACTGAGAGCACTGGTGGAGGGGTGGTAGTGGCCCCACCTTCCGATCCACAGGTCGTGGGTTCAAAGGAAACCGGCATGTCCTAGAAATACTAAAAAATCGAAGACATGTGACATGTGCAATAATGTGCATGAAGGAGGGAAGAGCCTCTAGGAGGCGCACTTTAATCCTTTAACTGCACTGATTCTTTAAACGACGGCCTTAGGCCCTTTTAGGGACATCATATCTCAACCTGTTCACTGATCTAATACAGGTGACCAAGAAAGAACCAGTGACACGACAAGAAGAACAACACACTAAGCATTCATTCTATTCTATTATATTAATTCAGACTAAAATTCCTAATCTTACTAATATTATAAATGCGGATAGGATGGATATTTGTTACTCAATCACACCAGAACGGCTGAACGGAGCTGGATGAAATTTGGCACAGAGATTTTATCCTAGGTACCACACGAGCGAAGCCGCGGGTGGAAGCTAGTCTTAAATAGGCAAGAAAGTTTTTTTTTTGAAAATAAACTATGCTATATCTGCTGTTTTTGGGTCAAATCTTTTCAAAATCTTTCAGCTGTTTTAGTTAGAATTACTGATGTAAAACTTCTGAAGATGATAAAGACAAAAACCTCGATAAAACATTTCATAGGTAGGTAGGTATTATAAAACTGTTTTTGTTTTCGCTAATAAAATCACCAAATATGAATCACCTTGTATACATTAAATACTTAAACTCTTACATTAAGCAACCTCCAGGCTTTAAGAGTACCTTGACTCCAACAAGACCAAGAGGGAACCAGTGGCACGATCATACAATACGCTGATAACAATCAACATTTAATATCAGTATCTCAATTGATGTTTTATCAAAAGGGCATTGAAATATCTGGCATAATGTGTTTTACGAATTTCAGTTTTGATATTAATGTCTGCCGTTCGTAGCATATAGTTTCGATCTGTATTCATTGCAAAGCGTTTGCGATAAATGAATTCATTTTGGATTCATGATTTAGTAATGTTTTTTATCAAATTCAAGAGAAATACAAAAATATTTCTCCAGGGCAGGTAACGCGATGGAGTTGCAGATGTCAATAATATTATTGACATCTGCAATTGCATCTGCAATCTGGGCCGCATTTGCCTCCGTATAAGATTAAAAAAAAACTTTTTTTTATTCTGTAACTTTTATTATGGCTTACTGAGGCCCTAGTCTGCAGCGGGAATCGAACCGGCACCCCGTCTCCGACTGGCACTCACCCGCTTAGCCACCGAGGTCGTCATAAATAAACTTACTAATATTATAAATGCGAAAGTTTGTGGTTAAATCTCGCGGTAATGGCTCAACTGATTTCGAAGGAACTTGGAATAGATAGAGTTCTTTACCTACAATAGCATATAGGCTACTTTTTATCGACTTACCACGCGAGCGAAGCTAGCTAGTGTAGAATAAATGTAATAAGGCCTTAGTTATTCTTTAAAACCTCCCCATACAGTTTCGAAGAAACGGTGGAATAGAAACGGTGTTTTATGCAGTCTTGTATCTATTTATACAATTTTGTATATTGACGCTTGCTTTCAGTAGAGGGCGCCATCTTTTAGTTTATTTAGCTGAATTTCCCTACATACGAGATTCTTGCCCCTACTAAGAGGTTCTACCATCGAACCTCGCGTCACCGGAATAAGGCTCATCCACATCTCATCGATACGTGGGTATCTCGAACCACTCGCTTTAAGAGATCCTTTCTCCCCCATACGTGCAAATTGTGGAATGAGCTTCCTTCCGAGGTTTTCCCGCTAACCTACAACATGAAGAGCTTTAAGAAAAATACAAAAAGATTTCTCCAACAAAAGAAAGATTTCAAAAGGGCAGGCAACGCATTAGCAATGCTCCAGGTGTTGCAGATGTCAATAGGCGACGGTAACCGCTTACCATCAGGTGGGCCGTAAGCCTGTTTGCCTCCGTATAACATATTAGTATCATTTACACGATCGGATCACGAATCTGATCCTACTGTCCTAATTCCTACTATCCTACCTATTATAAATGCGAAAGTTTGTGAGGATGTTTGGGTAGGAAGAAGGATTAGTAGTATAGTAGGATTTGTCTAAGAAATTGAGTGTGAAAACATTTATCCCTAGATGCCATTTACAGGGTGACCAAGAAAAATCTGGTGACTCCAAAGATTTTTTCAAAATAAACATGAAAATCTTGGTTTTCATCCGAATTCCAAGCACATGGTTGGGGTACGAAATTTCGCCAAAGATGCGGTTCGTCCGATGTTTCACGTTTCGTTTACTTTGTTGCCAGAGCGAGATAGCTAGATAGTTACAATAGTTGATAGAGAGGGACGGCTAGTGTTAATAAAAATATCCGAATCGCAACGATTGCATCGAATGTGGAATGAGCATGCCACTTCCTGTTGCTGTAATGTTGTGATTTTTGTTTGTTCGAAATTTAAAAGGACGCTGGTATTTCTTTGAACTACCTTCCGTTTATGAATTTCTGGTACTTTGATATCGTATTTGTGGTCGATTCGCAAGGATTTATTGAATTTTCAATAACTTTAATTTAAATAAAAAAGCAACTGTAATTTTCTGTTTGTTATGTTTTCACGAATAAGCGACTAAACCGATTTCGATGAAATTAGCTTCAACCCTGAGGAATGACATAGGCTACTTCAAGCTATCTACATACCATAGTTAATCGTTTGCAGATCATGCAAGCATTTGTCCCGCGGCGGGAATCGCACCCGCGCCCCTTGTGACCTCAGATTTTACGCCACCGAGGTCGTCAGAGAGTTAAAAGCTTAAGAATTACGTGTAATTTCGTAGATTGAAAGGTCAAATTTCGACGATTTTATCAAAACCACAGTAGGCTTTTTAACGATTACATAAAGGCTAGGTAATCCAATAACTAAATCATTTAAATTACGACACAAATACCCCAAAATACCCTAAACCCGGGGCTCCAGCAATAAAATAGGACAATGAGCACCCGGGCGCAGATTAACTTGTAGTTACTCGAGCAATTTACTTCGAAATTGGTGAGTAGTTATCTACATTCTACAAGTAAATAAAACCTAGGTTTTGTCGCCAATGTGAAACTAAAATCAGCACGCAGACACAATTAAAATCATTATCAGCTTGTAAAAGCCCACTGCTGGACATAGGTCTTCCACAAAGAGCTCCATGACGCAGGTCTTGAGCCTTCCATCCAATAAGGCCATTTCCATCATACCTACAGCACGCGGCTTCGCTCGCGTGGTACCAGCATAAAAAGTACCTATTACTACTTAAAGTACTTACCTAATACCATTCTAGGTAAATCACTCTATCTATTCCAAGTTTCAACGAAATCGGTTGAGCTGTTACGGCGCGATTGAACAACAAACATCCAAACATCCTCACAAATTTTCGCATTTATAATATTAGTAGGATCGTAGGATCAATTTGTTTTAATATTTTTGTTCTATGTGTTTGTATCAAATAAATAAAATCGTGGCCGTGGTGGCCCCGGCTGAAGAATAGGCCCCTCCATATCTACCTATCCGCGGATGTCGTAAGAGGCGACTAAGGGAAAAAAGCTAGGGGATGGGCAGCAGCGTCCCTCATTTTAACAAAGATAGCTCTAACTGCGCTCGCCAATCCGCGTGCTCAGCGTGGTGAGTATGGGCAAATCCCCCCCACATGATAAGGAATTTGCTCTGTCTGTGGGGAAAGCCATGTTCAGCAGTGGACATCGAACGGCTGAAATGATGATGATGAAATGAAGTCGTTTTCAAATTTACGCTCTAGCAAACATTTTTATGTAGGTATTTCTGAAATAGAGTTAGTGTAAACGTAGCTCGAACCCTCAGTGTGTAGGATTCACGTACTGCCCGCATTCTATCACTTGGATAACCCGGTTTCCTTTATTGAATTGGATTAGTAAATAGTTAACTCTGCGCTCAATCGAATGCGAAGGACAATGGTGGAGTTACGGACACTAAGAGAGTATATAGGGGACTTGAATCTTTAACAAAAAGAAAGCTATTAACTATCTTCCGCCGGTGGCTTCGCTCGCGTGGTACCTACATAAAAAGTAGCATATATGCTATTCTAGGTGAAGAACTTTATTCATTCCAAACGAAATCGTTTGACTCATTACGGCATGATTGAATAACAAACATCCAAACATCCTCACAAACTTTCGCATTTATAATATTAGTAGGAAGTAGGATATTCAAGGGTCCTCTGGAATAATAGTCGTAATGTTTAGCTCTCTTAGTTCAAAAGCTTTTGTGTTTCGTCATCATCATCATACCAGTAGTCCACTGCTGAACATCGATTTCAATCTTGTCCGGCCTGCGCCCAACGCTTCCCAGCAAACTTTATTATTATTAGGTCGTCTTTCCATTTGGAGATTTTAAAACGATAAAATACTGCAAGATGTTTTTATACACCATCTTTTTAAACAGGAAAATCGTGCTTCTCCTCATATTAGCTACGCGCGTCATAACCTCGATTAACCATTACAAAAACATCAAAATTGTACCACAAACTTTGAACTCACAAATCAAAACTGAACCCTGCCATTACAGTTTAAAGTCTATAATCACATACATCAAACGCTGATACAGATACGCCGATGCGTGAGGATACGCTCGTGCAGTTCTGGATTATCGACCTTGTGTTAATTGATTTATGGTTCAATGTGAGAAGATTGCATAATGGTTAACCGGTTTGTCGCTCGCAAAATTACAAGGAACAACCAATTAGAGGTTTCACATCTCACAATTTCTCACTAGAAGGTCTGAACTGGCCTGAACATATTTTTCGACGAGTAAAACATTCTCGACATTTTAAAGTTACCATATGTGCTTGTGGCCGAGGTGGCCCCGGGTGAAGAATAGGCTCCTCCATATCTACATACCTTCCCGTAGATGTTGTAAGAGGCGACTTAGGCAAAAAAGCTAGGAGATGGGCAGCAGCTTCTCCTATTTTAACAACAATACGACTGCGCTCACGACCTGCGTGTGTGTATGGGCATATTCCCCCCCATGATATGAAGTCGCTCTGTAAATCTGTGGGGAGGCCATGAATGAACGGACGGCCTTTGCGCACCAGTAGGCACACCTTGGACAGTGGTCCCAACTGGCACTAGACCGAGAGAACTGGAGATATCAAGGTGATTGCCAGGACACAGCAGGCTTATCGTAAAAGCATTAGGTTACGAGCCAATCGCGGCCAAAGCCGCTGGTTTCCTCACTTGTTTTCTTTTGGACAATATGTTACGCACATATTTTTTTAACAGATGAACGAACAGAAGACTCGAGGATCGAAAACCGAAGCACCTCCCTCGGCCGACACGACTCTAAACACTGTCTTAAACTATCGGTAGCAATACTCGCTTTTCTAAATCATTACCACTTACGGGCAATTACCTAAGGTTCTCATGATGGCCGCTGGTCCAGAACTTGCCATACTTGTTGTGCCTACATACCTAACATGTAAGGTATACAGGATGATATGTTTTTATGGCTTTAAAGAATAGCGCCTTTGCTTACGCGGTATGTTCTAAAAAACCAAAGTGGCTATGAAAAAAATGAAACAGGCTCACAACTTTTCTCCCCAAGAATGGTAGACATTTTCTCAGATCTCCAGGCGATCAGATCGTTGAAGATGGGGCATAGGCATGTCCAAACACTTGGCGCATGCCTTCATTTTGCAGTAATGAGTATTCCATTCTACTGAAAAAGTCCTAAATCCTTCCACTTACTTCTGTCCTTAGTAGTGTCTCACCATTCCTTTTGAGCAACATTTAAGAAAATGGAGAAAGTTTTGTGCAACCGACTATCTACGAAGTTCAGAGTGAGGATGCTCCATTGTTACGTTTGGCCTGTAGTGTTGTACGGTAGCGAGGCTTGGACCTTAAAAGCTTTCACTCAGAAGCATCTCGAAGCCTTCGAGATGTGGTGCTACCGTAGGATGTTACGCATTAGCTGGACACAAAAAGTTTCCAATGTGAAGGTTCTCCAACGCGTCGGGAAGACTCGTGAATTGTTGCAGACCATCAAACGCAGGAAAGTTGGGTATCTTGGTCACGTGTTAAGACGTGTGTTCACTAAGCTGACAGCTAAAGTGGAGAGCCACCAAAAGAAGAAGAAGATTCCTTTTGAGGATTCTTAGGACATTGCTATTTAGTAAGTCTACAATTTTGAGGCTTTACATATTAGCTTTCGTAAGCTTGTTTCTGCAGTCGCAATGATGGTTGTCGGTATGTCGCGCAATCTTAAACAAGTTTGCAAAAAGCGCCGTCTACACTCGTAAGTAAATGCATCTGTCTGCCTGTCTGAATTTTCATCGAGAGAAACATCACTCTGTATAAGTACAGGTATGAATTATATACTGAGGTAGATGATCAACTAATAGGCTATTTAGGTAAGCGGTAGGATTTGAATACGCGATTACTGGTTGGGAGAAAATTGTAGAATTCTGCCCTATATCAATGATGAACCCTTCTTGTAACGAGGTTTGCTAAAGTGATTCTTAAGAGGTTTGTAAAGATTGAATTCGCTGCCGACATTGGTCAAGGTTGTACTGAAGAAATGAAATGAAAAATTCGATTAGAAAATTTTAATTTGAGTTGATATTTTAATGTCATAGCTTGAGTCATGAGCCTATTCATGTTCCGTTATTTTATTTTACGTTAGCACCTGTACTGTCTCTGTATAGAGAGTTCCACGAATGTTTTTGCATTTAATACCTTACTCTAAAGGAAATCCTCAAGCACTAAGTTCTAAAATTAGATTTCCTAGAATATCAAGAGTCTACACCCAATGCACTTTGAAGACAGTTTTGCCGCAAGTTTGTGTAGGTGTTCCTTAAATGTCATTTTAATGCATAAATGACTTAATTAGGACTTTTAAATTTGCCTCTTATATCATCATGGGCGCCATTTTACTCGCGTAAGTTTCACCGCCAGTTTTTGAGTTTTTGGCAATAGTAGGCGGTGTAAATCAGTTGTCCTACTTTTGTAGTTTAGCGGAAAAGTTGCTAAGCTTATCTCATTGTATATCTGCCAACTTCAAACACAAATCCATTCAATTTGCCCAATAACAGCAGACGTCCAAACTTTAAGTGGTTGCTTATAATTTCAAATCAGATACAACCGGCTCGGACTGTGTGCGGCCGGACCGAACCGCTCGGAACCGGATTACGGCGGACGAAACTGGGTATAGAAACCGGATTAGACCAGAGAACTTCCGCGCATGGTTACGCTGATTTAGAAACTTGTTTGTTTCTTGGCAAACTCTATTCTATCCGAGTTGTCGAGTTTCCAACTAATTCTAGATTATATCTCAATAGGCTTTTGTATTGGTAAACATTGCCAACATTGTTTGGGGACAAGGGATTGGCAATTTGAATATCTTCATAATGTCAGGCTCGGAATAATGTAGGTGTCAGTCCGGCTATTGAATCGTTTCGCATAAATCTTGTTAACCTTTGACCTGTTTCCCGTAATGAGGAATGTTAGACTATTATGCGCACCGAACCTATGTTCACACCATGTTATATATATCTACATTTTACCTATATCTTCGTTTATGTTCATGATTATTACTACAGCGTTATGTAGGTAACTTTACTTACAATACAAATAAATAAATATTCCGGACATATCACACACTTTCAACTGATCCCAAACTAGGCATAGCCTGTACTATGGGTACCAGAGACTGATATACATAATAGATATATATTTAACACCCAGACTCAGAACAAACATCTGTGTTAGTCACAAATGCTTGTCCAGTGCGGGAATCGAACCCGCGACCTCTAGCGCAGAAGGCAAAGTTACTACCAACTGAGCTATGAGGCATAAATTTTGGCTAAATACAACGTGCTCCGTATCTAGTATATTATCCCGAAGGAAGCTATTATAAATTGCTTGTAAAAAGTGTCGTGGATGGGGTAGTTTTTTTAGGAACACAATAGGGAAAATGACATTGCAAAATGGCAATATGTACCTTTAAATCGTTTGTGGAAATAAGCCACTGTATTACCAATTTCATGAATTTTTTATATTAATTTTTTGATAGAATAACCCTCTTTCGAGATGGTATACATATTATGAATCACCTTGTATAATAGGGGTCATTGGGGTCTATCTATAAACGTAGATACCACGCAGATATATGTAAAGGAGTAACTCTATAGAAACTCGTAAATATTAACCAAAAAGGTTGTTTAGAACTTAAATACAGCTTCATGATTCGCAATTTCTATACCAAACTTAAACGTACTTGAAAACTATTCACTTGAATTCACTTACCATAGCTTAGAAATCCAACCGAGCATGACTTACTTCATTACTTATACTAATTAGATACAGAAACATCAAAGGTATGTGTGTTTGTTTGTAAGTAATATTAAATGTACTATTCAGGTCGTCTCATCAATGTTAGTTTGTAGAATAGTAATTTTGGGTCAACCTACATATTATTGCGTTCTTTAGCATCTAATCATCAAAGAGCCTGTTTAATATGGAATGCCATCAACACCCTGCGTGTAAGACATCACCCCATATCAAATACGCTCAAAATATACGGAATACATCGGTCAAAATTAACTATAAATGGATTTCCCACTCGGAAAATGTATGTGCGCTATACTAGTGTTCTTAAACGGTGAAGGAAAACATCGTGAAGAAACCGGCATGTCCTAGAACGTAAGAAGATATGTGACATATGCACGAAAGGAGCCTCCAAGAGATGCACTTTAATCCTCACACTACACTGTTTCCTTCACCAACGGTCATAGGCCCCTTTCAGGGCCACCATAACGCAACCTGTTTATTGACCTAATACAGGATGACCAAGAAAGATTCAGTGACGTGAAAAGCAAGCAAGCAACCATAAACCTAATATAATTTAAGCACTCAAAGGCTTAGGTCTTAGGTTTAACCTACTTAAAACTTCAATATTAATCAATAAATCTAAATAGCTTTTCTAATTAAGTTAAATTGAAACTTAGCTTTCAGTAAGTATCAAGGTTTGTTTGACAATTTTAATTGCTTTGTTTCTAATGGCTTCTGATTGAACCCAAACAAACTTATTTATTTTAGTGTTACAGCTTTTCAACCATATTTCCTTAAGATGATCTTCTTATGTTATAAATAGCTTTGAAAGTAGAAAGAAACAAATTTTCCTGTTTCTGTGATAATGTGTGCTTTAATTGTCATGCAGTTCACTCACATACACAATACCAGCATCACACTCAAGACAGCAATAACGCGTGTAAAAAAAATTAAACAAACCGTGCCCCAACCTTCAACCCTGATGTACTCCAACGATAACTGCCCGCTGTTTTCCCCTTGCACTATCCTAACAGTGGTTGTAAGAAAATTCCCCCAAAATTGGATTACAGTAACTACCAACTGTGTGTACTTGATGTGTCCGGTTAGGATGAGGTCAAAGTTTCGTATGAAGACAGCATCGTGTGCATAAGTAGAGTCCAGTTAATATATTCAGCATACAAATTGGTTAGTTTTCTATTACTTGAAATTTATTTTTGATATTGTTTATCGGGTCACTTGTTATTTTAAGATATGTTTGCCCTGACTGAACCTATTATAAATGTTGGTGGAAAAACCTAGTGGTAAAAGTACCAGTCTATATAACGAGTACGATGGAGGCTCTTTTCATGCACTATTTTACTATTAGTGAATACAACGTTACATCGTTACGCAGATTAATTTGCCTTTAATTTAGATAATGATACCTATATGAATAGTTCCATCACTAACAAACGAATTTACCTAACTGCAAAGCAAAGTAAACCTATTTCATTCCATTGATACAGTTTAAAATTAAATTTTGCTGCATAAATATTGACTATTATTTGTATTTGTACATAAATCAACTATGCTCGCTCGGATTCATTAGATAAAGTAAATTCCATTAGGGTGAAAAAAGGTCTTAAGTCTTCTCGCATTGTACTACTCGTAGCAATACAATGAAGAAGATATGTAATTTACAAAAAGCAGACGTGACGTGTGCCACGTCTAGCTGAACTAACGGTTACGAATATCAAAAGTTTATGAACAACTTCCCAGAAAGTTCTGCAAGTCGATGGAAACTCCCGCCGCGGTCGGCTATTTGAAAAATGAATTGTCTGCACTTCAGATATATGGTCCAAGTTATTCTGAGAAATATGAAACTTGATTTCTATGAATTCCTTTTTCGGTGAAACACAAAGTTTAGATTAAACAGCCGTGGTTTTCATAAAAACTCGGAAAAAAGTGCCAAGCTATTTACGGATAGTCATAAAACTAGACTGGGGTGAATGGAAAAAGGGACGGGTGACCATTGCCCAGCACTGGGACCCAACGGCCTCATTAGATGGATGGATACTGCGGACGACCAATAAAGAACCAGTGTCACAGCAGACTAGAAACCTACCATTAAGTTAGAACCTACCATAAAGTTATAATGAAGAACATCAAAATAGACCTTCAGTTTGCAAGGCATACAATAGAACTGAAATTGCGTTACAAACTTCTATAACTTGTAATGTGCAGGCATTACTACAAAACGTCGCATTTACAAATACATTTATCGAACGAACTACATTTTATCGTGACCTAACGGTATAAAATATCTAGGTCTTTTGCGTGTCTAACAGTTTCATAAACGTAATACGATAATCGTATGCAAAACCCGCTTTAAGTATGCGCGACCGACAAAGTAGGAATCCTGCCTTTATATGTGGGGATGCACAGCTTATAAACTTAGCAGTTGAGTGTTTACAGCTGTTGCTTTAAACGTTATATCTATTACTGAACAATATAGGCCTCCCCCAAAGAGTGCCATAAAAAACGGGCTTGAGCCTTCTCCAACCACCGACTTCCCGCAACCTTTACAATGTCGTCGGTCCATTGGATGGTCAGTGAAACGCCTTCCAACACTACGTCGTGGTCGCGAGAACCTTTATTTCCTAACAGTTTTCGGTTTTGCGAGCTATATAGCCGGCCCACTGCCACTTCACTTCACACTTTCACTTTGAGGAGGAGGTAGGGCACAGCGAGATTTTCTCGTTCTGAATTGGAGCAGCCCGCCTGGAGAGGTACCTCCGCCTTATAGAAGATCGCAGCCAAATAACATTATTTGTTTCAAATAGTGTTGTGTTCCTGCGATGAGTAAGGTTGCCAGAGCTCTTTAGGGGGGGAGGGAGGAGGGGTCGGCAAAGCGTGCGTGATGCCTCTGGTATTGCAAGCGCTCATAGGCTACGGTAACCGCATACCAACAGGTGGGGCCGTATGCTTGTTTGCCACCTCAGTTGTATAAAAAAAAAAATACTTCAACTTTCTAATTCTGAAAGCTATGACGGCGAGCTATATTTTTTCTACGGATTTCTTCATTTTGGATTTTATCTAGCTGTGAAACTCCGAGCACAGCTCTCAGTTTGAAATAAATATCTAGAAGAGAATAGCTGTTTATTAACTGGTCGTGCTATTCACAATGATCTGTGCCCCATCTCTATATGGATCTAGATATGACACCTCAATGCAGCGAGGGCATGGCTGTGCCAAGTCCTAATACGTGCTTCCTGGCAATCTTGGTGTTATTCGAGCAAGATTGTTTTGAAGTCTTCTTTAGGCAATAGAGCTTTTGGGTTACTGAATTCTTGAATCTTTGGTGTTTGCATTTGGTACTTTAATTAGTTCTGAGAATCGCCTGTTGTTGAGGCAGGTTTTAGAGTGATCACGCACCGGAATGCGCAACGTAAGCGGGCCCCCACTAGATGGACCTAGTAAAGGTTGCTGGGAGCAGGTGGGAGTCTATGTTCAGCAATGGACGTTCTACGGATGAAATGATGACGATGACTGTCTAACTTAGTTAGCTAAAGCTTTTTGGAAGTATGAATTTGACTTTCATATAACTTCATGATTCATATTACTTTTTTAATTCCCTTCGGACTCCTATATCTCAGTCCCTTGGGCGATTTGACTTATATTCTTACCAGTAAATCTTTTCTTCGCTCGTTTCGCTCGCTCGATCAATTAAACGTGACTTTGCGGAAGTTTCCACTGAGACTGAGACCATTCTACTGAGTTATTAAATGAATAAACACATATTTCAGTATTTTATCTGGTCTAGATCATCAAAATTCAGTCCCTGTTAAGGCTTTGCTGTCGGTAGATTTATCAAAACAATACAATTCATTTCCATTTCAGAAGCTTATATTTTCACACGAGGCTTACTAAAATGGATACAGCGCAAAGCCAATAACTCAGCCAAACAAACCCGAAACGGTACAATTTAAGGTAAAACGTAAAAGTAAAGGTTTGATCGATAGCCGAATAAAGGGCCTAAAGCTGTGTCCATATTGAGAGTTGTAATGCCAAATAAGAATTAGTTCCGTTCTTGAACCAAACAACGCTAAGTGTGATGTGAACCAGTTGATTATACAAGGTGATTCATAGTATAGGTACGTATACTATCCTAATAGGCGCTTATATTTTTATAAACAAAAATAATTAATAGATAACACGAAAAAAAAAACAAATTAAATTTTTCTAACTTATTCTTATAGTTATAAGGTATTCTTGGACTTTTTTTCATTATTATAACTAATTATTACAAGGACAAGAAGTTCGATTATACGATCGGTTCAACTAAACAAAATTAATGAATGAATGAATAGTCGAGTTTTTGCATAATGTTTTGCTATTTTTTAAATGAATAACGTCAAATTTCTTAAAGTCGTAGAACAAACTTTATTGCCAGCTAGGAGTAGAATAAAACCCTATATAAATCGGTACCTATAGTACCTATAAATATTAAGAATCACTTTGTACAGAAACTTACTGTTAAACATTTTTGAATTCTGAGTGAGATCGGAAAAAAACGGTTTAGAATACCTAACCAAACGTTTAAAAATTTCGTTCTTGGAATTTTTCACCAATTGTGTTTCTGTCTTTAATTTGGAATTAAAATACTAAATTAATAAAATTATTATCTTGTAATCAAAGCTTCAGTTAGCCATTAATTAAAAACACCCTGTCTAAATTATAAAGATATTCTGACACTAAGATGAGCGAAGAGGAGATGGTTTATTTATTTTATAGAATCTTGCGCACCTTACTTGATTATATTTTGACATGAATCTACTGATTGACTCAGCGCACCGCTCATCTAGTGGAAAATGGTGCTAAAGGTTTGATTGATAGCCCAATAAAGGTACTGAGGGTGTGTTCATACTGAAAGCGAATATTGAGTTTTTCGTATCTGATTTTCATCAATTCTGTGTCAATTTCCGGTACGTTTTAGGATACGCTCTGATCAATGATACAGGGAAAGTATTTTAAGAACAAGACTCTTATTTTTAATCGTCCTCGTGAGTGAAACTTTGAGAAATTTCAATGAAAATATTGTCATAGAATGATATCAGTGTGAGTGGAGTGAAAAAATATTGATGACTGTGCTAGAATCGCTCTTTCATTATAATAATAATAACACCCAACAGTGATATACATACACATAGTCCAGAACCCACACTAGGAATCCCTGTGTCGTGGGTATCAGAAACTACGAGTATCATGGTACCACAACACCCATACCCTTTTGCAGATCATACAAACATTTGTCCCGCTGAATCCACACCCCTTGCGTCGCAGACGGCCAGCGTCCTCCTACTAAGCCAACATGGATTTTTTATTTCATTAGAGTTATAATTTTCAAAATTCTAGTTACAACAAACAGGTTATGGTTCCAGTTCATGCGTCAAATAATTTATAGTATACGCCCTGGACGCTCCCTAAAGTTTTGACGGATCCCAAATGAAGGATCTGACGCCACCGCCATGTCAGGCAGTTCAATTTAGAAACCTATTGTTTCGTTTTCTGTCTACCCCAACCATCTACCACCTATAGGACGGGTTACGCATAAATGAATCCAATTTAGAGTTTTGTTTTGATGTTTTCTAGTAAATTGGCTAAGAACAAGCGATAGTGACAAATGTTTAGTTACTGGTATTTAAAACCATCACCATTCCCAATGTGATGTGTTTTTAGTGTGACGTAGTGGGTGGCGTAGTTCTGAATTATCTTCATATTTTGCTTCGATACAATCTAACTATTTCTAGCAAATTATATTATTACTAAGGGTTTCTAGCCTTTCGTCAAATTCGCCACTATATCTTCTAGGCTTTACAATTAATACAAGTAAATATTTACAAAATACACAAGAAACATTTGAGCTATCTAAAAACCGTTACAAACGATCTATAGATAGCTCAATTGATCTAAATCACTACTAGTCGGAAGCGTCTCCAAGACGCTGGTGGAATCGCCACGCTGGATGGCAATGCTAATCGGTTGGGCATAATAGGAGCCAGCTCTCGGGTCACGCGTCGCTTTTAGTAACTGACAGTTGCGTTAACTGAAACTCTACACTAGCCACCCCGAGGCTTGGTCGCGTGTCAGGAGACAGTTAGCTTTGAGGCTACACTGAGTATTAGAATGGATTATGTTAAAAATAGAGTACGGGAAACATATAGCCCATAATCAAAGTTTTATAGTGTTATCTTGCCGATAGGTAGGACGGCCAGTGCTGAACATAGCTCCCCCATAGCTTGCCAGAGCGATCGATCTTGTAGAATATTATTTATTTGACACACATAAAACGCCAAGAAACAACCTTACAAATGAAGTAGGTACCTTATTTTATCCTAAAAACCTTAAAACAAACATTTAAAGACATTGTGAAGGTTGCGGGAAGTCGGTGTATGTAAAAGGCTCAGGATCGTTCACTGTCTTTGAACCGAGTCTGTCAAAAATTAGGACTTTTTTTTGAATTATTATAAAAATCATAGTATTCTCTGTGGGTTATCACTATAAAATAATGACAAACTCAAAATCGACATTGTTAAGTAGAGGTTAGGATCATATTGCAACGAATTCAAGGAAATATCGTGCGCCATTTGAACATGGCCCAACAGTAAATTATATTCTGAGAACATTTGAAAAAGCGCGGCAAAAACCGTACGAAGACGTGGAGAATCCTTATTGCAAAAAATAACGCAATATTTATTTTAACACTGTGACCGCGAGTGAGCGACCATTCGTGTAGAGCTTTTGGGGATCCGCACATTTTATTTAGAAGAAAAAAGAACACAAAAGTAGACGTTTTTTGGCCTACCGGTTCTGGCAACTATTCATAAAATAAAATTTTAAGTAACATTAAGTAAAAGTTACGTTTATAGTAAAAAAACGCTTAGTTTTCGTAACTTTCCGATTGTCTACGAGTAAGGTCTTTCGTTTAAAAACTTTGCAAGTAACATCAACATAAACAAAACAAGCATAAGTAGTATCCCAAACTAAAATTGCACCCCAAACATACACAGACCCTGCATCCACCACACCTAAGCTTTCACACGTATAAATCACACGGAACCCGTTCACAAAACATTACAGCCACCCTGTATAGCATATCGCAACATGAATAATTCCTCAGAAGAGCCGGCTTTTTCGTGTACCGTTTTCCCTTTTAATATTCCCGGAAAAACGGTAAAGTTTCCGGGAAAATAAATGTTGGTGAGACACTGGTCATGATAGATCACAGGCGTTTTGATTCGCCGCAGGATTGGAGGGGTTTATTTGGTTTTTTGAAGTAGTCTATGGGCTTTCTAAGATGCGGTAACTGTCTTATGACGGTCGTAAAATATAGCTGTGGATGCGATTCTTGACCTAGTGAACCTTGATATTATAGTTCATTGCTCATCTTTCTGTGCTGGCTTAGTGGAAGGTTCCTCGACTTTTGATCCCAAGTTAGTCGGTGTGCACGACTGATAAATGAAAATCCATCCATTTTTATCTACGCATTCAACACGTGCTTAGAACAGTGACCTCACCTGAACCATTTTACTTATTTTTTTTACTGAAGCTACTATCGATGTAAATGAATACCTACAAATTCCACGAAACGAGTTCCACGTAGAACCATAAAGATCCCATTCTCCTACTTATTATTATGGCTACAGAGTCTATTCGCGGCTGCATAATTTCCAACCCCAAGACTTCGACACTTTCCACTGTCGCAAAATCTTACCGTTTTAGGGTACCTTCTATTTCTTTGTAATTCCCCACCCTCATAGATGACGCCCATTTTTTCCTTTGTGCAATTTGCATTTGAGATTATACTGTCTGACTGTCGGTAATTTTAGGGGTAGAGACCGTTTTGATCGAGAATATTTTCCATCCTTCATCCCGTCATTAGCTTTATTTGTATAGAGCCTTTACATGTCGTCTTGCTCTTTAACTGTCGAGCAATCTTCAATATTGTTTCATATCTATCATCATTATTTGACTGGCCTCATAGCTCAGATAATAGTAACTCTGCCTTCTGCGCTAGAGGGCGCGGGTTCGATCCCCGCACTAGACAAACATTTGTGTAATGAACACAGATGTTTGTTCTGTGTCTTTATCTATTATATATATTAGTCTCCAGTACCCATAGTACAGGGTATGCCTAGTTTGGGATCAGTTGAACGTGTGAATATTTATATTTATAAGTATTGATGAAAGTTCAAAGCCTCTACCTGCTATTTTTTGGTTGTTTGGTCTTTGTCGTGAGATGACAGATACCTATAGCGATGTTTGGTTCAAAATCATCTATAATTTTGTGCTTACAAATAAGAAGTCATGGTAGGCCTAGTTTAGTATGTGACAGTGCTCCATAACCTAGTAAATAAGATAAGACAGTGGCGTACAACGTGTGTGATCAAAATTGTGACCAGGGATGCGACATACCTCATTGGTAGGTTTATTTATGTCGACGATTGTTTATTCATCATCATCATCATTTCAGCTTTCGGATGGCCACTGCTGAACATAGGCCTCCCCCATCCAGCGCGACCAACCTTGTACGGCAAACAATAATTTGGGGGATTTGCCTATACTCGCCACGCTGGGCATGCGGGATGGCGAGCGCATATAAAGCTATTGTTGATAGGGAACGCTGCTGCCCATCCCCTAGCTGTTTTCCCCAAGTCGCCTCTTACGATATCCACGGGTAGTAAAGAAGGGCATTGCTTATTAAAACAGCAAAATAATCAGCATCGGGATAAAAAAGTTATGAACTGAAACTTAGATTAATCGAAAAACTTTCCTCAACAAGTGCTACGAAAAATAAAAGCAAGACCAAAGCTTTATCTATCTTCGTAATATAAAAATTCAACGACACTTACTTTAATAATACCCTCGTGATAAAATGTCTTATTGCTGGATCAGCATTCCTTAAATCTCCAACAGCTTCACAATATCGAACCCTATCCTACTCAGAATAAGAGCGTTATAACGCCATAGAAGTGACTCATTAATATACGGTAATTAAGTTAGATTATCAATTAAAATATCTTCGTGTATTTATGGGTAGGGTGTACCGATCAATATTTTACACAACTGCGCGTTACGAGAAAGTGGTTGTTGCAAATTGTTGCAAAAAATAAGTGGGGTGGGGCACAGCTAGATCGAGAAATTGGTTGTTACTAATTGTTGCAAAAAATAAGTGAGGTAGCCGGCACAGCTAGATTTTGTCGCTCTAAATTAGAGCTATATATATTTATAGCTCTGAGAATTAGCAAGTTGAAGTGGCAGTGGGCAGGCCATATAGCTCGCAGAACCGACAACAGTTGGGGAGTAAAGGTTCTCGAATGGCGACCACGAACCGGGCGACGCAGTGTTGGAAAGCCCCCCACCCGATGGACCGACGACATTGTTAAGGTTGCGGGAAGTCGGAAGGCTCAAGACCGTTCGTCATGGAACTCTTTGGGGGAGGCCTATGTCCAGCAGTGGATTCTACAGGCTGATGATGATGACGAAATTAGAGCAGCGGGCCTGGGTACTGTGGTACTGCGTAGTACGTGATGCTTCTGATATTGCAAGCGTTTATAGGCACTGTAACCACTTACCAACTGGTGAGCCCTAAGATTGTTTCCCACCATATTTGTTTGAAAAAAACCGACGTATTTCGTTTATCAATTTTGCAAATGGGGTCTGCCTGGACTAAGCAAGATGAAAAAACTATTGATAAATATCATTATACCTAACTACATAACATTAAATTCCAATTCTACAGATAATTTCCCTTTATTACATCCAACTGTTTAACTCCATTAACAAAATACCGTGTCTAATTAGATTCTAATTTCATACCTTTTCATTCCCTATTGCTGTTGAAATAAGGGAGTTTTTCGTATAAATGTTGATGGTAGAATGTGTCAATTTGATTCGCTTGCACAGGATTAGTATCACATGTGTTAGTTTTGTCGATTTGTCGCAAATGTTGGGCGGGAATAACCGCTGACTCTCTTACATTTCCATAATATTCAATGTATGAATTCGTAGGTATATAGATTTAGGAGTTAGCCACTATAGAAGGTGGTTCATAATATGTATACTATCTCTAAAGGGGCTAATTCTACACCTAATTGCTAATAAAGTTTTTCTATAACTTTTGAAAATTCTTCATTGAAAAAACACTACGAGAAAATCTACTGTTTTGGGGTCAAATCGATTCAAAATTCATTATTCAGTTGTTTTAGGTATAAATTTTGATGTCGAACTTCTAGTCCTTTTAATTTTTTATAACTAAATAAAGTTTGTGAGGATGTATGGATGGTTAGATGTTTGGATGTTTATTGTTCAATCACGCCGTAACGGCTCAACCAATTTCGTTGAAACTTGGGATATGTAGAGTTCTTTATCTAAAATAGCATAAATCCTACTTTTTTATGTAGGTACCACGTAAGCGAAGCCGCGGGTGGAAGCTAGTAACTTAGAAAGCTCTTTCGATATTATTTTTTTCAATGCAGCCGAGTTTGAACGCTACTTAAACTGCGCTGCGTTCAAAAAAATGGTTTTTACTCAACAGTAAAATAAACTACATACAAAAGCATTTCCTTTAAGGGCCATTGACCCATTACACAAAAAGGCATAAGCATAGACAAAGCAATTTAAGAATACTGACAATGGAAAAACTTTTGTGCATTTGTAGATCTTCAACCCCCGTTTCATATATCCATCGAGTCCCATTTTGTCTGTTGTGCGGATTCAGTGTATCGTATTATTCTGCTAATTTCAACGCATTTACAATTAGCAGAACTTGTTTTGTTTGATTGTGGCCTGATAATAAACGATGTAAGGGGTTCCAAATAACTTCTGTGGAGCCCAAGCCTGCCTCACTGGCCCGTGGTGAACCCTGCCGATCAACAATGGAACGCCAGACCCTGGCGCTCCATCCACCAACCCGCACTGGAACAGCGCATAAGGCATAATTTCAGAACATAAATGATAAAAACGACCATTTCAAAAATTCTAAACCCTCTTCTGAGCTCTAAATACTATAGGTGAGCATTTATTTTCAAACCAATTAACAGTTTTATTCAACAAACGAAATAAAGGAGCATGTACAGTTTTGGCCCACGTTCAACGTTGCGAAACTCCACTGATAATTAAAGTAGATACAAAATAGAATATTCACTATATCCGGCGTTTGAGCGGTGGAATATTCTGTTTTTCTTTTTTATTATAATCGACAATTTGTTTTTACGTCAACTCCATATTGTTTTAACAATTTATACCATACCTCAGCACTGCTGGCACATTTCACATAACTTTTTTTATGGTTTCAAAAAGTTTCTTGATTACTATCTTTAATTTCTTTATTTTCGATTTGTTTCAGGTATGTCTTAACTACTTACTTTTAGTTCGAGAAAACTTTTAAATATGGCGTTGTAAGTTATGTTTTTTATTCACTCTAAAGATAGCAAAACAATGAGACCGATCGAAGCAGGAGAATCACCATACCGCATAAAAAATTGCACAAACTTTACCAATTACAATCGCAATGAAATTCTATCATAGCGAGATTTGGCCAAACTGCGCAGACATATAAATCAGACAATTTCGACAGCGGCAACACTGATTGGTATAGTAGTTAACTGAATACTGCTTAGGGTGCCAACTCTGTGGGTGGCTAAGAGAAATTCAGAGGCCAAGGTAAATCCCTACCATGTCAACTAAATCCTTGCAAGATTATCTTACTTGAAGCTCTGTTGAAGTAAAATAATTATATGCTCCCAACACACGGCACGAGAAGAGCATGAATATCACAGTCGGTTTTAACTTTATGAGAAATTCATAATCTGTGTATGTAATTAAAGGACTATGTAAACTTGCGGCACAAAAAGACTTGAGTATTCCGGACTGGAGACTTCGACAGCTATATTTTTCCAGATAGACTGCAATATAAGCCATAGGGTAATGTTAGATAAGAATGGGTGGGAGGATATTTTTAAACGTTTATTGTCAGAATCAAAATCTGAAAATACGGAATTCATATCACGACCTCTGACTCGGGTGTCAAAACGATTCCGGCTTGTAATTAAGGAAATTTGAAAACCGACATCAGAATGGGAGTTTGTGCTCGTTACAATCTGATATAGAAGGGGTCACGCCCCCAAGGGGTGTAGGGTGCCCATTCATTAATCAACCGAGTGACAGATCGCGAGCATGCCACATGTTAGACTCTAGATTATACCTCGTTACTTCCAGTTGTGTGGTCACACTAGCACGGTGCATGTAAACACTATCACACGCTGATGGCTTTTTGCTTGAATAATTTCCAACTCGTCTTTTAGATTGGCGTACATTATAATTATGTAGGCATACATCGGTGGTTTCTCTGAACATTACGTTTCATCCGTTGAACCGCAAGTTCGCTAGTTATAATTTCATAAGGGAAGCGAAATGTGGGAGGCCTTTGCCCAGCAGTAAGACCGCAAGTTAAGGGTTTAGTCACAAGTACAAGTAGTTGAATTCATCATCATCATCCACTGACACTGGACACAAGCCAATCCCAAAGAATGCTACGATTAGCCACCACTTTTCTCTACCCACCAACTTCCCCAACATTTACCAAGTTCTTGTACTCAATGGGTGGGAGACTTACTACACTACTTCGTTTGGTTCGTGGCCGCTTTTTGAGAACCTTTTTTCCCCAACGGTTGTCGGTTCTGCAAGTTCCACTGTCACTTCAACTTGTTATGTCGGCGACCTTGGTTCTTCTACGGATTTCTTCGGCACGGCATTTCTTTTAACACGTAGCGAAACTCCAAGCATAGGTCTCTTCAAATTCAATGTTTATTCAATTAGCACTACTCTAGCACCAAACCTTCCCCCTCCCCCCTATATACTGTACATAACTGCTTACATACAACTCGTCTCCCTGACAAAGCCAAATTAACCTTAAAATCAGGCGAAGTTTGGTCTATTCTATCTTCATAACCCGCTGCGCGACTTCAAGCTTGTATATGAGGTCAATAGTTAGCGACCAAGTCTCAGTACCATTTGTCATTACTGTATTCATTACTTTTCTATTCAATCTTGTCACGAGACATTTGGTGACACGACCTTTGGATCGTAAGAAGAGGCACCTTCCACAAGGACAATGTTGGATCCACTATTGACCCTTTTTGCCCCTTTATGTTCTTTCTACTATCAATTCTTCATCATCATCATTTCAGCCGTAGACGTCCACTAAACATAAGCCTCCTTATAGATTTTCAGCGCGACCGAACTTCTACGGCCTGCACCCAAACAATCATTTGGGGAGGATTTGCCTTTACACGACATGCCGGACATGCGGGTTGGCTAGCTTTCCTTAGTCGCCTCTTAAGACATCCACGGGTAGTTATGGGTTGGCCTTTTCTTTAGCCGAGGCCACTAAGGCGAATATCGCTTCATACTCGCTGAATATTAGTTTAGGTCACCTCTCAATCAGTGCTCTCATTTCCGGCGGAGCCTCGCGCCGGCTACTAGTCATCTCCGGTTCAATCCCAGTTAATATAATCCATTTGAATGATTAGCTTGAAACGATTTCAATGTCCGAATTTGTATTAGCCTCTAGTTCTTCATCACTTGTCAATGTGTTATAAATAACCACAAATAAAAATACTAAATTGTCTTGGATACCTAGTAGTGTACTTTTCCAATGCTAATTTAAAGTGTGCTGTATTATTTTACTTTAGGTAGTTAGTGCAAAGGATCAACAAATAAAACTAAAAATATTATAGTTATGAATATACACTTCCAAACAACAATGTGTTTGCGTAGCTATATTATGGTTAGACCCTTTATTTTTGAAAACTCAAAAGATCATACTTTTTGCCCGTTCATCGCTTTGACCTACATAACTACCTTTACATGTGCAAATCTCCGATTATCCTTTACAGTTAATTTAATTACGGGTCTCTGTGTACTTAGGCCTATCGGGCCATTGGGCCATCGAGTGACCCTTGCCCCACAAGGTCCTTTACTTTTGCACTGCCAATTGGAATAGTTCAATTATTTATGCAAATATCCAAGTAGGTGTAACTACGAATTAGGTCAATGTAAAATATCAAAGGACAATGTCCACGAGTGTAAAGAAATTGAGCATTTTATTCATTATGGAATTGAATGGGATAGCCAGTTAAGTAATTAAAAGTGTGTCCTTTTTAATTTTGTTTTATACCACCAGCATACTTCATTCCTAAAATAATGATTTACAGCTGTAATGCTCTTTGTTTACAAAATAATACCTTACCTAACATGGCGTACCTACCATGACGTCCGACGACCGTCAACTTATACTTCTCATCACCAAGCTAGTAAATAAACTAAAATAAAACAATAAATAGAGGGTAGTTTAAGCTTTCAAATGGCAAAGCCGAAGAGTCTTGAGGACATTTTCGACTTCTAGTGATCTGGATCAGTCGAACTATTTATGGATAATTTGCAACCGCCTTAGATAGGTCAACTGGTTTTCTTTATTATGTTAAATATTGTTTATGAAATGAAATGAAATGAAATAAATTTATTTTGACAAACACAGACAGAAGACACAAAAAACAATAGAATAAAGGTTAACGATAGGGAGATAGGTAGACATAACACAGATAACATACAGTACAAACAACAACACATAAGTAGGTATATATGTCATACAATATTTAAGTGCTAATTAGTCTCCCGTATGTGTGAGCCAAAACAGGCATGGTCTCAGCATAATGCCGCTACACATTAGGATAATATGCAGCGGCGCTGGTTTTCAGACCAAACCTGACGGGTGACCTCACGAACCAACCAATAAATACATATACATAATAAATTAAAAATATGAAATTTACATAATCTAATAAAAATGTTTTGCAAAGCAGTGCGTCGTTATTTCGCCTCTGCAAAAGACAATTTTTGTAGTCTATGGCAAGGCGCGCGCGAGTGAAACAAACAAGTTTGAACTTGCTTGAGTGCTTTATGTATGTAATTCCGCCTTAGATAGGTCAACTGGTTTTCTTTATTATGTTAAATATTGTTTATGTATGTAATTATGTTTTTTTGTTTCTTTTATTGGTGTACAATAAATATATAATCTATCTATCTATCAATATTGGTATGATAAAAAATTCGTTGTCATTTTCTTTCTATAACGATTCGAACGATAAAAATATGCTGCTTAATTTGTTTGTCCTTTTAGTAATGCAACGCCAAAGAGGGTTCTTTCAATTCCCCATAAAGGTGCTCAACCCAAGTGTAATAGCAATTTTTACTCAGCATTTCAATGATTAATCATCATTCACCCGTAACGTAGTTAATGCAATCCGGTCACTCAATAGAGTGGAGGCGGTATAAAGCGTCCATTAGTACTCAAATGCATTTATACTCACGACTAATTATAGGGGGGTGAGCGGTGTGGCAACATTGTCTCACTGAGAATCGACATCTGATGCAAAATGAGCTTTATTACACTGTGTTTAAATTTAATATGGGTAAGCGGAAAAAAATACTGTTGACGGTATGCTCTAACCAACTTAGCTACGAAGACACTTCTTCTTTGAGCCGTTTGGATGTCGTAAAGATTTTCGCTCCCACGAGAAGTGTCTCCGTAGCTTAGTTGGTTATAGTATCACCGTATATAGGGGAAAGTTGCGAGTTCAAATCTTTGAAATTTTTGAAATATTATAAAAATCAATAATTTCTAATCGCGAAAGTGAATAAAAGTGACGTACCTTTAATTTAAACTATGGTGGGCTTTAAGGGCGCTAGCTACCGCATTCTCAGTAGTGGGGTTCCGTGAGTCATTGTAAGGAATTTTATTGAAGGTGTCGGCTGAAAGTGCATTGGCAGGTGTATTATGCTAAATTAGTAGAGGGAATTCCTATATTGTGTTATGTTAAGTCTGATTGTGTTGGTAACAAAATAAACGTTTTTCTATTCTATTCTATATGGTTTGTATGTAAAGTAGGTAGAAAAAAGGGCTTAGAAAAAGTCCTTGTTGCACTCCAAGCTATATTCACCCTGATAAATCATTGTTTATTTATTTAACTTGCAGTTTAATCTGTAATAAAAAAAACAGCGTTTTTTATGCATTAATTGAATATTCTTCCGAAACTACGAGTACACATGCTCTATCATTTTACAATTAAAGTCAGTATGAAAAGCTTCATCAAAGACCATTTTTAATATCAATCAACAGTTAACCAACCGGTCTTATACAATTATCGTTCGGAACAATAATAATAATGAACCGAATGTAATCAAAGCTGTAAAAGGGATATGAACAGTCAAGGGGAGCGCTAATGGTACATTTACAGCAAATGCATTTATATCGTAGGTAGCAGAAGTAGCTCTACAACTCAAGTGACCAAATATAGATTTACGTTTGAAGTTAACATTGGTACAACCAAACGCTCAAAGAATATGCACTTTGAGCGTCGATAGCATTTTTAAACTCAAATTTTAATAAATTATGTGCTATATAAAATAAGGTTTTTAGCATTAACGTTTTTTTCTCTTTAGTCATTCAAATTACACGTGAGTTAGATTCGTCAGATACATATTAACTGATTGATTTTTAGCAATATAAACACAATATGATAAAAAAATCAAATGTATAGAATTAGGATATATTATGGATTAGGTTTTATATTATTTGTAATATTAATAGTACTATTGATAAACTAAATTAATATTGTAAAGTGTAAGAGCTTTGGTAGTATTTTGTTGGTATTTTGCTGAAAGGGATTTTAAGTGCTAAGCTGTTTTTGTCACGTGAGTTGCAAAGGTATTTTCAAGGCACTCCATGTGCATTTATATAGCATTTTAATTAAGCACGTCGGTTCTAGAAAATAGCACTTGCACGCTCACATCCCTGATTGATTTGTACTACCAACATAGTCGCCCGGATCGTGGTTCTATTTGAGAACCTTATTATAGACTAGCTGGTGCCCGCGACTTCGTCTGCGCAGGATTAGTATTTCGAGTAGCTAGTAGTCATATTTTGGACAATTCACAGAATATCTTTATAAATTGTAGCCTATGTGTTATTCTGATGTATAGCTATATTATTGTGAAATTTACATTTCATTAAAATCTATTCAGTAGTTTTACCGTAAAAGAGTAACATCCATCCATCCATCCATACTTACAAACTTTCGCGTTTATAATATTAGTAGTCCATCCCTCCATCCATCCATACTTACAAACTCTCGCGTTTATAATATTAGTAGGATTAAAGATAGAATACTAAAGATCAAGCAAACTTCTGTCCCGCCGCGGAGATCGATCCCGTAGCTCTTTTGTATCAGCCGGGCACTCGCCTACCTCACCAAAGAGGTGTCTCTCTGGACTGCATGGACTTATATGGCCGTATGGACTCTGAAATGTCCTGTTACTCCTAAAAACGGCCTGTAAACTGCCAGAAACCATAAGCTCTGCCAGCAGTCTACCGAGTTTTAAAACGAGGCTCAAGCGTTGGATAGTCGAGCAGACTTTCTACAGTTACGATAAATTCGTCAATACGTAACTAGGTATCCCTGTAGGTACCTAGTATTCATGAAATATAATTAAATGTTATGTATTTATTTATAATATTTATTGTAATGTACCTACTTATTATTAATTTATTATTTTTATTTTTTATTTTTATTAAGATTACCTACTGTTGAGTAGTATCTAGTGACCTGTAAACCATTTTTTACCAATAAATTACTATTGACTCCACCATTTCTCAGCTAATGCAACTAATTTAATTTCTGATTCTCGCTTATTGTCCCTCCCCGCCATTGGCAAAGAAAATGCAACAAGCTTTGAACCCAATTATGAAAAGGAGCTCAGATTTTTAAACCAATATTGTCTTCGGTAAAATACTTTGTAAAATGCACTGGAAAATTCTTTTCAGTATTCACCCATTCTCTGTAACAAGGAACCTAACAAAATGACATAGTGACTTGACGATGCTTGGATTAAAATGGCCGGCGCTATCACAGTATGCTTCTTGCCTTTGCAGATGTCAGGTCATGACAGCAATAACTCACCTACACTACATATCGCAAGCATGGCCTAGTTATTGCAAAAGTCATTCAGGTAGATTCTTTGTCGAGGAAAGTAGCTTCCAGTGACATGATAATGTGCACATTTATCGTTAATTTTCATTCGGACACTCCTTTATTATAAAGCTGTTACTTTCATGACGCGATAACCGCCATTTTGGCTACCGCAAGGTACTTTTCGGGGTCACCATATTTCAGCCTTGTCAGACTTGGTGACCATGAAATAACTAGTAGAAATACTAAAGTACAAATGGCTAGTGGAGACGTATGATGGACACGCGGTACTCTGTTTTTTTAATTACTAGCTTCTACTCGCGGCTTTGCTCGCTTGGTACCTACCTAGGTAATAAGTAGCCTATATACTATTCTAGGTATAGAGCTCTATAACTATTCAATTTTTATTAAATTCAAAATTAGTTAAGCAGTTACGGTACGGTAATAGAAACAAACATCCTGACAAACTTTCACATTTATAATAGATATTAGTAGGATTAGTAGGACGTTATTAGGCAAATGTCTCACATCATTTCTTCGAACCACCGCTATGTACCTATTACAGTCGTGATATGACGGTCAGCGTATCCTAGGCAATCGAGGCTTGGGGACAACAATGCCGATACATGGCACACTGCTTTAAAAATGTATGCTACTTCCATTGTGTGGCTATAAAGTCATCGGTTTTATAAAGTTGGCACGCTAAACAATCGTTTCCGAAGTTCATACATATTAATGCATTCGGCGACGCATTCAATGACTCTGCGGGCATGAAAGCACCCTATATATTTACTTCTCTTATATTCAGAGTGTCGCTAGATTTCTGTTTGAGAATACTGGTGTAGTGGCTAAATGCATAGTCTGAAGATTGCTGGGAGTTCGAAACCCTGTTATGACATGCATTTTTCTACTTTAGAACGAACCTATCTGCGCTGTTCTCAAACATTGCATGAGATTATCTACTTTCTCTACTAATTACAAAAACTGGTTACATAAACTAGTGAAATCCCGCGCGTATTGTCAGCGTGAATTTATTTTTTTACTAATTTGCACCCCCTTAGTTTCGAAAATTATTTTCATAAGCAACCCTTAAACTACAACAGTAAACTAATCAGTCACCCATTCAGTCGCACAACGATTTTATATTATGTTGAAGAAGGTAAATAAAAGATGATGATGGCTAGCGGTATTTGGCTTTGGTTACCTACCTACTGATTCAGGAAGCAATTTATTGAGAAGTTAATATAAATAATGCGGAAATGTCATGCCTGGCATTCTTTTAAGAGGGACCCCTGAATATCTTTCTGCTTGATAGATCTTTTCACCTCGCATTTTCAAAGCCAAATATTTCAGACTTTTTGTTTCCTAAAATAATTCGAAGAATATCTTACAAAAATTCCTTACCGACATCTGAATCAGTAATTGGAAACGCAACCAACGAAGCTAGAAATTAAACAATATTCGTTTTTAAAAATGAGAAAAAATATCCTGGAAACCTCTATAATTTTTCTCTTCTAAATATAAATAAGGAGGCTCGGAAGCTTAGTGGCTGTCGGCAGTCGTGTCCTCAGCTCATAATATCGCCACGTTGTTGACACCGCGGCCTCCATTCGCCCGCCATTTTGGACGCGCCAAAAGCGCGACAAGCTCACTGTCATGGCGGCACAAATAATTAGATTTCGTCGGCGCACTTCTTCCCGGTTCATTTCTGTATGTTTTGTTAATTATTTCTTCGCAAATGTCAAGGCGGAGGGACTTAGCGTTTTTTTTTCCACTGCTTTTCGAGCTTTTGTCTCGCTAAATATCGCTAAATGAAAGGAAAGGTGTGGACGTTTCTTTGTAATATTTAATGCGCCCGGTTCACGTAAACCTTTCATTCAACAAAAGAATTTCGCTATCTTTGTTTTTGATTTAAATTCAATTCGGAATCTTCCTCAAATAAAGTTCCCTTCGAGTGTGCAAATTAATATTAATTGTATTAGAAGCCCTAACAGCGGACCCCATGTGTTTTTCTTTACAATTAGACGATTGCCCAATCCCTTTTCTATCGTTTAAATAAAAAGTACACCATTCTCGACCTTGTTGTATCGACAATACTGTCAGCATAGAAATGAATTGAACCAGAAAATTAAATTATCTATCGTCTCTCTCACTAGTTCTAAATTCAATTTGTGTTCGAAATACAAATTGTGGCGGTTAAATCCCACGCGTCGGTCGGCCATATTTAAATTAATTTTGTTTTTAACTAACGCGGGAAAGCTCTTTGGGGTGTTAGTCTGTGAAAACTGTTTTATTGTACGTTTGGGGATTTTCTTGGTGAGCAACAGATCTGATGTCATTTATGCTAATTTTGAGACTAGTCTCCAGAGAAATTGTCGACTACAAATGCGGTTATATTAACATTTGTACCATCAACATTAATTAGTAATGTCGACTATATCATTAATCTGTTCTCCTATTTTATTCTAGTTGGTTTTGAATCAAAATAGTTGAATATAATGATATTTTTTTTGGTTAATAATTTTGCCTCTTAGTATGTATATGTTTTTGTTGTATTACTTCAATAAGTACAAATAATGTTGTCGTAACCACAAATAACCTAAGGGCAACAACGGCAGACGGCGTAAACAGTGTGATGTGTCCATATGGCGTGCATTCCGTTGAAATCAAGTTAGCATCAGGCGGTTTTAAGCCAACTGTAGATTAAAAATATATTACATAAAAATTGTAATACCAATAGTGGTTTGCCCTTCCTCTCTAATCTTCTTCGATGATTCATGCAAAGGACCGAGATCATAACTATGTTGTCCATTTCCCTTTAGCCTTAAACATTGCTAGTACTTACTGCATTGAGTTTATAAGTTTGTAAGCCGGCAGTCCCGCCACGCCAGCCTCAATGACATCATTCATAGGGCCCTCGCTACCGTCACCGTGCCGGCTATCCTAGAGCCGTACGGTATCGCACGTGGCGACGGCAAGAGGCCCGACGGGATGTCTTTGATTACCTGGAGTCGTGGCTGGTCGCTGCTAGTTTGGGATGCGACTTGCGTGGATACGTTGGCACCGTACGTTTCATCCGCCTCTTGGACGTGGCTGCAGCAGCGGCGGAAAGCCTCAACAGGCGGAAATATTCGTCCCTCGGTGGATACATATATCTGCCTTTTGGGTTTAGTTACTCTGTGATCGTGGAGCCCAGAAGCGTGGCTCCTTTTCGATTCCAATTGGATGAGACCAATTCTTCTAGGCTTTGTGAAACAGGCGTAATTTGTACTTACGGTACACCTTACAAATTTAAAAAATATAAAATAAAACAGAAACTAAAACTAAAGACCATAAATGTACAATGGGCGGTCTTATCGCTAAAAAAGCGATTTCTTCCAGACAACCTTTGGATGGAGTGAATATAAAATTAGAGAAGATTGGTCGGGGTGGACTTAAAAACATAAATAATGGAAACACTATAAACTATAAACAAACAGCATACATACAAATATATAATATATAAATATAAAGATATATATTTATTTATAGATAGTATATAATACATAAATGCAACCAAGACAAATGAACGACCTATGACAACTCTTCACTTAAATAGAAGTTTTTAACCCTAGTTTTAAAAGCTAGTGAGGGGGATTTTCTTATGGAAAGCGGTAACGCGTTCCATAAGCGGACTGCTTGGACGGAAAAGGAATCAGCATAGAAACTAGTTCTATGCACTGGAGTTTTGAGTAGGAAGTTTTCTGAGGATCGAAGAGTACGGGAATGTGAACAATGAAGAAACTCAAATCGATCCTTCAGATAACATGAACATGTTTAGATGGAGAATGCTTTCCCAGCACTTTTGCCATTTTAGCCTAGCCGGCCTTATCCACAGGATAGACATGGTCAGTACGCGCGGATTCATCACGACTGTTTCCTTGACCGATTTTCCAATGCTAATTTTTACCCGACTACCCAGAAGGAGGTTGTGTAATTTTCATCATCATCATCGTCCGCTGCTGAACATGGCCTTTTTTTTTATACGACAGATGTGGCAAACAAACTTACGGCCCACCTGATGGTAAGCGGTTACCGTAGCCTATAAGCGCTTGCAATACCAGAGGCATCACGCACGTGTTGCCGACCTCGAACCCCCTTCCCCCCTAAAGAGCTCTGGCAACCTTACTCACCGCAGGAACACAACACTATTTGAAACAAATAATGTTATTTGGCTGCGATCTTCTGTAAGGCGGAGGTACCTCCCCAGGCAGGCTGCTCCAATTCAGAACGAGAAAATCTCGCTGTGCCCTACCTCCTCCTAAAATACAGCCTCCTCCACAGACAGAGACAATTCCTTATCATGTGGGGGGATTTGCCCATACTCACCACGCTGGACATGCGGGTTGGCGAGCGCAGCAGAGCTATCGTTGTTAAAATGAGGGACGCTGTGTAATTTTATTGTAGTGATATTTCCGTTATTTCGTTCATTTCAAGTGATCTCTCTACGTGTTGTGCAACTTTGTTTAACTTTTTTCTCACTGTCTGTTCTGTATCAAACTATAATAATTGGAAAAGTTTGCTCATTATATTTCGGCACAGTTTTTGCCCTCGACTGTGTTATATTTTGTTACTTAAACTTGTTATTTGTTGGATCATAATAATCCGTTTTTGGACCTTTATCCAACTTTGAGTTGGGCTTGCGAGGGTTATGGTTTCATGAGTATTTTTTTAACCAATCATGTCTCGAAGATACAGTCCAAAAATCGGAAATTTCATCACATTATTACATTTGGCTTTTTGCAGTAGCATTCCATACGTGACAGGTTATCGCCGCGGTTAAGATAATAACAATAATAAATATTCCGGACATATCACATACGGTCAACTGATTACTTTCAAGTTTCAGGTTAATGTTTTTCTTCACCGTTCTGTGTACGTGTTACTATGTGTTGCAATTATCATTATACGTCCAACTTACGTCCAAAGTTACCACAAATGCGTTGGTAGGTAATACATGTTGATATCACTTAATCCTCCCAAAATTAACGGTCACTTTTGAGACCAGGATATCAACATAAGCAGTATACCGTCGGGGAATTGCCGAAATACCGCGGCATTTTGCCGTATGTGGAGCAGCCATTTTGTAAATGTTATCATTGTCGGAAATAACGTACGTTTTATTTAATCGGTCGGCATTAAATAGCTTAAGTTAGGCCACTGGTATAACGGCTGGTTTTTATAACCATCACTTATGTGGGCAGCCTGCATTGACCATGAGAATCCGGAGAGGATAGCTACCAGAATCAAATCCTTGAAGATGACCTAGGGGGTTAGTCAGAGGCATGTCCAAACATTTGCCACATTTTGCAGTAGTGATTATTCCATACGTGACAGGTTGCAAGCCAATCGGTGCTGACTAATCACACTAATTAATGTAAACATAAAAAAAATACCTCAAACCGCCGGTAAGTTTCACAAACGGTCACCCATCAAAGAAAATCACGCGGGTAAACCTTCTGATGGGTGATAATTATAACCATTAAGTTATCATTTAAATAACGTTATAAACCGATATTAAAGCAAAAAGAACCCGGAAAAGGGGCTATAAAACAGGGGGGTAACTGGGGGCTAACCCGAACGGGGGCTAACCCTACCCCTATAATTAGATATGCTGTTTCCATTGACACATCTCAAAGTAACGAGTTGTTTATGGAACCCGAATCGATAATAAAAGGACCATTATAACTAGACCCCTCAGATTCTGTCTTCATTGAGAATCCGAAGAAGTGTGGCAGAAGATGAATGGAAGATGAGGCTCAAGCGTGCCTGGACTACATTTCCATGTCGAGATTGCTTGGGCTGAGGTCCGGGTGAGCGCGATTTCGTTGAGAAGATTTGTACTATATTTGTTTATTACTCGTAAATTCATCGTTTGACTGGTTCTTTCTTGGTCGCCTTGCGTTAGGTCAATGGGCTGGTAATCCTCAAAATCATCTTGTGTGATCCGTGGTAATTGATAGGCAGTGGTTAACTCTTAGCGACGGTGCTTAAGGCTTCATTAAGCCCTCCGTCATGGTTTTACGAGTGCTACAGGCTAAGCCGTGTGCTTTGCAAACACCAGTAGCGGTCACCCATTCAAATGGAACGTTCAGGCGCGATACGTTCATATAAAAGTATTCTTCAGGAATAAGCTAAATGCCGTCACTGCTACCGCTACCGCTCCGCTTATGCGACTACCGGTCGTTGTAAATGCAGACACTACGGTAAAACTAGCAACACTAATTAGTGCTACCTGACGGATGTTCTTAAGCTATAATACCTACTTGTATTGCATTTTCAAAAGCTAGCACGAACAATATTAATAAAAGCTGGAGGAAGCCCACTGCTGAACATAGGCCTCCCCAAAGAGTGTTACGACGAATTTTGAGCGTTCTCCACTAACAGTTCCACTTTCAATAACCTTCACATTGTCTACGAGGGCCTTCCAAAAATGCTTCGTCCGGTTCGCGGTTGCCATTCGAGATCATGCAAGCATTTGTCACGCAGTGGGAATCGAACCCTTGCGTCTCAGTCGTGCAATCGCCCGCTACGTCGCCGAGGTCAAATGAAAAAAATACGGAACTAGGCTACAAACTAATTGTTCCATGGCCCTAAATCTTAACCGGTCAGTTCGCGTGTGTGCTTTCTCGGCGTAAATCACTGGGAAAAGATTGTTGGGTATGGGAAGATGAATGTGGTTTGGTTTCTGTAGCGGCGACCGGCATATGTCGACCGTCAGCGCCGAAGGACGGAGTGAATGAAAGCTCATCGCTTTCACTACTAATCTAAAACTAACTAGTCTCTAATCTACTAAACTAGTGGTCCGCCCCGAACTGAGCTCTCGCGATGTCTAGTAAATTTTCGCTGAGGTACGAATAAAATAAATAAATAAATATTCGGGACATATCACACACGGTCAACTGATCCCAAACTAGACATAGCCTGTACTATGGGTACCAGAGACTGATATACATAATAGATATATATTTAACACCCAGACACAGAACAAAAATTTATTTATTGATTTTATTTTTATTTATTTGGAAAACAAACAGAACAATGATAAATTAAAATTAAGACTATATGGTAAAACATAATCCAGTGTAGTTTCCACTATTCTGTGTTCATCACACAAATGTTTGTCCAGCGCGGGAATCGAACCCGCGACCTCTAGCGCAGAAGACATAGTTACTACCAACTGAGCTATGAGGCCAGTCAATAAACTAAATATTAATTTGAAATATATACGTTACGTTTACGATACACAATCATACTAATATTATAAATGCGAAGGTTTGTGAGGCTGTTTGGATGTGTGTTGTTCAATCACGCCGTAACAGCTCAACCGATTTGTAATAAAGTTCTGTATCTAGAATAGCATATAGGCTACTTTTTTGAGCCTTTTGGGGTTGAGACCCTGGGTCCGTGGGGAAACGGGGCCCTCCGGGTTTTCAAAAAGATATCAGGACGTCTGATCGAAGCGACGCGTGACCCGAGAGCTGGCTCTTATTTGGCCCAGCGAATTAGCATTGCCATCCAGCGTGGCAATTCCGCCAGCGTCTTGGGGACGCTTCCGAGTGGTAGTGATCTGGATCAGTTGAGCTATCTATAGATCGTTTGTAACGGTCTTTAGATGGCTCAACTGTTTCTTGTGTATTTTGTAAATATTAACTTGTATTAGTTTTAAGTTTATTTTTTGTGGTATCACATAATATTTGACTTTCATTATGAGTAATGATGCTTGAAATCCTCACAATAATTCGTACATTTCGTTATCGTATCGTAGGCATAACGCTATCTTGAATTATTTCGCCTTCGGGCCACTGAACCCTAAACTTCAAATTAAACTGATTTACTTGGAGATAATTTTTCGTAAGCTTTATGGCAATAACCTCCTAGAAGTTATGATAAAGTATCTCCAGGTAAGGCGATGAAACCTTTTCACTATTTTCATCTATTCCAATAACGGGACTTTTAAAGCTACTGATGTCAAAACTTGACTTTGAATACCTAAACCCTAAATACCAGGGCCTTATTACCTCCATTTATCTACTTTGCCTTTTGATAATCAAACAAAGCAAGGGAAGGTGGGCGCTATTAAGACACCACGTCATAACTCCAGACCTCGTTGCTGAAGACACTAATGTAGAAATTAATTATAAGACAATAGGGCCTATTACCTGTTCTTATCAGCTGCCTTCAGTTGCTTTGAAGGCAATGAGGAAGAAACTTCACAATGAGTTGAGGTGGTGGGAATGGCAAGTGGAGAATTTATGGCCTTCGCGAGGGACAAAAGAGTAAGAGGCGGGCGCTATTTCGGGGAAGGAATTTCCTTGGAGGTGGTTTTTCATACGTTGATTTTAAGGCTGTAAGTAGGTGCTTAGTTTCTTGTTGTCACTGAACTCTTGAACAAAGGCACTAAAATGTCATCTTTGTTAATGCAAGTTGCAAATACAATGAAAGCGTTGAACGAAAAAGGCTTTGCTAAAACAATGGAATGTAAACGTTGAAACTACTGCTTGCTGACGACGTTATGTATGATATACGTACACCCGAACAACCTGGAGGCCCTTGCCCGAGAGATATTATGTACACCCGATGAATCCTCCTCAGGAGTCACATATAAAAAATAGAAAAAAAAACAATGCTGAGATGGGCTGCCGAATACGGAAGATACATCTCAACGAAGCTACGTGACCTAGAAGTAATTGCTTCGAGAGTTGAAGTTAGGGCAAACAGCGCAAGCCAGAGGCCCTTACCCGCAGCCCTAACGAGAGCTACTCGTAGCAGATGACCCGATTGTTGTTCTGTTTTGATTTTTCTTATTAAGTGAACAACCTTATTACAAAATCAATTCCTTTGTTCAGGAAACATTGTCGCCGTCTCCGAATATTCCGAGCTCCGTTGCCACGATGCCTTAATTTCCTGAACATTACCCTGTTGCAGACAAGGATTTGTGCCCGTCTATGTTTCACTCCTACAACTCTGGTTTTCTAGAATGCGGTGATGCTAGACTGCCGCTACATAGCGGGGTGCGTCTCCGTTCTTTAAAACGTCATTTAAAGTGATTTTTTTTTATAGGCCCTTCCATATCTTACCCATGGATGTCGTTAGAGGCGACTAAGGGAAAAAATCTAGAGGATTGGCAGCAGCGTCCCTAGTTTTAACAACAGTAGCTCTAACCCGCTTTCCCAGTTGGCGTGTTTAATGCTTATATGACAATACATCGATGCTTCATTGAATATTTAATTGATAATATGATCGACTACCCCAGCTGTGGACTAAAATGGTAAGATTATCATCGTCCCATTTATTAGTTCCGGCAAATAAAACACAATCGGCAACGGGCAAGTAATAAATCATTTTTTTCACCCGTCTCATTACCGAAGGGCGGGTAACGATTGCATTCACCAATTAATCGCAAATCCACGGAACCCCTGAGGTGAACGGCCTCATTTAGGGTTCCTTAGGGAAAACATTGATTGATTGTTCCAAGTTTCTTTGAAGATGTCAAAATATTTTCGACACTGCTTGTTTTGGTTGAATCTTTGTGTTAATGAATTTAGGGGTCGAAAGCTTTTTAAATAATAACCTAGGGTTATGTTTGAAGAAAATATTGTTTAATGGGCCTTAGAGGCCTCCCCGGTCTGTAGGCAAATAGTGATAGTAAGAAAAAACACGGCTGTAGGTTTTTCGGAACGTCCTATCCTACTTTACTAATTTTATAAATGCGAAAGTTTCTGAGTTTTTTTGAATGTTTGTGGTTCAATCACGCCGTAACGTCTGCTTCTCAACCGATTTCGATGAAACTTTGCATACTTCGAGTTCTTTACCTAGAATAGCATATAGGCTTCTTTTTAGATAGTAAGCACGAGTGCCCGTCTGAGACGCAAGGGGTGCGGGTTCGCTGCGGGACAAATGTTTGCATGATGTGTTTCTTCAAATTTTAACCGCCACTTGGTCCAACAATAGGCTATCAAGTTTTGAAGTTTATGTTGCGATATCGCGCGGTAGTCTTTACGATCATGTCAGGTATTCAGATTTATAACGACTTTTGCCGTAGATAGAAGAGCGCTTTCAAAATAGCGTTTTTTTTTTGCGCGTGTCGTTCGTTTTGTCATAAGCGAATAAGTCGGCAAACACTGCTAAAATCAACTGTTTTGGGCTTAAATCAGTTCAGTACCCTAAACCGACGAGCATGTATGAGGAATGTGATAAGAGTGAATGAATAGCAAACGAGGTATGTCTGCTGGATCGTATCAAGTGGAAAGCCTACTCTGTCTACCACTCAGGGAAATAGGCGTGATTTTATTTATGTATCCTAATAATATTATAATTGCGAAAGTTTGTGTGGATTTTGTGGATGTTTGTTATTCAATCACGCCGTAACGGCTCTACCGATTTCGATTAAACTTGGAATATAAAAATATAAATAAATAAATATTCCGGACATTCAACTGATCCCAAATTAGGCATAGCCTGTACTATGGGTACCAGAGACTGATATACATAATAGTTATATATTTAACACCCAGACACAGAACAAACATCTGTGTTAGTCACAAATGTTTGTCCAGTGCGGGAATCGAACCCGCGACCTCTAGCGCAGAAGGCAGAGTTACTACTAACTGAGCTATGAGGCCTGTAAATATATAGAGTTCTTTACCTAAAATAGCATATAAGCCTGTTATCTTGGTACCTCGCGAGGGAAGCCGCTTGCGCAAGCTAGTCTATACTATTTACAGAGAACGTTATAGATATTATTTTTAGCTAAAGCCGGTAGCTCAGCTTTTCCCGAATCGTCTACCCTGGTCGTACCGATGTTTATGTATAGTCACATTGTCAGAAGTAATGAAGCATCTACTGGTACTGCATTGTCACACAAGCATTGTGCTAAGCAAGTTATGACTCATTTGCGTCGGCTTAAACTTTCGTATGAATAGACTTTTGAAAATTACTGGCGTTTGATTTCTGTATGGAAATATTTAAATATCTGTAAATCGATTTGTGAAAAGCTTTAGATTTATGTTTATGTTTACGCCTACATGTGTTGGCCTAGTGGGAGGTACCTCGACTTTTTTTTTATACGACTAAGGTGGCAATAAAACATACGGCTTACCTGTTGATAAGTGGTTACCGTAGCCTATGAACGTTTGCAATATATGAGGCATCACGCACGCGATGCCGACCCCGAACCCCGTTCCCCTTAAAAACCTCTGGCAACCTCACTCACCGCAGGAACACTATTTGAAACAAATAATTTTATTTGGCTGCGATCTTCTGTAAGGCGGAGGTACCTCTCCTGGCGGGCTGCTCCAATTTAGAGCGAGAAAATCTCGCTGTGCCCTACCTCGCATAAAAACACACAGCTTTAGGCACATAATAGTGAGGAAAATATGAAAATAGGGCAGGCAATAAAAGGGTTATTCAACCCAAAGTCACGCTCTTGTACCGCGATTGTTTATAAATCGTACACAGAGAAAATAAATCGAGTAAATCGATTTCAGTTTCTGTACTTATACAGGGTCGTCCTCAGAACGCGACTATCGCATGAATTTGCGATGATTAAAACGCCGATTTTTTACTGGCCCCGGCTGAAGAATAGGCCCCTTCATTTCTACCCGTGGATGTCTAAGAGGCCACTTAGGGAAACAAAGCTAGGGGATGGGCAGCAGCGTTCCCTATCGACAACAAAAGCTTTCTGCGCTCGCCAACCCGCATGCCCAGCTTGGCGAGTATGGGCAATTCCCCCCAAATGATTATTTCTGGTAATCTATGGGGGAGGCTTGTGTTCAGCAGTGGACGTACTACGGCTGAAATGATGATGATGAATCGCCGAAAATGTATGACATCACGAAATAATCGTGTGAGCTTTGATTATAGACTAATAATTCAATATACACAGATAATGTTTTTGATTGCGCCTTCGTACGAATAAACTTTGCGACTTGCGATCGATTCGCGTTATATTAGGACGACTGACGCCTAAGGTAATCATTCTATCTTTACTCATTAGGGGTCAATTATTTTTTTAGTTTTTTGTTTTGTTTTTAGGGTTGAGTAATATTTCCTTCTTCATTTATCTCTAAGTAATTTTTTTGACGGATTGTTAAGCCTTTGGTCTCTTAAGACCATTGTAGCGAAACTGGACTATAATAAATCTCACGTCCGAAATTAGGTCGGCCTTAAATATCGGCCCCCCACACCCTTTATTTATTTTTAAGCATGGCTTGTTTTGGCCCAGTTTTGTGACCATTTTATTTTGTCACAAAAAACCTTCTGTTACACAATAATACACTGTGTGACCATCCCCCTACCTGTAGGGTTGAAGCAGGCCGCCCGTGAAATGTCGCCAAAGGGTTGTAACCACACACCCTATATTTTATATTTAGATGTTTTATATACGGGGTGTTCTACTAACAAGAATGGCTCATTAAATAATGGTGACATGAGATATGTGTGGGAAAACGTATTGAACAAAATTATCAAACAAATTGATTAAGGAAAAGAAAGAATCAAAGTTAAGGCATTTATTTGTCCCCAACAAAAAATATTACAAAAAAGTATACCTATAGGTACTAAACAACATTATAACACGCATGAATAAAAAAAATAGAAGTGATGTGTTGCATGGGGCTAAAAGGTCCCTATCTCAGCATAAGCTGCAGTGAAATCACGAGCATAAGTGGACACTTTTATCTATTGTCCTTTGTGGTGTTATTATTTTTATCTGATTTTCCTGTGTAATATGGGTGTACGTACTTGTACCTACTGTGCCTGAAATAAACAACTTTTATTTTATATATTTTTAATTTATTGTGGCAATAAATTCAAAAGTAGGTAGGTAGTATCTACATAATTCATAAAGGTATTCTAAGCGATATTTTTTTTCCATTTCAAATTAAATAATGGATCTTTCATATCCAAGATTTGTAAGAAGGTGTTCAGAGACAAGTCCGGACTTATTTTGGTACATGACTGGGCGTTATTCCATGTGAAGATATTCAATTGTTCGAAACGTCTACTTTTGTAAACACAATGGTGACCCCGGTCACGGTCTGGCATTACCAGAGACACACGTGTTATTTTTGGATTTTCCTATAAATTCACCGTGACGGAGGTGTTGCCTACTGCTGTAGCCGTGGCAGAAGTCGGGTACTTGATGTATCTGTATCTCTTATAGTACACGAATTTATGAACCGAATGTTTGACTTTGGTCAATGTTGCTCATAAACTACTAAAGCGCTAGCGTAACTTGCGTTACTACGGAAATATAAGGATGGGTGACCGCTAGAAGCATTATTCTGATCACTCATTTCGATTCTCAGCTGCGATGGGTTTGCAACGTGTCATTATGGAATACTCTCTACTGCAAAATGTGAGTATTTGCCAAAGGTACGTGCCTCTGATTACCCCCTTAGACATCCTCTAGGATCTGATCGCCTTGTGATTGAGAGGATTTCCAGCATGCCTTTGTTTTTTTTATTTCTGTTCGATTCTTAGTAGTCGTGAGGGGAATTTTGAGAAGTTTCAACAATCCTAAATGACAGTAATTGCGATGAAAATAATGTAATTCTGATATGAGTGTAAAAGTGCACTCAACTCAAAATACGGGGGTCTGGATATTCTCTCGGTTTCAAAAACATTGGAATGCTAAAAATAATTACATCACTCAAAGCCTGATGTCTTTTATATGATGATGTTTTTCGTATATTTACGTTACTTTTAGGAACTAAAAGCACGCTCAAAATACTTGTGCAGGTAGATACGACTACAAACATTCGTCTATATCATATACGGCAATCATTTCTGTGACCGAAAAACACTAATAAATATTGCGAACCGTAATGAATTACCCCAAATGACTATACCATAAGTCTTATTAATAAAGGAAAATTCAAGATGGCGGTGCAGGAAAATGCTTTAGTTATTTCTGAAGCGCTCATTATTACACACTTTGTTGAGAGGTAAGCACCTGCTTGGAAAATCTTAAACTATTTATGGATAAGTTTTTATGTCAAAAGTCTCCTCAAAACGAGGTAGCTAAAAAGTGTTTGAGGAACTTATGTCAAAAATGTCCACTTACCATGGTAGTTTCAACTTATGACAAAAGTCCACTATCGATTATACAAGGTGATTCATTAAATGTATTACTATTAATAACAAATTTATTTCATACGTGTCAGGTTGCAAGCCCATGGCCGCTTTAATAATACCTCACGATGGTTTCCTTCACCGTTGAAGCACGTGTTAATGCGCACTCAAATTTTTCAAAAAGAATAATTATAATATTTCATGCCGGATCGAAATTCCAACTAGGCCATCACGGCTTTTAAGGTAAAATAATAAGAACTAATAGACGAAGCAGACTATAAATTTTAATCTCAAACTTCCAACTTACGATCAATCCATTAGGACGGCACATAAGTCTTTGACATGTTACCACACTGTCATTGTCCAAACCCGAAACTTCAGAACTTGCAAACCGAACAGTTGGTCAATCTTTACACCCGTCCCATTCTAACACACCATTGTGTTGTATACAGCCGACTCGTTCGCACGTTTTGTAATTAATAATGTATGTAAGATGCGGCCATACTATGCATCATTTTGATGTATAGTTCACGAACTCTGTACAGTTACCAAAATAGTGAGACACATGTGATAATAAACTGATACTACGCGACCATGGGGTGACGTAGTCATTTTTCATGTCTACCATTTGAGACAGGATAAAGCTGTTTTCAAACGGTATGCAATATATCCTTACTATACGTAACACCCAACAGTCACATACACAGTCCTGATACCTACACTAGGATTCCCTGCGTCGTGGGTATCAGAAACTACGAGTACCATGGTACCACAATCTGATCCGGAGAAAATATTTGCAGATCATTCATTTGTCCCGCAGCGGGAATCGAACCCGCTCCCTTACGTCTCAGACGGCACTCGCCCGCTACGCCACCGAGGTCGTGGTATGTCATTCTAATTTTGAGTTTGACATTTATCGCAAGCTCCTAAAAGTTAAACTCAAAATTAGGAGATTTAAAGATCATTTTAAAATAAATTCTAGTAAGTTGACATATCGCATGCCGTTTAAACGCGGCTTAAGGCCAAAAACAGAGATGTACCGGTTTATAAATAAGGCATTATAAGCTTAATTTTATTAATGCATTTCATACATTAATATGGATAAGCTTGAGTTTTCTGATGCATTCTTTGTCTTAAAATATAAGTGGATACAAACCATTAACATGGAATAAAAATTAATATTTTCAAGTCGAATTGTTTATTCCGTCTGTGGACTTAAAATGTCTTATCGTCGATTAATCTCACGATAAAAGATAATGTCTCTTTCAGATAAAGTTGTGGTATGTTCAAACGTGTTTTTAGGGTTCCGTCCGTGCCAAATTAGGAATCCGAAACACTTGTTTGACTGTATGTGACTGCTGGGTGTTTATTTATAATTTTAATTAAATCAACACGTTCGGTTTAATCTTCGTATATATTATTATGTATCACGCTTTGTAGTCGATATATTTTTTGATTTGAAAGGGTCGTTATCGTTCGAGTTATAATTTAATTCGTGTTTTTCTGCTGACCTTATAGGACCGTGTTCTCTAACTAAACTTGAACTGAATCAAGACTGAAGAGAGCCAATGTTTGTAAAATAAATCCCTTGAAAATGCTGAACGCATTCATCACGCTGGTTCTTTATTTAAATTTTTAATTTTTTTAAATTTTATCACGCTGGTTCTTTGCAAGACATTCGAACAATTAATTGGTTTTCCAAACTAACATTGTATTTGTGGATTAATACCAAATTGACTTTATATTTTTATTAACAACTTCTTTGGATATCTTTTTTTGTCATCATCATCATCATCAGCCTGTAGAGGTCCACTGCAGGACATGGGCCTTCCCCTAAGAGCCTTTTCCATACAACGACTTTAACCCGCAACTTTAACAATGCGATTCACACTATTTTTGTTGCAAAAGCTATCATTATTGCGAATACAAATCGACATATTTCAAGCTATACTTTGACTTTGAATAGACATCAAATTTTCAAATTAATCTGTAGAATATTTTGTTGCTAGGAAATTATTGAATTCAATGCCAAATATTTTTAATTTTAACATTTATCTATTTATTATCTGTCCCATTTGTGACTTCGTCTGCGTATTTATGTACCTAGGTTTGTTTTTACCTGTTTTTTTTTAATTTTATGTAATTAGTATGTATGTTAAACTAAACTGTATAAATCAATATTCTAACATGAATTAAAACAATCTTAACTTAATTGCATTTATCTTGTTACAGGTATGGTATTGCGTGCGAGGTTCAACCGAAGATGCCACAGATAAGGAGTATATAGGCTGAGTAAATTGTACATTGTTGGTCTCCCACACACAGTGGGATATAGGACACAGTGTAAGAACGGCAAGTAACGTTTAAAAACCGGACGAAGCAGTGTAGAAAAGCCCCCAAATGAACTGATGGCATCGTGAAGGTTGCAGGAAGTTGAGCATAGTAGTTTACCACTTTTCTCCTCCTGAATCCAAGGCTTTCTAACTCAAACGGTCAACCATCCTAATGTTTCCAGGAATGACCGTGGTTATTCTTAAGCCTAAAGAGTTACCTCACCTAATTATCACCAACATCCCGCAGAAAGTCCACTGCTTGGACTTAGACGATGAATGGTCTTAAGCCTTTCTCCACACCGACTTTCCGTTCCGTTTACAGCGGGAATAAAAAGTTTCACCTGATGCTGTTTAAATGATTACCTTACACTTTATGGAAGATATCTTACTCTTAACTTCGAGCTGTACCTACAATATACACCCATTTAAAACTAAGCTTTCCCTTAATCAATTTACAGCTTATATTCGCCCACGTGTCATTACAGCTACAGACTATGTATAGCTGGTATTAAAATCCGATTGTCCATACGTTATCCGTAGCTACATGAGAAACGTTTTAGGTATACTCTCGTAGATTAAATTGAGTGGTATTATAGATATTGGTTGTTTAATCTGATTACGGTAAGACTGTAAAGATCTCTGGTTCTCTCAAGGTCACTGTTTCGGATTCTCGTACACGGGCTATTAAATTGCTCCATAGTGTATGTGCGCTGTACTAGTGCTCTCAAACGGTGAAGGAAAACATCGTGATAAAGCCGGTATGTCCTAGAACCTAAAAATCGAAGACATGTGACATGTGCACAAAAGGAGTCTATAAGAGATGCACGTAAATCTTTTCACTACACTGATTCTTTCATAGGTTCGGTTATCGGCCGTTTTCAGGGTTAATCTATAAAAATATCGACAAACTAAGATCAAAACATTCTACCTCCGCCTAACAGAAGATCGCAGCCAAATAACATTATTTGTTTCAAAAAGTGTTGTGTTTTTCATCTAGAATTCGATCTCGCAGAGAAATACCAAGCATAACCCTCTCCATAGAGCCTAGTTAGTTAGTTAGTGTGTAATGCCTAGATAATACAGGGTGTTTAATGCTTAAAGTAGTTTACACTTAGTCCTAACTTTTAAGTGGCAATGTCCTTGTAATTACGCTGAAGTTTCAAGAGAAAACATTTACAACAATTTCAACCTCTTAATGCATCATATTACATGCCCTTCAAATAACAATTTCGAAAATTTTGCTTTAATTAAATGTTTTATTTTGAAAGAGCACTGGTGGAGTGGTCATAGTTACTTGCTTGATGTGCCACTCGTTCCTTTTTGGTCATTCTGTATTAGGTCAGTGACCAGGTTGAGGTAAGGTAACCCTGAAAATGGCCTATGACAGTGAACTTATGAAAGAATCAGTGTAGTGAAAATATTTAAGTGCATCTCTTATAGACTCCTTTTGTGCACATGTCACATGTCTGCGAATTTTTACGTTCCAGGACATACTGGTTTTATCACAATGTTTTCCTTCACCGTTTGAGAGCACTAATACAGCGAACATACATGTTTTTTTTTTTTTTTTTTATATTTTTACTTATTGTGGCTATAGTGTCACTGCGGCCACAACTGGCCTATTCTGATCGCCACTTTATTTGTAGAGCCCCTTTACAGGGCCTTTAAAGTTCACCGCAAAGACCAGCAGCTGTTAATAACTGAAGGATTTTCTTTGGGGTGAGTTGCTTTAGCTCCATTTGGCTGAGGATGTGCTTTCCCAAATGGATGCTACGTTTGAGCTAAAGTGCTCCGCACTCACCTAGCAGGTGTAGAGGCGTTTCGTCCGCCTCCTTGCATGGCCTGCAGGTTTGTGTGTCGCATAGTTTTAGTTTGAACATGTGCTTATTAAGACAACAGTGTCCAGTTAAGGCTCTAACAATAATGCGAAGGTTGGTCTTATTTAGCGCTAGGATACGGTTGGTGTACTGTTTATCGAAGGCTTTTCTAAGTAATTTAGAGTGGTTCATGCCCGAAGAGTTTGTCCAGAGTTTGGTCGATTCTCCGAAGCACGAAAGCAAGAGGCTTCTTTGAGCCAGGCTTTTGTATTTTTTCAAGTCGGCTGTATTTTTTGTAACATACATGTTACAAAAAATACAGCTGACTTGAAAACACGCTATTTTGTATGTCGGTTGATTAAAATACACGGGCGGTTATCCCGTTACCTAAAATAGTTATCACAGAATGCTGATGAAAACGAAGGATTAGGAATTACGAAAACGCCAACTTCCAATTTTAGTATGAAAACAGTTGGTTCGATGGATGGACGTAGCGTCAGAGGCTAAAATCACAGTATCTTATGGAACGCAAACATAACCTATGCTAAAGTACTTGATCTGTGGTCAATATGAAACCCTGTTTTGCTTCGAAAATGAAAAGCCCCTATCAAAAGAGATGCAGCTGTGCTGACACTGACCATAAATTCTTCCTCTCAGGACAATCTTAATGACATTTTGACTAATTTTTTTTTTTATACAACTGAAGTTGCAAACAAGCATACCTTGCAATACCAGAGGCATCAGTAGTCATCACGCACGCGTTGCTGACCCCGAACCCCCCTCTCCCTAAAAAGCTCTGGCAACCTTGATCACCGCAGGAACACAACACTATTTGAAACAAATAATGTTATTTGGCTGCGATTTTTTGTAAGGCGGAGGTACCTCACCAGGCGGGCTGCTCCAATTTAGAATGAGAAAATCTCGCTATGCCTTACCTCCTCCAAAAACCATCATATTATGTGATCATTTTGTACAGATTGTCCGGAGTATAATAGTTTCAGTGGCCGCAAGCCACGTAAACTATTATAGTAGCACTTAATAGCGAAGATTTATTGGTAAAAGAATAAATAAAATAAAATGAGCCTTTATTTCGCTACCTACTTATATCTAAATTACATCACTAAATTCGACCTCTTAACTTGCTAAGCGTTCAGTAGTACTTAGTCGCCTCCTTGGCGTAGGTAAAAATAATATTGGTAGAATATTATTTTTAAAAGTAAATTAGCGTAGTACTTTACAGATAAAAAAATATCCAAAAACAGTGGACGGTTTGCTAAGTTGGCCATAAGCGAACAAATGATTTTTTTTTTTACAAAATAGGCTAACGTTTGTCCACAATCTTACCTGATGATAATTAATGATGTGGTCTACGGTGTAGCATCCATTTCTTTCTTTGACATGTAAACATAAAGGGATTGAACGTAAACGAGAAACGAAGTAAGCAGAGAATAGATTGGTGGTAGTGGGTGCGCGCAACTATAAACGCGCAAGTTTCAGCTCAGTCTAATAACGGGACTTTGTCATAATCTCTGCGAGATTTGTTCCAAAAAGTAAGTTGTACCTACTTGTTAAACAACAAGTTAAATAAATGACACACATTCATTTAAGGTAGTTTCTTGAAAGAAAATTTGGAAGAGGTAGGGCACAGCGAGATTTCCCGTTCTAAATTGGAGCAGCCCGTCTGGGAGGTACCTTCGCCGTACAGAAGATAAAATAATAATAATAACATTGTGTTTCAAATAGTGTTGTGTTCCTGCAGTGAGTAAGGTTGCCAGAGCTCTTTAGGGTTCAGGGTCGGCAAAGCGTGCTTGATGCCTCTGGTATTACAAGCGCTCATAGGCTACGGTAACCGCTTATCAACAGGTGGGACGTGTGCCTGTTTTTCACCTCAGTTGTATAAAAAAAAGTTTAAATATCAATAAACGGGTTAGAATAGTGCTTAATCCTATCTCAAACGTAATTTGTCACCCCGACACCCTTTACCAAAATCAACGTGGTGGTAACCGCAGACACCCTATTTTTCAAAATAGGATGTTGGCCTCGGCAATCCTATAAATCAATTATCGTCTGAAGGATGCGTCAATATGACCCCCAGAGTATTTAAAGTACTGTCAAGGATAAAAATCTTGAACGAATGTATTAAAATTATTTATGGAGTAGTATATTTCTTAAGTATTAAGCATTTATTGATCTTATATGATTACTAGCATGCGCCCATGGCTTCCTGCTATTCTGGGTAAAGAACTCTATTTCCAGTTTCATCGAAATCGGTTGAGTCGTTACGGCGCGATTGAACAAACAAACATCCTCACAAATCCGATACCCACGACACATTTTTTTATTTTTATTTATTTGTTCTTAAATATTAGTTACAGAATATGTTTTATACATCTAAAAAACCAAGAGAGGTTTGTCTTAGATGCAACATGCACATGGAATCCTAGTGTGGTGTCAGGACTATGAATGTTATTTATTACTAGCTTATTCCAGCGGCTTCGTTCGTTTGGTACCTAGATAAAAAGTTGCCTCTAGGCTACTCTATCTATTCCATGTTTCATTGAAATCGGTTGAGCCGTTATGGCGTGATTGAACCACAAAAATCCAAATATCCGAACATCATCACAAATTTTCGCATTTATAATATTAGTCGGATAGTAGAATGATATCAAGCAATTATTATTATTATTATTCATTTATTTCAGACCATGTCCATATTAAAGTTACAAATAATAATTACTTAATTAATTACATAAAATCACTGTACATAATAACACATTACACAAAATTAAAATAAATTCAAATAAAAACACATCAAATAAAAGCAATAACACAATAAAATAAAAAATAAAATAAATGCTTAAAACTTACTTGACGAAGATATTGCGATACTGCTCCACATCTCCCAACGTACAATTTCCCCTACCGTACTATCTATCTGAGTTTGCGCTTCCCACCTTGAAATGTCGTCTGGAGTTAAGCCGATAATTACAGGATTATTCCCCCACCCCTTCTGTCTGCACCTCCACCCCCACTCCAACCCCCCCCCCCCCCCCCCCCACTTCACTACGCCTCAATGCACTCAGTATGTGCTGTAATGGTTTTTAGGGTATAATTTTTCCTCTGATATTCGGAATAATTATTCGTTTTTAAGTTCTAGGGCTTTTGTGTTTTGCATTTGTTTGTACATATAGTTGAAAATGCGGTTTAAAAGGTTTGGGGCTCCATTAGGCGCCCTCGGATTGTTTGCTTCTATTTGTGAAATAAGTCTAAGGGGGTAGTAAGAGGCACGTCCTAGCATATGGTATGCTATACTTTAGTTTAAAATTGTTTATCTATGTTAATTGTGTGTGTCTGTAGTGCCAAATAATTTTTTTATCTATCTTTCTATCTATCTATCATATGGCACTTGCCTCATTTTGCAGTAGAGTTTATTTCATAAGTTGCAAGGCCTTGACAGGCTGCAAGCCTTTAGGAAACCAGTAAGTTTTCTTAGAAACGGTTCTAAGAAAACTAACAGGTTTCCTCACGATGTTTTCCTTCACTTAGATAGTTTCATCGAACGATTAAATCGCATCGCCTCATCGCGCAAGCGATGGCCAATAAGGACGGCGCGTAAGCCTACAAGGAAATAACCTACTGTACATCCTACAGTACAACCTAAAATAATTAAACGCTAAAGCAAATCCCGTGGCGAACTTGGATTGGCTTGTAATTTATTGCAAGACTCTATTACAAGTTTCAGTCACCGTAATACCGTAGATTATACTAGCCGTGGTATTCTTAGTCCTCAAACAAGAAATTTTAAGGACATTTTGGCGGAAAAAAATAAAATGAATGAAGAAAAAAATTACATAAGTATTTTACCTAATACAAAAATACACGAAAAACATGGGGGTAAGGCCTAAGATGCCATAGCCAGCCCGAAAGGGAAAAACATTTCAAAAACAAAAAATACATTTTAAGGATTCTTTTTACACAAGTACCAGTTGCACGATTGAAATTTAAATAAAGACGGTCAAGTGCGAGAACTCGCGCCCTGAGGGTTCCGTACCATTCCGGTCGTCCCGGTCGTGCACCAATGGATTTATAAAAATTTATAAAAATTCTAAGTGTAGGAATTGACAAACTTATATTTACGGTCGCTCACGTAGTCATTGTATGAAATTGACCGCAAATATAACTTTGTTTCCTAAAAAACTTCGAAATTCCTCAATTTCAGACTTTTCCCATTAATTGTGTTACAAAAGCTCCTAGCATTCCAAATTGTGAGGTTACTGGGAGTACCCTAGAGGTTTTTCATTTTAGCCATTTCCATACAAAAATTATATATTCATTGTCATATCTTTTTAATGCATTAAGCTAGAGCTTTGATTTTTATACGGAACCATAAACCCATAGACCTTAATAGGTGGTATAAATTTCAAGTTGAGACATTTGGCCGTTTCTGAGAAAAAGGGTCTTGACAGACGGACAGACAGACAGACAGCCAGACAGACAGACAGACGGACAACAAAGTGACGCTATAAGGGTTCCGTTTTTCCAAATGAGGTACGGAACCCTAAAAAATGGACAGAAATTTCTATGAAAATAATTTCAGATGCCAGTGTGAGTGGAGTGATATACGAGTATGTATTTAACGAGAATACCAGGGTCAGAGTGCCAGAATAGTATGTTGGTACTACGCTGAGAGTATATTAATTAACCCGAGACTGCTGGTTTATTGATTTCTGCTTCTGCTTTGGGTGAGATGCGGTTTGCGATGCAAAACCTTAGTGGTGTTACTAGAGCTCTCAAACGGTGAAGGAAAACATCGTTAGGAAACCGGCATGTCCAAGAACCAAAAAATTCGACATATTGTGTCATGTGCACGAAAGGAACCCGCACTTTAATCCTTTCCCTACACTGATTCATTCGCCGATGGTCATAGGCCTTTTTCAGGGTCACCATACCTCAATCTGGTCACTGACCTAATACAGGATGACTAGGAAAGAATCAGTGACAAGACAAGCAGGCAAGCAGTGGTTGTCAGATGACTGCTGATTGTAGAAAATCTTTTTACAAGATTACTATTATGCTACTATCCCGAAAAGGGCTTATTCTGCACCCAGTTGGGTAATAACGTTTACAATAACGTTTGTTCTACGACCCTTGGAAATTCGACATTTTTCATAAAAAAACACTTTTTTGGTCAAACCAGTTCAAACTATATTAATATGCGCCGTAATGGCTTAACCGATTTATATGACACTTGGTATCGATATAGTTCTTTATCTAGAATAGCATAAAGGCTACTTTTTTTCTAGGTACCACGCGAGCGAAACCGCTAGTGAGAAACGTGATAAAAATACCGAAAACAGCTAAAAAAACTCGGACAAAATATGAAGAAATAACATTTTTTTTGAAAATTTTTATTTTCTTTTATAGATAGATAGTTAAAAAAATTATTTGGCACTACAGACACACACAATTAACATAGATAAACAATTTTAAACTTAAGTACATACAATAGGTAGGTATAAATAATCAAAAGAGCAATTTTTAAAATGTAGGTATCTTAGAGTAGGCAAGTTTGCGTGTGCTGCAGTACGACAAATAGGCTATCGCTCAGTGAAATATTTTGCTGTTTGTTCATACAATATGCTCTTATCTTGATTGTATATTATTTGCCAATCACATTCTATCTTGTATAGAACTATGTCTTTTAAATTTCGAACATGCGAAGCCCCATAGAGCCATAGACAAAATAGCATCACTTCAGCGACGTAATAAGGGCGCCGACACACGTTGCAGGTCGGACGCACACATCAAATTGGTGGAAAATTCCCGCTCGCGAGCCGCTTAACTGCTTCCGATCCGTCCGGCTGAGCGTGAAGCTTATTAGGATATCACATGGCGGAAATTGAGAATAAGGTTTTGCGATGACAAAAAAAATTTATTTTTACATTTTCCTTTTGGACGTGAAACTAACAAAAGATTCTGGGAAATGCTTTAGTAACTTTATCAGTTTTTTTAAGTGTTTTACTCGTATGTGTGTGTGTGTATAATCGGATATACTAATATAGTATACAAATATCGGCGTTTTGAGCCGAAGTGTCGACTCTGTGTGAGCTACAGACTTGGTTTGAGCATCCTTGTTTTGTTCGAATGCTTGAATCCCGCCAGAGTCGGAAATATTTGGGGTATTATAAAATATTAACAACCCAATTTTCGGATTTAGATCTTAAATCACACTTTTTATAATATAAAAATGCGAAAGGAGCTCTTTATATCTGTCTGTTTGTTATATTTTAACGAACGGCTGAACCGATTTCTAGCTGATAATTGGTATAGAAATAGCTCTGAATAAGGACAGAGTCTACTTTTTATTCAGGCCGTGGGCAGCCGTTCGTAATAACATACATTCAAGATTTTTTTCAAATATTATGTAATTGATTAAACCTAATCAAGTTATAGGTACAGCACGCCGTCGCTGTCGCTCATAATGAACTTAACCAAAACATTTTACAATACGTGCCGTCACCTTTACGTTTTGATTCTCATCTTGGTTGTTTGTTCACCGTATTTCACCTAAAACTATTCAAAGGGAGTGAAGGCCGAAACGGCCCTCAATCTCCCAACATAAACAAACACTAGAAACAAACCAGACATTCCGAAATACAAAACAATCTCAAATACAAACAAAGCATAAAAATACTGAAATAAAGAACGCCGGTCTGAATGTTCTTAAAACACTAAAAGAAGTATAAATGTCGGACCGGTGCCTAACCAAGCACATACAATCTGAGGAATCGAACCAAAACAGTACATAAGTATTGCTACTGGAAGCTACGACTGGTCGAATGTTAGCATTCAAACACAATTAACCTATTGCATTTTAATAATACCGTGTATAAATAAATCCGTGCAGATTTTACTTAGGTAGTAAAATCTGCACGGATTTATTTATATCTAAAGCTTAACTTTGACATATAAAACAATTTTAACGTGTTCTGGCACTGTTATGGCAATCGAATAGGAGCTTATAAGACAATAACAATATTTTTTTCCAGAATTTTTGCATAGTCTTTTTCATGGAAATTATCGATTTTGTTGAAGTCACAGAACCAAAGTACTGAACTGAACTACTGAACTACTGAAAGTACTGAACTACTGAAAGCTGTGTGCCCTTATTTGTGAAACATAAAATTCTTACACTTCCGTCCTTATACATTTTAGAAATATCATTATTTGTAAGAACAAATCCCCATTTGTTTCAACGTATGTGCGACAATGTTATTCGCAACAGACGCGAAGACAATAGACTATGCAGCCATCCGTCAAAAACTGCGTTGTTGCGCAAGAGTGTAGTCTGTATGGCACCCATTATTTATAATAAAATACAGAAGGTCTTTAAAGAGCTAAATGAAAATCTGTTTAAGACAAAATTTAAAAAAATGTTATGTGATAAATGCTATTATACAATCGACGAATTTTTAAATGACAAATTTTAATTTTACTTGATTTTCTATTATTATTACGATACTATTTTAAACTATTTGGACATTGATTTAAATTTTGTTGAGATTTTTTATTATTATTTGAATTTTATAGTTGTGTTGACTTTTTGCTAATGATTAATATATTTTCTTGTTTTTTATTAATTGACTGTTCACTTAGTCAATTTAAGTTATTACTATTATAATTTTTTGCATGCCATCTCTTTAAATTTGCATATCGTCGCCGGTCAAGCATGTTGAACCACCTACAAGTTTTGTCATCCACTGTACACATGTTTAAGCAAATAAATGATCTTTATCTTTATCTTTAAAGTATTATTGCCTATTGTGAGCAGAACAGGAGGAGGTAGGGCACAGCGAGATTTTCTCGTTCTGAGTTGGAGCAGCCCGCCTGGGGAGGTACCTCCGCCTTACAAAAGATCGCAGCCAAATAACATTATTTGTTTCAAATAGTGTTGTGTTCCTGCGATGAGTAAGGTTGCCAGAGCTCTTTAGGGGGGGAGGGGGTTCGGGGTCGGCAACGCGTGCGTGATGCCTCAGGTATTGCAAGCGCTCATAGGCTACGGCCCACCTCGGCCAACCGCTTACCAACGGTAAGCGGTTGGCCGAGGTGGGCCGTATGCTTGTTTGCCACTTCAGTAGTATAAAAAAAAAGAACAAGCCCCTTTTGGCTTAATATACTCGACACACAATATTTATTCTAAAATATTGCCACTACTAATATAAATATACACTTGTCATGTGAATGTGTCAATAAGTTCGTACTGAAATGAGCGCAGGCATATGTAAAACTAATTGTATTGCTAACTTTATCTATTTATTCAATGGACTTCGAAAACTAAATTAAATTTAAACATCGGAATTCTAGCCTCAGATATAGATCGAGCTTCACGTTAATAACTTTGTAATACTACCTATGTAGTGCCCTTACTGCGAGTTATTATCAATGTATAGTGTGTAGCACTTTACATAAAACGCGAATAAAATGCGCTTTAGAATAACATAGGCAGGTAATTGAGTAATTTAAAACAGCAAAAAAACTACGTGTCGAAAGCAACTAATTTATGGAAATAATACGACATTATAAACCATTGGTAGTGGTCGGCCGTCTTGAGGCTAATCGAGTGACGAAGAACGGGGGTGGTAGGAAGCAGAATTATTTTTATGGCAACACAATTTTCTTCGGCTCATTACATACATACCGCGTTATACTAGCAACATTAACATAGCCGCTGAGGTAGGGCGCTTAATGTCCGATGGGCACGCGAACCGGTTTTTGATTATTACCCCCCTAAATTATATCCCAGTTTCACACCGTGTGTGCATGCCTTTAGTACCTATGTTTTTCGTAACCAGAGACAAACGTCAGCCGATATGGCGGGAAACGGGAACAGGCGCCATTTTGTTTTTATTCTTTTCAATTTCATCTCGCCTAAAGATGGTAATTATGAGAATTTATTTCATTTATCGGTATTATATGCGAGATAAATAAAATAAAATGATGTATTTTCAGAAATTGCTCACTTACCTTTAAATACTCTTCATATTTTGAATAGTGATGCAAGTTTATCGGTTATCGATAAGCGTAGGTATAGCACTTTTGCTCTCTTGACTTTCGATATGAATCTGTAATTTTGAACTGCCGACCTGTTTGACATTATAACCGTAACACAAAATGAATGTGCTCGATTGGGTACCGTTCTTTTGTTATCTTTTAGTTTATTGTTTGTCATTCGATATTGGTTTATGCAGAGGTATTTTTATTTCATCTACTTTAGATAGTAACCTTAAGTACCAATAGCACGAAAATAGTTGGGTATTCAAATTAATTTGAATAACAAAATTGCAAGCGTAAATATCAAGATAAAATATTGTGAGCTTATCTTGACTGCTGGTAACATTTTAGAATAATTCTTGTCCACTGTGTTGTATTGTTATATTATTGTATATCCAGCGTGGGAATTCCGCCAGCGTCTTGGGGACGCTTCCGACTGGTAGTTATCTGGATCAGTTGAGCTATCTATAGATCGTTTGTAACGATCTTTAGATGGATCAACTGTTTCTTGTGTATTTTTTAAATATTTACTAGTATTAGTTTTAAGTTTCTTTCTGTAAATAAAGTGTTGTATTTTACACTCGGTCGAAACGGCAGTCTCTTTGCCAATGTTCAGATGTCAGACATTGCTGGCAATGGTAGACAGAAACATCGACGTACGCAATGCAGTATTAACCGCAATGTTTATTAACTGGTAGGCTAGGAAGAACTACTAGTGAAATCACTAACAATTTTTAAACGTGCCATTTTTATCAATAAACATGATGGTTTTTTATTCAGATTTTTCGAATTGTCGCTCTAAAAACGATACCTCGCTATGATATTAAAAAATCAAAATTAGTGTTTTGCATCGTGTAAAAATTCGTCCTCGCTGTTTATGACTCCGATTTAGATAAAGATATTATGATTTAAGTGCTTAATATGTATTAAATTTGCTCGCCGCCATTTTTTTATTCGCCCAAGTCACGCGAGCGAGTAACACGAGGCAGGAATGTGTTATCGTTCAGATTTCATTAATATTTCGTCATCGTGAATAAGCTTTTTGAAATCTTGGAATTTTCTTACCGTAACTGTTAGCTGTAATAAATTATGTAACACACATCCAGATTATTCTAGATATATTACTTACTTAAAAGAGTCTGTAACGTTGTTGAATTTGGTAAAACAATACCTTTCTTAATGAAAGTGAGGGTGAGGTAAAATTATTCATTGATATTTTAGGATATTACGTATACAACTAGATAACGAGGACAGTAATTTGCATAATAAATTTCAATTTTATTGAATCCAAAAGGGTTCGTAGCACAAAATGTTTTCATAAATATTCGAGGAGCACAGTTGAATAACAAAATGAAGACTCTTTTGAAGCGATAAAGGATTTGATTTTGTAATTAGAAAAAAGAACCGATAGAAACGGTAGGTCCATATTTAATCTTAATCGTGGCTTGAACTCGAATAACGTACTGCCCCAATAACGGATCCATTTCTGAACAAATCGTTTCAATCCGATAGTAAACGTTTTGAAATCGAACGACAAGCCCGTTTCAAAAGTGACACATCCCTAGAGAGACGTTCGATTTTCAAACGTTTTGGCGGGAATGCAGTGTCAAGATGGCCGCCACAGGACGACAGCAAGCGATATCGCGCCAATTCTTTTGTGCCAGCTCAGCGGATATATCTTCTTGGATTCGAATTCCGATTTGAATGGACAAGCTAATCTCGATGTTATTGTACTCGGTTTTATTGGAAATTTCGTTGTGTGCCTTATCTAATCCGACTTTCATGGCGGGAAAGCGTGCCCAAGTTTTCATAATAATTTCAAATAATTTTTTTTTTTCAAAGTTAATTTTGAGTACCAAAAAGAACTTATAAAACATACGGTGTAAAAAACGGTTTTCTTGTTTTAAACTGATAAACCATGCATGGGGAATGTGATGAGAGTGAATGAAGAAAAAGAGATATGTCAGCATCCTTAGTAAGTGGAAAGCCGTGGTCTCTGCCTACCCCTCTGGGAAACTGGCGTGATTTCATGTATGTTTGTATGTGAAATAACAAGATTTTTAGACTAAACATCTTATGTTTTCACTTCCGGAAATGATGTTGAACCCACTATAGCACTATTTGAACGTAAATCTTACATAATCTATCCTATTTTATCGCTGTTCCGAGATATGTCTCGATTGAGCACTAAAAATCGAATTGGAATAACGATTAGTGGGTGACAGCAAATATCCCTTTAGGTAGAGCTAAAGTCGTCAGTCGACAGAACGGAGTGTCTGCGATCATTACTGTTTTCCACGGGATTGTGGCGGATCCAGAAAGGGGGAGAGTCATTATATGGGGTGGCAGTTGTCACGAAAACAGTGTCGCTTCCAGTGCATTTGTGATTGTTGATTTGTGTTAGGCTTGCTGTTGCATAACGTCGGTTGTGTATTGAATGGTTTGAAGCATTTTGAACATTGCTCTTTATTCTTTGTTGTATAAAAAGAACAACTGAATGGACAACTGAAAGGATATGCAAAGTGCTCATACACGATTGATTGAAATTGTTTTTTCAATGCAATTAGACATAAATACGAAGTAACTGATGATATCAACACTCGTATTTCATTGAAAAGATGATTAGTGACAATCCTTGTTCTGATTTCTTGAAACTTTGAGACTTTTCTCGACATATTTTATGCTTATAACGAAACATGAAACTTTTATTTGTGATCAGTGCCTGATGATATTACACTGAGACTTGGTCACTAACTAATGGCCTCATACACAAGCTCAAAGTCGTGCAACGATCTGTGGTGAGAGTTAAATGGTATTTAAAAGTTGTTGCGAAGCCTCAGGACCGTTCATCGGGGCACTCTTTGGGAAAGCCTATGTTCTTCAGACTGATGATGACGATGATAGTTGTGAATTAAGTTTTTCCGTTTAGCAATGAAATATAGCTATGCTCACCTCGACAAACGTTTAACTAATTAACGAAATTCAAACTCCTTCGCCGACCGTTAAAACTTTAGTGCTGGCAGTAATAGCTACTGTGAAAAATAAAGGCGGTCAGTTGCAAGTAGGACTCGCGCCCTCAGGCTTACGTACACTTATAATACATATAGGGTCGGAAAATAGAGATAGCTAATGTACGAAGTGACCTAGAGCTCTGGTACCCTAGAGGTTTCAAATTTTTGCCATTTCCATACAAAAACTTAACATTCATTGCCATATCTTCGTAATGCATTGCCTAATATGCTTGATTTTTATTGAAATAAACACTCTTTGATTTGATTAGACAAACACTCAGACAGATATACAATCAGACTGACAGATACAGACAACAATATGATTCTATAAGGGTTCGTTTTTAGAATGAGGCACGGAACCCTAAAAAACTATATTAAATGCAATCCAACTAATAAATAGGTGACCATAAAATAGGGTTGTTTTTAGTATAACGGCGGTCTACGCCCACGTGGTAATATAGTGGTCACCATTAAAACGTAACGAGTTCTTTTGCTATAAATAACCTAGAACCATTATAATTATGGCGAACGAAATTCGTCTTATCACGCTCATAACTCACCATAGTCTAGTATTAGGCATAAAATATAAACCAAGGCCTCAAACATCAAATTACTTTCTTTCGCCCCCATTATGTGATCATTACAGTTGCGATTTCTCGACGATGTCGGGACAAACGGAGGGATGGAAAATAAAGAACAGGAAATTGCGTGTGCGGTTAAAATAATAAAAAAAAACAAAGAGTTGGGCCTCTCCCGCCATTTTTGACGTGACATGTCACGCCGCCATGTTGGATTCATGTTTTGTCAACCGTAACGTGTCGATTGAGTCACGTACGGCGGTTTTCCTATACAAATCTTGTGAGCGAACAGTGAGATATTTTTATTGCTTAAACTATGCATTGATAGTATATTACCATGCTGATTGCCTGATTCTACCCTAGAGTTAACATCATAAATGTGATCGCTCAAAGTTTCAAAAGTGTTTTAAAAATGAAAACTAGCATTTTTTTTGTCATCAGCCCGATGAAGTCCACTGCCTCTCCGTTTCTCCCCGAGGATGTCGTAGGAGGCGACTAATAGAAAATAGCTATGGGTTGGGCAGCAGCGTCCCCTGTTAACAACAATAGCTTTATCTCGTCAACCCGCATGCCCAGCGTGGCGGGTATAGGCAAATCCCTCCTCCTTTTGATTGATTTGATTGATGTTGAAACCCATAACAATTTACAGGTTCTGAAAAAGTCATTTCTGCCGCAGACTGTACAAACATAGAACAGCATCATGAAGATTCTAGAAAACAACACGGAAGCCTTTGAAAATTCCGTTTAAATTATTTTAATTTGTTCGAAAATAGACAAGCTATTTTAATAATTGTCCGAGTAAACTTGTATCTATGGTATCACGGAACCAATTAGGCGAACCACAGCCAGTCCATTCAGCCGCATTAAATTCTTATTTTTCCCGAAACTTTTCAGATAACGGGAAAACAATAACAATTATGTTTCCGTAATTTAATTACTGAAACGGTATCGGAACAACTTTAAAAATAAAATGATGCTTGCTTTCACAAACGGTTTAAGTGAGTTAACCGCAATTGGAAACATCGGTTATACCTACAATTTCGTTGGTTACCGGGCTCCCGATCGTCCGTTTTTGTTTAACTGTAGTTAATCGAATTGTAGAATAGCGAAGCACGTTGCAGACTTCTGGAACACTAGTTTAGCTCTTCTTGTAATATAATTGGTCTGGAACTTTCCTTGACAATCTAAAATAACTGTATAGTAGGTTTTTTATTGATTTCCGATCTATTTGCGATCGTGAAGTGTACAATCTACTCCAAAGATTGATCATACTAGCAGTTACTACAGCATACCGATTTTCTTCTTAGACAAGCTGTTTTATTAAAATATGAATACTACCTAAACACAATTGGCAAAAGAGTTTGTTCTATAGCTTTAAGTTATTCAACACTTTTCATTGAAAACCCTTAATGCAAAAATCTGCTATTTTGGGATCAAATCAGTTCCAGCCCAATTATTCAGCTGTTTTAAGGTAGTAATGTTGATATCGAATTTCTAGTAGGTAGGTTTAATATTTACCTAAAGGGATTTTACCAGTTTATAAAATAAAGAAAAGTTTCGATTACGTAAAAACTTTTAACCTGAATATTTAAATACTTCACCTCCATCCACTCCATGTGTGCACGAAAGGAGCTTCTAAGAGGCACACCTTTATCCTTTCACTACACTGATTCTTTTAGCGACATAGGCCCTTTTCAAGGCCACCAAACCTCAACTTGGTCACTGACCAATGCAGGATGACCAAGAAAGAATCAGTGACACGACATGCAAGCAAGCAACTCCATGTAGCATGGGCATGGGACACATTGTATATTTAATAACGGTATGGTAACCGTTTCATTGTTCATATTTTATTCAGAGCGTAATAGTTCAAATCCTCGAAACATGTCATTCCGATTCATCATCATCATCATCATCGTCATTTCAGCCGTACGACGTCCACTGCTAAACAGGCCCCCACAGACAGAGCGAATTCCTAATCATGTGGGGGATTTGCCCATACTCACCACACTGGGCATGCGGGTTGGCGAGCGCAGTTAAAGCTATCGTTGTTAAAATGAGGGACGCTGCTGCCCATCCCCTAGCTTTTTTCCCTTAGTCGCCTCTTACGACATCCGCGTATAGGTAGATTAAGCCGCGCCTATTTTTAAGCCGGGGCCACCACGGCTATTTCCGATTACCTACACCTAATGCTTACGGAAGCTAAGTTCACAGACTCGAGACTACCCAACAAAAAGCCCTAAGGGAAGTAACAAAAAGACGAATAATTTTGCTGTGTGGCCCGCGTCACGTAATGTGTGAAATAATATTTCGCTAGGGGCGCCGCCGGCGATTGTCGCAATTCATAAATATACATAACTAGCTGTTACCCGCGACTTCGTCCGCATTCATAATTTTACCTCCTACTTTGCCCCCTTTAGGGATATTTTTCCGAAAGCCGAAATACGTATTCCTTTCTTACCAAAAGCCTAAATATGAATTTTCATTCGTAATATGAGGAATTATGGATTGCCCATACAAACTTTCAACCTCTATTTCACCCCTTCAAGATTATTTTTTGAGACAATACCTATGTCCTTTCCCAGGATATAATCTATCTCCTTGCCAAATTTCGTTACGATCCGTTCAGCCGTTTAGTCGTGATGAGGTTACAAACAAACAGAGTTACTTTCGCATTATAATATTAGTATGGATAAACACAGTTACACATACGATATGTAAGAATACGCGTAATTCAATCCACAATACGCCCTAGGGGCAAGGCGTAAGACGAAAAGTAAAGGTAACAAACCCTTAAGGCCTTAGCTACACAGCGCAAGGCGCGGGTGTAAATATTTGTTATTGAATTTTCCAGCCTATTAGAGACAACGTACACAGAGTGTGTTCAAGGAAACAGGGTTTCGCTTCGACACGATTCCTCAAAAAGAACTTTACTTTATTTGAAATATATATTTTTTTTAATACAACTGAAGTGGCAAAGAAGCGTACGGCCCACCGGTGGGTAACCATACGGTTGGTAAGCGGTTGCCGTAGCCTATTAGCGCTTGCAATACCAGAGGCATCACGCACGCGTTGCCGACCCCGAATCCCCTCCCCCCTAAAGAGCTCTGGCAACCTTACTCACCGCAGGAACACAACACTATTTGAAACAAATAATGTTATTTGGCTGCGATCTTCTTTAAGGCGTTTGCGTGCGCAGAGCAGAAACTCGCGCGTGTGAAAGCTAAGCGTATTCCCGCGTATAACGCCCTGTCTAGCCAACCCCTTACCATGTTTATCAGGGGACAGAGGAAACAATAACTCGAGTGCTTTGGTATTGTTCAACGGAAATTACACTGTGACATAACACTACTAATCGCGCCCGCGACAATGATTCGTTGTCGTCAGCGTTTTAGCCGCATGGCGTAAAAGCTAAGCGTTCGCAGCGCCTAAGCCTAACCCACGTGTGTCAAGTGCCCTAAAAACGCAGCCGCGGAAGGCCTCTTCGCCGCTCTGTCTAGCAAAGCCCTTATCATGTTTGCCTGGGGAACTGACAGGAATCAATATAACTCGAGTCGCTTTGCTTTGGTATTGTTCGGCGGAAGTAATTAGTTGATGTGACAGTTATAGGGTTTGTTCCGTTTGTCGGCTAGGTACCTTTCCTCAGAAGCTTTGACCTTCATAAAGCGGACGTTATATAGTGTTAGCTTTAACTTTATATCCGTATTCTGAAAGCTCAAAGTCACGCAACGGGCTATGGAGAGGAGCTTGGAGTTTCAATACGTGAAAAAATTCAATACAAGGAAATCCGTAGAAGAATCAAGGTCACCTCTCACCACATAGCTCTCAAAATAAGCAAGTTGAAGTGACAGTGGGCAAGCAATATAGCTCGAAGAACCGACAACTTTTGGGGAATAAAGGCGAATAAATATCGAATGGCGACCACGAACAGGACGACGCAGTGTAGGCCTTCAACCGATGGACCGACATTTGTGAAAGGAGATGGCTCAAGACCTTTCATCGTGCCACTCTTTATATATGCAGGCATATGTTCAGCAGTGGACTTGCTTAGGCTGATGATGATAGCTGAAAGTTCTGGCGCAAAAACCGCTGTTAGTATCTACTACTACTACTAATATGATTTAAGAGCTCAGCTCTTGTCGGTGTAATGATGCATGTATCTACTACTAGGTATGATAAACCGCCCCGGCGGAAAAATAGGCCCATCCATTACTACCCGTGAATGTCGTAAGAGAAAAAAGCTAAGGCATTGTCAGCAGCGGTCCTTATCAACGATAGCTTTATATGCGCTCGCGAACCCGCATGCCCAGCGTGGCGAGTATGGGCGAATCCCCCCAAATGATTGTTTCAGTGCATGCCGTACACGGTCGGTCGCGCTGGAAATCTATGAGGGAGGCCTATTTGACGGTTGTGATATTTAGACTGCCGCTTTTTAGCAAAGCAAAGCCTTTAGGTTTGTAAACGTCGTGTGTTGTTCTAATTGATTTCGGAAGGAGGTCCGGAAACGCTCTACAATTACAGGATAATTTCACTAAAGATAAACTATGGTTTAAGAATCAAATGAATATTCAAACTGGAAATATCGCTATATTTGTTCCGGGGGTGCTATTGTGTAAGCGAATCGGCAGTGAAGTTCGTAACTCTGAGGACTGTTGGGTGTTTTTTTATTTATTTACATGCCCTTGTTTGTCGTGTCTCTCAAGAATGAGATCACCTGTATTAGGTCAGTGATCAGGTTGAGGTTTGGTGGCACTGAAATGGCAATGACAGCAAAGTGAAAGCATTAAAGTGCGTCACATGTCTTCGAGTCTTTAGGTTCTAGGACATGCCGGTTTCCTCACGATGTTTTGTCTCCGTTTGAGAGCACTAGTATAGTGCACATAAGTTTTCCGAATGTAAAATCCATTGGTTTTCCGGGATTCGAACCCCCGATCTGGGGATCGGAAGGCGAGGCGACTACAACCACTGCATTCCTTCGTTCATTAAAATAGCATAATTCATCCACAAATAAACATGAAATGAGTTTGTACTCGAAACTTGCTATGAAAAACAATTCTCCGAAGCCGGAGAACCCGACCACAGACCGTCACAGAGGTGTCATACTCGTGTTACAAGCTCGTGTTACATACCGAAGTCCTGTGGCGAAAATAAAAGTGGTATATCTGCGTGTATGATGTTGTAAGGTCATAAAGACACGAGTTATTAAGGTGCAGACTTAAACGAACAGAACTAGGACTAGGAAGGCTAATCAACGTGCAGAACTTTCAACGTTTGGATGGTTTACCACGACGGCTCTAGCTATTAGCACGATGGAGCCTGCGCACTGTCACTCCAACTTCTAATTCTGAGAGCCATGTCTTAGTTTTTCTACGGATTAACGTCATTAGATAATTTTTGACAGTTGCAATCGTATCGTAAGCGTAACGCTACCGAGAATTATTAGTGCTTAACATTTCTTAGCCTAACTGGGCCTAGTTCTGTTACGACCAAGAAGGATACGCCACGAGCACTTCAAATAAAATTGTAAAGCATTGGGGGCAAAGAGGCAAAGAGGTGGACTGGCCTCATAGGTCAGTTGATAGTAACTCTGCCTTCTGCGCTAGAGGTCGCGGGTTCGATTCCCGCTCTGGACAAACATTTGTGTGATGAACACAGATGTTTGTTCTATGTCTGGGTGTTAAATATTAATCTATTATGTATATCAGTCTCTGGTACCCATAGTACAGGCTATGCCTAGTTTGGGATCAGTTGACCGTGTGTGATATGTCCGGAATATTTAACAATGTCGAAATTCGCAGAGCTAATGTCGTAGTCTTCGGCCGAGGGACAGAGTGTACAACACTGCTAACTGGGACAAATTCGAAGTGATACTAAGTAAACTACACATTCCGGCTTCCATTGAACTTTGAGACAAAGCACGGAACCCCGTTCGTGCCACCACAGTAGGGTAGCCCAAGGTGTGCGGTTATTTCCGGTTAAATGTTTAAACTAGCTTGTGCTCGCATCTAAAAACATCTAAACATCCTCACAAACTTTCGCATTTATATTATTAGTAGGACTAGCTTGCGCCCGCGGCTTCGTTTGCATGGTACCTATGAAAATATATTTCGATCTACTGTTTCACATCAATTAGGGCAACTAAATGAAAATAATATTAACATCATAATCAGTCATTAACATTAGCGGCTCGATAATTTCAATAAAATCACTATGATCACTTTGAAACGTCTTAAAAACTAGGTGAACCTACGCCTGTTCCTCGCGACCAAGCCTAGAAGAAACAGGCAACAAACACGGCGTAGAGCCAAAATTTTTTTTCGATGATCCATTTTCACAAAATGGAATTTAAAGCTTCAGTGTGGTGCCGATCAAGTTCACCGACATAGATCTCTGAATAAGCAAGTTGAAGTGGCAGTGGGCAGGCCGCAGAACCGACAACCGTTGGGTAATAAAGGTTAGGTAGATAGATAGATAGGTTCTCGAATGGCGACCACGAACCGGGCAATGCTGTTTTGGAAGGTCCCAATTGACCGACGAAAATGGAAGGTTGCGGGGAGGTGGAAGTCGGTGGATGGAAAATGCTGAAGAACAGTAATAGCACTCTTTAGGGGAGGCCTACGTCCAGCAGTTGACTTCTACCTGATTATAATGACGCTGATGATTAGGGATTTTTGGGTAACACAATCACAAGGTTTAGCCGGCTTTTTACGTAATCCGGACTTTTCAGTTCCGACCTACTTTCAGATTTCTAGTAACCACAATCCCGGACGAGGCTATCGGGGATTGAATTACGACATTCGATCGGACCGAGGGATTGATATTAAAACGATAATAACATTGTAAGTCATCGTTGGATTACACGGTCGTTGGTTTTTATTTTTTAGGGTAGTTTTCGACATGTTTTTTTGTGAGGGTCTGAAAATCAATCATATCAACATCATCTGTGTTGTAGTCGGAGCTTTAAGGTTATCTGTGTTAAATTTGACACTTAAGAAGTACATGTACGTACTTAATTATTATTGTATTAGGTAAGCGCAGTTATTATTTAACATATATTATATTTTATATATCGATAAACTAATTATTATTTTTCTTTATTCTGTATTTAAGGTTATCGCTGGTAATGTATTAATCTGAATCTGACATCCGTGACGCACTGCATGGTTCCAACGGAAGACCAGCGTTGTGCTGCCAACACGGCACAACAAATGCTGAGTTGGACTCCAATTTGTGACGAAGCGTGGACTGGGTGCTAGGACACACATTCTTACAACCTGTACCTTTTTTCTTATTTTTTATTTGCCTGTGTTTTTTGTTTTTATTTTTGTTGTTTTTGTTTTGTCAACATTTCTGTTGTTATTATTATTATTATTTTTTCTGTGTGTCTCATTGTTGTATTGTCGTCACAAATAAATGTCTTTTCTTTCTTTCTTTCTTTCTTAATCACGCCTGTTTCCCAGAGGGGTAGGCAGAGAGTGACGGATGAACCAGATCTGATTTCCGATTATATCGCATCGTCACAGTATTTATTTTCTATCACTGCTTACGATAATCTCTTCCTATTCCGCACGAATCTTCCAATATACCCTACCCCTACCCTCGGGTCCGAGGGCCCTCAATTGGGGAAAAAATCTTATTTGAACCTTTGCAATTCGCACCTTCCCCACCCGCCGAGCTAAATCATGTGGAGTGCAAGGCTGTGTCGGTGTGGAGTGGGCTTTTGTTTAGGGGGTGATGACAAATGAAGAGTTGACAGTAATGGCTGGCACGTGACGTAACGCCTTGCGGAAGGTGATAAATGTTTTTCATAGTGATTGAAATAATACTGCCTAGATACTGGCCCGAGGCTTGCCATTGCTTTGTAGGTTTATGAATACTTTGACAGCTGGCGCAAGGACTTGGTCTAACTTTTGGACGGCGGCGATAGAGCGGCGATTGGTTAGCAACCTGTCACGTATTGATACTCTACTGCAAAATGTGGGCTTGTGTCAAATGTTCGGACATGCCTCTGACTAAACCCCACTACCCACCCACAAATCTATCTAGTATCTATATACTAATCTATATATACATTACCTATCTAAATTTATTTATTCATATATTATATATTTATTATGTATATTTTATATATCTTATCTATACATTTATGATATTAGTATAAGTTTTATTTCACTTATTATTATTATGTGCGCCACCGTCCTCTTCTACTTTGTATATCCTGTCCATCCAAAGGTTGCCTGGTAGAGATTGCTTTTAGCGATAAGGCCGCCCATTGTCACACTATTTTTATGTTATTTTTATTTCCTTGATTGTGTATTTTGGTGTACAATAAAGCTATATTCTATTCTAAATCTGCACTGGGCCAGGGTTTAACTAGGTACAAATCACGATGAGTAAAAAAAGGTTCCGCTAATCCTTACTTCTCATCATGCATGATTTAACGGTTTTTTTTATGTTATACGGAGGCAAACAGGCTTACGGCCCTCCTGATGGTAAGTGGTTACCGTCGCCTATTGACATCAGCAACACCTGGAGCATTGCTAATGCGTTGCCTGCCGATCCCCTCCCCCCCAAAAGAGCTCTGGCCTTACTCACCGCAGGAACACAACACTATTTGAAACAAATAATGTTATTTAGTCTTGTAAATTCGGAAATCATTGTGCAGGAAGAACAATACAGTTATGCACATGACTTAGTACTTCGCCGTAGGTTCTACGTACGTCATCAATTCACGTTACACGCTATACATACCTAAAACAATAATCCATCTCCACAATTCTCTACCCAACAAACCAAAAAAAAAGAAAAATGAAATCGCTTATACAGGAAGCTACTTCATACGATACGTGACCGGGGGTGCATATATCGACAGAAAAACTGTTAAAAAACCCCTAAGGGCCTAGTTCCTGAGAACACCCTTGCACTCAAGACTCCAACAATTTAGCTTACAACAACATTGATTATCGACTTTCAACCTTATTTTTAGAAGCCTAGAGTCTACGTTATTTCTAGCAAGCGCCTCACATAAGATTTATAAAATTGGGATTTGCAATTTTAAATCGTATTTTCAGCAGGGTAGAGTTAGTTTTGGAAATGATCAAGTTTATGTCTCAATTAGGTTATGATGTCCAGTCGAAAGGAATGATCTTATTTGACAGTGAAATAGTGTAGTGGAAAAATATACAGTTAATAATAAGTTTGCACTTCGTGAATCTAACTTCCGCGCGCGGCTTCGCTCGCGTTTTACGGGGTTAAAAGTAGCCTATAAGTTATTCTAATGTAATGAGCGATTGTGACTAAAATCAGTAATCGAATAAACCACTAACCACTCACATAGGAACTCTAATAACTATTACTAAATTAGTCTAAATTAGAATATACTTTATCTTCTTAACATAAGGTTTGAAATGGGGCGGCTAGATTATTCACTTATTAGAGATTATGTTCACTATCCCTCTCAAACGTACAAAAAAATAAGTATGCGGAAGCGAAACGAACGCTACTAATTAGTGACAATTTGAATAAAAAATAAGGATGCGCTTTCGTTGCGAAGAACTAGATTAGTGGTTAGTGATAGTGGTATTTGGCCTTCTTGGGCATTCGAATTTGATAGTCGAAGTGTCGCGATTCATAATAATCATTTAATAATTGACCGGCCTCATAGCTCAGTAAGTAGAAACTCTGCCTTCTGCGCTAGAGGTCGCGGGTTCGATCCCCGCACTGGACAACAATATGTCCGGAATATTTATTTATTTATTCATAATCGTGCATCGTTACTACCTGCCAGCATTCGAATTTCAAAAATCCGCTGGAAATAGGCAACCGTCTACCGGCCGGGTTCGAATCGATCGATCCTAGAACGCTAGAAGACATTTACGGCCCTGTTTTACGAGTTACACAATCGACCCCCGATTTGTTGGCGCAAAGTTAGTGGTGTACCGGGAGAGTTTAGTTAATGGCCTGTGTTGATGGGGAATTAAATTGTGGCTGTGTTCCGTCGTTTTAAAACTTTCACTCGCATAATGACCTCGGTTTTTCCATAAAAATAAAATGACGTGTTTAATATTAGTCCAGAATAATTTGTCAAACAAAGCTGAAAATTATTTTTTTATTTAATTAATAGTTTTTTTATGTGAGGTTCCCGACTTTCGATCCGAAGATTGCTTTGTAACTCGATGGTGCCAGTCGAACCAGTGAGTTTTTCTATACCATAAGTTCGAATCATAATATGACATTTCAAGCCGATGTAATGACATGAATTTTCTGATAGTATCGTAAGCGTGAAAAACTAAGGTCAAAGACGTCGTCACGGTCGTAGCTGAGAGGAAATGGAGCGGGTCATATCGCTAGAATGGACCAAAATCGATTGACAAGAAGGGTCACTGAATGGAGACCGTGGGCAAACACCAGACCCCTAGGCCGGCCGCCAAAGCTATGGGTGATATAAGGCTCATGGGGGCCGTGACTGAATGATAACGGCATCCAACCGCCAGGCATGGAAAAGGCTGGGAGACGCCTACGTCCTAAAATGGACATACAAAGGCTCATGATGATGATGATGATGATCGTAAGCGTAACGCTGTCATGAATTATACATGCTTGGGGCACAGTACATCACTTGCTCAGACTATCTGGGGTTCCTGATAAAAATAGCCCCGAAAGATTTGTAGCGGGTCCCAATGCTTTAGCGGAGAACATTTTGAATGAACAATGCTTGCATCTTTAACGTGTCGTTTTATAGTTTTCGGGCGCCATTTTGTAAACTTGGCTATTGGTATGGTAGACGTCGAAATAGTGTTTCCAGGGTTAAAAGTTGAACAATTTTTGTCAACAACAACAATTTCAGACAAAATTAATCATAAAATATCTAAATAAATATTTAATTTATCATTCAAACAACCAGGTTTCCCTATAAACGCGTGATAAAGTCGCCAAAAAATGGGCATCACAAATCAAAAAGGTCGGGTAAAACGCACCAGTTACGGCCATGTCCGGAGTTCCGTAGAAAATATGCAAATCCGCGTAATTAAATTCGCGAACCGTATAGAGCTGTTGACAGCTTAATGTGTGCACGACTTTTTTAACATTTTGATTTGATCCTCAAAGTCAAACATTTACCGGGAATTGATAAATTCGTGGTGAGCCTTGCAGAACCGCTATGTCCCTTCTGCTAAAAACTCCCCCTCATTCCTCAAGACGCTATAGCGGCTCTTTTTCTGTCCATGCTGTCAAGCTGTGGAATACCCTTCCTCATTCAATTCGCGCCAGTCCTTCATTGGACACTTTCAAGCGTAAAGTGAAAGAACACTATCTGCCCTTATAAGTTTGTTATATATTATGTTCTGTATGTATTTATTTATTAAGTCATATATATTTTAAATAATATTATATGTATTTTATAGTATTGCATGTTTTGGTTTCTTTTATTTATTTTGTAAACAGTATCTTTTATTGTATATTTCCCATATCATTGTTGTGCACATGTACCCACTACGTTTATCAGTTCTCTCTAGCCTCAAAGGTTTGCTGGAAGAAAACTCTTTGTAGGGTTAAGCTCGCCTTTGTACATGCCTGTATTTTTATGTTTTATTTCTGTATGTTTTCTGTGTACTATAAAGAATTAATTAAAGAATAAATTGTGAAACAAAAAATACAATGTATTTTTTTGTACAACACATTAGTTGTAACCCAGCATACAGCCCTCCTGTTGGTAAGTAGGTAGTTACCGTATGGCTACGGTACCTATTGGCATAAACGCTTGCAATACCAGAGGCATCACACGCGCGTTGTCGACCCCGAAACACAAGAGCTCGGTGGCAAACTTACTCATTGCATTTACACAACACCATTTGAACGACAACCGTTGGGGAGTAAACTAAAGGTTCTCGAATTGCAACCAAGAACCGAGCGACGCAGTGTTGGAAGTTCCCCCGATGGATCGATGACATTGTGGAGGTTGCGTTAAGTCGGTGGATGGAAAAGGCTAAAGATCGTTCGTCGTGGTACTCTGGGAGAGGCCTATGTCCAACTGTGGACTTATACAGGCTGATGATGTCTATAACATAATGAGAAACAGTGACAGCGTTTATAAGAGCATATCTTTAAGACTGTCAACTTACGTCAACGCCTAAACAAAATCGCAAAGGTATGCACGGGGGCGCTGGCTCGAACTTTGGCATGGTTTGACAAGAGCGAACAACGATAACAAATTATCATTGTTCTTCACTCTTGTAGACCCTTTGCCAAAGTGATTAAGCTCTTCCCCAAAAATGTATAACCGCTACCATAAAATTTCGTCGATAAAATTCCGCATAATCCCTTAGTAGACCACTACTGATCTCGATTAATGACAGGCGAAATTAAATTCACCGGGAAACCAATATTGGTACATCTGTGGCCGAAAAATGTAACCAAGCAAAAGCAACCGTACCACGCTTAAATTAATGCTTACTTTTGAACGCGAATGCGCATAGGGACGTTCGCGCCATTCGGCGGTCTGATATCAAATGACAGTCACATGTATTCGCTAACGAGGTACCATAATACCGTCGTATTTGCATTTACATACGTGTCGCGCGAATTTAATCCCTATTCAGACGTAAATAAAGGTCGGTAACGGCAAACAGCTCGCGTGGGATACATTTGAGAAACGTACCGAGGTAATTATGGCGTTTGAAAAAGGAATTGTAATGTAGGGACGTAATTATAATGCGTGTGTGTGCGTATTGAATTTGTGCGGAATGAGGGTAAGTGTAGAAATGTGAAGGTAATTTTGTTATTGTGTTGTTGACGACTGTGAATGGAAATATAAACGCCAACTGGGCTTTTGTTGCCCATAATTAAATTTAACAAACAAAGATAAACGCGCTGCTAAAGAAAAAATATAATATTAGCTTTTGTAGGTATTTTGCATAGAATTTATGTTCTGAAATCTAGAATTATATATCTAGAATTAAATCCTGTTTCCTGTAAAAATTGAAATTCGTTGCCCTACAAAATAACAACTTATTACGGGGGTCATAAATTATACTATACAGCGTGTTCCGTAACTAGTATACGTTCCCGAAAGGAGCTTCAACCAAAAGAAAAAATATAAAACATAAAAAAACAATATTTTTTTGAGCCACAATAAAATTGAGAATTTTGATATCTGCATCCTTAGTATTTTCTATCAAATATACAATCTTAGTTAAACCCAAAGATGCAAGGATGAATGCAAAACAAATATAGTATTTTGCGGGATTGTTTTTTTTTTTTGGTGTACATTATAGAAAAGACAAGGGAACCCTTTCTACTATATTATCCCTGATTATAGTTATATTCTATTCTATTCATACAACGCCAAAACGTTCAAGTTGGTTGAGAGATATTCGCTCGCTTCGCTCTCCTGATCAAAAATTATTTAGGTTGCTCTATTATTCGTTTATTACCTTTCAAAAGGTACACAAAGCTACCCCTTTAGATATCTCTGTAAATTGTTTTCTACCCTTCATAACAAGTGGGCAGGACTGGACATCTAGTATAAATCATTTTTATTATCCGCTCTCCCCAAACCCCCTATTAAGGGGGTGACTGGCGATTTTCCCCCTGATACAGGGTGTTTTCGAGAAACTTAAAACAGTTTTTCGCGTATCATAATCTCTCGATAGTAAGTGTACTTTTGCGTGTATTGAGAATAGTGGTGCTAACCAAACGTTCGATCGATTATCGATAAAGTTATTTCGAAAAGATTCAATCATTAGTGACCTCTTTCATAATGGAATTAATATCCAGTCAAATTAAATATTGAAACAAATCGTTCAATGATAGTATTCAATGACCAAAATAGTTAAATTACCCTTTTCGTTACGACGATAAAAGTTGGCCCCATATTTCGATCGTTTAAAACACAAACCGGCTATTTTCATAATCAAAGACATTTCCAATTGGAATATAATGCGACTAAATTGTTTTGTGTTCTATGGAAACGTTGAAATTAATAGTTCATCGATAAAACATTTGAGGGCACTTGGCACTACATTTTAATAACGACCTACGATATTTTTTTCTATCAATGTTTTGGATCATCCGACATGAAATAATCGCTTAATTGATTCAGTTCCTTTGTTTGTTATGTCAGTTGTACTTTTTTGGCCCCCACATACAATTTGACTGTCCTTATCTAATATGATTTGATGTCCGTAATATCATCATCATCCGCTGCTAAGCCTCTTCCAAAGAATGCTACGAAGAACGGTCTCAAGTTATCTCCATCTACTGATTTCTCGCAACCTTCATAATGTCATCGGTCTATTGGGTCGGGCCTTCGAATATAGGTATAGGTATGCATCGTCAGGTTCGTGGTCGCTATCCGAGAACCTTTATTCCACACGGTTGTCGGTTCTTCGAGCTATGTGGCCAGCCCACTAACTACCACTTCAACTAGCTGATTCTGAGAGCTATGTCAGTATGTGACTTTGCTTTTTGCCTTGTTCCCGATTTCATTTTAAAATTAAAGTTAAACTTCAAAAATGAAATCTCTCTTGATGAAATATCCCGTTTCATAAAAATGAGGATTACTGTCCACTACAGATTCGCTCAAAACTCGTTCAAGGTATATGATCAATTTATAGCGGGAACAACATGCTTATCGATAATCTGAACCGACAATAAATTTCTCTGAAACTTTTTGATTAATCGCCCGTTTTCATACGATTATTGCGGTTCCAGTGAAAAATTTCGTTTTATCAAATGACATAAATCAAATACCGGTTTTGTATTAGAATCGATACAAATATCGGCTACCGAATGGCTACCTGTGGGCTGTGGCGTTTTTGTGATAAATATTTTCATGTTGTTCGCTTTTGTTGCTATGTAATGTCTGCCAATGATCTAAAATTGTTGGAAGATTTAAGTGTCTTTAGTCTGTATCTAGTGAGTACTGTGATTAAACGCTGATAATTGCAAAATGGCGTGTAAGAAAACACACAAACTAAACATTAATCTACAAAACCCCTTCATAAGCAACTGTTTCATTAACAAACGAATCCAATTAAATCAGATACTGTTGTTCTCGAATCATCTAGTAAACACGAAGACAAAGCAAAAAGTGTCGACTCAACATTTCTTAATCAATTTCTGCATAAACTGCGCAAAATATTTCAGCGCTCGACGTCCATTGCACACTTGCAAAAACCTATGCGGACTTTGGTTGGAAGAAAGTCGGCGATGGTTTTTAAATTGATTGTTTCAACAGAATGAGGGTTTGAGTATGGGGTATGCATAGAGCTAACAGCTTTTAGGCCAGGGCTGTCCGTCTTTTTCTTATAATTTGCACCGGTATCAACTTTTTATAAGATTATGACGACTTGTCTGGTCTGCAGTGATTCGTTGGCCTGTTAATTGATTGAGCGACCGAAGATATCTCAAACAACTTGGGCGAATCGACGTTATGTGTTTATTTGTGAGAGCATAACGTTCGAACCATCAATGCGATCCGCATGGTATTTAGTAAAACAATGCTATCAAGATTTACCGGTATGAATGTGAGTTGAATCGGCTAAGGCGTTGCTAAGATAAAGGAGTCCAAAAGGGATTAAAAAAATATTTTTAAAAATGCATGTAGTTGGGTGTCATCTCATTAGAGCTTTGTTTGGCAAACCACTAGTAACATAAATCCGAGTGAGGCTTGCCCAGTTTAATGATAGGTCACTTTTCTATAAACATATAACATTATCAAAAGTACTGTGCTTTGGTCGACGTCGAAAATTATAGCAATAAATGAATCAAATCAACATCATTATGATCATTTCAGCCGTAGGACAGAACGTCGACTTCTGAACATGGCCTATGTTCAGAAGTCGACGTTCTGTCCTATCTCCCATAGTCATGTCTCCCATAGATTTTCAGAGCGACCGAGCTTCTATAGCACCCAACGACTACTAGCAACTTTTTATGAAGCGGCTTTCATCCTGTTGGTGGGGAGGTCCTGCGCTGCTTTCCAGTGCCTGGTCTCTACTCTAGAATATTTCTGCCCCAAATACCGTCTTCTCTCCGAGCTAAGCAATTAGTTAATTACTGCGTTACTCTGGTTTTTTATCCGGCCTTTAATCGACAAATTAGCCTGTCCTTTCCCCTCCTTAGCCGTGCATATTCTAAGGATCGCGTAATAAATCTGGCCAAATTAATGACGGTCCTGACAGATCGTTTACGCTATTCTGCTGCGTCATACCGCGAAATGAACGAGGGTTATGATGGAGTGAATCTGTTCAGATCGGGTTTTGTTTTCGATTGTACGCGGTTCAATGGTGTCGGTTTATCTGAGAGACCTTATTATACATGTGGGGAGTGTGAATGAAGTACCATGTAACAGAGATGAATTTTTTACACTGGAAATGGATGGTGAATCAAATTAATTGAATTTTTGGTTGGTTGGTTTTTCCTACCTTTTGCAGGGTTATACTTAAAAATCTATTGGAAAGATCCGAAAAGTGACATACCTAGGCTTATTTCCGGGTAATATGTGAGAAAATCTGAGGGCGGAAGCTATTAATCTATTATCATAAATAACACACGAAGGCATTCGGGCTGCCTTAAAACTCCGTTATCAGAGTTGGCAACTAGGTCATACGAACTTACTTAGGTACTTTAAGTAATCATAAAAGTATCGAATATGCTCAACATACGAGATTTTAGATAAAAATCTAAGTTTTATCGATAAGTTATCGATAGTTTTACACGCATCACTAATAAGAGTTTTTCTTTTCAGTGCCAGTTTACGAGACTGCGTACGCGTGCGAAGGGAAAACGCTGAAGATCGGCTGCGCAGAAGGCGATGTGATTCATCTTATACGAGCGAACTACGGAAGGTTCTCGATAACGATATGCAATGACCACGGGAACACGGACTGGAGCGTCAATTGTATGAGCACGAGGAGTTTGAGGGTTCTGCATAATAGGTGAGATAATCGAAATAAATTATACTTTATTAGTACCCCGCGGCTTGGCCGCACGGTACCCGTATTCATTGATTAGAGTGACGTCTAGAGGCAATGACGTCATGGACTTAGACGGACGCCTTGAAGGTGTGTTTTAAAAGGTGATGTGCCGAATAGAGTGATGTCTTAATGAAAGCCCTTCCCTCCAGACGTCATAGAACTAGAAAGCCTTTGAACGTCACACCAGGACGACATCGCCCACGTCTACAGGTGACGTCTCAGGGAATATAATACTGACGTACTGATTGACGTCTTACAGTCACCTCTAATCAGATAATTACCTACCTAATTATAATTACCTTATAATACCTAAACATAGCTCTAACTGCGCTTGCCAACCCGCATGCACAGCGTGGTGAGTATGGGCAAATCCCCCCATATGATAAGGAGTTTGCTCTGTCTGTGGGGGAGGCCATGTTCAGAAGTGGACGTCGAACGGCTGAAATAATGATGATGATGATGAATAATACCTTTCATTATTTTTAAAATGATGCTACAGTACTAAACATACAGATATACTTACCTACAAACTTCTCTCAAAGTATGAACTTACTACCAAAGATTATAGTCTCTACTACCCATAAACTCCTAATACCAAGACAATAATATCCCAAATTTTTTTGACTCGGTCGGGATTTGATTCCGCGACCCTTCCCATTGGCAGATCCACATCTCGCTTTATAATTCCCTGAGTATGTGTTAACATTAAAAACAAAAATACTTTAAATCTGAATATAAATAATAAATTCATAACGGTAGTGGCAACACTAAAACGGCTGAATGTAGGACGTATCGAAAGTATTATGATATTATTTTTTATTCTTAATAGAATATCAAGTGAACGAAATAATGAGAGTAGCTTTTTATAATATCTAGTTTAATTTTAATATTTCGTAATAAATTCTAAGTAGTCAATTATATTTACGAGCGTATCATGTTTCTAAACAATTAGGGTAGAGTATCAAATATCTGGTCTTCAAGAGCACTTTCAAATAAGTTCATTTTTAAAATTTAAATCTCAAGCTACATTTATGACCTTCGCTCAACCCTAATTTGAACCTATTGAGCTTATGCAGGATAACAAAAAAAAACACCAGTGATACGGCTAACGGACTATTGAACAAAATTCAGTTTTTTTTTTTTTTTTTTTTTTTTTTTTTTTTATTGATAAGGCGTTTGGCCACCAATTCACTTTTGCAAGTGAGATGTGGCCTAAGATGGAGCACGCTTTCCCAGAGTGAACTTATTGACCCTAGATTTGAAGACTCCTAGATTGTACTCTTTCGGGAAAACAGACGCAGGCAGATCATTCCACTCTTTGGCAGTACTTATAATAAAAGTGGAAAGTGTTCAAACGGAGTGCGATATATCATCTAAAATGTAGTTTTAAATGTTCCATGAATAAAGTATATTTTGAGTTTTTGGGGCTTGCGTTATAGTTCGTACTAACTACGCAGCTAACAGTGTCACCAGTCGGCTCCCACAAACATATAATAAACCTTCAGTAACATTGAGTAACATCTTTAACATAAGATCCAAAAATGTTTTCAAGTCCAGAGTTTGTACTTCTCTTATGAATAATTAAATTTGCCGAATTTCATCTTTATACTAGTAAATTTAATAGGAACTACGTATTAATAAAATAAATTGAACAAAAAAAAACAATTTCTAATTGTAAATCAAAACATCAGCCATGTAAGCCCTCCTTATAAACTCATGCTCAAAAAGGTTATTATACCGAGTCCCACTGCACGTATCCGTTGTACTTGCTAAAGCTTTTTATCAGCGGCTAGGTAGATACACACTAGGTACACACTCCACAAAAACACACACGACACCGCTCCGGTACACTACACACACACATCATCATCATCATCATCAACAACCTGTAGAAGTCCACTGCTGGACATAGGCCTCCCCCAAAGAGTTCCACGACGAACGGTCTTGAGCCCTTTCCATCCACTGACTTCCCGCAACCTTTACAATGTCATCGGTCCATCGGGTGGGGGGCCTTCCAACACTGCGTCGCCCGGATCGCGGTCGCCATTCGAGAACCTTTAATCCCCAACGGTTATCGGTTCTGCGAGCTATATGGCCTGCCCACTGCCACTTCAACTTGCTAATTCTGAGAGCTATGTCGGTGACCTTCGTTCTTCTACGGATTTCCTCATTTCGGATCTTATCACGTAGTGAAACTCCGAGCATAGCTCTCTCCATAGCACGTAGCGCGACTTTGAGCTTGTATATGAGGCCTATAGTTAACGACCAAGTCTCAGTGCCATTAGTCATCACTGGCAACACGCACTGATTGTAGACTTTCGTCTTGAGGCTCTGCGGTATCTGCGACGAGAAGATATGACGAAGCTTCCCAAACGCTGCCCATCCGAGTTGGATTCGTCGGTTGACCTCTTTGTCGAAGTTGGACCTACCTAGTTGAATCGTCTGACCCAAATAGACATAGTGGTCTACAACTTGAATGGTATCGTTCCCAACTTGGGTGCAACATGAGTATTGGACATGATATTAGTCTTGCCCATGTTCATTTTAAGACCCACCTTTTGAGAAACGTTACTGAGGTCTCTGAGCATTGCGCCAAGGTCCTCCAGCGATTCTGCCATTATGACTATATCATCGGCGAATCGAAGGTGAGTGATGTATTCGCCATTGATGTTGATGCCATGTCCTTCCCAGTGCAGAAGCTTAAAAACATCCTCCAATGCAGAGGTGAACAGTTTCGGAGAAATAACGTCTCCCTGTCTCACCTCTTTTTGCAATTGGATAGGATTTGTGCTCTGGTCCTGGAGTCGGATAGAAATGGTGGCCTTGCTGTACAAACACTTCGATATACCGGTAGTCGATCTGGCACCGCTGTAGTGACCGTAACACTGCCCAGGTCTCGACTGAATCGAAGGCTTTCTCGTAGTCCACAAACGCTAGACATAATGGCCGATTATACTCTTCGGTCTTCTGTATAATCTGCCGAAGCGTGTGGATGTGGTCTACAGTACTAAAGCCTTTGCGGAACCACACACACATATGCACATTTATGCGATTAGTAAATCATATTTTGTTAATTTCGTAATTAGTATAATAGTATAGGTAGTAGTTATAATTAGTTATTTTTTTCTTACTGTATTTTTATATATATTTTCATACACTATAGTTAACCTAGGTACGTAGCATACTCGCACAATGTTACTTTTAAGCGAGTGGAATGCAAAATGTGGATTCGAATTGGTTCAAGTACGACATATATACATCTAGCCTATATTAAACGATAAGTAAACTGTGAATCCTAGATTACCGAAATAAATAAAATAGTTCAGTGTCAAATTGTCAAACTCAAAATTGACTTAATTTTGTAGAGGTAAGGATCATTTTGAAACGAATTCGATATATATCACACACACACGTATTTGAACACGGTTTTAGTCGTGAGGAAGAGAGGCCGATCGTCATTTTTTTTTATTTCTTAGTTCAGACTTCTGTCTTCTTCCGAAACCCGTCCATGTCCACTCCTTTCCGCCGCGCTCTCATCGCGCGTAAAGCAGCTCCAAGTTTCCTTCAAAAATCAAGAGTTGACGTGTCTAAGCGTCGTGACCCGTACTGCTCTGGTGTTAAGGCTATGTATTATTTAATACACATTCACACGATTCATTTCACAACAAAAACATCGTCAAAACATAAATGCGCAATATTACACTGCGCAATACAGCTACCCCTGTATTAAAGCTTATTACCAACACTCACGCTCACACGAACACGAATAAAGCCTGGTATAGACGGACTGTTCGACTGATTAAACGAGAATAGAATAGAATAAAAAAGAATATAACTTTATTGTACACCAAAAGAAAATACACAATCAAGGAAATAATATAACGTAAAATTTTAAAACTTAAGGTAGGTACTCAATAGTTATTGGTGGCAACTAATTCTTTGGGCACAACACTTACAAAAAAAAATGTAAATTAGAGATGTTCTCGTTATGAATGCTGATACGTGTTAACGATAATTATATTCAAGACCAGAGTGAATAGGTTTCTTCTAGGCAAACGTGCTACACCGTAGACCACATCATTACTTAACATCAGGTGAGATTGTGGTCAAACGTTAGCCTATTTCATATAATATATATATATATATATATATATTAATAAGTAGGTACACTATTGTATTAGGTGCCCCTGTAAAAATAGTCTACTTTTCATAAATAAATAAATCTTCTCATTATAAATGTATGCTAAATTGTATTGGCACTGTTATGTCGGCTAGTCATTGTTTCTTTCTTGACCAAAACCAGTGTGGTGAAAGGTACTAATTCCTTTTGGCTCGAAAAATCTCTTTACATGCACTGGAAATATGCATCTGGGTAACGAAGCTGCTAAGCGGCTCATTTGTTGTTGATGAAGTATCGTTGCTGCAGTAATGATGTTTAAAGCCTACGTATATCTCCAGCCTAATCTGCAATCGTTATCCGCGTTCGAGGAGTACCGAAAATTGCCGAAATTTGCCGAAAATTAAATATTCTCGGCACCCAAGTTGATCGCGTTAGGCCCGCGGCCCGCGAGATTGCCAATAAACTTCAGTCAAGGGCGTGTGCTTGAGAAAAGCATAACGTAACACATCATAATACAGTCTAAAATCATAAAATAGTGTGAGATGAGACTGTAAGTGACTAACTGGGGAGCCCCGGTTGCTCAAACTCATGTAAATGATGTCCAAATTGATAGTCGAGTCGTGACATATACTTTTACGTATTTTATAGTGCCGTTCGTGGAATAACGCCTAATAAAGTTTCTGTAGTAAATGTTTTACTGGCTTCTTACAGCGGAGGATATCAAAATATTTGTCACATAAAAGAGTGCTCATCCTCATACTTACATAGACATCACCAGCAGTCACATGAACCAATCCCTTTTTATTTGTAAAACGTTCAATTTGCATTTCATTGATGAATGTTCGAACCCCAGAAACAGATTTCACTTTTTGGGAGTTTTAACCGTTCCGATGTTTTCCCTTCCAGGTGTAGCATGCACCAGAACTGCAGTATACTGGCGAGTACAAACATGTTTGGGGATCCGTGTCCAAACACCCTAAAGTACCTGGAAGCACATTACCAGTGCGTGCCTGGTGAGTAAAAACTTAAAGCGTAATTCTTTCACTTTTTGCGAAGATTGGAGGATAAAAATGAATGGAGAAATCTGGGGGAGACTTATGCCCAACAATCGGATGATACAGGCTGACAGTAGTATTGTGACGAAACTAAGGGTCTACAGACAAGAGTCATGATGCCTTTCTGTTGCCCTGCAATTTGAATGCGGGTATCCTATGATTGAGATTACTTTCTAAAACTCTCCATTTTAATATAACGGCATCGCTTGACCATAAGGGAATTAAATCAGAAACATTCGGCACAATATTTTGTGGATCCCACACTACAGAAGTTGCCCCTTATTCATCATCAAACGACTCCATTGTTTAATGTGTAATTTTCCATTCCAGCATCACCAACGAGCACAACAACCCGGCCATCACCCCCTTGGCTCATCACCTCTCAGCCCTCAGTCTGGAGGTCCACCGTGGCTCCAGCACAGAAGAACCCAGTACAGCCCCAGCAGAACGAAAGGAAGAAACCGACGGTCATCACACCTCCTACTTTCAGGCCGCATATTACGCTACCACCTGAGGTCAGGCTTGGGGATATTGGGACGAAGGTAGGTTCTTCCAAGTGTTCAGAACCAGGAGCTTCCAGAAGTTTTATAGAGTTTTTAGCTTGTCAAACTGTATCAGAAGATATTCTTTTAGCACAAAGTGAACTCTTTTTTGGTGTATAAATAGATTAACTCTTTATTGTACACAATGAAAAAATACTTATATATATACAACAAATATTAAGTACGATGGGCGACCTAATCGCTACGATCTCATTCAGACAATCTGTTTTATTTTTGACTGGCCTCGTAGCTCAGTTGGTAGTAACTCTGCCTTCTGCGCTAGAGGTCGCGGGTTCGATTCCCGCGCTGGACAAACATTTGTGTGATGAACGCAGATGTTTGTTTTGTGTCTGGGTGTTATGTATCTAATAAGTATATCAGTCTCTGGTACCCATAGTACAGACTATGCCTAGTTTGGGATCAGTTGCCCGTGTGAAATGTCCGGAATATTTATTTATTTATTATTTATTTATTTTGTGTCCAGTTTGATTAATCAGTTTTATTTTTCTAAGGCAGCAAAACAATCATTATCGTGTTAAAAGTAGGTACAAAGAACTGCTTCCAGTTAGAGCTTGAGTCGTAATGGTTTGATTTCCTTTCAGAAGACCACAACACGCCAGCCAGACTCGTCATCAGAAAGAGAACCACCTTCCAGTTCGAAAGACATCCCAGACATCGTCAAGGAAGAACTACCTAAAGTCTTGGAGCCAGAGATACCAAAGAATGACAAACCTGTCAAAGAAGACGAAAGTGGTAAGGATTAACTGCAGTTTTCGACAAACTTTTTAACCGACTTTATAAATCTTCAGAACTGTTCAATTCATTCGCAACGCATGCGTGGTGCCTTTGGTATTGCAAGCGTTCATACTTCACAGGCTACGGCAACCACTTTTCAATAGGTGGACTATATGCACTAGCATAAACTAGTGGCCATATGGACTATGGCTACCTAGCTCTGTATTCCATCCAATCTAGGTTTTCCAAGGGCTCAAGTCTCTTGCATAAATGTTATTCACTAGCTAAAGCTCCAACGTTCTTGTCCCAGCAGTGGTTACAGAAGAAACAATGCACTGGCCCGTGAAAGACGAGGATGCTGACTCCATCTCTCCAGTGCAACCGCCGAAGGACGACCGGCCTGCTGACACAGTCATTGTTGATGATTTTGAAAGAAGTTACAGTAAGTTTCATTATATAACAAAACCAAGCAATTTCACACTCATAATAGAGCTCTTATTCTGGTAACTTCCGGACAACTTTAGTACTTATTTCAAGGCTCTTTACGTCATTTTTGTAATTTGTTAAGGGAAAGTTAGAAAAAAAAAGAAGAAGCACTCATACAAAAAAAGGTTCAGTATTTGACAGTATTTCAACTAAGCCCGTACCATCAACGTACGTAGACGTAAGTAAACATTCACAAAAATGAATGGTTCAAAATCGATTCTTACATCGAAGCGTGACGGTCATAGACCATTTTCAGGACCAACATACCTCAACCTGGTCACTGACCGAATAAAGGACGAACAAGAAAGAATAAGTGACATGACAAGCAACTAAATAAACTTCTCTTTTCCACAGCAACCAGCCCCACTCCGATCCTAGGCCGGAGGTCCTACTGTCCTCAGATCAACGCCAGGGGTCTCCATTGGAACTGGACCCTGGCTGGCAGCTACGCCGTCCAGCCATGTCCAGGTGGCGCCACTGGCCTGGCTAGGTGGAAGTAAGTACTTCGTTCATATAACTCGAGTGATGAAAATATTCGTTTCCCGTTGAATTGGGCATTTGAGACGAGCCCAAATGGCTGTGATCATAAGGGCTACTTCAGTTGTTCTAGCTCATTCCTTTTCTAGCAGCACGAACACACTATTTTGTGTAATTTAGAAAAAATCGTTTTCAGAAAATATACATATTTACTGCTAACTTTGAAAATGTTTATGTACAGCCGGTAGTTTTGTCCTTAAGTACCTATGCATCTAAATCATGTGTATTTCTTTGTTATACAAAGTGATTCATAATAGTCCCGAAAGGGCACTTCTTTGCACCTTATCTATTTTATTTTTCATGCGCAGATTCAAGTAACATTCTTTCTTTCCAGGTGCACCCTTTCCCAACACCACTACACAGAGGAAGACAGACCAAGAAGACGGGCTACAAGTCTACCATCAGGAGAGAACTACCATGATCTAGGGCTGGACCAGCCGAGCGATAGACAACTGCAGATTATCAGAAGACTTGGCTCTGAAGCTCTGCTCAAAGGTCTGCTCATTTTATATCATCATTTCAGCCGTAGGACGTTCACTGCTGAACATAACTTCTGGTCCTATCATGGTTAGGTTAGGTTATGGAGAGGCTTATTCATCCGCCGGGGCCAGACAGCCTTTAGAACGATGAAAAAACAATGGACCATAGGAAATGAGAATGAACATATTCCCTGTCGTTATGAAACAGGGTTTAGACGAGGTATAACTAAACACTGGTTTTGTGACGTGTCATTTCATACGTTTGACATTACCACATAAAGCAACTGTACGAAATAACACGTCACTAAACCCTGGTTTAGATAAAAAACTCAGTTTCATAATAAAAGGGATCAAGTCCGAAGCTCTACTTTTGATGTCTTCTGACAACCTCGGTGGCGAATGCCCGATTGAGACACAAGCGACCCGAATATCCGCATATTTCCGGCTCTGGGTGATTTGGTACTCGTAGTTTCTGATAACCACGACACAAGGAACCCTAGTGTGGGTTCAAGAATTGGGTATTTTTTGTCATCTTTTTCCCAATTTTTAAGGGCCTAAAATGTTAATTCATCTCCTTAATCTCAGGTACTGGTCGTGATGGCGATTCAGCAGAAATGAAGGAGTACCGTAATGGCTTGAACGATCCTCTGCCAACCAGCTTGACACCCCACGACTCTGACTATATTTACAGTGAGTACCTAAATTTATGATGCACCTATAAAACGTTTTCCGTAACTAGTTCACTATCCCGGAAGAGAAAAACATGATGTGCCGACCCTACATGAAGTGGGATAAGGGCAGGGATGATGATGAATTGTATTAAAAATGTTTTTCTCGTCCACAGCTGATGCAATACCGGAATGGCATGGAGCCACCCCGGATCTTAGCGGCTGCCGGTCTGTCTGGCTGAATAGACTGGAGGCTCAAGTGAGGGAAGGAGAATCACTGCTCAGCATCAGCAATGACTTGGCTCAGGTAAATTTATACTTGTTCTTCGACAGCTCTCAGAATTTAGGAGGAGAAAGGGCACAGTGATACTTTCTCGCTCTAAATTGGAACAGCCCGTCTGGGGAGGTATCTTCGCCTTACAGAAGATCGCATCCAAATAACATAATTTGTTTCAAATATGTTGTTTTGTGTTCTTGCGATGACTAAGGTTGCCAGAGCTCTTTAGAGTGGGGGAAAATGAAAAACCTCTACTAGGGTACTTCCAGTTACCTCACAGTTCTGAAATTTGGAATGCTGGAATGCGGTCAATATCTTACAATGAACTATGTGAGCGAAATGTAAGTTTGTCACTTCAAACACTTGGAATTTTTCTTTTCTGATCCCGTGTGCTGGTACGGGCGTGACTTCGTCACTTGACTGTCTTTATTTTTGAGAACATTTACTATACTTATTTACCATTGGAACTGGCTATAACGTCACCACGCTTGCACACATGCTTGTTAATATAAAAAAAACGATTTTGATCTTAACAATTTTCTACGTATTTCCTTCCAGGTGACCTCATCAAAGACACTATACGGAGGTGATATGACCACAACAGCTACTATAATGAAGAAGTTAGCGCAGCGGATGGCGGAGAACAACCAGTTTCCGGACCCCGGCCACAGGGAGGCCATGGTCACTGATATGCTACTTGGAGTCATCCGGACTGGTCAGTATTACCAAAGACATTTATGCGAGATAGGGCACACATTTCATCATCATCATCATCATGATAGTAGGCCTCTCCCAGCCTTTTACATGTCTGGCGGCTGGATGCCATCATCATCCAGTCAAGGCCCCCATGTGCATTATCCACCCATCGCTTTGGCGGCCGGCCTAGGGGTCTGGTGTTTGCCCACGGTCTCCATTCAGTGACCCTTCTTGTCCATCGATTTTGGTCCACTCTAGCGATATGACCTGCTCCATTTCCTCTCAGCCATGACCGTGACCACGTCTTTCACTTTAGTTTTTCGCCGTATTATAAGATAAGATAAGATCCGAAATGAGGAAATCCGTAGAAGAACCAAGGTCACCGACATAGCTCTCCGAATTAGCAAGTTGAAGTGGCAGTGGGCAGGCCATATAGCTCGCAGAACCGACAACCGTTGGGGAGTAAAGGTTCTCGAATGGCGACCACGAACCGGGCGACGCAGTGTTGGAAGGCACCCCACCCGATGGACCGACGACATTGTGAAGGTTGCGGGAAGTCGGTGGATGGAGAGATGGAGAAGGCTCAAGACCGTTCGTCATTGAACTCTTTGGGGGAGGCCTATGTCCAGCTGTGGACTTCTACAGGTTGATGATGATGATATATTTCTTTTCCGGTCGCGCAAGGACACTCCGAGCATCGCTCGTCCCATCGCCCTTTGCGCGACTCTGAACTTCTCGGCTGATCGTTCAGTGAGAGACATGGTCTCTGCTTCATACGCGAAAATGGAGATTTTAATATTGTGATACTATTGCAGGTTCAAATCTTCTAGAAGAGAGCCAGCGTGCCTCCTGGGCAGACCTGAGCAGGGAAGGGCAGAACAGAGTTGCCAGCGAGCTGCTCACTCAACTTGAGGAGAACGCGTTTCTACTGGCCAACGCTGTTACTAAGGAGAAGACTATACTGCAGATTGTGAAGAATATTTGTAAGTAATGTGCTGGAATCCGTAGAACTATGATGGAGAAAATGAGGAAATCCGTAGAAGAACCAAAGTCACCGACATGGCTCTCAGAATAAGCAAGTTGGAATGGCAGTAAATAATGAATATTCCGGACATATCACACACGGTCAATTGATCCCTATCAACTAGGCATACATAAACATATTAGATAAATCTTTAACACCCAGACACAGAATAAACATCAGTGTTAATAACACAAATGTTTGTCTAGTGCGGGAATCAAACCCGCAACCTCTAGCGCAGAAGGCAGAGTTACTACCAACTGAGCTATGAGGCCAGTTAATGCAGTCAAAGGCAGTGGCAGCTCATATAGCTCGCAGAACTGACAACGGGGAATAAATGTTCTCGAATGGCGGCCACGAACCGGACGACGCAATGTTGGAAGGTCACCCACCCGATGGACCGACGATATTGTTAAAGTTGCGGGAAGTCGGTGGATGGAACAGGCTCGAGAGATGAATAAAAGTTAAAAACTCAGTTTTAAAAAATATTCATTGCAATTACAAGTACAGGTACAGGTACACTATTGCATTAGGTGCTCCTGTAAAAATAGTGTAACTTTTCGTATAAATAAATAAATAAATAAAGTATCTCCTTATTTTCAGGTTTATCAGTGCGAGTACTGGAGGTGAAGAAAGTTGAAGACGAGACGTTTCCTTCCATGATAGCCCAGGAGCAGTGGAAGGCTTCAGAAGACACCATCACCATACCCAAGGCTGCTTTACTTGGTAAGTCAACTTCTAGGCTTTTGTCATTGATGATTTTTTCGTGATGTGCCTTAAGTCAACTCAAATTAATTTTAAATGATTCTATGAATAAATTTAATTTTGAGTTTGACTTTCAGGCGCTTGCGATATCGTTAAGCTATATCGCACGCTCTCAAATGTCAAACTCAAAGTTGACTTTTATAATAGAGGTCAGGATCAAATCAAAACGAATTTTATATGATATCTCAAGGTCATATCGCATGCAGTTGGAACACGGCTCTATAATACGAAGAACTTGACTGGCTTCATAGCTCAGTTGGTAGTAACTCTGCTTTCTGCGCTAGAGGTCGCGGGTTCGATCCCCGCACTGGACAAACATTTGTGTGATGAACACAGATGTTTGTTCTGTGTCTGGGTGTTAAATATATATCTATTATATTATGTATAATAGTCTCTGGTACCCATAGTACAGGCTATGCCTAGTTTGGGATCAGTTGACCGTGTGAAATGTCCAGAATATTTATTTATTTATTTAACTTCCAAATTCCTTGTAAAATCAAAGTCAAAAGGCTTTTATTTCAATAAAATCACTAGAAACGTCTTAAAAACTAGGTGAAGCTATGCCTGTTCCTCGCGACCAAGCCTAGAAGAATCAGGCAACAAACACGTATAATATGAAAGTATTTTTTCAGATAACCGCCAAAACGATCTAGTCCGCATAGTGTTCTTCGCCTTCGACCGCCTAGAAGAAATCCTACCACCTACCTTCGGGAAGAATCCTCATTTCGCTGCCTACCAGTCAGACTTGGCTTCATCGACCACGAGTATCAATTCCGAGAGGGAGAAGAATAATGTCACCAAGATTTTGAACTCTAAGGTGAGCGTTATAAAGATTAAGATTTACTTGGGAAGGCTTCTCTCTTTCGTTAATATTTTCAGCTATGTTTAAGGTAAAACTGCTGTATCTAAATTACTGACCTTCTTCTTCTTCTTCCTGCCCTTGTCCCGCATTATGGGGTCGGCTTTACATGTTTTCTTCATCCACTCTCTTCTGCTAGCCTCGTCATCTCCGCACTCACTTCTTTCTTACTCATATCATACAGTCCATCCATCTTTTCTTCGGCTTTTCTCTACTGACTATCTAAATTACTGACCATTTTAATTAAATTTGTTTACAGGTGATATCAGCCAGTCTTGGCAATGGACGCCACATCCAGCTGTCTCAAATGGTGCGGCTGACCATGAAGCATCTGAAGACAGAGAACGTCACCAACCCGGCTTGTGTCTTCTGGGATTACACTTTGCAGTAAGTCTTAAGCCGTCTTCAAACAGCATGCTATGTGATAGCATATCGCACGCCGTTTGAACACGACTTCACTTTTTTTTGAATTTATTTCTAAACTAGCTGTTACCTTCGTCCGCATTTATATGAAAGTTCAAATTTTAACACCAAACTTTACCCCCTTTAGGGGTAAGGGTTTTGCAAAAAATTTTACACTGTTTATTTACTTCTTACCAAAAACCTAAATACGAATTTTCAGATCCCTAACTTGAGGAAATTATGAATTGCCCTTAAAACTTTCAATCCCTATTTCACCCCTTAAAGATTATTTTTTTGAGACAAAAGATAGCCTACGACTTTCCCCAGGATATAATTTATCTCCTTGACATATTTCATTACGATCCGTTCAGTCGTTTAGTCGTTAAAAGGTAACAAACCAACAAACAAAATGACGATGAAACAGAGTTACTTTCGCATTAATAATACTAGTATGGATTAGTGGCTAGGCTATCTTTACCTAAATACGTAAAGGTCTTGCTAATCAGTGTATTTTTCTACAGCGGCTGGTCCCCCGAAGGCTGCCACGTGGAGTGGTCCAACGAAACCCACACCGGCTGCGCCTGTTCCCATCTGACCAACTTCGCCGTCTTAATGGACGTCCACGGAACAGCCCTCAGCCCTGGTCACCAGCTGGCTTTGCAGACGATCACGTACATCGGATGTGGGATATCGACCGTGGCGCTGGGAGCCGCCATGATTGTTTTTATGTGCTTCAGAAATGGCAAGGTAAGTGTCTCTTCACCTAGTACTTTTGTTTTGAGTCTCTTGTCTGTCTGTCTGTCTGTCTGAGAAGGCTCCAAGATCATTGGCCTGTGGCAAATCTGACAGTCAATGTTTGACACTATTCCCGGCGATTTGATTGAGTTGCTTGGTTGCTTGTTGTGTCACTGATTCTTTCTTGGTCATCCTGTATTAGGTCAGTGACCAGGTTGAGTTATAGATTGAGTTGAAACTTCGCATACTCGTACCTGTCAAGTTCCGATGTCACAGAAATGTATGGTGACAGTGAGCTGATTCAATGACGGAGTCAGGAGCTGATTCACGGAACTCTTCGGCGAATAACAGTAAAATATCCGTGTTCGGGTGTGCCCCTGGCTAACTCCCTTTGAAGGCTTCAAGGATCTGAACGCCTGGAGATCTTATAGGATGTCCACGACGACGGTTGAGGATAAACGTCCTAAGCCTCATAGCTCAGTTGGTAGTAACTCTGCCTTCTGCGCTAGAGGTCGCGGGTTCGATTTCCGCACTGGACAAACATTTGTGACTAACACAGATGTTTGTTCTGTGTCTGGGTGTTAAATATATATCTATTATGTATATCAGTCTCTGGTACCCATAGTACAGGCTATGCCTAGTTTGGGATCAGTTGACCGTGTGAATATGTCCGGAATATATTTATATTTATTTATTTATTTAAGCCTATTTCTGTTCTTTGAAATATATCTGTTCTTATAATCTGTCTGGCTCTCTGTTTCACGGAACTAATCGGCGAATTACTGTTACATACTTCCTTTTGACATCTTCAAGAATCAGCTCGCCTGATGATTTTATGGGATATCTGCCATGGATGGAGATAAAATTATTTTTCTCGTGAAATACAAATTTTTTTTTATGTTATACGGAGGCAAACAGGCTTACGGCCCTCCTGATGGTAAGTGGTTACCGTCGCCTATTGACATCAGCAATACCTGGAGCATTGCTAATGCGTTGCCTGCCGAACCCCTCCCCCCCTAAAGAGCTCTGGCAACCTTACTCACCGCACCTAACACTATTTGTATTGTAACAAATAATGTTATTTGGCTGCGATCTTCTGTAAGGTCTGTATTTTTAACATAAACAATATTTATTAAAAGATTTCTCATTCACAGTCGGACCGAGCACTAATCCACAAGAACTTGTGTGCCTGCCTGCTCATCGCCGAGATCGTGTTCCTCGCCGGCATCGACAAGACGCAGGATCCCATCAGCTGCGGCATCATAGCCGGCCTTCTGCACTACTTCTTCCTAGCTGCCTTTGCCTGGATGTTTCTAGAAGGTATAACAATAATTTAAGTCATTTATTTAGGCAACAAAGGGTCCATAGGGGCTAGTTATACTTATAACTACATATGTACTAGGTGCTAGGTTAGTAAAGACAGCGACTAAGCATCTAATTATTCGGTTCTTTCATTCGCATATTTATATTTATTTTTTTATTTAGAATACAGTATTACATCATAACAGGATTTGATCAGGACAGGAATGAAAGATTTTATTATAGGCAGATCATCAGAAATGATAAGTCAGCCCTGAGGATTAGCAAGTTTAAGTGGCAGTGTAAAGAGCAGTGGTCCATCCCCATGTCGTGGGTTCAAATCCCAGTGGTGCACTAATGGATTTTGCATTCGGAAAATTTATATGCGCTATTAGTATAGAAATCAAAATGTTCAAATGTTTTCTTTTACAATGTGAGAGCACTAGTGTGCTCTCACATTGTAAAAGAAAACATTGTGAGGTAACCGGCATAAACTAGAACCTAAAAATTCGAAGTCGTGTCACATTTGCACAAAAGGACGGCATTCTTTCATAGACTGCAATAGGCTCTTTTCAGGGCCACCATACCTCGAACTGGTCACTGACCTAGTACAGGATGACCAAGAAAGAATCAGTGACACGACAAGCAAGCAGTGGGCGGGGCACATAGCTCTGAGAACCGACGGCCATTGGGACAGAGAGTTCAAGAGTGGAAAGCGCAGTGTAGGACCGTCCGTCCGTCACTAGATGGAAAGACGACGCAATAAAGATTTGCTGGGAACCGTTGGGAAAGAAATCTGAAAGAAAATGCTCTGGAAATCTATGGGGAGGTTATGTTCAGGAGTGAACTTCGAAACTGATGATTTAAGAACATCTACATTATCTCATCACCCTGAGAACTTGTCATCCTGAGATCTTGGCATTATTCAATTCAATTCAATCAAACTGCCTACTGAACTGAACGTTATGGAGAGTCCCTTAGGAGAGTCTTAAATTCAAATGTAAATTAAAAGAATTGTTGTTACGAGGAGTATTTTACTCTGTAGAGGATTTTTTGACTTTGTTTAATTTCTGTTTTTATTTATTTATATTTATTTTCAATTGACATTTAATATTAATTCTTTTTTTATTGTTATTAGTGCATGACAATTTTTATTTTATATTTTTTATGTATTCTAGTTTTAAATTATTTCAAACGATTATAAAAAATTGTTAATGAATAAATAAATCAAATGAAATTAAATGAACTTTATTTCAGGCATATACACACACACACACGCATGACTAGTCCATATCAAATACTAACAAACGAGACATTAAAATAACACTAAAAAAACAAAATGGTCTCTTTATTTACAGAAAGAAACTTAAAACTAATACAAGTGAATATTTACATAATACACAAGAAACAGTTGAGCCATCTAAAGACCGTTACAAACGATCTATAGATAGCTCAACTGATCCAGATCACTACCAGTCGGAAGCGTCCCCAAGACGCTGGGGGAATTAAAAAACAAAATTGGGTTCAAAGGTCAAGTAACCACAATGTGCATTATGACGCAGACATATTTTCTTTCAACCCTTGCATCGCTTCGATCAGACGTCCTGATATCTTTTTGAAAACCCGGAGGGCCCCGTTTCCCCACGGACCCAGGGTCTCAACCCCAAAAGGCTCAAATATGTAAGCCCTATCAAGACTAACATATTTGCGCCTTTTGAGATCCTCGGCCGAATCTACCGCCGCACCCGCCCTAACTGATGTCCCCGGACATGTCGACGCGTGACCCGAGAGCTGGCTCTTATTTGGCCCAGCGCATTAGCATTGCCATCCAGCGTGGCAATTCCGCCAGCGTCTTGGGGACGCTTCCAACTGGTAGTGATCTGGATCAGTTGAGCTATCTATAGATCGTTTGTAACGGTCTTTAGTTGGCTCAACTGTTTCTTATGTATTTTGTAAATATTAACTTGTATTAGTTTTAGAATAAGAATAAGAATAAGATTTTATTTATTTAACACACACATACAGTACAAAAATATTAAAAACACATAACAAAAATGATCACATAAATAACAAATAAGTAGGCAGGTTAACAAAGCTAAATATCGTGTTTCTTAGTGCGACTGTGTGGCCAAACTAGGTCCAAGTCTCAGCTTATGCCACTCCCGAACATAGTAGGGAAGCAGCGCTGGTTTTCAGACAGGACCTAACAGGGTGACATCACGCGGGCGAGACAATGTGGTACGGAAATGGGTGGTTCAAGGAAATAAAAATAGAATAAAATAAAAAGAAGTTGTTAATTATTTTAAGTTTCTTTCTGTAAATAAAGACTTTTTTTACCATTGCAATGTTTCAGGTTTCCACCTCTACGCAATGCTGGTGGAAGTCTTCGAGCCGGAACACCCCCGCGGGCGCTGGTACTGTTACTGCGCTTACCTCGCGCCCGCCATTGTCGTCGCCGTATCCGCCGCGGTGTACCCGAGTGGATACGGCACATCGAGGCATTGCTGGCTTTCCACTGAGAAGATGTTCGTTATGAGCTTCGTTGGGCCTGTGGCTTTAGTTCTACTGGTGAGTAACACGTGGAAATAACACCAGGATTACACAAAAATCTCACCAAAGTGACGCCAAAAACAACAAAATTATTGTAAAAAAAGGATGTCTGGAGGAGATCTGTTTAAACGAAGAAGCATTTTATAGCTAGCTTCAAATTGTTCTTACATTTAAGTATTTCCTTTTCTTAGTGGTTGTACTATAAAGATATGACCTATCTACTCGTTTAATTACCCGTTGTTTTTTATGAGCTTTCATTTGGAGTCATTTTGTTTAATGTAAAACTAACCAATAGCATTTATTGCTAGTGATTTTAAACATTGAACAAAACGACTCATAATGACACCTAAATACCAAATTTACACGAAAATTACACAACAAAAGTGCTAATTGATACCAAAATTACATCAATATAACACCAAAATGACGCCAGAATTACACCAAAATGACTCCTTTTCTCTAAAGTGAGTTAAAAAATGGTTTCAAGCATGTATTTTGTATATTTCCAGGCGAACTGGTTCTGTCTCGGCATGGTGATATACATGATGTGCACTCATTCCACCGTCTCCTTGAAGGCGAAGGACGATGCCAAACTTTATAAGATCAGGTAAGACTCATTTTATTTCAACGTCCAAATCTAGGTTTAAACTAACATTTAAGCTTTTGTTTACTTATCGAAAATAGTCGACTCAAGCAGGATTCGAACCCAACCCTTTCCTAGGTAAGGGGATGTACTGACCTTTGCACCACCGCACCGAGTCAGCTCCTAAACCGACCGAAATTATTTTCGATGTTACTCAGCTCGAAGCGACACGTTAACTCAAAAAGTTGACGCTAGCCAGCCCTTTCAATGAGTTCATTGACCAGAGATGTTGCATTGCTTATTCAAAATTGACATCATCATCATCATCATCAGCCTGTACAAGTCCACTTCTGGACATAGGCCTATCTAAAATGCCTCTCAAAATGGTAACTGGTCCACAATATGGTAAAGTTACCATTGTTTTATTTTATGATTATTATTTTGTTTATTTAACAATTATTAATATTATTATTATTAAATTATTATTTTTCAGAGTATGGCTAAACAGCTCGCTAGTGCTCGCATTCCTGCTCGGCCTGACGTGGACGTTCGGGCTACTCTACCTGAACGAGCAAACCGTGGTGATGGCGTATGTCTTCACGATTCTCAACTCCTTGCAAGGACTCGTTATATTCATATTCCAGTGTCTTCAGAATGATAAGGTGGGTATTTTTTTATAATTCTAGAGAACATTGGTCGTGGGGTGGTTGACCTAGATTCAAGATTCAAGATGTTTATTTGCAGAAATAAGTGTTACAGAGAGGTCTTAAAGCTATGAATATGGCACTTATAAACTTATTCACTCTTTTCTTGCATTGCAAATTATTATTTTAGACGAAAGACTGTAAACTTAACACATACTTAGTAAATTTTTGGGTATACTACAGAAACAGGACTCTTTGATTATAATTAATATACAAATAAGCAACATTCACTATAAACCTATCCTTCTGTCCGTAAGTTCGAAAGATCTTAGGATGTCGAAAAAAGCAACAGTGACTTGAAACGCAAGCCATCAATAAAATGAATCAGATAAGCATATTTATCAAGTTAATCAAGTTAAGTTAATGAAGTTAATCAAAATAAAATAATAAATAAATAAATAACACCCAACAGTTACATATGTAGTCCTGACCCCACACTAGGATTCCCTGTGTCGTGGCTATCAGAAACTACGAGTACCATGGTACCACAACACCCAGACCCGGAACAAACATTTGCAGATCATTCAAACATTTGTCCCGCCCAGGACTCGAACCCGCAACCCTTGCGTCTCAGACGGGCAATCGCCCGCTGCGCCACTGAGGTCGGCAAAAATCATCAAGTTGATCAATTTGATCAAGTTAATCACTTTAATAAAGTTGATCAAGTGATCAACTTGAATTATTCAAGTGATCAAGCTAATAAAATTAACCTTGACATATGGGCCCTGTATTTGTACATGTACTTTGCTGTGTTGCCTCAAATAAATGAGTCATTATTATTATTATTTATAGTTATCATGATCTGCAAAGCATAGGCCTCCCACATTATTCCAATCTATTAATTTGATAAATTGATGTTAAGTAAACGACTAATTCCAGTTCCGTAACGAGCTGGCCCGCTTCGGCCGCCGGCACCCGTGGCTGTCCTGCTGCCTGCACTTCACGGGGCAGCCGTCCGAGACCCTCGCCCCCCCACCAGCCTCCTCCTCCAACCACCTGGACGCGCGCCAGCCGAGCGTGAAGCGGCGGTACCACCAGAGCCAGGATGCCGATGATGTGGTCGACCCCAGGGATGTCACGGTAAGCCACCATCGTACTCTTCTTATTCGGAACAAATAAACTCACAAATCATGATTTGTGTTTTTTTTTAAATATATTTACCATGGTAAATATCCAGGATTTTGTGAAAAAAAAACCGTTAACGTAAAAATACGATACACTACAAGCCCATAAATTTCAACGTTAAAACTTATCTTCCAATTTCATCTTCCAATAAGCCTTTTAACTGGTTTTTTTTCCCATAATTCATTTGCCTATGAACGTGAAAGAATCTGTGTAGTGAAAGGATTAAGTCGGTCATAGGCCCTTTTCAGGGCCACCACACCTCAACCTGGTCACTGACCTAATACATGTGACCAAGAAAGAATCAGTGATACGACAAGCAAGCAAGCAATTCATTTGCCGCTGACCGAGTTCCGAAATGTTAGAGCGAAAATCGAACAATTAATTATTCTGCCCACGAGTTGTGCATCATAAAAACTAGTATTCGGGAACTCGCCAGCCCCTTGCGTGTCACGTGTATACGATGGCACGAGTTACGCACAATAAGAACTGGTATTCACGAACTCGCCATAAACTTGCGTATCACGTGTACGAACGCGAGTTGCATATCATTTTTTTTTTATACTACAGAGGTGGTATACAAGCATATGGCCAACCAGTTGGTAAGCGGTTACCGTAGCCTATGAGCACTTGCAATACCAGAGGCATCACGCACGCGTTGTCGATCCCGAACCACCTACCCCCCTATAGAGCTCTGGCAACCTTACTCATCGCAGGAACACAACACTATTTGAAACAAATAATGTTATTTGGCTGCGATCTTCTGTAAGGCGGAGGTTCCTCTCCAGGCGGGCTGCTCCAATTCAGAACGAGAAAATCTCGCTGTGCCCTACCTCCTCCATAAGCTCTATCATAAGAACTGATATTCGGTAACGCTTTGTGAGATTGATCAGGCATCTAGCAATATTGATGACTATTGTAATACCTTAAGTGTGTAAAAGTTGCGATCAATATTTTTTTTATGGTATCGATTCTGATTGGGCTTGTAATTAACTCTAAACTTAATTTGATACAGCTTATGGTCACACACACACACACACACAATCTTGATGTTTTTGATCTTAGAAAAGGCCGTATTATTTCAAAGTGATTTTATTGAAATAAACACCTTTTGAATTTAATTTCCTTGACAGAATCGATACCTTTATACATTTTTATTTAAGTACCTATTCTAACTTAAGGAACTAATAATCATCATGTAGCATGCTTATGTGATTAATCGGTGAGGGGGTTTAACTTTAAGCTAGTGTTCACCAATACATTAACCGGTTGCCTCGTTTAACCGATTGACAGATTCATACTTTACGCAGTTAAAATCCTAGTGTGGTTATTGCTTAACTGAACTGGCATTAAAATCGGCTTCAGCTGTCATTCCATTGTGTAACTGACAAAACACAATGAGAGTTTCACAGCTCGAGTCGAAACGATTGCCAGTGAACGCCAGTGAAAGCAAAAGGCGCTGATGGTGTGTTAGTGAACACTGGTTCTATCTAAAGGCTACTCAACACAACTTACTTACACACAACTCACATACATACTCCCACACGCACACTTACACACACACACACACAAACACACACACACACACATACACACACACACACATACACACACACACACACATACACACACACATACACAAACCAGTTAATAACCAACAAAAAATTCAAAGAGCTCATTCTTATAGCAAAGCACGGCGAGCTCGTCTGGAATATCGGCATCTGCATCATCAACCAACAATCTAGTTATCAACACACTTAACGTTGTTGTAAACAACAACAATCATAACAACAACAACGTTATAAACAACGCCGCCGTCGCATCGCTCGCCGCTGCGGCCGCCGCTCACAGCTACCACTCAAACAGAAACCGGCGAACGTCGCAGGATAACCAAAATTTCGCAAGCAATTTTGGTCCTAGTCTCAATGCGACAGCGGCCAGTTTCCCACACAATGTTGAGAGAGAACCCCCCGCCCCTATGACGCACCTACGAAACCCTGTCAATACCGGCAGTGGCAGGTACCCGCAAGGGTACCGTCCGCAAGGACAGCAAGGTTTGTACGCATTTATGAGATAGGATAATGAATAAATTCAAAACCACCGTACACCACGGCTTTGTGACTAATTTGGTAAAAAGACAGCTCAATTTTATGTGTTAATACCTATATTTTTATGTGTTTTATTAGCTGTGTAAAAATGTCTAACATAACTCGATTTCCCGAGTCCGAAAACGGACGGAAATTGCGTGAAACGAAACGCATTTGCGTTAACGCATGACGGTAAGTCAGTGTTTTATATTTTGTCTCACTCTTTCGTAACGCTTTACTAACTATATTTCTCTCTCATTAACACTTCTAGTGGTGTGGTGGTTATAGAATATAACTGCATCCTGGTGGTATCAAGTTAACATTCATTTCGAATTCTTGATCCGATCAGAATATCCTATCTCTAGATGCGTGCAATCTAGCTTCGATACCTCTCTATTATAAGAATCTATCTAGTATATGTATTATTATCTCTATTATGTATATAAGAGTATTATTTTACATAAAACAGAGCTACAACGTTCAACCGGAGACTTCAAGGTGGAACTTTCGGCCGACGGCGCCAATTTACGTACCCAACGATGACGCAAGATCTATGCGCATTCCCACGCCTCAAAACATACCACACAGCTCATCGCACTCTCAGAGCATAGCCTCGATGCATAGCTATAGAAACAACATGGAAGTTCCCAACGATTATCAGAATCTGAGATCACGGTCGCCATCTTGTTTTTCTAACAAAATGGCGGCGTCGATTGGCGCGAATGAATGGACGGTGATGGCGGCAACAGGGGCTTTGACGGGCAATGCTTGGAAGGTGAGGGGTGGGCTGTAAAAAAAGCTTCTGTGCCAGCACTGTTAGAGTGGATTTTCGTTTGACTAGTGTTTAGTTAGATCTCTTGTGTTCTGCGTTTCTTACTTTCATTATGTCTTAAACTTTATTTAGGATCTGTTTTTCAGTAAAAACGGTATTCCATACCTGTAATAACTAGGTGTACCTTATACCGCCAAGGTAAGATTAATATTTTTAACTAGTGCATAATAAACCAAATGAAAGGAATGTGGATTCAGTCAGAAACATCGATGGTATTCATTGATCAATGAATGATCAATTTGTGTACGTAATAATGACTGATTGACCTGTGGTGTCGGGAACCAGGAGATCTTGCTAAATCAATCACAATGCATGACCTAACCATAGCTAAAAACATTGCATGACGTCATCACTGTATATGCCATGCAGTAGCCCTACCCATCTCCTTCTGTCTATAACTCTTTTAGCAATTAACTTTTTTTTTTGAGTTTTAAGATTCTTCATTAAAATAATAACATTCAAAATGTTCTTGAAACTCAAAAACAATTACATTTAAATATTAAGTCTATTAGTTATTTAGTTTATACTACGTTCAATTATTCGTAACTAATATTGGCGACCAACTTGATGTTGACTTGACGTTTGGGCGCCAACCTTAGTTTTTTAATTAAATAAAATACCATGTCAAGTAATTGCTAGATTCATGAAATAACCTCTTTGTAAATACAGAAATTAGAATCATGTTTATGTGAATAAGCACTAATACTGGTTTTTTTATTCTCACCTGACTAACATCTCATCTTTACACAGTTTTGTTTTCAGTATAATTTCACAGGCATTGAATGAGCTGTCTTTCGATCATCGTCAACGAATCATCGTAACATTGAATTAGATTGTCATAATAGTATATCACTTTTTCAAAATATTTTTGATTTTATAATCTTACTTCATTTTCAAATTCCGTGTGTTAAACTAAACTCTATTTCTCTACTTTAAACGTTTGACAAAATAATTAAATCCTTCCTCCGATTTTCAGAACACTTCTTCTAAACACCACCCCGGCAACTCATCGACCCTCCCCCACCACGATACGCTATCTCGACAAATAGCTCAACAAAACCACTTGAGTCCTTACGAATGTGACCAGCCCATTGCCCCAGGATCCCCAAGACACGGCATCAAGGACGAGGAAAGCCCTCTCCATCATCAAGGGTACCAAACCACTCGTAGCTATAACCATGACTTTCGCAATCCACACGTTTATATGAGCCAACAGACACCTGGTAGCCAGGAAATGATTTTTCGGAAGCACTATAAAGACGAAAGACGGAAGCATCATCACCATCACGGCAGCCAGAACATAAACCACACATACTCCGAAATTGCGTCTCAACAAGGGCGGATCTACAGACGTGGTTCGGAAGAGTTTCGCGTGATACAAGACGATCCTGTTTACGAAGAGATCGAGAGAAATGAGACTCTGATGTCTGATGTGTCTGATGATAACTCCGGCCCGGATAACTGCAGGCAACCGCCGGGTCACCACGGGTCTACAAGCTCTAAGTTTTTTGGGGATCATCGCCCCCTGATATCCTACAGCCCGGGGGAAAGGCAGCACCATGAAGAGCACTACGGGAAATATGGGAAATGGGATACCATGGAGCGTTACGACCCGAGGCATTACGAAAGCGGGAGACTTATGTACCATCAACCACAGGAAAATAATATGAGGGCCTTAGCAGCAGTTTTGAATGGAGAGAACAATGTAGTCTGCCACCTGGAACCACACAACTCCTACGAAGGATATCAACCCCAGAGTGGTAATCCCAGAACTGTCTCTCAACCCAGTTTTTAAGTGCAATGGATAGGACAGTGTACAGTGATAGTGATTAAATTTTTCTATGGACGTATGTAGTGGTAGACATAGTGTTAGTAGCAACCTTGCCATAACGTGGACTTTCTAGAATATTCTAGATTAACATATTTATAGAATAGAATGTAATCTTACACCTTCCACTGTGATCCTAATATAACGCTCAAGTTTCGATGTCGCGAACTGTGTTTATTTGAAGGCATTTTTTTGTTTGTAAAATATAGAATAATGCTGTATTTTAGGAATGTATCCTTGCTACAAGTTTTATTTTATTACGCGTGTGAATATAGCAGAAAAAAAATCATGTCCATAATCAAAACTCATCTAAACATGTTTTGTTATTATGATACCTCTAAATAAATGTCTGTCCATGTTTTTCTAAGGGTGTTTAATTTTTGCTGTATGTGAATATAAAAACTGAATGTGAATATAATCTCAATGCATTTTTCTGGATAGAATATCATACAAATTTATGAAAGTCTGTGATTATTTATTTTGTCGTTGAGTTTATTATCTAGATCCCTTTTTGTCTCTATAAAAATATTCAAGAAAACTGAGGCTAAGCTAAAAATATATGTCTGCCATCTAGAAAGCACAACGATGTTTTATGTTTTTAAAATGTTTTATAGTTAGGTTTTGTTAACACTCATGACAGAAATTGACCGCTGTTGAAATGACCTACAGGGTCCAAAATTCACAATAGCACAGTTGTTCTGGTTTATTCTTTTGGCATATTCTTTTGGTTTCTTCGCAAATTTGTGCGCTTACGCTTTATATCAGCTAAATTAAATCATTTCATTTCCCGATTTACTTATTCCCAACCGTCAATTTCAGTCATCAGCAAATTTCCACTGCCATAACTTATGTAGGTACCTATTTAAATGGTAGCTTGTTTAATTTGATACTCTTAAGCGTCGGTCACATGAAGCTTTTAAAAGCGATTGTCAAGAAGCTGCGTGCGTTAAATAACCGCCAGTGGGGTTGGATGTGTTAAATTTTAGTAATAGCACCATAACAGTATGTATTACGATCAAATTTACGCATCCATCTATCTTCTTTTTCTTTGTTTTTACGTACTTGCGCGAACGAGATGCCGATATGAGAGGCGAGATCGGCATACCTTGAATCGTGTACTATACCTACTAGCTTCTGACAAGCAGCTGGGATTTGCAACTACACTCCTGTAGTTAAGGAACGCTATGCGTGACGTCCTGCCTGTAACACGGGTGATGATTCAGATGAAAGTAATGCGCCTCGGAAATCTCTTCTCATACAGGCATCTCGTTCTTGCAAGTGCGTTAAGACTAAGATAAAGCATTAAACGAAGAATGCCGATGCCCATAGCTTTTAACGTAGTACTCTCCGTATAGAATCATCTACATTTTCACCTCGTTAGTTCTTGCTGCTTCAAAAAAGGCTACGTGTGATCGAAGCTTTGCAGCTTTTTAGACTAGCAGCTTTTAAAAGCTACGTGTGCCAGATGCTTTAAAATCACACTCATTAGTGTTTTTACATAGTATGGAACAATTTAAGAGCATTAATGACCTAAGCAGTGGCTCCTAGTTTACACCTGTATGCTGCTATTTTAAATTTTGTATAATTTATAATTTTCTAAAAAAATCCATCCGTGACTTTTATAGACTGACACCATATACAGTTATGCACACTTTTAGCGATTAGTTATAAATCTTGATAACTTAATATAAACAATAATATGTTCTTTTTAATGAAAAGGAATTGTTTTTACTATAGTGACATTTTCTTTATGTATATTTAGACTGTAAAGCAATACATTTATTAGACTGAAGTATTTAATAAATTTTAGGCCATATTTAGTTACAACAAAAATTTATAAAATTGTATACCGGCCGAAATTTATTTAATACTTTTATTTTGAAATAATTATAAAATATAATAAGTGGGATCTTTTTTTTCAATTTTTCAAATTAGGTAATTACTAGTCCATCTATTTTCCCACTAATTAGTAACTGTAAACTACTCGTGAAATTTGTTTTTTTTTATTATTTGTTTATAATGTATTTTTAAAATTGTCAAATGTTGAATGTAAAGTAGAAATTGTAAATACAATTAAAGTTTATAATAAAGAGTGGCTGTTCTGAGAGAATGGCAAAATTATTTTACGTTTTTTATTAACTATAACCGTAAGTACCTAAAGGTGAGGCTCGGAGAGAGTTTAAGGTAGTTTCAGCCAGTGCATAAAGTATAGTCTCAGGTAAGTTGAGATTAGATAGAGATTCAGAAAAAGTCAAGATAGATCGGAGAGTCTGAAGAAACTCAAAAAATTCTTGAGTTTAGCCTCAGGTCAAGTCTTAGAGTAGAGAATCAAGAATAAAAGAGAAAGCTTTTTTTGATACCCTATAATATTCCCGGTCATTATCGAAGAATATGCCAAGACTTGGACCACAAATGACAAAAAATTAAAACAAAAACAATCATTTCAAAGACATTATATTTCCAGCTTTAAAATAATTTAGACATCCACAAAATAATACAAATTGTAAGTTTATTCCATAAAATTTATAATTCTTTACGAGAACTTGGTTAGTTGAAGTTTTGAAAAATATAAAAACAAAATACGGCACACACAAGACCTATTCTAAACTTGTTAATATATTTTTTTATTTCGTTATCCAAAAGTTGGGAGATCTAAAAAGGCATGTTTTAGTTGCCTAAGTAGTTTTATGAGATCTAAATTTTTGATAAATTTATAATTCCACGCCAGCTTGGATTGTTTTTCTAAATCTTACATTATTACTAAAAATATAATCACGCCAAAATAATACATAGCGGTAGGTACAAAACATGTGACACATAAATAAGGAAAGTTTAAGCACCACCCGCTAATCTTAAAAGAAACTATATTTTTTCTATATTTTAACAAAAATTATAATTTTGAACGAGATCCAAAGTGTCGAAATCGGGTATTCCAAAAGTACGTATAAAATCGAACTAGGAAGCTAACTACTTAAAATTAGATTATAGTAATTATATTAAACTAAAATGTTATGAAGATGAAGGCACATAGTTACATTATCTAGAGCACATTAGAAACTACTAAAACACAAGGTGCGAGTCAGTGGTGCCATTAATAATTGGAAATATGTAAACAGTTGATATTCTAGGTACCTATGCTTTCTAAGTTATATGATGTTGTTCGTTGCTTATTCTGAGTACAAAAGAGATATTGAACAATCCAAACAACAGTATAGAGTGGTGCCTCAAATGGAAAAAATACAATTGCATAGAAACGTGAATTTAATTATTAAAATACCTAATATCTAGAGCTTAAGACTTAATATAGAAAAATAAATGCCATTTGGATGAAATATCTCAATTAAAGCGTTCATGATAACACATTGCCGTATAAAAATATTATTGATAACACTTGAACTCACATATCGGCAGCATAATAAAAAAAATGTCAAAGATCGTTTTGTTGAAAGAAGTTCAGTATATTGAATTATAAATTAAAATTATTCTATTAACTGCTGATACGAGATTTGTTTTAGAAATTAAAATAAATAATGATAACCCTTTCCATGTTAGTACCTTAGACAAACGTAAACAATAGTACAGTCAAAATTGTGGTCATGTTCTAAGAATAAGTGAAGAAGTAGGTATCTATAATAATACCTCTTCACAAAATTGGTCAAGGTTAAGAATAAGTACCATAACGAGACTAGTCAATAAAGAAGATAATGTTAAATACAAAAAAGCATTGACAAAGATGCACATTTAGAAGTTAAGATCGAGTTTTACCGAAGTGTAGTTTACAAATGACTTGTAGGAAAACACACAACAAATTCACTAGTCTCGCATGAAACAGAATGGTAAAGAAAATAATTTTATTAATCTAGATGTAGGTACAACCGTGAAAACTTTACAAAGTACACAGTCACGACACACACAGGGTCTGCAGTCTTCAACCGAATTATCACAAAGCTTACACTTCACTAGGACTCCAAGTTTTCATCAAGAGAGAGAAAGTCTGATTAGAAGTGGTGAATTTCCATAAGGCATAACTCCAAGAATGTTAACTCTACTGTAACTACCTCAGCACATCAGATCCGGTATTTGATCAGCCAGAACTCACATAAGTAGGCAGTTAATAATAATTGGACATGCAAAGATAACTAATGACTTGACTTTGATAAAAAAGTCAAAATTAAATCATCGACACAGTAATAATCTGTTATAGCAGTTGTGGTCATCAAAGAACCAAAAACATCAAACTTGTAAAGAGATTCCTCTAAGGAGGAAAAACATTGAGAGAAGTTTAAATTGAACTTGGTTGATAAAATTGAAGTAATCAAACCTGCATTTGAGAAGATATAACTTGGAGTCCAAACCCACTGACCGCTATGAACACCCGCAGCTCTCTACCACCATTCCTGGTATCGTGCCATAAATTATATTAAACTCATGGTCGAAGTACAGCATGGTTATGCTGCTCATGCGTCTAGGGGCGCAGCAGGGTCCCCCACTACCTTGTGGGGCTGCTAAGTGTACTATGTGCGTGTGAGGGTACTTCTGCAGAAAGCTGTAAGGGCATTCCCCACTGCAATAGTTCGCATCGTAGACTTTAGGAGCAATGATCCAGTCCCAGCCAAACTCTTCGAAGTTGACCTCCAGAGGATATCGGCAGCAGCGGACCTCTTTTGAGCTCTCTGTGCAGTCCATGCCGACTGTTCGCCGCGTACGCTTGTGCGAGTTGTCTTTGAGACTTATTTCTATGTATGGTACCTGGAATGACATAGTGAGATTAAAGAACCTTTCAAAACATATTTATCTAATGGAAATATCCGATATATTAGCAAAAACAACTGCGCATTTATGTCTAAAAACTCATGAAGTATATTTATTTTATTCTCGGTGTAAGGTGCAAGGTTCGTTCTCCTACGCAACAATTTTGTTTCGTCAATTTAGTTGCATGCCATTCATATCATATTGCGCATATTCTTTATAAGTTCATCTCAAATTTTTTGTTGATGTAAAATGGTTTATGTAGTATCCTGGTGATCCTGTCTTTGCTGACTGAAAAAATCGGACTATATTGACTAGCAATATTAATCGCTCCTAAAATATTGAGCACTGAACTTGGTTAGATTTAGCCCTATGTGCTGGCTTGGAAGGTTGGCTAGGAAGAAGATATGCGATTATATACAAGGTGATTCATAATATTCGAAAGGGGCTTATTATTGGCAATAATGCTCAATGGCTTTTAGTTATTTAAATTTTGCATAGAAAAACACATGCAAAAATCTGCTGTTTTGGGGTTAAATCAGTTAAAGCTCTGATTTAAAAAAGTTTCGTAAAAAACGTTTTTTGCTTATATGTTAATAGATTAAGCCTCTCTCGATATAGTATACTTGCGGAAAACGTTTAGATCGGAATCTTACCAAAGCATTATTTGATTCTGAGCTCGGATGAGGCACCACCAAATTCATTCTATGATTTGAGTCTTGTACTCTCACTATTATCGCTAAACTGTCTCTCGGCAGCCTGCAGTACTCTGCTGCCATAGTGGTGAGGTTTATCTTCACCCATTTCCCTGCTCTCAGTTCTTTCCTCAGTAACTTCACTGAGTTGTTGGTGTAAGGAACTGATGCTTTGCTCCCCTGGCTGTTTCTGGTGACTCTGCTCACTTGGAGGCTGATGGTGAAATGTTCTTCAGGGTCAAAAGTGGTGTTCCTGTTGTCCAACTCCTGGAGGTGGAGGTTTAGGACGGCTTCGTCCAGCTCGTTTTCGAGGACCTGGTTCGTGAAGCTGAAGTGGATCACTTTTTGACCCTTGAAGTGGTCGTGCCGTTTTGCATCTGTGGATGGAAATACCTTCCATTAATGATTATCCTTTTTACTAGAGAAATATTTGTTTTTTTTCCTTTTTTCTTTGTTTTCATGTCATTTTTTATTTTATTGTAGGTCGTCTAATAGTCTTATTTTTTTATGGAAGTTCGATGCCCGTTTTAACTTAGGTTAGAGACGTCCTTTAAGAATTGATTTATGATACCTACACTAAGAGCTAAATATACGGTACAATAAATTTATCTTCTCCTTATCAACTTGTCTACCTAGTTGCAATACCTACCAGACATGTAGGTATGTCCTAAAATAGATATAAATATTACTAAGTGTTGTTCGAGTGTGCGTATACAAATGGTTTTTAATATTCCCATATTTTGATCAACTAGCATAAAATTCCAAACTTTAATAAGCATTCCAAGCTCTATCATACATCTTTCGTAAAGGAATTCTATAACATATGGGACACAGAGCCGCCACCCCGTGCCTCATAGCCATAGCAAACCCTCTATCATTCATCTCTTTTAAATAATGAAATGTGTATCAAAATATGGAATATTATGCTTCGGTTATATTTTCACTCTGTTTATTGTTTTTTTATACGTTTTCGCATAAATTTCGATTATATTATCTATTAATGTATATGAGATTATAAATTTTGTCGCGTTAGTTAACTAAAAGTTTGTGAAAATCCAGCGTTGAGTCTTCTAATGGAATGTCCAGCCAATCTGAAAAGAAAGAAAGTTATGGATGAATAATCTAGAAAAATAACGTGGACAATCAGTTCTGGGTCTGTTTTAAATAGAGTATCCCTTCACTTAACTAGGTAGATATTAAAAAAAAAATAGTAATTTTAAGGAACTATGTGAAGTTTGGTATGATGTGAATATATGTTAAATATCCAAACGACTATCGTTGTAAAGGTCGATTTGAACCAAAATAACAAAAAGCAAGAGCATTCTTTCTTGCTAGAACAAATATACATAATTCGTCAAGATTATCTTTTACTTTTTACATTAGAGAATATAGGTAAATGACTTGAGCTTGAATTCTCGTTTGACCCAAATAATTAAAAATAAATAAAAAGATAAGATGAAAATTGATGTGTTAAGTAGCATAAATGTAATGGTAGTAAGAGACCAACAGCTTAAAAATCTGTCAGTAAAAACTAGATAACCATGCAAACTGACAGAAGACAGAATGGCGCTCTGTTATCTTAAACCTATTTTTTGCTGATAACAAACTATTTTTAAAACAAACATTATCAGTTCACGCGACTCCTGTATAGCAACAAGTATTTTTAAACATTTGGATGCAATAGCTATAATAGACACCTACATAAGACATAAGACAACTGACTTCACAAACTACGATTGAGCCCTGTCGAAGTTAAGTCGTATCGCAGATTCGCAGTTAAGTCCTTCGTAAAGTTCTGATACAATAATACAATATCTTTAATAGTTTAAGGCCGTGGTGACCCAACTGAAGAATAGGCCTCCGTGGATGTCGTAAGAGGCGACTAAGGGGAAAAAAACTAAGGGATGGGCAGTGTCCCCTATTTTAACAACGATAGCTGTAACTGCGCTGGCCAACCCGCGCGCCCAGTGTGGTGAGTATGGGCAATTTCCCTTCACATGACAGGAAGCCGCTCTGGAAATCTGTGGCTTTCGGCAGTGGACAGCCAGCGGCTGACATGATGATAGATAGATGAAAGTACATAAAGAAAGTGTTATATTAAGCTTATATTGGACATTCTACTCTTTAGGTAAGGCTAAAGATACGCTTTGTTGAATCTAGTAAGATGAATCCACGAAATGACTAAGCGGGTAATTTGAGTTTTCGATTTGATGTTAAGTTCCTGCAACTGAATTGACCTAAAACCTTGATATATTTTTTCAAGGTTCTACGAACGAACGAACACCGCCCTATATTTGCAAAGTGATTCATTGTTATATTTACTTGTTCCAGGAAAACGAGATAACATTTAAAGAGTAATGTGGATTACTTATCTTTGTGGGTTTCAATGTCACCAAAGTTTCATACTGTGACCTACCAAGTGAACAACACTACAGTTGTTACACAAGTTGTTTCATATTATGTATGATATCCCGAAATGGGCTTATCTATTCTACACCCAATCCCACCAGCCAAATGTTTGGATGTTTGGTGATGTTTGATCATTTTCCTTGTGATTTCAGTGTATATGCTGCTATTTTGATCACGTTTCAGGCAGGTATTTCTTAATAGCGGTTTAAATAAACCGGTTAAACCGTTACGCAGGCTAATAATATTCTCGCTTTCAAGAAAAAACAAAATGACTGGCTTATCGAGCAAACTTTTTATACCTATGATGAATTCATAGTCTTTTAATGTAAAAATGTATAATTAATTGATTTGTGTTTATTTAATTGACTTATACATCTACATATTTTTATCATTATGACATTTTATTTAGAACTATTTTTATTGAAATTTTAATCATATTTATATTTGACATTGTTATTAATTATCAATGTATGATACTTTTAGTAGAAAATGAATTATGTACAAATTGACTTATAATATTTATTATGTATAAATTACTAATATGACTACTATTACTATTAACTGGTAGGCTGTAGGAGTTGGACACAGCTTGATATTTACTAAACAGATCTCCGTATAGAAGTTTTTAGGAAACTGGAATATCTTTGAAAGAATACAAAGACACGTTGGGCTATGTAAAGAACAATCTGCCTGCGTCTATTTTCCCGGAAGAGTACAATCTAGGAGTCTTCAAATCTAGAGTGAATAAGTTCTTTCTGGTAAAGCGTGCTTTATCTTAGGCCACATCTCACTTGCAAAAGTGAGATGGTGGTCAAACGCATTACCATCACCAATAAAAAATATATAATCTCACTTCACATTATACAGCGTAAGTATTCCGAAAAACCTTTTTCTACAAGTTTTTATTTCGTGACTTAGTAGTCGTCATCATTATAATATATATCACTGTGCCCAATTTGAGCATTTGTTTTTTTTTTAATACAGCAGAGGTGGCAAACAAGCTTACGGCCCACCCGATGGTAAGCGGTTACCGTAGCCTATGAGCGCTTGCAATACCAGAGGCATCACGCACGCGTTGCCGACCCCGAACCCCCTTCCCCCCTAAAGAGCTCTGGCAACTTTACTCACCGCAGGAACACAACACTATTTGAAACAAATAATGTTATATGGCTGCGATCTTCTGTAAGGCGGAGGCATGATAAAACGAATAGACTTTAAGCAGATACAGACAGCAGACCTACGAACGGATAGACCACGATTGCGAAACTAGAAGGGTCCTACTCGGACTGCGGAGCCCTAAAAAGCAATAGGTTCTCGTCTGTAATACCAAGACATTGACATTCCTCTCAGATGAGGATCTGAGCGTCTGGACGTCTTCCTTCAAGAAGTCTAAGGGTCCGAGGCAGGGAGAGATTTTATGAGATCCTTCAGTTTCAATTGATTCAAATAAAAGCGAGAGTAATAAAAAACAACATACCGGCTATCCAACTAGCAGCTGATACAGCACCACATCAAGTGTTCGCAAAAATTGTGCATGCGCTAAAGAAATATCTAAAAATAGTGGGTTCGTTCATCCAAACCTAAGGTCGACCGCCCACAGCATCCCAATTTATCTTACTACATATCGACGTGTTTGAAGATCACTCGTCGATTGTTTAGAATCAAGCTGGATGTGTTTATTTGGACGGGGCAGATGGTGTATGCCTTAAATCTGGTTTTTGCATTTTTTGCGTGAAAGAAATTCCATGCAGTTTTTACTTTAATACTCAATTTTTCCGGGAAAACGGGACCAGGGCCCTACCTACGTCTTATTTTTTTTATTAGAACCCTATTGTGACGGTGATTTATAAAATACGGGCCTAAGGCTGCGTTTCCACCAGAGATGTGCGATGGAAATGTGTCGTGCGAGGATGTCTTGATGTGTTGTGAAAATGTGTGGGTGTTTCCACCAAAGCTATCTAAAGAGCTTTCATAACGGATCCAAATCATAACTAATTTAGAATTAACAATCATAATTAATTGGTTAGTTCTTCGCAAAGTTACTTCCCACTTAATCACCTGTGCCGATAGGTCGATAGGCGGCGCTAGGGGCGTATCTCGGCCGTCCTACACCTACAGATAATATACTGTTTATAAACCGTGTTGAAGGGCACTGTTTATAAGTACTTAATAAATTGAATTACGACAATTCGTGACCTTGAAAAATAATTTCTACATCTATATTTTACTTCTTCCACAAATATGCTTACTTTACTTAAAAAGGACATTTGAATATTTAAGTAAGTAGGTAAGAGCGAGTAACACTCGTATTGTGATAATTCCGAAATATAATTTGGAACAATAAATTTGAATATATCAATCAGTATTTATCCCATACAAGCTTCAGGCTAGTACAAACTTCAAAAACCATAGGGGTTGAAATTCTCAAAAGTAAAATTAGGGAAAGTCACTTAAAAATATAATTAAAAATATAACTTAGTAGGTACATGTAATTCAGACTCGCACTTAATCAAGACTCGGGAAGAAAAGACTCAATATAAATATATATTTTTTGGTCTTTTGTTTGAGTCTCGCTCGACGTATGCATAATTTTATTAGTAGGTATATAAAATTCAGACCCAAACTGAATCAAAACCCATGAAAGGAAAATTATTATTATTCATTTAATTCAGACCATGCCCATATTAATGTTAAAAATAATAATTACATAATTAATTACATAAAATCATAACACATTACACAAACAAATAACATAACTCAACTTGTTTGAGTACCGTTTGAGTCTGAAAGTAGCCCAACTTTTTTAACTCCTGTTGAATCCTCGACATGTAGTTTTTCTTGGGTTTAACTAGAAAAATACAATGCACAAAAACACGTGAGATTGGGCTCAAGAAAGATAAGTCCGTGACATTCACCCCAGCGTATCTCATTTCATTTTCCTAGAAAACATGTGTTTTGTGAAATTAACTGATAAAAGTGACGATAAAGGTGTTTAAGGCTGACATATGGTATTTTAATATAAGATTGTAAAGTGTTTCGATGAAATTTTAAGAGCTCAGAAGGAAAATAGAGCCAAAGCTTTGTTAGCCAAGTATAGTCGACATATTCTCTGATCTACAGGCGATCAGATTCTTGAAGATGTCTTAGGGGGTAGACAGAGACATGTAGACAGAGACATGACAGAAACATTCGGCACATGCCGCAAAGAGTTTAGGAGTTTTTATCAAAGGAGTTTGCATTTTTTTTATCGCATCATCACTTCCATCAGCCTGTAGAAGTCCACTGCTGGACATAGGCCTCCTCCAAAGAGTTCCATGACAAACGGTAGTAAGCCTTCTCCATCCACCGACTTCCCGCAACCTTCACAATGTCGTCGGTCCATTGGGTGGGCCTTCCAACACTGCGTCGACCTCGCCCGGTTCGGGGCCATTCGAGAACTTTCACCTCATCATCGCTTATTGACGAACTTATCATCAGTCCTCGGGTCCTACCATGGCGACTTATTGTCATTCAAATGCAAGCGTGGCCGCACTATTTTACACAAATTTGAACCATAAATTTTTGTGACTCAACCTAAGTCACTGCCTAGGATTCGCAATGTCAGTGGTACGGGGCATTATCCTTTGCTTAATTTAATAATGCACTTTAACCTATCTCTCTCGGCAAGCAAGATGAAAGTGCTAAGCTATGTTTGTTATTGTATTCTATAATATAAGAAAAAACTTTTGAATCCTAAATATAATTGTAATTTCTATAAACTTACCGGGAACCCTGAAAAAACTTTCAGAAGAAACTAAAATTAATCACCAACACCAAATTATTTTCTTTCAATCTGCGATATATTTTCAAAATATTGCAAAGATCGAACGTTTGAATATAGAAATTCGCGATCATTTTTCAAAATTTTTAAACGCGAACGCGCGCGCCCCTTACCGGCCAGTATCAAACTGATGCGTTCAAAGATCAGCAAAGTCTGTAGTGAACCAAAACGGGCACTATTGCCAACTCGGGCACTTTTTGGACATTTTTTGCGAATTTAGAATGAATGATAGCCAGAATTTTGCTAAACAAGTGAGTGAATCCGCGGAGGCATAATTCCGCGGAGATTTCACTGCTTTGAATTTTGTAATTTCCGGACACACATATCTATTAATTAGAATGCTCTTGAATTTTCCACTTCAATACGTCTTTATCTAGAAATTTCTAGAATGGTGAGATGTTCGGTATTGACCACTGACGTACTCTTTGTAAAATAGGATCATTCACGTTTAATGTTATTAATGACAGCACTGACACAAAAAGTAACCAGATGTCATTAATTTGGGGAAATGGCTACTTTTCGCGGTGGATCACGAGTTGGCAATGCGCGTGGGCATGTAGCCCGGTGAGATTGAATCATGCTCCTTATCATTGCAAATCCAGACCTTACTATTTAGTGTTAAAATCTATTTTCGATTAAATATCGATGTTACCTTTAATAGTACAAGTTAATTGTTTATTGAAATGATAGAGCTTTCGTACTTAAAGCGACGGTGAGCCAGAATTCTCTAGAACTTAATTGGCGAATAGTTTATACTCAACTCATAGTTGTATAAAAAAAACAAGGCAGTAAGCCAACGGCCCACCTGTTGGTAAGTGGTAACCGTAGCCTATGAACGCTTGCAATATCAGCGGATTTTCGAATCCGAAATATTTTAATATTGAGTATCACTGTATAACATTTTCCTTATCGTACACTAATATAATAAAAACGACATTCGGGATGGTGTATTGGAGCTATCGGTGCTTCCACCCAAAAGCCATTCGCAGAGTCGACTCGGTGACTTAGTTTGTTAGAGCATCCCCGTCTCTAGAACAGGGTGCGGGTTAGAATCCCAACTAAGTCAGATTTTTTTGGGATGAGTAAAATCTTGCGAACTAAGTTTCACACATCAGTTTGCAAGATTCCAAACATTAAGTTTTGAGTCTCACCTTGTTCAACCGGAACCACCCACACTGAAGCTCTACATTCCATTTTGTGATCAAAGATATCGAAAAAAATGCCTTAGTGCTCACCATCAAGCCCCGTTTGTTGCCGGATTCTTCTAGGATTTATCATTCATCATTTCAGCCGTACGACGTCCACTGCTGAACATGGCCACAGACAGAGCGAATTCCTTATCATGTGGGGTGATTTTCCCGTACTCACCACGCTGGGCATGCGGGTTTGCGAGCGCAGTTAGAGCTATCGTTGTTAAAATGAGGGACGCTGCTGCCCATCCCCTAGCTTTTTTCCCTTAGTCGCCTCTTACGACATCCGTGGATAGGCCACCACGGTCAAGGATCTTCTAGGATTGGTCGCAAGAAACAGGCGTAGTTTCTATGATGTTTCAAAGTGATCGTAGTGATTTATTGAAATAAACGCCTTTTGACTTCGACTTTGACTTAACAAGGCAGCACAATCAGCCCCTCAAAACAAGTCCATTGACAGTTCAACTGGATTCACGGACCCCATGTTGCGGGCCGGGGTCATGAGCAGTACCTACAGGTCAGGACAGTCCGACAATGACCCTGGTGGTGGGCACTTTTAATGGTCGCCGGATGCGTTAAGCATTCTGGTATTTTGAGCAGCATATGATGAACGACCAGCTTTGTTAGTTTATGGACCTTCAGCCAAATTTGATTTGAAATGTTTGTAAACAAATCGCCCATTTTTAACCTGAAATTTTCGGTGTATTTACATTTGTTAATAGATGTGTAATAACTTTTTCTTAATTTATAGATTGATGTCAAAAATCAAATATTTGCAGGTCATGCAAACATTTGTCGCTTCGGAGGTGAAACCCGCACCTCGTGCGCTTTGGGGTTTCAATAGAAATACAGTGAACTTAATAAACCATAGGGGTAAAAATCACCACCCCGCCATTACGGCTGCCTAGTTTTGGTCACCTAACTAATGCAAGGCTTTACATTAGAAAGGTGTGTTTCGTAATTATTAGAGGTGATCCATAATACGAGTATGTACTACTATACCGGAAGGGGCTTAATCAATAAATAAAACGAAAGAATATTCGATGAAAAAAATAATATATATTTTTTAAACGTTAAAACATTTTAAAATATCGTAGGCAATAAGTTATTTCTTTTGATTTTAAATTAATTATCTACGCTGAAGGAAATCCTAAGACAAATAATACCAAAAATTTTAAGTTTTCGGGTTAGATGGGAATCGATCCCTTGTTTACGGGGATGCGCTAACCACTGCGCCATCGAGACAATTCCTCGCCCAGTCGAAATTATTTGAGATCTTCCTTCGCTCAAAGCGCCACTCGCCGGTAGACATACATGACAAAGGTTGGGCAGGGTCATGTGTTAGACCTATGCCTCCCCCGAAGATTAACGCGATGAAAAAAGCAACCATCACAATGTCATCGATCGATCTATTGGCTGGGGGAGAAATGATTATTATTTATTTATTCATTAGGACAACAGAGTCCACAGTGTAAAAGAGTAAAGACTAACTAAGGTTAAAACTAAAAGCTATTTAGTCCTCTGTATGAGCTTCCACACTAGACGACAATCAAATTTCTCAGTAATCGCGTTTAAGATGCCGTTATTACTTCCGCAACAGGGATGCTGTTTTTTGCAAGATGGCGTCAAAGGTGTCGGTGCGCGCTTCGGCAAACTACAGCGCTGCAGAAGCGCGGAAATCGCAAGCGCTGGATTTTTAAGTCGTTTGCAGCGATGCCGGACTATGGAGGGCGCAGAGGGCGCTGCAGCCGAAAAAAGTTAGGTTGGGGCAACGAGCTCAATGGCACCACTAAGGCTACTGGTCGTATGCAAGCTTTGTGAAGTGTCACCTTATTTCTAAGGGACGTTTTACTCTTCTTGCACAAGAGGGCATAGGGCCGGCCAAGATAGAACTTGGCGCTGTTACCTACTTTATTGTTGTGGTCGTGGAAGGATAGATATATTAGACCCCCAGAGATTAAGCCTAGCCTAAGTTAGCCTTTTATAATGTACCCAATATTTGACCCACAGTAAAGAGGAAGGATATAAGGGAAGAGGTAGACCAAAGCAAAGATGGATAGACTGTGTGAAAGATGACATGAGTAAGAAAGGAGTGAATACTGATATGACGGCTGATAGAGGGGAGTGGAAGAGAAAAACATGTTGTGCCGACCCTACATGAAGTGGGATAAGGCAGGGAGATGATGATGATGATGATTTGACCCACAGTCTCGCAGGATGTAGTACACTTGAAATAAAATTATTATCACTACGTTTGAAATGCCTTTTGTACTACCAATAGGTACCTATTCTCCCCCGTAAATTCACTACGCAGTTACGTCCAATGATTCTATCAAAACATGACCTAAGATGTTTTATGTCAGAACAATTGCATAACAATCCACTTCAATCAACATGTGACCTGTAGATTCGTTCTAGAATTTAGGACCAGAATAGAAAGATGTATTGATGTCCTGGTTTCGTGATGGAAAGCGCAGATGCTGATGTGTTTGTGCAGCTAATAAATGACCTAGGTATTTATATAGGTGACCTATACGCAAGTGCCCCGGTGTTGCGTTGTTGGACATTAACTCTATATTAAACTTACGTATATAGCATATAGCATATAGCTCGCAGAACCGACAACCGTTGGGGAGTAAAGGTTCTCGAATGGCGACCACGAACCGGGCGACGCAGTGTTGGAAGGCCCCCCACCCGATGGACCGATGACATTGTGAAGGTTGCGGGAAGTCGGTGGATGGAGAAGGCTCAAGACCGTTCGTCATGGAACTCTTTGGGGGAGGCCTATGTCCAGCAGTGGACTTCTACAGGCTGATGATGATGATGAAACTTACGTAAAACGGGATTAAAGAATTGAAATTATTTTAAAGAAAGCAGAAATCTAATTAGGTGATTACGCAATTATAATATTTTATAGAAAAAAAAATATTTTATCGATTATCCGACATTATACTTTGTTCATGATAATGTTCATGATGATGATACTTTGTCCGCAAAACTACATTATTCTCAATATGTATGTTACTGCGTCGAAAAAGTGCCACAATTTTTGGCCTTCACAACACAGCAGCAGCAGTAGGGCACAGCGCGATTTTCTCGCTCTAAATTGGAGCAGTCCGGCGGAGGTACCTCCGCCTTACAGAAGATCGCAGCCATTAGGTATTTGTTTCAAATAGTGTTGTGGTCCTGCAGTGCTCTTTATGACGTTAGGGGAGGGAGGGTTCGGGGTCGGCAACGCGTGCGGGATGCCTCTGGTATTGCAGCGTTTATAGACTCGCTGTAGCCACTTACCAAAGGCCTGTTTGCCATCTTAATTTTATAAAAAAAAAAGCTAATCGATTCCGTCAGAAAACCTCCCAAAATTGTTCCTACTCGTATGCACTACGTAAGCGGTAGGTACATTAAGCAATTATGGTCAATTCCCGCCGAATTCGGACCTCACCCAAGGCCTAAATCTAGCTCAATGATTGCGTCCAGATGAAAATGGTCCTTATCTCAAGGTGGAAAGGAATACTGTGCCGGTTATTTGTCGGTATATTAAAATGGTTTGTGTTGGTTAGGTTCAAAGTCACCGCTGGATTGCGTAGCCAACCTTAGAACAACTAGAAACTGGAGGACACTCAGTATTATTTTTTTATATAGATACCCGATGGACCGGCGACATTGTGAAGGTTGCGTGAAGTCGGTGGATGGAAAAGGCTCAAGACTGTTCGTCGTGGAACTCTGTGGGGGAGGCCTATGTCCAGCTGTGGACTCTACATGCTGATGATGATGATGATATCGATATTGCAAATTTTATGCCATAGGTATTTTTGTTTACGGTTAAAAGTATCTGTAGGTATGAGTATCTGCCATATTTTTAGTCACGACAAACTTGACAAGAGCTGGTAAGAAACACTGCTAGCAATTTATGGTTCGATTCCCGCTGCGGGACAAATGTTTGCATGATCCGCATATATATGTTCCGGGTCTGTGTGGTACCATGGTATCTACTCGTAGCTTCTGATACCCACGACACAGGGAATCCGAGTGTCATGATCAGTGTGGGATCAGGACGACGTTTTATTTATACATTTATGAAGAACATTATTAGCTCTCAGACAGACACCGAGACTCTACGAATGGCTTTTGGGTGGAAGCACCGCTCCACTACACCATCCCGAAGGTCGTTTTCAGGCTCATTTTATCAGCTCGTGTGGTAACCATTATATAAGTGTTAAGGCAAATTATGCAGTGATACTTAATAGGTATTAAAATATTTCGGATTCTAAAATCCAGATCGGCGTCGGCGAGCGTGATGCGGTCATAGGCTACGGTTACCACTTACCAACAGGTGGGCCGTTAGCTTACTGCCTTGTTTTTTTTTATACAACTATGAGTTGAGTGTAAACTATGAGTTGAAGTGGCATTGCTTATTCATTGTTTATTCTTTATTGTACACAAGAAAAATACAGATACAAAAATTAAAAAGAAAGGTATGTACAAAGGCGAGCTTAACCCTAAAAAGCGTATTCTTCCAGCAAACCTTTGATGCTAGAGAGACGTGATTATAGAGGGAGGTTCGTGTACCTACAATGTTTGATAGAATATTATATTTATAAACATACATATACCTATTAATATTACTATACAATAAATACCTACCTGTTCAAAAATATATATTTAATTAGCTAATTTATTATAAATATATATATATACAGAATTTACAAGGAAAGGTGGCATTGGCCATATATCTCGTAGACCTGGCAACCGTTCGGGAATAAAGGTTTTCGAATGGCCGCGAACTGTACCTATTACGTATGTACCTAGACCTTATTGTAACAACATAAGTGCAATGAACAATTTGATTTGATTTGACCAGGTAGAAGTTTGTGGAAAGTAGGTGAATGAAGACACATGATTGTTTATCGTGGTACTTGGGGGTGACCTACTGGTATCTGGAGCTGGCGCATGTTTACCTGAATAACCGATCTGGCCAAATGGTTGTTTTAAAGTACCCACTTGGCGTATCCTTTTATCGCTGGTCTGCGACTGACTGCGACACCGACAGGACCACGTGTGAATGGGTGCATCAAAGATTGAGGAAGTATTTAAGAAATTCGCGACTTCTGGGAACTAGACTTCAAATCTGGAGCTGCGGTTCATAGCTCTAGATTTGAAGTCTAGTTCGCAGAAGTTGTGAAATTCTAGAAGCTTTATAGACTGAATTCATAGCTCAGTTAGTAGTAATTTTTTTTTTTTTTATACAACTGAGTTGGCAATCAAGCTTACGGCCCCCCTGTTGGTAAGCGGTTACCGTAGCTTATGAGCGCTTGCAATACCAGAGGCATCACGCACGCGTTGCCAACCCCGAACCCCCTTCCCCCTAAAGAGCTCTGGCAACCTTACTCACCTTACTCTCTACTACTCCTTGTTTTCAGTAACTCTGCTTTCTGCGCTAGGGTTCGCGGGTTCGATCCCCGCACTGGACAAACATTTGTGTGATAAACACAGATGTTTGTTTTGTGTCTGGGTGTTAAATATTTATTTATTATCTATATTAGTCTCTGGTCACCATAGTACAGGCTGTGCCTAGTTTGGGATCAGTTGAACGTGTGAATATGTCCGGAATATTAATTTATTTAAGTAAAGACTTGTCCAGTGTCCCGCTGCGTGTTACTCGTTCTTTCTTGGTGACCCGTATTAGGTCAGATCATACGTGAGCATGCCCACGATGTTTTATTCACCTTTTCAGAACACTTCTTAAGCCGTATTCAAACGGCAAGCGATATGCCATCTAAAATTAACTTCAAAATGATTCTTATGACTTTTGAATAGGATCTAGGATCTTTTTGAAACGAATTTTACATGACATGTCAAGGACATATTATGCATGCGATAATATGTCCGCATAAGTTTTTTTTTTATATCCCAACAATTTTATGTTTAGACGGGAATCGAAGAGGGTGCCCTGACCACAGCGCTACCTAGGCAGGGGCCTAGGCTATAGGAAGGGAAGTAATGGAGGGCCAATACGGGTAGTATTGGCCCTCCATTACTAAAGGAAAAAAGCTAAGGGATGGGCAGCAACGACCCCTGTCAACAATAGATTTATCTACTCGCCAATCCGCATGCCCAGCGTGGCAAGTATGGGCAAATCCCCTAAATGATTGTTTGGGTGCAGGCCGTACAAAGTCGGTCGCGCTGGAAATCTATGGGCCTTTGTTCAACAGTGAACGTCCTACAGCTGAAATGATGATGATAATATAAAATTCCCAGCAGTGGGTGTGACGGAAACACCAGATTTCTTCCAGGTAGCAACAAAATTATGACTCCTACCAGTGGGTGGAATCAAGGTACGTAATCATAACATTCCATACATTCCACATTGACGATGATACACTTAATCCACCATATTAATCTACAAGGTGATTCATGATATGTATGCTAACCCGAAAGGGGCTGATTCTTCACCCAATCGGCAATAAAGTTTGTTCCTTTTTTTCTTCTTAAAATCTTTTGGTAATACAACAATTTTCAATTGTTTTATAATTACTTGTAATTAATGTTACTCACCAAATAGAGCTTAATTGAAATTGGGAAGCTTTTTTTCATATTTTCATATTACCGCTAATCGTCTTTCTTTTCGTTGATAGAATAAGCCAATTTAGTAATAAGCTTGACCCCACAAAAGTACCAAGGTAGGCCCAGACCCGGCACCTATATTTGCAGATCATGCAAACATTTGTACAGCAACGGGAATCGAACCCACACATCTTGCGTCTCAGACAAGCACTCGCCTGCTACGCCACCGCCAGTTGGTGTAGAATTATAAAAAAAATCACATGGTCACTGAGTTGAAATCTTCTCCTCTTTTTAAAGTCGGTTACAAAGAAGTAGCGCCTTGGTTCCATTCCCACACGCACGTCGGATGCGCAGTTCATGTCACCACACCAATGACCGAAATAGTGATGTATGTCATGTCACATATCGATGTTTTTCGACACCATGTCCATTTGGACATGGTGTCCAGCGACGTTTTTCAAGCTATGTCCTAATATCGGTGTTCTTCGACGCATGTCCACATTTGCTGTTAGGATCTATGTCCATATATCGATGTATTTCGACCGATGTTAAAATATTGGTGTTTTTCGATCCATTTCCAAACATCGATTTCATTCGTCCAATGTCCAAACATCGATGATATTGGACTCATGTTAAAATATTGATGTTTTCGACACATGTCCAAATATCGATGTTTTCGATACGTCCAAATATCGATGTTATACCCAGGTCTAAGCATAAATGAATATTCAGGAACTTATATCTTTTTTTTTATAGTGGTAGGTAATACTATGATTTTATAATACTTATCCAAAAAATTTCGACTCCGACGGGATTTGAACCCGCAACCTTCCCCCTTAAATACGGGGATGCTCTAACCAACTAAGCGAAGGAAGGAGGGGAAGGTTGCGGGTTCAAATCTCGTCGGAGTCGAAATTTTTGGGATATTATAAATTCAGGAACTTGTTTGCGTTATGTAAAAATGTATGTATTTTACATAAGAACGAGTACTTTTAAATAACCTACAATCAGTTCTTGTGATGTCAAAACTCATTTGATTGACCCTCTTACGGATTCATTCATGTACAGTCGCTTGCATTGAGATGTATCTTCAAAATGATGCTACTGTTCAAAATATAGAGATTTACAAAATTATATACATAATCAATGGAAAGTCGTCTCCGTTGCCGGCGTCTGTGTTTCCGAATATCTATAATTTGGGTGTCTTCAAGACCAGAGTGAATAGTTTCTTCTAGGCAAACGTGCTACACCGTAGACCACATCATTACTTAACATCAGGTGAGATTGTGGTCAAACGTTAGCCTATTTTGTATATTAAAAAAAAAGTCTTTTTCAGTGATTGGTCATCTTTTCGAACGCCTATTGATCGAAAAAACAAGTGCCATGCACTTGAGTAATAGAAAGAAAGAAAGAGCATTTATTTGTTCCCAAAACAACATAGATAAAAAGACAAAAGTATGACAAAATGTCTTTGAGCTATATCGCACACTCAAATTTCAAACTCAAAATTGACTTAATCGGATCATTTTGAAATAAGTTTTAAATATATTTTGGATGACATCGCCGTTTGAACACGGTCTGACAAGCATTACTGTCAAGTTGCAGTGCTGGCTCATTTAGCAGCCATTATTTTGGTATCAGTGATCTCTTTTCAACTTCACTTCTTAAATCTCATAAAAATGGCTCAAGGAAAGTGATGACGTCTAAATCTCTCAGCAACATTTTCTTTTAAACCGAAACCCATCTATCTTGGAAACAATAAACAAATACTTGAGCCACTTAGTAACGAGGCGGACCGGTGAAATTAATTACGTAAGCAAATAGCTGAGATGGGATCTTTCACCGGGATATCTTCCAGACAAACTATTAATTAATAAACAGTAAGGCACGACTTGATTTATTTATGCGTGCTCTAGAACATTTTGCGCGTCTCTGTTCTTAGAGGGTTTTCACTAAATAATCAAAGCTAATTCAAAATTTCAGAAAAGCGTTTTTTTTTTTTTATGTTATACGGAGGTAAACAAGCTTACGGCCCTCCCCCTAAAGAGCTCTGGCAACCTTACTCACCGCAGGAACACAACACTATTTGAAACAAGTAATATTAGTAATATTAGTAGTAAGTTATTTGGCTGCGATCTTCTGTAAGGCGGAGGTACCTAGGCGGGCTTCTCCAATTTAGAGCGAGAAAATCTCGCTGTGCCCTACCTCCTCCGTAAACAGATACGTTTACGTACACGTACGTTTACGTACACGTACGTTTCTAGACATATATTTTTATTTTATATACAAGGTGATTCATAATAAGCGATCCCGAAAGAGGCTTATTCTACCCCTAATTCTAATTATTATTCTAAAGTGGTCAGACCAGCACTGACATCCCGCTGTGGGGTGTTTTGTGTATTTGTAATGTAACTTGGAAATTCGTAATTTTTCATTGAAAAACTCATTGCCAAAATCAGCTGCTTTGGGGTCACATCAGTTGAAACTAATGATTAAACTGTTTTAGTATCTAAAATCTGATGTCGTACATCTTGTACGGTTTATAATTTGATATAAAGATGGTTAAAAATACAAAGAAGCAAATTTGATAAAGTTCGGAACTTTGGGAGAATGCTGTTTTTTTATTTGTTAATATTCTTTCTTTTTGTGGATAAGTGTAATCAGTCCGGACTCAAAATTGACTTATTTTCACACCTTTTTCTTACTAGCTTAAGCCCACGGCTTCGCTCGCGTGGTACGAAGTAGAGTTTCTCGGGAGTTTCTCCCGGATGAATTCAAAAATGTCTTTCCCAAAATGATCGATAAAATTCGCGACATCACTACGGAGAAACAGGGTCATTCCCCCACAACAAATCATTTTTAATTATGTACGTATTCTTCAATCTTTCCATTAGGCAGCTGTTAAACAATAATGCGAAATGGTCGTTCCACCAATGGCCGGCTGGGGTCTGTGACCCTATTTTTTTCGCAGGATGGGGCCAATGTTTGTAAAATGGGTCAGCGCGAATTGTCCGGATCGCCTAAATTTAGGTCATACGAAATTGATTGATTTATTTTCATGTGTATGGTTGAACTTTATATTCCGAGTGAATAATAAAAGCACTGAAAAGTTTATTTTGAACAAAAATGAATTTTATAAGGTTTATAAATAAATGTGCTCAATTTGAATACGAAAATAACTGTTATTTCATTAAACAAATTAATAGTGTCAGATTACCATTAATTCCAATTATGTAGGGTTGTTTAAGTAGACCATAAATTTCAATTTTCCGTAAAGTGTGGGCAAAATGCGCCCGCATGCGACACCCCTGGTTGCAAGTGAGATCGCGAGCCAAGGCTAGCGAAGGACAACGTTCCCATCCGGTGCAAACGAACCTAGGGCTGCCTAAAATAACGTCAAGCATTTATAGCAAAAACAAAACATTCAATTCAATAACTTTATTTCAGGCAAACAATAGAATAACACAACAGATGGAATTTCATTATTCTACGACCCATATACAAATATATACCTTAAAGGCTAACTAGTATACATGCTACTATATATATAAATAAATTGAATTTCCATGTAAAAACTGCGACGCAAAATATCAAACATAAATAAATAATAGCTCTCCAATATTTGTTCCCTACTTTCAGCTAGCACGCTGACCTTTATTTTCTTATTACCTTGAAGTTGGCTGTTAGAAAATGCTTGTAGCATTAAGCCCTCCTTTTGTACACCTTGTATTATGTGTGTGCATTAAAGAATTAAATAAATCAATTGTTTCTTGTGTATTTTGTAAATATAAACTTGTATGGAAAAACAAATTCAGTACCTACGTCACAGATTAAATATTATGCTAATGTTTTGATATATAAGCCTGATACCTGTCTGTTCTATCAATATTAAATAATTATTAGTTACGTCAATCAGCTTAATGATTAACGTAACTAAGTGTTCCATAGTGTACCAATGAAATGAAATGAAATGAAATGAAATAATGTATTTGCATGAAGCGTGGTACACAATTTGGACATAAATAATAGTGATTAGACTCACACACTTCGCCAGGAAACCTGGCATGCAAATTTAAAGTAAAAATAACATTGACTCTATTTAAAATTACATAATATTATTGGATTAAAAATCTATATAAATAATAAGATTAGATCAGATAATGGTAGAATGGTTGAATATAATGAATAATTAGGGTTCGTTTTATTTCTGTAAATAAAGTTTCTACAGGTATAACAAATAAATAGCTCCTCAGTTCTGTTATAACGCAGTAGTTGAAGTAGCATAGAGCGCAACTAAATATAACATCATTATAAAATGTTTCTTTGTAGAAAAATACGTTAAAAAAATAAATAACACTCATTATAAGAAATAAACGTCTTTAAACATTAATAAACTGTTTTTTGTAGGTACAAGTTTCTGACCCCAAGTGAAATTCGAGGATATTATAATTTTCGTCATTACCATTACTATTGACAACCCTATCTAAATAAATGAACCCTGAACTTATAACTAGTGCTAATGCCTCACATGCTGAATGGGTGAAAGGGAAGGATATAGTCAGAAGACATCTACAAACTTGAAAGTTCAAACTTTGAACTTCGAACTTCAATCTTCACTATATTCCTTAAAATCTCAAGGATCATTTTGAAATCTAGTTGAGTTTACGCCTGGGGCCCAATTCTACTAATTCAATGACTTCAACATGGCAATGGTTCAATGGCAAAATGGCCACTTTTGACACTTTTGGTATTCTGCTATTACAGTCGTTTATCAATGGCAGTCATTGTGATACCAATTGACCAATGAAATCAAAGAAACAAAGGTGGCTACAATCGTAACTGAATGATAATGATGCGATCATTATCATTCGATTATCATTTTCAAGTCATTGAATTAGTAAATTGGGGGCCTGTTCTTCGCGACCAAGCCTAGAAGATACTAAAGATGTTGAATGAAAGGATTGAAAAACCCGTAGAAGCTACGTGGTAGAGTCAACACACGCACACAAACATAAACGAACCCATACACAGAAACGCACAAAATCGTTTTAGTTTTCGTTTTTTCCTGAGTTTTTTTTAATACCTATTAAAACTTTTTACCTGTAGACGAACATTATCAATTTGTATAAGATTTTGTCCAACCAGTTCCGGCGGGGGCATAGGTACGCCATCTTACAGAATCTCCTAGTTTGGGTACCTACATATTTTTTCCAGTGCAATTGTGTAAGCGTAATGGCAATGAAGTTCGTTCAAAGCGTTCCAAACTAGACAAGGGAAAACTTTTAGATCTAAGCTTCTTCCTTTTCATGATTAAAAAACTTCAGATGTCGCTAAAATTAATAAAATCATCCTCATAACTACTAACTTCATTACCATTTCGCTTACGCAATAGCACCCTCGGTCCTACGATTACATTTTATACAAAACCTGGTGTACGTACATATAGATGATGTGCAAAAGTGAAGTTTGTTACATATCACACACGGTCAACTGTTCCCAAACTAGGCATAGCCTGTACCATGGCCACCAGAGACTGATATACATAATAGATTAATATTTAACACCCGTCATAACAAATTCCTGTGTTAATCACACAAATGTTTGTCCAGTGCGGGAATCAAACCCGCAAGCTTTATTTACGTTATCTTTAACTTAACACTTGACTAAAAGACAATGTTGTATTTCCTTTGTTGCTAACACACAGGATCTCAGAGCAGGATGCTTTTCAGGAAGGAAGACATGTCAAATGGTGGGGTCAAAATGTGTGGTCCGTACCCCCATGAGCTTGAATTCGACCTGATTAGATGCGGGCGACCACACACGGCTCACTGTCGTGAGGGGAATTTTGAGGAGAAATCACAGTATTTACTTTGTTAAATTAAATACTGTGATCTCTCCTAAATACAAGGTGATTCATAAAAGGTAATTCTATCCCGAAAGGGGTTTATTCTTCACCCAATGACTGGCCTCATAGCTCAGTTGGTAGTAACTCTGCCTTCTGCGCTAGAGGTCGCGGGTTCGATTCCCGCACTGGACAAACATTTGTGACTAACGCAGATGTTTGTTCTGTGTCTGGGTGTTAAATATACATCTATTATGTATATCAGTCTCTGGTACCCATAGTACAGGCTATGCCTAGTTTGGGATCAGTTGAAAGAGTGTGATATGTCCGGAATATTAAAAAAAAAAAAAATTGGCAATCAAGTTTGTTCTACGACTTCTGGAATTTTTCATTTAATAAAATCTCAATTCAAAAACCAGATGTTTTTGCGGTAAAATCAGTTAAAACTCAATTATTTCCCTGTTGTAGGAAGTAATCTTGATGGCGAGCTTCTCGTTCGTTTAATAATTATTTAAGATAAAAATAATTACTTAGGATAAAAAAGCGCAAAAAAAGCTTATTTTAAGATATCGATGAAAAAATATAAAGGATCCATTTCATTCTGGGCCTGGTCCATGTACACTACATAGAAAAATTAGAAAAAAATAGGAGATTACAAGAAAAATACAATTTCATTAATTTAAAGACAAATGCGATGGTACAAGAATAGTTCTTTTGGTATGTTTTTACTATGTGAACACTATTTGAAGGCCGCCATGTTGGTTTATAATTGGTATTTGACATGACATTGATATATTTTTCATGTCATGTTGTTTGATTTGATGTTTTTATTTTGTCAGATAAATGTAGGTTGTCAAAATTACATTTCACGCACGTCCATCCGCCATATTTTTGTAGCGCTGTGTGTTGCTCTCTTTGTCGAAGATAATGAAGAATAATGTACCTTAGAACGAAGTCAATTTAAATAAAATAACCAATTTAATACGTTTACTATATTGCTTAGCCATATTTTAGAGTAGTGTACACAGTACAGGCCCAGGCTCCATATATTGATGAAACGTCTCTTTTATTCGATATCTATTTTTATTTGCTAATACCTATAGATAGAACAAGGGATGGTATCATCATCATCAACCTGTAGAAGTCCACTGCTGGACATAGGCCTCCCCCAAAGAGTTCCATGACGAACGGTCTTGAGCCTTCTCCATCCACCGACTTCCCGCAACCTTCACAATGTCGTCGGTCCATCGGGTGGGGGGGCCTTCCAACACTTCGTCGCCCGGTAAGGGATGGTATACGTATTATAAATCACCATGTATCATGAAACACGAAAGCAACATTGTCTCTCTGTACATCTGTTTGTTATTTTTTTACGGCTTACGGCTATACCGATTTTGATAAATAAGAGTTCGATTTTCTTTGATACTTCTTTATACTTACCTAGAGGTCCTTATCCTTGGGTATTTTTACCGCTTCCGAGCCGTGGTACAACTGTGATGTCCAACTTGTTGTACTACGGAGAAGTAAAGTTCAACTCTTTTTGTTTGACATTTATGATTATGACCCGTGGTACAACGGTGGAAGTAAAATTGTGATGATGATCTCATAATCAGATAATCGATTCGATTGACTGGTGAGATAAGCCATTTCGGATGTACGCTTCCTCCAACGATTAATTTAATCGAAAGAAAAAATATTAAAGCTGCCTAGGTAACTTACCTTTCGATCCGAAGGTCGTCGTCTGGAATTCCGGTTGTGCACTAATATATTTCATGATACGAAGGGGCCTATTCTTCAGCCGTGGATAGGCCCCTCCATATCTACCTAACCGTGAATGTCGTAAGAGAAATGAAATGAAATTTATTTGATATACAACAGACTTAACAATAACATGCAATATTAAGTTTTATGTAATTAGTAACATAATGAACTATAATATTCCTAGTTGGACAACATTGGTACCCAAACTAGGATTGCCTGTGTTATGGCATACCAATGCCCTCCGCCAAGCCATTTGTGCAAAGAAGTGAATACGCAGTACAGTATCTAACATACTGTACCGTTATAATATTGTTATTAAGTGTTGTTTTTATTATTATTACTTTTTAATTCAATTATTAGATATTTTAAATTACAAATCAATCATTATTACAATTAATTGTACCTATATACATATTAGAGAATAAGGGAAAAAAGCCTAAAGAATGACTGAATGATTTTTCTTTATTTTCCTTACGAACTACTACCTACTCAATAAATTGAACTAAGTAAAACATGTAAATGCTAGATGACTAAAATTTTTGCGCAGCAGAGCTAAAGGAAAACATGGCCTTTGCTCAGCATTGTGCTGGATAAACACTAATGTTTATTAAGGTGCAGCGCTGGGTGGCGGATTTGCCCTAAGGCCCAGTAGGCCCGGGCCTGGGGCGGCCAGATATTAGGGGCGGCAAATCGTGACCAAAAATTTGTAGAAAATGTCGTAGAAAAGCTCATCATCTCGGAATATATTTACAAATTAGTAAGCTATTATAGTTAATTAAATTTCTGATTTCGATTTAGATAAAGTTGGCAATAAAGTAAATTCACTATGTACCTAGTCTAATGTTGGGTGCTGAGAAAGGGGCGGCACAAGGCCTGGGGCCTAGAGCGGCCAAGACTGCAAATCCGCCACTGCCAGCGCTGCACCTTAATAATCACGTCACGTTAAGATGATAAAAATACCAAACACAGCTGATTTTATTTTATTTTTTTACTCTATATTTTTTTATTTTTTTTAGATTAAGCCCCTTTTGGGATAATACCGAAATATTACGAATCACCCTTGTTGGTATATCCACTAGAAAGGCCTTACTGAAATACTTTAATGTGTGTTTGAAAATAACTGTCTCCGCTAAATTACGCTTGCCTTATAACGTTCGTGGCTTCATAGGAAACCAGGATTTGAGCACTTGCTATGCAGTGTTCGTTAATGTAAATTTAAGTCTCAAGGCCTGCCTTTTTGTGCATATTTCGGGACCAGACGTCGTCTGACTGACTGACAGGAATAAGAATGCATTTTACAGTTCTAAGTAGCCTATCTGCTGCTTATATTTTAGGACGCGACAGTCTGTCTGTCTGTACTTAACATAATCAGTCTCGTAAGTTGTCTTAACAGCTCTTAATTATTAAGTAGACACATGCGGAATGTGGATGTTTTGTGGTTTATGGTCTAGCTAAGAAATTAATTTAAAAATTTGACCCCTTTCCGAAACTTGAAATTGGTTCATTCAAGGACCCGTTCAAAAGCACTGTTCTAAAAGTGCTATATATAGTTTATATATAAAAAATTTCTATAAAAAATTTCTTAGAGCAACCCACCACAGATTTTTGGACAGAAAGTTCTTAAATAAAACTACCGTTCGTCATGGAACTCTGGAAGAGGCCTACGTCCAGGACTTCTTCAGGATGATGCTGATGACCACAGAATAAACTATATCTTCATTGATATAGTTCCTAGGTCCTTCGTTTTCTGAGAACATTATTTATGGACAATTCCACATATAAATCCTTATCAAGGACTTATCATCAGAGAACTTCTATTATTATTGTGGAATCCATCTCAGTTGACAGACAGACAAACAGATAACGTGAATTAATTGTAATTATTATTGTTAATTGTTATATTGCATTCAATTTGTTTGAGTTGGTACTTATACGCTTAAGTTGAAGCGTATAAGTAGAAAAACTAAACTGAAAAAAGTTATTCTCTGCTTCGAAGTGGTCAAATCGTGACTGTGTAAGCCATAATAGCGTAGATAATAAATATTGATTAATTTTGAGTTTAAGATTAGATTAGACACATTTCGTAGGATCCATAGCTTCATACTCTAAGTTAGTTCAAAAAACTAAACTAGATGGCGCTGCTAAATTAGGTACTCACGATTAAAAGGTTAAATTGATTATTGGATATCGAAGCCAATTTCAGAATGACCTTGTCTGGTCTGGTCCAGGTCGTCTGGGTTTGTTTGATGTTTTTTAGGGTTCCGTACCTCATTTGGAAAAACGGAACCCTTGTAGGATCACTTTGTTGTCCGTCCATCTGTCTGTCTGTCTATCCGTCTGTCAAGACCCTTTTTCTCAGAAACGGCGAAAGGTATCAACTTGAAATTTATACCACCTATTAAGGTCTGTGGGCTTATGGTGCCGTATAAAAATCAAAGCTCTAGCATAATGCATTATAAAGATAAGGCAATGAATGTATAATTTTTGTATGGAAATGGCAAAAATCAAAAACCTCTAGAGCACTTCCAGCTACCTCACAATTCTGAAATTTGGAATGCTAGGAGCTTTTGTAACACAAGTAAAGGGAAGAGTCTGAAATTAAGGAATTTCGAAGTTATTTAGGAAACAAAGTTATATTTGCGGTCAATGTCATACAATAACTACGTGAGCCACCGCAAATATAAGTTTGTCAATTCGTACACTTAGATTTTTTATTAATTTTTATAAATCCATTGGTGCACCACCGGGATTCGAACCCACGACCGTACGGAAGCCTCAGGGCGTGTCAGACTATGTTTAAACTACAGTCAAGTGGGACTAGGACTCGCTTAACGATTCCGTAAATAAATGAACACCAAACGTTCACATGCATAGGGTGTTGTGTTCCGTCGTTTCCGCGGGCGGATAGGTACCTACTGCCACGGACAATACGCGTCCCAAGTCGCAGTTTTTACGTGGCAATTAATTGTGTTATTTATATTATTATGTATGTTAGTCTTTAACTCATAGCTCACCTGGAACCTCATAGCTCAGTTGGTAGTAACTCTGCCTTCTGCGCTAGAGGTCGCGGGTTCGATTCCCGCACTGGACAAACATTTGTGACTAACACAGATGTTTGTTCTGTGTCTGGGTGTTTAATATATATCTATTATGTCTCTGGTACCCATAGTACAGGTTATGCCTAGTTTGGGATCAGTTGATCGTGTGAATATGTCCGGAATATTTATATTTATTAAGGTATATAGGCCGTAGTGTAAGAAAAATTCCATCTGTTTTTATTCTATTGTTGCCTGAAATAAATTTATTGTATTGTAGTGAACCCTGACTAGGATTCCCTGTGTCGTGGGTATCAGAAACTACGAGTACCATGGTACCACAACAAACAAATTACAAACCCGTACAAACCGGAACGTAGACCCGTGGTGCAATTGCCTAGCGTAATGGCAATAAATAAATAAAAAAAAATATTTTAGGCTACTTGACATATTACACAAACATGTGTAATATGCCATGGCCCATATTAATAAATACCTTACAGACTAACATACATATAATATTAAACTTAAATAACTACACCACATCTAGAGTCAGGGACTTTCTTGATCGTGAGCGCCTCCCTGTAGCGACGGTAGACCACTCCAGCTGACCAAAATTCGTAACGCAATGAAGTTCGTAACTTTAAGGATAATTTTAACAATCTTAGCAACATTCCAAACGTTTCAAACTTGACAAGGGAAAACTTCAAGACCTTAGCTTCTTCCTTTTCATGTTTGATAAACTTCAGATGTCGCTATAATTGATAAAATCATTCTTAAAATTGCGATCTTCATTACCATTTCGCTTACGCAATAGCCTGGCCGGAACAAATGGTACACTATTGCATTAGGTGCTCCTGTAAAAATAGTGTAACTTTTCGTTAATAAATAAATAAATATTAGCATATCATGTCATAATACTATAATATATCATGACATAAGGAACAGGCATAGCTTCACCTAGTTTCTAAGACGTTTCAAAGTGATCCTAGTGATTTTATTGAAATAAATGCCTTTTGACTTTGACTTTAATGTAATAAAAAAACAAAAGCCATAAGTAGGATGGTGAGTTGGTAGAATGGATCTTACTCCATTCCCACAACAGATCATTTATTTTTTTCTCTTATATTGTTGTACACAATGCACACACAACCCAACCCTATATTATCAAATCTCTCTAGCCCCAAAGGTTTGCTGGAAGAAAACTCTAGTTAGGGTTAAGCTCGCCTATGTACATGACTTTTGAAATAACCATATTATGTATCATGTGTGCAATAATGTTTTTTATTTTTATTTTAAATATTCCGGACATATTCACACGGTCAACTGATCCCAAACTAGGCATAGCCTGTACTATGGGTACCAGAGACTGATATACATAATAGATATATATATATTTAACACCCAGACACAGAACAAACATCTGTGTTAGTCACAAATGTTTGTCCAGTGCGGGAATCGAACCCGCGACCTCTAGCGCAGAAGGCAGAGTTACTACTAACTGAGCTATGAGGCCAGTCAATGACTTCAATGACTTTTGAAATAACCATATTATGTATCATGTTTATGTGTGCAATAAAGAATTCCAGAATTACAGAACAGAGGCCCGAGTTCGTAATGTTCGTGAGCTCCTCTCTAAACCAGTGAGAATAACTTGCCGGTTTTTGTAATGGCGCTTAACGTGACACCATTTTATTTTTATTTTTTTTATTTACTTTTTGTGGCTATGGTGTCACTGCGGCCACAACTGGCCTATTGTGATCGCCACTTTATTTGTGGAGCCCCTTTACAGGGCCTTTAAAGTTCACCGCAAAGCCCAGCAGCTGTTAAAAACTGAAGGATTTTCTTTGGGGTGAGTTGCTTGACACAATACAAAAACGGTAATCATAACCATAATCATTTATTTATTTGTCAGAATGTTACCTACATTCTGACAAATAAATAAATGATTATGGTTATGATTACCGTTTTTGTGTTACAATGGTGTGAAGTAGATAATAAGAGTCTCCATACAGTTTTAGCTATTAGGCATACAAATTTAAAATCTGTAGAATATAATTTAAGTCATTTACAATAATTTACAATAATAAGATTGATAGTGTCAGTATAATTATAATTTAACATTATAGCCATAGACTCCTGGCGACATTAGTACCTCCAGGCTACCTACTTCCTAAATAAATCTCAGGTCGTCGTTCAAGAACTCAGTGATACTATAATAACATTGGCCGTGGTGGCCCCGGCTGAAGAATAGGCCTCTCCATATCTTCCTATCCGCGGATGTCGTAAGAGGCGACTAAGGGAAAAAAGCTAGGGGATGGGCAGCAGCGTCCCTCATTTTAACAACGATAGCTCTAACTGCGCTCGCTAACACGCATGCCCAGCGCGGTGAGTATGGGCAAATCCCCCCACATGAAAAGGAATTCGCTCTGTCTACTTTATCTATGCTCTCGCTTGGGCTGACTGAACCTATTTACCTAGCTACCTACCTACTTCACCTTACTTGCTTACCTGTTTTTCGTATATTAAACCTGTCTACCTATGTACTACTTAATAATTCTATTTGTATACCTACTTACGTACCCATATACATTTACTTCTACTTCTAGTTCTACTTATTCATTTTTTATTTTATTTTTTTATTTACCATTCTTACCTACCTACCGACATCGACTGAAGAACGCGAGAAATGCAGCACACTACGATCGTGAGGTCGCCGTAAAGGGTTCCATCTGAAAACCAGCGCCGCTACACTTCGTGTGCGGCATCAATGCTGAGATGGAACCTTTTTTGGCTCACGCATGCATCGGCACAGACTAATGAATACCCTAGTTTTGTTACTTCCTACCTACTTTTGTTTTGTTTCCTCCCTACCTTTTGTATTGTAACCTGTACCTTGTGTCTTTTTTTATTTTTTATTTTATTAGTTTGTGCTGTGCTTGTGTGTCCAAAATAAATCTATTTTCTTTCTTTCTTTCTCTGTCTGTGTGGGGCCATGTTCAGCAGTGGACGTCGTACGGCTGAAATTATGATGATGATGATAATAACATTTGCAGCTATTCACTTTTCACCACTAACCGGTGACAATTATGTAACTCGGGAACATTACCGACTTGGATAGCGTTGTGAAATCCTTAGGTTAAGTGTCTCAGATTGACGAATATCTAGATACCTAACCTACCCTCCCTCATAAAGTAGTAAAACCCCAAAATAGTACCATTGGTCGGTTTACAGGTTCATTGGCCTTTTCAGAAGCACAGGTTAGTTAGTAGTTTGTACGGAAAGAAGTAACACATTTGGCAGTAAATGTCACCCTTAAGACTTGCTTCTGAGAAGAAACTGAAAATATGTGGCGCAAGTTACAAGTTATTCGGAATATGGTGTACCTACACTGTATTTGGATGGATCAATGTATGAAGAAGAATAGGCCCCTCCATATCTACCTATCCGCGGATGTCGTAAGAGGCGACTAAGGGAAAAAAGCTAGGGGATGGGCAGCAGCGTCCCTCATTTAAACAACGGGGGAGGCCATGCTCAGCAGTGGACGTCGTACGGCTGAAATAATGATGATGATGATGAATGTATGAAGTATTTTTACCCGACTACACACACCGGGTCATCTTTCTCCTCCTACTGGGGGAGATAGGTAGGGGCCTCGTTTATAAACTTTGTCCCGGCTTCAACTCCAGGGGTTAAAACCTCTGGGTGTTTGGGTTTCGCCCTTATGATCTAACATTACATCTATACATATATGTTACACATTACAATTTTTTTTTATATATATCTACGAACGTGTGTATGTATACAAGGTGATTCATAAATATGCTATCCCGAAAGGAGCCCAATTGGCCACAAAGTTTGTTCAACGAATTTTGGAAATACGTAATTTATCATTGAAAAAACTCTAAGCGATAATCAGCTGTTTTAGGGACAAATCAGTTCAATTCAAACTCAATGAATCCGCTGTTTTAGGTTATCTAGATAACTTAATTCCGAATTTCTCGTACATTTGGTGATTAGTTTAAGCGATGATAAAAATACCTACCAAAAACAAATAATTTGACAAACTTTATAACCGACTTTAAGACTTCAAAAAAGAAAGAGGTTCTTGATTCGTCTTTTTTTTTTTTTTTTTTTTTTTTTTATACGAAATAGGCTAACGTTTGACCACAATCTCACCTGATGTTAAGTAATGATGTGGTCTACGGTGTAGCACGTTTAAAACGTATTTTTAAAACGTATTTTACGTCTGTACGTATTTTTTTTAATTTCCCTCCAAATACATTCACTTGTGACATGCAGGCTAGGTAGGTACCTATATCTCTTGTTCAGCACTTGCAATATTTCCAAGGACTAACTTTACGAACTGCAACAAGCGTCTGGTGATCGTAAATTATCATCCCGTTTATATTTAAACTAGCTCCCGCCCGCGGCTTCGCTCGCGTGATACATAATTAAAAAGTAGCCTCTATATGCTATGCCAGACTATAATAATCTATCTCTGTACCAAAGGAGCCATTTCATTCTGGGCCTGTTCCATGTACACTACATAGAAAAATTAGGAAAAAATAGGAGGTTACAAGAAAAATACAATTTCATTAATTTGAAGACAAATGCGATGGTACAAGAATAGTTCTTCTAGTAAGTTTTTTACTATATGAACACTATTTGAAGGCCGCCATGTTGGTTAATAATTGGTGTATGACATGACATTGACATATTTTTCATGTCATGTTGTTTGATTTGATGTTTTTGTTTTGTCAGATAAATGTAGGTTTTCAAAATGACATTTCACGCACGTCAATCCGCCATATTTTTGTAGCGCTGTGTGTTACTCTCTTTGTCGAAGAAAATCTTAATGTACCTTAGAACGAAGTCAATTTAAATAAAATAACCAATTAAATACGTTTACTTTATTGCTTAGCCATGTTTCAGAGTAGTGTACACAGTGCAGGCCCAGGCTCCATATATTGATGAAACGTCTCTTTTCATCCAATTCGGCCTTTTGGGCGTGATTGAACAACAAACATCCAAAGAGCCTCACAAACTTTCGCATTTTTTAATATTAGTAGGATCAAGGACACATCGCATGTCGTTTGAACACGGCTTAATGTATAAAGAAGGACTTTAATTGCCGGTTCCCGTTGAAGGTAAAGCTTGCAGTGTCTTTACAGTTTTTGCTTGCATCATATTTTAAGTATTATTTAATTTTATATAAGCATTAGGTACATATTTCATCAAGTGTAGCGTGTGCTGCCCTTAGATCATTTGTTGAAGCTCACATTTGTCTTCTTTTTTCTTCAAATTTTTATAAGCTCCTATTTATTAGGGATTATAATTAGTTTACTTTTCTTTTGAGCCTCACCTAGTTCGATCGGCACTACACTGTAGCTTTAAATTCCATTTTGTTGAAAAGGATCATCGAAAAAAATGATAGGCACCGAGCCGTGTTTATTGCCTGATCCTTCTAGACTTGGTCGCGAGGAACAGGCATAGGTTCACCAAGTTTCTAAGACGTGATCCTAGTGATTTTATTGAAATAAATGCCTTTTGACTTTGACTTGTCCCAATAGCTAACTTAACAAGTTCATCGCACCACCGCACCGCACCGGCTGCAACGGCACGCACCTCACGTACAGTCTAGACAAACTTCGTTGTATGTAAATTGCTGATTGTCTATTGATTTTCGGCAGAGCATTTCGTATGCATGCACATGTGTGTGTGTTAAGGGGAGCATGTAAAATTGACAATTGTCAAATGTCAAAATTGCATAGAACAAACATCGTTTTCATTGCATTGACAGGCCTCATAGCTCAGTTAGTAGTAACTCTGCCTTCTGCGCTAGAGGTCGCGGGTTCGATCCCCGCACTGGACAAACATTTGTGTGATAAACACAGATGTTTGTTCTATGTCTGGGTGTTAAATATTTATCTATTATATATATTAGTCTCTGGTCACCATAGTACAGGCTATGCCTAGTTTGGGATCAGTTGGCCGTGTGAATATGTCCGGTTTTTTTTTTTTTTTTTTTTCGTCAGGTAACTTAATCATCTCCGCGTGCATCTAGGCTGAGAGGATAGAATAGGTGCAGGGTAAGCCCACTAAAAATACACCTCAGCGTCCTGTTAGTGAGTAAAAAGTTCCGTATGACTGTATATAATCATCTAAAATGGATGTACGCTGCTTTTTTTGGTAGGTATACCTAGGTACATAATATGATCCGCTGAGGCTTAATTACTTAAATTTGGCGGTAATTACATAAAAAGTAGCCTATATGCAATTTTTTTTTTAAATATCACACATAGTCAACTGATCCCAAACTAGGCATAGCCTGTACTATGGGTACCAGAGACTGATATACATAATAGATAAATATTTAACACCCAGACACAGAACAAACATCTGTGTTCATCACACAAATGTTTGTCCAGTGCGGGAATCGAACCCGCGACCTCTGAGGCCATTCTAGGTTTACCTAGAATAGTTCTTTAGAACTCTTTAAATTCCAAGTTTCAACAAAATCGGTTGAGCCGTGAGGTGCGTGGCTAACACGCTCTAGAGTCGACGTGGCGTCCAGACGCAGGCGCGGTTTTCTCTAAGATTAGTGGTTGTCCAGTCAGTACTATTATTTAATTTTATTCCGTGGTTGCACTACCAATTTATTTATTTTATTTATTTATACTTTCACACTTAAACTTAGTGTAAGGAGGACTTAATGCTAAAGCATTTTCTACCAGTCATCCTGGGCGTGCAAAAAAGATGGTGAGGCGTGACAATTAAACTAAACTTAGAAATAACTTACCTACTTAAATAGTTTACATAGTTATAGAGATATATATACCTACGTACGCACAAGTACCCACGTAGGTATCTAAAAGTGGGAGAAAAAAAAAGAAAACAATAATACCTACAAAAGTGATAAACTTTGAAAAAAAAAAAACAACAACCCACAACTTGGTACCTACATTATGTTAGTAGAAAATAATGTTAGAGAAAACCGCGACTGCGCCTAGACGCCCGCCTCGACTCTAGAGCGTGTTAGCGACGCGCCTTACGGCGTGATTGAATAAAACAAACATCCAAACACCCTCACAAACTTCCGCATTTATAATATAAGTAGGTTAGGATAGTAGGATAATATTCTAGATAATTTATACGGCGTCAGGTGGAACAGGCAGGACGCTGCTGTAAGTGCCTGGGACATTATTTGTTTCAAATAGTTAATTTTGTGTTCCTGCGGTGAGTAAGGTTGCCAGAGCTCTTTAGGGGGAGGGGAGTTCGGGGTCGGCAACGCGTGCGTGATGCCTCTGGTATTGCAAGCGCTCATAGGCTACGGTAACCGCTTACCAACGGTGGGCCGTATGCTTGTTTGCAACCTCAGTTGTGTACAAAAAAAAACATTTATAGATGGAGTAGGCTTGCCCAGCATCTACACAAACAAACTTTATTGTTGAGTGTAGACTAAGCCCCTAAGCAAAGCCAATGGCGGAAGCTTCTAAGTTATAGCACTCAAAGCTTTATCGTAGCCTTAACAGATGTCTAGAATAATGGCATGCCTAAATTAGTGCCCTCACCATTCTGTGTGACGTCTAGGCATCCTTTTAAAAGTCTATCCTACTTCTGCTAGCCGAAATGGACGGATTTTTGAATAAATTATAGACAGTTGATCGAGCGAGCGAAGACGTCTCAAACAACTTGGGCGAGTCGGCGTTATATTTGTATGTGCAATTTGCATTCTTTCTTACTTTGCATAGCGAGATTTTCTCGTTCTAAATTGGAGCAGCCTGCCTGGGGAGGTACCTCCGCCTTACAGAAGATCGCAGCCAAATAACATTATTTGTTTCAAATAGTGTTGTGTTCCTGCGGTGAGTAAGGTTGCCAGAGCTCTTTAGGGGGAGGGGGTTGGCAACGCGTGCGTGATGCCTCTGGTATTGCAATCGCTCATAGGCTACGGTAACCGCTTACCAACAGGTGGGTCGTATGCTTGTTTGCCATCTCAGTTGTATAAAAAATAAAAAAAATAAAAACTTCTAGATTTTTGCAAAAAAAAACAAACCAACTTTCTGGGTTTAATAATAAACAAAACACAGTATAAACTCAACTATTTATTACAACTAGCATCACATTCACAACACACTAATCTAGGTACAAGGTGATTCATAATATTTATACTATCCCGATGATTGATAACATTTATAAATTTCAGATTTCCAAAAGTCGTAGAACAAACTTTATTGCCAATTAGAATAGAATGTTATTTATTTATAACTAGCTCGTGCCCGCAGCTTCAATCGCGTGGGTACCTAGATAAAAAACTAGGCAAGCGAAGAACTCTATCTATTGCAAGTTTCATCGAAATCGGTCGAGCCGTTACGGCGAGATTGAATCACAATCTGCAAACATCCTCACAAACTTTCGCATAGATAATGAATAGAAGATTATGACTGTGTAGAACAATGTTTTTTTTTTTTTTTTTATACGAAATAGGCTAACGTTTGACCACAATCTCACCTGATGTTAAGTAATGATGTGGTCTACGGTGTAGCACGTTTGCCTAGAAGAAACCTATTCACTCTGGTCTTGAAGACACCCAAATTATAGGTATTCGGAAACACAGACGCCGGCAACGAGTTCCACTCTTTGGCTGTCCGCATTATAAAGGTAGACGCAAAGCGCTTGGTGCGGCAAGGTGGTATATCAACCATGAACGGATGTCGCGTGTCCGTGCGTCTGGTTGTCCGATGATGGAATGGGGATGGGGGGACTAAATCAAAGATAATCATGTAAGATAATAATGTGTAGAAAATTAGGCTGATTGATCATCTTTTATAGATGTATGAGGCCATTGATAATGATGATGATGATATACGCCCCTTTGGGGGTAGTATACATATTATTAACACCTTGTATAGTAGATTAATACTAAAGGAATGTGGACCAATAAACCACGTTCAGTATAAAGAAGGAAAACGGAAAAAAGAAGCGTGAGAATCGGTCTATGTATACCGCCGTCTCCCTCCCATTGCAGAACGTCTCGTACTGGGGGATGGAGGCCGAGGTGCTGGCTCGGGGGTCCACCGTGTTTGGGAATATGTGCTGCAATTAAATAAATAATAAAGAAATAACCGGCCATGCTAGTAGCAGAAGCATAGGCCCCTCCATATCTGACTGGCCTCATAGCTCAGTTGGTAGTTACTCTGCCTTCTTAGAGGTCGCGGGTTCAATTCCCGCACTGGACAAGCATTTGTGACTAACACAGATGTTTGTTCTGTGTCTGGGTGTTAAATATATCTATTATGTATATCAGTCTCTGGTACCCATAGTACAGGCTATGCCTAGTTTGGGATCAGTTGACCGTGGATGTCGTAAGAGGCGACTAGAGGAAAAAAGTTAGAGGATGGGCAGCGTGCCCTATTTACACAAAGATAGCTCTAACTGCGCTCGCCAACCCGCGTGACCAGCGTGGTGAGTATGGGCAAATTCCCCCCATATGATAGGAAGGCACTCCGGAAATCTTTGGGGAAGGCCTATGTTCAGCAGTCGACTTCAAACGGCTTCAAATGATGATGATGATGACATAAATAACATTCGTGTGCGTTCCCCCAGCAGAATGTTGTCGAATTTCGAGATTTGAAGTATGCATTAGAGCAAGGTTTTGTGTAATTGTGCACGAAATTTCAAATTTGTGCGTCCACAGGAAAAAAAGGTATTTATGAAAAACACATTTGAGCTGAAATTTCGTGCACAACTACACGAAACCGAGGAGGAGGAGGAGGATGTAGGGCATAGCGAGATTTTCTCGTTCTAAATTGGAGCAGCTCGCCTGGGGAGGTACCTCCCCCTTACAGAAGATCGCAGCCAAATAACATTATTTGTTTCAAATAGTGTTGTGTTCCTGCGGTGAGTAAGGTTGCCAGAGCTCTTTAGGGGGGGGGGGGGTTCGGGGTCGGCAACGCGTGCGTGATGCCTCTGGTATTGCAAGCGCTCATAGGCTACGGTAACCGCTTACCAACAGGAGGGCCGTATGATCGTTTGCCACCTCAGTTGAACTAATTCCCTGCATACTTTAAATCCCGAAATTCGACAACATTCTGTTGGGGGAACGCACACCATTTTAGAGGCTGCTTTTTTTGCACATGGGTGTTGCCAGTGATGACACAGTGATGTCATCACTGGCAACACCCATGTGCAAAAAAATGCATAGCACTGAGGCTTGGTCGCTAACTATTGGGACCGCCCCCCGATCTCCGCTTTCATTGGAGGTCGTAGAACCGACCATCGGGATCTACATCTCCCGATTGGATCCTAGTACTAGGGAGAGTGTTCTCCGGTATGTGGAGGAAAGAGGCCGTCTTCGGATCAGTCCCGCTCCGGAAGTCCTTGTACGTGGCCTGAAACGCCTGGAGTCGAGTAGGGCGACTAACTTCAAGTCCTACGTGCTCCAGGTAGCTGCCAAGTACAAAGAGGTGTTCCTCACGCTTGACTTCTGGTCAGCTGGAGTGGTCTACTGTCGCTACAGGGAGGCGCACACGATCAAGAAAGTCCCTGACTCTAGATGTGGTGTAGTTATTTAAGTTTAATATTATATGTATGTTAGTCTGTAAGGTATTTATTAATATGGGCCATGGCATGTTACACATTTTTGTGTAATGTGTCAAGTAGCCTGAAATAAAGATATATTGTGTAAATAGCTTGTGTATTAGGCCAATATTATTTCATAGCAGCGTACATGGATATGGAAGAAGTATATTGGCGATAAATAAATTATTTTCTTTCTTTCTTTTTTTTTTTTTTTTTTTTTTTTTTTTATTGATAATGGTAAGGCGTTTGGCCACCAACTCACTTTTGCAAGTGAGATGTGGCCTAAGATGGAGCACGCTTTCCCAGAGTGAACTTATTGACCCTAGATTTGAAGACTCCTAGATTGTACTCTTTCGGGAAAACAGACGCAGGCAGATCATTCCACTCTTTGGCAGTACTTATAATAAAAGTGGAGCAGAAACGTTTCGTTCGACACTGTGGTATGTCGACCAGGTAAGGGTGGTATTTACCTGTGCGTCTGCTTGTCCGGTGGTGGAAGGGGGAGGGAGGGATGAGGTCATGCAGTCTGAGGTCTGAGGTCTTTACACGTTCCATGCTCAGGGTAACCATAGATCCTTTTGATAATGTTAGTTACCAAAACACAACGGTTACATTAAAAAAGGAGCACTTAATAAATGGAGGTCTCACCTTAAAAGCATCTAAATCCCTAGACAGATCCTCATCAGAATACCCTTTCATAGCCTTTGTGGCCACCGGCCCCATGTAGTTGTTGACCACAGCGAACTCAAAGAGAGATAGGAACACGAAGACGGAACAGGAAGACATCCACACATCTATAGCTTTCACGTAGGACACGGGCGGGAGGCTCTGTTGCGATTGTGTGTTTTGGGTCGCTGTAAAACAAAATGGTCGTCACTTTATAGAATAGGATAGATTTTTGAAAATTACCTACATAATATTAATAATTGATACGAAGGGAATTGGACCACCTGTTATTTTTAAAAACTGCAAATCCTACTATAATAAATTGAATATTATATAAATGTACCTACTAAATTTATTTACAGAAAGAAACTTAAAACTAATACAAGTTAATATTTACAAAATACACAAGAAACAGTTGAGCCATCTAAAGACCGTTACAAACGATCTATAGATAGCTCAACTGATCCTGACCAGTCGGAAGCGTCCCCAAGACGCTGGCGGAATTGCCACGCTGGATGGCAATGCTAATTCGCTGGGCCAAATAAGAGCCAGCTCTCGGGTCACGCGTCGCTTCGATCAGATTGAATGCGAAAGTTTGTGACGATGGTAAGATGTTTGGATGTTTGTGGTTCCATCACGCCCTTACGGCTCAACCAGTTTTTATGAATCTTGAATGAACAGATGAGAGTTATTTACCTAGAATAGCAAATAGGCTAATAAATCTAGAGCTGGCCAAAACTAGGCACCCATTTAGATCTCGATTCTTTTGTCGGCGAAGTCGACAACCACGCATATTCTTATGAATTTGGCTCCCATTTTCACATTTATATATTTGATGGATTCAAATCAAATCAAAAGGTATTTATTTCAATAAAATAACTAGAAGTTAGGTGAAGCTACGCCTGTTCCTCGCGACCAAGACTAGAAGAATCAGGCAACAAACAAACATGGCTCGGTGCCTATCATTTTTTTCCGATGATCCTTTTTCACAAAATGGCCCCAAGCCGTGTTTGTTGCCTGATTCTTCTAGACTTGGTCGCGAGGAACAGGCATAGCTTTACCTACTTTTTAAGACGTTTCAAAGTGATCCTAGTGATTTTATTGAAATAAAAGCCTTTTGACTTTGACTTTGAATGGAATGCTTCAGTGTGGTGCCGATGATCGAACTAGGTGAGGCACAGATAAAAATATTTATGAAGATGCGAAAAAATTACAAATTGTGAGCGTCAGCAAATGTTCTAAGGGCAGCACACGCTACGATCGATGTTCTATCTACTGTACACCATACCTAAGGTTAGTAGTGAGGTGACCCCCAAGGTTACCCTGGCTGGTATGGCCTCAGGCTTGATCCAGAACGAGATCCAGGACATCACCACAATGAGGGCCGAAGGTATGTATGTGTGAAAGAGATGATAGCCTAGGCGCCTGCGCAGATTGAACACCACGGCTAGGCAGGTGAAGTTTCCTGGAGAAAGAAAATAACTTGAACACCGCCGACGCGACGTAGCGACGTCTGAGATGCAATGGATGAGGGTTCGATTCCCGCTGCGGTATGTTTGCATGATCTGCAAATATTTGTTCCGTGTCTGGGTGTTGTGTACCATAGTACTCGTTGTTTCTGGTACCCACGTCACAGGGAATCATAGTGTGGGCTCAGCTAAAACTAGCAAAAACAACTAAGGTGGCAAATTATTTGACGGCCCACCTGTTTGTAAGTGGTTACCGTAGCCTATGAACGCTTGCATTACCAAGGGCACAACCAGGTGAACCTATGCATCATTAAATATCATCACTAGTCTGTAGAAGTCCATTGCTGGACATAGGTCTCCCCCAAGAGTTCCATGACGTTCTTGAGTCTTTTCCATCCACCGACTTCCGCAACTTTCACAATGTCGTCGGTCCATTTGGTATGGGGCCTTCGATCACGGTTCGCGGTCGCCATTTGGGAACCTTTATACCTCAACGGTTGTCGGTTCTGCGAACTATACCTACGTCCTGCCCACTGCCGCTTCAACTTGCTAATTCTGAGAGTAATGTCGGTGACTTTGGTTCTTCTACGGATTTCCTACATATATTTTAGAAATCAAAAGGTTAGCGTGGTATGGGCATGTCATGCGGAGGGAAGAATGCCATGTGACTAGAAGTGTGTTAAATATGAATGTGGAAGGATATAAGGGAAGAGGTAGACCAAAGAAAAGATGGATAGACTGTGTGAAAGACGACATGAGTAAGAAAGGAGTGAATACTGATATTATTATTATTCATTTATTCAAGACAACAGGGTCCACAATGTTAATTAAAAAAAAATTACAATACAATATTCAAAATTAAAAACAAAATAAAAATCAAAATAAAGTTAGTATCTTATAACTAAAAGTGATTTAGTCCTCTGTATGAGTTTCCCCACTAGAGGACAATAAAATTTTTCGGCAATCGCGTTAAGGATGCCGTTATTACTTCCGCGAAGTCTGCGCAACAGGGATGCAGTTTTTTTGCGCCAGGAGAGTGGAAGAAAAAAACATGTTGTGCCGACCCCACATGAAGTGGTATAAGGGCAGGGAGATGGTGATGATTTTAGAAATTACTTACTCTTTTTTAGTGTTACTCACCAGTGGAATACTCAATGGTACAGTCAGCTGTGTAGTTATTGGCGATGTCCAGTTGCGGTAACTCTATGTCTGGGTTGACCACCAAAGGGTCAGTTAGGTTCCAAATGAAGACCAGATCGTGGACTGTATGGGACACTGCGAAAAAAAAGGGTCTTCTTCTTCTTGTCGTGTCACTGATTATTTCTTGGTCACCCTGTATTAGGTCAGTGAGCAGGTTAAGGTATGGTGGCCCTGAAACGGGCCTATGACCGTCCGTCGATGAAAGAATCAGTGTAGTGAAAGGATTAAAGTGCGCTTCCTTCCGTGCACAGAAAAAAAAGGTAGGTGCCTACTTAATTTTTAGTTAGAAGTAAACAAGCTTTTATTTAATAAGTACCTAATGGGAACCCCGAGTAAACGATGTAGTAGGCAGCCATACCACATAATAAAGATAAATACTACATCCCACAGAATTACCTAATAGTACATTATAATATGTGTTGTATGTACCTACCTATTGTTTATTACCCACTTGTTTATGCTTACTACTTATAAGCTAACATTCCTCATAATAGGTAGATACCTATTATGAGGTATGTTAGTCCTTTTCATCTAAGACAAACCTATCTTGGTTTTTTAGATGTATAAAACATATTCTGTAACTATTTTCTAAGAATAAATAAAAAAAATAAAAAAATAAGTTTAAACACTGCTCTAAACCACAGGTTCTCAAAACTGGAAATTTGGAACGTGTAATCCTTGTGTGTAGGGGTGTAGTAAGGTATTCCTGGAATTAAACCCCTAAGGGGGTGCAGTGGGGTTTGAAAAATAATACACGAGCTAAGTCTAAGGGCTTTCAATAGTAAATAATGAAAACTTACAGCTTTCAATCATCATAGAGCAGCTCTGAGTGTCGTGGGGGTATGTTTCGAACTTCATTGCGCAGGATAGCACCAGTGTTAATCTGAAACACGCAATTCTCTAATTTTATTGCTCTGATTATGTATTGTAATTACATAGCATGTAAGTTCGGACTAAAAAAATATGGATCTCTGAAGTCTGAAAAAGAGTTTTTTTTTTTTTTATACAAAAGAGGTGTCAAACGAACTTACGGCCCACCTGATGGTAAGCGGTTACCGTAGCCAATGAGCGCTTGCAATACCGCACCGCACGCGTTGCCGACCCCGAACCCCCTTCCCCCCTAAAGAGCTCTGGCAACCCTGAAGTCTGAAGTCTGAAATAGAGTTGTTTTTTTTTTTAATAAAATAATTAAAATTATTGCGCTTAGAGTTTTTGTGAAGCAAAATCTTGCTCGAAAAAGATTGAAAAATTTGGTTTGATTTTTTGGTAATTTTGATTTTTACAAACGTTGTAACTGACTATAGGAAATCCTAATAGTTAATTGGAATTTTTAGTCAAATCAAATATAAATCACCTAATACACTCCCGTTCTAGGTATGTATTTGCCGACTCGTGCTAAGATCCTAATGATTTAAGCTTTAATGGTTAAAATACCGAAATAACACAACAAAACTCAACATAACACGAGAAAAAGAAAATAAAACGGCAAAGCCATGCATCTTTCCAAAATGGCTAAAAAGAAGGACACCAGTGATGCTATTGTGTAAGCAACAACAACAGCCTGCCTGGTGAGGTGCCTCCGCCTTACAGAAGATCGCAGCCAAATAACATTATTTATTTCAAATAGTGTTGTGTTCCTGCGGTGAGTAAGGTTGCCAGAGCTCTTTAGGGGGGAAGGGGGTTCGGGGTCGGCAACGCGTGCGTGATGCCTGGTATTGCAAGCGCTCATAGGCTACGGTAACCGCTTACCATCAGGTGGGCCGTAAGTTTGTTTGCCACCTCTGTTGTATAAAAAAAAAAACAAAAAAAATAATGGGAATGACATTCGCAACTTAATGGATCATGAATTGTGTAACGTAATGGCAATGCAGTTCGTAACTTTGAGGGTAGGTATCTACCTAATTTTAACAATCTACCTAAGCAACATTCAAAACGTTACAAACTTGACAAGGGAAAACTTCAAGATCTTAGCTTCTTCTTTTTCATGTTTGAAAAACAATTGATATCGTTAAAATTGATAAAATAAGCCTCATAATTGCGAAATTAATTACCGCTTACGCAATAGCATTGCTGTAGGTACGTGAACCGTACAGTCATCCACAAAATAGCGAACGTCATTCCCATTTTGCTTACACAATAGCACCGAAGTTCTATCCGATACATACTTGCTCATATACAGCAGTGTCTTGTCGTGGTAAAGCCATAGGTAATGGTTGGGAATGCTCATCTCATGAAATGTGACCTTCTTGGCGTTCTTGAAGAAGCAGTCCGGTCTCCAGATGCTGTTCAGCCATTCCACGTCCAGGATCCGGTACTCCTCGTGCATGTTCTCCGGCAGACGGAGCCGAGGGTCGCGCCATGACTGCGCCAGGAATATGTCGGCTACGTATGTCTGTAAAGTCAAAGGAGCCATTTCATTCTGGGCCTGGTCCATGTACACTACATAGAAAAATTAGGAAAAAATAGGAGATTACAAGAAAAATACAATTTCATTAATTTGAATACAAATGCGATGGTACAAGAATAGTTCTTCTGGTAAGTTTTTTACTATGTGAACACTATTTGAAGGCCGCCATGTTGGTTGTTAATTGGCGTTTGACATGACATTGGCATATTTTTCATGTTATGTTATTTGATTTGATGTTTTTTTATTGTCAGATAAATGTAGGTTGTCAAAATGACATTTCACGCACGTTCATCCGCCATATTTATGTAGCGCTGTGTGTTGCTCTCTTTATCGAAGAAAATCTTAATGTACCTTAGAACGAAGTCAATTTAAATAAAATAACCAATTAAATACGTTTACTTTATTGCTTAGCCATATTTTAGAGTAGTGTACACAGTGCAGGCCCAGGCTCCATATATTGATGAAACGTCTCTTTTGGGTGTCATATTATGGTCATAAAAATCGTGGGGTCATATAGGTAATTATGGGTCATATCTCATGGTTATAAAACTCATAATACGAGGTCATTTATATAACGGCATGATACCTACTTTGATCATGGGGTTGGGATCAAGTCGAATCTAAGACCTAGCCCCTTACCATGAACGTAGGCGGTGACGTAAGTAGTCTCAAAGATTTAAGGTTCAAAAATTGTGTAAAATAGTGCTGACTTGCTTGCATTTGAATCGCAATAAGACCTGTAGCTGTAAATGACCAAGATTTATACGTTCATTCTTCACTTAGAACTAGGATTTATCAAAGTTGTCAATTAGTAACTTTTCGTTTCACTCAACCAAATTTCTCAGCAAATGGCGTATCTACATTTTAATGCATGAACCTAAAATTGGTTGAGTGGCGACTTAGAATATATCTACCTAATATACATACTATGATAAGTCTTGGATTCGATATAATCTCCAATCATTTTTTCCACTTGAAACTTGTAACTTTAGAGAGAAGAAAAACGTTGCGAAGAGGTAGCCGACATGTGCAAGAAAGGAGCCTTCAAGAAGCTGGATCCTGTCAGCATAATTATGTTACTAGCCATTAACCAACAGTAATCATAAACCAGTGAACAGAACAAACTTACCATACTCTCTTCATTGATAGAGTCCAATGAGAGGACAGTAACATGAAAGTACACGATAGTCGGCTGCCCCAGCAGTTTCGGGGCCCTATTTTTGTCGTAGTTCTTGGCTTTGATGGGCAGGATGTCGCGCAGTGACAGACTGGATTCCCCTTTGAGCTCGATTTCTTCATAAGTTGCGTTTGTTCTGAAAAACAACCATGCAATTCTGTTATTTGAACGTTCTCGAACAGCATCATTTGTTACATATCTTACCTACCTTATAATTAACCGGTTAAAACCCTCTATAAACTGGTTTCTCGTCTTTTTCGTTTAAAGCGCGAGCGTTATCAAAATATTAAAAAAAAACTTCGCTTAAAACTAAATTAAAAAAGTTTTTTTTTGGAACATCGCAATTTTGTTATTAACCGGTTAATAGAACAAACATATCCAACACTTTTTTGTATAATTCTGCGCTGTCAACATTTAGATGGGTGACTGCTAGTGGCCAATTTATAACAGAACGGTTCCATTTAATGATGATGAATGAATAATGAACGATAAACGAAGAACAAAGACCGAGGGATAAGGATCGAGATACGAGGAACGAGGAACGAGGAACGATGAATGATGAAATAAAGCAGGCAGGTACTTACAAAAAACTAACAGCAGCCTGTACCCTCCCGCAGTACACGTGTTTCACAAATAAAGTCAACAGGAGTAGCACATTCACTGAGTTCATTTTGTACATCTTCAGTTACACATATTCATGAATTTCATCACTTTTTATTTTGGTACAACGCGACCGAAGCCGTGGTATCTACTTTTTTGTACCTACTAGATTAAGATATATAGATATCTAAATAAATAAATAATAAATATTCCGGACATATCACACACGGTCAACTGATCCCAAACTAGGCATAGCCTGTACTATGGGTACCAGAGACTGATAAACATAATAGATTAATATTTAACACCCAGACACAGAAAAAACATCTGTGTTAATCACGCAAATGTTTGTCCAGTGCGGGGATCAAACCCGCAACCTCTAGCGCAGAAGGCAGAGTTACTACCAACTGAGCTATGAGGCCAGTCTATCTATCTATCTTCTATCTAGTAGGAACAACGGCAGGTTTAATAAATTAGGAAAATCATCTTATAGATACAAGATGATTCATAAAATGTATACCTACTATCCCAATAAGAGGCTTATGCAATAAATAAAAACTTTTGTTGTGTCAAAAACAAAAATGAACAAAAGTTTAAAAAAACAAATGTTTTTTTTTAAACTTTTTAATTTTTTTTTAAACAACTACATGCTTACGAGTAGGTACCTAAGTGGTTATCGTAGCCTGTGAACGCTGGCAACACCATAGGCATCACGCACGCGACGACCCCGAACCAAAGAGTGACATGACGAACGGTCTTTAGCCTTTTCCATCCACTGACTTCCTGAAACCTTCGCAATATCGTCGGTCCATGGGATCATTCGAATTATTCAGTACCTATACATAGTCCTGACACTAGTATTTGTATCCATGGTACCACAACACACAACCCAGAACAAATATTTGCAGACATTCAAGCATTTGTCCCGCTGATCGAACCCACACCTCTTGCATCTCAGCCTGTCACTCGCCCGCCACACCGAGGTCACCTAAGCTGTGCTTGTGTGTCCAAAATAAATGTTTTTTCTTTCTTTCTAAGCTGTTTATTTAAAACAGAGACAGTCATGTTATCTTCTTCAAAAGAAGTCTTACAAGTTTTAATTTGTAATCTCTTTAGATCTGTTTATTTCCATACAGGTATTACATAACCTTCAAACTCAACCTTCAACTCTTTAGGGGAGGCCTATGTCCAGCAGTGGACTTCTACAGGCTGATGATAATGATGATTACACAACCTTCAATGTAACATTTATCCATAAAAAATGAGGGCATGTCGTGGAATTAACCTTGAAATCAGCAATTAATCTGTCCTGTCCATCCAAAGGTTGCCTGGAAGAGATCGCTTTTAGCGATAAGGCCGCCCATTGTAACGCTTGTTTGTAATTGATCTGAAATGGTTTTTTGTTTCTTTTCTTGGTGGACAAGAAAGATATAATCTATCTATCAACATTTCCTGAACATAAAGTCAAAGCCTTGAAGATGGACCGACGACATTGTAAAGGTTGTGGAAAGTCGGTGGATGGACAGGGCTCAAGATCGATTGTCTTGGCTCTCTTTGGCGGAGGCCCATGTCCGGCCGTGGAATTCCTCAAGCTGCTGATGGTTTTGATTTCGGTATCGGTACTTCGGTACTATTAGCGCACGTTTGTATAGAGTAACTGACTGACTCATTGACATAGTTGTTCTCCCAGAAGGAGGTCACTTTTGTTCTAGAAATTTTGCATCAATCGATGGGGATGTTCAATGGGACCAGAGGAAAAAGATGTCGATGAACGAAATTAGATGTCTCTCGAACAAAATGTGTGTTTATTTTCGCGATTTCTAAACGCCTGTATGAAAATGCGAAAATGTTTAACATTTTCAAACGTGGAACGACTTTCTATGACCAAAGACTCAAGTCATAAGATTCGGGACTTTGCCTATGATAGTGTACTATGAAACGAACGCTCGAGGTAGAGAATTTTATAGGGAGTGGTTACTCTTATGCTGGAGGTAGTCTTTGGAAGTTATTATTTTTTATTTGAAATTCTTAGTGGCCATGATCCGAATTTGATTCTTCTTCTGATTGTTTATGTTGGCTATGTCATCTTAGGTATTCTTTTTTTTTAGAATGGTTTTGTCATCTTAGGTGTTCTACCAAGATCTCGCGAGCTGCTTGCAGCTCGCGCACAACGCGACCTCAACAGATCCAGCGAGCTGCTTGCAGCTCGCGCACAACGCGAAAAACTAGTAGTTATTATATAATTTGATAACATTATTTTTAGGTAGATAATTATGCTAAGTATTAGGACTTTCTTCTCCTATAATATTGCAGTTTTTTCGAATTGCAGAATATATTTAAAACATCGGAATGATTTCCCATCTGAAACGTCAGCTTTTCTCAAACCAGAGGAGCCCATTTTTGTATGTAGTTACAAAAGCCACCCTTTCAAAACCCGGCAAGCTTTTCACTTTTCACCACTCACCGGTGACAAGAGAGTAACTCACGAACATTATGGATTCCGGCCACAACTCTTAAATCATTACGGAATGGACAATCCTATCCTACTAATATTATAAATGCGAAAGTTTGTCAGGATGTTTAGATGTTTGTTATTCAATCACGCCGTGACGGCTCAACAGATTTCGTTGAAACTTGGAATAGATAAAGTTCTATACCTAGAATAGCATATAGGCTACTTTTTATGTAGGTACCACGCGAGTGAAGCCGCGGGCGGAAGCTAGTATAAAATAATAAATAAATAAAATAAATAAATATTCCGGACATATTCACACGGTCAACTGATCCCAAACTAGGCATAGCCTGTACTATGAGTACCAGAGACTGATATACATAATAGATATATATTTAACACCCAGACACAGAACAAACATCTGTGTTTATCACACAAATGTTTGTCCAGTGCGGGGATCGAGCCCGCGACCTCTAGCGCAGAAGGCAGAGTTACTACCAACTGAGCTATGAGGTCAGTCAGTATGGACATAACCGATGTTTTGATCTCTTGTTTTAGAGCTGGTTCGTTCCGATCAGAAATGTTTCCGATATTTTAGAACCTGCTGGTTACTTTGGACAGGGACATCTGCGGTTTACCTCTAATTAAACTTTAGGAAGATACCGTGCAAAAAAAAAAACAATTTCATAATTTTTTTACCTAATCCTATAAGTACCTACGATAACTTTCTGCACATTGCACACAATAGAATTGGTACCATATTCACCAAAAACACTTAATAACCTTACACTGACACTTTCACAAAATTCAGTTCAACTGTTGAGTTTAAATGCCATTAATGTAGAACTGACCTATATTTATTTAGCTTATGATTTCAAAACCTACAAATATCATCTAGTGATCCTAACATAGTTGATCCTATACAATTCACTGTCAAAACCCGAATTTTAACCGATCGTTAGAATTATAATTTTTAGTTTTTCTGATCATTTTCCTTCGACAGGTAATCGTCAGTGCCGTAACAGTTGAACTGGCTTACGACGAAGTGTTGATTGAGAGGTGGGCATAGTAAGAGCGGAAGTCAAAGCGGGCAATCCGCTTATGCGAAAAATTCTACCATCTCAGCTCCGAGTTACACCAATTTTTGGCGCTAAGTTTAACTTTGTAGTTATAAGAATGGTAAAAATACCAAAAACAGCTCATTTAAAAAACTGGGAAAAATATTTTAAAAAAATTATATTGTTTTTCACTAATATTCTTTCTTTTCGTTCATAGAATAAGCCCCTTTCGGGATTATATACCCTAATAATCACCTTTTCTACAGATTGAATAACTAAGTTAAGAAATAAAAATAAGGTATTCTAAGTATTATAAGAGAAAGCTGCAAAATGGACAATAACTCATGATGCGGGATGTAGTACCTATAGTAAGTAGGTACTATTTACTACGTTAACAAATAACCGCTCATAAAGCGACCCCGCCCTTTGTAACCCTTGTTTTAATAGCAACAGAGATCTAAATCATTTGATAGAAAAGACACTGAAAAAGTCTTCAATGTAAACCAAAAATAAACACATATGCTTTTAGAATGACTTCTGACTTTAACATACCTACCAACTCTGGGGCAACTGCATGAAGATACAACCATTTCAAATAGGTACTCACTCAAAAGGTAACATCATTACCTACTCGGTAGTTTGCCGGGAGAGTACGACGCAAGAGGTGTGGGTTCTATCAAATCAAAAATCTATATTTGGGACACTAACAAAATCAATATATGAAAAACGATGTTACTCGCAGAAGTAAAATACTGTGTCGCAAGTACCAACGCCCTCTTCCATAATGAAAGAAGCAGAGGCGCGGAGCAAATGCTAAGACATTATTTGTTGCGGGCGGTTTGGTAGGTCGTGAGCATCAAAAACTAAGAGTACCCACCATAGTAGGTACCTACTCGTAGTTGTTGATAACCACGAAAGAGAATCCTAGTAGGGGCGAGGACTAATGTAGCTACCTAGGTACGTGACTATTTAATCAGTCACTGACCTTTTTCAGGACGCAGTGACCAAGAACTACTTATTTTTATTTATTTATTTATATTCACAATATATTTTGTCTGTATGTTGCCTGGGTAGGTGCGTATTACAATATTATATTATTTTCTGAAAATTGTCTATGCCTGTAAAGAACTGAACTTGTGCTTATGGGACGAAAAAATAGTTTTTCTTTCTTTCTTTTCAAGAGAAAACCAGTAACGACCTCATCCACGAATCAGCTTTATATCCTCACGACCCCACACGAGCGACTAACAAGATTAAACGCGCGGCCGAGTCAGTCTAGCGAGGTCATTGCAATTCGACCTGCCCCTAATTCCTGCCGTGTGTTTTATCCACATCATTTGAAATCTAAATCCCTGTTTAACAAAATAAAAAATGAAAAATACTGGCCTGCAACGTGTATGTCTACAGCTTACACATAACGAATTCCTGAATTCTGAGTATGCAAATATTTAGTGCCTGCAATCCCCGAGCATGGGATATTCCCAGCTCAATACGATCCGTATTTGGTACGGACAGTTACATGTATTTTATGAGTGCTCATAGATTGAAGGTTAGCAAAACGAGCTTATTGGAGGAGGTAGGGCATAGCGAGATTTTCTCGTTCTAAATTGGAGCAGCCCGCCTGGGGAGGTACCTCCGCCTTACAGAAGATCGCAGCCAAATAACATTATTTGTTTCAAATAGTGTTGTGTTCCTGCGGTGAGTAAGGTTGCCAGAGCTCTTTAGGGGGGAGGGGGTTCGGGGTCGGCAACGCGTGCGTGATGCCTCTGGTATTGCAAGCGCTCATAGGCTACGGTAACCGCTTACCAACAGGTGGGCCGTATGCTTGTTTGCCATCTCAGTTGTATAAAAAAAAACAAAAAAAAATTACTACTAATAATAGCAAAGACAATACAGTAGATTTTGTTTCTACTTAAATATTACTAGCTTCCGCCCGCGGCTTCGCTCAAGTGGTACCTACATAAAAAGTAGCCTTTATGCTATTCTAGGCAAAGAACTCTTTATATTCCAAGTTACAACTAAATCGGCTGAGCCGTTACGGCGTGATTGAATAACAATCATCCAAAGATCTAAACATCCTCACAAACTTTAGCATATTTTATAATATTAGTAGAATTGAATATTAAGGCGATACAGAAATCAAAATAAACTGTCGAGTGGGCGGAGTGAAGAAAGTGACAGCGCTATGTACTATAATTGAATACGGAAAGAGATAGCAAGCGTTAGAGAATAGATACAAGATATAAGAAAATATCGATTATCTAAACAACTATGTATTTTTTTTTAAAAGTGTCTTGGATTTAGATACCCAATGCTATTGTCAAACACAATATTTAAAAAATATATATTTTTGTTAGATAGTCTCAAGAGTATTATCAAAAAAACTGTTGCAGAGGACCCAACTTTAAAAAATAAATCTATCGAGAAAAGTTTTACCAATCGCATTTCTGTCTTGGATTTAGGTAAATAAAATGCTAAAGTTATCTTTGTCATAAAAATCAAAACTTTGCGTTTTGCGGTTATTGAGAAAAAACAATTCAAAAATCATAAAACAATTTAACCCTCACCTTAATCTAATAATATCAAAATATTCAAAATTACTGGAATAAAAATAATACAAGTGTATTTACTTATAATTATTTAATTAAAAACCGAACATAATTTAATATACAATGGTGTCGATTCTGTTGTTGCATTAACCTTACATAAAAATGAAAAAAAAGAATCGACACGAAATATGATAAGGTTATGTGTTAGAGAGTTTTAAAACTCTAGCTATAAAGTTTAAGATTAAGCTATTTATTATTATAAATGTAAAATCAATAGATCAATAGAGTAAAATAAATGTATATACCTAGTAATATACCTATTTTATAGCGTTTCAAATGTGTCATCATGATCAAGATTTTCTAAATAAATGATCAGCTCATGATAAAATGTAATAGACTGACTCATTGCTCAGTTGGTAGTAACTCTGCCTTCGGCGCTAGAGGTCGCGGGCTCGATTCCCGCACAGGACAAACATTTGTGTGATTAACACAGATGTGTGTTAAATAAATATTTATCTATTAAGTATAACAGTCTCTGGTACCCATAGTACCCTAGTTTGGGATCAGATGACCGTGTTTGATATGACTACATAATTATATAGACAACCTCTGTGGCGTAGCGGGCGAGTGCCCGTGACACAAGGGGTACGGGTTCGATTCCCGCTGCGGGACAAATGTTTGCATGAACTGCAAATATTGGTACCTGTGTCCTGACCCCATGCTAGGATTCCTTGTGTCGTGGGTATCAGAAACTACGAGTACCATGGTACCACCACGCCCAGGACAAATAAGATTATTTATTATACTGTTTTTATGTAGACAAGACCGTTATCGGTCTCATCTATCTATCCTTTAAAACACAGTAGAACATTACCGTCTCATCTATCTATACTTTATAACACAGTAGATCATTACCGTCTCATCTATCTATACTTTTATAACACAGTAGAACATTCCCGCTCATCTATCAATACAAAAATACGGTGTACTTAATAATGTAAATAAAACAGCTAAAGATTCCGTGAGAGCACGGCATCCTAAAAAAACATAACAATAATATTTTACTACCACTGATAAGGTAGATTGTGGTGTACCGTGACACGCTAGATTGGTGAACCTACGACCTGTGGATCGGAAGGCGGGGTCACTACCACTACACCAGTGCTCCACATGCCAGTAAGCTAGGCTAATTTCACAGTCAATGTCAATTACTTTCGCTTATCTTCTTTCCAGTACCGTATATCTTCTGGCACAGCTCAAGATACCTCCAATTGTTCAACTCACCAGCATTATTCCTGACCATATTTCTGTACTGAGTCCGGATCTCGGACATTTTCTTCGAACAAACTACTGGACTTTTGTTTAATATAGATGACGCTTCCATCCATAGGTAGCTACGATTGAATTTGGGGTTCTTGAACTTGTCCAAGTTACCCAAATACCAGGTGAGGAGACATTCGATTAGTTCTTCGGACCAGTTTGTCTCATCTTGCTCAAAGCAAGGCTTAATTCCATCCAGAAATACGTTTGTAGTAACTTCCTTAGCTATTATTTCGTTGAGAATCCCACTCCACTCAGTTTTCTGCCCGTCTATCTCTTGGGACTCAACATTGTACGCCTGCTTTAGGTAATTTATCTTATTATAAACCTTATCCACAGGCTCTGATATATGCTCAGCCAGTTCCGTCCATAGAAATTTCTTTTCAAACTTCGGGTCAGCGAAATCTTCTATATGACTGAGATAGTACGTCAACGCATTTTCAACTTTAGACGAATCTAATTCCACATCTTTGTATGTCTTCTGTATTTTAGCATCTTTGATTGGACTGATGGAGATTTTGGGCTTCAATTTCAATACCTTATCCATTAAACTGTGTAACGGATTGCTTTTTTGTTTATCCTCGTCTGAATTCTTGTAAACATTCTTTAGTTTATTGAACATCTTTTTGCACTGCACATGGGTTTTGTTAGGAATTTTCACCGATACCTCGTCCCATAATTGCTTCTGAATTATCTTCTTGCCTCTATGTGATCTCATGTAGTTAATATAATGAATTAACAGAAGCTTCTTCGTGCGTTTCGTCCACGTAGCCTTCGGGGGTTGCTCAGGGACCTTTTCTGGGACCGGTTCTGTTTCTTGTATCATTTCGGTCGACGCTGTAGGGTCTTGGATAATGATTTGCGCATCGCTGATGTCTGATAACTCTTGACCATCTTGTAGGACTATTATGCATTCGTAGTCTTCTTCTGTAAAGACAAGATATAAAAAATTAACAAACATCGAACCTGTACCTCTTGCATCTATCTACGTCGTAGCAAGATTAATTAGAATTAATTAGAAAAATATTATTCAATTTTAATCTATTTTTTTCCAGAACTATTTCAAATTAAATAGCTGTTCTTGTTCTTCTTATCATCTTTAGTAGCAATTATTAAACGTACAAGAAGTTCGACTGAGATTGCTACCTAAAACAGCTGATTTTTGCAAATTTATTTTATTAATTTGAATTTCCCAAAGTCGTAGAACAAACTTTATTGCCAATTGGGAGTAGGTAGAATTATACCCTTTCGGGATAGCATCCTACTATCCTACTATTCCCACTAATATTATCCTACTAATATGTATACTATTAATATGTATACTAATATTATAATGCGAAAGTTTGTGAGGATGTTTTGATGTTAGTTATTCAATCACTTGGAATATAAAGAGTTATTTACCTACAATAGCATATAATAGGCTACTTTTTATGTTGGTAACACGCGAGGTGAATTACCTTGTATAATAACTAGCTATAAGATCGAAAAAGAACCAGTGGTGTAATTGTGTAATTGTAATGGCAATGAAGATCGTAACTTTGAGGGTAATTTTAACAATCTTAGCAACATTCAAAAAGTTTCAAACTTGACAAGGGAAAACTTCAAGACCTTAGCTTTTTCCTTTTCAAGTTTGAAAAACTTCTGATGTAGCTAAAATTTATAAAATCATCCTTATAATTGCGATCTTCATTACCATTAAGCTTACACAGTAGCCTGGCAGGTGCAGTTCTTACCTGCACCATCAGCCAGCTCCAGTCCATCCATCTCCAGATGCTCCTCCTCCATGGCTTCCACCTGCATCGCCCCGGTGCCTTCCCACTCGCTGTAGATCCTGTCGAACATGGCGAAGTGGCCCCAGGAGATCTTAACATACGGATTCCTGGACTTCATTGTCTTTAGTTTCCTGTAACGACATAAAAACCTATTTAGTAATAACTAATCCTATCCAACTAATAATAAAAATGCGTTGTTGAACAAGAGTGTGCTATGTATGGCTGTTCGTGTGTACAATCACCTACCTAAACATTTACTTCATACTTCAAGCCTTGTGGTGTTCAAAGTGCGACCGAAGAAGTTACTATTGGAAAGGGTCCTATTCAACCCATGATTATTTTAACGACATTTTTTGTAATAGCACAATTTTTTTTTAAATATGTTTATTGCATGCGTACAAGGTATAGGCCGTGGTGGCCCCGGCTAAAGAATAGGCCCCTCCATATCTCTATCCGCGAATGTCGTAAGAGGCGACTAAGGGAAAAAAGCTAGGGGATGGGCAGCAGCGTCCCTCATTTTAAGAACGATAGCTCTAACTGCGCTCGCCAACCCGCATGCCCAGCGTGGTGAGTATGGGCAAAACCCCCCCACATGATAGGGAATATGCTCTGTCTGTGGGGGAGGCCATGTTCAGCAGTGAACGTCGTACGGCTGAAATGATGATGATGCGTACAACGCTGAATATGGCTGCTCCTAATTTGTATTGTTTTATGTAACAACTGTACTTAACCCATATTACGCAATAAATTACTTTGATTTGATTTGATTTGAAAGTTTGTGAGGATGTTTGTGGTTTAATCAATTTGATTCCCACTACAGCACAAATGTTTGCATTATCTGCAAATATTGTTTCGGGCCTGGGTGTTGCGGTAACATGGTGCTCTGAGTATCTGATACCCACGACATCGAATTCTAGTGTCAGGGACTGAAAGCGGTAGAGGTTATAGGTAGGTACTGGTACCGTTAAAACATTTCGGCACCATTATGCTATACCGGTAGGGCATTACGGTACCGTTATTTCATACCGGTAGATTTCGGTACCGAAATTTTGATCCGCGGCTAGTTCACTTGGACAGTCGCGTCGCGGTGTCGCCGATTCTTCATCAAAGAAAACCTTTATTTATTTCGGTTATACCACCACCACGAACCGGGCGACGCAGTTTCGGGTGGGGCCCGATGGACCGACGACATTGTGAAGGTTGCGGGAAGTCGGTGGATGGAGAAGGCTCAAGACAGCTCGTCGTGGAACTCTTTAGGGGAGGCCTATGTCCAGCAGTGGACTTCTACAGGCTGATGATGATTTCGGTTATAGGTACCGAAATCATCATCAAATAAACCGAAATGAACTGCGAAGCCAGATTTTCCGGTACCGTTATATTTATCGGTGGTAGAGAAATATTCGGGTAACCGGAATTTACCGGTATGACGTCATATCGTTATTTAAGGGTACCTTTATATTCCGGTTATTCAGTCCCTGCCTAGTGTGGTGTCATAACTATGTATGGGACTGTTAGGTGTTATTATTATTATAATTACAAACCTACTTAACAAAAGCACTCAGCATTGTTTGTAATGGCATCACTACTTGACGAAAGAGACTAACTACCCACAACACAGGATATTCCTACGAATTCCTAGGGTACACAGGATAGGGGGTTCAGTGTTCTTGCATAAAATAATTTGTTTTTAACAGTCAAGGTACCTACCCACTTACAGAATTTTATATAATAATTAGCTTCCGCCCTCGGCTATGCTCGCGTGGTACCTTCATAAAAAGTAGCCAGTAGCTATGCTATTCTAGGTAAAGAACTGTTTATATGCTGCCGGTATGCTGCCACGAAATGCTGGAACAACATACCTCATACCATACCATACCTTAAAATTAATCTATTAAATTCACAAGTCCAACTCCAAAGGTAGTCGTTCTGGGTCGACTTTGATAGTTAAGCTGTTTAGAATAATAAAATGATAAGCCTACATATTATATTGTTTAAGTGCTGTATTACATGTCTTGTAAAATTTTGTTTAGTGTGTTAATAGTTTAAGTAAGTTAGCTCATTATTTGTATTAGTAGTTTAGGAAATAAAAACATTATGTGCGAGTGTATCGCAGTTGCCGCGTCATTGCTCTGTGGCACCACCAGGCACCACCAAAACCAGCGCCGCAGCAGCTCCACTGTGCTATGCGGCACCAGCTGAGTGGTGACCGTTTTTGTGTATAGGTTTTAAGCTTATATTTAATTTGTTCCATTTGTTTAATTTGTGACGCAAAATAAATATTTTTCTATTTCTATTTCTATATTCCAAGTTTTATTACCGATTATAGACAATATTAGCTTGAGCAGGCAGCTTCGCTTGCGTGGTACCTAGATAAAAAACAGCCTATAGGCTATTCTAGGTCTAACTCTATCTGTTCCTAGTTTCATCGAAATCAGTTGAGCCGTTACGGCGTGAGTGATGACAAACAATCAAACATCATCTCATGCACGTATTTTGTTTTGTCTCTATATAAGCTTATTTTATAAGTTTTTCTAGGTCACTACTTAACTTGTAAAACCTTTCCTATGCAAATAAATACTTATTTTATTTTATTTTTATTATCCTTACAAACTTTCGCATTTATAATATTAGTAGGATATTAATAATAATTATGTAACATTTTTGTTCCATTCAGCTTTTGTTACAACAAATAAACTTAGAATCTCACCTGTAACACTTTCTTAGTTCCACAAACTTATCCTTACAGCTCAGCTGCGACTTCCCCAGTTCAGTAGCCAACGGTGCCCACTTAGATAAATCATCAACATTATTGTTGATCTCATGAAAATTCTTTGAGAAAAACGTTATTAACTGCTTCAGTTCCCTCGCCAGCCAATCATGATTGCCCACGCTCAGTGTCCCCTGCTTCAGTTTAGATTTGATAGTCCTGTAGCCGAACACTTTCTTGCACAGTGCGTAGTAAGGCCAGGTTATGTTCACTTTTGGTTGGTCAATTTCCTTCTGAACTAATTCTATGTACGTTTGCTTTAAATGCCTGAATCGATGAGCGCATTGTGTTGTGTTAAGTTCAATTTCTTTAACCAACGGCTCCCATAAGGCTAGTTTATTTTTCATCAGTTGAAACTTATCTTTATTTCTGAGATAGAATGCTAGGATTTTCGCGGATCTGGGGTCAGTACGGGGTGAGTTCAGATCTGGTGAGGGCACTTTTTGAGCTGATGATACCTCCGGGTTGATGGTGACTTTCTTTACTGGAAAATAGAACAGTTTTAAAAAAATCAGCCTCATTTATTTATTTATTCAGGAAACAAAACAGAAAAAGAAAAAACTGAATTGTATGATAAGTATATAGTGCGCAACTCAAAGTCCAAGTATATAGTAAGCTACCTATTACTGTTATGGTCCAATTCAGTTCCCAAAAGATGTTTACACAACTCATATTATAAATGTCAAAGTATAATATAATATACATATTTTTTTATAACTCTGTCTGTTTGTAACGTTTTCAGAACTAAATCAGGCTGAACTAATCTTGATGAAATTTGGTGAGGAGATAGCCTAAAACCGTGCCATCAACAGACATTTTGCTTGCACAGGCAGCTTCGCTCGCGTGGTACCTAGATAAAGAGCAGCCTATAGGCTATTCTAGGTAAAGAACTCTATCTGTTCCAAGTTTGATCGAAATCGGCTGAGCCGTGACGGTGTGATTAAATCACAAACATCCAAACATCCCCAAAAACTGTTGCATTTATAATATTAGTAGGATCTATAATTTTTATTTTTTTTTTCCGGACATATCACACATTGTCACCTGATCCTAAACTAGGCATAGCCTGCACTATGGGTACCAGAGACTGATATACATAATAGATATATATATTTAACACCCAGACACAGAACAAACATCTGTGTTAGTCACAAATATTTGTCCAGTGCGGGGATCGAACCCGCGACCTCTAGCGCAGAAGGCAGAGTTACTACTAACTGAACTATGAAGCCAGTCATAATGTCACACATGTTTGTCCACCGCCATCACCATAAGGCTTTATTTTTGTAGTATAGATAGGTACATCTACACCCAAAACCAAGAATAAATATTTGCAGATAACACAAACATCCCGCAGCGGGATTAAAAGTAGCTCTCGCGTTGTTATGCCAAGTAGAAATCAAACTAACTTACCACCAATTTTTCCACCCACAGCAAATTGAGAATCAGCATTGTACCCCTTAATAAAGGTAACATCCATGCCATAATCAAATATGCTGTCAAACATTTCAATATACCTCCAATCGATCTGCATATCAGGATCATCTTTCTTATCCTCCAAAATAGAGTTATACAACGATACCAATTCATCCCATTGATGCTTACAACTTTCTATATCTTGCTTAAGTTTCCTAGCGACCACCTCCCAGCAAACAAAGTAGCATACGGTATCCTTGAACACTGCTATATTGTCAAAGAAGAACCGTACTAGCTCATCCGTCTGTGTTGTTTTCCATGTATCAACAGAGTCTATGTTAATCGACTCATAAAATACTCTTTTAACATCCTTAGCGATAATATTGTCCATGATAATAGCTATAGCTGTTCGGTTCTGTAAGCTATACGGTACATCAGCTAAGTACTTCTGGATATGTTCTTCGCGTAGCTCAGCATATTTTTCTTTGCAACTCTCCGGTTTTTTATTTAAAAGCCGTCCGACTTCAGTCCATAAAAACATATCCGGGATAGTTGGATCTTCGAACTCGCTGTATGAGTCTATATAGTATTTACCTAGAACCGTTATTTGTGTTTTGTTCCAATCGTCTTCTGATTCCGCTGGTTCATTCACTGCCACAGGCGGTTTGGGTATGTTTTTTTCTGAACCGAGTGAAACGTTGAAGTACTTTTTGTGAAAGGTAGCATCATCCGCATAGATTTTGTTAAACAGATCCATGTAAGGCCAGTTGTTGGACTTGGAGCCGCTATCCTTTTGTTTTACAAGCAGAGTGATATAATGTTGTTTATAGTTTAAGAATCTTTTATGCCAGTAGTCCGCATCTTCGATTTGCCCCATTTCTAAAGCTATGGTTTCCCACAAATCTTTGCTCCAATGCTCTTGCTGGAACTTACGCTTATATTTCAAGTAATAGTTCAGCATTTCTAGGACTTTTTCATCGGCAGACCTAGTATTAATCTGCTTGATAGTCCCAGTTTCAGCAATTTTTACAATCTCTTGCTTTAACACAGCAATCTTCAGGTTTGGTGTTTCAGTATTTGAACTCTTAGCTGTATATTCATCATGAAACGCCTGGTGACATAGATCTAAAAATTGCCATTTCACATGGATGCCTTTCGAAGTGTAATTACGAACTTCACCGTATTTTGATCTTAGCTCTTGGAGTTTCAAGTCGCAAGTTTCAGGATCTTTACCGATAAGCATAGTCTTGCATGCAACAGTCCAAAGATGTTTTTTCTGTGTTGCTCCTGACACATTAAATGACTGTTTATTGTCATTAAAAAATAAAAGCAGTCGTTTTAAATCCTCATCGGACCAGTCGGTCATTGATTCCACCTCCTCAACTTCGGCTTCTTGTAATGGGGATTCATCTTCAAAGTCTTCAAGGTTACTGAGTATGTAGTTTTCTTGTATTTGCATCCCAGAATCTTCGACATTATCAAGAGTTGTTACGATGCCCTGTTGGCTTTCCCCATTTTCTGTAAATTATACAGGTAATTCATAATATGTATACTATCATGAAAAGGGCTTTATTCTACACTTAATTGGTAATTGAATTCATTTATTTTCTTAGAAAAAAATTGAACAGAAATATAAAAGTGCAGAATAAGTATTTTTTCGAGTCCGACATTTCAGCCAAATTCAATGTGAAATGTTTGTAAATAAACTGCCCATACTAAATCTATAATTGTCTTTCTTGGTGCTGATTTTTGGACAGAACTTTTCATGTTATGTAAGCACCCATACTTACATACAAGGCACTTTGTTTAGTAACATTGCCCATTTGATTTGGGGAATTCTAAAGAAGTGTAGATTGTAGGTGGGCAAATCATTGAGCACTAAAATTCTAACTTACCATCAACATAATATAGTAGTATCTCCCCATTGTTCTGGATCTCAGTTTTGACCACGATTTGCTCCATTTTGTTTGCCGATTACACTTGAGTCCTGAAATTTAATTTGTATGTTCCTGAACAAGCCAAACATGACAATCCATATTTTTTTATGATTTTCCTACACTGAACAAACAGGCAGTTTATTTATATTTTGTATTCTGTTTGATCTATTCAGAGCTAATTTTTTAGCATATTTGTATCACAGAATTTAGATACCTACCTCCTTTCATTTCTATAAGTAATGTAGACTGACTAAAACAGAGCCTAGCACAGAGCCAAGTCCTTTCATAGCTAACTAGCATGAATATTGGAACAGGGACGTTTCTAAAAATCACTTCAATGATATAGCGGCGAAATGTACTCACAAATTCATTACAAACAGCGCATTACTTCGACAACTTTTGATAGTGGCCGCCAAAACACAGATAATTACGATCAGAAATATCGTGGTGGGCTGAGAAAGAATCCAACCAACAAGCAACAGAGGTTCCAGTTTTCACTAAAATTCAGAAATTACTCTATGAACCACTATGAACTCAGGACACGGACAGAACGCCATTTTCTGAATCGAAATTTCCGAACATGATCCGTGCTCGCTCGGCTGACGGACGGGACGACGACGCACGATTTTATTTTTACCCTAGTTTCTTAGTTTTATTCCTAAGAACTCTTATCGTTTTGCTTCGCATAATTATTATAATAAAGAACATTCAAATCATTTCACTTAACTAATAACTTTTGTCCGTTTTGAGAACACTGAACTATCCTTTTATGTCAGTACTTGAATATTGAAATTCCATCTTGGAACTGCTAGTTCTTGGACTTCTTCAGACTTCATCTGAAGAAGTCCAATCAACAAGTTCTAATTTTCTTTCTAATTTTGATTCTATCTTGAGCCGAAAATGTTGGTTAACTTTTTCCATATCTAATTTTATAATACTTCTCAATCAAAGATTCTATTTTATTAGAATATTTTGTTCAGTGATGCATAAAAACGACTAAATTCCGGTGTGTCGTCTGTCTTATCAAACTTAAATTAGACGGATAACATTCGGAGTATGAGAAGATCATTTTTTACTAAATCGGTGGTATCGTTAAACTAATAGGCTTACCAAATTGAGTTAGATTTTACGGCAAATTGACCTATTCCAGTCCAAATAAAATAGACCTAAGCTAAACCTAATATTAGCAACACTTCGGCATAAAAAGGGCGAAATCCCTAAAAGTGAAAACACTGCCTAACAAAAATGTTGGGAAAATCCAATAGATTTGAAGTTGACAAAATTATAACTATGACGTTGACACTTGTTGTAAACAAGATGCAAATTGCAAAGTCAGAACTCTACTTTCTTAGTTCTTGTAACTGTACTTAGTCAATTATTTTTTAGCACATTGTGATCAATCAAATAGTCACCATAACGAAAGCCGCACTTAATGCAACAACTTTTCCTTGTCACTCGAAAATGTTCGACTGTGTTTCAAAACGACGAAAATACTGTCAAGGAGTCAATCACTTTTGCAACGTTATAAAATGTACCAAATTAAGTTCGCTAATGTAATTAGTTTGTATTATCTGTATTTAAAGGGTCTAGGTAAAGTCGCTATAACAAATTGATCAATAAAACAGCAGTTTAGGTACAGAAACAAAGTATAATGAAATAAAAACAATAAATCAGTCAAAAATAAGTAAAACCAATACCAATATTTGATAGGATCTTCTGGGAGTAATGTAATGTAGATTAGGAACTAACTACATTCAATTAGGTAGGTACTTATTTGAAATACAAATTCAATATCAAACTAATACTGAAACGGGTAATACCTACTTTGTAATATGTACTTACTACATTGATATTTTTTGATTGTACTGAACTTATTTATAAAATAATATATAAGTTCCTGTCTTAACAAGTCATTATAGTAATACAAAGCTGGCCCCCAATTCTACTAATTCAATGACTTGAAGATGATATACGCATGATAATGATCGCACAATTATCATTCAGTTACGATTGTCGCCACCTTCGTTTCTTTGATTTCATTGGTCCATTGGTTCCACAATGACTGCCATTGAAATACGACTGTGATAGCAGAATACCAAAAGTGTCAAAGTGTGGTCATTTTGCCATTGAACCATTGTCATTTTGAAGCCATTGAATTAGTAGAATTGGAGGCTTCAGTTTGGTGAAGACCACCTTTTAATTTACTATATTGACTTGTCTTTTTTTAATTTCTATATTTTTGGATAATCGACACAGAGCAAGTAAAAAAATAATTTTATGCGCCATCGGTTTACGATCTTCAGTGGAATTCGGGCTAGGACAAATTAAATTTAATGTATTATGCATAATATACATAATTATATAGGCAAAACTTAATCATCGTTTATCATAGTAATCATTGGCAGCTCGGAGTAACCAATGCTGTAACATAAAATATTTAATTAGAATTTGGTCACGATGTTAGTTAAACATTATTATTTATTTTCTAATGATATGGAAGATGTACTGAAAGACAGAAGATTAACTATAACTAATGAATAATAACATTATGAACTTTTAACAACGATTTACCACGTATTATCTTCTAGCTTCCACCCGCGGCTTCGCTGGCGTGGTATCCGGATATAAAGCCTATATGTTATTCCAGGATATACATGACAAATTTCATTCCAATCCGTTCAGTGGTTGCTGCGAGAATGAGTTACAAACATCATCCCATCTTTACAAACTTTCGCATTTATAATATTAGTGGGATTTATTTTAATCTAAGTTTTTGTTTCAATACTTTTATCAGGTGAATAAAAAAATACACTATAAGTACTACATTAATGCTATTGGTTTAAAATTATTGTTGCACCTACTTAATGTATAAATCATGTAATTGTCAAATGTACATTTGTGTGCAGCGCTGCAAGTAAGTTCTCGCTATAAGGCTTTTTTAATCATGGTTAAATTCATTTAAGGCTTATATAAATTAAATGTAAGAATGATCTATCTTACTATCATCGTCATTCTTATTATTTTAGAAAATATTTGGCACAAACTATTTATACTGTTTGAGACTACCGCGTATAAGTAGGTAAAAGTTAATTTCAATAGAGATGTACCTAACAATAACAAATCAATAATAACAGAGTATAATAGTAATTGTGACTTTTTGTTAGATGTATAATAATTATTACCTAGGTATAAATTATGATCGCCGAAAGTAATGTAATTTCAAAAATCATAATTTCAGCTGTGGGACGTCCACTGCTGAACATAGGCCACCCCTACAGTAGGACATTTACTGCTGAATATAAGCCACCCCCACAGATTTTTAAAGCGACATACAATCATGTGGAATAAAGTTGCACATACTCACCATCCACACGGGTTGGCGAACGCCGTTAGAGCTATCGATGTTAAAATAGGGGATTTCGAACATAATAAACATAAAATAACTAGCATTACATATTAAATATAAATTAATGGACTATTTTGATTTAAAATCGTTTTTCATAATATTTAATATTTGAACGACCTACCTTTTGACATTAATGGTAGGTAACTTAGAAATTAACTCGATAACACATACTATGTAAACATTGTTTAGTTAAAAATGACCCGCATTTTTAAAGCAAATACAAATTAAAAAAAATCTGAACATGGCACTATACGATGATTATGTAACTGTTTACACAACAGTAGGTAACTAGGTACTCTTACATTTATATTTTAAAACTAATAAGTACAATAAACACTTTGACCTAATAAATGTAACAAGGTTGTACGCCCTAGTGTAAACATAAATGCAATTTATTATGTGTTACACATTTTACTACTTACTGTTGTAAATTGTATTTATATTGTTATTAAATAGTATTACTGATTTATTTCAAACAAAATTGCTAAGTTGTGTTTTGCTTATTATTAAAAAGCACATTTTGTAAATGGATGGAGAAATAACACCGCACCATTACGCACTCTCAAAGCGGTTTGTAAATGCCTTTATCGTGGACAAGATGCGATGAATGCGGCGCTCATGGAGGTTAACCTTTATCATTTTTTTAATAAACGCTAATCAAAGTAAAGAATAAAATTGGTTTATGAAAATGGAAAATTACTGTATATTTCTTATTATTATTCTATCCCTGTGCTGTCAAACAAAACACCACGAGTCCCTTAGAAATTATTAGATTAATTGTTTTATAAATTCCCTCTTATTATAAGCAACGGTACATGAAATAGCAGTGCAAAAAAATATAGACTGTTTATTTTTGAAAACATCTTTCTACCATCTTTTAGCAGTAGGTAATATTTAACTTCATGACTATTATCCATATTGGATAAGCAACAACGCAACAACGCTAAGCTCATACAATTATAAATTGGTACAAACACTTTAGCATAAGACATCAAATCCTATTACCATCGAAATTGGTTAGAATAATAAACAAAATAATAGTTTAAAATGTATGTTTGTATCTTGCTCATATCCTCCTCTTGACTTATAGATCTTCAACCATATTTTGTCTATTAATCTATTTCAATTCCTTCACACATTCCACTACATAAAACTCGCTAAAGCTTATTAGCCAATGTTACTGAATGCCTTTACCAGACTACACATTTGTCTTTGGGATTCATTTTGGATCCAAGGGGGCATTGGAATTCTTCTGAGAACTCCTTCAAATTCGATATTGGCCCAATCACTCGATATTTAGCGACTGTGTGGTCATCTTTTTCAATTTGCATTTTTGTAGATTCTTTAGTCATTGCTGAACACCAAACCTGAAATATATTTTAAATTCATTATTTTATACCGAATCAATATATTAATAAGAAAACACTTACCTACATGTTCCGTATAGGAATAAGATCGTTCGAATTAGGTATATACTATATTTGTTTGCATGCAATGTGGGTAGTGTGTGTAATTAAATGAAAAGCAGACACAATTTGAAGGTACACCAAAAACATTTTTTTTTTTTTTCTTTGTCGATTTTCTATTGGCTGGAGAGGCGTGACATGCCTCTTTGGCATTGGTTATCGCGCTACAAGAAGTAGCGAACCGGTAGCAGTCCTTCGGCACACATCTGGTAGAACAGTCGCGCGTAAACGGCATTTTTCGTGTCTCCGCACCGGCCGGTCGCGTCACCTAGCTAGGTACCTACTTCAGTGATCGTTCCATTGAAGTCCCATAATCTACAAGCCAGCGTCAACCCATCCTATGGACCCATAAAGTGCGGACATTCTCAGTGCAGACCGGGAAGCGAACCTTGGACCCGCTCGATTGATGTCATAAGGTTAGTCGCGCCCCAAACAGCCTACTGAAATCCCGTACATAGTTTTGGTCCTTCGAGCCGGATTGTTTTTGATTCCTCTAGATTGTGTCTGGTTTTATTGCTACACTACGTGTACTTTATTTTGTTACATTTTCCGTTGGTCATCGTGAGACATCTTTGCTACGCAAAATGGCTGACGAATCGGCCATCGAACAAGATATTTTCGAGAGAGACATTATTTTAGAGGACCTTAAAAGGACGTTGCTTTTTTCTACTACAGATGTGTTGCAATTTAAATCGAGATCTACCGATCTATCTTCTCAACAGAGAAAGTTTAGTAAATTACAGTCAAAAATTGAAAAAGCTTTAATGAAATCGAAGCAATTTAACAAAGAGGAACAGTTAAAAATACGTAATGATTTTAGTGATTGTTATTACGCTATTTTAATGCACGTAAATAAGTTTAAACAAGCCGATCAAGAATGTAGACGCTTGAGTCGGACCCCTATTCAATCGATGCCTCATACACAAAATCATTGTTTAAATAAATTGCCTACTTTGCCGTTGCCATCGTTTAGTGGGGAGTCCACCGATTGGCCTTCGTACTTTGATCTATATCGTGCGTTAATCCACAACAATGATGCCTACACGTCTGCGGAAAAATTCCGTTATTTGTTGTTAACGTTAAAAAACGAACCTCATAATTTGATAAAATCAATTCCAATTACGGATGAGAATTATACTGTTGCTTTAGACATTCTTACGAATAGGTATGAGAATCGTAGGATCATTGCTACGAAACATTTAGACCGTATTCTCGATATTGAGGGGTGTACTAGTGAATCAAATTCAAGTTTACGTAAACTAGTGAACGCTTACATGGAGAATAGTAAAGCACTAGAAATGATGCGGTTTCCAGTACATGAATGGAGTTTCATTTTACTGAACGTTTTGCTGCGAAAGATTCCGCATACAGTTCGTAAGCGTTTCGAGTTATCACTTACTAGGTCCTCCGACATACCTTCCGTAGATACACTCATACATTTCCTAGAACAGGAGATTTCAACATTCGAAATTATGTCGAGCAGCGATTCAAAAACAGGGGAAGGTAGTTTTCGTGCTCGCGCACCCAGCGCGACTTTGAATCGTGGAAACTGTTCGGGTGTTTCGAACGCGGCCACGCCGCGACGAACATTTGCCGTTACGGAATCGTCCGATGTTCAAAACGGAAGACGTTGCATTTTATGCGACGATCAGCACATCTTAACAAAATGTTCGAAGTTTTTGAATATGACTCCTAACGATAGGTATAATTACGTGAAAAATAAGAATGTTTGTTACAATTGTTTGAATGTAGGTCACGATATAAGATACTGCAAGTCGAATTACACATGTCAATCGTGTAATAGACGACATCATTCATTGCTTCATTTTGAAAATAAATCGAACAATTCAAATCAAGCATGCGCGGTCTCATTCCCTCCTACGGAGGAAGCTACGGGTTCCGCCGACGTCGCTGTGCATATGCAAGTGCAACCGACAAACGTGAATCATGCTATGCGCGAGAGTAGTGAGTTGTCCATTGCGCCTTTGGTTAGGAAGTGTACAGTCATGTTGTCTACTGCACTTGTCAATGTATGCGTAGGTTCAACGATTCACTCGGTTCGTTGTTTGATCGACACCGGTAGTCAAGCGAGTTTCATGACGGAATCTTGTTCAAAGCGCCTAGGTTTGAGTTGTAGGTATATGAACATTCCCGTGTTTGGGATCGGCGAAGAAAAACCGATTCGACCGAATGGAATAGTTTCATGTGTTATCACTCCGCGTAGTCATGATCAACCGGCTATATCCGTCGAGGCTTTAATATTACCTAAATTGTTTTCGCAATTTCCAAGAATTCCGATACCTGTTGATGCGTGGCCTCATCTTAAAAATTTGAATTTAGCAGATCCTCATTTTAACAAGAATAATGCTCAACCAGTAGAAATGCTCTTAGGTGCGGACGTACTTGCCCACATTTTGTTGGGAAACGTGGTCAAGGGGCGTCCGGACGAACCAATTGCTATGAAAAGCATTTTCGGGTATTTATTGATGGGGAAAGTTTCTCTTGATATTAGTAAAATTTCACCTCCACTCCAGGTATGTCATAGCTCCTTTTTCGAGGACAGTGACCTCCAACGGTTTTGGGAGTTGGAGGCCGTTCCCGAGGAAAAAATCCTCACTTCCGATGAGCGTCTTTGTGAATCAATTTTCGAAAAAACTCATTCGCGTGATGAGAACGGACGGTACATCGTGGCGCTCCCGTTTAAGAATGCACCTATACTAGGTCAATCACGTGACATTGCTCTCGCTCGTTTTCGCAAACTAGAATATCGATTGGAACGCAACAATAAGCTTAAGCAAGATTACCACTCGTGCCTCCAAGAGTATTTAGATTTGAATCAAATGGAACCTTGCGACCCTCCGTCTGATGATAATAGTTCTCATTATTATATTCCGCACCACTGCGTGGTCAAAGAATCTAGTGAAACCACCAAGTTGAGGGTGGTATTTGATGCTGCTTGCAAAACCACGAATGGAAAATCATTGAATGATATTCTACTAACGGGTCCGAAGTTACATTCGGACATAGTTGACATTTTACTCAATTTTCGAGTTCATAAGCTCGTTTTTACAGCAGATATTAAGCATATGTATAGAAATATTGCAGTTCAAAAATCCGATTGGGATTATCAACGTATTGTTTGGAGGTCCTCTCCTGACCTCCCGATTAGAGATTATAGATTGCGCGTCGTCGTTTTTGGAATTAGTTCATCTCCGCACGCAGCATTACGTGTGATAAGACAACTCGCACATGACGAAGTCGAGAAGTTTCCGCTAGCGTCAGCAGTTTTGATGACAGACGTATTTGTTGATGACGTAATTTCCGGGACGGATTGTGAGGGCAGCGCACTAACTCTACAAAAACAATTAATTGGAATTTGTGCGAGTGCAGGGTTCGAATTGCGCAAGTGGCATAGTAACTCGCCGGCGATCCTCGCCGCGGTTGCCTCGGACACTCATGGTGAGCGGCTCGAGACCTTATCCTTTTCGGATGTAGAAAAGGATCCCTCGATTAAGGTACTCGGGCTGCATTGGAACCCTAGTTCGGATAATTTCTTTTTTAAAGTTCAAATATCCAATTCAAATTGCACTAAACGGGTCATGCTTTCAGAAATTGCTAAAATTTATGACCCGGTAGGTTTTTTATCGCCAGTAATATTGTACGCTAAGCATTTGATGCAACTACTTTGGATCGCAGGTACGGGATGGGATGAGTCACCTCCTGTAGATATCGTAAACGCCTGGTTAAGCTTTACTAAGCAGCTGCCACTCTTATCAGAGTGCGTATTTCCGCGTCACATTTTTGTCGAAGCAGATTCGATTGAACTGCATGGTTTTGCTGACGCGTCGGAACGGGCCTATGCCGGGTGTGTGTATGTACGTTGCAAGGGTAACGATAACAACACTCGGGTCTTTCTCGTCTTAGCGAAGACGCGGGTGGCACCGTTAAAACGATTATCGATCCCGCGATTAGAACTTATGGCAGCGTTATTATTATCTAAGCTAATTAGCAAAGTGATGCTCGCTTACGGCGACCGAATTCATGTCGACCATGTCTACGCGTGGTCGGATTCCACTATTGTATTAGCATGGCTACGCTCATCACCGCATGAATGGAAAACGTTTGTATCCAATCGCACGAGTGACATACTGTCACGTGTACCGGCAAGTTGTTGGCGACATGTACCGTCGTTCGATAACCCAGCTGACTCGGCTTCCCGAGGAATGTTGCCCGCTGTGTTCATTGAGCACTCCTTGTGGTTTCATGGCCCCGTCTGGCTACAAAACGAGCCAAAAACTTGGCCGGTACTTAGTTCAAATATAAACACTGTGGAAGAAAAACGTAACCTTCCTCTTATTGCGCAACCGTCGTCCGTAGGTGTAGAGGAACCTGAAGTTCTTTCTAAATTTTCTACTCTAGGGAAACTTGTTCGAATCGTATCTTACATTTTTCGATTCTACAACAAATGTAAGAAGTCAAAAGTTACATTTCCTCGACACATTACGGTACTCGAATATAACTCGAGCTTACATAGGATTATAGGTATAGTCCAACAGTCCACTTTTGCGGAAGATATTAAAAATATTTCCCATAATAAAGTACCTACCAATCAATTAAAGCGTTTATCACCATTTCTAGATAAGGATAATTTGTTGCGTGTAGGCGGACGCTTGCATAAGTCGCTACTTTCATTTGAGTCTAAGCATCAATTGATACTTCCGAAGAAACATCACTTAACTACGTTAATAATCGATGATGCTCACATTACGAACCTACACGCCGGTCCTCAGTCCACTCAGTATTTATTATTGCAAAAATATTGGATCTTATCTGGGCGTGATATAGTTAGACAGCGAATTCATAAGTGTGTTCCTTGTTTTCGAGCGCGACCAACACACACACAACCACGGATGGCTCCCTTACCAAGTGTACGCACACAATCAGCGCGCCCATTCTTGAAAACAGCTGTTGACTATGCAGGTCCGTTTTATGTTCGTGCAAATAAGGTTAGAAATGCTAAAATTATTAAATCATACGTTGCAGTATTTGTATGCATGAGTGTTAAGGCGGTTCACCTCGAATTAGTTTCTGATCTTACGACGGAAGCTTTTCTCGCGGCTTTGCGACGTTTCACGTCGCGTAGAGGTTTATGTACAGATATATACTCCGATAACGGAAAGAATTTTGTGGGATGCAGCAATCATCTTAAGGAATTGTATGCTTTTTTAAGTTCAGACGCAGTTCAAAGTGTTTTGCATGAACAGACCCTTAAACAAAACTTGACATTCCATTTTCAACCTGTTACTGGGTCACATTTCTGTGGGTTAGTCGAAGCAGGTGTGAAAAGTTTCAAACATCATTTGCATCGTGTAATTGGCACTCGCACACAAACTTACGACGAAATGCATACGCTTCTTTGTCAGATTGAGGCAGTTCTAAATTCTCGGCCCCTTTGTATTTTGAGTTCGGATTCTACGGATCCGCTACCGCTGACTCCAGCGCATTTCTTGATAGGAGGACCGCTCACGGCCCTACCTGACATTTCACTTACGGAGTTCAATTCTGATAGGCTTAATCGTCGGCGGTGGGTGCAACAATGCATACAAAACTTTTGGAAAAGGTGGAGTCGGGAATATTTACATGAGATTCAACAAGCAAATAAATGGTTCCATAATCGCGGACCTCCGATTAGTGAAGGCATGATTGTTGTGGTACGCGATGATAATCTACCAGTCTTACAGTGGAGATTGGCCCGGGTTCATGCGTTGCATCCGGGTACAGATAATATTACTCGTACGGTAACCCTTAAAATGGGTAACTCTTTTACTAAGAGACCTGTCGTAAAAATATGTCCTATTCCTTTAAATTGAATATTCATTCGTTTTGCTCTTAGATTAGATTACTTAGTTTTTTTTTGTGTTTGTGTTTTGTTATAACTGGGAGAATATAGGTTGGTATGTAGTGTTACAAAATAAATTATCTTGTTAAAAGCAACCACGTTCTTTTAAGGTGAGCGGCATGTTCCGTATAGGAATAAGATCGTTCGAATTAGGTATATACTATATTTGTTTGCATGCAATGTGGGTAGTGTGTGTAATTAAATGAAAAGCAGACACAATTTGAAGGTACACCAAAAACATTTTTTTTTTTTTTCTTTGTCGATTTTCTATTGGCTGGAGAGGCGTGACATGCCTCTTTGGCATTGGTTATCGCGCTACAAGAAGTAGCGAACCGGTAGCAGTCCTTCGGCACACATCTGGTAGAACAGTCGCGCGTAAACGGCATTTTTCGTGTCTCCGCACCGGCCGGTCGCGTCACCTAGCTAGGTACCTACTTCAGTGATCGTTCCATTGAAGTCCCATAATCTACAAGCCAGCGTCAACCCATCCTATGGACCCATAAAGTGCGGACATTCTCAGTGCAGACCGGGAAGCGAACCTTGGACCCGCTCGATTGATGTCATAAGGTTAGTCGCGCCCCAAACAGCCTACTGAAATCCCGTACACTACATATTATAAAAAAACCGAAATATTATTAAAATAACTAAGTACTAAGTGGGTATTATTATTATTTCAATAATTTTATAAATAAGGACATACCTGAGCAAAGGATATGAAAAAGAGCTGTCTATGATTGTAACGTAGTCCCGGCAAAGTCAAATTCATTTTGGCAGTCTTGCTATAGTCCAGATAAGCATGAAATGAGGCTTTCAAACCACCATTATCCGCTATGTTCTCTCCTAAAATAGAAAAACGAAACGAAATTTAATACAAACACAAAACCTGAAATCATAAAAGGTGATGTATACTATCCCGAAATAGGCTTATTTTACACCCAACTAGCAAAAAAACTACGATCCACGACTTCTGGAAATTTGACGGTTTAAATTGAAAAGAAAAACTACGCAAAAATCTGCTGTTTTGGGGTTAAATCAGTTCAAACTCAATTATTCAGCTGTTTTAGGTAGCAATGCGCTAGTATTATTTTTGTTTATAGTCCTTCTTTCTTACGGGATAGTATACTAGTCACGGAACACTTTGTCTAGGTTTACCTAATGTTTGTTTCCCATTCAATTTTTGACTTTCCATACTGTAAGTGGAATATTGTTCCTGTATGCACTTCGCGCGCTCCTTAAAACGACCAATAGTTATATTGTTCCACCATTGATTGAGGTTACCAAACCTATAAAAAAGAAAAAATGTGTTCTGATGAATCAATGTTCAGTGTGTTAAAATCTACCCATTTCCGGAGTCATAAGGTCCATGGCGCAATTGGTATATCATTGCCGATTCTAGACGAAGATGCGGGTTCGAATTAAGCTGGTTCGATAATTTTGGGTTAGGTACATTAAAATTGCATTAAAAATATATACCTGTCTACCTACTATCTTAATATGGTCCTATAAATAATTATTATGTATTATCTATGATTACATAATTATTACCTATGTAGGGACAGAAACAATAAAAAACAATTTCACTTGGTGTTCACGGTACGTTGATAAGTGTGGTTTTGCCTTTTCTTCATTTTAATTACGTAATACCAACCGTAAAATTTGCGAATTGGTGGAATAGGAAATTATGTCTTGGCCATGCAACATTTGGCGCCAAGAGACGAAAATAGGTACGTAGGTACCTACTTAAATTTTTAGCGGTAATTTGCAGTATTGTATTTATTTTAAAAAACTAGTAAATTAAATAAAAAGGTGGTTTATTACGTTATATTATAGTAGCGCACAAGTGAAGTGAAATAAAATTATGGATGATGGCTATTTTAATCCATCATTTTCTTACATTTTATTTAATTGAAATTGAATGAACTAGACACGACTAAAATATAACGAAAACTTAAAGAGATACAAAGAAAAGTAGTTAAAAACTGGTACTCGTAGTTTCTGATACCCTTTCTCGTACAGGGAATCCTATTGTGGGGTCAGGACTCAGTATGTATCTGACTGTTAGGTGTTATTTAATATTTTTACTATTATTAGGTAGGTACCTTATAGTACGGTGGCACGGTTTTAGTCTCAACATTGCAAAACTCACCGATCATACTCCCTCCCCTGATCATCAAAGGCATGGGTCAGTTCGTGTCCCATCACAACTCCCATGGCCCCGTAGTTCACACTCTTGGGGTTGTCGCCGTCGTAGAACGGCAGCTGGAGGATCCCGGCGGGGAACACTATCTGGTTCTTAGTTGGGGTGTAGTACGCGTTTACCGTTGATGGAGTCATGCCTGTAAGTTAAGAAGGAACTCAGGATATACAGGACAATTGTTTTTTTTTTTTTTGTTATCCAACTGAGGTGGCAAACAAGCATACGGCCCACCTGTTGGTAAGCGGTAACCGTAGCCTATGAGCGCTTGCAATACCAGAGGTATCACGCACGCGTTGCCGACCCCTCCCCCCACCCCCCTTAAGAGCTCTGGCAACCTTACTCACCGCAGGAACACAACACTATTTGAAACAAATAATGTTGTTTGGCTGCGATCTTCTGTAAGGCGGAGGTACCTCCCCAGGCGGGCTGCTCCAAATTAGAACGCGTAAATCTCGCTGTGCCCTACCTCCTCCTAATACCCCCAAAGCAAAAGTACCGTGAATATTAAAGACTAGCTTCCGTCCGCGGCTTCGCTCGCGTGGTACCCACATAAAAGTATCCTATATGCTATTCTAGGTAAATAACTCTTTATATTCCAAGTTTCAACTAAATCGGTTTAGCCGTTACGGCTTTATTGAACAACAAACATCCAAACATCCTCACAAACTATCGTATTTACTTATAATTAAAAAAAACCAGGGACACGACAACCAATCTGCTTATACCTCATAGGTTGGCTGGTAGAAAATCCACTGGCATTAAGCCCTCCTTTTGTATAAAATGTAATACAAACACTAGGGGAATAAAGGTTCTCGAATGGCGACCACGAAACAGATCACTGGTGGAAATGTTCCATAATGTCATCAAACCCCCAATTTAAAGGTTGCGGAAGTCGTTGGATGAAGAAGGCTCAAGGCCATTCATCGTAGCACTCTTTGGGGAGGCAGACTTTTTCAGGGTGGATGATAATATCTACGGCAGCACACTCACCCCACTTTGTCTTGTTCACGGGCTTATCAAGCTTCGAAAGGTCGTTCTTAAGGCTGAACACATTAAACGCGATGTTGTTCTCGAAGTACTGATCCGGCTTCACCGTCAACTCCTCGTATTGCTTGTCCAGTTCCGCCTTATCCAAGATATAGTCGGGAAATCCTGAAAATACGGTCACGGATATTGCGTTTGCTTACTTTTGACCTCTTTTGACCCTGAACCTAGCTCTGGTAGGTAAAGAAGCTAGAAGATCGCTGGAAGCCCCCCAAATGGCTGCCATAGCTGGACCGATAGGTTACCTAAAGTGTCCTCTGAAGCCTCTAGGTTCATAAGTGGAGGCCTCGCACCGGAAAGTCTTACGGACGTAACTTAAACTAGATGGAAAGATGACCTTATTAAGGTTGCTAGGAGCCCTTGGGTGCAGGCTGTACACGATCGGTCGGCCTGGAAATCTATAGAGGAAGCCTACGTTCAGCAGTGGACGTCCTACGGCTAAAATAATTATTGATAAACTACGCCACAATCATTCTTCACCTGACCAAAACTCTTAAGCTACGCTTGAGGCCTGGAAATATATAGGGGAGGCCTATGTTCAGCACTCAGACGTCCCACTGCTTAAATTATAATAATTAAAGTACGCCACAATATATTCATCAGTGACTAAAAGTCTTAAACTAGCTTGAGAAGCAAAGGCCCTTACCGATCATGTCAGTAATAGCATCAGCCTTAAAATCCGCCGCTTTCCTGGTCTCCGCATCCATCCAGTCCAAGTTCTTGAGGTTCTCTTTGAACGCGTTTCGGATGTTGTCTATCATTATCTCCCCTTGGGTCTTCGCTTCTCCTTGAAACACTTGGCGGACGAACATAGCGCCTACTGCGAAACCTGGAAGGAGGAATTTTATAAGGATTATAGTCGATTCCATAGACTATAATCCATACCTACCTATCCGCGGATGTCGTAAGAGGCGACTAAGGGAAAAAAGCTAGGGGATGAGCAGCAGCGTCCCTCATTTTAACAACGATAGCTCTAACTGCGCTCGCCAACCCGCGTGCCCAGCGTGGTGAGTACAGGCAAATCCCCCCACATGATAAGGAGTTTCCTCTGTCTGTGGGGGAGGCCATGTTCAGCAGTGGAAGTCGAACGGCTGAAATGATGATAGTCGATTCACGCAATTCCAGTACATTATCGCAACCAGACTAATCTGAACAGAACTGTTTTGATACTGGAATCAAAACAGTTCTGTTCAGATTAGTAGTTAGAGTTCGCTGAATCCAGAAGAGAGCACTGAATCCAGAGGGAGATTCAGTCGAATAACTGGATTGGCGATCCACGTACAGACTGGAATAATGTAGACAGCGACATTACTGTAGGAACTTCGTAAGGAACAGTCGTTTCCTCAGTTTCCATCATCAGATCAAATCTTAATAGCAACAGAACATTGTAGCAGTATCTAAGTTGGCTTGCAAGATTATTCTAGGCTTGATTGCAAAAATTTTGATTTTGATTCTAAGCCTCAAAAAGACAGCTTGTAAAAAATCCCTGTTCCTCTTGATGCAGCCAAGTACAATGGTACCTACAACTTTACAAATAAAGCGACCAGCAACCTCCCCAATCAAACGTCTTCCGCACCAACTTACCAATGGCGTTATTGGTGTCAGTGACACAATATCTCCAAGACTCCTCTGTACCCTCAGACCCGAAGAGAGCCTTTCTTAATATCTTGGTGGCGTCTCTGAATGGCTTCGAGAGATACGTGGAGAGAGAACGGGAGACTTGCCACATCATATAGCTTGTTAATGTTCTGGAAGTAATAGAAGGAACTTTACTGAGGCTGAAGAGGCAAGACAGAACACAGAACCGCTAGTGAGTAAAGGTTCTCAAGCTATCTTACCTTTGGTCTTCTTCAGTCTTGCTGTATTTCCTAATGACTTTGGTGAGGTTTTTAAAATATTCCGGCGCGTATACCACTATCCGTTCTGTATCCAATATCTGAAAAATTAAAAAGATATAGCTATAAATTTTATGCAGGTGATTCAAGTCATTTTGAGTTTAACATTTGAGGCTATGTAATATAGCTCAACGTTATCGCAAGCTCCTACTAACTCAAAATCAACTGTATTCAAAGGCGTAAGGAACACTTTCAAATACATTTTAGATGACATATTGCTAGGGCTTGCAAATATTCGAAACTGTAGTATTCGATCATTTTTGGGTGGTATTCGAATATATTCGAATATTATTCGAAACTATTAAATGTTAGTTTTAACAAGTTTTTACTGCAGGAAATCATCACAAAACCGCGTAGAAATGCTCCAAAAGGGCTTACGGTGAACCTTAGTTATCAAAACCACCAAATATTTTAAAAAAGTATGCATCAAATAAAATCCGAAAATTTAGTTCACTAAGTCATTTCCCGTTTACACATTAAGAAAGTGCAGATTCACGAAAGTTGTTATAGTAATAATGCTCAAATTGTAGAAAAACTAAAATTACCAAGTTTAGAGAAGGATAAATGCTTCAGATTACGGCTTTCTCTCATACTTGAAATTATAAGAATATCGCTATTACAAATATTCGAATAAAAAAATGTGTCGAATATTCGATTGCAAGCCCTACATATTGCCCGTCGTTTGATAGCTTAAATTGTTTCAAAATATAAAATACTTACAGTTCTATTAACCAACTTAAATGCATCATTGAAAAACATAGTCCAGTTCAAAAACGGCACTTCCTTCTGCCACTGTCTTATTGTATACGGATTGTACAGCCCCTCTTCATCCCTCCTATCCTCCGAAGGGGTAGTTATATTAGCTAAGTCCGATTCGAAGTCTATGACTTTGGTCATTTGAGCTTTTGCCTCAGTTTTGTTGGCGCCGAGAAGTACGCAAATTCTTGTCATGTAGTCTAGGTATGCGTCTAGAACCTTTTTGTGGGCTGTTTTATTGAGGTAGTTATCGCGTGTGGGCAGGTTCAGACCTCCTTGGTCCAGCTGAAAATATGAGGAACACTATTATATCAGACCTCGATCTGAGGGTAGATTACGCATTGTACCAAGCAGAACAAAGCTGCTACATGCAAGTGTATTCTGTATGGCACCGAAACTCTACAACAAAATTCCAAAATTGATTCGTGAATTGTCCAGTAACCATTTTAGGGACGACTTAAGGATTTTTTAATTGCCAAGGCATATTATACTGTAAATGAATTTTTAAATGACCGTACTATTGTTTAGCATAGTGTAAGGTTCAGGATAATATTGTACTAATTTATTGAGTGATTAATTCTGATAACCATTTCATGTTATTATTTGTTACATTAACTGTCAATGTTCCTATTTTAGATGATTATTTCAAATATAAGCGGTGATAATTCATTTTAAATTATTATATGATTTTTGATCTATTTTACATAATGTTTAACTGGGTTTGAAAATTAAAAGAATATATTGTAAGTTGCTCAACGAATATCACCCGACCGAGCCGCCATCTTGTTGTTTACGAGTATTTCTGTATAAGAGCGGGGCTAGTCGGGTGGAGGGAGGATTCGTTATCCGACCGTGGTGCTGACAACATGTCTCCTAGGGTAAGTCTGCTGTATAACTGTATAAATAGATATGTGAATGTGAAATAAGGATTATATTGGATTGACATATAGTAAATCGTTGATCTTTGATTAAAAGGGTAGTGTTCCTTACAATAGTATTGACCTAATTAATTTGACTCACTTAAATATTTTTCTGACATATTACTCGCATTTACCTACTTTTTTATTACCACTGTTATTTTTTTTAGATGTATATTAATTTTTGACGATGTAATAGAAGCAAATAACTAAATTAATGCATGCTTTAATAATTGAAATGTTAATTAAATGTTTGTAAGCCCAAGTGGCAGAATCTAGCGATCTAGACTAGTCCAATGAACTGACTGTTAAATGTACCTGATTCACAAACAATAAATGAATTACTGAATTACCTGAAACGAATGTGATTTATCATAAAAACAGAGGTAAACTCAAACGTAGAAACCTATTATTAGCCTTTCTCTCTAGCTATAGCGTTTAACGTTCTGAAACGCGATTGGTTTCTCAAATAAATAAAAAAATGATTGCTGATGTGGGAAGAACAACTCAATGTGCTCCATACAAATCAGGCCCATACAATATGATGTATTTGGGAAGATCCACTCCGAGTACAGTAGATTGTTGTACAGTACGTTGTCATTCCTTAACTTTTATTGTTGTTTTGGTCCACTTCGAGACTATGCTATACATGATCGTGAAAAAAACCATTGTTACAGAGTAATCGGTATACATACCTAAAAACCGAATTGATAACCACTTTCTTTTTTAAAAGGCACAATAACTCTTTCAGCATACGGGCACGATCACGGTCCACGGTCATTGGTCCTTTTCAGCGCCACCATACCTTTACCCGCACTCTTTATCTTAACGTAGGGTGACTTAGAAAGAGCCAGTGATACGACAAGCAAGCATGGGGGTACTTTTCTGATGCAATATAATTGGATGGTCGAGCTAATTTGGCAGTCCATATAGCAATTGGTTCAATCAAACTGATGAATACTTACAACAATAACATGTTTGGAAGAGTTTCGATCGTCTTCTGTAACTGCCCAGTTGAAGAGACCTCCCAGATTGTATCTGAAATAAAAGTCGGAACGGTGACGAAATGACTGCACTTGTGGTGTGGTCATAGTGACCCTGCAATCCGATCCGAAGGTGTTCCAATCCGGATGCGCAAAACGTATGCTCTCAAACGGTGAAGGAAAACCGTGGCAGAAAGAAACTGCCATGTCCTAGCCCCAGACTAGAACCGAAAGAGTTCGAAGTTCGATCTCTTGAAAGGGGATTATGGGATAGTTCGTTTCAAAATCAGCTTGCAACAAATTTTCGGCGGGGGAAAAGACTTAAACGTTTTCAACCCCCCTTTTTAATATGGGACTAACTAAGCTCAAACTGGCCATCAACCTAATGCGTCTGACAAAGAAAGAACCAGTGGGAAGATGAATTAGGACTTCATCTGCCTTTAAAACAAGGAAAAATCAGAAACTTACGTGTTTTGAACGTCCTGAACCAGCCTTTGCAGATCCCACTTAGGATGCTTCAGCATAGTGGTGGGCAGGATGTGCCAGCCGCCCAGCTTCTTGATAATGGTGACGAGAGGCTTCTCCGCCAGTTTTTCTATAGTCTCGTTCTCGTCTGTGCACGCGTCGTAGTATGTACGGGCTTTTGCTTCTGCATCGTTGGGACCGGCTGTAGTTGTGTTTACTTTTTCTGAAAACAGAATAAGCCATGTTGGCCTAGTGGGAGGTTCTCAAACTTTTGATCCGAAGCTAGAGTGCTCGAACCCGGTCATGCACTAATGGCCTCATAGCTCAGTTGGTAGTAACTCTGCCTTCTGCGCTAGAGGTCGCGGGTTCGATTCCCGCTCTGGACACACATTTGTGCGATGAACACAGATGTTTGTTCTGTGTCTGGGTGTTAAATATTAATATATTATGTATATCAGTCTCTGGTACCCATAGTACAGGCTATGCCTAGTTTGGGATCAGTTGACCGTGTGTGATATGTCCGGAATATTTATTTTTCTATTTGTAATTTTTAAGTGCTTATAAACACGTGCTTAAAACTGTGAAGGTCAACATTTTGAGAAAAGTAAGCGGCGATGGGCTTGCAGGTTGCACGTATGGAATACATGCAAACTATTGCAAAATTTGGGCATGTGCCAAATGTTCGGACTGTATGCCCCTGACTACCCCTACTACATCTTCAAGGATCTGATCGCCTGGAGATCTGAGAGGATGTCTACTATTCTTGGGGATAAAAGTCGAGAGCTTATTTCTTATTTTTTTATAGAATAAGCGCCATTGAATTTTTGATTTTAGAAAGTGCCAGTTTTATCTTGATGATTTTCTTAACCTAGTACCTAAGTAATTGTAATGACAGAAAATCATTCAATATCAAAATTCGCTTCAGTTCAAAATAGTAAGAATATCTGCTTGTCCTAGACACATACGGAAAACTTTTTCGATTATTCTTACACTATCTACTGTAGGTAGGTTCGGCTGTTCTGTGTTTATACGTTAACGTACCCATAACGAGACAGAACCACAATTGTATCAAAATAGCAGATTATGGCGCTTCAAAGACGTCAAACACCAAAATAAGTGTGTACAAACAAAGCCATAAAGCGCCTGAAAGCCATGGTCATGAACGTTTGCATAAACAATAGCGCTAAAGTTAGGAAATAGCACTTTACTACCTACTTATATCTTTCATAGTTTCGCATTATTTTTTCAGAATCTATTTGAATTAACGCCAGTATCTTCGCCAAGCCTAGAGAAAGAGGTAGGGAGATACAGGCAAGAAACCACGCATTCTGTGGCTTGGTTTATTTTATGTTTAGGCTGTTTTTTTAAGCTGTTAGGCTCTTACTAGCGATGTTATGAAACTGGACTATGGCGAACGCAGAGGGCGCTACGGCCGAAAGTTAGGAGCCGGTGATACAAGTATCTTCATTATTCATAATTTTCAGGGCAAGCAACGCATCAGCCATGCTACAGGCGTATCCAATGCCATAGACGACGGTAATCGCTTACAACTAAGTGGGTGCTACATAGCCTCCATTCGCATAAAAAACCTATTATGACTTGTATGGATCTGAGTGTTGGGCTACCAAAATGACGGAAATTTTAAGATGGCGCCAGTGACGGAAAAGCTGAGTAATCGGTTAGCTTAATAAAACGAGCTAATTATAATGAACCCGTGCCCTACGCAGTTGTACAGTGACGCTCCAACCAATTAGGCTCCATAAATTAGTCGCCGTGCAGACCAATTTGAGCATAATTCTTTAGGCAACTCAACAAGGCACACTGGCGCATTCATTAATTGTGGCATCTGATTTTAAATCTGACAGAGTTTTGTACTATTGATGACGACAGGAGTACAGAAGGCTCAGCCTGCGGTTGAGAAAAGTTAGAATGGGGCACCTAGTTTAAGGGACTCAAGGGCACCATGGACCTGTGGGCCTCAAGAACATGCCCGGCTCGGGTCGTTGCCAGAGGGAAGGTTTTTTAAGGAAGGCATCGCCCTGAGGTGGCGCAAATCGTTTTGGAATGTATAAACAAAACTCCATCATTTGACACCCTACTTCATGTATTTTTTTAATCCTCTTTTGGTACCCTTATCTTAACAACCCCTTGGCCGATTAAACGTATATTTTTACCAGAAAATCTTGATGGTATAACCTGTTGACCTACTATTTCCATTCAGATCGTATTGACAATTCGAAAGTTATGCTCTACCACATAAACTTACAACGCCGATTCGTCCAAGTTGTTTGAGAGAATTCGCTCGCTCGATTAAATATGTAATTTTACCAAGAGTACCAAAAACCCGTAGCTAAAGCCTTGCTACCATTATGTTTTCTATTCAAAAAATCGACGGTTGTATTTTCTGGGCACACAACTCGAATAGCAACATCTAATACCTTTTACAAACATATCTTTCAGGGTGTGTGCTGAAGTCATAAACGCTATTGGCGTTTTGTTGTGTAGTGAGCTCGTTTTGCGGGGCGATAATTGGTTTAGCAGTGTTTTCCTGCATTTTTAACCAATTCTAGCCGCGAATTTTGATGTATTATCAGTGCTTTGCGAAACATGGTCGACTAGCAGCTGTGTTCAAACGACTTGCGATATGTCATCTAATATAAAATGTATTTCCAAATGATCCATAAGTCTAGTGATGAAAGTTAGTTTGACATTTGAAGGCGAAGGTACGACAGAGCTTAACGATATCGCAAGCCCTTATAAGCCAAACCCAAAATTGTTTTATTTGATTGACGTAAGAATCATTATCAAATTTCAGATGACATATCGCACGCCATTTAAACACGTATATATTTATACACCTCTTCAAGATATAATGAGATATATTCTTTTCAAAACTGAATTTATTGACATTGCCTAGCATGTGTATTTTAGAAGCAGCTAAATTTGTTAAGGAACATAGTTACCTTTTTGTAAAAGCGCGTGATATTTACCCTAGGTGTGTCAGAAATCCAGATGAATTGTTTTGTCAAGAATCCTTAGAACAAAGCTTTATAAGAAAAATAGCTATGTTATGTGTGGAAAAATATTTAACAAAGTTCCACCCAGTATTAAAGAACAACCAATAAATGTTTTTGTAAAAAAGTTAAAGAAATGGCTAATAGAAAAATCATTTTATACTGTGTCAGACCTCTTGAGCCATGTATGACCAAAGATAACGCCATTCTTACTGACGTTATATGTATATTAAGCCATTATGACATTATAGATTCTTAAAAATGTATGTCTTATTTTAATTTTATTTTGTTTGACTAGATAAATTAATAAATACTATTGTTATTTGCACGCCGTATTAACGGTGAAGTATGTGAAACAGCTTATTGTTAAGACCTATGTACAACCATGCTTCTAGTAAAATAAATCATTTCATTTCATTTCACGCCGCGCCGCCGCCGCGCCGCCACCATGTCAAACTTTCTTGCAACTGAATACAGATTTCTTTTGATGTTCACCATCAAGCTAAAGTCCTTACCTAAAGCATATCTGATGGTCAGCTGGTTCTGCAGTTCGATCTTGCTGAATATCCCCCAGTTGGACTTCCCCTCGGGTATAGGGTTGTTCCTCACCCAGCCGCCGCACGCGAACTCGTAGAAATCCTCGCAAGGGTCCTGGGTCACGTCCAGCGCGCTCAGGACCTGGCTCGCTGTGAAGATGCAGGAACTGGAGAGGCAGATCTCGGATCCTGGAAGGAAGAGGTTCTTGAATGAAGTGGGGCCTACTGTAAGCTGGTTTGAGGTGTGTTCCGTGCCTCATTTAATAAAAAACTAAAACCTCATAGGATCACTTTGTTGTGTGTCTGTCTGCCTGTCGGTCAAGTCATTCTTTTCTCAGAAACGGATAAAGGTATCAACTTGTGCCGTATATACATATGTGGTGCCATGTTGTACCTACTCGTAGTTTGGGGTCCGAACTATTGTGATAAAAAAGTGATAAAATTATTGTTATTTAATTATTATTTACTAATGCTCATAAACTAAAGACAACAAAATGATTAGACATCTCATACGACATGCCAGCTTCTTATAAAGGAGGAAAACGAGGAAGAGGAAGATCAAGAATAGGTAACGTGACTCGTGAGCGACATTAAAGAGAAGATTGCCGTCATGTCGTAAAAGAAGGTGAAGCAATTTCCTTTCTGATATGTCCAATACGAGCTATTGGAATGAAGGAAATTGCATCAGTACACCGACAACCGACGGCTTTACCTTCATCATCATCATTTCAGCTGTACGACGTCCACTGCTGAACATGGCCTCCCACACAGACAAAGCTATTCCTTATCATGTGGGGGGATAAAGATAAAGATAAAATTATTTGCTTGAACATAATGTAGGTAGGATTTGCCCATACTCACCACGCTGGGCATGCGGGCTGCGGGTTGGCGAGCGCAGTTAGAGCTATCGTTGTTAAAATAAAGGACGCTGCTATCTATCCCCTAGCTTTTTTCCCTTAGTCGCCTCTTACGACATCCACAGATAGGTAGATATGGAGGGCCCTATTCTTTAGCCGGGGCCACCACGGCCGTAGTAATAAATAATAGCCTGTTTTATCCAGATAATAATAACAAATCGATTAACACCTCATTAATCAAAACTAATGAGTAGTTTAGGCACTACGGTGGAACGTACGTAAATACAAACAAACATAGAGACGGCTAAAAACATAACCCTTTATTGTGACCTTGCCGTAGTCGGGTAAAACATCAACCGTTTTAGATTTTTTTACGGTACAGTCATGTGCAAACCCAATCGATTAACCGGTATAATGAAGCATAAAACCGATTAGGAGATTAGCGATGAAATTGCGGCCGTGACCTCGGAGCAAGTATCGATCTCGCTTCAAGTACCTACCCGGAGAGTGTACTGAAGTACCAGTAAGTGGAGCGAAGTCCCCTTGTGTAGGGTTTTATTTTTTCCCTTACTTTCACGCTTTCTACAAGGTGATTTATAATATGAATGCTATCCCGAAAGATGCTTATTCTATACTCACTTGGCAATAAAACTCTATGCAAAAACTTTATGTCAAATCGAATCAAACTCAATTACTAATTTTAGGTATGAAACTTGTTGTCGAACTTCTAATCAACATTTAATTATTAATTAAATGATAAAAAGACCGACAACCGCTCTTTTAAAAAAGTCCAGGAATAAATCTGAATAAAATTATTTGATTTATTTCCGCTAATGTTTTTTCTTTTTGTTTATAGCATAAGCCCCTTTGGTGTGCTACATACCGAATGAATCTACATGAATCACCTTGTATACCCGTGCAAAACCGCGGCAGGTCGCTAGTATCTTTTAAGAATGTTCAAGAGAAAACTTTTTTGATATCAACTTCATCCCCTTTATAACAAAAACATCTCAGATGACGCTAAGATTGTTAGGATAGTTCTCAAAGATGCGAACCTCGTCGTTCCTATTTTGCTTGTTTACACATGAGTGCCGCAGGTGAAGTAGCTAGGTATCATACCTAGTTATGTGAGTTACAGCTGGTTCTTACTACTCCGAAACACCAACATTTTTAGAATTCTGTGCAAACTCTGCAGACTTTGTAAGAACGTAGAATAAATTAACGATTTTGCTTTGTAACAATTTATGAGGTAGGCCAGAGGGGGATTTATAGCACTTCACTTTACAAGGGGAACTTAAGGGTGCGTCTACCTACTTGACTTGGATTTTGGTTTTTGCTTCTCTCGCCTTAAAGGTACTTTGATACCTACCTAAAAAAAGGGCTTTTGACTGTAACATGGATGGAAGACATTTCAGGTGCTAGATTGAGTTAAGGAAGCCTGAAGCAAATGCTAACAAGGAGCTTTAGATAATAAAGTTTAAAATATAAAATAAGACAGCAATAACGATAAAAAACGAAGGAAAATGTCCCCATAAAGAAAACTGTAACGGCTTGGGTAGATATTATCTACCCAAAGATATGCATAGGTACTCGTAATTCGTCATGTCACAAGCACCACAAGTCTTAGAACGTGATGGATAATGGCTTACATCCTAGCAACTGTAGATGTAGGTACGTAGCATATAAGGTACCTAGGTATACCTATACGCTACACTAGACACTACACCTTTTACGGTTGGCGTTTTACATCATAAACTATGACTTTTTGACAGTGAAATCGCTCTAGCAAGGTTCTACGGGATCTTTAATTGCTGCAGCAACAGCCGGAAACTATGCCTACTCTACTGTATGTACGATTCATTGTTTGGGTTTAGACAACACGTGGTGTTATGTAGTTCTATGTCGCTGCTGACATAATACAGCCTACACATTAGGAGCATGTTATTGGCTGATGGGGTCACATTTAAGTTATTAGCTATCTTCTTTTCACTACACTTGTATAGAGGCGTTTTTAAAGGAGCGTAGGGTAGGAGGTAGGATATCTCTATAGTAACACAGGAATGGTATGATTGAAATTCGGCAGGAGCTCTACCTTAAATCAGTACACTGATGCCAAAAAAACGAAACCAGCATGATCAAGCAGTAAATTAAACACACTGACAGCTAAGTCAGTGTGTTTAGATCCCGACTAAGCAAAGAAACATTGCAAATCATGGAATACATTTAGGTGGTCCGAACTGCGATATGTAACTGCATCATAGAGCAAACCTAACTGGACCTAAAACCTAACCTAAAACGATAATATCGTATCTGACGGATGCCGGCACTCAGGCGCAACTGTTAGTCTCGACATGGCTTATATTTGAGCTCTTTGGGGCTGAGACCCTGGGTCCGTTGGAAGCGGGGCCCCCCGATTTATCAAAACTGTCTGATCGAAGCGACGCGTGACCCGAGAGCTGACTCCTATTTGGATCAACGGATCATCATTGCCATCCAGCGTGGCAATTCCACCAGCGTCTTGGGGACGCTTCCGACTGGTAGTGATCTGGATCAATTGAGCTGTCTATACATCGTTTGCAATGATCTTTTGATGTTAATATACTAGGACATTACGGCTTCCACCTACCGAATATATGAAACGGGATGTCCTTATTGTGTTGATTTTGCACAAAAGAGTAATTTGTGGCATATATCATTGTCGTGTGAACACATAAATACAACCTAGGAAGGTATACTCCAACTTAAGTATCCAAGCAACTAAAGATACCAGTAAGTAGTTACTAGGAGGTAGGGCACAGCGAGATTTTCTCGCTCTAAGTTGGAGCAGCTCGCCTGTGGAGGTACCTCCGCCTTACAGAAGATCGCAGCCAAATAGTAATTGTTTCAAATTGTGTTGTGTTCCTGCGGTGAGTAAGGTTGCTCTTTAGGTGGGAGGGGTTCGGGTTCAGCAGCACGTGCGTGTTGCCTCTGGTATTGCAAGCGTTCATAGGCTACGTTAGCAGCTTATCAACAGGTGGTCGGTAAGCTTGTTTACCACCTTAGTCTTATAAAAGAAAGCGCGTTTCTCCATCAGGCAACGGACATAAACCATTACACAGACCTACACTACCTACACCTACACTACCTACACCTACACTACCTAAACCTACACTACCTCATCCCTCCCTCCCCCTTTCACCACCGGACAAGCAGACGCACAGGTAAATACCACCCTTACCTGGTCGACATACCACAGTGTCAAACGAAACGTTTCTGCTCCACTTTTATTATAAGTACTGCCAAAGAGTGGAATGATCTGCCAGCGTCTGTTTCCCCGAAAGAGTACAATCTGGGAGTCTTCAAATCTAGGGTCAATAAGTTCACTCTGGGAAAGCGTGCTCCATCTTAGGCCACATCTCACTTGCAAAAGTGAGACGGTGACCAAAAGATTTACCATTATCAATATAAAAAAATGAACCATGATCTTTAGGATTGTCAGAACAAACTTACCCTGCTCTGGTATGTAGCATGGCGGCACCGGAATGTTGGAGCTCCGGGAGGTAATCATTGTGGTGAGCGTGACGATCAGCGCAAGAGTCAGGATCCCAGCTAGCACAATCATGAACTGCTCGAAGCGATTCCGAGAACTCCATAGTGAGACGCCCTGGAACAAGAGAGGATTTTTATTACTTTTATAGATAGATAGATAACTCTTTATTGTAGGCCACATAAAATTTATCACATCACAATTAAATCGACAAAATATAAGTAATAATAGTGGAATACAATGGGCGGTCTTATCACTAAGAGTGATCTTCCAGACAACCTTCGGATGGACTGGATTTTACGAGAACGATAGAGGATGGTGGTGCTAAGGAAACAGGAAAATATGAAGTTAATATATAAATGATACAATAAATATGACACTTAGATAACCAATACATATTTATAAAATAAAAGAATAATACTTGCATGTACCCACTCAATTAAATAAGCGCGTCGGCAAAATTTACGTAGTATAGTATAGTGGTAATCCACACTTGTCTGGAAGTCTCAAAGATTTTCGTACAGACGGGAAGTGGCTCCGTAGCTTAGTTGGTTAGAGCATCCCTGTATCTAGGGGAAGGTTACGGATTCAAATCCCATCTGAGTCGCAATTTTTGGGATATTATAAAAAACAAAAGAGAGGATGTTAGGACGCCGTCATCATGAGAACAGAGCCGGAAGCTTGTGTGTAATATAGTCAGTAGTAAGCTACATTTGAATCTCAGTGTATCTATGTAGGAGGAACTGAATGTAGGACTTGTAGGTCACTATAAGAGGCAAGATTCTGGGTCACTTGCGAGTTGAATCAACTCCGTCACCAGCTTAGCTCATTCGAAATATCAGTTTTTTTTATTTTTCGTACAAGCAACTGTAGAAACTGTGGTAGGTAACCTTTTATCAACAATCAGCGAACCCACACCTACCATAACACCCAGACCAGAAACAAAAATTTGCAGATCATGCAAACATTTGTCCCGCAGCGGTAATCGAGCCCGCACCCCTTACTCAGTATCAGGTCGTCAAAGTTTGAACTGATTTTGTAGAACTGGAGTGCTACTGCGTAAGCGAAATGGTAATGAAGTTCGCAATTGTGAGGTTGATTTTAACAATTTTAGCGACATCTGAAGTTTATCAAATATGAAAAGGTAGAAACTAAGACTTGAAGTTTTCCCTTGTCAAGTTTGGAATGTTTTGAATGTTGCTAAGATTGTTGAAATTACCTTCAAAGTTACGAACTTCATTGCTATTGTGCTTACCCATTACCCAATTGCACCATTGGTCCCCTGACCTAATAAAATTCAAGTCCGAGCCGGCAGCAGTTACTGTTATTTCTTCTACGCCAACAAGTAGACAGACACAGTAGAACTGGGGCCCAATTCTACTAACTCAATGGCTTCAAAATGACAATGGTTCAATGGCAAAATTGCCACTATTGACACTTTTGGTATTCTGCTATCACAGTCGATATCAATGCTGTTCTGCCTATATCAATGTCATCATTGTGGAACCAATAAACCAATGAAATCAAAGAAACTAAGGTGGCGACAATCGTAACTGAATGATAATGTCGCGATCATTATCATGCGATTATCATTTTCAAATCATTGAATTAGTAGAATTGGGGGCCTGTACTGACGTACCGAGACAGTTCTATTACTAGGTACTTCTATTCTTCTCAGCGACAGTAGTCAAGTGGCAAGTGATTCGTTAACTTTATGTCTTTGTCATGACGCAAATACGCTTGACCTTGGGCGGTGTGCATCAATGATTTAACCAGACGTCTGTTTTAGAATTTTTAGAAATTACAAATCATAACACAAGTAGGTCGTTTTACACTTATAAGAAAAAAATATATATATTGCCTTTAAGAATAAATATTAGAAAAAGAGGAAAAACCAAAAAAATGTAATAAAAAGGCAAAGGGAGTAAATTCAGCATTTGCTGCATGAATTGCATGCAGCGCTGTTTTTCAATTTACCCCCCTCGTATAGATGGTCACCGAAATTATGATGAATTAATATTAATTAATTAAAAAAAAAATCTTTAAATATTCCGGACATATCACACACGGTCATCTGATCCCAAACTAGGCATAGCCTGTACTATGGGTACCAGAGACTGATATACATAATATATATATATATTTAACACCCAGACACAGAACAAACATCTGTGTTCATCACACAAACGTTTGTCCAGTGCGGGAATCGAACCCGCGACCTCTAGCGCAGAAGGCAGAGTTACTACCAACTGAGCTATGAGGCCCATCATATTATATGAACTTAACTCTGATTTAGGTTAGTTTTTAAAACGTTTTATTAATATTTCGAATGGAAAAACTCATTGGTGCACGACGAACCCACGAAGTTCGGATCGAAAGTCGGGGAACCTCCCACTAGGCCAACACGGCTTGATTATTTTTATTCACACGACTTTATAAACACATGGCCTACTGGGAACAAATCTGAAACAGATGTAAGGAGATAAGTGTACCATAGAGTGAGCTATTTAGACCTGTGTACTATTTTCAAATAGTAGTTTTGATTTGGTATAATTTTCTGCAACTTTTTTTGCAAGTTTTGACACAACCACAGGTACCATCGACTTTGCGGTTTTGATTAGGCAGTGACGTAAGTAGACAGTCACAAAGATTTCAGGTTCAAATTCGTATAAAATACCGCTGACAAGTTCGCATTTGAATGGAAAAAAGAAAACATGGTCCCAATATCCTATCTTCCTATCTTTAAAAACTTAGTTTTCCAACATTACTTGTCTTCACTTTCTCCTCCATCTTAACACTTGTTTAGAATTTAAATTATGTATTTGTATGTATTCCTTGATATTCTTTGGTTTGTATGTCTCTTTCTATATACCTATCTAAATTTATTTATTTATATATTATATGTATATTTTATATATCTTATCTATACATTTATGATATTAGTATGTAGGGTTTGTAGTTTTAAATTATAAGTTTTATTTCACTTATTATTATTATGTGCGCCACCGTCCTCTTCTACTTTATATATCCTGTCCATCCAAAGGTTGCCTGGTAGAGATCGCTTTTAGCGATAAGGCCGCCCATTGTCACACTATTATTTTTATTCTTATTTTTTTATTTCCTTGATTGTGTTTTTTTCTTTTGGTGTACAACAAAGTTATATTCTATTCTATTCAATATCGGAAATTTAAGAATTAAGAAATATCTGTTATCTGTTTCTATTATGTAGTTAGGATCAAAATGGGACTACAGTGCATTTTATCAATCAATCAAGCTGATAGAACAATCATGTTGTATTTAATTGAAACATCCTATTGATTTAGTTCTATAATTACCCAGCCAATTAAAATCACAACACGATATGTCTACCTATTTGTACAAAGTACAACAATGGACAAGATAAATGGAACTTTGTCGCTGTAGGGCAGTGGTTCCCAAACTCTTTTGCAAGCCAAGGGGTCTAGCCTTGGCTTGTTTTTCGGTACGGCGTAGACCTTAAACCTACTTACTATCCTTTCAAATTTATTTAATTAAAGATGTGGAAGTGCGGAAATGCCTAACACAAGTATAACTTATATACTTAAAAGGTGTTTCCAACTATGGTTAAAACTATTGTAACTTTTATAATTGAATAAAACATTTTGTATTTTGTATCATACTAATATTATAAATGCGAAAGTTTGTAAGGATGTTTGGATGTTTGTGGTTCACGGCTAAACGGCCGGACGGATTTGGATGATATTTGGTACAGAGATAGATTATAGTCTGGAATAGCAATGCTACTTTTTATGAAGGTACCACGCGAGCGAAGTGCGTCAGCTAGTTAGCTATATAATATTAGCTATATTCCATTCTTGTGAATTCATTAGCTTAATTTTTTTCTGACTGTGTTCTGTAGTGTTTTCTGACTGTAGTGAGGTATTATTATAGATCCACTAGGTATAATGGATCTTGTTGTATCTCATAGAACCCCAATTTTTTTTCGCTCTCGTATGTCCCTTGGAGGCCGCCGCGCCATCGACCCCTGGGGGTCGATATAGACCACTTTGGGAATCACTGCTGTATGACATTACATTACATGTTACATTGTTGATGACCTCGGTGCCGTGACGGGCTAGTGCCCGGCGCAGAAGCAATATTCTTCACTCCATCCAAAGGTTGTCTGGAAGATATCGCTTTTTAGCGATAAGACCGCCCATTGTACATTTTGGTCTATAGTTTAAGTTTCTGTTTTGTTTGTATTTTTTTATTTTATTTTGGTGTACTATAAAGCATTTTCATTCATTCACTCATTCAATATCCCCGCAGCAATAGAAGCGGGACAAACGTTTGCATTATTCGCAAATATTTGTTGCAGGTCGTAGGCCGTACTCTGCAATGTCAATGAGTTCTCACTCACTTTTCGACCGTGAAAAGTGAATAGGAAAGCGAAAAGGCCTACAAACCAGTATCTATTCACTTTTAACGGTCGAAAAGTTAAAAGTGGGAACTCACTGACATTTCAGACTAGGGCCTCTGGATTTGGGGTACCATGATACCCACGACAAGGAATACTTAGTGTGGGCGAGGACTATGTCATCTGACTGTGTGTGGTAATGTATTTATTCACGCTTTGTTAAAATCCCCTAGAAAATATGTATATCATGGCGATATGTTTGTACATAATGTTTACTCTCAAGAAACAAAGTAAAACCCGACATGCGGTTATCATACAAACGTGTATATAATTATGTTACATGATTTAACTTTTTATCATTACTTCTTTAAGTTGCGTACTATTATTATATTAATTTTCTGGTTATTCATTTTTTTTTTATGAAAAAAATGTATTTAAAAAAATAATAATTATTATAAATATATTTATTCATTGGCCGCCTTTAAAATTATTCCGTAGCAAAATTGCCGTAGAGGCTCTACGCAACCTCTATGCTTCCTCTATCCTATATGCCCGATTTAGATGCTCTTGCGTGGCCCACTTTAGAAGTTTTATTTTCCTCAATTTCAAATTTAAAAGAAATCTTTAGATTTTCATTTGCTTTCAAAGTTTTTTTTTTTTGTACTTCGATGCTGGTAGGATTCCCGCCCGTGTCGTGGGTACCAGAAACTACGAGTACCATGGTACCACAACACCCAGACCCGGAACAAATATATGCAGATCATGCAAACATTTTTCCCGCAGCGGGAATCGAACCCCCCCTTGTGTCTTAGACGGGCACTCGCCCGTTGCGCCACCGAGGTCGTGTCGAGTAGCCGGAAACAGTCGCACTTTTTAGATGTAATTATAAACAATGTTTGACTGTTCATGCGTCATCGAAGGGTCACGAAGTGCGTGACGTCATGACCTTGGATCTGGTTTTAATTAACGGTCGTTGATCTATTGATATGATTAAGAGATACAAGCTCAAAAGGTATGGCCAAATAAAGACGGTCAAGTGCGAGAACTCGCGCCCTGAGGGTTCCGTACCATTGGTCGTGAGTTCGAATACCGGTCGTGCACCAGTGGCCATGGTCTGAAAATAAAAATTCTAAGTGTAGGAATTGACAAACTTATATTTGCGGTCGCTCACGTAGTAATTGTATGACATTAACCGCAAATATAACTTTGTGTCCTAAAAAACTTCTAAATTCCTCAATTTCAGACTTTTCCCTTTATTTGTGTTACAAAAGCTCCTAGCATTCCAAATTTCAGAATTGTGAGGTAACTGGAAGTACCCTAGGGGTTTTTGATTTTTGCCATTTCCATACAAAAACTATACATTCATTGCCTTATCTTTATAATGCATTATGCTAGGGCTTTTTTTTTTATACGGCACCATAAGCCCAATGACCTTAATAGGTGGTATAAATTTCAAGTTCATACCTTTAGCCGTTTCTAAGAAAAAGTGTATTGACAGACGAACAGACAGACTGACAGACAGACGGAAAACAAAGTGATCCTATAAGGGTTCCGTTTTTCTAAATGAGGTACGGAACCCTAAAAAGAACATAAGTAGGATAAATGCAGTGGAAATGAGAGCTTTGCGAAGTATGTGTGCAGTAAATTTGAAAAAGTGAGGAACAGTGTGATAAGAGAGCGTTGTGGAGTGAAAGAAGACGTATTGATAAGGAGAGGATGAACGAAAGAAGATTGACGAAATAGGTGTATAAGGCGAGTATAAATAGGACAGCAACAGCCCGGAACAAACATCATGCAAATATTTGTCCCGCGTTGGGGATCGAAGCCGCACCTCTTGCGTCATAGCCGTGCGTGATATAGTCAAAACATGACAACGCGGAAACAATTAGTTTTAATATATTCCAGACCTAGACATCTGCTTTCTGTTATCTTGTTATGTACTTTAGAGTAATAACATATAATAGTAGTATGAGCCGTGTTGGCCTAGTGAGAGGTTCCCCGCCTTTCGATCCGAAGATCGTAGGTTCCCTGCACGAACGGAATCAATGAGTTTTTCTGTTGTGAAACTTTTAGTGTGCATGAAAACATGCCTAAATCGGTGATGGAAACCATATCGAGGAAACCAATAATATTTTAAAAGCGGCGATGGGCTTGCTACCTGTCACGTATGGAATATTCACTACTTTAAAATGTGGGCATGTGTCAAATGATCGGACATGCCTACCCCCTTAGACATCAACTTAGGTCAACCATTCTTGGGGATAGAAGTCGTAGGCCTACCAAATATTTATTCAATAACTTACTTTTTTGAATCCCTGCGTCACTTCCGGCCTAGGAGATGAAGTCTCAAACAAATTCAGTCTAGAGTTTTGAAAGAAGTCGCTACTAGAATTCTCTCTGGAGAAGAGTTCTGCCGTCGAACTCTCCCTCGTCAAGGAAGGTCGAGGCTTGACAAAAGGATTGTTCCTTTTCTGATGCCGTAACCAGTTAAACTTGTTATCTGCACGGATCCCGGGGCTTGTTGGGGTCCCGGGGCCAGAAGACGGGGTCCCCGGAGTATCCGGCACCGGAGACGGTGTCTCTGGTACGTCGTGAGTTGCCATAACTACTATGGACTTTGGAACTGAGCCAATACACACACTGTATGCTTAAAATTTATTTGCGATTATGGTTCAGTTTCATTCACTTCTTTAGTTACTTTTTAGTTACGTTGTTTACACTTAAATATTAGCATTTTGTTTTTTGAATGCGCGTTGAATTTAGAAATACATTCTTGAATATCGAATCCCGTTTGTTTTTTTATTAACGTCGCGTTCATATCACGCACCAAAAAGATGTTTTTTTTTTCTATTTTTTACAGCATTTAGCACCTTTTTATTCTGCTAAATACATTTTCATTCAGGTTATTTGAATACGTGTTCGTTAATTGAGTTCTGGCGCGGGACTACAGAAATGTTGTATGCTCTGCCATAGGTCGTATTGAAATGTGCGCGTGCGTCGCCGCTTCAATAAAGATTAATACAGCCAGATTATATTTTATACCTCGTAATACACAGACGCTCTTAGAAGTATCTGAGCAACCGATGCAAAACGTGACTATTATCGTCTTAACAAAGAGAACGTGTCTAGCAATTTTTTTACTGAATCGTCTGCGAAGATCGCTCAAACAACTTGGGAGAATCGGTTTCGACCGATTTCGATGAAACTTGAAATAGATAGAATTCTTTACCTAGAATAGCATATAGGTACCACGCAACCAAAGCAGCGAGCGCAAGCTAGTGACATATATAATTTGTCCTTTACAGCATGTTATTTAATTTTGTTTTCATCATCATCATCAACAACCTGTAGAAGTCCACTGCTGGACATAGGCCTCCCCCAAAGAGTTCCACGACGAACGGTCTTGAGCCCTTTCCATCCACCGACTTTCCGCAACCTTTACAATGTCATCGGTCCATCGGGTGGGGGGCCTTCCAAAACTGCGTCGCCCGGTTCGTGGTCGCCATTCGAGAACCTTTACTCCCCAACGGTTATCGGTTCTGCGAGCTATATGGCCTGCCCACTGCCACTTCAACTTGCTAATTATAATTTAATTAATTTTGTTTTCATAGTGTAAGTGATATAATGAAAAATTTTAATACAGAGAAATTTATTTAATGTAACTATTATAATCTGTGGCGGGCGCGCGTGTAGTACTGTTATTTATTCCGTGGCTGTACCGAGAAAATCTATTTTTAACGGTCAAGCGCGAGTAGGTCTCGCGGCTTCCGTACACACTTAACACGGGATAATCGGCATCTCAGTGACATACTTAAACACGCGGACCAAGTCGTGGGCGGGTCAGCTAGTTCATTGTTAACTAACGGTGATTTAAATTATCCGGTGACAATACGATGTGATGGGAATGAAAGGAGTGATACCTACTGACATGACGGCAGATAGAAGGTGAGTGGAAGAGAAAAACATGTTGTGCCGACCACACATGAAGTGGTATAAGGCCAGGGAGATGATGATGATGAATACAAGATAATATGTAGGCCGTGGTGGCCCCGGCTAAAGAATAGGCCCCTCTATATCTCTATCCGCGGATGTCGTAAGAGGCGACTAAGGGAAAAAAGCTAGGGGATGGGCAGCAGCGTCCCTCATTTTAAAATCGATAGCTCTAACTGCGCTCGCCAACCCGCATGCCCAGCGTGGTGAGTATGGGCAAAACCCCGCCACATGATAAGGAATTTGCTCTGTCTGTGGGGGCGGCCATGTTCAGCAGTGAACGTCGTACGGCTGAAATGATGATGATGATATGTATGCTTTCCCGAAAGGGGCTTATTCTACACCCAATAGGCAATAAAGTTTGTTTCGAAATTTATCATTGAAAAAACACTATGCAAAAATCTGCTGTTTTGTGGTCAATTTCTAAAATCAATTCAAACTCAATTTCAGCTGTTTTAGGTGGCAATCTTGATGCCGAACTTCTCGTACGTTTAATAATTAGTTAAAGAGATGATAAAAAGATCAAAACAGCTATCCTACTAATCCTACAAATATTATAAATGCGAAAGTTTGTGAGGATGTTTGGATGTTCAGATGTTTGGATGTTTGTTATTCAATCACGCCGTAACTGCTCAACTGATGTCGTTGAAACTTGGAATATAAATAGTTCTTTACATAGAATAGCATATAGGTACATTTTAAATAGGTACCTAACGAGCAAAGCCGCGGATGGAAGATAGTGTAATATAAAAAAGTTTGAAAAAATCCGATAAATTATAGATATTTTTTTTCTATTTTTATGGATCACCTTGTAATAAAAGTGTTTTGATTTTGACTAGATGCGTAGGTACATTTGTTGACCATAGTTGCTAATCCATAAAAGCCGCCTATTTACACACAAAAGGCGCCTATTTACACATCTCTCTAGCGTCAGTGTTCAGTAATCTAAGGCGTCGGATCGGTTTCAGGGTCAAAGAGGCAAACTCAATGTCAGTCATGCGTTTCTATTTGTTGCTATAACATCCGGCAATACAGGCAACGTTAAGAGCCGCGTTGGCCTAGTGGCAACTTCTACGAATTTCAATCTGAAGGTCGCGGATTCGAGCTCGGTCAAGCACCAAAGAGTTTTTCGAATAACACGTGATGAAACGGTGAAGGCAAACATCATCGTGAACCTGTAAGTATTCTTGCAAGTTTGCACGTATGGAATGTTCACTACCAAAATGTGGGTATGTCCTAAATGTCTGAACATGCCTCTGACTACCCCCCTTGAAGATATTCCATTCTTGGATCGTAGTGATCCTATTTCAATTTACGCTTGGGGTAAGACCAAAAGAGCGAGTATATTATTTTTGGTTTTTTTCGTAATGGGTTAGCCTAAATTTAGCTTGAAGCCATTTTATGGCTGAAGACAAGAATACCGAGCTACTTTTGCGCTGAGCACATTTTGGTAATATTTATTTTTCATATCCAGCCACGTAGCGAGTGCACGAACATAACTAGAAATGTTGTTGGGCGCAAGAGAGCTGTGTTTGACCCCTTGATTTACCTAAAGTAAACTAGCTAATTAAACCTAAATAAATACTTAACTATTACTACTATCCCATATATTTATTTACAATTTAAATAACTTTTATTTCTTACGAAGAAAGAGAACCCTAAACAAACGAGCATGTATGAGGAATGTAATGAGAGTGAATGAAGCAAAAGAGGTATGTAAAGATCGTAGCAAGTGGAAAGCCGTGGTCTCTGCCTACCCCTCTGGGAAATAGGCGTGATTTTATGTATGTTTGTATGTAATATTTCATAGCTTCTCATTTAATTTAATCCTTATTGTCCTCATCGACACGTGGTTATCGCGAACCACTCGCTTTACGAGATCCTTTCTTCCCCATACGTGCAAGTTGTGGAATGAGCTTCCTTCCGAGGTTTTCCCACTAACCTACAACATGAAGGCTTAAGAAATATACTAAAATATTTCTCCAGGCAATGCATTAGCAATGCTCCAGGTGTTGCAGATGTGAATAGGCGACGGTAACCGCTTACCATCAGGTGGGCCGTAAGCCTGTTTGCCTCCGTATAACATAAATAAAAGTAATTTTCGGTTTTGATAGACTGCAGACTGACGGCAATGTTTAGGCAGATCCAAGCCGCATGCAACAACTAGTCCGCAAACGTGATGGAATCATACAAAACAATACGTTTTCACTAAAAACTGAATAAACAAGGACTGCTAATAAGAAGATTGCGAATATCAGTCTGTTCGTCATAGAATTAGAACGGCAAACTTTAAATGTGAATTGGTGTAGGTAAACATAGCTTAAACTCTAAATTCATCTTTGACTTTCGGAGAATATCATCATCATCATCATTTCATCCGTACGACGTCCACTGCTGAACATGGCCTCCCCCACAGACAGAGCAAATTCCTTATCATGTGGGGGAATTTGCCCATACTCACCACGCAGGGTATGCGGGTTGGCGAGCTACACATACATCTAAAAATATCAATTTCAAAATTTCTGAGTATATTATTCTACTTGTAAGTAGGTTTATGCTATAAACAGAACAAACAGAGCAAACAAAGACCTTTTATATCCGCCATTAAACTATAGCGCCTGGGCTAAATTGTTAGCAACGCGCAGATGTGAATTTAATTTAATTTGGCAGGGGTTTGTTCGTTGCCCTGTTTTAGTTTAGCAAAACTGTGCTCTATCTAGTAAGTTATATTCCCTGTTTTGGTTTACGTTACCACTTAGCTGTTCAAGATATTTAATAGAGAGGCTTTTTCTACATCCAATAGGCATAACTTTTGTTCTACGATTTTTGGGAATTTCTCAATTTAAAAATAAAAAACGCTTTGCGTAAATCAGTTGTCAAAAGGTAGCTACATTGATTTCAAACTTCACGTACCTACGTACGTTTGATAATCAATATGTATATAGAAATCTTACGTAACTGATTGACTGGCTGACAATCAACGCACAGCCTAACACACAAGGCGTATGAAATTTGGAGGGTAGCTTAGTATTGTAGTGGAGGGGTGCACTAAAAAATAATTCCCGTTACTCAACCCTAAATAGGGTGCGTGGGTTTAATAATAATAATAAATAATCTTTAGTCTTCAGGCAACAAATATTTTTACATACAAGGCCCATATAAATAAAAGTTTAAGTTTGTATGAAAATAACATCACGCGAACAAGGTCGCGGATTTTTCCAATGGTTATTCAAACTTGGTAAAAGTACAATAACAGCTGATTTGAAAAAAATCGAAGAAAAAACAAAGAAATAATTTGTATTTTTTTCTGCAGATCCGCCTTACAGAAGATCGCAGCCAAATAACACTATTTGTTTCAAATAGTGTTGTGTTCTTGCGATGAGTAAGGTTTCCAGAGCTCTTTAGGGGGGGAGGGGGGAGGGGTCGGCAACGCGTGCGTGATGCCTCTGGTATTGCAAGCGCTCATAGGCTACGGTAACCGCTTACCAACAGGTGGGCCGTATGCTTGTTTGCCACCTCTGTTGTACATAAAAAAAAAAGATTGATTCTTTTTGTATAGGCGCATCCCCTTTAGGCTTTGAAACTACTAGTTACGGAACACGTTATATGTCATGAAGAGAACAGTAAAATTAGGTAAAATTAGGCAGTAGACATATCTCGGGGCTAAGGACAGTTGCTTAGTAAGTATTACGTTAATCATACTGTCTAGGTAATTTCTAGAGGTAGGTAAATCCGAAAGTTTGCAAATTGTATGTTTATGTTCGATTCGACAAAGAGGTCAACCGACGAATCCAACTCGGATAGGCAGCGTTTTGGACACTCCGTCATATCTTCACCGCAGATACCGCAGAGCCTCAAGACGAAAGTTTACAATCAGTGCGTGTTGCCTGTGATGAAATGTGGCACTGAGACTTATTCGCTAACTATTGGCCTCATACACAAGCTCACAGTCGCGCAACGCGCTATGAGAGAGCTGTGCTAGTTTTTATAAAGTTTCATTGCGAGAAATGTCGAGGGCGGAAGGCTAGTAGGTACTTCATATAATGAGATTAGGGTAGATTGATATACTACACACTCAGTTTGATTAGATTAGAAAGGCTTCAGTTCAATTCAATCAGAAATAAATTCGCCAAGTGTTAGTGAAACTCACGCACCGCGGTTCCGTGACGAGTAAGTTGCGGAATTCAAACGAATTATCCTGTGCTTATGTAACTACTTATGTTGCCAGTGATAGAAAGAAAGAAATAAAATACATTTTTTGTGACGACAGTGATGACATATGCACCTGGTCTGAGATCTGGTCGTTAACTATTGACCTCATACTCAAGCTCAAAGTCGCGCAACGGGCTATGGAAAGAGCTATGCTCGGAGTTTCGCTACGAGATAAGATCCGAAATCCGTAGATGAACCAAGGTCACCGACAAAGCTCTCAGAATACGCAAGTTATAGTGGCAGTGGGCAGGCCATATAGCTCGCAGAACCGGCAACCGTTGGGGAGTAAAGGCTCTCACTAATGGCGACCACGAACCGGGCGACGCAGTGTTGGAACGCCCCCTACCCGATGGACCGGCGACATTGTGAAAGTTGTGGATGGAAAAGGCTCAAGGCCGTAAGTCGTGGAACTCTATGGGGAGGCCTGTTTTTTTTTAAAGTTATATGGAGGCAAACAGTCTTACGGCCCTTACCTGATGGTAAGGGGTAACTGTCGCCTATTGACATCTGCAACACCTGGAGCATTGCTAATGCGTTGCCTGCCCTGGATAAATCTTTTTGTATGTTTCTTGAAGCCCTTCATGCTGTAGGTTAGGGGGAAAACCTCGGAAGGAAGCTCAGCAGTGGACTTCTACAGGCTGATAATGATGAATATGTAACTTACCATATGGTACCGGATATGGGTACCACCGGAGCGGACCCCCTCGTTCAGCTGGATGGAGCTGACGCTACCGGCGTCATCGTCCATAAAACCCGTCTTCTTGTAGCGAGCCATCTGAAGAAGAAACATGCAGTTAGGCTAATTTCATTTAGGAGGAGGTAGGGCACAGCGAGATTTTCTCGTTCTGAATTGGAGCAGCTTGCCTGTGGAGGTACCTCCGCCTTACAGAAGATCGCAGCCAAATAACATTATTTGTTTCAAATAGTGTTATGTTCCTGCGATGAGTAAGGTGGCCAGCGCTCTTTAGGGGTGGGGGGGTTCTGGGTCGGCAACGCGTGCGTGATGCCTCTGGTATTGCAATCGCTCATAGGCTACGGTAACCGTTTACCAACAGGTGGGCCGGGAAAAAAAAATTGGTACCTACAACACGCAGAAGTTAACTAGGCACCTCGCTGTAATGTCTCATTCTCACTCGCGAGAGGTATAGGCGGTGGGGTGTGGTGAGTGAGGGAAGCACATTCCACGCAGGTGAATAGAATAAGCCCTTTGTGGGATGGTATAGGTACTTACATATTCTTAATCACCTTGTACAATGAACTTTTGAACAAATTCTTGTTTTGGTGAACGTGGCCTGTATTTAGCAAAGCCTTGACATTGAGCGCTTAGCTTATCATTAAAACAAACAGACAGAAGCTTACTTATAGATAACGTTAGTCGGTAGTACCGTTGATAGGGAGGATAGATCGATACCAACGTGATGTAGATTCCAATCTCCGCCATAGCCTTTTATAGAGTACCAACGTACCTTCCTACACATGGTAAGTGCGAGTAAATAACACCCAACAGTCACATACAATATACACATAGTCCTGGCCCCACACTAGAATTCCGTGTTGTGGGTCAGAAACAACGAATACCATGGCACCACAACACCCAGACCCGGAACTAATATTAGCAGATCATGCAAACATTTATCCCGCAGAGACAATTGAACCGCACCCCATGCGTCTCGGACGGGCAATTGCCTGCTGCGCCACCGAGGTCATCAAAGCAGCTTTCACTCTTTCAGAACTTCTGGATGTTTATCGAGTCCCCCCGCCCCCCTATATTTCATTGAGTTAAATTTTCACGTGACTTTGCGGAAGTCTATTCAAAAACAGATGAGAAGTGAGATGAGATGAGAAGTTAACTCAAACCTTAAACTTGTTGCAGACTAGCAACATGAGTTAAAGACGACACGAGTAAGAAAGGAGTGAATATTGAATACTGATATGAGGGCTGATAGAGGGGAGTGGAAGAGAAAAACATGTTGTGCCGACCACACATGAAGTGGGATAAGGGCAGGGAGATGATGATGATGATGTTGCAAACTAGCTTACGGCCCTCGTGTTGGCACTGGAACACTTGGAACACAGCACTACATAGCATGCGAGGGAAGAAGCTAGTCTACTCATAATTCCGGAGACGCATACCGCCCCAATTATTATTTTTTTGTCATTGCTGGTTATTTTTAGTTGCGTTACAATTGCGACAGCCGCAAACGACTTTATGTAGGTACTTTTATTTTGTAAAGGAGATGTTCAAATTACTTCAAATGCTACTCATTGGGGTTTCACTGACAACCAGTGCTATAAAGGCCACTGGGCTGCTGCAGCAAATGCCGAGTGGTGACCTTTTTTTCGTCACAATACTGTGTTTAATTAATGTCACTTAGAAAATAATTTCAGGAATATTATTTTTGTTACATTTTTTGGCGAGAAATTTATGTTTATCTTTCTTTCTTTCTTTGTACCTATTTCTATGTAACAAGTACCTACCTAGTAGGTACGGTCTACTGAGTGTTTGTTCTGGGAATTTCTTACTGCCTTGGCATTGAAAGATCCGGTGTTTAATTAGGTGGGCTGTTTATTTTCATAGAACAGAATAAAAACATTGATTTTGTTATCAGTAAGGTTATCGCTTATCGCATTCGTTTGTTTTTACCGGATTTTGTTTATTTAACACCATTTAGAAAGTGTCCGAATTTTGAGAAAAGAATTTGCGCTAGTTTCTATTTTGCGTCCACATCGTCAAATGCGCCCCTCGCGCGCAGTTACTGCAACAGCTCGTGAGCTGCACGCGCGCATTTTGTATTTGTCTACACCTTAAAGCCGTATTCAAACGGCGTGTGATACGTCAACTAAATCTAAATTATGTATGAAATTCATTTCAAAATGCTCCTTACGTCTATTGATGAAAGTCAATTTGCTTAGCGATTTCGCAAGCCCCTAAAAGTCAAACTCAACATTTACTTATAGACGACATATCGAGTGCCGTTTGAAAACGGCATATATGATAAATAGATAAACTTTGTTTGTATGTAGGGAGTACCTATTCCCTGGAACTACTAAACATACTTATTTCACAAAATACTTTTCTATATTAGAAAGCTACACTAAACCCGAGTAGGTAATAAGCTTATTTCTATACAAGTAAGATCTTCTTCTTCTTGTCGTATCACTGGTTATATCTTGGTCATCCTGTATTAGGTAATTAATACCTATGCCAGGTTGAGGTATGATGGCCTTGAAAATGAATACCGATAGTTAGTTGGTAATGAATTTGTTCGCAAGAGGCTCGCGCGCCTGTTCGCGAGCTGTTGCAGTAGCTGCGCGCGAACGGCACATTTGCAGTGGATGATCTCTTAGGAATTGGCTCCTGAAATTGTTACCTATTCCACCAAGAACTTCTTCATGCCCTTGTCCTACATTATGTGGGGTCGGCACAACATGTTTTCTTCTTCCACTCTCTTCTGTTAGCCGTCATCTCCGCACTAAGTTCTTTCATTATTCCACAAAGAACACGTAATTTTGGCTAGGTACTTTTCAGATACATAGGCGGCTCTTTGGATTGGTATGTATGTACTCTGCGATAAATACATCTGTTCCCCAACTGTGGAATAAATAGGTAGGTACCACCGGCTGTGCGTGGTCTTGACGTCTTATTGCCAAGCCAAAAGCGATCTTTTCAGCATCTTTTTTTTACACGAATTTGAATCATACATTTTTGAGACTATCAACTTACGTCTCCACTAAACAACATCTCAAAGTTGACGTTACGGGGCTAGGAAATAGGCTTGGGCCGAGTTGGGCCTAAATTGGGGCCATTTTTGACGATACTGGAAGGGAGAAAGGTATAAGTAAGTAGATCTACTCATGTTGCTAGATAAACATAAAAGCTAGTTACCTATTATTACCTACCGTCATAAAGACCAACCTAAAGTACACGTAATGTAACTGGTAAACAGGAAGATAAATTGGGCAAAAGTAGGTTGTAACATACTTCCTTACAATGATCATAATTAAATTCCTAAAATTCCTGAAATTTAAAAATCACTAGCTTGAAATACATGTATGACCCTTTGTGCTGACATCGACTTGCTGCACAAAACAACTCTACGCATAACCCACCAATGGATTTTCGGGCTATTTTTACGTATAGAGAAAATAAATAAAACTTCAAATGCAAAACCGAATATTTACCGTGATTCCTGGTTTTAAATGTAGCGTGGGCATGGATACCTAATTCAAAATCAACCACAGCACTTCACAACTTGATTTATTTTATATTTTCGCGAATTATTCCGACACGGAACATAATTATCTGCGCTCACAACACGGTGCGATTTCGGTCGGATGTATGGATCTCGGGAACAGACAGCAGTGGAGGAATGGAAATTGGAATCGAGATAACCATGGCATGGTAATGATCGGCCTTGAAAATGGAAACAGCGCCCTCTCTCGACTTGATTTCAAACTATAGTTTGGGAAGCTTCAGTTTACTTCAAGCTCATTCAAAACCGTTTTTAGTCAGTACTTAAGTTTTGAAGAAACAATTTCTGTTATTCTTGATATTATATATTATTTAAATTCGTTGTCAAGTTGATTTTATATTAAGAAAGAGCAAGGGTATATTAAATTAAAATGAGTGTGCTGCCATCTTGTGAAAGTGGAATTAACCACTTTGAAGCTCTTTTGAATGACTTTGAAAAAACACGGCAGCCAACCAGAACGAAGGGCGCGTTTTTACGCATGCGTAGTGGAGGGGGCCAGTTGTAAATTGTAAACCAATGAAAATGAAATAAAATCAGTACGCATTTTGACGTCAGTGTGGTCCGTTGCGTCGCTGTTTCCTACGAAATTTTGCGAAAAATAACGACCGCGGCACCGCCTACACCATTTTATAAATAAACATTTCGTGTTAGTGCATCAGTGATTAGTGAAAATGACCAACGCCCCAGTCAAGAAGGTTCCGATACACTTGCAGGTAAGCGTAGCTTTGTACCTGTTGTTTTTGAAATTGCGAAAAATATTCGCCATTCTTATTATCTGGGGTCCTTATTTTCTGTTCTGTCATCTGTTCTACTGTGTTAAATGTGTTGTCTGCCAATTCCCGGCATGGGATGGGTTCTTCTAGCTTTAGCTGACCTAATTTTGGTGCGAATTGGGTTGAATTGCCGCGCGGACCGTTTGTAAAATAGATCATCCTTGCCCGGTCAGTTACGACTTTTTAAATGCTTCTTGTTATTAAATTAGTTAATTTATTACATACAAGCTACTTAAAAAACACAATTTAGGGACCGTTACCTTTAGGTAGGCACCTAACTAAGTAGGTAAGTACATTGTTTTTATCAGACCGATTAAACTAGAGTTTATCACGAACATTTTATAGTTGTACGGTCCACTTGTTTCATAATTTTTTTCTTGTTTTTGCACAAGTAATACCTACCTAGCTCCCCTTGTAAACTTTGTTCTATAACCGGTTATCAATTTGACTATGTAATACCTGGATTTTCTTTGAAAACCCTTTATTCTATGTACCTAACCTAACCACCTCGTTTAGACCCGATTATGCGCAGGTAAGTACCTAGCTCTCTATGCAATCTTTGTTCCTGAACAAGATTCTATTCACTATTTGTTCCAAATAGTGATGTGTTCCTGCTGTGAGTAAGGTTGCCAGAGCTCTATAGGGGGGAAGGGGGTTCGGGGTCGGCAACGCGTGCGTGATGCCTCTGGTATTGCAAGCGCTCATATGCTACGGTAACCGCTTACCAACAGGTGGGCCGTAAGTTTGTTTGCCACCTCTGTTGAATAAACAAAAAAAAATTATCTCTTTGTCTGTTTATGGCCTATAGCTATGCTCTTTGGAACCTCCTTTGTTCATGTTCGTTTTGTAAAAAAATACTTCGTAACCTAGAAGAACTAGGACTAGTTCAGCCGTGGCCGTAGGACGTCCACTGCTGAACATAGGCACCTCATTTCCAAAGCGACTTCCTATCATGTGGGAGGAATTTGCCCATACTCACCACGCTGGGCACGCGGGTTGGCGCGCGCAGTTAGAGCTATCGTTGTTATTCTTTATTGTAAACAAGAAAAATACAGATACCAAAATTAAGAAGAAAGGTATGTACAAAGGCGAGCTTAACCCTAAAAAGAGTTTTCTTCCAGCAAACCTTTGAGGCTAGAGAGACGTGATTATAGAGGGAGGTTCGTGTACCTACAATGTTTGATAGAATATTATATTTATAAACATACATATACCTATTAATATTACTATACAATAAATACCTACCTGTTCAAAAATATATATTTAATTAGCTAATTTATTATATCATCATCATCATCATTTCAGCCGTACGACGTCCACTGCTGAACATGGCCTCCCCCACAGACAGAGCGAATTCCTTATCATGTGGGGGGGATTTGCCCATACTCACCACGCTGGGCATGCGGGTTGGCGAGCGCAGTTAGAGCTATCGTTGTTAAAATGTGGGACGCTGCTGCCCATCCCCTAGCTTTGTTCCCTTAGTCGCCTCTTACGACATCCGCGGATAGGTAGATATGGAGAGGCCTATTCTTTAGCCGGGGCCACCACGGCCAATTTATTATATATATAAATACAATACAGAATTTACAAGGAAAAGTAGTGCTCTTTAACTTTCCTCTTGAAGACATTGACAGATGGACTATCACGAATGACATGCGGGAGAGCATTCCATAGCTTCACTGCTTGTGAAAATAATGGACGCTGCTGCCCATCCCCTAGCTTTTTTCCCGTCGCCTCACGACAACCACGGGTAGGTAGATGGATGGGCCTATTCTTCCGCCGGGGTCAGCACGGCTGGGTAGGTAAGTAAGCTAAAAAATAATTCTACTACTGCGCATGTCACGATTTTAATGTAATGCCAACATGAGAAATGTAGGTAATAGGTAGGATCAGAGGTCATTGACCGAGAGGAAATTGGCGTTCATTTCTCGCCATCCTTTTGATTGATTTCCATTCATGATTATTTTAATGACATTTTTTGTAATAGCACTATTTTATTGTAATTTAAAGCTCTGACATACCTACTTAATTTTGAAAATATGTATATTGCATGCGTACAACGCTGAATATGGCTGCTCCTAATTTGTATTGTATTATTTAACAACTGTACCTAACCTATATTACGCAATAAATTACTTTGATTTGATTTGATTTGAAATCTTATTGTTTGGTAATTCAGATAGGCTAGCATATAAGCGGCAATGAGCTTGCAAACTGTCACGTATGGAATAGGCCTCACTATCCTCAGCCTGTAGACCACTGCTGGACATAGGACTCCTCCAGAGTTCCATGATGAATGTTATTTTTAATCAAAAAATCTTCTTGCTTTTCATTATAGTAAGTTACTAAGAAATTATAGGTAACCTACCTTCTTCTTCCTGCCCTTGTCCCACATTATGTGGGGTCGGCACAACATGTTTTCTTCCTCCACTCTCTTCTGTTAGCCGTCATCTCCGCACTCACATCTTTCTTACTCATGTCATCTTTAATACAATCCATCCATCTTTTCTTCGGCATTCCTCTAGTCTTATATCCATGCACATTCATACCTAACGCTCTTCTCGTTACATGACTTTCATCCCTCCTCATGACGTGCCCATACCATGCTAAACTATTACTTCTCAACTTTTCCGTCACTGGCGCTACTTTCAAACTTCCTCTGATGTACTCATATTTAATTGAAATAAACATTTACTATACTTTTCAATGCGAAAGTTTGTGTTTCAATCCCGCCGTAACGGCTCAACCGATTTCGATTATTTTCGATGACACTTTGCTTGGAACATATACTTACCTAAGAGATTAAGTAGAATAGCATATAGGTATATGGGCTTTTTACGTAGGTATCACGCGAGAAAACCGCGGGCGCAAGCTAGTAGCCAGGAGGGCTTTAGGCTATCTCCATCCATGCCAAATTTCATCAAGATTGGTTTAGCTGTGTAGTCGGATTTTCGCTGCGTGATAGAATCCGAAAAGAGGAAATCCGTAGAAGAACCAAGGTCACCGATATAGCTTTCAGAATTAGCAGGTTGAAGTGGCAGTGGGCCGGCCATATAGCTCGCAGAACCGATAACCGTTGGGAAACAAAGGTTCTCGAGTGGCGACCACGCAGTGTTGGAAGGCCCCCCACCCGATGGACCGACGACATTGTGAGGTTTGCGGGAAGTGGGTGGATGGAGAAGGCTCAAGACCGTTCGTCGTGGCTCTCTTTGGGGGAGGCCTATGTTCAGCAGTGGACTTCATCAGGCTGATGATGATGATGGTTTAGCTGCTTAGTCGTGAAATCGTTACAAACAGACAGAGTTAGGACCACATGAAGATCCCCTTAAAAAAGTTAAATAATAAAATCACAGACAGTAGACAAGCTTTTTATCACGCTTGTAACATCGCGAACAAAAGAGATTAAATTAATTATGACCCTTTCTACTAATTAGCATTTACATACTGTTCCCAAATTCAAACAGTACAGTTAGCGAGTAACGACATCCGGTGTTAACTTTTACTTTCCGACGGTACTAGATATTTCCTTGAAGTGAACAATGCGAGCGATTGTCTCTCGTATTTGTAGATCACAGAGTTCAGAATTGAATGAATCGCTTCTGCGTGATGTGTAGATGTAAATTGGTATTAGGGATGTGTATGCAACTAGTCTTGAAAAGTATCGGTCTTGATTTCGTAGCTTTATTCAAATGAGCATCGGATGTTTTTTTCCTAGATTCTCAGATAAGGTTTACGCAACGTACAAGTGCAGTGGCCCAAGCACGAATAATTACGCTAAAGATCGATACGATATTAAAATGTCAAATATAGGCGAGTGACATTGGCGATGCTTGAAGTCTTTTAAGGTTTTTTTGACATTTGCATCCGTTCTTCGTGCTAGGGCACTCCAAAAAGTAACCAAAATTGATAATTGTGATGAAAGTAACAGCCTCATATACTGACATAAAATGTAAAAACGTGTATGTTTTCACTCCCCTAACCCCGGTGAGGGGAGTGAAAAAAATGCACGTTTTTACTCGTATAAAAATGGGAGCGGGGACTTGGTTGGGGGCTAGATATGCAAGTCCCAGTCTATCTCTTCTATCTCAAAGTAAGGACATCACTACTCACGTTCACTTGAAGTCCGATCTATTCTCGGGGGACCTTCCCCTACAAAGGGTCGTAATAATGATTTACACTCGCGTTAAACTTAGCTATTTAAAACCCGCGGTTAAGTTTAAATATTTTACTTGGCGGTTGTTTATTAACGTCCGCTGCAGATAAATCAAAGTTAAAATTACGTAGGCACCTACCATTACTTGCATGTACTTCTTACATGTTTAACTGGTTCTTTCTTGGGCATGTTGCATTATGGTTAGTGAGCAGATGAAATATGGTGGCCCTAAAAAAAGGCCAAAGAAGTTTTTGAAAGGATTAAAGTGCGCCTTAGAGGCTACTTTCGTGCACATGTCACATGTCTTCGAATTTTTGGGTTCTAGGACATACGGTTTCCGTAAATTATCCGAATGAAAATCCATTTCATATCAGAATATCTTGATAGATATAAGTAGGTACATACAAGTTACCTACATACAAGTTACCTTATACATATTTGGCTGATCCACTACGCAATTTACTGTATTTATATTATTACCTCTTAAATATCAATTCTTTTGTTAGCGAAGTCGACAACTACGCATATTCTTAATATTGAACTTGGCTCCCATTTTTACATTATACTTTTGATGGGATACATTACTATACACTTACTTATAAATACATAGAATAAATAATTGTATTGAAGTACTAAGTTACTTATACTTCCTTAAATTAACTTAATTTATGCACCCCAGTCTTGGCACTGGCAATTGCTGGGAATGTCCGTCACTGATCAAAACCCTTACGACATGCGGAGTCACGCATGGATTTAGGGTTCCGTACCAAAGAAAAAAAACCCTTGGATTACTTTTAATTTTCTTTCTGTAAAAAAAGTTTTTTAAACTAACCAAATCGACTAAAATGCCAAACTGACATGGGCAGTTAATTCTAACATTTCTATGAAACCTCTCTTGCTACCAAATCCCCAAAACTTGATTACATGACTCGTGTGACTGGCATCCATAATTCACAGTTGACATCGTTTTTCGGCGCCCCATGACATTGAATAACACAAACTAACTGTAACCAGGGGTGAATTGAATTCGCGCAAATATTTTGGGCCAGACGCCATGGTCGATGAACCGCAATTAATTACAATTAGGCTTTATTGACAAGGAAAAATTAGTATAGCGCCTTTTTTTTTCTTCCGGACTATATTTTTACATCCGAAAAGGGGCTGACACTCGATACGCAGTTAAGTTTGTTCTAGACTTTTGGAAATTCGACATTGAAAAAACACAATGCAAAAATTGACTGTTTTGGGGTCAAATCAGTTCAAACGTAAGTATTCAGCTGTTTTAGGTACTTATCTTGATCTCAAACTTCTCGTATGTGTATAAATTAGTAATAAATATGATAAAAGGGCCAAAACAGCAGATTTCAAGAGTTCGAAAAAAAAACTAAAATAATGTTTTTGTTTATAGATAGAATAAGAAGGGCAAGCCTCCGCCTTTATAACTTTGCATTGATACACTCATAAATCGTCCAAATTCTCGCGAATTGATTCCATAAATCAATACAACGGATGTTGTTGTTATCTCGTGATCGCTGATGGAATCTGTCTGTACCCCACTCAATAATGGGTAGGGGGAGCGACATACTAACTAACTATAAGCTATCTGGGCAGAGGGTGTTGGCATGTCTGCTAACAAATTGATCTTCCATTTCGTCCTAAATCTATTTTGGTCGCGGCTTGAAGCAAAGTGGATGTCAAATGTGTTGATGGATTCTGGTTATAGAGAATACCCGTAAAGTGCGTGTTGGGCGAAGCATTTAGAGTTCCGTAGTTATTTATCTTGATGCAGCATACTACCTAAATAAAAGGTAGGTAGGATGCAAACAGGCTTACGGCCCACCTGATGGTAAGCGGTTACCGTCGCCTATTGACATCGGCAACACCTGAAGCATTGCTAATGTGTTGCCTGCCCTGGATAATCTTTTTGTATTTTTCTTAAAGCTCTTCATGTGTAGGTAGGGCACAGCGAGATTTTCTCGTTCTAATTTGGAGCAGCCTGCCTGGAGAGGTACGTCCGCCTTACAGAAGATCGCAGCCAAACAACATTATTTGTTTCAAACAGTGTTGTGTTCCTGCGGTGAGTAAGGTTGCCAGAGCTCTTTAGGGGGGAGGGGGGAGGGGTCGGCAACGCGTGCGTGATACCTCTGGTATTGCAAGCGCTACGGTAGCCGCTTACCAACAGGTAGGCCGTATGCTTGTTCGCCACCTCAGTTGTATAAAAAAAAAATGTATGCTATACCGAAAGGGGCATAATCCACACCCAATTGGCAATAAAGTTTAATATACGAATTTTCAAAATACATTCACACACTAGGATTCCCTGGGTCATGGTTATCAGAAACTACGAGTACCTACCATGGTAGCACAACACCCAGACTCGGAACAAATATTTGCAGATCATACAAACATTTGTCCCGCAGCCGGAATCGAACCCGCACCCTTTGCGTCTCAGACGGGCACACGCCCGCTACGCCATTGATGTCGTCATAATTTCTATGATATAATAACGCATAATTACACAAGCAGGGCAAGATGAAGCAACAGATCACTTCAAGCTAAATACACCCTTGGGGTGTTTAGGAGGTACTTTTGGTGATAGTGCATTATGGTTTCTCAAATCGAATGTTTATTAGGAGGCTAGAAAATCACCGACGAAATTATTTTCTACGCCTACGCGATTGCAACATTGCGATGGAAAGTCCGGTGCTATTGGTTTCACCCACACAACAGATATGCGTTTTGTTGTTTGTCTGTTACCGCACCAACATCATCGCCTTCCTGACCTGATCCTAGATTTTTTTATGTCTAAGCTAGTAAACAAGGTTACGGCCCACCGGTTGGTAAGTGGCTACCGCAGTCTATGAACGCTTGCAATACCAGAGGCATCAGGCACACGCTGCCGACCCCTTCAAAAGTTAAAAACATCCTTTTTGAAGAACCCCACGCCACGTTTAAAACAAAATCCACAGCTCGATTTAAGGTACAACTTAACAAATTCACTTTACTTAAAACCAATAATGGATTTAATTTTTTAGATAACACTTTTACTAATTACGAATGTCACTGATTTGACACAAAAATAATATTAGATATGGGTGGGTGTGTGTGTGTATACCTATGCATATATATATATATATGTGGCATATATATGTTGCTCGAAAAGGGATTTCATTTCCGTGTTTTGCAACAATTTTCACTTGTTATCTGGCCCTGCATGTCGTCACTGAACCCAATACCATTTCCCTGCAGAGAAAGTTGAGAACAAACACGCGTGACAAATCAGAAATAGGTTTTCATAGCACGCAAACATTGACATCATGTCTCATCATCATCATTGATTGAGCGAAGTTCTTTCAAACAACTTGGACGATTCGGCGAAAAAGTAATACAAATAAGTAATATTATAATTTAGTAGCGAGTTGCCTACTATCGGCCTTACTTTATTTTTTAATTTTTACTTGCAGTGTATATAATGTAATTTTTTTGAAATTTCTATACGTATGATCGCAATATGCCGGAAATCGCGTTTCGGCGAACATTATTCTAAATAGACCAAATACTCGCATAATGACGACTTTCGTTCTGTGCGGTGTCATATAAAATAGATCATACATTCCAAAACGATTTTTATTCTAGGCCATATGGTTTTTGGGATCAACGAAAATAGAGAGTTAGAGTTTCACTACGTGATAAGATCCGAAATGAGGAAATTCGTAGAAGAACCAAGGTCACCGACTTAGCTCTCAGAATTAGCAAGTTAAAGTGGCAGTGGGCTGGCCATAAAAGTAAAGTTGCAATGACTTCGTATTTCAGGTATAAGATTGGTTATTCTTCAACATGCTTCATCATCATCTCCCTGTCCTTATCCCACTTCATGTGGGGTCGGCACAACATGTTTTTCTCTTCCACTCCCCTCTATCAGCCGTCAAATCAGTATTCACTCCTTTCATACTCATGTCGTCTTTCACACAATCTATCAATCTTTTCTTTGGTCTACCTCTCCCCTTATATCCTTCCACATTCATATTTAACACTCTTCTAGTCACATGACATTCTTCCCTCCGCATGACATGCCCATACCACGCTAACCTTTTGCTCTTCAACTTCTCAGTCACTGGCGCTACTTTCAAACTTCCTCTGATGTACTCATTCCGTATATTGTCCATTCTAGTCACTCCGATGTGTGGAGTCAACATTCTCATTTCCGCAGCATGCACTCTTCTTTCATCCGTCCCTTTGGTTGCCCAACACTCAGATCCATACAGTACGACAGGTCTTATGATCGTTTTGTAAATTTTCCCCTTAAGTTTAGGGGCATTCTTGGATCACACGTAGTTCCTGTGACCTGTCGCCATTTCATCCATCCCGCATTTATTCTATTTTTCACATCCCGGTCTATATCGCCGTCGTTCTGATTAATGAACCGAGGTACCAGAAGTCTGTGCAGACTGGTAGGGATACAAGGCAATAGGAGAGAAACCGGACCACCGAAGTCGCAGAACAGATGCTCAGTTTTTGTCCTGCTGATCTTCAATCCGTCACTCTCCAGTCTCTCTTGCCATTTTCCCAGCCTGCACTGGACCTCAAGTGCATTTTCTCCGACAAGAACAATGTCGTCGGCGAACAGCATGCACCAAGGGGCGTCCTCCTGTATGTCTGATGTCAGGGCATCCATTTCCAGGAGGAACAGATAAGGGCTTAAAGCCGATCCTTGGTGCAAGCCTACAGCCACATTGAACTTGTCGGTAACTCCAGCTTCGGACCGGACGTGTGTGTTAGCTCTTCCGTACATAGCACGTACAAGCTAAGCACGTACGTATTCTTCAACATGATTAAGAAGCTATTTTCAAAGATAAAGAAAATAGATGCTGTATTATTCCAACATGGCGATGACGAGTCACTACATATTATAAAACAAAGTCCTCCCGCCGCGACTGTCTGTATGTCTGACTGAACGCGATAAACTCAAAAACTAGTGTACGGATTTTCATACGGTTTTCACCAAAGAACGGAGTGATTCATTAGAGGTTTAGGTGTATAATTCGTCAAGGTTTTGAGTAAATCGCCTGAAATATGACGATGATTTTTGAATATATCGGAAAAAAATATGCCGACTTGGAGCTTCACTGGCGCATATGCTGTGCGAAGCCGGAGCGAGTCGCTAGTTAATAAAAAGATGCTCTCAAGGCCTTCACATGACTTCATGATGCTTCGATGAAGTGAACAACCCGTGTAGGCGATCTAATCAACATCTCATTGACTACACCAATTATATAGCCGCAAAAAATAATTGTTAACTCGATATGACCACATGCGGTTAAATAATCATTACTCACCATTTTGGGTGACTACTGGTTTTGGCCGTGGTGGCCCCGGCTGAAGAATAGGCCTCTCCATATCTACCTATCCGCGGATGTCGTAGGAGACGACTAAGGGAATAAAGCTAGGGGATGGGCAGCAGCGTCCCTCATTTTAACAACGATAGCTCCAACTGCGCTCGCCATCCCGCATGCCCAGCGTGGTGAGTATGGGCAAATCCCCCCACATGATAAGGAATTTGCTCGTTCTGTGGGGGAGGCCATGTTCAGCAGTGGATGTCGAACGGCTGAAATGATTGGCGATTCATTGGCCTTTCTACGAGTGACAGAGTGTATTAAAATTCCCTACATGGACTATTAACTTGCTCCTATTACTACCTCCTTTCTCCGTCTTTGTGACATTTAAATATATATTATGTATTTCGGTCTCTGGTACCCATAGTACAGGCTATTCCTAGTTTGGGATCAGTTGACCGTGTGTGATAATGTCAAGAATATTTATTTATTTTGCTGCTATCGTATTAGAAGCTAGTGGTGAAGCGAAACATTGGATGAGTGTGGCTCAAAATAGAGAAGAGTGGAAAAAATTGGAGGAGGCCTATACCCAAAGAGGGGTTCCTAATCAAGAATAAAAGAGACGTTTCATCAATATATGGAGCCTGGGCCTGCACTGTGTACACTACTCTAAAATATGGCTAAGCAATAAAGTAAACGTATTTAATTGGTTATTTTATTTAAATTGACTTCGTTCTAAGGTACATTAAGATTTTCTTCGACAAAGAAAGCAACACACAGCGCTACAAAAATATGGCGGATGGACGTGCGTGAAATGTCATTTTGACAACCTTCATATATCTGACAAAACAAAAACATCAAATCAAACAACATGACATGAAAAATATGTCAATGTCATGTCAAACGCCAAATATAAACCAACATGGCGGCCTTCAAATAGTGTTCACATAGTAAAAAACTTACCAGAAGAACTATTCTTGTACAATCGCATATGTCTTCAAATTAATGAAATTGTATTTTTCTTGTAATCTTCTATTTTTTCCTAATTTTTCTATGTAGTGTACATGGACCAGGCCCAGAATGAAATGGGTCCTTTAGTAGGTATTAGGTTTTACATTTTAGAGATACATACATACCTAAGCAAACACCAAACTTTTCAACAAAACTTACTTGATTTAAATATGTAACTAGCTGGTAAGGATATAAAGGAGCTTATTTGACTGGCCTCATAGCTCAGTTGGTAGTAACTCTGCCTTCTGCGCTAGAGGTCGCGGGTTCGATTCCCGCACTGGACAAACATTTGTGACTAACACAGATGTTTGTTCTGTGTCTGGGTGTTAAATATATATCTATTATGTATATCAGTCAGTACAGGCTATGCCTAGTTTGGGATCAGTTGACCGTGTGTAATGTGTCCGGAATATTTTATTTATTATTATTATTTATTAATTAGTAGTGATGAAGCGTAGCGGCTCCTTAATTAATGTGGTGGTCGGTCAAAATGTCATAGAAATTGTCTTGAATGAGATAGATACTCGGGGTAAAACCATTTTTCACGCCTCACAAAATCCGTAGGTAGCCGTTTTTTCCGACGCAATCATGGAACGCAACTGCCTAACGCGTTTCAATTTATACAAGGTGATCCATAATACGCATATCCCGAGGGACTTATTCTATACCTAATATAATTTGTTCTACTACTTTTGGAAATTCAATACTTTTTATTGCAAAACTCTAGATGCAAAAATCTGCTTTATTAACGAATGGCCTCATAGCTCAGTTAGTAGTAACTCTGCCTTCTGCGCGTCTTAGAGGTCGCGGGTTCGATCCCCGCACTGGACAAACATTTGTGTAATAAACACAGATGTTTGTTATGTGTCTGGGTGTTAAATATTTATCTATTATTTATCAGTCTCTGGTACCCATAGTACAGGCTATGCCTAGTTTGGGATCAGTTGACCGTGTGAATATTTCCGTAATATTTTAAATGCTCTTTTGGAGGTCAGATCAGTTCAAACTCAATTATTCAGCTGCGCATTCCCAAACGTCCGAACGGATTTGGATGAAATTTGGCACAGAGATCGATTATAGTCTGGAATAGCATTTGCTACTTTTATGTTCATAGGTACCACGCGAAGCCGGGGAAGCTAATAAATACCTTATAAATACAAATAATAACAGCTAATAAAAAAAAAACGTTTTTTTGTCGCTAATATTCTTTCATTTTATTGATAGAATAATAAAATTATGATGATTCGGGGTGGTTACATTCTATGAATCACCTTGTATTCCTGAGTCATAACCAAGCCTGGTCTGGCAAGCTGCCCCCCCCCTACGCTTGTCGAGGGGGAACAAGTATTTACATCAAGTGTGGCGATAGGCATCAACGGCACAGTACGCTTTGTAGTTAGGTATACAGACATAGTACATGGGTTTGTTTCAATATGTAAGGGAGTTTTCTACGCAGTGCAAGACATATTCCACTAGTGTAGTGGTGTATTGGCAGAGCTAAGATCATGGGATAAAAATGGTTGTGGACATTTTAATCGACTTCAAAAAAGGATGAGGTTCTCAATTCGTCGGTTTTTTTACGTGTCTTACTCGATAACTCCATCATTATTGCTAACCGATTTTGATGGAGCTTTCAAAATAAAATTCCTCCTTTCTTAAGTTTCTTGATTAGCTTTTAAAGTGTTATTATTTCGGCTCGAAAGTGTAGTGTCTGCTATGGTTTAGAATAGAAGACAAAAACGTTTATTTTGCTAGCAATACATATAACTACACTTCGTGTTCGAATGCGTGGTTATTTTTTGGTTAAAGTCCTTGAAAGAAGCCTTGTGTTGTTATATACGATGGAGAAATAACCAGTGCGGTGCGCCACGCCGCATAAAATGTCTGCATTACATCCGCATACAAATATTCTTATTCAGCTGTTTGACCCTTTTCTGTAACATATTTTATTTAATTCAGCAATTTACTTTCAGACTTGGCTTACAAGATCCAACCAAACAAATACTTCAATATACATATAGTTTGTATAACAATAACTTCAATCATGTTGTTTTATTCGCTTATTTGCCGTTTGCGCAATATAATCTAGATAAGAGTAGATTCCCTAACAATCTTGAAGTCAGCATCCAAAGTGATCAATGCAAACTGCGATCTGCTGGGTCGTTGGGAACGAATGCCCTCACTTCATAGCCGATTGCCCACTAGAATTGTTGATAATCTGAAAAATGACAACAATGACATATGTCATGATTACAGGCCCCCAATTCTACTAATTGGCTTCAAAATGACAATGGTTCAATGGCAAAATGGCCACTTTTGACACTTTTGGTATTCTGCTATCACAGTCGTATATAAATGGCAGTCAGTGACACCAATAAACCAAAAAAATCAAAGAAACGAAGGTGGCGACAATCGTAACTGAATCCTAATGGTGCGATCATTATCTTGAGATTATTATTTTCAAGTCATTGAATTAGTAGTTCTGTCAACAGAACAGGTGGGAGTAAACGGAATTGGGGGCCAGGGCAACGGATATGACCAAAGAGAAAGATACCCCACCATCATCTATACATCATCATCATCTATACATTTATGTAGGGTTTGTAGTTTTAAATTATAAGTTTTATTTCACTTATTATTATTATGTGCGCCACCGTCCTCTTTTACTTTGTATATCCTGTCCATCCAAAGGTTGCCTCGTAGAGATCGCTTTTAGCGATAAGGCCGCCCATTGTCACACAATTTTATGTTTTTTTTTTATTTCCTTGATTGTGTATTTTCTTTTGGTGTACAATAAAGCTATATTCTTCTTGATCCGAAGATCTACGATAATCTTATCTTGAAACTTCAGTACCGTCACTCGATGAGAAGTGTGTCAATGACGACACCATGTTGTGTTTAGAGATGCTTGTGTCATAGCTTATGTTATGCAATGCGGTGTTGGAGATGTTTATGAAAGACCATTGATCCTGTTGTTTGTGTTTCGCATTTTTCGACGAGAATTTGTTTTCTGTGAAGTATTTGGTCCATAGTGGTCCGGGCTGAAGAATGGGCAGGGGCCCATTCTTCAGCCGGGATATGGAGGGCCATATCTACCTATTCGCGGATGTAGTAAGAGGCGGCTAAGGGAAAAAAGCTAGGGGATGGCCAACATTTTAACAACGATAGCTCCAACTGCGCTCGCCAACCCGCATGCCCAGCGTGGTGAGTATGGGCCAATCCCCCCACATTATAAGGAATTTGCTCTACCTGTGGGGTAGGCCCTGTTCAGCAGTGGACGTCGTACGGCTGAAATGATGATGATGAAGATTTGGTCACATTTTGGAGCGCAGCGGCTCATTTATCTATGGGTCTCATATTATATGACTAGCTAGCTTCCGCCCGCGGTTTTTCTCGCGCGCTACCCACATAACAAGTAACCTATAAGCTATTCTAGGTAAAGAAGTTTTGAGTTTGAAATTTGGGGATGTCGTCAAATTCAAAATTAACTTTATTCAGAAGACATAACGATCGTTATAAAATAAAATTTTAGATGACATATCGAACGCTATTTGAATATGGCTTCAGACTGAGATAGATCGGAAGATAGCATGCCCTGGTATTACCTACGCGTTATTTCAGAGTTTCTGCCCTTTGCTAATTAACTAACACCGTACAATGACAAACAGTAACCTGCGTCACGCGTCGTTAACTCTGAACGAGGGGTTTCCGTAAGACGTTTCGCTGTATGTTCCCAGGCTCTCCTGGAGTAACTTCACATAATAAGTAGGGCTTGCAAATATTCGAAACTGTAGTATTCGAATAGAATTCGATCATTTTTGGGTGGTATTCTAAAATTTGATTTGCAAACCCTACATATCCTACTAATATAATAAATGCGAAAGTTTGTGAGGATGTTTGTGGCTCAATCACGGCTAAACGGCCGAACGGATTTGGATGAAATTTGGTACCTACAGAGATAGATTATAGTCTGGAATAGCATATAGGCTACTTTTTATGTAGGTACCACGCGAGCAAAGCCGCGGGCGGAAGCTAGTATATAGTAGTATATATTATATAGTTAGTAGTAACTCTACCTTCTGCGCTAGAGGTCGCGGTCGATCCCCGCACTGGACAAACATTTGTGTGATAAACACAGATGTTTGTTCTGTGTCTGGGTGTTAAATATTTATCTATTATATATATATATATATATATCAGTCTCTGGTCACCATAGTACAGGCTATGCCTAGTTTGGGATCAGTTGACCGTGTGAATATGTGCGGAATATTTATTTATTATTTATTTTTTACAAAAGGGTACATCCAAAAATTCTGTACATACGTTTTTTTCACCAAAAACTGGTCTAAGAAGATCATAAAATACAGGTCGCAAAAAAAAAAAATCGCGAGACTGTCTGTCTGTTTATTTGCCCGGGCTAATCTCAGTAACTACTGGACGGATCTTTATTCTGTTCAAAACTGTCTACTCAGCGATCTAAACTCAGCAAAATTGGCAAAAACGTCAAATCTATACATACATCTATTACCTTCGTATTTCCCCATTCGGAAAAAAAGACTTCAAGAATTCAGATCCTATCTGTATTTCTACCGCAACGCCGCAAGTAATATCGCCCGACCAAACAGTTCGTAAATTGTCGACTCAGCAAGCAGCACAGAACCTTATCCACCGAATTGGCAAAGGATGCCTGAAATACAGGGGTGCGATTGTGTAAGCGAAATGGCAATGAAGTTCCTAACTTTAAGGATTATTTTAACAATCTTAGCAACGTCCAAAACGTTTCAAACTTGACACGGGACAAGTTCACGATCTTAACTTCCCGCCGTTCGTGTTTGAAACCTTTCAGATGTCGCTAAGACTGATAAAATCATCATCAAAGTTGCGAATTTCATCACCATTTCCCTTACGCATTAGCACTGCAGGTCCATGCTCCCAGACTCTCGGTATCTCCCTCTCCTAACCCGAACAATCACGACGGGATATCGACCTATATGGGCAGAGAACATGCCAAACCGGTTTCGACTCTATATCCCCGCAAGAAAGTGCATTCAAGAGTAAACGCCGAGGCGAGCCTATCGTGTATTTTACGCTAGAGTTTATTCAGATAAGTCTTATCTGGCAGTTTAGTTTTTGCCGGGCAAGTGAAGTGACGGACCGCTAATATTATGCTGGTAAGTTTTTTTTTTCGCCTCAAATTGGCTGTTACCTGTGAAGAAGGAACTACAGGCATGCGCAAAAAGGATTTAATTGTGCCTTCCTATAGATATGGCAGCCGCTTGCCAGTCACACCGGCCGGTGAAAATGACAAGTACCTGAGTACATACATGAGTTCAACGAATCGCTTGCTTGTCGTGACACTGATTCTTTCTTGGTCGTATTAGGTCAGGCACCAGGTTGAGGTATGGTTGAGGCTGAAAAGGGCCTATGACCGTCGGTGACAGAATGGGTGAAAGGATTATAGCGCGCCTCTTAAAGGCTCGTTTCGTGCACAGTGTGAGTATCTAACCATAAATTAAATTGGGAGTACACTGAATACATAGGGAACGAATATTTCATTGATAACCAATAGACACAAGATCACCAAAATAAAAGCACATTGCGCTAAAAATTAAAAAGTGCTAATGAACGATGCTCGCTTTAGATTTTTTTTACGATTTTGGTCCCACTGATAAACAGCATTGGATCAAGAATAGGCCTTAAACTTCGCAGTTAAATATAATAAAGCCTATATTATATAAACTTAAACTTTGTCTATAAAACATAAACTTCGGAGAATTTGCACTAAAAACTAGAATAGAAAAACTAGAACAAGGCGATTAATCGAAGGGCTTATTCTACGCCCAATTGGCAAATAGTTTGTTCTACGACTTTAAAAAATTCGTTAATTTTCATTGAAAAGTCAAGTCTCAACTGTGTTTTTGTCTACTTATCAATGCTTAGTCAATTCAGCACGTAGATTTGTCTATTTAAATATGCAAGAAAAATATAACATACAAAAGTAAACCTTGAAGAATTACTTAGGTACTTCATTTCATTACTTACTCCATTACTCATCTTTCTGACACTTGACCTTGCGCCGGCATTAAAATGCGCATTGGTTATAGTGTGTAATAATAATAAACATAAGCTTAAGTTTAAACACTTACCCCCTTGCTTACTCATCGTGTCACTTATTCTTTCTTAGTCATCCTGTATTTGGTCAGTGACCAGGTTGAGGTGTGGTGCCCCTGAAAAGGGCCAAAGGCACGTCGGTCAAAGAATTAGTGAAAGGATTACAGTGCGCCTCTTAGAAGCTCCTTACAAGACATGTCACATGTCTTCGAATTTTAGGTTCCAGGACAAGCCGGTTTCCTCACGATGAATTCCTTCACCGTTTGATAGCACTAGTGTAACGCACATAAATTTTCAGAATGGAAAATCCATTGGTGCACGAAGGCAAGGCCACTAGCACCACTCCACCAGTGCTCTCGTTTACCCCCTTTATTCATAATAACTCACTAACTTTATCGGCTCGATAAAACTATGTCCGCCTTTTTCTTTTGATTACTATTAGACAAGGACAGGGCGAGTGCGATTGAGTATTTGTTCCTCCATTTTTCTATCCCTATTCTGAATTTATGACTCGGTTTCTACTTTTCTTTGGCTTTGGATTCATCATCATCATTTCAGCCGTACGACGTCCACTGCTGAACATGGCCTCCCCCACAGACAGAGCGAATTCCTATCATGTGGGGGGATTTGCCCATACTCACCACGCTGGGCATGCGGGTTTGGATTAAATCAATTCAATTATCAACATCATTATTTTAGTTGTAACAATGATAATATAGTAGAAAGGGTTTGTTGTAATTAACTTTGTTTCCCTGTAACCCACACGGTTTGGTTCATCGTCTTCTCAATGTGCCCCATTCTCTCCTATATTGAGCCCCTACCCACCCTCTTACCCGCATTGGCATCGACATATGTACTATTGAGTTCGAGATTTAAGAATATTACCGCATGGCATGACTGAATGTTTAATTTAATTTAATTTTTATTTTATTAATGAAACAAAATCCACAGGTCTTAGATAATATGGTACAACTTAACTAATTCACTTTACTTAAAGCCAATAAAGGATTTAATTTTTTTAGCTAATACATTTATTAATTACGACCGTCACTGATTTGACACAAAACTAATATTATATATATGTGTATTTGTGTGTGTATGTGTATATGCGTGTATATATGTGGTGTATGTATGTGTGTGAATAAGTGTGTCTTCGAGAGGGTGAGTGTGTTAGTGTGGTGCTTGAATGTGCATGTGTGTAATGGATGTGAATATGAATATAGCAATAGACTTTACAAACAGTTAAAAGTTTAAGATAGTTTAGGATCAAAAAAAGTCTGAATTAAAATTGTTATTATTTCTCTACTGATATTTAAAGCCTTTAAATTACGACAGTTGCTATATCATAAAGGTACTTCATATCAGTTCATACGATTATTGTGTTTACACTGTTCAACGATTGAAATCAAAAGTATCGAGTATCTCTACTGGTATTATTATTGTACCAGTAACAGGTCCCATACTCTCACTTACAAGTTGCCAATCAACTCCCTTAAAGGAAAGGAAACTTGATAGAGCTTTCCTTTAGCCAAGCTTTTAGTAAAACAAACATGGCTTATGTTATGGCTATCTTAACACAAAGTGATGACAGGCACTCCTTTTCAGATGCCACTTTCAGTCTTATCGTCATGAAAATAAGAGTTGGGGAAATTGAACGCGACGGAAAGAAGTTGTTAGGGTATTTTTACCCTATGCTTTGAAAACAACTATAACTTACATTTCTTGATATCCGGAATAAGATAAAGTTAAGGAAATGGCTGGCTATGTATAACGTCAATATGTCATAAAAAATCCCCTAAATAGAGCAATTTACGTTTAATGGGCATCTCAGCAAAATAATCAACAAAATTCAACTTAAATTACGATTTTCGAAAACATCAGCATGCCATGTTTATTGTAGTCAAAGCGAAGTTGTGCGAACTAAACAAAATTCTAGCAAAAACAAGTGAAAAACATTACAAATCATTATAATGCCGTAATTACGCAAATTGAATTCATTGTATAGCATTTAACGGTACAACCTATATCGTCTGTGGCAGTTCATTGGCAGTCATTCAAACTGTTTTTATTGGCGGGAAAGTCAATCAAGATGGCGCGCTTTCCTAGGGAAAAGTTGTTCTTGATTTTCGCTATGCGATCGCGTTTTTCTTTCCATTCGTTTGTGGTGATGTCAACGATCTATTGATTACATTGTTTATCAATTATCGCATCGGAAATATTGGTATCATTTTATCTATTAACTGTCACTTTCGGTTTCTTTATCTACATAATTGTCTCTGGAACGATTAAGATAAAAAGTGGCATTTACGATTGTAATTACATAAACATATTGATCATCATTTCAGCCGTAGGACGTCCACAGCTGAACATTGCCTCACCCACAGCTTTCCAGAGCGAATTCCTATCAGGTGGGGGGAATTTGCCCATACTCACCGTGCTGGGCTAAGCATGCGGGTCGGCGAGCGCATTTAGAACTATCTTTGTGTATACTTAGGTACACAAAGATAGTTCTAAGTTAGTAAGGGACGCTGCTGCCTATCCCCTAGCTATTATCCCTAAGTCGCTTCTAACGACATCTACGGTTAGGTAGATATGGAGGGGTCTATTCTTCAGCCAATACTCATAATCTTGCCGTACGAAGTAACAACTAGGGGGAGGTCCTAACCATTCAAACGCTCAAGGTAATTTGCTTCAACCAAGTGTTAATGAACAACTCTGTATCAGTTACTGGCGCCCAATTTCCTTATCAGTTGCCATAGTCAAGGCATTATCCTTATCGGAAACCTGCATTACTCATCACTTCACCTGCCGATTTAATCTTGACATTGACGTGTGCCTGTCTACCTTGCATGTATTATCACGCCATCGCTTTCCATTCCGTGTTAAAACTTGTGAACGAGGGGGATACATTCTATTTTCGGATCACATTTTCAGTTACAGTCTGAGGCGCGTGGCGTGCTGGTCGCCATTCACGGGCTTAAATCTATATTGGATTAGACCGCGAATTCCGTCATTACTTACTAGATTTCTGGATAAAAGGAATTCTAAAATGATCGTGGACGCAACGCCGAAAAACGTTACGGGGATTAACATAAAAGTGAGTCGTTCTTGAGTCTGGAATTCGTACAAGTTTAAGCCAAACCGGTCCTCGGTGGCTGGGGTATTCTTAGCTTAGGTTTCCGCTCTGAGTAACGATAACTTCGTCCTGATGTTTAGCACTTCTAAGGAATGGTAAAGGGTTAACGTTTTTTTTCTTGTGTGAAATTATATTGAAAGTATATCTCAGATAGTCAGTCGTTCAGACAGTTTAGATTTATGATTTTTGAATATATTCAGATTATTTTTGCAAATATACTTAGATATATCGACAGCATTTGATCAACTGTCAGAGATCCACTTATCTATTAACTGAACCAGGAGAGATTGTCCAATTATCTCGATAGATTTCAATTAGTCAGTGGTAGTAAAATCTATTGATTAACTCGATAAGTGCCGTACAAGTTCAAGGTATTTACGTTGGCGTAACGCAAGGTCACGACGTTCGGCCCTTTACGTTACATGTTACACATTATAACAACCGATCTAGAAACTTTCTTAACGTAAATAACTTAATTTATGTAACAGTGTAATGTTTCGTCAATTTTGTAATTCATTTCGTTAAATGATTGTGGTTGGCACTCATTTTGTTTCATGAGCACTTTATTATTTCAGTTAGTACTTTTCCTGGGTTTTGAGCTATTTCGATTCCATATGTCGTCTGACGTTTATTGCATTTGGCAAGCGAATCTTCATCACGGTTTTCCATCATCATCATGAAAATGATTAAGAACATAATTAGCTTTATTTCAAATTCCGAAACGAAAATTACACTTAATTCTAGCGTGAAAACTCAGTGTGAACGTGAATTATGCTTCGAATTCTAAAAACAAAATCTTATCCTAATATCCTTCAATGTAGGCACCGCAGATATGTAACATAATAATGATGCTAAATGTGCCCAATGTAAGTAAAATATTACTAAAAACTTGTCTTTTTGCAGAAATCGCCCTTATTTTACGAAGTAGTAGGTATCCATTCCTATAGTTATTATTTTTCTTAAAGCTACCTATTGAGATTCTGAGGATTTATAGGAAAACAAGGCAAAATCACTCTGAGAACAGGTTTCAAAACATATCGCCACTTGTAAAAAAAAACAAGTTATCCAAAACGGATACAAAACACAATTGATCCATATCCACGCCTCAATCCTCGATGCGTCAGGTGGAACATCGCATTGTGATACGGCCTTGCTCTTGCATCATGCATGGGCCATTGTAAGCCTTATTTGTAGCCATATTATCAAAGGAATTTTATTCATGAAAAGCTCAAGAATAACTTTTATTTGTCATCAGTATATCTGATCTTCACGATCATGTTGATTTACTCGTGTACTAATTCTGTTTTTTTTGTAATATCATCAACCAGTAAACGTTCACTCTTCCTTTAATCTGATGTGACCATCTTCTTTCCTTGCAATTGTAGTGGATGACTTGTGTTTCGGTCTAACGATGGCCTTGTGTTTGATCCGTAATTGGGTCGAGATTATAAAAATAAACAGCTAGGTACTTTTATGGTGCCTTATCAAAAGGACAACCTTTCATAAAAACCTTTTGTATGTGACTTATCTGTCCTCATTTCTGATAGAAGTTTGTATTTATATAAGATATTTTTCTAAGTACAATTTCAAAGTAGTTATCAAATAGTTTGCTATCGTGTCGTGGCACTCTTTGGGGAGGCCTATGTTCAGCATTGGACTTCATCAGTCTGATGATACTGATGATTATCAGATATTTGAGTGGCCACAACTCAAAAACATCTCTTGTGGTTTCACATTGGGCCTTAGTTTTCTCATTATTATTAGTCGTAAGTATGTGATTTAAAGCAGGGTATACAAGAACGAACTAGTAAACGACACTATCAGAGAGAGAGACAAATATGGTCAACCTTTTACTCACCTTGGGAAGACAAAGACCAATTCTGAAAAAGCTTTGAGGGTTAGGAAGTAAAGTGTACTTGTAAGTTGTACTAAAGAGTCGGTACTTGGTTTGTTGTGTTTGTTTCACATGAATATTTCATAATATGGCATCCTTGGCCGAATAACTTGGGCTTTCTTACTTATTTGCTTAGCTTTTTATGCTCTTTCGTAATCTCTGTCTTCTGTAGGTACGGATTATGCTTGTCAGTTCTTGGTCATCTTTTTTTTTTAGATATGATCTTAAAAGGAGCTGTGTCTGCGAACAATAGTTAAAATATAAGTGTTTTGAAAAATATAATCAGTGGTTTTGAACTGAAAGATGTTTTGTCTTGCTTCTTTCTTATGTATTTTCTTTCTTTCCAGAGCTCTCAGAATCGCCTCCTCATCAAAAATGGACGAGTCGTTAACGACGATGGAATGGAAGATGCTGATGTTTACATCGAGGACGGCATCATCAAGTAAGTTTGACCATTCATCGGCATCAAAGTCCTACCCTAAAGAGTGCCATGACGAACGTTCTAGAGCCTTTTCCACCGACTTCCCACAACTTTAACAATGGCGTCGGTCCCTCGGGTGGGGTCCTTCAAACATCGTGGTTGGCATTCGAGAACCTTATTCCACAACGGTTGTCGGTTCTGCGAGCTATATGGCCTGCCCACTGCCAGTTTTACCATTACCATTTACCATCATCTGTACCTACTGTACATAATCTACCATACTTTGCAAATAAAAACATTTCATCAGGTTATTCACCTACAAGACATGCTAACTCACATTACCTTCGCACACAAACATATTTTACGAACATACACACAAATTATAATGCTGCTTGGTTATTCAAAATCAATATCTACGAAATTTTCCGGAACAACATAACATTACCACTAGTGAGAAACTTGGTTACCCATAATACAGGGAATCCTAGTTTGGGGACCAAGGAATACTTTGTAATATATAATAAAAAATCTGTAAATGTAGCATCTATATTTTTGTTACTCTTCTTTATTAACTGTTAGTTATTATGTATACCCCTTTCTCCCCCATACGTGCAAATTGTGGAATGAGCTTCCTTCCGAAGTTTTTCCGCTAACCTACAACATGAAGAGCTTTAAGAAAAATACAAAAAGATTTCTCCAGGGCAGGCAACGCATTAGCAATGCTCCAGGTGTTGCAGATGTCAATAGGCGACGGTAACCGCTTACCATCAGGTGGGCCGTAAGCCTGTTTGCCTCCGTACAACATAAAAAAAAAAATGTATATATTCTGCTACTTAATATTGGAAATAAACATTATTATTATTATTTCCAAGACGTTATAGGTGTTTAGTTCTAGCTGGAATACATATGCATGATCTGCAAGTAGCTGAGTGTTCCAAGTCTTGTTGTGACTGTGACTCATGATGATAGAATCAGTGTGGTGACAATATTCCATGCGCCTTTCCAGAAATCTTCTTAGATGTCTTGAATACTGCGTTATGTCGGTTATTGGTTTTTTTATCGCCATTTGAAAGCAAGCCATTTGAAAGCTGAAACTGCTACCTGCTTTAATAAATGGAACAGTTCTTTGGTGCATAACCGGGAATCGAAGCTATGACAATGGCAGAAACGGAGTAGATTGCTCCTAGACGCTAGACTAGCGTTGGATAGCTAACTCCTTAACAATTTAGCTAAATAACGTACATACAATACGCACGCCACTTACATGCTCTAACGACTGGTTACGGACCATTTAGAACAAAACAATTATTCAAATAGCTGTGAGAGGCATTTAAATCTCTTTTATTTAAATTAGGTAATTGACGTTATGTAATTGCCGTGAAAACGCACACTTTCCACTTAACCATCGCTGCTTTTCATCATCATCCATTGCTTGACTTCACCCAATGCTGGAAATAAAGAGAACTGGCTCGTAGAACCGACAACCGCTGGGGGATATAGGTTCTCGAATGGCGACCACGAACCGGGCGACAGCCCGGGCCCATCTGATGCACCGCTATATTGTAAAAGTTGCGGGAAGTCGTTGTATGGAAAAGGTTCAAGACCGTTCGTCATGGAACTCTTTGGTGGAGGCCTTTGTCCAGCAGAGGACTTCTTAAGGCTACCTTAATAGCTTATACAAAAGCAGCTACCTGCCTGACTGGCATTCTCAATTTGTGTAAGCCGCAGTTTACCTTTACAAGCGTCCATCTATTCGATAGGCGAGGCTTCAGTGGACAGTAAGCCTTAATAAATAGCAGCTACAAAGGAACAGGTTAAAAAGTAAGAGTGAACGAGGTGATGTTCTAAACTGGATTGTAAGATCTGATAAAACATGAAGTAACAAGTTTTGAGGTGGCAGACAAGCTTGCTTGGCCCACCTGATGGTAAGCGGTTACCGTAGCCTATGAGTGCTTGCAATACCAGAGGCATCACGCACGCGTTGAAGACCCCGAACCCCCTTCCCCCCTAAAGAGCTCTGGCAACCTTACTCACCGCAGGAACACAACACTGTTTGATACAAATAATGTTATTTGGCGGAGGTACCTCCCCAGGTAGGCTGCTCCAATTCAGAACGAGAAAATCTCGCTGTGCCCTACCTAAGTTTGAACTGAAATCAAAAGTTCTTGATGACCGCGTTGTAAATCAATAACCGCAAAATCAAGAATAACATCATCATTATTTCAGCTGTAGGACGTCCACTGCTGAACATTACCGCCCCACAGATTTCCAGAGCGAATTCCTATCATGTTGGGGGAATTTGCCCATACTCACTACGCTGGGCATACGGGTTTGCGAGCGCAGTTAGAGCTATCTTTGTGAAAATTGAGGCTGCTGCCCATTCCCTACCTTTTTTCCCTCTTACGGCATCCACAGGTAGGTAGATATGGAGGGGCATATTCTTCAGCCGGGGCCACCTCGACCAATTCAAGCAATATAATTCGAGGATAAAAGGCTTACCAGCCGTGTTGACCTGCAAGCCCATCGCCGCTAATATGAGCATATACGCGTCGAGATTTTGATGACTTAAAAACGCCAAAAGTAGGCTCCTCCATATCTCTATCTTATCTGTGGATGTCCTAAAGGGCTAGTAGTAGGGCTAGTTTGACTGGCCTCATAGCTCAGTTGGTAGTAACTCTGCCTTCTGCGCTAGAGAAACATTTGTGACTAACACAGATGTTTGTTCTGTGTCTGGGTGTTAAATATTTATCAATTATGTATATCAGTCTCTGGTACCCATAGTACAGGCTATGCCTAGTTTGGGATCAGTTGACCGTGTGTGATATGTCCGGAATATTTATTAATTATTTATTATTTAGTAAGGGGAAAATGCTAGGGATAGGTAGCAGCGTCTCCTATAATAACAACGTAGCTCTAACTGCACTCGCCAACTGATAGGAATTCGCTCTGGAAATCTGTGGAGGCCGATGTTCCAACGGCTGGAATGATGATGATTATAGAAAACAATCCTAAGTGCCCATAAAAAAAGTAAATCTAAACATCACGAAACACGTCTTGGTCCACTTCATTAATGCTCAATTAAGCGAAATCATTGTATTTTCTTTCGTCGCGTGGTCGGTTCCAAAAGTGAACTTGCACGCAACGTGTCATTGCGTTTTGTATGAAGACATGTCAGACCGAACCTGCTTTATTCATTTCACGACACGTATGAAATGAATAAATAATAGACGGACGTAGATAGATAGATTATATCTTTATTGAAGAAGAAGAGTACACCCAGAAAAGAAACAAAAAAACAATAAATTTCAGATCAGTTACAAATAAGCGTTACAATGGGCGGCCTTATCGCTAAATCCGATCTCTTCTACAAGAATACAATAACAATTTTAAAACGGGATATCCAATAAACCTACATAACATGACATAGATATAGAGACATGTTCTCATAACTAAAAACCAGAAAGGAGAATTATTTTTTTTACACCCCATATACGTGTAGATTGGTACGAGTAGGTAAAGTACCCCCTCAATGTGAGGAGGTACTTTCTGACGCCAGTCCCCATATCTAGTTGTAATGTTAGCTACACCACCCACGTGATAGTTAGCATTTGATGCCCACACGTTATTTATTTACCTAAATAACTAACCGTTCTGTTAGCGGTTATAGGGTTGTGATGGGGGCTACGCACTATTACCCATCAGCGTATTAAAATCTTTATCAGAAAGAATATTAAAACCAATACAGGTAAGGAGGTTTTTGGAGGAGGTAGGGCATAGCGAGATTTTCTCGTTCTAAATTGGAGCAGCCCGCCTGGTAGGTAGCTCCGCCTTACAGAAGATCGCAGCCAAATAACATTATTTGTTTCAAATAGTGTTGTGTTCCTGCGGTGAGTAAGGTTGCCAGAGCTCTTTAGGGGGAAGGGGGTTCGGGGTTGGCAACGCGTGCGTGATGCCTCTGGTATTGCAAGCGCTCATAGGCTACGGTAACCGCTTACCAACAGGTGGGCCGTATGCTTGTTTGCCACCTCAGTTGAATAAAAAAAAAAAGGTAAATAATAACAAAATACACAAGAAACAATTGAGCTATCGAAGCGTCTCCAAGACGCTGGCAAAATTGACACGCTGCGCTGGATGGTAAAGCTAATCCGTTGGGCCAAATAGGAGCCAGCTCTCGGGTCACGCGTCGCTTCGATCAGGCACCATGATATTGTTTTGATAACCCAGGGATTGACCCAGGGTCTCAACCCCAAACGGCTCAAATACGTAAGCCCTATCGAGACTAACATATTTGCGCCTATAGAGATCCTCCTGCTCCTCTCGTGCACATGTCACATATCTTCGAATCTCTAGGTTTTCCTTCACCGTTTGAGAGCACTTGTATTTCCGAATAGAAAATCTATTGGTGCACGACCGGGATTCGTACCCACGACCTGTGGATCGGAAGGCGGGGCCACTTCCGCCACTCCAGCAGTGCTGTCAGCTCGCTATAGCCAGCTGACTTGACACAGGTCTCAGGCCATCCCTGGGTAATCGGGTCAGGCCTATCAAGAGCTCGCCACTTTGAATTCGTTACTGAGTCTGTAACGGTGCACCTGTCTGTGGTACCGCTTTGAAGACACCGGCAGATTACCCACAAGAATACAAACACTGTTGACTACAAACGAGCGTCATTGGGGCCAAGGCGGTCCAAGAACTGGTACACTGGTTTCCTAAAGTGCGGTGCCATTGGTGAAAATCCGTTCAAGTAGCTGTTGAGTTTATCGCATTCAGAGTCCAGACAGACAGACAGACAGAAAACAAAAGCTCACACGATTTGTAGACATGTGGGATGCGAAAGCAAAATAAATACTTTTTCTTGAATTTTTCACTTTTATTTCTTTAAACAAAACCTCTTTACAGCGTAGCGTCTTCGTCGTGTCTCTCCACCATCTTATATTCTATCTCCCTCTCTCCATTCATCCATCTCACTCATTCCTTCCTTTCCTTTCCATTCGTCCTTGCACATTCGGATACTATCATTCAATAATCTGTCAAACATCTCACTGTCACAATAATTCGGATACACACCTGCATTCATATCCTACATTCTCGGCCTTCCTGCACTTATTGTCTGCCCTCAGACACACATACCATCTTCTTACATACTTCCATACCTCATACAACTTCCATACATCATACATACTTCCATACTTCATAATCATACAACTTTGATGAGTCATAACCATACTGGCATAGCATCATACAAAAACTAAGTAATCTTACAAAGAAAAATAACAAATCTTATAGTCAATCTTATAAGTACTTAAACTAACTTTAACATCGAACATCATTATAAAATGAACTGTAACAAGCATAGCTTAACATCATAGTAAATTTTGTACTGAACACAACTTTACATTTCAGTAATATTTTATACTAATCAAAACTTTACATCATAGGCACTAATCTAATAGCTAAGAATACAAATCAGCTGTTATGCTATATTAGGGCATCTTTACATAATTTAGTAAAAATTATCATCATCATCATCGTAGGGCATCTTTACATCATAGGTAGATACATCATACTACCATTACAAAACATAAGCATATAAAATAAAAATCATCATCATCATCATGCATCATCTTTCATAGGTTTCATCTTAAATGATTACTGTTTTGGGCATAAATCAACCTTGTAAATTCTATTCAGAGTCACTCACATAATCTGGCCATGGTTTCATATGATCAGATGACGTAGTGGTCTTATTAGGTCCTTCAGCTTGAGAGTCAGCTTTCTCCACATTGTATCTATTGTTTTTCTTCACCTTGGTGACCTTGTAGGGTCCTAAGAACTTGGGTTTCAACTTCATACCAGTTCCAAACTGGGTTCTCTTGATACAAACAAGATCTCCTTCATCATAAGTGTTAGCTGGTTTCCTCTTTCTATCATAACTTCGTTTGTTTTCTTCTTGGATGTCCAATATCTGTTTCTTTGCACTCATCCTGAGTTCTTCTCTATTCTCCATGAAATTGTCTCTTTCTTCCTGCATCAATAGCTCTAGAAGTTGAATGTCCTCTTTCCTTTTCATTTTAGTACCAATAAGTAACTCATATGGTGTAGTATTGATGCTTCGTTGGTAAGTACTATTCAATGCTATTTGAACTTTGTTCACCAGCTTGTACCACTGAGTGGGGTTTTCAATAGAGAGCTTCGTCAAGATTGCTATCAGTATTCTATGGACTCTTTCCACCTGACCGTTTCCTCTTGGTATTCCTGTGGTAATCTTTATGTGTTCAATGTTTTCATCTTTGCAAAATTTGCTGAAGTCATTGCTTGTAAAAGCTGCTCCTCTGTCAGAGATTATACGTCTTGGGTTTCCAAATGTTTGTTGATATATCAACAATTTATTCAGAACTTCTTGGGTTGATGTCGTCTTCGTTGGGAACAACCACACAAACTTGGTGAACCCATCAACAATTGTAAGTATATAGTTATACTGCTTCTTTGTTTCCACCATTGGTCCAATGTGATCAATATGGATCGTATCCAAAGGTATTTCACCTTTTTCGATAGGATTAAGAAATCCTTCCTGTTTACCACTCTTCCTGGATGCTAACAAACATGGTATGCATGTAGCAATATAGTCTTCTATCTTTTTGCCTAGCTGTGGAATATAATAATCTTTACCAATCAATTCCAAAGTTTTCTTCTTTGAAAAATGACCATTTCCATGAGCTCTTCTTATTATTTCCAGCTCCATCTTTTGAGGTACAACCACACATCGCTCTTGGCCTTTGCACAGAACACCACCCTGTAGATAAAAGTCATTGTATGGCTTTTCTTCTTGTAAGATCTTCATTATCGCCTTTAATCCATCGTCACTTTCTTGGGCGCGTCGTAAATCACTATGCAGGTCTGAAAATATGGTTGCCACATATGGATTTCTACTTAGAGCATCAGCATGTCTCATCTTTGAACCATCTCGATGTTCAATCTCATAGTCATAATCTTGTAGGAATAAAATCCATCTTGCTACTCGCGTAGATGCAACTAAATCTTTCTTGTTCAATGTCATTTGGAATGCTTTGCAGTCTGTTACAATCTTGAAATGTTTTCCATACAGATAGTGTCTGAACTTCTTGATTCCTTCTATAATGGCTAGCGCTTCCAACTCGTAACTCGTATATCGGCTTTCAGCATCAGATGTTTTTCTGCTCATGTAGTGAACTGGATGTAGTTCACCATTGCAATCTTTCTGCATCAATATGGAAGCATATGCTACACTAGAAGCATCTGTATGCAGTTCTGTTTCAGCTTGCTGCTCATAAATTTTCAAGACAGGTTTGCTTGCCAACTTTCCTTTTAAAATCTTGAAAACTACTCTATGTTCATCATTGAATTCAAACTTCTTATCTTTCTTCAGCATTTCTGTCAATGGTCGTGCTATCAGTGCATAATTCTCAATGAATTTTCCGAAATAGGAACACAGTCCTAGGAAGCTGTGCAACTGTTTCTCAGTTTTGGGCTCCGGAAACTTCATAACTGCATCCGTCTTTTCTGGTGATGGTCTGACCGTACCTTCTTCGATAACATAGCCCAGATATTCCACTTTTCTCACCAGAAGCTGAGATTTCCTCCAATTTATTTGTAGTCCATACTCAGAGGCAGTTTTTAGGACTTCCTTCAGTCTTTCAACAGCTTGTTCTTCATTCAATGCTGGAATTAGCAAATCATCGATAAATATTATGACAATACCTCTTGTTATCAAATCTCTAAATATTATTGATATAAATCTGGTGAATACTTTAGGAGATGTAGCTAAGCCAAAAGGGGCCTTCAGGAACTCGTACTGCGATGTCATCGTTACAAAAGAAGTATACTTAATGGAATCTTCATGTACTCGTAAATGGAAAAATCCATTTTTTAAATCTAGTGCTTCAGTGCACTTCACCCTTGCTTCCGCTAATCTGTCAATATGGTCATCAATAATAGGCAAAGGATATTCATCTTTCAAAATTTTCTTGTTTATCATCCTGTAATCAACACATATCCTTAAACTACCATCTTTCTTCCTAACAAGTACAAGTGGACTAGCATATTCAGAGAAACTTACCCGAATGATGCCCTCTTCCAACCATTCACTTATTTGGTTATCCACTTCCTCTTGTTCCTTTGGTGAAACACGCCGTGGTCGTGATGCAACTGGTATGTCATCTTTCAGTGTGATCTTCAGTTCGATAGGAGCGTCCTTCGTTTGGCTTGGAGTGTACTCATCCACTAACCTTGCCACTTCTTGTCTTACATCTTCTTTCATCACATGACCTACAAAATCATCTGAACTTGAAACACACATGATACTACTCATCCACCCATTAGGTTTCATCCACACACAGCCGTCTTTCATAACCAAAACCACATTTTGTAAAAATTCGTGCCCTAATATTAACTTATAAGGCATAGAGTCTCTAGGAATTATGTAAAACCGCACATCGTCGTACTGGTAATTGTCTATTTCGATACTCGTTGAAAAACTTCCTAGTGTTTGCACCGTTGCAAACCCTAATCCCGTCAGCGAAATACTACCGTGCACACATTCCGGCGAACCTATTTCGGCGTAAAAGTCACTGGAGATCAAATTGATTTCGCTACCGGAGTCTATGAGCGTATCGGCTCCACATCCTAAATTTACGATCGCACTGTCATCGCTAACGTAGTTCATAACGTAACCGCACAATAACTTCACCCATTTTAGTGGTTTCTTGTTGCCGCAAAGTTCGTTCGTCACATCTTGTTTGTTTACATCGAAAACGTCAACATCGCTGCCATGACACATTTCGGTTGCCGCCATTTTGCCTTCCGAACTGTCAGTGTCGTGGATTGTAGCGCCACCTTGCGTCGCTGCCGTTGAAGCTACGAATGAACGTTTTGGAGTGTTCCTGTTCGTTCCGCTGCCGCTTCCGCTCCCGCCATTTCTTGAGCACGTGGCCGCCGTTTCCAACTTTGGCGTTGATGAACTTTTTCCAGCTTCTCTTTTTGGGCATTCTAACGAGATGTGCCCATACTCATTGCACTTGAAGCATTTCTTTCCTTTCGTCTTATGGGGACAGTCTATACTTCTATGATTTTTCTCTCCGCAGTTGTAACATCTTATCTCCGATGAATTGTTTTGTTGTCTTGTCTTTGTAGATAGTTGGGGCTTACTCTTCTGCATCTTCTCTCGTAAAGACTCATAGATCTTGAGCTTTTCTTTCAAATCCGTATAAGCAGTGACACCGTACAACATAACTTTGTTTATCTCTAAGTCGGGGATACCATCAACTATGTATTTTATGGCAACATAGTCAGGCATTTTACCTCTTTTTCCCATTTCCTTCATTATCAGCATGTAATCCAAACAGCATTCGTTATGTTTCTGCTTCCTGGTGCTCATCAGCTCATGCATTGCTTTTATATCAACAGTGTCCGGAAATTCTTTACCGATGGCTTGTTTCAGTTCGTCCCATGTCTTATGGATTTTTTCACTTCGTAACCATAACGCTGCCGTACCTGTGAGCGAACGCCTCGCCACCAGAAGCCTCTGTGTCGGTGACCATCCGAAGATACCTCCATTGTCTTCAATGTCCTGTATCCATCGCTGGGCCGAATATGTCCGATCTTGGCCGTCATACTTTGGGATCAGATTTTCCATAAGGTGGAGCATTCCCTGGGGACTTTGGACATGTCCCGTTGCTCGACCGTCATCATCATCATCGTCGTCGAAGGACTGGAACTTACTGTTTTTCCTTCTCGGCATCGTGGATAGTTTTTTCGTCTTTGCGTCGTAGTTTTATCGTCCTTGCGTCGTAATTTTATCGTCGTTGCGTCGTAGGTATTATTTTACCGTTGTCGTCGTCGTTGCGTCGTTCAGTGGAAAAGATGTGCTGTTTCGTCTTCTGCGTCGTAGTGAAAGATAACCTCGTAACACGCCTGCCGCCGCGTGCCGGTAAAATCACGCCGGTTGTAGCCGTCTTCTTGGTAAAGTATTTTGCCTCGATCCCGGACGAGCCCCCAAAATTGTGGGATGCGAAAGCAAAATAAATACTTTTTCTTGAATTTTTCACTTTTATTTCTTTAAACAAAACCTCTTTACAGCGTAGCGTCTTCGTCGTGTCTCTCCACCATCTTATATTCTATCTCCCTCTCTCCATTCATCCATCTCACTCATTCCTTCCTTTCCTTTCCATTCGTCCTTGCACATTCGGATACTATCATTCAATAATCTGTCAAACATCTCACTGTCACAATAATTCGGATACACACCTGCATTCATATCCTACAGACATCCTCAAGAATGATAGATATCCTCTCAGAACTCTAGGCAATCAGATCCTTGAAGATATAAGGGGGGTAGTCCGAGGTGCTTTAATCCTTTCACTACACTGATTCTTTCACCGACGGTCATAGGCCTTTTTCGGGCTCACCGGCCACCATACCTCAACCTGGTCACTGACCTAAGAAGAGACTGACCAAGAAAGAATCAGTGACACGACAAGCAAGCAAGAGACATGTCCGAACATTTGACACTGTTGCAGTAGTCAGTATTCCGTACATGACAGGTTGCAAACCCATCTCCGCTTTAAAAATACTTACATAGGCCTCATAGAATTCCAGAGCGACCGACCTTGTGCGGCCTGCAACCAACGGCTCCTAGCAACCATAAGATCCTTATTAGTTCCCCTACAGATAATGGTATACGTGGGAATGTTTGCAAATACAATGACATTGACAGTTATTATAAGTTAACGTAACTATTGACATTTACCCATCACCGTTACATGCCAGTCGCGTGCTGCTTTTTACCAGCCCCAAGCACGCATATTTACGATAGCATTACGCCTACGATGCGATAGTAAAAGTCAAATATTAGCTAATGTCATCGGCGAGGCTTCATCATTTCAGCCGTAGAACGTCCACTGCTGAGCATGGCCTGTCCCACAGATTTCCGGAAAAAAATCCTATCATGTGGTATTTGATCACGCTGAGCACGCGGGTTGGCGAGCGCAGTTAGAGCTATCTTTGCGAAAATATTGGACGCTGCTGCCCATCCTTTAGCTCTTTCCCTCTATTGGCCTCTTACGACATCCACGGGTCAATCCATATTTTAATTATGATTGGCTTGACTTTCGCTATCGTATCGTAAGCGTAATGTTTTTGTTAATTATTCGTGCTCGAGCTGTAATGGAAAATAAACTTCAATTCTTGCGTCTCACTTGCACAAACACTAAAAACAGTGTGCGAATTTCTCATCGCTCTTACACAATAGCTACGTGTACACAGGTCATACAGGCGATAGCCAGTTTACTCTACAGTTTACTACCTAACCGTGGGTGACTTAGAGGCGACTAAGGGTAAAAAAAGCTAGGGGATGGGCAGTAGCGTCCCCTATTTGAATAACGGTAGCTCTCACTGCGCTCGCCAACCCGCGTGCCCAGCAGCGTGGTGAGTCAAATTCCTGCCATAATATGATGGGAAGTCGCTATGAAAATCGGTGGGGGATGCCTTTGTTCAGCAGTGGACATCCTACGGCTGAAATGATAATTCTGATAACATAGTTTACCAGCTATTTTCAAGCTCTGTGACCATGTGCAGTGTCGGGTCAAGCACCTGCCCGCTCTAATTAGCGGTTGACATCTTTGTTAGCAGTTCTGTGAGGGTTCGCATGGTATTGTGAAAGTGGAGAGTTATATAATATACATAGTATAGAGAAATAGCCGTGTTGGCCTAGTGGTGTATCGACTTTCGATCCGAAGTTAGTGGAATGGCGGTCCACTAACTTCGGATGGCGGCACCAATGGATATGACGGATTATGTCGAATTTCCATTAATACCTATCCACTGACATCAGTCTCATAAAACTGGTTCTTCAATTTACAACTTTTTGATACCTAAAAATGTATGTTATTTGAAGCTTTGTGAGAGCAAATAAATCGTTAATTTGTAATTAAAAAATGTTTTGCTATTTACAGTGCTATTGATCTGTAAAAATGTAAAGTGTAGGTTAATATAGTAAGCCTTTACGAGCGTTTTTTAAATGGAGATTGGTATCGAGATCTTATCAAATCTACAAGCAAGCTCTGATCAGCAGTCTTATCATGACCATTCAAGATTCAGGATGTTTATTTGCAGAAATAAGTGTTACAGAGAGGTCTTAAAGCTATGAATATGGCACTTATAAAACTTATTCACTCTTTTCCAGCATCACAAATTATTATTTTAGACGAAAAACTGCAAACTTAACACATACTATACTTAGTACATTTTTGGGTATACTACAGAAACAGGACTCTTTGAATATAAATAATATACAAATAAGCAACATTCACTATAAAGTTAGCTATAGGAAACATTACAATAGGCACGTAATTTTTGTTAGGAGCGTTGGTGAAAAGAAATGTACAGCAGCATTTTTTTACCATTCTAGAGATGTTTTGGTAGAATAGAGAAAAAACACATTTGAATGTAGAATGTAGCAGTGAACGAGAATTTTTGATCGAAAAAAGTATTCAAACTTAAATTTTCACTCATTCTTGCGATCGCAATACTCAGAAATATGCTGCTTCAGATTTGTCTATTCGTCCATAGCCTTTGCCAAGACTTGCTACTCTAGGCCTGCAGAATACAAAATTCTTATATCGTGCCGCGCTTTCTACAACGAACATCAAACTTTCTGCACAAATTCAATCAACCCAAATAATGTTACGTTCGAATAAAGGGCCATTTATAACCTCAAAGTACGCAAAACAACCATATGCCGTGACCAAAAGTTGCGTGACAAAACTGTATAGCGAACTCACGGCAATTTCGGGGTTTAGGAAATAAATATTAATAACGAGTAGAAGTGAAATTCCTTAAGTTTCTAAAAGTTTCCCTGCTAAGCTGCCTGTTTGTGAAATACCGCTGGTCAAAAGGGGCCTTGGAGTAAATGCCTTTGTTGCTATAATGCTTGTTTTGCCATTAAGTTTTCAACGGCGGAGACACAAGAGGTGCGGGTTTGAATCTCGAGGCGGTGTTGATGTTTGCATGATCTGCAATTGGTTCTTGCTAAGACTACTAATTAAAATAATCCCAACCGTAGCGTTGTCCATTTTTTGCTAGCGTAACGCACCGGACACTAATCGCTGGCCTTGTCTGTCTTTTGGCGTCTACACTCTAATGACTGAACTATCAACTTAACTGAATCGCGAAAGCTGGCTTCGTGTTGGCGCGCACAATAGCCCTGCCATTGCCGGTTTTCGTACATAGAAGCCTGCTAGTGTCGGTTCTATACGGTATTGTTATTCAAGGCTTTCTCGTTGCGTAACTCACCCTTTTGTGCACGCAACTCTATCAAGTTTATCAAGAATGCTATAATTATGTGCGGAATTGCTGATTATTTGAAGCTCGCTTAAATCATTTAGTTTGTTCATATAATTTCAAGGTTAATAACGCCAACCTTCAATTAACTCAGGGGCAATCAAAACTAAAAAGTTGTTAAAGTTAGCTGTAACAACTTTTCGATCGACAGAGCGAAGCGAGCGAAGATCTTAATGTTAACTATTGTTTGAGGGTAAGTGTTAGGAGATGATTTATTTCCATAAGTTTAAAACCGGGTTACATACATTTCAATAAAACAAGTCCAAAATTAATCTCAGATTTATTGAAGCTATTACAAAACTGACGTCTATAACTAAATTATGGCCAAGGGTTATCGCTCTCAATTGATGGTATGTACCATCTGCTAGTTCGTACAATAGAATCCCGTACGCGTATGTGGTTACTGTCGGTAAAGCTGCCTTATAAAGATAGTCTCTTGTGCCGTCTCATTCCTTGAATATGTATGGAAGGCAATTTATGGCATTGGTCGTGATTTGAATATCAAGATCCAATTTTTATGACAGTACATACGTATTCGTTTATCCGAATATGCAAAAGTATATAATTGTTAACCACGCGTTGCGTGATTGATGCCTGCTCATAGGCTTGGGTGCGAGGAACAGGCTTAGCTTCACTTAGATACAATGCAATCATTTTATTTGCGAAACACGGGTACGGAACGTTGTGACAAATAGAAAGGAAGAAAGAAAATAAGTTTATTCAACAAAAATTCCGACAACAATAATAGTAGGTAATAAAAGTACCTAATTAAACAAAAATAAAAATAGGTATTACCTACCAACAATATCAAAGAAGAACCTAACAAAGAGTATTTGTCTTGTGTGCAAAATCCATTATGTAATACGATTTAAATACAAAGAAAATTGGAATAATAAAAAAATGACAATAATAAAAGTATTAATTTTAACCATATCAAGCAAGTAAAAAATACCATTATAAATAACAATATTGTTGCATTCTATCACATAAAAAAAACATTAACTTGTAATATAAATAAATCAATAAATAATAATAAATAAATATTCCGGACATATTCACACGGTCAACTGATCCCAAACTAGGCATAGCCTGTACTATGGGTACCAGAGACTGATATACATAATAGATATATTTATAAAACCCAGACACAGAACAAACATCTGTGTTAACCACACAAATGTTTGTCCAGTGCGGGAATCGAACCCGCAACCTCTAGCGCAGAAGGCAGAGTTACTACCAACTGAGCTATGAGGCCAGTCAAATATTAACTTGTATTAGTTTTAAGTTTCTTTCTGTAAATAAAGCGATTTATAGAGTAAAAAAAATACATTAACACTTGTATGCCTTTCCATATATAGACATTTAAATATTTTTTATTTATTTAGATGCATTTTCAGGTGTAGCGCCATTGATGCTAGAACTAAATATTCGACATTATTTGTGTGAAAGCTTTTGAAATATCGACCGTAACATATAATTTAGCTCGTGGTAGTTTAATGAATAGTACCTTTGTGTGCCCTAGATATGTCATGTTATGTCACACCTACAATTGCTGTCCCATTTCCCTAATTAAATTACTCGGGTGTACCTGATTCCAACATGACAAAGGTGCGTCACTAAGTCATGACTAACTGGACCCATAGGAACGTAAGGTATATGTTGTTAATGCCATAATCACCATCACCAGCCTGTAGAAGTCCACTGCGGGACATAGGCCTCCCACGAGTTCCACGACGAACGGTCTTGGGCCTTTTTCAATATTTCTTTACCTTAAAACATAATTGCGATTTACGAACTTTTAAAAAAATTGCCTAATCGTTCCAGCCGTTCTCAAGCGATGCGCTCACCAAACAACATTTAATCTTTATTTATACAGATATTTACAAAATATATTAGTTTCTCTTGAAGTGAAGACCTGTTTCCATAATTTCTCAGACTCGTAGCAAAATAAACACAGATTCACTGTATGTATGTACATTACTTATTCGTACAATCGGCCAATAAAGTGCTGTCATTAAAAATCACTTAAGTTTTGTAGGTGTTACACAGGCCTTCTTTATAGCAAAATAGTGCGGCTTGCTAGCTCAAACATTAAAATCATAACAGGTAATCCGAACTACGAAAAAAGACCCGCCAACCTACTTCATAAGTACTATAAATGAATCTGAAAATGAACCTCACTCCATAATCTCTAAAATAACGATGTCAGTTATATGCACGCCACCGGTCAGTTGACGGTGAACATCGTAAAATCTACAACATTATTTGCCAAAGATGTATGTGACTAATGGGAGTTATTAATTTATTTATTATGTACTCGTTACAGTATACATGTAACTTATTGACACATACACTGCCTCAATCAAGGCTTAAAAAGCGGTTGCCTCCAAAATACCCCTTTTAAGAAAAATAGGCCACCTGAGTGCAATTTTAATGAAGAGCTTCCGAGCTCAACGGTACATAGCATTGTTACAGAGCAATGCACAAACCAGATGCAGCGAACAACAGACGGTTACGTAACGGTAATGTTTGTAAACAAACTGTGCCGCGATATCTCTGTTTGCGATTTCATCTCGAAAGCTACTTGTGTTCATTGCGCCAAATGGATGGGAGTATTCTTTGGAAGTTTCTAAATGATTGCTAATCGTGTCACTGATTCTTTCTTGTTCATCGTGTCAGGCCAGTGACCAGTTCGAGTTATGGTAGCCCTGAAAAGTGCCTGAAAGAAAGAAAGAATCAGTGGTCTTCTGTGGTGAAAGAATCAGTGTAGTGAGAGGGTTAAAGAGTGTCACATGTGACATGTCTTCGAATTTTCCTGTTCTGTGTTCTCACGATGTTTTCATTCACCGTTTGAGAGCACTAGTATAGCGCACATACATTTTCCGAACTGAAATCCTTTGGTGAACGACCGGGATTCGAACCTACAACCTGTGAATCGGAAGGCCACTGACACCACTCCACCAGAGCTCTCAGTTTCTAAATAAAACTAGATAGGTAAATGACTGTTTTACATTAATTATATAAATAGAATTGACTAGAAAAACGTGTATTTAGTTAGCAATACAATCAGACTTAACAGAAAAATGCAATTCAACATCATGGTAACAAAAATGGCCACCACTCAGCATGAAATAAATGAGAATTATCATGAAAATATCATCGCTAGGTGCATCTAAGAAAGTTTAGTATAGTCGGGTAAAAGTCGAATAAATGACGTCATGATGTTTCACCCTATGAAGGGAAAACCCACAATAAATTGGGGGAAATTAGGCACCATGGTATCAAATACGAATAAAAATAATAAATCAGTCTTCCGTTGCAGTTGATTTACAGTAGTATATATATATATATATATAATCTCCTAGCCGTTTTCGGCTACAGTGACTTGGACTTTGGACTATCGAGTTTAGGGGCCTTGATGTTTAGCCCTTAAGTGACTGGCTTACCCAATTTACAGTAGTATCAGTAGTAGAGATTAGTATTTTAAATTATGTATTAAACAAATAGACTAAATATTTTAGTATATATCCCGAAAGAGGCTTATTCTACACCCAATTGGCAAAAAGTTTGTCCTACGACTTTTGGAAATTTGGATTGGCGACCATGAACCATGAACATTATGGACTGGCGATTGTTATACCGATATATTATCTTAAAAAGTACCGTGCGTCGTGGCACTTTTTGAGAGAGCAGTATATGCTATTTTCAGCAGTAGAATTCTAAAGGCTGACGATGATGAATCTTAAAATTGCGTAAGCCAATGAAAATTTAGTCCAGTTATATTTCACTGTTCATCTTTACGCATACCATTTCCTATAATAAACTCCCTTTTAGCTTTACGATGGTATACGATGACTCTTACAATAAACACGCTCCAATTTCACAGATCAAAGATCTTATAAAACAGAAAAAGTTTATTTAAAAAAAATTCTTTAAACCAATCCATGTTGAATAGGATTCGATTAAGCGAATCTCGTGAACCATTTGGCGCAGGTAGCAAAAAATTAAACACAAAAAATAGTTCGGGGTTCTATTTTTGTGCTTCGTTTATAAATAGGCCAAGTTCAGCGGACGGAATGTTTATTTTTAACATCAAGAAAAAGCTATAGCGATTTGCTGTTTCATTCTTTTAAGAAAAAGAAAAAAATATAGACTCCCGAATTGTATCCAAGAATAGTAGAAATCCTCTCAAATCCAATCAGATCCTTGAAGATGTATATCTGAACATTTGGCACATGCTCCCCCCCACCCCTTAAAGAGCTCTGGCAACCTTACCGTAGGAACGCAACACTATTTGAAACAAGTAAAGTTATTTGGCTGCGATCTTCTGTAAGGCGGAGGTACCTCCAGGGCGGCTCTAATTTAGAGCGAGAAAATCTCGCTGTGCCCTACCTCCTCCATAATGAATGATTAGTTTTAATCAGACAGAAGTGTCAAATTCGAATATTGGAATTAAGGACACGGATGCGTTCCGCCGGGCACATTCGAATGCGTGCACGCGCGCAGGAAACGCTAATGCGGTAACGAGCCGGCATCCGCTGCCATATTGGGTGGCTAATTTAAACAATAAGAAAATAAACAAATAGCGAAAAGTCGCATAATAATGAAGCCGTGTTCAAACGGCATTACTTCTAATTAAAGTTAACTTTGAGTTTGACATTGGAAATCGTGCGATATATCTCAAGCCCCTAAAAGTGAAACCATAGAAAGACGAGCCAAAAGACTCATAGGTAATGATGACTTAGTTGAGTCTAAGCTTCTGAGCCTCGATCATCGTCGCCGAGTAGCCAGCCTATCGGTCTTTTATAGGATACATTTCGGAGAGTGTGCGATTGAACTCTTTGATTTAGTCCCCCCATCCCAATTCCATCATCGGACAACCAGACGCACGGACACGCGACATCCGTTCATGGTTGATATACCACCTTGCCGCACCAAGCGCTTTGCGTTAATTACACCCAACAGTTTCGACACTGAATATCAGAAACTAGCATGGTACCACAACACCCAGACCCGGAACAAATATAAAATTTGCAGATCATAGAAAAATTTGTCTCGCAGCGTGAAACGAACCCGCAACCCTTGCGTCTCAGACGGCTCGCCCGCTGCGCCACCGAGGTCGTCAAGACAAGATAGCATGTGTTTGACTGGTTCTGTGTTTAAATTGCTTGATGGTGCTTTGACCGTCCGTCGCACATTTACGTTACGAATATTTTTTTTATTTGCCAACATTTGACAGCGCTAAAATGTAGGCATTCAAATCTCTTAAGATTTTTTTTATCGATTCCCGCATCAATAAATATACGGGTCAAATACATTTTTTAACCCCTATGTAGCTCGATGAACCAATGTTTAACGATTGGTTAAATTGAATTGCTTTGTTAGCTTTGAATCACTGCGGAGGGTCCGGAATGAATCAGCGTTTTAAAGGTTGGAATTTATGGTCAATAGGTACGTTTTTTTGGTTTTTGTGAACTGATTTTTAGTGGTGTATATATGCTGTATATAGGCCTCCCCCATAGAGTGCCACGACGAACGGCCTTGAGCCTTATCCACCGAAGGCCTTCATACACTGCGTCGCTCGATTCATAGTCGCCATTCTAGAACCTTTATTGTCCAACCAACGGTTGTCGGTTCTGCGAGCTATATGACCTGCCCATTGCCACTTCAACTTGCTAATTCCGAGAGCTATGTCGTGACCTTGATTTTTCTACGAATTTCCTCGGTCCGGATTTTATCATTCCCGATCCGATTTAAATCTGCGATTGGACAATGAGGTGGGCTACAGTGTTTCCTAGATCGTCTGTCCATCAAGGCTTTCCAACACTGTCTTCCGGTTCGTGGTCCCATTTGAGAACCTTCACACTTAGTACTTACTTGCATTAACTTCATTCCCATATTTTTATATCCTTAGCTTCAACCAGTCTTTTTCTTTTCCAGGCAATTGGGCAGAAACCTCATCATCCCCGGAGGCACCAGGACCATTGACGCGACAGGCAAGCTAGTGATGCCCGGGGGCATTGACCCTCACACCCACTTCGAGTTGGAGATGATGGGCGCTAAGACTGCTGATGACTTCTATAAGGGGACCAGGGCGGCGGTGGCGGGTGGTACTACTACTGTCAGTAAGTATGTTTTTATATCTACTTAGTAGCAATCTTGATGTCGAACATTTCGTACATTTAATAATTCATAAAGATAATAAACAGGCCAATAATAGCTATATGAAAAAGCCCTAGGTACCCCAAAGAGTGACACGACGAATGATTTTGAGCCTTCTTCATCCACCGACTTCCCGCAATCTTCACAATGTATCGGTTTCCAATCCAACACTGCGTCGTCCGTTTCTTGGTCGCCATTCAAGAACCTTCTGTATAATGTTTCTATATCACTATTGTGTTGAATTGTTACAGTTGACTTCGTGCTGCCGAACAAAGGCCAGTCTCTTCTGGACGCCTACGCTAACTGGAGAGAGAAAGCTGATAACAAGGCAAGTTCGCCCCGAACATAGATCTCGCGATGTCTGTAAAAAGTGCTTCGATCATCGTTGAGCCACAATTAAGATTTTGAAAATTGCATATCTCATCTCACTTACCTGAACTACGAAGTCAATATCACCAAAAGGGATTTCTTTGGTGCTGCGCTCGATTTTAAACATTGGAATAACTTCTAGATAAGTTTGAATGTCATTTAGCAAAAATAAAAATACGCAATGCCGCCGTCCCGTTGGGCGTCGGTAGCCTCCTCCCTCAAACGCCCTCCAACAAACGCGTCGATGTAAGGGATTTTTTGATCCAGCCCCCTGAATATTTGGATCCAGATTTTTACGGTAGAATTCGATCACGAATGCTATGTCAGTTACGCAATAACCATTCCAGGTCTTTCCCCGTGCGGCAACTATGTATGTCGTCCACGTTGAAAATAAGACAACTTTCATCAAAATGTTCCAGGTTTGTTGCGATTACGCCCTCCACGTCGGCGTGACCTGGTGGTCCCCCTCCGTTAAGAAGGAGATGGAGCTGTTGGTCACCGAGCAGTACGGAGTCAACTCTTTCAAGATGTTCATGGCTTACAAGGACGCCTGGATGCTGGATGACTACGAATTGTACTGCGCCTTCGAGGCCTGTAAGGAGCTGAAGGCTCTTCCTCAGGTGAGGACACTTGCTTGTCACTGATTCTTTCTTGGTTTTCTGCAATAACAGTGACAGATTGAGGTATGGTGGCCCTGAAAAGGGCTAATGACCGTTGGTGAGTAACGCTAAGGAGATTCCCTTAGTTAAGAATAACGTTCAAAAGAGATTTGCATTTTTCCCCTTGAAGCCCCTTGAACTTGGTAATTCTGAGAGCTATGTTATTGCCTTGGTACTTATACGGACTTCCTCATTTCGGATTTTATCACGTAGTGAAACTCCGAGCAACATCGAGCAACGGGCTATGCTCGAGTCTTTGACTGACTTCCCCCATTGAGGATGACTCAAAGATCTGCGGTCCTGGTTTACCATTCAGGGTATTTCCATCGCGAGCCTGCAATTTGTATCACTTGTTCCAGGTCCACGCAGAAAACGGTAACATAATAGCCCGCAACACGGAGAAGCTTCTGGCTGCCGGCATCACCAGTCCCGAGGGTCACCAGCTGTCGAGAGACGAGGAGGTGGAGGGCGAGGCTGTTAACAGAGCCTGCGTCATTGCCAACCAGGTAATATCATAGCCTGGGATGGTAGCATTATAGCCGGTGTGTAAAGGTTATAGCCCGTCTTCCTCTTCTTGTCATGTCACTGATTCTTTCTTAGTCATCCTGTATTAGGTCAGTGACCAGAGGTATGAAAATGCCCTGAAAAGGGTCTATGACCGTCGATGAAGGAATAAATGAAGTGAAAGGATTAAAGTGCGCCTCTTAGAGGCTCCTTTCCTGCACATTCTCTCTCTCACAGTCTTTGTGAGATTATAGCCCCGAATAGTAACATTATAGCCGGTATAGTAAGATTATAGCCCGGTTGGAAATATTTTGTATGCTAAGATGTGTGGTTCTTCCAGGCCAACTCTCCTCTCTACATCGTCCACATGATGTCCAAGAGTGCCGTCCAGGCGCTCCAGATTGCCCGTTCTCGTCAGAAGCAGCCTGTCTACGGAGAAACCCTCGCCGCCACTGTGGGCACTGACGGTAGGTCAACGGTCCATCAAGTGGGGGGCCGTCATAATACAGATTCAGTTCGGGAATAGTGCTGATGTTTTGTATGTCTTTCAAACGAAGCGGATTTGATGATGGTGTCTAAAAGATTGTCAATGGAACTCCTTGGAATACAGTTCCTACTAGACGTCGATGGCGTATCGGGCGAATGGACGGTTGAGGCGCAACAGTTGCGGGTTCAATCTCCGCGGCACGATATTTTTGGTGTTGATGGGGCCTGGGTGTCGATGGTACCATGGTACTCAGGAAATGGTCAATACGCTGAGAGTTGTATAATCAGCGCATTTACTCACGGTGTTTTTCTCCACCGTTTTGAGCACGATGCGCAAATCAATGGGTAACAGGATACGAACCCACGACCTTCGGCATTAAAGTCGAGGTTTCTCCCACTAGGCCATTACGGCTACTACGTCACTATTTAGTATTAACTAATATTTACATAAACTTATTTTCAGGAACCCACTACAAGAATGCTTGCTTCCGTCACGCGGCTGCCCATGTCCTCTCCCCCCCACTACGCCCTGACCCCTCCACCCCCCAGGCTATGGTGGAAGCTTTGGCCGAGTAAGTATTTAGCTGTAACCTTTTCTAATATGAAAGTGATTTATTTTTGTAAACTGATATAAGCTTCAAAACTAGACTCGAATATTATAAATGTGTAATTCCAAATTAGCTGTTATAATTATTAAATATATTTTTATAAAATATTATATTAATATTTTATAAAAATATAGCAAAAAGCGCCACCTGTCGTCAATGATATACTTGGTAGTAGACATTGAGTAAGAATGTTTTTGTTAACTTCTGTAGGTGAAGCTAGCGGTGTTTAACCGATAAAAATATTTCCTTTCTTTTCTTAGGCACTACTTCATCTATCCAAGATTTTCGGCACCAGCGTCATTCGTTCCATGGCGTAGTTGTTTATCGCATTGACGATTCAAATTCCGCTGGTTCTAAAAAATTGGGTGCCATTTAAATTTAAATTACATTGTTCTTTGCCAGTGACCATCTCCAACTGATAGGCAGTGACAACTGCACATTCAACGAGCAAGACAAGGCGCTTGGCAAGGGCAACTTCTGCAAGATCCCCAACGGAGTTAACGGGGTCGAGGACCGCATGGCTGTGCTGTGGCAGAAGGCTGTTAACACTGGTACGTAGCCAAATAACCATGGTCAAGTGTGAGTAGGACTCGCGCCTTGAGGCTTCCGTACAACGCGGAAAATCGAGTTTACGAAGGGTAATTGGCCGTGGTAGCCCCGGCTGAAGAATAGGCCCCTCCATATCTACTTACCCGTGGAAGTCGTAAGAGGCGACTAAAGGAAAAAAGCTAGGGGATGGGCAGTAGCGTCCCCTATTTTAACTGCGCTCGCCAACCCGCGTGCCCAGCGTGGTGAGTATGGGCAAATTTCCCCCACATGATATCTGGAAATCTGTGGGGGGAGGCCTATGTTTAGCAGTGGACTTCAAACGGCTGGAATGATGATGTATACCATCTAGAAAGGGGGTTATTCTGTCAACAAAAACAAAAGATATTTGCGAAAAAAACAAATATTAAAGCCAAACTGTCTTCTTTAGCCGTTTTTTGTATTTTTATCATCTGTATAACTAACTAACTTCCGCCCACGGTTTCGCTCTAATGGTACCTACTTCAACGAAATCGGTTGAACTGTTACGGCGCGATTGATCAACAAACATTCAAACATCCTCACAAACTTTTGCATTTATAATATTTGTAGGATTACTAAACGTACGAGAAGTTTGGAATCAAGATTGCTATCTAAAACAGCTGATTCCACTCAGTTTGAACTGATTTGACCCCAAAACAGCTGATTGTTGCTGTGTTTTTTCAATGAAAAATGACGAATTTCCCAAAGGCGTAGAACGGAACTGTCGTTTGACATTGTAGGTAAATTGATTGACGAATTTTTTATTTATTATTTTTAAATGGCTTGACATGTAATTAATTGAAGATTTTGATTATAATTTATTATTAAGTACACAGTTGCATTAGGTGCCCCTGTAAAAATAGTGTACTCTTTAGGAAATAAATGAAATGAAATGAAAACTACATATTAGTTAAATTGAATGAGCATTTTGCTATATTTCCACCCATAAGTTGAAAAAGAAGCAATTTTTATAGTTGCAACAACTTTATTGCCAATTGGGTGTAGAATAAACCCCTTTTGGCATAGTTATTTATTTATTTATTCCATTCTTGACAGTGAGCTTACAGTTTACACCAAAACGCTGAACTGTCTTAATTAATTGTACTTAACCTATACTTATCCTAAACAAAAGTTTAACTTAAATATATTCTTAGATTATTATAAATAGAATTAAGACTATCGTTAAATAAATCTACATGTTGGAACTCATATATAAATGCATTCAAAAGGTTCAGAGCCCGAAGGGTAGGTGCGTGGTTAGCGTGCTGAGTTAGCGCTATGTGGCAAGCAAACAACTGGTGTGGGAGACGATCGCAACGTATTTTTTTTTTTATTTTTATTTACTTTTTGCGGCTATTGTGTCACTGCGGCCACAACTGGCCTATTGTGATCGCCACTTTATTTGTGGAGCCCCTTTACATGGCCTTTAAAGTTCACCGCAAAGCCCAGCAGCTGTTAAAAACTGAAGGATTTTCTTTGGGGTGAGTTGCTTTAGCTCCATTTGGCTGAGGATGTGCTTTCCCAAATGGATGCTACGTTTGAGCATAAGTGCTCCGCACTCACCTAGCAGGTGTAGAGGCGTTTCGTCCGCCTCCTTGCATAGCCTGCAGGTTTGTGTGTCGCATAGCCTTAGTTTGAACATGTGCTTATTAAGACAACAGTGTCCAGTTAAGGCTCTACAATAATGCGAAGGTTGGTCTTATTTAGCGTTAGGATACGGTTGGTTTTTTTTTTTTTTTTAATTGATATTGGTAAGGCGTTTGGCCACCAGCTCACTTTTGCAAGTGAGATGTGGCCTAAGATGGAGCACGCTTTCCCAGAGTGAACTTATTGACCCTAGATTTGAAGACTCCTAGATTGTACTCTTTCGGGAAAACAGACGCAGGCAGATCATTCCACTCTTTGGCAGTACTTATAATAAAAGTGGAGCAGAAACGATTCATTCGACACTGTGGTATGTCGACCAGGTAAGGGTGGTATTTACCTGTGCGTCTGCTTGTCCGGTGGTGGAAGGGGGAGGGAGGGATGAGGTCATACAGAATCCCGCGGACAATCACCAAAGTGGTACTTATAGAACACCGACAGTCTGGCCACGCGCCGCCTGTGTTCAAGGCTCTGTAGGTGTGGTGTGGTTTACTGTTTAAACCGCAACGTATGTAGTTGTATTGTAAACTTCGTGGTTTCCAGGTGTGATGGACCCGTGCCGGTTCGTGGCGGTGACCAGCGCCAACGCCGCGAAGATCTTTAACCTGTGGCCGCAGAAGGGCCGCATCTCCGTGAACAGCGACGCCGACGTCGTCGTGTGGGACCCGCGGCTCGAGAGGACCATCACCGCTGCAGCGCACAAGCACGCTGTTGATTTCAACATATTTGAGGTAACCTAATCTAATCTTTATTCGCATCGCATCGAAATAACATTATTTGAAAATAGTGTTGTGTTCCTGCGGTGAGTAAGGTTGCCAGAGCTAATTAGGGGGAAGGGGGTTCGGGGTCGGCAACGCGTGCGTGATGCCTCCGGTATTGCAAGCGCTCATAGGCTACGGTAACCGCTTACCAACAGGTAAGTATGCTTGTTTGCCAACTCAGTTGTATAAAAAAAAAACATTTCAAAATCTATTAATGCCAATTTTGAGTTTGAAATTTGAGTGTGTGCGATATTATTATTATTATTCATTTATTCAAGACAACAGGGTCCACAATGTTAGTTAAAAAATTACAATCAAAATAAAAAATTAAAATAAAGTTAGTGACTTATAACTAAAAGTGATTTAGTATGAGTTTTCCCACTAGAGGACAGTCAAATTTTTCGGCAATTTTCGGCAAAAGGCGTTTAGGATGCCGTTATTACTCCCGCGAAGTCTGCGCAACTGGGATGCAGTTTTTTTGCGCCAGATGGCGTTGGTGCGCTCCTCGGCAAACATCCCTGAAGCGCTGCAGAAACACTGAACGCATTGCCGCAGAGCATTGTAAGCCTTTTAGGTATAGCTGAACCACAGACTCGCGGAATACATGGATGTACAGTAGTATATAGCTCAACGATATCACAAGCACCTAAAAATCAAACTCGGAATTAACACTATTCCGAAGACATAAGGATCACTTTCAAATACATTTTAGATCACATATCGCAGTCCAGGCATGTTCAAACACGCCTTGACGGCGCTTCACCTGAGAATGGTTCGAACGATTAGACTTAATTATTTTTCGCAATTGTCAGGACAAGGTTCATAAAAGAAAAGTTTTTTAAAATCCACGGGGATTTTTTTTATGGTTATTTATTTTTGTGAGTTATTTTTGTTAAAACGAAAGTTACTGTGTGTGACCTCGGTGGCACAGCCGTCGAGTGTCCGTCTGAGACGCAGGAGGTGCGGGTTCGATTCCCGCTGCGGCATAAATGTTAGCATGATCTGCAAATATTTGTTCCGGGTCTGGGTGTTGCGGTACCATGGTACTTGTAGTTTCTGATACCCACGACGCAAGGAATCCTAGTGTGGGGTCAGGACTATGTTTGTGATCAATGTGTAATGTTTTTTTTTGTGGCTCACATCGCATGATTTGTGAATTTGCCATTTTAATATTAATTTGTATAAAGTTTTTCTTTTTAATAAAAGAATAGGGAAACAGCTAAGGAAATTGGTACGCGAATTCTAAGGCGGATGGGACAGAAACACGAGAGTTAGGTAGGTAATAAAATGAATAAAACATGAATAAATACATACTAGTAAAAGTAACTAAAAAAGTACGGGTGTAATGTTATTTATTATTAATTTATTTACTCCAGGGTATGAACGTGGTGGGCAGCCCGCAGTACGTTATCGTGAACGGACGCGTCTGCCTCGACGACGGAAACCTGAGAGTTGCCGAGGGTATGTTCTTCTTGTCATGTCACTGATTATTTCTTGGTCATCCTACATTAGGTTTTTTTTTTTTATTGATTATGGTAAGGCGTTTGGCCACCAACTCACTTTTGCAAGTGAGATGTGGCCTAAGATGGAGCACGCTTTCCCAGAGTGAACTTATTGACCCTAGATTTGAAGAGTCCTAGATACTCTTTCGGGAAAAACAGACGCAGGCAGATCATTCCACTCTTTGGCAGTACTTATAATAAAAGTGGAGCAGAAACGTGTGTGGCCTGGTTGAGGTATTGCCCTGAAAGTGCCTATGACCGTGGGTGAAAGAATTAGTGTGGAGAAAGGATTAAGAGTGCCGCTTTTAAGACGCTCCTTTCGTTCCACATGTTTTCGAATTTTAGGGTTCTAGGACAAGCCAGTTTCCTCACGATGTCTTCCTTCACCGTTTGAGAGCACTTACAGCGTTATTTAGGTCGTTTATAACTAAAGATTACGTACAAGAAGTTCAACAGCCAGATTTCTACCTAAAACTGCTGAATAATTTATTTATTTGTTGAAAGTGCACAAAAATTATGTATATTACCAATTATATAAAATATCTTCATAAAAACAGGGTCTGATATACATAAAAATAAAAGTGCACTATAGCATTATCAAAAAAAAAACTCTTAAAATAAACTGGCCTCATAGCTCAGTTGGTAGTAACTCTGCCTTCTGCGCTAGAGGTCGCGGGTTCGATTCCCGCACTGGACAAACATTTGTGACTAACACAGATGTTTGTTCTGTGTCTGGGTGTTAAATATATATCTATTATGTATATCAGTCTCTGGTACCCATAGTACAGGCTATGCCTAGTTTGGGATCAGTTGACCCCGTGTGATATGTCCGGAATAAAAAAAAATAAAAAAAAACATAAACTTAAATAGTGCTCAATGAAAGAAAAAATAATAATAAAAAAAAAAAATATTGAGTTTGAACTGATTTGACCTCAAAACAGCTGATTTTTACATAATGTAAATGACGAATTTCCAAAAGTCGTAGAACAAACTTTATTGCTAATTGAGAATAAGCGCATCTTTCGGGATATTGATATTATACATATTATTATTATTCACATATATTTAATTAAAATCTCATTTATAAAATACTTACTACAATACTTACTACTTAATTTTTTACTACAAAAGTACATCTTAATATCAAAAAAGAATATCAAAACAACTATTATAGTAAAAAATATTATTATTATTATTACTCAATTATTTCAGACCAAAAAAAAAAAAATCAGACCATGTCAATATTAAAGTTACAAATAATAATTACTTAATTAATTACTACTACATAAAATCACACATTACACAAAATTAAAATAAAATCAAATAAAAACACATGAAATAAAAACAATAACACAATAAAATAAAAAATATAATAATTGACGAAGATATTGCGATACTGCTCCGAGCCCAGCATTACCTGCATCCACTTCGCCTTGATCGGACATTATGATTCACATTGTATAGGGAATCATTTGTTAATTTAATAATGAATTTACAGGTCTGGGTAAATTCTTGAAAACCCCCGCGGGCGCCCCCTACGTGTACGGGGGTAAGAGCGAGCTGCCGGAGCACGAGCCGCACCACCACGCCCCCGTGTCGGACACCCCCACACGGGCCGTCAACGGGAACGGAGTCCCCACTGGTAAGTTGCGTTAATGTACATACATATCTCACTGGCTCACTCTCGACTGGCCTCATAGCTCAGTTGGTACTCTGAGGTTGCGGGTTCGATCCCCGCACTGGACAAACATTTGTGTGATTGTTAAATGTCTGGGTGTTAAATATTAATCTATTATGTATATCAGTCTCTGGTACCCATAGTACAGGCTATGCCTAGTTTGGGATCAGTTGACCGTGTGTGATATGTCCGGAATATTTATTATTATTCACATATATTTAATTAAAATCTCATTTATAAAATACATTTTTTACTACAAAAGTACATCTTAATATCAAAAAAGATTATCAAAACAGCTATTATAGTAAAAAATATATATAAAAATGGAGAACCACGGACCGCGAAGCTCGGCTCAAGCGGTCGGTGGCTAGGGCTGCAGAGAGAGGAACCTCCTGACTATTCGTGCCGAGTCCAGGAGTACCACCCTCTGTATCTGGCCCTTCACCCAGCTGTCTAGCGAGAGCCTCTTAAGGTATTGATCGAGGCTCTTCGCTATCAGTCCGTTCACTGACACCACAATCGGGACGATAATCGTTGAATCCACCTATTATTATTATTATCATGTGGGGTCGGCACAACATGTATTCTTCTTCCATTTTCCTCTATCAGTCGTCATCTCAGCACTCACTCCTTTCTTAACCATATCCACTTTCACACAGTCCATCCATCTTTTCAAAACCATTCTACCCCATTCCACTAATAATATAAATACGAAAGTTTGTGGTGATTTATATTTGTTACTCAATCACGCCGTAACCACAGAACGGATATATTATAGTTAGTAGGCATAGTGTCGCAGTGTATTATAGCGGCTATATATTTATTAACATAATAAAGAAATTTTATTATAGTAGAGGGGCAGTTAAGAATGAAATCTGGTGGGTAACAATTATTCACGTTATTTAAAACCCATCTTTTTCCATATTTTTTATTATACTGTTTTTTATATTGTTTCATAAATGTATGAAGGTATTGTTATGCTTAATAATATATATGTATTTATATGTAGTATAGGTTGTATTTATTCGTATAAGGAGTTATTTTTCTATTCACTGTCAGCTCTCCAATATTTGTTCCCTACTTTCAGCTAGCACGCTGACCTTTTTTCTTGTTACCTTTGAGGTTGGTTATTAGAAATTGCCTGTAGCATTAAGCCCTCCTTTTCTGCAACTGTTTTATGTGTGTGCAATAAAGTATTAAATAAATAAGAATGATGGGCAATATAAAGGTATTATTATTATTAAAGATCTGACGCTCAGCAAGCAGCTGGGCGACGTGAGCGTGTCGGGGTCGGGCTGCAGCACCCCCACGGGCCGCAAGATGCGCGACCACGGCCAGAGGGACCTGCAGACATCCACCTTCTCCATCAGCAGTAAGTATGGGTAACACCCTGTGACCGAAAGGAGCCTCTAAGTGTCGGTCCACATTTGTGACAACGCGCCGTAGCTCCGTAACATGTTACGGTGCTTGCTACGCTAAGTGTGGACCAGTCACGGCGAAATGTTCTTGCTTTCGTTGGTGGGCCTCTGAGTGGATCGCTGCGTGGCAATAGCTCGTGTGACATGTCCGCGTGTCAAAATCCGTCCACACTATAAATAAATAAAATAAAAAACATTTATTGCCTTTAAGAACAAATATTAATAAAGAGCAGGATACACAAAAAAATAATAATAAAAAGGCAAAGGGAGTAAATTCTGCATTTTCAATTTACCCCTCAAATAGATGTTTTTATATATTTCTATGTTTTTGTCACGCCTAACTGTTACGGTCACGGAGCCACTGCGTCTTGAAATGACACAAATGTGGACGCACCTTAAGGGGCGCACTTTAATCCTTTCACTTCACCGATTCTTTCTCTGATACCTTAATCTGTGGTGTAATTGTGTAAGCGTACCTAATGGCAATCGGTAACGGGTATCGCTAAAATTTATGTATTCATTATGTTCATGCTCAATGTACATAGTCAGCTTAGATGGCGTGTTGTTGTAGATTAAAGTAGGTACAGTGAGGGCGCTGCAAATTTTAAGTCATATTTACCCAACTATAAATAAACTACTACAATATCTAGTACATTTGTCGATTATTATAAGTAGTAGGGATGTCAAAATTTTAAAGTAGGTGCCTATGTCAAAATTAAATTACATTAAGCTAGTGAAATAAAATCATGACATTTCATATCGTAACATTTGTCATACAATTATGTCCCCGTGTCAGACCCGTGTGCGCAGGTCGAGATATTACAGGTTGGTTATATTTTTATCGGTCGGCTGTATGCGATAGATATCTCACGCTGTTTGAACACGGCTTTAAGTGTGTTCGTTGTTGTCCACCTCGGTGGTATAAAAAAAATATAACAGCTCTTTTTTTCAATTTTTAGAGGAGGTCGAAGGCCTGGATGCGAAGACCTCGGTTCGCGTACGGAACCCTCCCGGCGGCAAGTCTTCCGGTCTGTGGTAGGACTTACCAGATCGCACCGGTGTAAGAGAATTGCCGGTGGAGGCAGCTTCGAGGCATGTGGGTTTCAACTTGTGAAGAGTTTTAGGTTTAGCAACTAGATGGCGTTAGTGGAAGTCTGATTTTATTTAATTAACGGAACCCCTAACCATCTAAGTACCTATACATAACAATAGGTATTAAAATGTTGTAACAGTTCTATGGGACTGTTAATCATTGATTTAAAGAGACATAAGATTAAGGGGTAAATATTCAATTAAATATCTAGTAGGTACAAGGTATTTCGCTATTCTATTCATAAGCATAAGAAAGACGCGTGTACCCAAAAGGGTACACAATCAGTTTCTTTGACCGTACATAAACAGAAAGATAGATATCTATTTGCAGACTAAAAACTCTTCACAAGTAGAATAATAAGGCTTGGGCCAGGTAAGAACCAATTTTAGGCTATATAACCCAAAGCTTACAATATGATTTTTGACTGTTTACTGTAATTAGTTTCATGACACAGTGAATGATAATGTTATGTATTCATTTATGTATAGGACTGTTTTATGGAAACCGGTTTAATTTGTAACCGTTAATTTTAAATTAGGATGTTCAAGAATATATGACAGGAAACCGACACTATAGATAAATTTATAAGAAATTGATAAACGTTTTGGAATGAACGGGATTGTATCGAAAGATATTGCGAAAAGAAACCATTTTTGGTTCTATGTCGTCGCTTGGGTTAAAGGTACGCGTCCATTGGCTCGGCATCGGAGTGTACGCAGTGTACGGAGCACTGATTTGCAGATGGGTCGTCGTAAAGCTTGCCTACGTGTTCTTTATAGATCAGCTAAGACAGATGGTTTTTTAAATAAGTTCTGCTGATGGGCAGAACTTATTCAAAATGGCGACGTCTTCCGGCTCTGCCCGTCTATTAAACGCACTGCCAAAGAACGGTACCAAGCAACAAATCCGTACGAGTACGCTCCAAACTGCGTACGCTCCGATTCCGATCCAATGTACACGCACCTTAAAATATATAGTATTTTGAGTGAATAGTTTTGCGTCAGATAGATGAATTAATTTGAACTAGGTATTTTTTGGAGGATTATTGATACATGAAAATATTCAGCTAAAAGAAAAATAATTTTGTTTTGGTGTATGTCAAAGCAATAGTTAGATTGCATGAAACTTGACTGGTACGTAGGAAATAGTGTTTGTGACTTTGTAACTTGCAATAACATTGATAAAAGATGTTTTTTCAAGTACAGTATTTGAAAATGGCTTAACCTTAAAAAATCTTACATCTTCCTTCATTTTAGTTTTAAATTTCCAAATTCTTTTAGACATCTTTAAGAATTTTCTCATTGATGGAAAGCATTTAATTCATTGCCTATTTAATTCTGAATAATTTTTCGTTTCATTTTTATATTTAAAAATAAGAAAATGAAGATCTAAGTGATTATTATATGTTGTGCTTTGTGATTATTGTCAATCGTTTAGTGTAAGTATTAAGCCGTGTTGAAACGGCGCGATATGTCATCTAATTTATGTTAGTGTATTTCAAAATGATCCTTACGAAAACTATAGTCAATTTTGAGTTTGACATTTGAGGGCGTACGATAGCCCATAAAAGTCAAACTCAAAATTGACGTTAGTAGATGTATGGATCATTTTCAAATAAATCTCCTATTACATATCGCACGCCGTTTGAACACGGCTTTAGATGTTAGTGTTGTTTTTTTATAGTACTACTTTGTTACTTAAAAATTCCAAAATAATTTAACTATTATTTCCTACATATTCTAGCTATTCAAAATCATATAAGAATAGGGCAGTTGATTTCTATTTACTAACAGTACAAAATCATTACTATTTGTAACATGACTAGTCTTCATCACAATTTTACAATTTTGTAATGTTTATTCCGTATTTATGCATTGTCACAAATAAACAATGTAATCTCTTATTTATTTAACTTTGTTTTTTTTACTAAAATACATCACCTATGTAGTGTTCACCGCTGTCACCTATTTAATTTTTACGAAAATACTTCAGCTATTTAGTGTTCACTTATTTAATTTCTACAATTGAATGATTAGATGGGGAGAGTTCTTTAAAGAAATTTCTAAAAATTGTAACTATTTTCAGGTAATAAAAGCCAAAAATACAATTTTAAGTTGTTTATTAAAATAATATTCGTTCACTTGAACACAAGATACGGGGACCAGACCTAATAATGGAGTTTACTAATTTTGTCAATTTCTCTACTAAGTAAAATAACTAACTCGAATTCTGAGCTGTCTGTAGGTACCCTCTTAATAATAAAAACAATCTATATAATATTTCAACATAAGATTGAGGTATTTTTTCAATACCACGAGTCTTATCAAAAACTTTGTCTAAAATAAAGCCATTAAAACTCCTTTTGAACAATGTTACTCTTAGTCATACATGACATCACTTTAGACAATGTGTTGTGGTAAGGCCCCAGCAGTTTTTCAGTAATATTTAATTTGGCACGATGTTCCTGCTAACCCTGGCTGTAAGTTCTGATGGTTTTGCGACCAATTTTATCAACAAAAATCAAATTCCATTCATCTCACATAAATCAAAAAGTTAAAAAACTACACAGTTCCTATTAATGTAGGTATTGCACAGTTATAGTAAAGCATGCAGAATCAAACTGAAGATCAGTAATGATGTTTTCGGTCATTTAGTAAAATTATTTGATGCTTTTTCGTCGGAGTTGTATAAGAATGATTATGATTACATCAATTTGAAATCATGACCGTAATAGTGAATCAATCGGATATTGCAATTAACAACATAAAAAATCTTAAAAATAACAATAAAAAAGTAAGTAACAAAATCATACATTGAAAGGAACCACCGAGAACCTCCGAGGGCACTAATCCTTTAAAATCTTTAAGTTACATATAAATGCAATTTTTCATACCAAAAAAACTCCTAAGTATCCGTGAGTTACAAATTTTATTTACAAAATTCAACACCTAATACTCTGAGGGTTGTCAAATAATAAAAATTATATCTTGTGTATTTTATATAAAACCATCCATAGAGGCGGTTTGTCAGTATTTCAACTAATATTTCAATTTAAACTTCTTCATATAGTTTTAAAGTATACATAAGTAAGTAGAATAGGTACACTTACCTTCTAATATGACACAGTTAGATTATAAACTATATTTTATACATTTACATCATGTATTATTACACTATACAGTGGTTTAAGTTGTACCGAAAACTTTTTCAATAAAACTTAACATGCAAATCATCAAAAAAAAACTATAAACTTAATAAACAAATGTTTTAAGTATAACAAATAGATGGCGCTGTATTCAACTTTGTCAAAAATGTCTCGCCTGAAATAAAAAATGCAAATTCTCAAAAATAAATCTGTTTTATAAAAAAGGCGATCGGTACAACGTATTTTATGATAATTCTTCACTCATACAACGTGCCTAAACTAATCTACGACAGTCTAACACTTTCCGTACAACGGAAAAACATGGTTCCCTTCGGTCCGACTTAAAACTTACTTTTTACATGACAACCCGAAGGGAAAACAAATTACTCACTACATTAACTAAAACTACATGGAACCTTTATCTGTTGAAGGCCGTAACAGGGTAAAAAGATAAGTCTCAAATAAGTGTAAATTCAATAAACAAACTCCATAGAAAAATTACAACGATCATGACGAAAACATATTTTGAAAATCATGCTTAATGAAATCTTTTAGTAGATTTATGCCGTTTTTGAGGCCGTTTCAAACAAAAGAGAGCAAAATAACAGTCAATATCTAACAGTACATGTCAATTCTTGCTATAAAATGAACTTAACTCATCGCTTCAACTGTCAAAAGCTCATTTTTAAAAGTCAACATTTTAGTAAGGTTATGAATAAAACTAAACTTTGCTTGAAAGAAAACTTAATAAATCAAAAAGGTAAAACGAAATGCCCAAAATGCAGTCAGGTATTGATAAAAATCATGCAAAGTTTGAGTAAAATCATAGAAAAGAAATATTGCATTGTACAAAATTAAAATTATAATGACTATTTTTTTATTTATAACATGGGATGTGCCCATACTTTTAGAGTCCAATTATTGAGCTTAGGCGCTAAGTTGATTCCTTTTGGCTAATAGATGTCGCTCTCCAATTTGAGGTACTAGGAGATCAGAACTATAGAATATGGTTAACTAATGGTTCTTTAGTTACAAACTGAAAAAGACTGAAGTAAGAAAGTCAAATTTGTTTTTTTAAGTAACCACACTATGAAAAATACTAATATTTTTTTTGATGATGTTCCGATTAAAAGCAGACGAGGAATTGACTCGGTGACGTAGAGATCAGCGCATTCTGTTCGCGAGTTCGATTTACTGAATTGAACATTTTTGAGATAATACAAAAATATTTAGAAAGTTAAAAAGAAGAATTAATTTCAAGAAAGTTGATGCAAAAAAGTGTAGTTAATTACTTGCCTATTTGAAAATCAACTCATACCTCGAAAGTAAAATCAAAAACTTCATAGGAATCAACAGAATAAGCCATTAAAAATTTTATCCTAAGCGGGGGTTTTTTTAGAGTTTAAGAAGTTAGTAGCGCCATCTGTTAGCGAACGCCGGGAATTCATGGCACATAAAAATGTGACTAGAAACTTCAGAGACAAGTCGTGGATATCGTCATATTTGGAAAATAAAAGTACAGACATGAAATGCATTAAGATGACTCCTCGGCTCACAATTTTGAGATCACTGTGAAACTGACTTTAATGGTACAACTTTAACACGGGCCACTGTCCACTGTGTCGCTGCATAGACTAGGTACGTTATGTTATGAATGTTGAACTTTATAGGGCCTCTCACACCATCTCAACAGGGCTTATGCAAATAATAAGCTTCACGCTAAATTTGGACCTTTATCTGGAGATGGTGAAACAGATCTTTATAAAGTTATTTTAAGATCGTCCTAAATATTGGTATGTTTATGCAGTAACAATGGACAGTGACTAAGAAAATAACATTTAGGGATTGAATTAAAGGAATACCGCGCATTTGGTCAAATAAAAATGTTTCTTTAGGCCAAAACCGTTATTATCCTGAGCGGTAACGTACACAAAAATGTCGGTATTCCTTTCTCTCAAACCGTTCCTCGCACCCGACACAAATGAAAATAGCCGAACTACATTATAACATTAACTTTAGCAACAAGGTTTCGTCCAAGTTCATATCACAACCAACGCGTTTCGGGGCGTGTCCGATAGATGGCGCTGTCCGTTTACGTTAACCGAACATAGATGTCGCTATCGAACTATCTGCTCAAGATTCTGTCTACAAAGTTCCAAAACAGAGAGGTGCACAGATAATTCAAGAGTCACTACCACTATACACTCTGGTTCACCTCGGTTGTCGTAGATCGTCCTTAAAGGTTTCACCACAGAGTATAATCGTTTGTAATATTTGACAGTTCGTAAGGGACGCATCACATTGTCAGTGTCGCCGGTCGTGTGCCACCGTCACTATGAAACAGATATCACTTCGTGGCCGGCGGACCGCGACTGCGCCGCGCGCGGCCACGTCTGCGAGGTCAGCTGTCCGACAGAGAGGGGGTTGTTCGCGTCCCGGGGGTTGGTCCCGACAGGGTTGCGGGGAGGCGCAGGGGGAGGGTCGGACGCGGGGGAAGCGAGGGACGATAACGCGCTGAGACCTCCAGGGCTGGAGGCGGAGTTTAGCGGCGTATCAGCATCGCCGTCGCTTGAAGCATCCGACATTTCCTCCAGCTTCACGTCGTCATCAGAACATGGTGACTGGGGGGTCGCCATTGGCAGGGGTACGGTCCCGGACGCCGCGGCCAGGGCTTCCATGTAGCGTACGCACTTCTTCTTCCGCCTGTGGAGAAGTTACTTTTAAATCGAGTAGCGCAAGGGTCGATGTTGGGACCGATTCGTTTTCCGTTGTATACGCTTGAGAAACCAGAGCTATTTAGCTCAAGCAGTCGATGATTTAATTGAAATACGAAGTATGACACGAACGGAAAATGAAACGTTCTCAAAAACTATTTAAAGCTAACTAAACATCGAACACATGAAGATAATAAAGAAAAACATGCTGGTAAACTGAAAAAAAAAAACAATCGAAACATACATGCTTAAACTAAAATGTTAATCCTACCAAACTTAAAATAACTTATTAAATAGCCGGAACATAAATCGCGAAAACGTAAAGCAAAAGACTACCTACGACAAAAACGAAAACCATTCCAAGATCCTTAACTTGCTAGACGAAAACTGATAATGTACCTTAATAATAAATACTATTATAATATTGGTACATAGTTATTAATTACAGTTTTTAAAAATGTGAAACTTCTAACAATGTTAATTAGGTACTGAATTCGCGAGAATACCCTTAGATCTCTGGGTACTCAAGATTCTTGAAGATGTCTAAGGGGGATGACAGAGGCACGTCGAAATATTACATTTGGCACATGCCCACGGTAGGTAGTCAGCACTCTATACATGAAAGGTTCAGAAACTAATTCCTTATAACAAACTTGTCAATAAGATCGAAACGCGAATCTAAAATCAAACTAATAAATCCCATTCAAGATCCTTTCTGATCCACAAACGACAATGGAAACGTAAACACAGATGCATCTACAACAAGTCTACACTGACCGTTGTCCGTAGCTCGGCGGGGGGCCGGCACTAAAGGTTCACATACGTGGGCTCCTGAGGCGGGCTACCGACCAGCGGTGGCAGAGGAGTCGACGGCTCCGGCCTTAGGAGCCCTAGGGTTGATACCATTACGCTATTTGACTCGGGGCTAAACGCCCAAGGGTAGGTAAACAAAGGTTATTTAAAGGTGAAATATTGGTACATGACCACAGTCGCAAAATAACGAATTAAAAGGTAAAGAAAATATGGGTTAAGGCGAAGAGGGTAATGGAGCACGATTATAAGACGAAAATAAGGTTATGAAGAGAAAATACATAGAAAATTGTAAATAGTAGATATAGTCAGAATGAAGAGACGAGTGATAAGATGAAAGGTATTCATTATCATGATAAAGGTCAAGAAATTAATCAGGTTATGCAGATCAAACGGATAGGAAAAGGGTAATAAAGGGAAGAGAGCATGAACATTGAATTTATTGCAGAAGATACGACCAAAACGGATACAATATAAAATAAGAGATGTGAGATAAATATGTTAAGAAAATGCATAATAATTTGTGGCAAATATGAATATGAGCAAATTAACGGACATTAATTAACAAAATCAAATGAAACGAGTCAAGTAGAGATAGGTTTGCACAATAAAGTAATGTAAATTAGTCATAACGTCACCGATAGTGCCAGCGAAATCCAGGTTCCGTGAGAAGCGGCAATCATGAGTGGAAAAAACATATAATTATAATCATTGAAACCTTTGAAACATTGTATATAAACGAAAAAAGCGAGCGCAATTCAGAAAATGTGTCAAGATTTTTTTGAAAGCTTGTTTTCGACAAATGATTGCCCCTCAGACCTGTGTGCTATTCTTCTAGTCCTAGTTCGCTACGTCCACTCTTGTCTACTTTCAAAAAAATCTAGTCCTTGTTTCTACGTCGTTATTTCTTTGTGAAAAGACACATTTTCTGAATCACTCGCCGATTTACCTTAACTAGTTAAAAATGAAAATAAATATAGTAAGTAAAACTACTAATTCGTATTGGAATTATTCAAGGTTTAAAATTTAAATAATGCCAAATGAACTAGACAGGGCTACGAGAGGAGCCAAGTCTTTCCACATAGAAACAATAACCGAAGTAAGTACCACCAGCGTTACGCTCGTGGTCCGAGTCTGCGTGGAAGCGAAAAGAAATAAAAAGTAGATAAATAAGACCCACCTGCAAGGCTTACACCATTGGTTTTGTTGATCGAGGCCATACCTCGCTCGGCATTTCTTCAAATTATTTCCTGAAATCACCGTAAAAATACATTAAACTCTGTTATGGAGTCTTGGAATCCCCGCTTCTGATGATCCTTGCGAACAAAACTTTTAGCTTTAATATGATTCTCTTGGCAAATAATAAGTTGATTGTTTATAACTGTATCTTTAGCAGCGGGAAAATAATCGCAAAATTAAGATTGGGCTCTGCATATAGCTGAAATTATATTTGTTTAATGTCAAATAATACTAAAAGCGTCTTAAAATAACATCTACATACAGCTAACTACGAAAAAGCGTCATGCAACAACCCCTGGTTAGTAACATGCGGGAATAGGAAGAGGATAAAAGAAAGGGAACAACGGAAAAAACATTGGTTCTCAACAAAATCACTACACGCACAACTTCCAAAATAAACTGCTATCTACGCATCGGAAAATAAACCCAAAATAATGACGGCTCATAAGCACAAAGCAGAATAGGTTCTCCGGAATGAAAATAAGATTCGTTTGGCCAATATCATTGAACGCTGCGAAGCATCGCTAGCGATAGAACATGTTAGATCCTCAGGAGTGGTGCCTCTGTCTGTGGGCCTGTAGACTCTAGAGCTCTTACCATGCACACCGCATATGTCACTAGTCCTGTACGAACGGGAAGGCTGTCCCAGCCTTTAGTACCCAAAGCGAGGCTCGATCGAGCCGAGTGAACATGCGCGCTCCCGCCTCTCAACCTCCGCTCACGGACCAGAACGGAAAGCAAAAAACCGGGACAACCTTCGAAGGAATGCCACTTACAGGGTATCTCAGCATTATAATTGCAAATGTAATAAATAAATGCGATAAAATATTATAAAAATAAAGAAAAATAATGCTCTCCAATAAGACTACAACCTGGTACCCCATACATTCTGCAATATTACTAGGCGTCGGCCCGTCAGAGTTCAAAGCAATTGAACTTCGGATGAGGGGAGCGGGAGGGGGAGCGGCCGACGTCTCCGGACTTAATCCTTCGTTAATTGACCTCATTTTTTTAATGAGATGAGGCGAGTACCGCATTCAAACGATGTCGAGACGTCGGCCGCTGGGTTATGTGGGAGCGTGGCCCGATTATCGGTTGCTTCTTTAGCTGATGGCCCGCGGGATCGGTAGAGGGAAGGGTGGAGGCGAGGGTCAGGGGAAGGGAGGGCAGAGGCAGGCGTCGGCGACGGAGCGAAAGGCAGTACCTCCATCGGTTGTCTCCTGTTTTCGCTTCCTCTTCTTGCCCCTTTGCGTATTAGCCCTAGACGACCAATCGGGATAGAGTTGCATGTGGAGCTGGCGTTCACGTCGGGCCAGCTCGTAATACTTGGCTTGCTCCTCGCGGCCGAGAGCATGCCACTGAACCGTCGCAATATGGAAAGAAAAGAGAAATGCACTTCGACGGCGTTCTCCCTAACTGGTGCTAGAAAAACAGCCCGCGGTGAGCCTAATGAAATTTTGTTCCTATTGAATGAAAATGGCCAATTGTGACTTTCCTCACAGAACCTATTCTGCGGTCGGAGTCGCGTCGTCTATACATATAACAAACCAATATAGTTTCCGGTAGGGTGTAGGGTGTACACAACGGTCACTCGACGACTAAGTACACAGAACACGCAACAACTAGCGGGCCGAGGGAGCGCAGCGCCCGGAGGCCGCGGCTCCTTCGGACGGTGGGCTACCTCGGCCTCCGACTTCGAGCACGGTTCCAGCCGCTTTTCTAGCACGGGCACCGTCGAACAACGTACACACGTTGGTAACACACACGCACACATACGGGGAGAGCCAGGACGGACGGCGTTAGGGTACAAGCCGGTTAGTGACGGTACTCAAGCAGTCTCCCGGACGAGGTTAGTGGGGACTGGGGGACGGGGAGGGTGAAGCGAGTGTACAGAAGCGTCTGTGAGACCAGCCCCGTGGCTCGTAAGAGTCCAATACCTCCCAGCTCTGCGGGACTGCGGTCCTTTTTCCGCTTTTTCTTTTTGGAACCGTATCCATAGTTGTCCCTGGCGCTCCAGCCTGGGTACAGCTGCATATGAAGCTGTCTTTCCTGCCTCGCTTTCTCATAGTACTTTGCTTGTTCCTCGCGACTCAATGAATGCCACTGCGTGTTATACGAGTTACGTTACCGACTATAACCTTCCAAATCCCCAAGTTTGGCGGGTAATCGGGAGAGTTGGGAGTTTCAATCTCCCAAGTCCCTCAACTTCGGTGGCCGCTTGGACTTGCGAGTTTGAACCTCTCAAATCTCCCGCTTCAGGGCCATTGGGCAGACATGAATAAGACACGTTGCTACTCTTGTTAGGAATGAGATTGCGTTCTTGGAAGCTGGGTAACGGGTTTGATTCCCGGTAGTCGGTATGTTTGTTATTCAATGTGCGATAGCACGCATCGCTAGCTGCATTGCTATTGCAACTGCTTTGTATTCCTAACAAGATTAACAAATCTACACAATAAATGTTACATTTACATCGGGTACCGTTGATTGTATTTAAATCGTGTTGAGTAAACGTTTGATTGGTAATTTATCAAGCTGATTAACTTCTATTATCTTGATAGAATGAATAACTTCTATTATCTTCAACAATACGAATGATTTTACAATGTGATTCATAATATATACTATCCCAAAAGGGGCTTATTCAATCAACAAAAAAAAGAAAGAATCATCTAATTTTTTACAAAACAAACATCTAATATTATTTTCGGACTTTAAATCATCTGTAATTGGGCCTTTTATCATCTTTATAACTTACTTATTAACCGTACGAGAAGTTCGATTCGAAGATTGCTACCTAAAACTGAATCATTGTTTGAAACCATTTGAGCCTGAATGAGCTTATTTTTGCAGTGTGTTTTCAATGAAACATTACGCATTTTTACGAACAGCCGATTTTGCAGTGCTTTTTCAATTAAAAAATACGAATTTTCAGTCATTGAACTAATTTTAAAATAAGGTGTAGAATAAGCCCCTTTCGGGATCGTGCAGATATTGTGAATCAATTTATACACGATAATTGCGTTTCAGAGAAACACGTACAGTGATATTAGCAGTATCGCTTAAACTGGTTGAATTGAACTGATAGCTGATAAATTAACAACTATAACGATTCCCACATCGCAGGACCATTTCAGTTGATGACATTCATAGAAACGAATATTTCATAGAAATAAAGTCATATTGATGATGTTAGCCTTTAGTTTATCACTTGATATGTTCATTTTTTAGTTTACGGGATAATTTATGGTAAAAAATGTGGCATATGATATCCCGAATCGTACAAGTTGACAATATTCTAGAAACAAGGATACTAAGGTTAACTAAGTACTTTATGTACAATCGCAAGTTAAAAATAGCATTTTAATAATCAAGTTGTATCGTTTTAAATGACGCGATAAAATTCAATGGCTGATGCGATATCGGAATCGTTATTAAAATTAAACGTAGCGTCAACATAAAAAATTTTGAACAAAAGACATTTAAAAATAAAATTCAGAATTTGAAACAAAATAATCCCTGAGAAAGGATAGAACTTAAAACTGAAATTAATGTTTTTTTTACATATTGTCAAAAAATGAAATTCATCATAAATTTAAATCAATGAGACTTTTCTTTGAAAACCTTTTTTTACTGTTGTTTAAATGTTTGACCAATTTTAACAGTCTTTACCAGATTATAATATCTTGCTATTCGTAAATGCGGTCGTAAACTGTTGGATCAAAGTTCAAAACATAAAAAAAAAACAAATTGATTTGGAATCTCACTCACCCGTCTGCCCAGTATCTGGTTGATGGCCGCCGATTCCTTCAGCGTACACTCAGCCACCACCTTCGCCCTCATCTCTTTCATGTAAAGCATGAAGGCGTTCAGTGGCTTCTTGATGTGCGGCTTTTTGTCGTTTTTGCTGTTGGAATTGGCGGACTCCGAGGGCTTGTCGTTGGCGTTGCTGCTGCTGCCCTTCTCCAGGGACCTGGAAGTGTTTTGTTGAACAATGAGTAATATAAATTGGCCACTGACCTAATACAGGATGACCAAGAAAGAATCAGTGACACGACAAGAAGAAGAATATAAATTTCACTTTATATTTTATTTTATAGTGATAACCCCCACTAAGGGTATTCCCTTCTATGTATGATACTATGATATTTTATAATATCCCAAAAATTTCGACTCCGACGGGATTTGAACCCGTTTTTTTGCGCTTTCGGCAGTTTGGATGTCCTAAAGACTTTCGCTCCCACGAGAAGTATCTCCGTAGCTTAGTTGGCTATCCCCGTATTTAAGGGATGGTTGCGGATTCAAATCCCGTCGGAGTCGAAATTTTTGGGATATTATAAAATATCATAAATTTCACTGTCGGTTGATCACCACCGCCCTAGAAAGAACTAGGCGCACTTTAATCCTTTTACCACGCTGGTTCTTTCATCAACAATTGGCCTATTTCACATTGTGTCATTGATTCTTTCTTGTTCATCCTGTATTAGGTTAGGTTGAGGTATTGTGGTACTGTGGTGGTAAGGCTCAAGACCGTTCGTCATGGAACTCTTTGGGGGAGGCCTATATCCAGCAGTGGCCTTCTACAGGCTGATGATGATGATAATTGTGGTCCTAAAAAGGGCCACCGTCGGTGAAAGAATCAGTGTTGTGAAAGGATTAAAGTGCGCCTCTTAGTCCGGATGACCAAAATAAACCCCAGTGATACGTAACCAGTCAGACAACTTACATTTTTTTTTAATACAGTGATAAAACGATATCTTTGCTTCGCTTAGTAAAATGTCGTGACATTTCATTGACAGGTGATTATCTTTTCTTCGAACGGTACACACGATAATAGCAGATAATAACTTGAGTTCCTTATCCGAGTAATGTCAATATGTCGACGTGCATTTATACTGACGTGTTGTCAGAAGAGCAATTATTGATTGAAATGTGAAGGGATAGTGAAACGAGCTTGTCCCAGGCTGTGACATCGACGAGGTCAAACTCACTGTTCCGATAGATACTAGTTATGAAGAAAAAATATGGTATGAGCTACTGGCCGACCCTTGCTTGCTTATCATGTCACTGGTTCTTCCTTGGCCATGGCTTGGTGACCCTGAAATGGCCAATGACCGTTGGTGAATGAACCAGTGTGGTGAATAGATTAAAGTGCTGAAACGGCGTGCGATCCTTACTACTACTTATAAAGTCAATGACATGATAATTGTCACATCTAATTTAGAGAAAAAAGCTAGGGTTAGCTGGATATTATGTACTTAGAGGCCGTGGCTCTCTCAATATGGGAAGGGAGTTCTCAAACGCTGATGAACAGATTTTTTTATACAACTGAGGTGGCAAACAAGCATACGAGCCACCTGCTGGTAAGCGGTTACAGTAGCCTATGGACGCTTGCAATACCAGAGGTATCACGCACGCGTTGCCCACCCCGAACCCCCTCCCTCCTAAAGAGCTCTGGCAACCTTACTCACCGCAGGAACACAACACTATTTTGACAAATAATGTTATTTGGCTGCGATCTTTTGTAAGGCAGAGGTACCTCCCCAAGCGGGCTGCTCCAATTTAGAATGAGAAAATTTCGCTGTGCCCTACCTCCTCCAAAAATAGTCGAAAAATATCTTAGTCGAACAAATAGTCAAAGATCTAGATGCTCAACTTAAGTTTATGCTCCGGCCTCTGTTGCTATAAGGCACCAAAAACAGTATTTGAGTTTTTTTTTATTTTTATTTATTTATTCTTCACTTTATTAAATAAACGGTTACAATTTTTGTTTTTGTGCCCTAAAAACCACGTAGGGTTTTTGTGGACACTCACACTCGTCAAAACAACTAGGTTTTGACGAGTGTGAGTGTTCTTTCTCAAATTACACGAGCACTCAAACTGGGTAAACTGAGTGTGCTGTCTCCTACTGTCTACTGCATCAATTCCGTACATTTTATCGCATAAGCTCGATATGTTAATATCGTTTAGGTGCTAACGACACAAGCAGACGGGCGACATAAACAAGCGCGGCGTCCGGTTGGGAATAGACGCACGTTTCCGGCGATGCGCGTACCGAATAGCGAGACTGTAGGGCTGTCAGAGACCCTAGTGTGAGTTCTCACTTTTCACTTTTCGAACGTGAAATGTGTATAGATTACTGGTTTTTGGTTTTCATTCAGAAACGGTAATATACAATCCATTTTATGGTTGTCAAACAGCTGAATAATGAAGCTGATTTAATCCCAAAACAGCTTATTTTAAGTGTTTTTTTCAGACAAATGTGAAATTTCTAAAAGTCATAAAACCAATTTGCTTGTTTGGTGTAGACAAGCGCCTTTCGGTTATAGTATTAGGCTTAGTTAGGAAATGGATTCTGATGGCGATGATAACTTTATAGGCTGTTAATTGGACGATGAGTGCAGCCCACTATAATATGTAAGAACATCAAACTTTTTATAGTCAGTTTGGTAATTAAAGAGATAATCGTCAGACCGGAAATATTTTATAGTTCTAATCTCAGCATAAAATTCATAAAATTAAGTAGGTATATTTTATTTAAAAGGTAAAACTTCAGAACTATGCAGATCTTTTATTCTGCGATCTTGTGTAAGATCTTAGAATGTAGGATTCCTTAAGATTCCTGAAAATGTATCCTAATGTAGGTCCGGTTAATTAATATACAAATGGCATTTAAGTTTAGGTTTTTGACTCGAGATGACAACAGACTAGCACTATTCATAAGTCCGGTAAATATTGGTCTAAGTTAAGCCTTGGTTTAACGTGCTGTCAGCTTTTTATAAAGGAAAGAAAGGGAAAATAATTTTTAAAAGGGAAAATTCAAATCAAAAATTCATATTCAATTTATTTCTTGAATGTATCGACTTTTAATAAACTACATACTTTTACACAATATGCAACAGGTTAAGTGGCAGAACATGTTAGTGACGTGCGTGACAGCCCTATGACGGACAGACGCAAGAAACAGTGAATGCACGCGATGGTGTATAGATATCCAATCGTATCTGATAGATACCATCGGTAGCCAACGGGAAGCCGATCTTAGGTTATGGGTTTGATTACTTGATCTCTGGGCTATATCAACATTAATACGGATTAACTTAATGATACTTGATGTATGTTTAGTTAAGTGCCACATGTGCCTTGCATCATAAATGACAATAGTAGCCTTTTTTTTGGAATTCGCAAACTATGCAATTTAAAAGTAAATAATGAGATAGAGTTTAAGTCAAGTTATTTTTTTTTTGGTATGATTGTAGTTAAAACTTTCTTGATGTCAAGATTTCCGTAAAACCAACGCTGGAATCAGCGGAGGACCAGTCCTGCTGCATGGGAACATGTGGTAAATTAAAATGATGATGCCGAGCTGTGCGTAATTTCGCCACCACTCATTTTACAATAAAATGTGTTTCTTTTGAGTTTATTCGTTTTTTAGTGCTTAAATAACTCCATTTGCCGAAATCGGAGACTAGCATAAACTACTTTTTTTATACAACTAAAGTTGCAATCCCACGGCCCACCTGATGGTAAGTTGTTACCGTAGCCTATGGACGCTTGCAATACCAGAGGCATCACGCGCGCGTAGCCGAGACATGCATTGGTAAGTCTCTGCCTGTAATTTCATCGTCACTGCTCCTGTACGATCAACTTTGCGATTTTATTTAGGCGGTGATTTAAGGTGACAGTCACAAAGATTTATGGTTCAAATTCGTATGAAATAGTGCTGACACGCTCGCATTAGAATGGTAATTAGACGTCATGGTATGTCCCCTTTTATGGCGCGTTTTTATCTTAGACAGCTTTCTAGTTTATTATTTTCAACAAAATCAACCATTTTTCTCGGAAAAATAACGGAATACAAAGTGATTCATAATATACCATTCCGAAAGGGGTTTACTCTATGAACAAGAAGAAAGATTATTAGCGAAAAAAAAAATTAGTTTTATCCGTACTTTTTAAATTACCTGTAATTGATCTTTTAACCATCTTTATAAGGAATTATTATTAAACGTACGAAAAGTTCGTCATTAAGGTTACTACCTAAAAGACATGAAAAGAGTTTAAACTGATTTGACCCCAAAACAGCAGATTCTTGCATAGACATTTTTCAATGAAAAATTTTGAATTTTCAAAAGTTATAGAAAAAACTGGCCTCATAGCTCAGTTGGTAGTAACTCTTGGCCTTCTGCGCTAGAGGTCGCGGGTTCGATTCCCGCACTGGACAAACATTTGAGTGATGAACACTGATGTTTGTTCTGTGTCTGGGTGTTAAATATATATCTATTATGTATATCAGTCTCTGGTACCCATAGTACAGGCTATGCCTAGTTTGGGATCAGTTGACAGTGTGTGATATTTCCGGAATATTTTTTTTTATATATTTTTTTTTAAACTTTATTGCTATTTGGGTGCAGAATAAGCCCCTTTCGGGATATCATACATATTATGAATCACCTTGTATTATATGAACAACCAGTGTCACATCAACACCAAATCTAAGAATTAATCTATAACAGTAAGGTGGCTATTAAGAGAGAATGCTGAAAAACGACTTCCCGTAACATGCGAGAAAAATGTAATAATTGTTTAAATAGAAAACTATAAAATACAACGCATTGACATACGAGGTTTTAAATTTAAGTTAGGGTGTAGTTTGAATGATTGTGAAAAAGCGAAACGGAAATCAATTTGTTGTACAATGTGATTCATAATGTTATGTATTATATTACCTATATCTCGAAAGGGGCTTATTCTACACCCAATTTGTACTACGACTTATGGGAATTAGTAATTTTTCATTGCAAAACACATGCTAAAATCAGCTGGTTTCGGGTCGAATCAATCAATACTATAAACTATTCCGCCTTTTTAAGGTAGCAATCTTGATGACAACCTTCTTGTATGTTTGATAATTAGTGATAAAGATGATAAAAAGAGCAAAAAAACGCTAATAGGTGAAAATTCGGAAAAATATCTAAGAAAAAATTACAATTTTTAAGTATTTTTTTCGAAATTTTTGCTTTCATTGAGTGTTTATATCTATATCTTCATGTTACCGACTTGGAGAATTTGTTTGGCCATCATTTGAAACTAAAACGCTAAGTTTAGTCAAAAGTCAAAACGGTCGCCTACACTCGCACCGCACCTCAACCCGTCTAATATAAAACTTTTATTCACCAAATTGGTTCCGAGAAGCGAGAAGTCGAAATACTACTTCCTCTGAATGGCGTTCGTGTTTTAAAATGGGAAAAGATAAAAAAAAAAGTCCTGGCACAATGCGCGTACGCTTCCAAACGAGGTATTCAGGCGCGCACAGTAATTATGTGTTATGTACTGGTGGCACAGAAGTTAGTAATCTTGAGGAAAACTTTCAACTGAAATATTACGCTTGCTTGCTAGCTTGTCGCCTCACTGATTCTTTCTTTATCGGGTCAGTGACCAGGTTGAGGTATGGTGGTAAGAAGGATTAAAGTGCTCCTTTTAAAGGACTCCTTTCGTGCACAATATTATGCTGTAAAGGATATACAATTAGTAAGTGCAGATACCTATATGCTTATTTTGTTTTGTATGAGAGTGCGTGAAGTACAGAATATTTCAAATGTTGTACGAAATCCGCAATCCGCAGCCAAGTTTTTTAATGAAAATTTCGAAATTCTAAAATTCGGTGAACCAACCAATAAGATGTAGAATAAGCCCTTTTCGGGATAAAATACATATAATGAATCAGCTTGTCAAAAGAGATTATTTTGGTTTACTATCTGACCAAATATGAAAAATCCAAATAAAGTCCAATAAAAAACAAAAGAAAAGACGCCATATTTCACAACACTCGTGCCCAAATATAAACAACTGTCACTTGACCATTTGTGTGAAATTTTTAATCCATGTATTCTGTCACATAAAGCGTGTTTATCTCACAATAAAAATCTTCCCCGTCCTTTTTGGCGACTCGTGTATCACCTGGGCGAGTAAAATATTTAATGTCACTTTGTTTGGCGACAGTACCAGTGCCCGTTAACCCGAGACGTGTCATATATCATCTTAATTAAATTTCTCTGCCACTGACTTATTTACATGACTGTACCTGTATTTATGAAGTGGACTGGTCACGCTTTGGGCTTGCTTTTGAGGGTAAAGTTTTTGAGAATTCTGTTGTTTCGTATAATTATTTACGTAAGGAGCCTTTACATACCAATAAGTCTGAGGAACAGAGTCCATAATTACTCCCTTGTCACCGTGACATGTGAAAAACGAATACCTAGCTTTCCGTGTCACGTCACGCAAAGTGCCCCTACAAAAACCGTCAAGCTTTTCACTTTTCACATCTCACGGTGATAAGTGAGTTACTCACGAACATTACGGACTCGGGCTTCTAAACGTCCCAGAAGTGGGAATGAAGATTTATGAAGTTAGTCGTGATAATAAATAACATACCCAGTGTCCCAGTTAGAACCTCCTTTTAAATCATAAAAAAATGCACTTATTTTAAATTGGCTTGCGCTCGCGGCTTTGCTCCCATGGTACCTTGATTATAAGCTATGTGCTATTCTCGGTAAAGAAATCTATCCATTTCAAGTTTCATCGAAATCGGTTGAGCCGTTACGGTGTGATTGAACAACAAACATCCAAAAATCCTCACAAATCAAAATATTCTCAAAATATTAAAAATAATATATTCAAAACGTTTTGGCGGCATACGGAACACTGCAGTTAAATAAACAACCCTCACCTTATCTTCGATCTACACGACTAGGGGGTAGGCTGCGTCACAGATTGCACAAGGGTACATACAACAGACTTAATTTAACCCTACTGCCTGTGACATATTTTTAGAATGACTGTTTCGCTGGCAGGTTTCAATTCGATCAAGCTAACTTGAAACATTATTATTCTGTTCACACTAAAGTTCAAATTAATGTAAAAATTAGTGGCACACTTTAAATTAGGATCATCAACCGCAGCCTGACTTTACCCACTGCTGGATATAGAATTTTTGAAAACATTATGGTTATCTACATAATTTCACTAGAAACGGAATATTTACCAAGATTTGTGAGTTTATTTGCGCACAATTCTGTTATTATAGTAAAGTGATATATCGTTATGAACAGTTAGTTTAGTTACGTGGTTATATTAACCAGCAAAGTTTTATCCAGTACGTTATCCGATTTGAAATTCAAACCAGTCAAGTTCCTATGACAATAAAATAGGGTGGCAGCGACTAAACAGTCTGGTCGTTCGTGTACCCGCTACCGATACGATCTCGATGTATAGCATAGATTACAGAAAGGGTGTGACTGATACAATAGAATTCGACAACGCGCATTTATCGAAAACGGTACCGTTTAGATAATAATCATCATCATCATTTCAGCCGTACGACATCCACAGCTGAACAAGGCCTCCCCCACAGACAGAGCGAATTCCTTATCACGTGGGGGGATTTGCCCATACTCACCACACTGGGCATGCGGGTGGCGAGCGCAGTGAGAGCTATCGTTGTTAAAATGAGGGACGCTGCTGCCCATACGCTAGCTTTTTTCCCTTAGTCGCCTCTTACGACATCCGCGGATAGGTAGATATATAGGTTATTATATATAGTTTAGTAGGATTATTAAGTCTGTCAACCATCCACTGAAATCCGCCAATCCACCGAATTGTGCACTAAAGGAGTCTGTAATAGGCGCACTTTCATGTGCAACACAGACATAGTAAGAAGACTCAAAAGGACCAAGCCTTTTGAGTTAGTATAGTGTAAAATAGTGAAATTCAGTGTAAGTGATAGTGACTACTTATTTACTTATAAAGAACACAGAAGAACAATAACAAAGTGTCTTCCCCTTAAATATAAACTGTAAGAAAAGTGCTATTGGACACATTCTTAGTTATAATTTACTTTATAAAACTATGTCAAAGTCAAATTACTCATTAGCCTACTTGGCTAGATTTTAATATTATGTAGGATACAATAAATATTGTAAACTAGGAATAAAAAATAAAAAAAAATAAAAACTTTCATGTGCACGAAAGGAGCTTCTAGGAGGCGGACTTTAATCTTTTTTCACAACCGCACTCGCACAGTCGCACTGAAAAGATATTAGCTACTAACTTCACCTGGCCGTGGTGGCCCCGGCTGAAGAATAGGCCCCTCCATATCTACCTATCCGCGGATGTCGTAAGAGGCGACTAAGGGAAAAAAGCTAGGGGATGGGCAGCAGCGTCCCTCATTTTAACAACGATAGCTCTTACTGCGCTCGACAACCCGCATGCCCAGCGTGGTGAGAATGGGCAAATACCCCCACATGATAAGGAATTTGCTCTGTCTGTGGGGGAGGCCATGTTCAGCAGTGGACGTCGAACGGCTGAAATGATGATGATGACTCTACCTTTATGTGTTAATTTTTCGAATAGAAAATTAATTGTTTCTCGGCCCGATTCGAACACACAACCTTCGGATCTATAGTCGGGGAACCTCCAACGGCCAACATGGCTTGTCTTATCAAAAAAACATCAGACAAGCTTCTAACCGAGAGGGGTCAAAAACTGTAAGTGATTTCGAAAAATGCGATACATGCAATTTGCGACCGTGCGAACAGCGATTATCGCCTGATAAGATCTATTAAATGCCCCGATGAATTTATTGTACTGCCCTTGTAATTGTGTTAGTTATGGCACCCGTTTGAAGGAAATTGCATATTCTACTATATTTTGCACTTAAACGCGAAGATCTCTCTTAGAACTTGGGCGAATAGGCGTTGTATTTTTTTTAATACTTTAAACTAAGTTGGCAAACACCGTAGCCTATGTATCTATCAATCAATGTAATTCATTGCGTATTATGGGTTAAGTACAGTTGTTACTGTACAATACAAATTCAGAGCAGCCATATTCAGCGTTGTACGCATGAAATATACATTATTTCATAAAAATTAAGTAGGTATGTCAGAGATTTAAATTACAATAAAATAGTACTATTACAAAAAATGACATCAAAATAATCATGGGTTGAATAGTAAGCCCTTTTCAATAGTAACTTCTTCAGTCTCACTTTGAATACAACAAGGCTTGAAGTATCAAGTAAAGGTTTAGGTAGGTGATTGTAAACACCAACAGCTATGTCTATGAAAGCTTGTAATACCAGAGGCATCACGCACCGACCGAATCCCCCCTGCCTTAAAGAGCTCTGGCAACCTTACTCAACGCAGGTACACAACATTATTTGAAACATGAATTTGGAGGAGGTAGGGCACAGCGAGATTCTCTCGCTTTAAATTGGAGCAGCCCGCCTGGGAAGGTACCTCCGCCTTACAGAAGATCGCAGCCAAATAACATTATTTGTTTCAAATAGTGTTGTGCTCCTGCAGTGAGTAAGGTTGCCAGAGCTCTTTAGGGGGGGAGGGGTTCGGCAGGCAACGCATTAGCAATGCTCCAGGTGTTGCCGATGTCAATAGGCGACGGTAACCACTTACCATCAGGAGGGCCGTAAGCCTGTTTACCTCCGAATAACTTTTACAAAAAAGCTTCTGAGATACAACGAATGTATAATAACATTTTATAAGAATACCTGGTCTACTGGTTCCCTCAAGATGTTTTTCTTCACCGTTTTAAGCATGTGTTATTAAGTATAATAAAGTCCATAATAAATTCTTCTGAGCCACTCTTTGGTGATGTTTTTAAACAGAAGCTAAGACGTAAACTAGACTACGGCTTTTTCCTAACAAGCCACTGGTTTTTTCTTGGTTTTCTTGCAGTGTTAACTAGTTTGATCTTTATCTTACCTCGCATATCTTGCATGGTGTGATTCTAGGTCCGCCTTCGACGGCGGCGGGGGGACTAGCGCGGGGCCTAACCCGAGCCCTAGGCCTCCGCCCAGCGTCGGGGAAAACCGGTACAATTCGCTGTAACAAACACTGATTTGAAGCCTAGATCACTCACTGCTAGTTATAAAAGAAATGCTGCTACTATTAATTACTAATTCTAAGAGAGAGGGGGTCCTACTAAATCTAGGAGACTTTGAGATAACTCCTAATATTTGAAGACTGTTCATAAAAAGGGAAGCATTCTGTAGTGACTGGAAACCTTATACAGGACAAGCTGGTGCCCGCGACTTCGTCTGCGCAGGATTAGTATTTCGAGTAGCTAATATTTTGGACAATTCGCTCAATATCTTTATAAATTGTAGCCTATGTGTTATTCTGATATATGAGCTATATTATTGTGAAGTTTCATTAAAATCCATTCAGTAGTTTTTACGTGAAAGATTAACAAACATCCATCCATCCATACTTACAAACTTTCGCGTTTATAATGTAGGAAGTAGGATGATTTATAACTACACTATGGATAAGGGATGATAGGCGCTTCCACAATTGCTTACACTATACCCACCTTGATAGACTAGAACTGGTAATAGGCAGCGAGGTAGGGTATGGACTCCGGAAGCCACTCGCTGCCGAAGATATGGGGTACATGCTAGGGGTATGCCTGGAAACAAAAATAATTAATGAACACCCACAGTCTTCACCCCTAAAGTTCCTTCAACATTTCAGCCGTGGGACGACCACCGGCATTTGGTGCGGCCTGCACCAAACTGGAAGCTGTTTGGTGCAAGCCGTGCTAGATTAGTCTCCCTGAACATATATGGGGGAGGCCTTAGTTCATCAGTGGTCGTCCTACGGCTTACGGTAACCTATTTTAACTCGTCTTTCAATACAAGGTAATTCATAACATGTATTCCATCCCGAAAGGGGGTTATTCTATCAACGAAAATACATAATTTTAGCGAAAAAAAAACTTTCTCAAATTACCTGTTTTTGCTATTTTTATCATCTTTAGAACTAATAACTAAACGTACAAGAATGAGTTTGACCTGATTTGAGACCAAAACAGCAGATTTTCGCATAGAGTTTTTTCAATGAAAAATGTCCAATTTCCAAAAGTCGTAGAACAAACTTTATTGCCAATTGGGTGTGGAATAAGCCCCTTTCGGGATGGCATACATATTATGAATAACCTTGTATAGTGGGGGGAGGGGGGCGTCGTACCTGTCATTCAATACACTATTTTCTTAATTTTTATAGAAGACAGGTTTCCTGCTCCAGAAGTAAACTTTAATAGAACAGTCGTTCGTACCTGGACAAATTTAGCCTACTAAATAGGTTACTTATCCATCCAGGCTATTTTCTCCAGGTTGACCAAGTCTACGGCCCATCAAACTTCGCCTGGTATGGTCTCATCTCTGCCCAAAGCTGATCATAATATCAATCTATAGAACTTAGGAATAATGTAATAGGTACCAGTACCACCATTCGATGATGTTGAGGTGATAGACTTAAGCTGCATTAATTTTATCTACAAAAGTATTAGTATACTAGCTTCTGCCCACGGCTTCGCTCGCTTGGTGCTTACATCATAGGTAGCCTTTATGCTATTATAGGTAAAGATCTCTATATATTCCAAGTTTCAACGAAATCGCTTGAGCCGTTACGGTGATTGAACAACAAACATTCTCACAAACTTTCGCATTTATGGTATTAGTAGGATAAGATAGAGGGACTTACCACGAGGCTGCTACTTGTGATATCTCCGGACTGAGCATGGGGTAGGGGTACGTACCCCCTGGAAAGGGGTACATCGGCGTCCGCGCCAACCCTGCTGCTAAAACAGAATAGGAATGTTAGCAGGTAAGCATTATAAATTGTCATCTTAAGAGTCTCTAGAAGTGTGCTGCCTTTAAAGTGTTTCCGACATGCCGTTTTGCCAATGATGATATCCGTCACCGTTTGAGATCATATTCAACTTTGCGAGTCGAAAATCCATTGTGGCAACCGGATTTCAAATCCACGATATTTGGATCGGAAGGCGAACTCTACTACTACGCCACCAGTGCTCCCAATCGGTAATGTGTAGCAAACCTTAGTATATGTTAGTGTGTCACTGGAATAGAATTGGTCCAGAGACAACCACCCGAGGGATAGCATCGTCTACTTCAAGGCCAGACTATATACATCGATACCGCTTTATAAATAATTCTGATTCTTGGTATTACGAAAACTGTCTACTTAGTGTTTTCTAGGCGCCGCACTAACTATCAATACAACATTTATCTTTCATTATCATTCTACAGCAAATGTTGAGTGAGAGCCGTTTGCTATTACATTATCTTGGGTTCATGATGTGACAGAGCAAAGGCCAACCTTCCCTCATTCCTCACGATAAGGAACGGGGGCTGGATCATAACATTACTCACCACTCTGGTCCACAGACCGCTCCAAGGCTCGCTTTGTTGTCAAACTTGACTCTCTTGCCCAAACGACGGCTGTGCTTCTAGATTCGCTAAAGAACCATGCAAGTTGTCTGGGCTTACCTAGTTTGGAGTCCAGCTGGTAGGGTGGCGGGATGCCCATGTGGGCTGGTGGTGGCTGTCCCAGGTCGCCGCCAGGACAGAAGAGTGATAGGCCGCCCCCCGCAGGTAGACCCATCTTCCCCGTCTGGAACAACAGAAATGAAGGTCTCATAAGATTTATTTGAATTTTGAACAATAAACAGTTGGTACCTAACTTTATTAGCTTATTATCATCCATGCGGTGGTTACTACGAAGATAAAAACTCTATAATCTATCTCTATGCCAAATTTAATCGAAAATTTGATTTATAATAGTAGTAAGATTTCTTCGATGTAAGAAGGGGTATTGCTGAGATTCTTGAGGAACGGTTCAATTAGAATTTCACCTATAACTGGTGGGAGCCGTACAGTACCAATCATGTTCATCATCAGTTGAAAAAGAAAATGTAATAAGTTTCATCATAATGAAATTAAAATCCGCGTTTACCGGCACCTCCCAAAAGGCGACAAAAAGAAACAAGGAACACAAACGCCCCTCCCCAAAAAAATAGTCAACAAAAACCCGACAACTACTCTATGAAGACGACGCGTCATTAGCAAGTAAATTGGCGCGAACGTATAAATTTCGTTCTACCCTCAGCGCGCCCAATTATGCAAAATGGCGCCCGCTGAGGGCTATTCAGGCGCGTCGCAGTCCCCGAGTGTCTCAGGCCTCAGCTCTAATTAAACGGGACTTCTTTTCACCACTTTATTATGAATAAACGACAGTGTAGTGTCTGTTCCGATTCTGTTGTGTGGTAGAGCCATTTGAATAACTGAATTGTGGTGTGGAGGGAGGAAACGACAAAAGTTGAAAGTAGAAAAGATTTCTGTAAGTTTCAAGAGTCAGATCTGTAGCAAAAGTTTCCACACACCCATATCTATCATAATATACAACAGCATCAATAATTTAAAAGTGTCCATGTGCGGCCCGGGAACCAGTTCAAAACCACATCGTCATTATAACCCATTTAAAAGCGAAAGGGCTGACGATCCCATCAGCACTATTCCATATTCGAAGAGCAGGAACTGCTTATTATGACAATAATTACCACGAACAAAAGAGCCCACTAATTAATAATAAAACATGAACAAACAAAGGCCACCATTCACGCTCGGGACGGCTCGAAAAAAAAGAAAAATAACCGAAATGGTGGTCGAAAAACCTCGACATGCGAGGACGAACAAAAAGAGCCATAGACAATGACGACAGTCGAGACGCATAATGCGGGAGCGAGTTCTTAATTTGAAAATATTTCCATAATAAGATTTGTCTATAGCCCGTTGAAACAAAAGATGGCAACTCTTTGTTCGCTGACAGCTCGTAATAATTCAAAAATTAAATCATGCAGTTAGATCGAGTACAATGAAAGTAACATGAGGCAGAGGTTATTAGCTAAAGAAGTTTTCTCGTTAAAACTTGCACTTTTAGGGTTCCGTACCTCATTTGGAAAAACGGAACCCTTATAGAATCACTTTGTTGTCCGTCTGTCTGTCTGTCTCTCTGTCCGTCTGTCAAGACCCTTTTTCTCAGAAACGGCGAAAGGTATCAACTTGAAATTTATACCACCTATTAAGGTCTGTGGGCTTATGGTGCCGTAAAAAAAACAAAACATTAGCTTAATGCATTAAAAAGATATGGCAATGAATGTATAATTTTTGTATGGAAATGGCAAAAATAAAAAACCTCTAGGGTACTTCCAGTTACCTCACAATTCTGAAATTTTAATGGTAGGAGCTTTTGTAACACAACATTAGTAAAGGGAAAAGTCTGAAATTGAGGAATTTCGAAGTTTTTTAGGAAACAAAGTTATATTTGCGGTCAAGATCATACAATGACTACGTGAGCGACCGCAAATATATGTTTGTCAATACCTACACTTAGAATTTTGATTAAGTATTTTTTTAAAATCCATTGGTGCACGACCAGGATTCGAACCCACGACCAATGGTACGAAGCCTCAGGGCGCGAGTTCTCACCCTTGACCGTTTTTATTTAAAATTAGTTTTGCCTTTTCAGTTTGCGTACACTGAGATCCCTAATGAAGGCCAGGTGAGGTGCCTATTGAAGAAATCGCTGAGAGGGTAGTTATTGAAGGCGGTTGAAAGCGGCGCGTGACGTCACGCCACTCGAGTGATGAACGAGCGAGCGCAGCCAGTCGCTAATTGGAACTCGCGGCGATAGGACGCGCGCGATAGATGCTGCCTCAATCGACTAATACTTCAAATTGAATAGGTTTTGTTAACGAGCGGCCAACATGTTTTTGTATGCGATGTTACAACTTTTAATTTTCCTTCGATGCAGATTGTTGAGAATAGAATTGGGGGACTCGGAAATTCAGCCATGACGCACACTGTCGCAATTTACCTACACCCCTTTGGCTCGCCAATGCGAACGAAGTAGGGCGTAATATCTTGAGAGTTCGCCCCCGGGTGGTGGGCGTGGAAGTAGGATGCTGCGTTGCCATGGAAACCACGTGTAGGGTGATGTGAGGCGGTGTGCGTGAGGGTGGCAGTTCCTTGTGTGGGTGAGACGTCCGACCTTGGGAGTTTGGTCTAGTTTTCAAAATTCATACACAACCAAGCTGCTTAGCAATCCACAGTTCTTAAGAAAGTTGGTTGTCCTAACTTTTAAGTGACTGCAACTTAGCTAATTCTTAGGGGAGCTAACTTTTTATGATTGCTTGGCGTGTAACAGATTCTTTCTTGGTTTTCATTATGTATAAGGTCAGTGACCAGGGTGGCCCTGAAAAGGGCCTATGACTTTTAATGAATTGCTACAACAACTCTACTTATTTTTGAAATTTATGTTTCAATATTCAATAAAAAACTCTCAATGATCTACTCCACTCTACTGGAAGCAGATAACGATACATAAAATATGTATAAGAACTCGATAATACGAAAATATAATAATCACAATACGATAAATACGAAAACGAAAATGAGAAAATCTGTCTACCCTCAATTCCGCATCATTTCTTGTCTATTTCCGGTATTGGTCCGGGACCGGATGCGGGAGACGCCGGATCTCCATAACGAGGGACCACCTCTATAATGTACATACATACCTCAACCTTCGCAGAGGATGGTAAAATATAGATTTTGAATATGTTATAAATTCTATTATATATTTACAGGTAAAATGTAGAAACAAATTGAATTTCAAACCGTAAAAAAAACATAAATTACAAAATATGACGGTAACAAAAGACAAAACAATGATATGAACCCAGCAACCAAAAGCGGGTAATTTTTCATAGCGCTAGAGCCATTATTCATTCCAGCAAAAAGTATATAAATACAAAAGCCTTCTTAAGATTATACTAATCTTAAAATACAACAGAAGAACAATGTAACAAAGCCTGAAAATCGCCATATTATTTTCAATGCTTTTCCTTGAAACTCGGTCCGTTTTGCGAAAATCTAATCGTGAATTTCGTCGGTGCCTCGCAATATTCGCAAATCTGCAAATATCGGGTGGGAAGGCAACCCCAGGGAGGCGGGGGTTGTTGACCTCTCCTCAGGAGGCTCGATGCAGATCTATGCGTGGGACGGTGGCGCAAGTCTGGTGGAAGAGCCTGTATTTTATTTATTTATTTACGGGAAAACCAACAGCTTAATAATCTTGCTAAACACCAGTATACATAACAGATAGCCAATAACAGGTTTTCACGTATAAAAACATAGTAGAAGAAGGAAGATTCTTTCTGATTTGGATCATAAACTTGTCGTCTAAAGTAACTAATTAACCTAATCTAATATTTTCTTTCATTTCTTCATTATACATACATACATAAAATCACGCCTGTTTCCCAGAGGGGTAGGCAGAGACCACGGCTTTCCAAATTTTACGATCCTGACACACCTCTTTTGCTTCATTCACTCTCATCACATTCCTCATACATGCTCGTCGGTTTAGGGTACACTTGACCTGACCTTTTTCCAAAGTGTCACCGTATTGGTCATTATAATTTTTCTATTCAACAAAATCTTTACTTTATTCGCAAAATCTCTCTCCAACTACGCTCAAACGATGCTCTAAGCTCTGCTCTACCTGCCGCCACTGCTGGCTGCTGCCACCGTTTCCAGTTACTCTAGATCTCTGCGACTGCCGGTGAAGGGTACGCCAATTATGTTTTTGACGTGCTACCAAGCTTTCGTTACGAAATTGGCACGTTATTTCCAGCGTATTTACATAGGGTTTTCGTTATATACGCTGGTATTTACAAAGGGGTTAAATTGGGTTTTATATCTTTTAGTTTAGGTTTTTATTTCATCTAATTTAAAATTTTATTTGACGGTAGGATGTCCAATGCTGAAACTAGGCCTCCCTATAGATTGCCAGAGCGACCAATCTTGTGGTTTCATACATACATATTGGCTTGATAGGCTCACATCTGTGATCCCCACTAATAGTAGATATTCCCAAAAGAGCCTATATTAATGTATAAAGCATAAATAGATAGATAGAAAACTTTTTATTGTACACCACAAGGACATCTAACCAATTACACAAAGGTACAAACATTCAATATTAATAGCAATTCAATAAAAAAATAATCAGTTTTCTACCCATAAAAAAAACGCATATGACCGTTAAAAAAAATGAGACGTTGAAAATGTGTTGTACCGGTTCCGGTCGTAAGTAAAACATAATTTTGCGCTGCTTTAGGATTCGGTCAAATAAACATCGAATAATACAAAATTCTGTCATCAGTCACCATCGATTCGCATAAACCAAAACGCCCGCAACGGGAATCGAAGAATTTATACGATTAGTCCGCGCAATTTATTTTAAAACTAACCCTCTCATCCAACTTCCAACTTTAAAGCAGGGACAATAAGTTATATAATAGGTTTCAGCCATTCAAGCTGTCTGAGTTCTCGTTATGGCGACTATGTTTGAAGCGCGCACAAATCGGATTTTTACTCTACTTGAAGTCAAGTCAAAAGGTAAAAATAAAATCACTAGGATCACTTTGAAACGTCTTAGAAACTAGGTGAAGCTACGCCTGTTCCTCGCGACCAAGCCTAGAAGAACCAAGCAACAAAAACGGCGCGCGTGCCTATAATTTTTATCTATGATCCTTTTTAACAAAATGGAATGTAGAGCTTCAGTGTGATTCTGATCGAACTAGGTGAGGCCCAATAGGAAAATAATCAATTTTGTGACCAACGCCGCCAAAAATTTTGATATGGCTTATCTTTCTTATTTGACTAGTCAGTATGAGACTCATTTTCTTTATACAATGATTGACGATTAACGACGTCGGTGGCGCAGCGGGCGATATCCCGTCTGAGATACAAGGGGCGCTGGTTAGATTCCCGCTGCGGGACAAATGTTTGCATGATCTGCAAATATTTGTACCGGGTCTGGGTGTTGTGGTACTCGTAGTTTTTGATACCCGCGACACAGGGAGTCCTAGCGTAGACTATGTACCTATGTGACTGTTGGGTGTTATTTATTTATTTAATTAAATCACAAGGAGAATTTTGACGACTCGCTAGGGATTGAGACGCGACCGATTTGCCCCACACAACGCATACTTAGCCTACCACCGTGTTTTATGTTTTCTTTACCTACTAACTGCGTTGTAGGTTAGATAAACAATTTTTTCTTTATTTCTTTCTTTCTATTCAGTAACGTTCAAACTGATGCACCCTTGTAATGTTATACATGGTGAAAGCTCGTACCAAAAGAGATAAACGCAACACGAATGTGACACTCTGACCCAACATTACATTACATTGAGTCCTTTTGTGGACAATCAGACACATATATATGCTTTTTAAAGTGACATGCGAAATTGACTTCGTTATGGCTATTGAACGTCCACATGAAGTATGAAGTTTAATATTACGGTCTTTCAAAGAAGTCTTTTTCTTAAAAATGTTGAACGCTAGGTAGAAAGCCTCTTTTTAGGGTTAAGCTCGCCTTTGTACATACCTTTCTTTCTAATTTTTGTATCTGTATTTTTAAGAATAAAGAATAGAAACTACATGTTTGACAGAAAAAATTACTCATCAAAAATAGATAATATTAGGGGAAAAAACTTATTACTATTTTTTAGTTTTATCCGAAGTTCTTTAAATCAACTGTTTTTGTTTTTAATATTATTAAACGTACGAAAAGGATATTGGATAGTGCCAAACAGTGACAGGGTAGTGGTTTACATTTAATATAAGGGAGAAAAGCTAATGTTGTTGACTGTACCCAATGAGTCACAGTGACTCAGTTAAGTGTGGATGTTAGCAGATTGAGATTGATGCACATAGCTCAGATGTCTCTTATTGCCGGATTATATCGTTCGGCGACAAAATGCACATTTCTATTTATTTTCAGTTATTTCTGACTGAGAATTTAATTGTGGTATTCAGACTGAGCTTTGGTTTCTTTATAAACGAGGAACGCTATGCCTACCGCAGAGTCACCGTTTAATGTTACCAGTGACAATAAGCTCAACATTGCCGCAGAGACATTCACTGACCAAGAAAGATCCACTGACACGACAACTTATTGCTTAAAGTTCAATTTGTCAATATAAAATAATAATAATATCAAATTTGGTGTACAGTACAATAGTCACGAAAGCTTAGTCCCATTATTTGTATGCGTAAACCATACAAAAACGCAATGTTTATTAACTTATCTGAAAACTGAGCTATTGAAAAATTTACTCAATTATTTTTTAACAGGTGTCATATGGCGGATAATTCTTAATGAAAAATCGGCTTTGAATGTAAGTGGCATGTCTAGACTTTATAGTAGGAGGTTCAGTTGACTCTTGATGGATGATCACTTCGTTTCTTGACGAAATCATTGCCCATGATCGTTAATAGTGTCCATTTATGGTAGGGAATTAAGAGTACATACATATTTGTGCTTCGTTCAATAACCAATGACTATTTTGGTAGAAATAAACTGTCCCGTTTTATTTCTTAATTCTTACATACAACTCATTTTGTAGGTATGTTAGAAATTGATTATTGATGAGTACAAAATTAAGAGGATTGGCCGAGGTGGGCCCGGGTGATGAATAGGCCCCTCCATTTCTACCCGTGAATGTAGTAAGAGGCGACTAAGGGAAACAAAGCTAGGGAATGGGCAGCAACGTTCCCTATCGCCAACAAGAGCTTTATCTGCACTTGCCAACCCGCATGCCCAGCGTGGCGAGTATTGTCAAATCCAAATGATTGTTTCTGGTCATCTTTGGGGTTTATGTAGGCCCAAGAAATGGGTGATGGATGGAGTGTGTAAAAGTGGATAAGAAATGAGTGTGTTGAGATGACGGCTGATAGAGGGAATTGGAAAAAGAATATATGTTGTGCCGACCCCACGTAATGTGGGATAAGGGCAGGAAGATGATGTGATGATGATAAAGATCATTTATTTGCTTAAACATGTGTACAGTGGATGACAAAACTTGTAGGTGGTATAACATGCTTGACCGGCGACGATATGGAAATTTAGAGAGATGGCATGCATAAAATTATAGTAATAGTAATAACTTAAATTGACTAAATGAACAGTCAATTAATAAAAAACAAGAAAATATATAAATCATTAGCAAAAAGTCAACACAACTATAAGATTCAAATAGAAATAAAAATAAAATCTCAACAAAATTTAAACCAATGTCCAAATAGTTAAAATAGTATCATAATAATAAAAGTAATAATAGAAAATCAAGTAAAATTAAAATTTTTCATTTAAAAATTCGTCGATGTTATAATAGAATTTAATAATAATAATAATAAATATTCCGGACATATTCACAAGGTCAACTGATCCCAAACTAGGCATAGCCTGTACTATGGGTACCAGAGACTGATATACATAATAGATATATATTTAACACCCAGACACAGAACAAACATACGGTTAACTCATTTATTTTCTCAAAAGAATTTATAAATTCACTTATAGAGAAAATACAGTTTGTCTTAAAATAATAGCATATTGCCAAGCGTAGTTTTAAACAGTTTTAAACAATTAAACTTTTAAAATTAAAATTAAAAATTACAACTTTTATTAATTTCGGCGCTTTGTGGGTAGTTTTGGCATCTACATCTAATCTATAATCTAATTTATCACATAACTTCTTTAAAAATTTTGTCTTAAACAGATTTTGCAAGATGACAACACACTCCAAATAAACCAAAGCGAGATTTTTGCTCCGTATTTGGGATTCGACAAAATGACAACGATAATATTAAATCGCCTCATAAACTTCCATTGATAAGTTTACATTAATGATTTCACGCAATATTTTTACGACTAATAATAAAACCGAAAATACCGAGTGTCAGTATCCAATCTTGAAACAATTACGCGAGTGTCACCCGCGAAATAAAACACCAAGTAGGTTAAATTAAAGTGACTCCATCTCCCTCCCTCAAGTGCAAGTCACAGCGCTATCTCCCTTACAGTCTGAGATGTCAAGAATTTCCGGTGTGGGTGTAATCGAAGCGGCCACAGATTAAATAAATGTAATACGAATTTGGTGCTAAACGCGCTAAGTGACGGTACAATGTGTTACTTTAACAATCTAGTTATCTTTATTGGTTTTGTTTGTGGGTTCAAAACTGGTTGCATTAATTTTGGGCAAATTACGCATATTTTGGCAATTCTTTTTGACAAAACATTTCATGGTGCTAGACCCCGTCTCAAGGCCGTTCATCGCAGCGATGGAGGTCGAATAAAACGTCATAAGGCTGATGATTATGGCTGATCTTTACAGAGCATTGTGCACGAAAGGAGCCTCTAAGAGGCGCACTTTAATCCTATTACTACACTGATTCTTTTACCGATGACGGTGGCCCTTTTTAGGGCCATCACTTGAACCTGGTTGCAGACAATGCAGGATGACTAAGAAAAAACCAGTGACACGACAAGAATACAGAGTATTGACGACAGTTATTACAAAGAAGTCTGTATATTCCAAACGATTAACACGGCAATTGGAAAGGGGTCACATTAACCCCTCTAATTACGTCGTCTGATTATAAGAAAGTGTCGTGCGATTGTCCATGATTGATAGAAATGACTATTCTGGGCAGGGAAATCCTAGGGTTAAATGGATAATTTGACGGGCAATCATTTGTCAATGTAATTATGCGTTTAAAAACGTTTCATTTGATGGATCTATTTTAGGTATCTATTTTACTAATAAAAGGAATAACATTTACTAATTCTTGAAGCAAATACAAAAGGATTGCGTACGTAGAGTACGTTTGAACTACATTGGGTTTTCATCTTCGGCCAGAGCCTATTCAATTCTGTCTAGAGCGAGTGACCAAGAAAGAACCAGAGAATATGAAGGAGAGTAGAATATTTTGATTTCTAATAGAGTATACGCATGTAGGTCGTGGTGGCCCCGGCTAAAGAATAGGCCCCTCCATATCTACCTATCCGCGGATGTCGTAAGAGGCGACTAAGGGAAAAAAGCTTGGGGATGGGCAGCAGCGTCCCTCATTTTAACAACGATAGCTCTAACTGCGCTCGCCAACCCGCATGCCCAGCGTGGTGAGTATAGGCAAATCCCCCCATATGATAGGAATTCGCTCTGTCTGTGGGGGAGGCCATGTTCAGCAGTGGACGTCGTACGGCTGAAATGATGATGATACGCATGTATTTTATGAGAGCTTAAAACAAATCATTCTTGAAACATGTACCAAAAACTCAATTTTAGATTCGAATAATTCGCTTTTACATCTATTCTAGATGATTTATGAAGCGTTTTTTACTCACTTACAGGACGCGGACGATTTTTGCTCACTTAGTGCCTCGGAGATTATTTAGATGGAGTAGGCTTGCCCAGCACCTATACCATACTCTCAAAATAGTCAACGGAAAGACATGGTCAATACGTGTGGAGCTGCATTAGCCGTGGGGCCTTCTCATAAAGTTTTCCTTCACCGTAATGAGCACATACATTTTTCGAAAAGAAAAATCCATTGGTGTACGACCGGGATTTGAACCTACGACCTACGGTTCGAAAGTCGAGGTACCTCCCATTAGGCCAACACGGCTCTCGATCAGAATACGTCCATGGGAAAACGATAACGTGACAAATAGTGTACCGAAGACACCGTTTACTAAACAGGGGCCAATTAGGGCACACGACACGTCAAAGGGTTAATACGGGGTCGTTTGCACGGGGGGGCCGACCGGACCGTGACATGTGGAGGGTTAATGATACTTTTTATTGATATCGAGATTATAATTTGATTGTGTTATTATGTAGGGTTAGTTAGTGGGTAATTAGATTTTTCGGTTTAAGTGCTTCCAATGGGCTCTGTTTGGTTTTTTGGAATAAAGAGTACTTGTGAAGTAGATAAGTTCGTATAAGAAAGATAGTGCCAACTTTGGGGACGGAGTTACAAGGCCGCCCAAAGGCATCTGTGTGCGTGTTGTCAAATAAACAAATTCTATTCTATTCTGCCGTTGCTCGACTTTTATAGCAGGGATCGAAATGTTATTGTGCACGAAAGCACTGTTGTGACTAGTGAATGCCACTAACGGTCACCCATCCACTTATTGACCGCGCTGAAGGTTGCTTAACTAAGCTTATCTGTTAAGAACTAAAATCCTTTTAAATTATTACAATGTAGTCTTCCTGCCTTAATTCTTTGAGACAGTCAACTACCGTCACCGCTCAAAGAAAATAGCAAAGTTGGTAAAATAATGGTACGAGTACGAGGCATACTAGAGCCCTATAATAACTTATTACTGCCATTGAAATGTAAGCGTGTCAGCACTATTTAACACGAATTTGAACCTTAAATCCAAAGTAGATAGATAGTACGGGCCTAGTCTACAAAATAAACGTATTCGTAGAAAATCCAATTTTCCTACGTGTAATAAACAGGTGGAGGGTTAACCCTGCAGTTGACGCGTAGCCCGCGGCGCGACTTCAAAGGAAATATAAATGTATGAATTGTTAAGCGAAAATCCGCCCGCCGCCGGGGTCTAAAGGACCTTAAACGATGTATGAGGGTTATTTACAAATTATCTTGTTTCAAAATTTATTTTTCGCTAAGGTGATATAGATAATTTATTATTTGAGTGGTAATAAAATGGTTAGGACTTTGTTGCGATTCTCAGAATGGTACATAGTACAGAAGTAGTATATAATCGTATAGAAGATTAGGGTATCAGAAAATATGAGTACCATGCCACAACATGAAAAAAATAAAAAGAATTTACAAATATGGATGAAACTCAGACCTAATATATTTTTTTCTAGCCCCTAAATTCGTTCCTTACCCTTTTCTATGCCGCAACCTAAACTTATAAACAATTCACGTCGATCAGGATAATTTAACCGGCGACTGTCAAGTAGATAATCGTCCGTAATTTGTCTGGTGGATGGCCTGGGGGCGTAATTTGTTCACGACAAGAAGACAGTAGCTTACCTGAGAGGAGCTAGGAGCTTTTCATGCTCTGAAAATGTTTATGTAGTTTCCGATACCCAAAACATAGGGAATCCTAGGGTGAGGACAGTCTAGCAGGCGATGTTTATTTATTATCTACACGTGCGCAAAACGGTGATGGAAACCAATGTGGGGAATACCGCGGCTTAGTCAGCTCGGCACGTACTGAATTGGTCTTTCCTGTGCCAAATAGGTTGAGAGCATGGTATAGGTGCTGGGCAAGCGTACTCCTTCTAAATACGTCACAGGCACCACAGTAAACTGTTGTAAGTAAAAAGTTCCTCCTGACAATGGCACTGCAGAAATCATGTACCCACTACATGCCAGTGACATTGGACGATGACTACGACGGATGGACGGTGACGATGGATTTAATGGAATCAGATCCTTGGTTCCGATAAACTATACATACTTTATTAACTACGTTGGTATTTGGTATCTATGACTGAAAAGTAATTTTATAATTTTTATAAAAAGCTACCAAAATATAGCCAAGTATAACCAAATCGCAATCGCAATTCGCTCATTCATAAAACGAGTCCATCCAATCGAATCCAGGAACAAAATTATATAACCTTCAGACATGACAGAACATCAAACAGAAAAAGTAATGCGTCGCGGTTTCATTTCTCTGTGAAATATTAACGGGGGTCGCGGGGACCGACCCGCCATTTCAGGGTTAAGACCGCCTAATGTCAGTCTTTGCTAGTAACATTGTTAGTTATTTTATAACGAGCTGTTCTTTTTTGCGTGGGTTTGGATTTTTGGCCAATGGATTATATTTCATGCTGGTTTTTGTGGAAATTGCGGGCTAATTTGGTCATATTCTCTTTGTAATATTCTCTAAGACAAAAGTGTTATCAGCTAATATTATCCAGAATTCAGTTCTTTCACCAAGGTCAGTCATATGAAAAATGAGCAAACTTGTAAAGAGCGATGGAGAAAATTATATCAAAAATGTTTGGTGATTATCGGAACCTGCAGAAAAAATTCGCACTTTGACAGTTTAGGCCCGAATTCGTGAAACATATTTCATCAGCTAGCGAGAATATGCCCTCTATCTCTATAGGACCATCTCGACCTAATTAAAGCTCCACATCGTTCACATCATGACTCATCGCGGACTTACTATAATCAGGCTATAAATTACTAAACTCTTTCCCACGGCTTTTCTCACAGAATGAAAAACTTAAAGACACGCACACATTGAAACTTAGCTAGTCGATACACTGTCCGTGCATAACACGAGCGCAATAAGTCTATTTTAATTACTACCATCGATATCAGCAGATTCCTGTCTTGCCTACTCGGGAGCCGTGCTCTACTATGAGGAGGGATGGGCGCCTGTCGATGGGTATAGAAAGTTATCGATAAATTATTTAAATTGTATCGTGGCCTATGCACGCTTGAAATGCTAGAGGCGTCACGCACGCGTTGCCGACCTCTGATATGCGATGGTAAGGTTAATGTCATCATGTGCCTGTAATTTCACCGTCTACCTTTCAAACCAAAACACAGCATTACAAGCATTTTGGCAATTTTCCGGACGGACACTGCACAAAGAACCCTCTTGCTCTTGACATTGAAATTAAATAGATTTTAAAGTTAGAGGCGTCTGTAAACTCGGACAATATTTAACATTTTCTCGCAAGTTTCGATTCAAAAATATACAAACTGTTGTCCAATTGGCTTGGCATACAAGTAAATACGAATTAAGTGCTACTTAAAAACAACATTTCAAGTCAAAAATGGGTTCCGAAAACCAAACTATAGAACATTTTGCAGTGCCGTTAAGCTTTGCTACTGTGCAAAATATTCCAGGAACGTAACTGTAAATTAGAGTAATATTTCAGCTTTTTGCTTAGTTTGGGTATGATTTGTTTCATAGTGCAATAAATTCTAAAATTCTGCAGAATATCCATAAAGATGTGTTCCTAGATTTATTTACTCTATTTTAACAACAATGTTAAGTCGGATATTCCACCCTATTCCCTGATATTCTAAGTCGCTACTCATTCGTATTTTCATTGTAGACTAAAGATAGGAGGGTAAGATGACTTGAATGAACCTGCTAAGCGACTAATCTATAAAAGAATCATCGACATCGATAAAGCTAATTCGGTGATCATCCATCACTATCTAACACAAACAAGACTCGATAACGAGGTGAAATATTCACTTTGCAAGCTACATAATCATCAGTACATCTGTCTCTTTCCCACCCAAGCAATCTTATAGTGTCGTTGGGAGAAAGGAAAAAGACGGCACGCGTCGTCGGCACGTACAAAGGGGTCGGGATCTCTTTGATGTTGCCGTCGCGCGTGCGTACTTTGTTTTTGCGTGTGTGTGTTGTATGCAGATGAGACGAGACTGGGAATTTGATAATTGCGAAGATTTATGGGTGCTGCTGGTGACTATGCGCTATGGTCAGAGTAGGCTTCACTTGGTTTATTAAATAATTTTGATAGGATGTGACTTATCCTAAAGATTGATGAAACGCGACACGTTAATATACACTATTCAAGATTGATTGTAAACTAGGACAGGCGCAGAAACGAAGGTCACCAAACAAATCTATGAAATAAAATATTCATCATCATCATTTCGGCCGTAGGACGTCCACTGCTGAACATGGCCTTCCCCACAGATTCCAGAGCAAATTCCTATCATATGGGGGGATTTGGGATGGCCGTGGTGGCCCCGGCTGAAGAATAGGCCCCTCCATATCTACCTATCCGCGGATGTCGTAAGAGGCGACTAAGGGAAAAAAGCTAGGGGACTGGCAGCAGCGTCCCTCATTTTTTAACAACGATAGCTATAACTGCGCTCGCCAACCCGCATGCCCAGCGTGGTGAGCATGGGCAAATCCCCCCACTTGTCTTTACTCAGTCTGTGGGGGAGGCTATGCTCAGCAGTGGACGTCGGACGGCTGAAATGATGTTGATGATGATGGGGGGGATTTGTCCATACTCATCACGCTGGGCGCGCGGATTGGTGAGCGCAGTTAGAGCTATCGTTGTGAATATAAACGCTGCTGTCCACCACCTAGCTTTTTTCCCTAAATCGCCTCTTAAATCATTGTCCATCTACACATAAAAAAAAATCTGCTCTGCACAAGTTGTGATTGTATTTATTTGATAAATCAGTATTTAGGCAGTTAAATTTAATTAAAGATTAAACTTCTAACAACAAGATAGTAAACATAAGTAGATAGAATTTGGGAGTACACGAATAAATCAAAGTAACGTAGGTACAAGCATGCTTGCCTTCCAGTTACAGAGATGGTATGATCTGATACTGGCTGTTGGTATCACAGTCCAGTGAATTTGAGGACCGCAGTGTTATGTTTTTAAATTGTTATCATCTTATCAGTTACATGATGACAAAACAAGATATCTTCTGAAGGAAGTAGGATAGTTTCTGTGTCAAATTAAAAAAAACACAACCAATAAAGCAAACACTAATTTTTAAAACTTTGGACTAAATTGCAGAAATTGTTGAAGCTTTTTATCTTTTTCATATCGCGCGCCATTTGAATACGGCTTAAGGCGTTTCCACTTCCCCAACACAGTGGGTTTAAATCTGAATATGTTTTACGTAAAACTGTCGCGTATTTACGGTTTTTTTTATGACTTCGACATATTTGAGGTTTCTTCATTGTTCTCACGTCAAGCACTCATTCTGTTTTATTCCAAAATAAATTCAGACAAGCGCGAGTTGTACTCATACATCGAGGGCTTTTCGTTATTGGAAATTGACATAATATACATTTTAACAATTTATTGATTTGTAACTTCCTGTAATACAGTATTATAATTAAATTAAATAAATACCTAAATAAAATAAATAAATAAATTTTCAGAGAAAATGTGCAGACGGACAGACAGATAACAAATTCTCAACTTATTTGTTATCACTTCATGCCTCACAGCCTCATAGAAGTCCACGGCTGGCCTTCCCCAAATAGTCAGTCCATGACGTCAGTCCATGACGAACGGCCAACCTTTTTAAACCGACTTCCCGCAACTTTCCCGTTGTCGTCGGTCCATCGAGCCATCCAACACTGCGGCTCAGTTCTCGGTCGCCATTCGAGAACCTTTATACCATAGATAGATAAATAACTCTTTATTGTATTACAAATCATAACTGAACCAATACAATAAAAACGGCATGATAGTGGAATACAATGGGCGGTATTATCACTAAGAGTGATCTCTTCCAGACAATCTTTGATTGGAGGAGGTAGGGCACAGCGAGATTTGCTCGTTCTAAATTGGAGTAGGTATTGGGAAGGTACCTCCACCTTACAGAAGATCGCAGCCAAATAACATTATTTGTTTCAAATAGTGTAGTGTTCCCGCGGTGAGTAAGGTTGCCAGAGCTCTTTAGGGGGTAGGGGGTTCGGGGTCGGCAACTCGTGCGTGATGCTCTGGTATTGCAAGCGCTCATAGGCTACGGTAACCGCTTACCAACAGGTGGGCCGAATGCTTATTTGCCAACTCAGTTGCATAAAAAAAAGACAATCTTTAAATGGACTGGATGTTACGAGAACGATTTTACTATTCAGGTTACGGAACCCTAAAAATGCTCCATTCAGCTTTTATTACACGCCTATAAAGCCGAGAGCGTCGGGACGAGACTAATAACTATCAACTTTGTTCGGAACTGGGACATATTGCTCTATTTGTGAATTTTAATGGTCATAAATCTGGGAGCATCGCGGAAACAGTCCGAGCGTTATGATTTTTGAGTTAGTGAACTATCTTGATCCCCTTTTATTTATGTCTCTTATAAAACTATCATTCGGTAATCTTTCCGAGAAGATTATTTTGAGATGATTTAACTCTGAAGAAAAATTTATATCGAACTAGCGTTCGCTTCGCGTATGTCTATCTTTATAAATGCATAAAATCACGGCCATGTGTTGCTCTGATGCATTGTGAAAACCAACTAAAACACAGCACGTAAGTTTACTAGTATAGTTAGGAAGCTAGGATTGCTAGTGGTTTCATCTTCATCTTTCAGCCGTCTGAAGTCCACTGCTGAACATGGCCTCCCCCACAGACAGAGCTAAGTCCTTATCATGTGGGGGGATTTGCCCATACTCACCACGCTGGGCATGCGGGTTGGCGAGCGCAGTTAAAGCTATCGTTGTTAAAATGAGGGACGCTGCTGCCCATCCCTTAGCTTTTTTCCCTTAGTCGCCTCTTACGACATCCGCGGATAGGTAGATATGGAGGGGCCTATTCTTCAGCCGGGGCCACCACGGCTAGTGGTTTACTAAATAATTATTAATGACACGGCTAATAGGATTGAAAAAAAAACAGCATCATACAGAACTAAAGTTTATCTATAAAAACACTACTTTTCGTGTTAGAAACAGTGCACAGAGTTAGGAGGACTTCGGTAGCGCAGCGTGCGAGTATCCATCTGAGGTTCAATTCCCGCTTCGGGACAAATGTTTGATTTGCAAATATTTGTTCCGGTATGTTGTGGTACCATGGTACTCGTAGTTTACGTTGTCGTACCCATAGGGAATCCTTATGTGGGCCCAGGATTATGTATGTGACTGTTGTTATTTCATAAATTCAACTAAATCCAACAAGATTATAAAATATTTTGCTTTTGTCATGGTCCATCTAAAATGGCTGTCCGCACATTTTATTTTTACAAATAGCTGGGTAGCGTTTATGAGCGTATCGCTGCTCACATTCCGCGCTCGCCATCATTTTCATGCTTTGACATTTTTATGCATATTTAAAAATTTCGCTTTGAAGCCACTCAGTTCTATAGATTTATATGTTAAGACTGTTGTTTCACTCGCACAATATAGATATAGAGAAATGCCTTACACTTTTGTTCTAACTCGATATTTAGAAATCGGTAGCTCATTAATTGTTATTAAAAATAAGTTTGCAAAGTTTCAAATCAATATTTGCATTAAACATATTTTTCATGCACACTTCGAGCCCCTCTTCCCCCTTCAAGGGGTTTTAGTGCTGTATAGCAACATAGCCTATGTAATAATTTTGACCATACCAATTCAATAACTACCTATATTATGTAAAGTTTCATAAAGATTAGTTACTAAGATTATCCCGGACAAAAAAAAACACAGAAAATAAAAATAAAGTCTTCCGATTCATTTTTTTTAATATTATGATAACATAAATAAGTTTTATAAGAGGAAAAAACTATGTACGTAATTTTTGGATTTCCTGTTTTATTATTGTTTAGTTACTCCACACAAACCACTACAAAATGTTTAAACATTTGAAAAGCTCTCCAATAAGACAAGTAAAAACGCCTGGGTTTTATCACGTTTTGGTTTAGTAGCTTGCGAAAGAGATGACCTAGGCTCCAGGCTAGGCTGATGGCTAGGCTGAAGTCCAGTGGTCCAACTAGTTGCAAGTTAATTTATTATCTTTTGACAGGTTCAATGTTTATGGCCACAGCTGCCATGGCATGCGCACTACCACCTTTACTGCCATTATCTGGCATATGATTGGTTGCCAATATAATTTTCAATTGATTAATTCAATTATAACCTGAGCTTAAAGGCAGCTGTCAATTTTATTACTTGTTTCCGACTTGTAGAGGCTGATTTATATAAGTCCGTTCTTACTCATAAGTAGGTACTCATACGGAACTGAGAATCCTACTGTTCTACTAATATTATTAATGGGAAAGTTTGTAAGGATATACAGGATGGTTTTTTTTTTAGGGCCACCCAGGCAAAATCGGAAATCGTTAGGGTAATCGAAAAGTGAAGTTAAGAGTTACGGGCTCGATTTTGAAAAAAACAAGATTAGCATTAAAAAAAGTTGAAATTTATTTACAGTTTTTCAGAAAATGTAGGTTTTTGGAAAACAATTTTTTTTGCTTTTTTGGTTTCTTTGTTTGATAATAAATAAATGTATGATAACTATGTGTCTAAAATTGTAGGAAAACCTTCAAAATTATATTTTTTAAAATAACACAATATTTATTTATCGAAGGTTGTTTTTTACTAATTAATTGCTTTGCTTGCATATAGTCCGACCGAAATAATAAACCTTCGATAAATTAATATTGTTTAATTTATAAATTTGCAGTTTTGAAGGTGTTCCAAAAACTTTATACACATTGTTATCATCCATTTATTTATTTATCATCAAACATAGAACACAGAAATGCAATAAAAATCATCAAAAAAAATATTTTTTGTGAGAAACTAAAAATAAATTTCAACTTTTTTTAATGCAGATCTTATTTTTTTCAAAATCGAACCCGTATCTCCTAACGTCATTTTTCGATTACTCTCAAGGTTGCCGATTTCGCCTAAGTGGCCCTGAAAAAAAACTCACCCTGTATGTATGTTAGACTCCAGACTATAGTCTGGAATAGCACATAGGCTACTTTTTATCTAGGTAACACGCGTGCGAAGCCACGGGCGCTAGCTAGTTCTTAATATTCCGTGCTGAAAATACTGTATGTATGTCACAAAAGACTCCAAAACCCCATGATTTATTGAAGGAGACACAACTTGGCCAATACTGAGTCGTTCCGATTATTTTCTTTCATTAATATAATAAAAATACTAAATGTTCCGTGGGCGACACAATGATATATTGCTATTAACTCTTTTATTAAAATTTTATGGTTTTAATAATGGTTATTTGTAACTCGTAAATAAACTCAAAGAGGTTGGCAAAGCAGAGCATGAATGAAAAATGTCTCTTAGAAGTGGAGCCGATTTTATAATTATAATTTACTGAAAGAAAATTAAAAAGAATCTAGGTAACTATTTACAAAATACACAAGAAACAATTGAGCTATCTAATCCGCCATGGCAAAAGATCTATAGATAGCTCCATTATCCTAGATCACTAACAGTCGAAAGTTTCTAAGACGCTGGCGGAATTGCCACGCTGGATGGCAATGCTGATCCGTTTTTATGTAGGTACCATAAATATAAAAAAATAAATAAATATTCCGGACATATTACACACGGTCAACTGATCCCAAACTAGGCATAGCCTGTACTATGGGTACCAGAGACTGATATACATAATAGATATATATTTAACACCCAGACACAGAACAAACATCTGTGTTAGTCACAAATGTTTGTCCAGTGCGGGAATCGAACCCGCGACCTCTAGCGCAGAAGGCAGAGTTACTACCAACTGAGCTATGAGGCCAGTAAACGTACCACGCGAGCGAAGTTGCGGGCAGAAGCTAATTTTTCATGAATGCACACAAAAAACGATGAACTAACTAACTATCATGAAGAAGAGTTACCTACAAAATCATTTCCATCTCAGAATTCAATTGTGCTACCTATCCTAGCAGTACCTACTATCTGTAAATGCAATATGAAAATGGCATTCTTTTTTCTGGAACGGCAATTTCCTCGAATCGATCGAGCGTAACTCGTTAAGGCTAACGAACAAATAGCACTAGTGTTTACGTTCAAAATACAACCGTGACGCAATTTGTAACACCCCCTTTTACCGGAGGAGGGAGGGGGCTTCAAAGGGCTCGCCGACAAAGCGCTAAATAAGATGAAAAAAAAACAGAAACGACAATGGCCGGGAAAATCGGGCTTTCGGAATTTTCGCGATTCTCTTTAGTTTTCTCCCGAAATTACATTTAGTTCGTGCGAGTGGCGATGACGATAAACTGTGGTGATGGCAATGGCAAGGCTCGCTTCTCGACCTTAGGTCATTTTCACTGTTCATGTTGTACAACTCAGCAAGTTTTTTGCAGTGTTTTTAAAGTGAAAAATGTCGTATTCCTAAAAGTCGTACCTACTACAAACTTTATTGCTAATGGGGTGTAGAATAAGCCCCTATCGGGATAGCATACAAATTATGCATCACCTTGTAACAAGAATATTAAACAAAACTGTTCATTCAATAACATAAATAAAGGCTGCGCAGGAGTGTCGCTCAAGTATCATTACAGGCAGATTACACGATATCTAGACGAGTGTTATCAGTTAATCCACTTTGCCCTAGCTTGTAGACAAAGCTATTTTAAATCTTATCCCTACGATATAAGGCCTAAGTCTGAAGATGTACTAAAATTACCTAAATAATTTAAAACCTTATGCCGTCCAAATAAGAACTAAAGCTAATATCAAAACTATCTGCTTTTAGATATCGCAATGCTCAAAATTGGAGCGCTCCGTGACTTAAGTATTATTTATTTTCACAAAGAGAGAGAGAAAATATAAAGAATAAAATTCATTTATTTTTTAACTAGCGAGCGATGAACTACTGAAAATACGTTCAGTAGTTTATCGCGTTCAGACAGACACGGCGGGAGACTTTATTTTATAACATGTAGAGATAATTTCATTTTTAATATTCATTTAAATAAATTAATATTTAAAATGTAAATTTTACAATGTTTTGTTCCATGTCGATTCTCGAGGATATAGGTCTAGCAGTGGACTTCTATAATCCCAAAGACTGATGATGATGATGGCGATGTATTATTTAATATGTTATGTAAGGTTAACGTTACCCTCATTAAAAATACTCTGAATTTACACACAATGATCTTTAATATCTTTAGAATATGATAAACTACGAAAGCAAACCCGATAAATCGTATCTATCTGACAGCTAGAGCTCATATGCACCTCCTAATGTAGCCTTTGCTTTATCTCAAACTGCGATCAACCACAGATTAAAGTTGCTGTACATTCCGTTTACTGCCTGATTATGCTAATACAAGTTGATTCATATAATGTATACTATCCCGAAAAGGGCTTATTTTGTCAACAAAAAGAGAAATGTTTATACTGAACAAAAAATATTCAATTTTTTCATTATGTTTTTCAAATTAGCTAAGTGAAGTTCGACATCAACTACCTAAAACAGCTGAATAATTGAGTTTGAACTGATTGCAAAACATGATATTTGCAGAGAAAATGTTGAATTTCCAAAAGTCGTAGAACCAATTTTATGGTATGTTGTAGAAAAGCCCCCTTTCGGAATAGCATACATTTATTATATAAAAACCGATTTATTCCGTTTTTCCAAACTTGGTCGGAACACTTAAAAATATACCGCAACGCTTTATGAAGAGTTTTACCTGGCGAACAATTCTTAAACCAGTTATTTTTACAAAGAAAGAATTCATTTCTTTTCCCTAATTTTACGATTCCTTTTGTTGTATGGCTACTATAGGAGTACTACTAGGAGTACCTCAAGGACCTACACTCGAACCCCAACTGATCCTATGATACGACGAATAAAGTGATCCTAGTGATTTTATTGAAATAAAAGCCTTTGACTTTTAAAGATAAGCAGTAATTTCGACCTCAATGTACGATTGTCAGGATGTCAACAATTATCACTACTATTTTATTACGAAATTAAATGCACATGATATTATTTTATAGTAGAAATTTATAGTACACTTAATAGTACAAGAGTGGTTAAATGAGAATAAGTTTTTATTTCATTTATTACTATCGATAAGGGACCATAATTATATTTGTCTATTAATAGGTCTGGGGTAATTGGAGGTTTTATAGCGGGTTTATAAAACAGTTATAAAATATAATTATCACTGTGTAAATGTCTCACGACCGTGGGACTTGAAATTAAATATATATTTTTTCTTCAAACTACGATTACCTATCATCACTGCATATCCGCCTCGTCTGTCTGTTTTTCTGAACGCGATAAACTCAAAAACGACAACAGATTTTCATACGGTTTCCAATGGACGGAGTTATTCATGAGCAAGTTTTAGGTTTTGTGTAAATTGGCTGTAATATGACAATTATTGTTGAAGATGTCAATAATAATCATGCCGACTGGGAGCTTTACTTGAGGGTATGCACTACTACACGAAGCCGGAGAGAGTCACTAGTGTTTAAATAAGTTTTTATACGACTGACAGACGACTATAAGAAAGTCGCGAAAAATGACAGTTTGTCGTGACATTTTATAAAGAGGGTCCGTGTGTGAAAAAAAACTGTTAAAGTTTTTCGATAAACTTCACCTTTCGTGAAAATATGAAGCAAAAAGACAATAAGTGCTACGTACCTAACTTTTTCATATCGAGATTTTTTCTTCATCATAATCGATTTTACATTCATATTTCTATTATGAGCAAACGGTTTTAAAAATGTTTAGTTGATGTTTTACATCATCGATTAAGCATGCTTGTGAACTATTGAATGTACCATTTACTTGACCACACAGATCAATGACGTCACTAAACGGCAGAGTGTCCACACGTCAGCAGGAGTATAAATCTTGAGGCCGTATGGTTTTGTTTTCCAGGCTATGTACTAGAAATATACTAGAGCTGGCCATTGCAATTGTTTATTTTAAATTACCTAAATTATTATGTTTTCCTAATGATTAAGGTAGAGAGACTGAAGAGGTGTGATAGAGAGATAGGCAACACAGGACTTTCTAGTAGTATAAGAAGAGATATTTACAATTAGGAGGATATTGGGTTTTACGATATGATTGAGTTTGAAAATGTTAAGACTTATACTCGTAGACTAAGCTTGTTAGACTAACCCTGGCATTTTTAGTCGTTTATTTGTTTCACTCCACTCACTGATGGTCGTGAGTGGAATAAGAGTAGAAACTTAAATAAATTAATACATTTTGACAGCACTACGATGAAAGTCATGTCAGACTGAGGTCAGTCCGAGGCAAGGGTAGTTAAAAATATGAACTAAGAATACTATGCTTACAATGACAATAATTTAATTGTCAATCCGACAAGTCATCTTAATTTAGTGACTCAACTAATTATTTCAATACTGAACAATAATTTGAGATTTAATTACTGATTTATTTTCTTCGATACCCTCTGTACTGTCCTAGATCTGTAGCGCTGTATTTCGGATCGCTTTGATCTTCGCCGCTGTTTTAATGAGCCCATATAAACGGTAACTAGTGGATTGTTCGTCTGTTCGTACGATTTGTTAGCTTTTCCTGTAATGCTTTTAAATGTGGAAAAAATATTTTGGTTTGAAATGAGGGTAGGATGAAATATGGCATTATCAAAGTGATTGAGCGAGACTTTTAGAGTACCGTCGCATACACTTTTCAAAATGAGATCTTACGGAAAACTGTTTGGCGTAAAGTTTAGAAATATTTAACTCTTGGAGGATTTTCTCATATTTACAGAGCCAGAAATATTTCTGACTAGCTTGTTTGGTATTGATCTGGAAGGCGCTAACAAAACGACTGACAGGCATACAGACACCGAACTCATCACCGGAGTGGTACTGAAAGTGTTCCGTTTTTCCAAAACTTGGACGGAACACTAAGAATAAATAAGTTTTTCACGATTTATTTCAGCCAGGCCCTAATAAAATTCAAATAAAACTCAATAGTCAAAAACGAACATCCGCAAAAATAGAGGAATAGCGCACCGTAAACCACGCAGGACCGTGGCGTTTCCCGAAAAATAACAAAAAATACAGAAATAGAACGCGACTTTTCATTTTGTTGCGCGGCAAAAGCGAACAATAGGCGGGAAAATTGCGCGTCACTCTGGCGTTCCAATTTGTCAAACGGCAACCACAAGATGGCGGCAGCGGAAGCGCAGCAACATGGCCGTATCCGGTGGCGTTTAATTAAAAATGCGTCTCATTTGACGCTTGCGATTTACCCAGAGTGGACGTTTGCGCTGTATTTTCAATAACTAGGCCGGTTTGAAATCCCCACATTTTTATTTACAAAATGAAATTCTTGAATCAAGAAAAGCCGTAATGGTGCTGAAACCCCGGACATAGCGGAAATGAGGGTGCCGTAATGGCGGCTCTCGCCGGAAGTCCAGGCTCGGGTCAATTTCGCAAATGCCAACTTTCAGCGTGCCCCAACTTGGCAAATAACGTAAGAAATGAGGGGAAGATAACAAACATTATTCCACAAACGACTTTACACTAAGGACTTAGAGTTCAATATGGTTTGGGAAAAACATTTCAAAAATAAAAGGTGACAGACCGTGTTATTGGATTGTACGTAATTTGAAGAAAACATGGAAAAGGACAGTGGCTACCGACACTCACCCTAAAACCTAAGAGGGCCTTTTCAAATAACGATAGAACTGTACTTTACACATGTATTTTTAGTCTTCCTAGTGTTATTCGCAAATTTATTGCGTTGTATTTATTGTATTGAATAACATTAGTCGATCACCAATAAAGCAAGGGTTCCTATGCCGAGCCTGCTAGCTTCCTTGTCCTCTCCCTGGTTCTTTCCTTGTCATCCTAGACATAGGTCAATGACCAAGTTGAGGTGTGGTGGACCTGAAAAAAGGCCAATGATCGCTAGTGAAAGAACCATTGTGTTGAATTAGTAAAAGTGCTCAGGAAAAGGAGCTTGCGAACGTTTGAAGTTCGATTGAATTAGAATGGCTTTCGTAAAACATTCGATCGTTTTTAGCTATGATTGAAACGTAAATGGATCGTTATTCAATAACAGAATACGAAAACACCTAAAAACTGATGAAAATCTATCTTTCAGCTGCGTTTCGATTGCAATTGTGATATGAACATTGTTTGTTTCTTACCTACCTCTTTGTATCCTGTAGTACCTCTTCTCTGATTAGTTTGTGCTGTGCTTGTGTGTCCAAAATAAATGTATTTTCTTTCTATTTTGTTAGTAGAATTGACCCCATTACATTTTCGACTGACGTTCTTCAGCGCTGATTGTATGCGCTCACCGTCGGTCGAGACTGTTTGGGGTCTAATAGGTCAACTTCCACCCCCTATTCTTCAGCACACAATAGCCAAGTGGATGTCACCGTACCAAAACAAAGTGGGCACAATACGCAATAATAGAAACCCTCGTATTAAAAAACAAGTGGGAATCGCGCACAATGGGAATCGAACCCTGGACCCTCGCCACTCGAGGCAGGGCTGTCCGTGACGGGAATAAATAATGTGTAGTTGAGTTTGGTATTCTTTACAATGGAATAATTTTGTTTATGAATATTTATTTCTATGAGTAAGATTCTTTACAGCGCCCTGTCTTATTTTTTTTACAAATCTGAGGTCCTAGCACGTAAAATTCTTATACTGAGATCAATTATGTACACGTTATACGTTTGTGATCATGGCGCATGAAACTGTGCCGAAACATCGGGGAACAAATAAACTCACAAATCTTGGAAAATATCCCGTTTTTAGTGAAAATTATTGTATTTCGTTGTTCTGAATACTAATATTTTATGATTTTCTTCCATTTTAATAAAATTGGCAACCCTAAATGGCCTCAATTCATTCGCGCCCCCCTCACTAAGCATTGAGTGTATCAATCATAGATTTGTTTGAATTTGGTCTTATTAATTAAGTAAATCAAATACGAGTGTATTGGTTGCATTAACCATTAACATTTTATCGGTCATTTTATTCAGACTTTTTGTTGATTGGTATCAGTATTAAGTTTGTATGTGTCGAGTCGGTCCTCCGAAACAAAATCGCGAAATAGTTGGGTTTATTTGCCAAAACATGTAGAGAAGTTATTTAAAAAAAAATATCATGTAAACGTGCACGGAGCGCCGCTAACTGTAGATGGCATGCAGAATTAACTATAGTTCGAGACAGAAGCATAACTACGAGCGTTCACGATTGTCTCTTTCTACATTATGAACCTTTACAACCTTGAAATAATTGCGAATGCTTTATTTCATTCATTTAAATTTTACGGAATCCAGTTTTTGAAGTTTCAATACCAACCTTTTCATTAAAATATCGCATCTAAAACAACGCTATTAAAGCTCAATTTACATTCCAAGCCGACTTGAAGAGACACGCATGATAAGGGCGACCACACTCGCCAATTACGGACGAACCGCCAATTAGTTGGCGTGCGTTGGCGCCCAACACGGGGCCGTGATGTCGCATACATTGTGATCATTATCCCACAATTTCACGCGTCTTTATTATGATTTAATGTCATATTTCATAAAACTTAGCGGTATTTTCTACTATGGGACATTATTTTACAGTTTTAAAAGTGTTCAATAATATTTACAATTAATCAATAGTTCCGACAAGCACGCTTAGTTTTAAAGTAAAACAGATTACCGCTGCTTTTGGCGCCCAAAATGGTACTTATATTTCAAGTAAAAATAGCTTCCTCATTCAAATTGTTTCAGAATTGTTTACAAGTAGACATATTCAAACAGTGTCCCATAAAACCCCAACTCACATATTCATTAGAAACCTACTTATCAATATTCAAAGTTTGAGATGGACACGTGCCGTATCCCGGATGAGAGAGACCTACCTACCTATCTCTGTCCAACATTTTAATCAAGACTATCACGGGGTCTTTTTATAAACCAAACGCACGCTTCTTGATTGTTAAATCTACGGATATTGTCGTTTGTGTTTTTTCCTTTTTTAACTTAGAATTAGATTGAAGCATCGTAGGTGGCCCCACTCAAGTAATAAAATGTACATTTAAAAAGTTATGATTTTCCCATCATCAACATAAACATTCATAATGGCTTTTCAATAAGAAACTAGTTTGTTCACTAAGTAGGAACAGGAAATATTGAAATTACCTATTCGTTCATAAAATGAGGCATTTAGTGTAGGGTGACAATAAGATTCATTATTGAGGTATTTACGCAATAAGCCAGAGACAACGAAGTAATTTGAGCATAACGTTGTTCAATCAAACCACCTTGTCTTTTAAAAATACCCTTTGCGTCTGATCTTGATCTGAGTAGATGGAATCTATTGGGGATTGGGAAAAGATATATGAGCAACCGGCTTCTATAAAAATACAGTTTAAAACACGCTGGCTATCAATTGTCACCTACCTTTAAAGGTGGGCGCACACCGATTCCAAAATACATACCGCAGCCGCAATGAACAAACGCGGTCGTGAACAGAACGCCTCAGGGTATGGGGGGAAGGGGGGAAGGGGGATGCGGTCGGTTCCCTTTGAAGTCCCGCCGCCGGCGCCTGTTCGCGAAAGCTCGGTAACCAGCGCTTAGCTTTGTTTTCTAGTTAAATAATAGACGTTTACAAATTGCCAACTGTTTGGGGCTGGTTATGGGCTGATATTTTGGGTGGTGCAATATTTGTGCAATATGGTTACTCTATAGACCGTGCACTGCTGCACCTTAATAGATATAGTTCTAGCTTTGGTTTTCACGGTCAGCTCCACTTTCTGACTTTATCGAGTCGCGATTAGTCAGTAGTTTTCGCTTTAGACTTCACGATCAGCACCTCTTTCCGACTATATCGAATCGCAATTAGATAAACAATCTATACAATCTAATAATGGCCCGGCTAAACTGAAACGATTCATAGACATGTTTCTACAATTTCTATATGAACTTTACAAGATTTGAATTTTTCTTCAACACTTAAACAAACAAAAGCTTCATGTTTGTATTGACTTGTAAGGTATGGGATAGCTGAGTACGAGGGGTGTTTAAAGGGCAACGCAGACCACATCACAAGGTAGGTGTCGAACCATCAAGCCTAGGGCTCTGAATTCACTGTAATCCATCAACAACGTTGTCAAATTATAAGGTAATTTTAATCGCAAAAATGTCATGAATATTGTATAGTGCGCGTATGATGTAGGGCGACCACGCAGATACAGCTTATTTGAGGACATCTGGTACACTATGAAAATTATGAATCTGTTTACAAATACAGCATATATGTGTGCATCATTGATTAGAAATATTTTGTCATTAGGATTTTTTAAGCAAAAAGACATGCCATTTAAAAAAAATATTACTACGACTATAGTTTTAATGCATTAAATATAATAAGAGCAATATATAAAACATCGGCGACCTCGGTGGCGTAGCGGGCGAGTGCCCGTCTGAGGCGCTAATTTACAGTTGTATTTTCCACTTCATTTAATTTTTTTTTCTCTTATATTGTTGCACATAATGCATCTCCCTATATTATCAAATCTCTCTAGCCCCAAAGGTTTGCTGGAAGAAAACTCTTGTCAGGGTTAAGCTCGCCTATGTACATGACCTTTGAAATAACCATTTATGTATCATGTTTCTGTGTGCAATAAAGAATTACAGAATTACAAGCGCAAGGGGTTCGATTCCCGCTGCGGGACAATTAATCAACAAGATACCAGTTACAAAATTCTAGTTAATGCAATTTATAAGTGATTTCAAATAAAAAAAGAAATTCCATATGACACGATCATTGTGTCTACTTTTTGTTTAACTCACCCAGCTAGTCCTTTTTTGGACTGTACCTGCTAAGTCCGGCACGGGCCCATAGCGCCCTTTGACATGTTAATTAGGGTCTAATATTTTCCCGTGTTTTTATACATGTCGAATCATGTTTAATTCAAAATATTCTGCAAATAGCTTTATTTAGCCTTGGGCACTTAAACTTAGGACTCTTAAACATTGAAATTAATATATTCATGGTATTGGTTTAGACGCCCCTAGACATTATCAAAGATCCGAGCTATGGATCTATTAAGATATCCTCATGCATGCGATCTGAGTAAGTATCTGAGGTACCTACGACGGGATGAAAATATCTGTTCTTAAGAATAAAGTTGTTTTTAAAGTCCACTGAAATCTATTGCCACTTATTGCCTCCCCTATCGTATAAATAATACAAATGACTGTCACATTATGACGTCATACATAACGTGACGTTATCAACCAATTTGCATACGAGTGGGTAATCTAAAACGTTTCCTTTGATGTCTTTATTGTTCGTATCCTGTTTAACCTTTTAATTTCTGTGATATTTTTCTGAAACTGAAACTGAAACATTTTTAATTCATCAACAAATTTTTTGGTAGCTCCCATTTCATCGTTTTCAGGCCACCATTCACCAATACACAATTGTACATGTCTTATTGTAGACCACTAATGTGTGGCCGTGGTAGCCCCTGAAGAATAGGTCCCTCCATATCTACCTACCCGCGGATGTCGTAAGAGGCGACTTAGGGAAAACAGCTAGGGAATGGGCAGCAGCGTCCCCTATTTTAACAACGATAGCTTTAACTGCGCTCGCCAACCCGCGTACCAAGCGTTCCGAGTATGGGCAAGCACGTCCTACGGTGAATGATGATTATGATATTTCTGTAATTTGCAAATATTTTACTTAGAAATAATTGCCACAATTCTTCAATACACAAACGGACATGTTTGATTGTAGACCGCTAATGTATAAAAAACATTTAATATGAATTGGTAAGGATAAGAATAGCTAGTAAATGTTTTAAATAACATCTTTAATGTACATTATATAACCAATGGAATTTAATGTTAACTGCCGTTCTTAATCTTTACTACACGATCGTCAAATATAAACTGTTATTTGTGTACTATAAAGAGTTAAGTACGACGGTTGAGATTCCTACGAAAAAAAGCAAAACTAAAGTTCATCAACAGTCAAGTTTTACGAATGATGAGTTGAGAATTCTAGTGGGGAAGAAAGGACTTGAAATATTTTAGGGCGTGCCTCTTACTCGCTATCTTGAATACCTACAGATATTTCTACTCCTGAGTTGCAGACATATTTTTTTTATTTTTATAACTCTATAAAGAATCATTATCATAATTTCAGCCGTAGGCAGTCCACAGCTGAACATGGCCTCCCCCACAGATTTCAAGAGCGAATTCCTATCATGTGGAGGGATTAGCTCATATAGACCACGCTAGGCAAGCGGATTGGCGAGCGCAGAAACCAAAACCAGTAAGTATTCTTAAAACGGCGATAGGCTTGCAACCTGTCTGGAATACTCACAACTGCTAAATGTGGGCATGTGCCAAATGTTCTGACATGCCTCTGACTACCCCCTTAGACATCTTCAAGAATCTGATCGCCTGGAGATCTGAGAGGATGCCTACAATTCTTGGAGATAAAAGTCGTCAACTATTTCTTTTTTATAAAGAATAACAAGCAAATTACCACAAAAATGCAGACACCAAATCATCAAAAACCCGTCACATAAACCCACATCCTGCAAAACCAGAAATAGATTCAAGTTCAGAACTGGATGTTGTGGTTAAACTACAAAAAGTGCGCCCAGGCATTAGCAATTTGATTACATCCGAGATTAGAAACAACGCCCTCTGGAGTGCGGGTAAACGTCACGTAGTGAGCGCGTACGGGCGGCGCATCTTAATGCGCACTATTAGATGTCCTGTCTCCTTGTTTGTTATACATGGTCACTCTACAAGATTATGAGCACTCTACAACTATCTCAACTTAATCCGTCTCGAAGGACCAAATGTTGCACTATGTGGACTGTATGTTCCTAAAACCTATATGTTCAAGTTGTTTGTTATATAATATATGGTCACTGTCATCATCATCAGCCTGAAGAAGTCCACTGCTGGACATAGGCTTTCCCCAAAGAGTGCCACGACAAATGGTTTTGATTTTTGTCATCCATATCATTCAACTTAAATGCTACCCTAAATTTTGACCACCTGATAAGAACCCGCAACTTCGCCTTGAGTCGGAAAGGCGAAAATCTTGTGCAACTATCAGTTTAAACAGTGTGTAGGAAAAAACACACATACAATAAAAAATAATAATATTGAATTAAAACCACGGACTTACCTAGTTATAACTTGTTTGAGTTCAAGGCTGACCAAGGCCAGGTCTAACTGTTTCAAACTGAGATAGAAATCATAAAATCAAAGATGATATTATGTGAGAAATAACATTGTTGACATAAACATAGCATTTTCTATTAGTATGAATATGATGATAACACAATAATGTCAACAAAGAAAAAATTAATGCGTTGATGCTAATCTGGGATTAAAAATACATTAATTCCAAGAAATATTACATAATCCCAAATACCATTCCAATTTATGATTAAAATAAAAGCTAAGCTTGTGGTTTTAAGTATTTTGAGTAAAAGGAATTTTAGAATTCAAATAGCAAAAACGCCACCTCACGATTCAGATTCAAGAAGTTTTAAAGAACTTTCATATTTTTAAGCAATACAACTCATAAATAGAATGACATAATTGAAGCCATGGTTACTGTAATTTATGCTTTATATCAATGTAATAGGTAAGGATTTATATTTAAAATTACTCGGTATCTCAAATAAATCCGATTTTTTGTATCATGTTATGTCACTGCGAGACGCGGCTTAAGATAAGCCCAGCTTTTTGCTATTAGCTTTTAAATGTTTTGTTGTGATGAGATAACGTGTAGCGTATTAGGTTTATGAAAATTGCTCGAGAATTTGGGATCCTTGTTTTTTCGGTCACTCACTTTATTTTGACATTAGGATTTTAACTTTAGACATTTAATTATTTTTTATATTTTATTTTAATTATGTGATTCACGGAATTTGTAAAATAAAAAATCTTTAGCTTTATGAAAATTGGCTGACAGTTTCGAATTATTGTCCTTCTGCCACTATCTTTAATTTGTCATTTGGATTTTTAGTTAGATATTTTTCGTGCCTCATGGAATTCGTAGTTATACAAAATGGTTCTTATATGCTAACTAAATCAACAGTGCATATTTTTCAGGATATTTTATCAAATTATGATGATTTGCAAATTTTTCAATATTCTGAAAATATATAAACCCTTGGTCACCCCAAAAAAATTGCTATTATAGCAAGCCGGCAAATTCCAATACCATTTGTTATTTTAATTAACGACTTATTTTTACGGCTATGACATTTATACCCTCAATAAATTCATAAACTTAATGGTATAACTTCGAACTAGCGAGGTGCGGCCCTAAGAACTAAGTAAAAAATTACTCGATGAAAATGGTCAAGTAGGTCCGATTATCGACTCGACTACATCACTAATCTGACGTAATTGGCGACTCTATTCCATAAAAATAGAGGTGATAATCGAACGAAGGTCAACGGAATTAATTCAATTCTAATATCAAGAAGGCGGGCCGGCCGATGCTACCGCGATACGCAAAATGGCCGCCCAGCGAATAATAATTAAAGATTATTTATCGCATAATGAGGAGTTATACCACTAATGTAAGGGTGTGGACACAATGCGAAGATAACGCCATGTTTTTCAAGTTGCGTGCAGGTTGATCACTAATATTAGCGGGTACATTGTTGTTGATTGTCAGCTGGATTGGATGTATTTATAAGCGCGTATTTATCGTAAATATAATCTACATGTACTTGTAACAAGTTCTAGTAAAACTAATTGAAAGAAGATGTGCAAGCTTTGTTCGAAAAAAAAAAATTTAACTAGCTTGAGCAAAGCCGAGGGGCTTTCCCGTGGATTTTAGATAAATAAAAAGTAGCATATATGCTATTCTAGGTATAGAACTCTATATATTCCAAGTTTCTTCGAAATCGGTTGAGACGTTACGGCGTGATTGAACTACAAAAATCCGCACAAACTTTCGAATTTATAATAGTAGTAGGATAGGATGCCATGTTTTGACAGTTTTAGACTTAAGACATATTTAGCGGAAAAATCGCGGCGTTATTTCGTTTCTGCGTGACAAGCTGAAGTCCGACGGCTTTTTTTTTTCGCTCAGATATAGGGCTACTGGTACATTTAAACTCGTCACGATGGATATGTCGTGGAATTCCGCCGAAATGTCCCTAGGTTTGAGGTGCATAAAACAGAATAGTCATTTTTACTTACTGAATAAGAAGTCTTCAATAACTTTAAACCTTAATATCTGAATATTGTACCCAGTAAAACAATATATTCACCGCAAACTGTCCCTGAAAAGTCAAAGCCCAAACAAATAATTCAGGCAACTCGCAGACTGAACAAATCTCTCACGTCTACCTCCCCTTAATCACTTAAACCGTCGCTAAAAGCCTCCCTACGCATAAAATATTCATAGTTCCGTCTGTCTGCACTAAGCTTTCAAATCTAGGTGTAGGTAAGAAGGTGCAAGGTTTTTTAAAGGATGTAAGTAGGTGACACTTTGATGTTGAATGTGGGTGACTGGGCAAGCATTTTGCAGTTAGTTTTTACACGTCTCTTCGACCTAATATTTCTGTATGCGTTTATATGAGTTTTTTTTCGGAGAGTATTTAGATCGATTTTCTTATTTAGAACCGTTATCTAAATTCGGTGGCTATGTATGTTTTTTTTTAAATATTTTTATACAATATAGAACGGTGGTAGGTAATTTACTGACGGCCATCCGTTCGGCACCGTTCGACAAGGAAACTAAGCATGAAGACTGATTTAGATGAAGCTTTAAGCAAGAAAATAGCATGCGAGTATCTGCAGGATAGCCTGGTTTACTCTCAAGGTAATGTCTATAAGCGAAAATTCAGACATGCGGTTACAACATTCGACTTTATCTCCTTTCGAATATCGCATCTTAGAGGTGAGATACTCTCTCCATCTGAACGAGGCTTTAGTTACCAGTCCACCTAAACACATCTTTATCAAGCAAATAACAAGATTGATTAAATATTTGTTATTTATCGATTTCGGCTCTGAACGGATAAACCTGGCCGTGATATAAGATTATTTGATTTATTATTGACAGAATACATTAAGAAAACTTTTTGATTTGTGAACTTAGATTAAGTTTCTTTATGGGCGACGTGGTGCCTGGTTATCGATGTTCATTTTCGAACAGATTAAGTCAAAGTCAAAAGGCGTTTATTTCAATAAAATCACTGATCACTTTGAAAAATAATTCATTAGTGCACGACCGAGCTCTAACCCACGATCTTCGGATCGAAAATCAGGGTACCTCACACTAGACCGACACGGCTATCTAACAATTATAATGATATAGTCACAGACCGTAAAAGAACCGACAGGACATCCAGGAAGTACTTGTTATTCCAGTAGCGGAATAGTTTGGCCGGACGCGGCTGAGCCCGGGTTGGTAGGTTGTATAACTGCTAGACTTATTGTCTAGTCCACAGTACCTAGACTAGTGTTCAATATCTAGTTTTACTTAGTTTTCAAAACATCACCGATATGGTCCAAAAACGTACACTAAGGTTTTAGTCCCCTTCCAACCCCCTTCCAACGGTCCCATTCACACTCGCCCTATACACCTTTCCCGACTTCGTTCGTTCATTTTATCTGCAAGACCAAACCATCAGAGTTATACCTTCTCCATCCTCATCACTACGCCATTTCACTACACAACCGTATCAGTCACCTAATCGTTTTATTTTTTTTATAAAACTGAGATGGCAAACAATCGTATAGTAGCCCCCCCCCCCCCCCCCCCCATCACCATACTTTTGTGCCCGGCAGAGGGAGCGCAAGTGTTAATGTCACCCATCCAACTGATCGTGCTGAATGTTGTACAACCTAGACACACCAAGAGCGCATCACTAGACAATGATGACGCGATTCGATAAATAGAGCTCAATTTACACTCACGGAAAAAAACGCAAACTTCGAAATTTAAAATGATGACAGCTTTTCGGCACGCGATCGGGATTAGTATCCGTCCCGGCTCATTAGTAGAGATGCGCGCACGCCCATTGCGCCCGTCGGACGCACGCGACCGCGGGTGTGTTACCGGCTTTACGTCTTGTGCGATTTCTTCGCTCCAATAATTGGAACAGACAGTGGAAACATCCCCTATACTTGTGTTTTAGACATTTATCTAAACACAAAATTATCATGTATTTTGCGTAGACATAGAGTCTAAAGCTAGAGAATAAAGAGAGTAAACAATTTTTCAAAAATATTGTAGTTTGCATAATGTGTCCGCTGTGGACGTTCTACGGCTGAAATTATGATGATGAACTGTGCTGTGAAATAATTGTATTATTTAGTGAAATATGCTTTAGTGCAAGAGCGAAGTCACGGGCAGAAGCCAGTTCAAGAATAAAAGCCCTATATTCTGCATAACGATAGGCCAATTACACCGCATTAAAATTAGGGTAGATGCACCATTCCCAGCATGTCACCTGAAGACGGCGCGTGTCCTACACAAAGTACATTTTTATTATCCCTGTCACTGACACGTGAATACCCTGAGCAAGACGTCAAAAAGGGCAATTTGGTGCCGCTCCAGCGATATGGCATTATACTATGTGGATTTTATTAAGCGTTTCATATTCGGGGAGTTATTGACTTGATAAAGGGTGCGTACATGACATTTGAATTATTTATTGCAATTCAATTGGTGAGCGGGATCTTTGAAGTCATACAATTCAAGTACAAGTATCTACTTAAAATATTTATCGCTAACTTAGATCGATAAATGATTAAAATCAGACATCATTCCATAAAAGCAATTTTATTCATATTTTATATTAAAAAATCAGGATTAAAAAGCGCAGAAATCATTAAGCTTTATTGTTCTTTTCATCCAATGAAGTGCTCCTTTCATTGTCATTCTACCATTTCTAATAGCTCCAAATCGAATTCCGCGCTCACCAACAGATGGGCCCGAGCAGAGTACAAATTCTTCGAACCGATGACAAATTTGCAATATTACATGCGGATTAATGTCCACGCACCATTTTTTAGGGTTAAATTGTCTTTTCTGGATCACCCTTGTACATTTTTTAATCAAACACCATCACGCAATTCCAGCTCTATGTCATCGGATACAAGGATTATTTTCGCTCGGGGTTGTATGTGATGTAAGTCATTAAGATTGTGAGGAGGCGTGAGATCGCAAAGGGTGATTCCCCACGCTAGATGGCATCCGTACGATGGTTATCATAATCCCTGCATTGACATGATGTGATGACACATGTCGTGCAGCGGTGTTCAAAAATGTCGTTTTAAAAATCCAAGCGGATGCTGCCGAGGTCAGGTCACCCTTATGTTAAAACTATAGAGTTCAATTTTATTTAAACTGTTATGTAGTCCCTGGGAAGGTTTTGTACGAACCATTCACAATGTAGATTTTGTTTTTATACGAAGATCGATTTGAGCTTAGTCTGTGCTGGATATATTTGCTCTTCTTTATTTGCTTTCCCTGTGTCAAGAGCAAATTTTGTTTACTTGCGAATGATTATTTTTAATTCTGTTTTAGCGACAGTGGTCGAACACAGTTCAACAATTATTATGTGTAAAATAATAAAATCTACAATGACTTTCATATATTTTTTTAACTATTCTCAATAAAATCTATTATTATCATAACTAAATATTAATAGCGGTCACATTTACTTACAACAATTTTAATTTTACATGTTTTTATTTTTGGTTCTTTAAAACGTAATACTGCCTCGTTTTTCAGTTTTGGAAAATGATTTGAAGAGTCAATAGAATTGCTCTTCGGAAGCAATCACTGACTACCGTATTACCGTAGATTAAAATACCCAACAAAAGACCAAGGGTAGTAAATAGTAATACCAAGCCCTTGCAATTACTAAAACGGGGCAAACTGTAGAATCATAGAAAATTACAGGATTCCGAACAACAAAGGAACCCCTCACAAAAATCGACTATGAATACGACTAATGGGGACAATTTTAATATGGGGTTGGGAACAATTAGATTTTTAAAAATGCTCGATGGACAGTCTTGGAGTAGATTTTTGAGATAAATTCTGTTGTTTGGAGTATTAGGGGGAGGGAAATCATAAATTTGGACGAATTTCAAAATGAAATTTGGATTACGAGAAAGTAGAGTAACCAACTAAAAATCGATCCAATTAAGAATTAAAGAAAAAAGTTATACATAAAAGTTGATGAGATGACCGTGAGAAGGAATATATCTGTAATATTCGCTTAAAATATTTTGACCTATGTCCTTCGTACATGAAATATACTGTATGACTTAGGTACCCTATTTTGAAACCATAACGGGGACTTTTAATCTTCCTCAACCGAAGTACACTCCACTCGATATTCACGACGCAAAAATGGAAATAGTACAGTCGTACGCAAAAGCCCTCGCGACAAATGAACATCGTGAACTCGAGAGGTCATTAAAACCGATCTAAAAATGAGGAGTGGGAGGGGGAGGTTTCGAGAACTCCGTAATTGGACCAGGGAGGGCCAAATCGTATTCGAGCCAGGAGAAGCGGAAAGGCGGCTCAACCGGCTATAATTAACAACAAATATGGGTGAATCGATTCTGAAAAGTGCTATTAGGTACCATTATTTTGAAGTACTATACCTACCAGAGAGTATAGTGGTGGCTAGAGACTTCGCCTTTTGTTCCTATCGCAAAGTAAAAGGTATTCCTTTCAATAAAATCACTATATCTTAGAAACTGGGTGAAGCTACGCCTCGTTCCTCCTCGTTCCTCGCGGCCAAGCCTAGAAGGGTCATCCCATTTTCCGATTTCGAAATTTATTAGTAACTATTTGAGAAAACGCTTTCACTAAAAAAACAAATGTCCTCCTTCCTCAAACTTGGTGTCGGTTTAAGTTTAGTTTTTAATCAAATTATCAGTTTACATACCGCACTCCGTTTGAACACGGCTTCATACAGAGCAGCCTATATTCTACATTTCCTACTACTATTGTAAATGAGGAAGTTTGTAAGGATGTTTGGATGTTTGTGGTTCAATCACGGCAGAGCGGCTCAACCGATTTAGAGTTCTTTGGCTAGAATAGCATATAGACTACATTTAATCAAGGTACCACGCAATTGAAGCCGAGGGCGTAAGCTAGTCAAATTCAAAAGGCGTTTATTTCAATAAAATCACTAGGATCACTTTGAAACTTCTTAGAAACTAGGTGAAGCTTTGCCTGTTCCTCGCGACCAAGCCTAGAAGAATCAGGCAACAAACACGGCTTGGTGCCTATCATTTTTTTCGATGATCCTTTTTCACAAAATGGAATTTAAGTAGACCATAAGTTTACCATTCAGGTTGCGCAATTACTTCAAACCTAAACATCGGTAATAAAGAGAAGCATGTGGGAAAAGTAAACTTATTTACCAACTGCGGTCACATTATCAATATTATTGGCTGTAGTGTGTTTTTTCAAAACTGTTTCCGTAATTGTTACCAAACAGGGGGCCAGTAATCGGTAGTTCACTGTAATAATGTATGTATTAGCTGGAAATACTTCGCGGTGACTAAACACTAAACAGCCCCATCCAGCACAGTACCAACAACATTTGCGATCTTGTTTAGGCGGTGGCTTAAGTTGACAGTTTCAACCATTTAAGGTTCAAATTGGTGTAAAATAGCGCTGATCCGCTCGTATCCTAAAATACGTTATGGCCTAGGGTCTTCGTTTCTTGTCCTACTAATCCTACTTATATTTATTATAAATGCGAAAGTTTGTGAGGATGTTTGGATGTTTGTTGTTCAATCACGCCGTAACGGCTCCACCTATTTCGTTGAAACGTGGAACAGATAAAGTTCTTTACCTAGAATAGCATTTAGGCCACTTTTTATAAAGGTACCACGAGAGCGAAACCGCGGGCGGAATCTAGTAATATTATAAATGCGAAAGTTTGGCTGGATGGATGTTTTTACTCAATCACGACAGAACGGCTTAATGGATCTGGATGAAATTTGGCACTGATATAGATTAAAGTCTGGAATAGCACATAGGCAATTTTTATCCTCCGCGAGCGCAGCCATGGGCAGAAGCCAGTAATTAATATAAACAAGCAATAATTTATACTAATCTCGTGATTTTAATTGAAAAGACCACACAGCGTGTCGAGCGTGAAAAATACTAGCCATAAACAGCAAACGTTGACAAAAAACGATGGACAAAATAAAAGACAAGGCAATTACGTCAACACATTATGTTAATAGGTTCGAGATATGACAACATCGAAAATAATCCGCTTTGTCCAGAGTGGGCATTAGGCCCAGTGGGCCCGCTGGGACGTGTGTCCTTTGATTTTGGATTTCGATGAAAATTAATATACTGGGGTACATGCTTAATGCGGTATATGGAAGCCCCCATCTATATTTATAAGCAAAGAATGACAGCAAAATGTCACAATAAAACCCATCATCATCAGTCTGATGAAGTCCACTGCTGAATATCGGCCACAAATACTGCCATAACGAACGCTCTTGAAGCTTCCATCCACCGACTTCCCGCAACCTTCACAAGGTCTTCGGTCCATCGGATGGGAGGTTTTCCAACACCGAGTCGTCCGGTTCGTGGTCGCTATTTGAGTACTTTTATTTCCCAACGGTTGTTGGTTCTGCCACTATACATTATGTAATAAATGCTTAATAGAATAGGCTTAGAACTTAACAGTTGAAGGCAACCAAATCGAGAAGACACCGACAATTCGTGAGATAAATGGCGGTTGAATAAGGGCTCTCAGAAACCGCAAAATCGCCGTAAAAAGCACCTTTTTTGCCATCATTTATAACCGTGAATAAAATGAGAAACTATAAAACTTAAACACCACTTAATCGTTATAATTCACCTGTCACGAAAACAAACATTTACGAACTAGCGGTAAGATCGTAAGATGGATCATAATTATAGGGTATTCCGTTCCTCGTTTGGCTCCCCGCAACCACACGCGACGAAAAGCGTCAAATAACTCGTTAAATGCCCCTCACAAATAGAAATATTACTCATAACATAATCCCCATAATAGATTTAACCTGCCATAAAATCATATTCACATTTTTTTGTCTACGTATTTGCGGAGGGTAACCACTGTGCGTATTTATACCAAATTGCCGATTACTACACAATGGTTATGAGAGGTTATAATACTTAGTCATAATTCGTGTTATTTTTAGTACGGATAATCGAGGGGTAGGTTGGGGTAAGTAGTGAATTGGATTTAATATTTTCATTTTTAGCAACAGTCGGTGTGAAATTGGACGCTCGCTGGAGGGTTATTTTGAGGGTAGGATAGGGTTAATCCGACGATTCAAGTGGTTTCAATAAAAGGGTACATGCACTTGCAAATTATGTTATGAATATATTCCTTGTATTCCCTTCCTTCCTATACCACAGAATACCACTTTACAAGGTACGGCTGGGGATTATTTTTCAATTTGAATAACCGAGGACTTTCATTACAAGTTTATTATGTTTTCGTACGTTATACTTATCTTGACTTTATACTAATAATGGCGAAAGTGTTTTAGTTGCATGGTCCTCATTTTACGCAGCAACCGAGCAATTAATGTCAAAGTCAAAGTCAAGAGGCATTTATTTCAATAAAATCACTAGGATCACTTTGAAACGTCTTAGAAACTAGGTGAAGCTATGCCTGTTCCTCGACGTTACTTTTAGCATGGATATATTCAAAGAGCCGAAGTGTGAGTTATAATCCTCCTTATCCGGGTACTACGCGAGCGAAGCGAACTTTCATAACTATGTTCAAAAAATTCGAATACTTCATGTGACAGTAGCTAACCCAATAAAAACTAGATGAATGGTGCTTTATTTTATAACTTCATTTATCACCAACAAACAAAAATAAACTCTATTTTAAAGCGGGCTTTTAAAGAAAATCTGAAAAATCAAATAGAACTCGCTCACAATGCCATTGGAAACGAGATTAGGTCTGGAATCTAAAATCTAGACTGCCACCCTCGTCCGGGGGAGGTAGGAGAAGTGGGCCAGGTGGGGGTGGGGGGGGGGGGGGCTGAACTGGGACTTTCTAGGCAATTACCATCCGGTGGGACGTGGATCGCTCGCTCTAGAATCTTATTGAATATGTACTTGTGTACGCTTTGGCTGAGTTCAATATTGGAGGTAGTTTTGATTTCTAGTTTCTAGGAAAGACCCTGGTCCTTTGTATTTTAATGAAATCGCCAATAATGCTTTTCATATACAGGCTTATAAACACCTACATACATATATTTAAAATAACTGAAGGTTCATCATCATCATTTCAGCCGTACGACGTCCACTGCTGAGCATGGCCTCCCCCACAGACAGAGTAAATTCCTTATCATGTGGGGGGATTTGCCTATACTCACCACGCTGGGCATGCGGGTTGGCGAGCGCAGTTAGAGCTATCGTTGTTAAAAAATGATGGATGCTGCTGCCCATCCCTAGCTTTTTTCCCTTAGTCGCCTCTTACGACATCCGCGGATAGGTAGATATAAATATAAATATTCCGGACATATCACACACTGTCAACTGATCCCAAACTAGGCATAGCCTGTACTATGGGCACCAGAGACCGATATACATAATAGATATATATTTAACACCCAGACACAGAAAAAACATCTGTGTTAGTCACAAATGTTTGTCCAGTGCGGGAATCGAACCCGCGACCTCTAGCGCAGAAGGCAGAGTTACTACCAACTGAGCTATGAGGCCAGTCGGCCCTCCATACGTGAAGGCAGAGTTACTACCAACTGAGCTATGAGGCCAGTCGGCCCTCCATACGTGAAGGCAGAGTTACTACCAACTGAGCTATGAGGCCAGTCGGCCCTCCATACGTGAAGGCAGAGTTACTGCCAACTGAGCTATGAGGCCAGTCGGCCCTCCATACGTGAAGGCAGAGTTACTACCAACTGAGCTATGAGGCCAGTCGGCCCTCCATACGTGAAGGCAGAGTTACTACCAACTGAGCTATGAGGCCAGTCGGCCCTCCATACGTGAAGGCAGAGTTACTACCAACTGAGCTATGAGGCCAGTCGGCCCTCCATACGTGAAAGGCGAAAAACAGCATCGAAAGTCTCGGCCTAACAAAAAGCACAACACCGCCCGCCTGTACACGTAACGACTTCTCCACACCACTGTACGCACAATGAGATATCCTACAAAGCTCTCTGAAGGGTGCCGGCTGGGTTGACGCTTTTAAAATTATTACTCCCCTTACCCCATCCTCTCCTGCGACTAGGGTTGGGAAGAAATTCGGTATTATTTAGCCGACCGGATTTTATGATGAATTATGTTAATTCAATGACTTATGAAGTTATGAGTTACTTATCTTATAAGTTAGTAACAGTATAAGATATTTTGAAATTAAACGGTCAGAAACGGGAATGTTACTAAGCTATGCTTTCCACCATAACGCCTAAGACACTATAATATAGTAGATAAACATTGAATTTCGGAACTTATTATGGTTACTTTTTGATGGTTTTATTTGTGAGAACGGTTTTTGCTCCTCAAGCCGGACGCAGCGGCTTTCCAATGAGGAGCAAAAACCGTCCAACCCTTCAGCTCGTCTCAACCCTTTTGATTATTTTATAGTGGTTAGTTGAATATTGACTATTCTTAGGGAGGCCCGATCTATTTGTTGGGTTTCTCGAGTGCACGCTGAATGAAGCGTGTCATTGTTTTAATAATTTAGAAGGTTTAAGAAGGTCTCCTGGCCTCATGCAGCGTTCAAACGGTAAGGGATACGTTATCTAAAGTATATCTTAACATCAGCAATATGTCATGCCTCGGCGATATCGCTCGACCCAAACTCAAAATCGACTTTATTTAGTAAACGTAAGGATAATTTTGAAATAAATTTTATTTAAGATATCGCTTCCCGTTTTGTATTCAGTTTCATACTCACTCAATTAGACAGCAGTTGCAATGACGGTAACGTCAGTCAGGGTCTAAATTATTGATTACTAGCTTGCGATCGCGGCTTCACGCGTGTGGTACCTACATAAAAAGTAGCCTATTCTAGAAAAATAACTTTATCTATTCCAAGTTTCAACGAAATCGATTGAGCCGTTACGGCGTGATTGATCAACAAACATCCAAACATCCTCACAAACTTTCGCATTTGCAATATTAGTAGGATGAGTAGGATTGTGCCGTTTAGATTGCGGAAATCTTCCAAAATAGGGGAATCCCTATTATCTGCTTGTCATGTGACAAAGATTTCTCACAAATAAAGGCGCAATAACAATTTAATAACTCATTAACAATACCCTATAAATACAGGTCGTAGGTATAGCGAACAATCAACAATTCGTAGATAACAATCTAGGCGGTGCGTTCAAAGACTGACGCATTTGAGACTGAAACAGGCCGACGAGTGCGGACTGTAGAGTGCTCCTAGCATGATTCGTACTTCCGATTTTGGTATCGACCATAGACGGTAGCGGGTTTCGTACGTACAAAAATCTAAATAAGATCTTCTTCTTCTTCCTGCCCTTGTCCCGCATTATGTGGAGTCGGCACCACATGTTTGCTTCTTCCACTCCTTCTCTTACCCGTCATTCACTCACTTCTTTCTTACTCAAGTCATCTTTAATACAGTCCATCCACCTTTTCTTCGGCCGACCTCTAGTCTTATATCTATCCATATTTCTAATATACCTAACGCTCTTCTCGTTACATGACTTTCATCCCTCCTCATGACATGCCCATACCATGCTAACCTATTACTTCTCAACTTTTCCGTCACTGGCGCTACTTTAAAACTCCCCCTGATGTACTAAATTAGATCTTCAACATTATTTGGTGGTATTTTGCAGGTACGTTTAGGCCATGAAATTCGTTGAGGTCCGTTTTGGAGGCAATAAGACTTCATAGTAGGTCCGATTATTTTAGTCGATTGTAATTTTTCACTTCTTTCAAACGGACACTATTTTCATTACAGAAAGAGAAAAAATAAAAAACTTGAATAGCCTTCTGCGTTTGTTTGGTATAAAATACATTTCGCCATGACACGTTATACATTGCGTACGCTATCCAGTTGCGGAAATCTGCTCATATTGTCTGCCACTAGGTAAGCCTTTAGTTACTAGTACTAGGATAGCCTGTTACGTGATTTTCATAGACATTGCTGTCTATTTTATCAAGTTTAATTAAGATTATTAAGGTTCCGCAAGATTTTAGAAACAATGCTTTCGGCCCTGGCTTGGGTCTTAGTAATCGGCCATTGTGAGGAGTCATCCGGTTCAAGGGCAGAATGTGGACTAGCTTCCGGCATCGGAACCTAATGACTGTTCGATCGATTGTGGGTGGAATACTTATTAGATCGGTCTGAGGTCCACTTATGCCTTTTTTCCTTTACAAAATACGGAATTTTTTTATGTTATTGGCCTCTCCAGACCAAAAACCAGTATGGGGAAAGGTTAAGTGCGTCTCCTAAGCATACACAATATAATATTATTACGCTAGTGTATACAATGTAGAACTAAGTACAGCATTGTGTGGTCACTGAACTTTTTTTTAAATTTCATATATCATGTAAAGTTTGTGACTTGAGTAGGTACTCTGAACTAGACTGAAAAATCTTGAGACCGATTCAGTGAAGAGCTAGAACAGAGAATTTTAAAGAGTAGGAAGGTACTTATCTATTGTTTTGATAATAGGTTGTTGTTTAGAATAATCGCTATCAAAGGTTATAAATAATAAGCGAACTTGTATTTAATAAACCAACTGATAAGTTGCATAAATCCCACTAATATTATAAATGCGAAAGTTTGTAGAAGGTGATTCATAAAAGTATTCCATCCCGAAAGGGTGTTATTCTATCAACGAAAAGAAATGATATTAGCGAAAAAAAACATCAATATTTTCAGTTCAATATTTTTTATTTTTTTCACAAACTTTCTCAAATTAGAACTAATAACTAAACGTACAAGAAGTTCGGAATCAAGATTGCTACCTAAAACAGCTGATTCATTTAGTTTGACCTGATTTGACCCCAAAACAGCTGATTTTCGCGTTGAGTTTTTTCAATGAAAAATGACGAATTTCCAAAAGTCGTAGAACAAACTTTATTGCCAATTGGCTGTAGAATAAGCCCCTTTCGGGATGGTATACATATTATGAATCACCTTGTAGATGTGAAGAAGTTTGTTACTCTTTCACGCCGCAACCATTTGACTGAACGGATTGAAATGAAATTTAGCATGTATCTAGTAAAAAGCCTTGAATAACATATAGGCTACTTTATCTGGGTACCAAACGCGAAGCCGCGAATGGAAATTTAATAAAAAATAAAAGGGCATTTATTCACTAAGACTTCCTACATACAGTTATAAAGATACAATACATGATATAATTACAGAAAACCAAGTTTTGGTATGTAGGTAGACAGGTGAAATGGTCGAGGGTTCAGCTACGCTGCTTTTCAGCCTCGCTAAATGTCTGCTGTCGTCACAGCAGGTTTGATCCTCGGAAGCCATCAGCCGCTATCAGGCGATGAAGAGAAGGGCACAGATCATTATTATAACCTATGTAGGTAGGTAATAAGACTGTTGCAAGTATTTCAAGAATTAAGTCTCTCGCTAACTTGCTTGTTTGCTTGTCGTGACACTTATTATTTCTTAGTTATTCTGTATTATGTCAGTAACCAGGCTGAGGTATGGTGGTCCTGAAAAGGGCCTATGACCGTCGGTGAAAGAATCAGTTAGTTTTACTACTTGTGGGTGTGGATTACAGTGCCCCTCAGAGGCTCCTTTCTAGTGTTGGCCGGGTGTTGTCCAAAGTTACCGGAAATGCATAAAAAAGTAACCTTTTAGTGTGAAAAATAACCTTTTTTTATTTTTTCCAGTATATAGTAAGATTAGAATACTGGTTTTTTAGGAGTTGCAGTCACTGATTTACGAACGAAGTTTAGTTTTGCGTTAGCCAACATTGCGTTCCGTTTCATGTTAATTTCATTAAATATGAAATCACACACAAGTAACCTTTCGAGTAATATTGTAACCTAGACGCAACCTGAAGGAGTTAAAAATCACCTAAAAGGTTACAAAAGTAACCTTCTGGCAACGCTGCTCCTTTCGTGCACATGTCTATTGTCTTCGAATTTTTAGGGTTTAGGATATTGCCTTCACCGTTTGAGAGCACTTGTATAGTGCAAAACAATTTATAACCAATGAGAACTTAACTAAGCTAACTAAAGAAAGTATACCCAAATATGACAAAGGGAGTATAATAATAGTTAAAAATATTAGGTACTAGCTTTCACCCGCGGTTTCGCTCGCGTCTCGTGCCTATATGCTATTCTAGGAAAATAAGTCATTATATTCCTAGTTTCAACGAAATCGGTTGATTACGGCGTAATTGAATAACAAACATCCTCACAAACTTTCGCATTTAAAGGATTACCAGGATAAATCACGATTTATTAGACTCGAAAAGGTTTAATGAAAAGATAGAGTGTTTACTCAAAAAACTTCATCAAGCAAAGCGAAATCAGCAACTCCGTGAACAAGACTCGGAACTTCATTTAGAGACACTTAGCCGCCGGAAAGTCGGGAATATCCATACAAAACACTTTAGGCGGAAACCCCATACGCATCAAGACTCAACAATAGGGATATATCTCGTAATAAAAGCACGGAGCGCCCACATTAAAATCTTATCCCTTTCTTAAATAAAAAATTCACGAAAAAAATAAGAGGAAAAATCTCCCCTCTATTATTCAGTGGGAAACGGTCCCCCTACCGAGTCCAATCCAAATCCACGCAAAGAAAGCACAAAGAAATCCTAACTTTAACGTCGACTATACAAAGTTACAATTGCCTTGGCGAGCCAAGGGGGAGGTTGGGGAAAACTGCACTTTATGTTACGGCGGTAAAGTTGATTTTCGTGCAATGTACGGAGGCATAGAAATTGCGCCTTGGTTAGTATAGTATTTGAAAATGAGATGCAGCGTGGGTGGGGTGGGTTCGGGGGTGGGTTGGGGTGAGTGGGGGTACGAAACCCGAATTACCGGGGCGTGTGTAATGATTTTCCCGGACTCCCGGACGGAATTATGGAGTATCGGAGTATCGGGATATTCGGCTGGATGTTCTTTATAATGCCATTATAATGATTAGAGGAAACTGCCGCTAACTAGATGAATCCGGTTAGAGTGCCTATCGAAGTGGTCTAGTTATAGATGAAATCTTTTGTTTAGCTTAAGAATTTTGGAAATGAGGAAATCCGTAGAAGAACTAAGGACATAGCTCTCAGAATTAGCAAGTTGAAGTGGCAGTGGGCAGGCCATATAGCTCGCAGAACCGACAACCGTTGGGGAGTAAAGGTTCTCGAATGGCGACCACGAACCGGGCGACGCAGTGTTGGAAGGCCCCCCCACCCGATGGACCGACGACATTGTGAAGGTTGCGGGAAGTCGGTGGATGGAGAAGGCCCAAGACCTTTCGTCATGGAACTCTTTGGGGGAGGCCTATGACCAGCAGTGGATTTCTACAGGCTGATGATGATGATGATTATGAAGAATTTTGGAGATTGTTTAAAATTAAATACAACTTAAGCGGCGATGGGCTTACAACCTGCACGTATGGAATCCTCACTATGTACTTCAAAATGTGAGCATAAGCCAAAATGATTGGACGTGCCTCTGACTACCATCATATACATCTTCAAGGATCTGAGAGGTTGTTTTTTTTTACTTAACAGGCAGTTTCTACAGATAACAATGCTTGAGTTGACAGTCCACGATATAACGGTGGGATTTGGGACCATTACATCTCTCAATCCAAGATCTAGGCTGGGTGACCTGTCTCGTCACGCTCCGTCTACGTGTCTCCGATCGCTCGTGAGATTTAAACGCGTGAGATAATGCTGTGAAGGGTACCTGAGGATTTGCCTAATAGAGTACGTAACGGTTTTTTATCTTTCTAGACAATATTTTGCAATTTCTAGACAATATTTTGCAATGACCAAATCGGTGACGTTTTGGAAAAAGGCCAGGTCATGAGTACCCTAAACCGACGAGCATGTATGAGGAATGTGATGAGAGTGAATGAAGCAAAAGAGGTATGTCAGGATCGTAGCAAGTGGAAGACCGTGGTCTCTGCCTACCCCTCTGGGAAACAGGCGTGATTTTATGTATGTATTATGTATGTATGTATTTTGCAATGCCTACATTTCATGTCATAATCATACACAATCGGAAACCCTCTTCCCTACTCTTATACAACCAGGTAAAATGCGGAGGCGTAGCGGATGAGTGCCCGTCTGAGAGGTTGGTGCTTGTTTGATTCCCGCTGCTGGACAAATCTTTGCATAATATGCAAATATTTGTTCCAAGTCTGGGTGTTATGATACTGCGTTATCAGTCAGTTAGTGTGTCAGTAAATGTTTTATAGGTAATATATGTATATTCAGATGAGATCTATATTTAATGAAATGGGTTTAACAAAGCTCATATATAATGTAATGTAATGCATCACTAGCATTGACTCCTGATAACACTAACAATAGTACAATTAGTACCTACAATTAATTAACCTTATCGAGTGCAACACAATAGTAGCGGAAAATTACTGTTTATTTTATATACTGACTGACATATATACATTTATATAAAATATGTAACCACAATTCAAACCGATTTCCAGGCATCAAACTCAACGTGACATGGGAAACGAGTTGAGTAAAAATATATCCAGTACAGCTCTTTAGACAAATATCGAATAGCATCACCTAGTTCATACGACGTATCAAAGTGATCCTTGTGATTTTATTGAAATAAACAACATTTGACTTTGAAACTTAAAGATGCAAAAATTGTCTTTGATGGCAAGAGTTGTGATCGCCTCGGTGTAATCTGGTTCTGGTTCAGTTTGATATTGTTTAGAAAAAATATAATAAAAGCATTTTGATACATTCGACTTTGAGATAAGAAAAATGTGATCAAATCTACACGCAGCAATTAAACGCGAAAGTGCAATCAATCGAATTCCTATATTTGAAAGCCATAGAGGAATTCTACGTAATATTATTAGAAATAAAACATTCGATTCCCGAGATGGAGTGAACGCAAGCGACCCCGAAATTGCCGGCCGCATTCACCCAGACAAAAGCCCTAAAATACACCCCGCGAGCAAAAAGAAAAGCATTTCCATCCCTACCCCTCCTTTATTTAAATTTCCCGCCCAGAGCGGGGGCGGCGATAGGGGCGGCTTCCGCATAACAGAGACGAAACTTAAAACCTAGTAGAAAAGAATGAGACGGTCGTATGTCCACCTGTTGCGTTCGGAGTTTCATATTTTCTCGGCGATTTCTTTTTTCATTTCTTATCGCGTTTCTAAAGGATTTGAATGGTGCGAGCGGTGCATGCGTACTGGGGGCATCGAACAATATTGACGTACGGCTACGACAGGGAGACGAGTAGACGACGGTGTTCTGGTTTTTTATTCAAATAAAGTTTGCAACTTTTCTTACAACCCCCTTCGATATCTAATGCGCTTTTCCACGCGATTATTTTCTAATGTATAGATGAACTCTCACAACCACACCGATGTACTTTTAAGTTTTATGTTGATTGGGATGTTTCCAAGTCGTATAGTATAGACAGGCAAGTTGAATAGCTGTATATCACAGCTATTCAACTTATAAACAAATACTGCGAAATAAATAAATTTCTAAACATACGTAATCACTAGAACAATACTATAATGAATGACACTAAACTTAACCCTTCCAAGTTGACTTTAAGTCCCTATCCATTGCTACATCCCTATGACTGTACTATGGTACAGGATAAATATAACAGCGCGGTAAAAATCCACACGAGTGTCCTGAATCACTTGATATCTAATGTAAAATCAGCTGTTTAAAATTCATTTAAATCTCGATGATTAAGTAATTTTAGTAAACCTGTTTAAGCAATTATAAATAAAAATATAAATAAAAAATAAAATTGAGCTTTCATGCTCTGTTTCAATTAAACTTCGTCTTTTAACTTCGTTGGTCTATATAGCTTTTGGCAACTGTTTTTTAAACCAACATTGCTCTTAGAAATAGCAAGTTGAAGTGGCAGAGGCATACAACCGTTTCGGAATAAAGGTTGCCGAAAGGCGATTATGAACCGGCCACGCGTTGTTGGAAGGCCACCCACCCGATGGACCGACATTGTTAAAGTCGGTGGATAGAAAAGGCTCAAGACCGTTCGTCATGGAACTTGGTGGAGGCCTATGTCCAGCAGTGAACTTCTACAGGCTGATGATGATGATGAAAACTTTTGTAGTTCGTGCTATTTGTTCTGTGGTCAAACCCAGGATGAAGTTGAAGACAGAAATAAAAACTGTTTGTATTATCGTTTCCGGCGCGTCCCGAACACGTGGTGCCTGTTATTACGAGGAAATAATCTAATAAAAATAGTATCTTGGATTAAATTACGATGTGGCGGACCGTGCTTCGGATTGTATAAATAAATATGCAGTTCAGTTTCTGTATGGTCAGCGAATTGTGTCATGTTTGAAGTGCATCGATTATTTATACTTAGAATTGTACATATCACGTTTTACTACGTATGTAGCACAAACACTCTGTCAACAATAATAATTGCATAACTATTCTTCAAATATATGACTTTAAGTAAATATAGATCAGGGATATCTTTTATGTGTAACTTTAACTCTTTGATTATCATCATCATCATCATCAGCCTATGTCCACTGCTGGACATAGGCCTCCCCCAAAGATTTCCATGACGAACGGTCTTGAGCCTTTTTCATCCACCAACTTCCTGCAACCATGACGCCTTATGGGCATTCAAATGCGAGCGTTACGAATTTGAACCATAAATCTTTGAGACTGTCAACTTAGTCACTGCCTAAACAAAATCGCAAAGTTGATGGTATGGGGTATTATCAGATCTAACTATCTACCAATGCTTCGTTATCTGAACCAGTTTTGGACACGATGCACGATGTGCTGATAACGCAGTAGGTACCTCTGATGTGTATCAGTGCTACTTACTACACTTAATTGTAACACATGATTTTAATGATCAAAATCAGATGATAATCTGACTGGAGACCAATAATGGCAAAGTTGAGTGTAAGTTTTCACTCACCTCTCACCGACAGCCGACCGACATTATTTTGATCGCAATTCTGTCAAAAATGTATATCTTTATTTCTCCTTAAATTTCTCCTCATGACTACTAGCTATGCTAAAGATACGAGGTTACGGCTCTAATCCCCACGGCGGGATAAATGTTTGCGCGATCTGCAAGTATTTGTTCCGGGTCTGGGTGGTCACGGTACTCATAGTGTGGGGAATCCTAGTGTGGGGTCAGGACTTTTAACGTGCTTACCTTGTATGTGTTTGTTTTTGATGTTGAATTTGTTATGATCATTTATTATTGATGATCATTGATCATTTAGATACTACCGACTGATCGTCTCTCTACTTTCATGGATATCAGCCAGCGCTGCTTCCCTACTATGTTCGGGAGTGGCACAAGTTGAGACTTGGACCTGGTTTGACCGCACGCGCACAGTTGCACTATAAAAGATGGTTAGGTATCTTCTTACTCCATGACTTATGATGTACTATGCTTATGTCTTTATGTAAATTTTCGTTGTTTGTTATTTTTTTACCATTTTTATACTGTGTGTGTGTGTGTGTTGTCAAATAAACAAAAAAAAAATATCTTGTGTTCTGGCCGAAAGGTGCCCTATTCAGGAAGTTCATCGGAAGCCTGACACTAGACACTGTGCGCACGTCATCAGCGACGTCTTTTCAATAATTTAACTAGTGTTTCATATAAATAATGTATCATGTATGTTAGTTTTAAGGTATTATTGAAATGGGGATACTGTACTTTATTGCCTGAAATAAATATTATTATTATAAATGGTATTCGCCTACCTACCATCCTGTAAGAAAGACAAGGTCACTATGCAGTGCATTGTTCACTGTTAATTGGGAGATGATAAAAGTATCAAGCAAGTAGGTAGGTTTACGGCCCCCCACTAAATCAAGACGACCTGAAAAGCTTGGCCGCACAAGATCGGTCGCACTGGAGATCACAAGGGAGGCCCCTTTGTTCAGCAGTCGACGTCCTACGGCTGAAATGATGATGAGGTTTAGGTACTTACCATTGAGACGGGAAGGCCAGGATGCGCGCCCCCATTGGGGTAAGGGTAAGGTGCCATGAGGTAGCCCATGTTGAAACCAGCAGCGGGGTGGGGCTCGAATTTACCTGGAAAAGAAACATGAATGAATGTCGTTCTTTAGAAACCCACTCGTCATGACGAACGTGATATTAACAACCTTGCTTGCTTTTCATATCACTGGTTCTTTCTTGGTCATCCTGTATTCGGACAGTGAAAGAATCAGTGTGGTTGAAATTAAGTGCGCCTCTTCTCTCGCACACATGTCACATGTCCTCGAATTTTTAGGTTCTAGGACATGCCGGTTTCCTCACGATGTTTTCCTTCACCGTTTGAGAGCACTTGTATAGCGCACATAAATTTAACGAATGGGAAATCCATTGGTCCACTACCACCACTCCAGCAGCGCTCTAATAACTTAACTTAACCTTCCACTAATAACTTCATCAAAATTCTAGGTCATACAAAACAAAGACACTTTAATTTTAACAGCTAAGTACAGTCAGGGAAATAAACGCATGCTCTACCAACAACTGCAGGGTGGTAAGTACAGACGCAGACGAGGAAATTACACGGCGACGAAAAGTAATTTAGCTGTGTAATTGCGCGCGCTCACTGTACTGTCGCGAAGAAAACTTGTAGGAAAACTTGGTTTTGGATAAAAAATAATTGTTTCCGTCTACCATGCTTGGAGATTACAGTCGTGAGTCTACTTCTTGCGTACATCTTTTTATATGAAAGGAGCATAGAGTCATTCAACACTATTGGAACCTTCTTAAGACCTTTCTATCGTTCAATTTAAAAAAGGAACCAGTGATAAGACATACCAATTAACGGGCGAAGCGACGTCACCGAACCAACTTCTGTACGCAGCAACTATGTTTGAGTAAGGTGTACCAACAGTGATCTTACTCTTACAGTTACATGTTTTCAAAAAAAATATAGGAAAAAACAATGTAGTTCTATATTTCGCCTCGGCAGCGTACTACCAACTTTTTTTCACTTTTTATTTTATGCCGATGGATAGACCTAATTAGTCTTAACAATAGTAGCCCTAAAACATTTTTTTCCTATGTATTTTAGTTCGGACAGAAATATATTCTATAATTATTATATTTTTTTTGTATGGAAACGGTCAAAAGAAAACACTTAAAGTTTAAAAGTCCTAAGAGTCCGGCGCGTCACTATGGCCGTGGACAGTGATTTATCTCGCGACTGTACACGGGGAAACTTCAATTTCTTCAAAGATGTTTTATTTCTTCTAGTTCATTGAACCTTCTTAATAAGTTACTACAAGTAAAAGTTATAGCTTTGTTTACCTTTTTTATGACTTGAAGTTAATATCCGAGCCAAGTAAAAGTCAAAAGTTTACTTCAATAAAATCACTAAGATCTCTTTGAAACGTCTTAGAAACTAGGTGAAGCTACGCCTGTTCCTCGCGACCAAGCCTAGAAGAATCAGGCAACAACACGGCGCGCGTGGCATCATTTTCCTCGACGATCCTATCCTACTAATATTATAAATGCGAAAGTTTGTTGTTCAATCACGCCGTAGCGTCTGAACCGAATTCGATAAAACTTGGTACAGATATAGTTATTTACCTAGAATAGCATAGGCATATAGGCTTTTTATCAAGGTACCAAGCGAGCCAAGCCGCGGCCAAGCAAGCTAGTTTAACATAATGGAATGTACAGCTTCAGGCCCCCAATTCTACTAATTCAATGACTTGAAAATTATAATGACCATAATCATTCAGTTACGAATGTCACCACCTTCGTTTCTTTGATTTCATTGGTTCATTGGTATCACAATGACTGCCATTGATATACGACTGTGATAGCAGCATACCATAAGAGTGTCAAAAGTGGCCATTTTGCCTTTGAACGATTGTCATTTTGAAGCCATTGAATTAGTAAAATTGGGCCCCAGTGTGGTTGGTACCTTGACCAGTCAAAAGTATTCTAAGAACATCCATTAATCAGTCTATCTTATCTTCAGAAATAACATTCTAAATTGCTTGTGTCAATCAACTTTGCGAAAATGGGGTTTTTTGTTTAGTTAGGTAATTTTAATATTAAATAAAAGATCCTAAATCAATGAAGCGAACATGCCCAGCACATATTATGGCTCTCAGCCTAGTCGGCCTTATCCACAGGACAATATGGCAGACATGGGCAATAATGATTGATTGAGCCGCGGGTATGATACTATACTTGCACTGTCGAATTGAGTAAAATATCAAAACGATTTTGTATGTAGTCGACTACATGCAGCTAAATCGTTTAGAATATTATCTACAAATTTATATCACTACAACGCGATAATTAAAGATACCTATCGTTCTTAAATTACCTTTTCAAGGAAATTGCATCGTTCTCGGAGTATTGTTGTAAATAATCGCAATTTTGAGTTTGATAAAGATCTGTTCGAAACGAAAGATGCAACCAGTTATAGTTTTAAAATTTATTCGCCTTTTGAGAACCGGAGTTTCTTTATCCTATACATATAAATGTGAAAGTTTGTGAGGATGTTTGTGAAACTTGGAATAGGTAGAGTTATTTACCTAGAATATCAGATAGGCTACTTCCTATGTACTTAGGTACCACGCGAGCGAAGATGGGGACGCAAGCTAGTTTACTTTTAACGTACTTTAGCGGCTGCACCAAGCCTTGTCAGTTGTCAGTAAAGTACCTTTACGAGTCATCATCATCATCATCATTTCAGCCGTTCGACGTACACTGCTGAACATGGCCTCTCCCACAGACAGAGCAAACTGCTTATCATATAGGGGGATTTGCCCATACTCACCACGCTGGGCATGCGGGTTGGCGAGCGCAGTTAGAGCTTTCGTTGTTAAAATGAGGGACGCTGCTGCCCATCCCCTAGCTTTTTTCCCTTAGTCGCCTCTTACAACATCCGCGGATAGGTAGATATGGAGGGGCCTATTCTTCAGCCGGGGCCACCACGGCCACCTTTACGAGTATATTACGGAAAATAGTACATACTTGAAGCAGAATCTATTGGCATTTTAAGACCAATATTATTGTTTGGACAACCGCACAAAATTTATCAAGTTCCGGTCATCCATCAGCCTATAAACTTAGACACTAAAGTTGGCTCATACTTTACGGGTACCACGCGAGAAAAACCGCGGCCGGAAGCCTGTTTCACATAATATCATGAGGCTTTCAAAGAACCTCCACGGTGGGCCTCGTGAGTATTTGCTCTTCTGAACCTATACAAATATTGACCGCAGAGGGACCGTGTAATATGCAGTTACAACTGTACACACCACCTAACTTATATTGTACTTCTTCTTGTCGTGTCACTGATTCTTTCTTGGTCAACCTGTATTAGGCCAGTGACCAGTTTGAGGTATGGTTGCCCTGAAAAGGGCCTATGACCGTCGATGAAAGAATCAGTGTTGTGAAAGGATTAATGTGCGCCTCATAGAGGCTCCTTTCATGCACAGCATATTGTACTAGCGACTGCCAGCGGCTCTGCTCGTGGTACTTAGATAAAGTAGCCGAGATTAGGATTTAATCCTTCCCGAATTTAATCAAGATCAGTGTAGCCGCTATGTCGTAAAGACGTTAAAAACTGATAGACCCTATAAGAGTTACTTTCACATATATAGGATAAATGCAGTGGAAATGAGAGCTTTGCGAAGTATGTGTGGAGTAACTTTGAAAGATAGAGTGAGGAAGAGAGCGTTGTGGGGTGAAAGAAGACGTAGTGATGAGGATTGAGAAAGGTATGCTGAGATGGTTTGGTCATGTAGAGAGAATGAACGAAAGAAGATTGACGAAACAGGTGTACAAGGCGAGTGTGAATGGGACCGTTGGAAGGGGAAGACCTAGGCGTACGTTTAGTGACTAAATCGGTGACGTTTTGGAAAAAGGCCAGGTCAAGAGTACCCTAAACCGACGAGCATGTATGAGGAATGTGATGAGAGTGAATGAAGCAAAAGAGGTATGTCAGGATCGTAGCAAGTGGAAAACCGTGGTCTCTGCCTACCCCTCTGGGAAACAGGCGTGATTTTATGTATGTATGTATGTATATAAGAGAGTGTCTACATCTGCATCCAAGTTCCTCAAACTTGGTGTGTTTTTAGTTTTTAAAACGATATTATTGTGTTTTTCCCTCACGATCCTACTCAATATTACTCACAATGATTAAAGATATGCCTCGGAATCAACAAAACAGTGTCACTGCAAAAAATATATTTAGTGTCCGATAATCAAATGAAATATGATACGGTACAATAAAACCTCGATATAGTCGCAAATAAAAGCAATATTCAATTTTACGGCTAATAAAAGGACAGCTGGTATACTTATCTTACTACTATAATTGCGAAAGTTTTGATGGATGGATGGATGTTTTTTACTCATGATCTGAATGAAACTAGACACAGATATAGATTTTAGTCTGGAATAGCACATAGGTAAATGTTTATCCCGGAAATAGATCCCGTGGGATAGATTTGATTTGAAAAAATAAAGTGTTTGTTTTTTTGTCACTTTTTCACGCAGCAAAAGATCGACGACGTGGTTTTTTGCTAACTAGATATAATTTGAAGAGCATAGGCTATTTTTTGTCCAAGCGAAGTGGCGGGCGAAAACTATGTAATGTAATATAACAAATGTGAAAGTGTATTTGTTTGTTAGTAGGCATATCTTTTTTGTCAAGTCGGAGTAATGGATCGACGTGATTTTTTGCATGGATATAGAGAGCCGTAGAGCGAAATAGGCTTTTAATGTGGGTAGGAGGCGAACGAAGCCTTGGGCGGAAGTAGTTAGTAGTTCCTCCGTAAGTTTTTTTTTGCCATATCACACACGGTCAGTTGATCTCAAACTAAGCACAGCCTGTACTATGGGTACCAGAGACTGATATACATAATAGATAAAGATTTAACACACCCAGAAATAGAACAAACATCTGTGTTAGTCACAAATGTTTGTCCAGTGCGGGAATCGAACCCGCGACCTCTAGCGCAGAAGGCAGAGTTACTACCAACTGAGCTATGAGGCCTGTTAAATGCGTGTTGCGAAGTGATTCAGCTGCAATGATCATGTTCTGTGACCAACATGACTCAAGTTCATAAAAACCCTCGCTACCTGTGCGGCCGGATTCGAACCCGGGCCCGCTCGTTTGCGGTCGCGACAAATTACAAGGCGTTTCTGTGGATTTTCTGAGATGAATAAGATAATTACATGATCAATGTTGTGTTGCGAAGTGTGGAATTATGTGATGTGTTGGCATCTAGTTGGATCATGCAATTTACAAGATCAGAAGCTTCACATAGCTTCTGCTCGCAGCTTCGATTGCTGGCTTGCTTATCGTGTCACTGATTCTTGGTAATCCTGGTCAGTGACCAGGTTGAGGTATGGTGGCGCTGAAAAGGGCTTATGACCGTCTGTGGAAAGAAGTAGTGAAAGGATTAAAGTGCGCCTCTTAGAGGCTCCTTTCGTGCACAAATTCGATTGAAATTTCATTAAATTGCTGCCATTTTGAACACTTTTAAGATATTCGCAAACAGCTGTTTTGATGCCTCGGGGACACTTAACTACTTCACTTAATTATCACTTCAAAGCTACATAATTGATCGAGTGAGGTGAGCGAAGCGAATGTGATCTGCGAGTTATGTCGTGTTCAAACCACGTACGATATGTCATCTTACTTCCTACTAATATTATATATGCGAAAGTTTGTGAGGATTTTTGAGTTTGGATGTTTGTGGTTCAATCACGCAACGGCTCAGTCGATTCGATGAAACTAAGAATAGATAGTACTGTTCTTTATAATAGCTTAAGGCTTTGTGTCTAGGTATTAGCGAAGCCGCGGGCGGAAGCTAGTCTACAATAGATGTTATAAGGCCTCACTTACTTACTAAATTAACATGCTTTAGCGTTCAGCGTACAGCTAATAACCTATGGCCAAGGCTTTGATCGGCTTTGAACCTGTCCTTTTCTTTTACACTCATTATAGGCAGTCTTCCCTCTCTCACGTACGTAATTCGCGACATTATCCTACGTGTAGGTAAGAGTTAAAGCAGCTTGGTCACTTCTAGCAAGGCGATTTTTATGCTTCAGTGAACACACAATCGTTTAGGATACGCGTTTATATACTGTAACTAAACTAAATGAAGAAAAGAATATTAGACATTTATTTGAGTACCAACAGAACACAGGACAGCCTGGCAAATTGCTAGTTAAAGCCCATCGAATCGAAATCGCCGAAGTCCATCGAATTAATAACAACGTTTTTTGAAGTCTGTTGAAAACAGTTTAAACTCTCACGTAATTCGGCCATAAATGTTACATTAATCATTAAAAACAAATTGGCTTACTTCTGCCCTATTACCCGTAAAGTAACTTGCCCTTCCTTTGTCTACATTCATTGAAAACACAAGAATCATTTTGATCGTCCGTAATCTAGAAAAATGCGCCCGGCTTCGAGTCCGAGCCTAGAAGAAGATAAGGGTCAGAATCAGACACCATTAGGTTATTCTCAGTGTACCAGCGGCTCTCACTTCCACCTGTTACGAAGGCTGTGTCATTATATCCAAGTTCTAATTGGAACTTGATATGCGTACACAATTAGAGGCTCGTCGTTAGATTAACGAGCTTTTTACACTTGCCTGTGGCTGGTGCGAGGTAGGGGCGGGCGCGATTTGTATTACATGAAAAAAATTCTCAATACTGTCAAAAACCATTGTGGACATCATCTCAGGTTAATTTTAAATATAATCATCATCAGCCTGTAGAAGTCCACAGCTGGACATAGACGCCAGTCCATCGGGGCCTTCCAACACTGTGCACGAAAAGAGGCTCTAAGAGGCGCAGTTTAACTCTGATTCTTTCACCGACAGTCATAGGACCTATTCAGGGCTAGCATACATCAACCTGGTTATTGACCTAATACAGGAAGACCAAGAAAGAATCCTCGATTCGACAAGCAAGCTAACGCTACGTCGCTCTGTTCATAGTCGCCATTCGAGAATCTTCATTCTATAAAGGTTCATCATCATCATCATCTCCCTGCCCCTATCCCACTTCATGTGGGGTCGGCTCAACATGCTTCTCTTACACTCCCCTCTATCAGCTGTCATATCAGCAGGGACTGAATAACCGGAATATAAAGGTACCTTTAAATAACGATATTACGTCATACCGATAAATTCCGGTTACCCGAATATTTATCTACCGACAAATATAACGGTACCGGAAGTTCAGCAGTCATTTCGGTTTATTTCGCTACCGGTACCTATAACCGAAATAAATAAAGGTTTATAAAGGATTTCTTTGATGAAACGCCGCCACCGCGCGACTGTCCTAGCGAACTAGCCGCGGCTCAAAATTTCGGTACCGAAATCTACCGGTATGAAATCAGATGGTACCGTAATGCCCTGCCGGTATAGCATAATGGTACCGAAATGTTTTAACGGTACCAGTACCTATAACCTCTACCGCTTTCAGTCCCTGCATATCAGTATTCACTCCTTTCTTACTCACTCTTGTTGTCGGAGGTTGTCGATTCTAATAAGTAGCTTAAAACATTGTCTTTAATATTTTTAATTAAAAGTAAAATACCACTAAAATACTCATTCAAAACACGAATAATCCGGCCAGATAAAATCATTCTTAAATTTTTACGGTCAATTTAACTGATGTCGAGATATGCCCTAATTTATTGGGTTAATGACTTCATTTACCGGTAATATGTAATGTAGCTAGCTTTAGGGGAAATCCAACAATCCTATTATACTAATTTGATAACAGGAAAAGGCTCATAACGACAAGTCAACCATCTTCTTAGGTTTTCTGATTAAAATAAATATACATAATTCTGATTCTAAATCTGCCTTTCTTAATAATTTAATGAGTTGGGCTTACGCGAGAAACTTCGTCATATCTTCTCGACGCAGATACCACAGAGCCTCAAGACGAAAGTCTACATTCAGTGCGTGTTGCCCAAAATTGTTTTTTCTTATCTTATTTTATTTGTTCACACAAAATACAGGTATTTAACAATGGTTCTGGTTAATAGTGTTATTAAACTTAGATAAGTATGGCTAAACACTATGAAACACTAATGAGTAAGACTATGACACTAATGATTAAGAAAGAAGTGAGTGCGTAGATGACGGCTAACAGAAAGGAGTGGAAGAAGAAAACATGTTGTGCCGACCCACATAATGTGGGACAAGGGCAGGAAGAAGAATAATGGCTAAACACTAGGTCATCGATCGATAAATATAAAAAAAAATGTTATTAGTAAGCACGTATTTTAGTTTAGATATTAGCAATTGTCCGTGTAAGATACCCCTAGCTCATCTTTGTGTGTGTCTTTTATCTAGCTTTTTGTTGTTTTTAATTATCCATAATAGATTTTTTTTTTAATAGCAAATAGTGGCAGTTTCTTGAATTAATTTAAAAAATTAACATGTATACTCTGTAATTATCTAGTTTATGGTCTGTGATGAATACCGAGAGATAAAATTTGTTCACAAAAAAAAAATTGGCGAGATATAGGAAATATTTAGCTAGCGACTAAGTCTTAGTGCCGTATGTCCACTGGCAACACGCACTGATTGTAGACTTTCGTCTTGAGGCTCTGCGGTATCTGCGACGAGAAGGGACGAATAGGGTAGGCTAACAATTGGTACTCACAAAATTTCATACTCCTATTACTTACACAAGAGTCTAAGTCCAAAACTCGAGCTGCTCACCCCTGGACCAAAGTTCACATTGCATTACCACTTCTTCCGAGTCCTGCCCGCGATCAGATTAGAACCGTAACCGGTTCCTCGAAATGTTAGAGAAAAAACAACACTAATAACAACAAAATATAACAAGGCGTCCTTTTCGTGCAAGCAAGGCGTCCGGCTCGTAGTGATGCGTGGCGGTCGATGAGTGATTGGGCTTTTATCGATGATGGCGTCAATGAATTTAAAATAGCTTAATCGTTTATATTGCCTTAAGACTTTTATCCCCAAGCATGGAAGACAACCTCTCAGATTTTCGGGCTATCAGATCCCTGAAAATGACTAAGGGTAGTCAAAGGCACGTCCAAACATTTCGGCACACCTCGGAAAATGTATTTGCGCTACACTAGTGCTCTCAAACGGTGAAGGAAAACATCGTGAGGAAACCGGCATGTCCTAGTAACCTACAAATTCGAAGAAATGTGACATATGCACGAAAGGAACCTCTAAGAGGCGCACTTTAATCCTTTCACTACACTGATTCTTACTACTCTTACTCTTCACTTTACAGGTGATCAAGAAAGAATCAGTGACACGAAAAGCAAGCAACCGTTCGCAGTATTTAAGAGGAATGGGTTTTATATGCAATAGTGAATTTCTAAAGCTGATAGATATTAACATAACATAACACATGTTTGGTAAAAATAGCGGCCCAAATCAACTGATAACCGCCCACGTGAGATCGCAGTGATGAGATAACCGTTCTGATTACGATGTATGATCGATGGTACTGTCTTATTATCGCTGAAGTTTTACACTACATTACCGAGCTCCTGCAAATGCAAGGAGATAAGAAATTAAACTTTATTTATAGAAAGAAATAAAAGTAATCATCATTCCAGCCGTTTGAAGTCCACTGCTGAACATCGGCCTCCCCCACAGATTTCCTATCATGTGGGGGGAATTCTAAAATTTTGACATACCTTTTGATTGACAAATGTTCTAGATAATTTGTAATAATTTAAGTATAATGAAGTGAAATAGTTTAATGACTTTAAGATTTGCAGCGCCCTTACAGGGTCTATGTACTTACCTACTGTAAGCTATAAATACCATCTAAGCTGAATATGCACATGGAGCATGAATAAATGAACTTAAATGAAATGAAATGAATTTGCCCATACTCACAAAGCTGCGCACGCGGGTTGGCGAGCGCAGTTGGATTAAAATAGGGGACGCTGCTGTCTGTCCCGTAACATTTTTTCCTTAGTCGCCTCTTACGACTCGAAAGACGACGCGACTAAAAACCGGCCAACGCAGTGTTGAAAGGCTGCTGGACCGCTGAACCAACGACATAATGAAAGTTGCGGGAAGTCGGTGGATGGAAAAGGCTCAAGATCTTTCATTTTTGAGGGATGCCTATATCGAGCAGTGGATTTCTACAGGCTGATGATGATGCCGCTTGGGGAATACAATCTGTGCCAATTCCATATCATTTCAATGACTTCGATTCTCCGGCCTACGTTGAAGCGTGAATGAATTTATACGCTAATAAAAGATCGATAAATTATACACAAAGGTGTTTTATCCCAGCACTACAGAGGAGGGGCGAGATGAAATTACTTAAAAGAATATAACGTAACGATAGTGACAGATGATTATAAGCTGGCGATAAAACATACATAATTCTCAGATAATGGCCGCGAGCCGTGACTGGCTATTACCGCCTATAAATACAAGGTGATTCATAACATGTATACCATCCCGCAAGGGGGTTATTCTATCAACAAAAAGAAACAATAATAGCGAAAAAAACATCATTGGTTTCCCCCAAACTTTCTCAAATAAGTTATTTTTGTCATTTTTATAACTAGCTTGCGCCCATGGCTTCAATCCGCGTGGTACCCGTAAAAAATACCCATATGCTATTTTGCGTAAATAGCTATTCATAATCAAAGTATCATCGAAATCGGTCCAGGCCATGCAGATCGAATTGACGGTTCGGAAGTTATTCTCTAAGAAAAGGAAAATGAAACAATGTTTAAAACCATCATATTATGATCTAAAATATAAAAAAACTGCTTACCTCTCTCTTCAGCGTGACCGCTGAAAACGAGCCATATTCAATCTTTTCCCTGCGTGATGGGGCTCATTTTACTTTGAAAGTCAGTTTGAAGTGACAAGGGAGCTCACCGGGGGAAATCAATTTCACATCACTAGAGCACGGATTATCGATTTGTCTTAAAGGAAGCTTTAAATTGTGTTGCTTTGTACTTTGAGGTGTCAGGTGAAACATCTCATTTGTAATGACTTGGATCTTTCTTGGTCACAATAAAGACCAGCTTTATTGTATACCTCAACTTCTTCTTCTTGTTGTTGTTGTGTCACTGGTTTTTTCTTGGTCATCCTGCATTAGGTCTGTGACCAGGTTGAGGGAGGTATGGTGGCCCTGAAAGAGGCCTATGATTGTCGGTGCGCAAAAAGAGCCTCTAGAGGCGCACTTTAACCCTTTCACTACACTGATTCTTTCACCGACAATCATAACTCAACTGGTAAGTGACATCTTCATATTACCTATTGTTCGGAATTTTATGTAGTATACTATCCCGAAACTAGCTTATTCTATAAACTAAAAGATCGAATAATATCTAAAAACAGTATTTTCAATATGCAAATGCCCCTTAAACTTAAGGGGAAAATTTACAAAACCATCATAAGACCTGTCGTATTGTATATCTGAGTGTTGGGCTGCCAAAGGGACGGATGAAAGAAGATTGCACGCAGCGGAGATGCGAATGTTAAGATGGATGTGTGGAGTAACCAGAATGGATAAGGTAAGGAATGAGTATGTAAGAGGAAGTTTGGAAGTGGCGCCAGTGACGGAAAAGCTGAGGAGTAATCGGTTAGCTTGGTATGGGCATGTCATGAGGAGGGAAGAATGTCATGTGACAAGAAGAGTGTTAGATATGAATGTGGATGGATGTAGGAGTAGAGGTAGGCCAAAGAAAAGATGGATGGACTGTGTGAAAGTGGATATGGTGAAGAAAGGAGTGAGTGCTGAGATGACGACTGATAGAGGGAAATGGAAGAATAATACATGTTGTGCCGACCCCACATGATGTGGGATAAGGGCAGGAAGATGATGAGTATTTTCAATATTTTTACGAACTTTTCCAAAACAGCTGTGTTTGGTCACTTTATTACGTACGAGAAGTTTGCTTCCTAACACAGCTGAGTAAGAATGAACTGATTTTACCTTCATCTTTAAACATCAGATCTTTTTATAGTACTTTTTTCAATGAAACAAACTTTACTTTAATTAAGTGTAGAATAAGCTCCTTTCGGGATAGTATACATATTATGAATTTATGAATCACCTTGTATATCACTAGTCTTATTGCTTAAAGCTGAGAATAAGCGTGCTGTTCTTGCTCCAATCCATTAATATTACCATGCATGTAGTTAAATTATAGGTTATTTGGATACAGTCTGTTTTGTGGTCAAATATTGTGACCTCATTTGATTCTCATCTTTTGAACAAAAGAAAAATAGCAAAGGAACCGGCATATAGAAGCAAAAATCATACCAGTCTTCCACCAATCCACATTATCCCTGGTTATAACCAATTCCCATTTGGTCAGCGTCCTAGTTCACAAAGAAGCGCCATAAACGCAATTAAACGCAACAATCGCTGAAATGGGTCCCTACTATGACGTCTAATTGCCATTCAAAAACAAGCATCGGCACGATTTTCTTATTATTTCACGAATCGAACCATAAACCTTAGACAATGTCAAATTACGTCAAATTAAATCGCAAAGATAATGACATAAAACCCATGCGAATTCGACACAGAGCTTTTGCACTAACCAAAATGATACTCCCAATTTCGGAGTATCAGAAAACATAACTAACATCATGGTGCGTATTTTTTTATTTTGATTTCAGGTCATTAGGGCATTTTGTGCAAGTTCACATTGAGAATATGACGCCAGTCACGCGTACTAGCGTTTTATGCGCGCGCACGTCAACATTCGTCATTTATTTTACAAAACTTTGACGTTTTTTACCCAACTTTGCGCCCATGCACGAATAATTCTCGCAAACGTTACGCGATATGATAGTTAAAGTCAAATAAATATTAGCCAATGACATCGGCGTTGCTAGAAACTTTCAATTTTGATTGGCTTATATTTGACATTTGCTATCGTATCTTAACATTATCGTGAATTATTCGTGATCATGCCACAGTTATGACAGTTTTACTATGTTCACTGAAAACTTAAAATGAAACTCCCGTCATCCTCAATAAAGTCATGTGTTCAAATCATGTGAAAAATGCCACAGGGTCCGTTTAGCCATGGAGTAGCAGAGGATGGCAAATGGCACCGTTAAAGTTTGGTAAACATTAGCAGCGATTCGACTGGTTCTTTGCGAATTTGGTGGGATAAAAAGGATTGATGTGGAATAGCGTCGGAGGTTCCTTGGCTACTCACCAAAAACAGGACTTAGATCCGATTTAACCGATAATTTACCGGAGTAGGGCTCGCCAGATTTTTCCTGAAACAATAGAAAAGTAAACGTTAGTTACATAGTACTAGCCATAACTAGTACATAATCTTAGACAAATTCAAAAATTCAATATTCCAATAAATCACTAGGATCACTTTGAAACGTCTTAGAAACTAGTTTAAACTACGCCTGTTCCTCGACCAAGCCTAGAAGAATCAGGCAACAAACACGGCACGCGTGCGCATAACGTTTTCTAGTAAAACGAATTTATATTCGTCGACTTTCGTTGCTGACTGTACTTTAAAATAAAATATAGGAACTTTGGCGTGATTAGCCAATTACAAAAGACAAGAGTCCATAGGATTTTGTGATATGGATCAGATAACTTTCAAAATAACTTTTGTTACAGAAGCGTGACTAAGCGCAACGTTCAGCGCGGCACGGAACTTGGATGGTTGACCGCTGTTGCGCGTAAATTATTTTAAAACCTGAAGCTAGTTTACAAAAATATTATGCTGGTATTGATATTACTTAATGCATGAAAGGAATTTCATAAAAGAATACTTTTCCATAAACAAAAACCGCGATGAAAATTCCACAAAATCCGATAACCGGAAATTTTAATCGGATTCCCTTCACTCCATAAATTCCTTTGCATCCATAAATAAGGTGAAAAAATCTCCGGGACCACAAAACCCTGAACTTTCAAAGTTGGCATTGGCATTTTTTTAGGATGCAATTCTCGCTAAGGGATTTGAAAGTTAGCCTCCTAAGGGGACAGAAAGTGGTCAAGTTTGTATGAAAAATATTAATTTAAAAAGAAATACCAGTACGGTGTCGATAAATAAGCGCTTCGTGCTCTTCGCGTTACTGGTTCTTTCTTGGTGGCCCCTGCATAAGGTCTATAACCACGCTTATGTCATGCTTTGAAAACACCAATTATCGTATTTAGTGAATGAACCAGTGTGGTGAAAGGAATAAACTGAACCTTGTAGGCTCCTCTTTTCAGATCAAATTATCTTCGCTCATGGTTCAAAGAAATTCCGGTTTCATCACGATGTAAAAACATTGGTGGGTGACCGGTATCCGAACCCATGACATTTCGATCAGAAGGCGGTTATACCCATCACGCCACCACTCAACCAATAAGCTTTTATTGGCTTCCGATGCGTAATTCCACGTAAAAATACTTGATACGGGAAATCACTTACCCCTAATTTGGGGTAAACACGTCCGAGTGGGGTAAACTGATTCGGTATCATCCAATTATGGCCCTCCTAGAGGATATACAGGGGGTGGATTCTTGTGTCCGAACGAGTGTTTCGACCGATATTTGATATTAGGTGTATGTTCAATCCTACTAATAGTATAAATGCGAAAGTTTGTGAGGATGCTTGGATGTTTGTTGTACAATAACACCCGGCTCAACGGATTTTAATGAAACTTGGAATAGGTAGAGTTCTTTACCTAGAATGAGGATTGCCCTGGTGGTGTCACATCTCGGCCAGAAGCCCGTGATCATGTCACGAGTCGCCCGAGAAGTGACGTCATCTCTACAATGAGCTTTTATCGAACATTTACGAGCTTATGCTAGTAAACATCGGCCGCTGTGCCTTCTACTCGACTAATCGAGGTGACGTTATCGAGTGCTTTCAAAATAGCCGCTGACTAAGGTGTCGAGATTGGAGACGGTCAATTGACCCCGTAATAGTTCCGATGAAGCGCATTACTCTGTTTGGGGTAATTTAAACGGAACAACTTATTGTGGGGAGAAGCGATTGATTTGAACTATGGTATAGTCAGTGATTTATTAGCTTTTTGATATTATTACTTCCCACTACACCCTTTTGTAAACAAGGTGTTTGATAACATGCATACTATCCCGAAACGGGCTTATTCTATTTTTAATTGCTAAAAGTCTTGTAAACAAACTTGATTTATTAATTATGTGTAGAATTACTGGCCTCATAGCTCAGTAGGTAGTAACTCTGCCATCTGCGCTAGAGGTCGCGAGTTCGTTTTTTTTTTTTTTTTTATTTCAATAAAATCACTAGGATCACTTTGAAACGTCTTAGAAACTAGGTGAAGCTATGCCTGTTCCTCGCGACCAAGCCTAGAAGAATCAGGCAACAAACACGGCTTGGTGCCTATTCCCGCACTGGACAAACATTAGTGACTAACACAGATGTTTGTTCTGTGTCTGGGTGTTAAATATATATATATTATGTATATCAGTCTCTGGTACCCATAGTACAGGTTATGCCTAGTTTGGGATCAGTTGACCGTGTGAATATGTCCGGAATATTTATTTATTTATTTATTAGCACCGTCGGGATAACATACATATTATGAATCACCTTTTATACACAACAGACAAAGATCTATTGACCTGACCATAGAACTATTGCAGGATGGCAAAGAAAGAACTAGTTACACAAGCCAGTTAGCTAGTGCCTTAGACAGTATAACAGGCTCAAATTACGTTCGTCAGACCCAGACGTTAAATGGTACGTCTGGTGTGCTCAGCATCAGTAATCCTACACTTAGGTAGTGTTAACTCTTTTAATGGCCTGAGTCTGACTGAATAACTATTGTCTAAATAGTATTTGCGGGCGGTGTTTGTGACAATTCGTACTAAATGACGTTTTAGAAAAACTAATAGGACCCGGACCAATAATAGACCTAGGACTAATATCCTATCTTACTTGAACTAACTTTTCCATATTGGTTTTCAAATGTTACTATTTTTGTTGTATGTCATCATTACCATATGGCGTAACATACAAAATATTTTGGCATGTGTAAAAAAACAAAGATACCTATACTAGCTTTATACTTCGCTCGCTTCGCATGATCGATCAATAAATTAGCTAACTTCATTTAAAAACGCGAATTTGAATACTTATTTTATTTTTAGTGTTTATTTAGATCTCCTTGCTCTTTTATGTTGTAGAAAGTTGTTCCGAGCCTTTAGTTATGCTTTTTGATCATGATAATGATGATAATGACCCCCTTTATCGTATTTATTTATATTTTTTGATATTTCTGTGAAAAGTGTGACCAATAAGATGAATCCAATTGCAGTTACTGTGTCGATAATGTGTGTGGTTAGGGTTGTCACTATCAGTGAATCACTATCACTAAAAATTATAAAACAGTCCTACCGCTGCGTTTGTCTGTCTGTCTGAACTCGAATAACTCAAATACGGTTTTTCATACGGTTTTCACCAACGGAGTGATTCATGAGGAAGGTATAGGTGTAAATTGCCCGGTTCGTACTCGCCATTCAAGAACTTTTACTCCATTTCCCATACTCGCCACGCTGCTGAGCGGTTTGGCGAACTCAGATAAACTAAAATTATGGGGAACGCTGCTGCCCATCCCCCAGATTTTTTCCCATTAGTCGCGTTACGACATCCACGGGTTGTAATGGAGGAGCCTAATCTTCAGCCGGGGCCACCACGGAGGACAGTTTCAATAAAACACTATGATAGTACTATCGGACATAACTTTAGACTAGAATAAAATATAAAAAAGTTCATTTTTAAGAACCAGACCAACCAGACCAATAAATACAATCAAACTTAACATAACACAATATAATCAGACTGGCCTCATAGCTCAGTTGGTAGTAACTCTGCCTTCTGCGCTAGAGGTCGCGGGTTCGATTCCCGCACTGGACAAACATTTGTAACAAACACAGATGTTTGTTCTGTGTCTGGGTGTTAAATATATATCTATTATGTATATCAGTCTCTGGTACCCATCGTACAGGCTATGCCTAGTTTGGGATCAGTTGACCGTGTGTGATATGTCCGGAATATTTATTTATATAGAATGAAATTAAATTAAATGGTAACAAAAATGGCAACCACTCAGCGCGTGATAGGGCAGAGCAGCTCGTACTGTAGCGCTGGTCTTCCGTGGTCGCACTTAGTAGCAGAAGCTGTTATTCAGCAATAAACCAGCACTATCCAAACAATACTTAATTTCACACATACTCGACATCCCTACAACTTTCCCGCCACTTAAACCGGTCAATGGGCTACGGACAGATCTTGCCCGGGGCCACCAATTACAGAGGCTGCGGCTGACCCTACGAGGCACTTCGATCAATTACCTGCCTGTGACAACCCTAGTGGCTACATTGCTTTTTGGGACGTGGTAAGTGGTCGAAAGTAAAAATCATTATACAGCCGCAGTGATAAGTATGATAACTCAAGTTAGCACTACAGCTAAGTAATTTGTTTGCATTGCAAGAGATTCACCTTAAAGCCGTGTTCAAATGGCGTGCTATGCCATCCAAAATATATTTGAAAACGATCCTTCCGTCTACCGATTAAAGACAATTTTGAATTTGTCATGCGATATAGCTCGGGGCCGTGGTGGCCCCGGCTGAAGAATAAACCCCTCCATATCTACCTATACCCGTCGATGTCGTAAGAGGCGACTAAGGGAAAAAAGCTAGGGGATGAGGAGCAGCGTCCCCTCTAACTGCGCACGCCAACCCGCGTGCCCAGCGTGGTCAGTATCAGCAATTTCACATGATAGGAATTCGCTCTGTAAATCTTTAGGGGAGGCCATGTTCAGCAGTGGACGTCCTACGGCTGAAATGATGATGATGATATATATGAGCATGTTTGCCTGTGAGCTACGTTTTCTATAACATATGGTTTAACGTTTTGCGAATACGCTAAACGTGCGCATGTCGAATGCCTGCGCACCATTTCCAGTTCTCATTTGACATTCGTCTGCTCCTAGATGCCAAGATAAGGGCAATTAAGGCCCTTTAAGGCCCAGTAATTGATGGCCATCGCGGGTTCGACGACTGTGAAAAAAATCCACATTATTAATTACGTTTGACATACGGCTGATATGTCAAGCAAGCGATATGCTTGATAACCTATAAAAGGTGTTTTGTTTAGTCATTATCAATTAATCAATCTATTTGTTTGCAGACGTATAGTATGTTAGTTTAAACAAAGTAATAAATAAATAACACCCAACAGTCACATACACAGTCCTGACCCCTCACTAGGATTCCCTGTGTCGTTGGTATCAGAAACTACGAGTACCACGGTACCACAACACCCAGACCAGGAACAAATATTTGCAGATAGCAAACATTTGTCCGGCAGCGGGAATCGAAACCGCACCCCTTGCGACTCAGACGAGCAGTCGCCCGCTTCGTCACCGAGGTCGTCTATGGAGCTTATAATTAGCAAATATTATAGAACTAACTACTAGGCTTTGCTTGCGTGGTACCTAGATAACGGGCTCACTCGCGTGGTACCTCGTAGCCTATATGCTAAAAGATCTCTATCTATTCCAAGTTTTATTAAATATAAATGCGAAAGCTTGTGAGGATGTTCCGATGTTTGGAGGTTTGTTGTTCAATCCCGCCGTAACGGCTCAACAGATTGCGTTGAAACTTGGAAAAGATAAAGTTCTTTATCTAGAATAGCATAGACTACTTTTTATGTAGATACCACGCTAGCGAAGCCGCGGGCGGAGGCTATAATTGTACTTTTAATTTGTTTGTTAATGTGATATGTACAAAAAATGTATGTAATAATACTGAATAATTTTATTATTAATTAGAGTATTTATGACTTTTATAGGATAGGATACTTTTTGCTAGGGGATGGGCAGCAGCGTCCCTTTTAACAACGATAGCTCTAACTGCGCTCGCCAACCCGCATGCCCAGCGTGGTGAGTATGGGCAAATCCCCCCACATGATAAGGAATTTGCTCTGTCTGTGGGGGAGGCCATGTTCAGCAGTGGACGTCGAACGGCTGAAATGATGATTATGACTTTTATAACATTGATGAAGGTTTACATGGTGTGTGGTCTCATTGATAGTTTTTACATAGCTCTAAGCACTAATTAGTTTAATGAAAAGGTCAGTGTATTATTAATAATAAACACGACCAGTCAGTTTATGTCATTTAGGTACCATAATATATATAACAATTATTTTATAACTGGACTTCGGTCGGTTAGGAGAAAAACTTAAATATTTATATTGAGGCTCTAGATTAGCACTTCGAATCGTGCAATTTCAAACAAATGGTTAAGAAGACGCGATTTTTTCGCTCTCCTACGACTCATGTACTAAGTGATAGGGAGGTATTCCGCCGGAAAAGATACGTTATCAGTGAAAATGGATGTGTACGATAGTAGCTTGCATCGATCACTGCCGCTGCGGGATTAAGATACGATTTGTAGTGATTATCGCATATGATAGGTGAGGGTTACCAGTATTACGGACCATCGAGCGATTAAATGAAAAGACTCAAAACCGTTCGTCGTGGAACGCTTTGGGGGAGGCCTATGTCCAGCAGTGGACGTCTACAGGCTGATGAGCACAGAATCATAAGAAAATGTTAGCTGAACCCTAATTGGGGCTAAACGATTTTAAGACGCCCTCAGTTCGTAATAGGCTAGAAGGTGAGTGGACAGAAAAACATGTTGTGCCGACCCCACATGAAGTGGGATAAGAGCTGGGTGATGATGATGTAGATGACGATGTAGGTGATGGTTATTAGAATTAAAATATAACCACAAACAATAAAAGGTGATTCATAATGTATGCTATGCCGAAAGGGGCTTTTCTAGAACCAATTGGCAATAGAGTTTGTGCTGCGACTTTTAGAAATTTAACATTTTTTCACTGCAAAAAATCAACTGTTTGGGGTCAAATCAGTTCAAACTCAATTATTCAGCTGTTTGATGTCGAACTTCACGTAAGTTTAATGATTGATTAGGATTACATATAAAAGATGATTTAAAAAACAGATAACTCAAAAAACCATCGGGAAATAAGTTGATAGTTTACGCAGTTTTTTTTGCATGTTTATGTATAGAACCGGGTAAAATTATCCTATTTCACCACACAGGATAATTTAGTTGGTCACGCGAGCGAAGCCGCGCGCGGAAGCTAGTAATAAATACTAGAGAAACATGAAAGAACACGCACTAATTCTATTTCTCAGCGCATCAACACGATTATAAAAACTCGATATAGAACGATCGAAATCGATTTCGTTCAAAAATAAACGATTTATAAATAAACAAGAACGCAAGATATCGAACGCGTTTAAAAATTAAATTTCGAACGTTTTATGATAATTGGCGCCGAATATATAGCTGGTGGTTTTCGTTCGGTAATTATTTCCGTTTTGGTGTTTCATAATTGGTACGGGATTGGCGACAGCCAGCAATCACCTTCATACGATAATAATACGAAAAATGTACCAGTTTTGGATACACGTGTCAATGAAAAATTGCAGGTGAGTAGTTGTTTTTTTTAATCAATATGTCAATTTTTATGTTCTTTCTTATACATAAGTATATTATGAAGGTACCTACATACTTATGTATAAGAATGTAGAGGTATCTTTGTTAGGATCTTGAGTAGGTAATTAACATACAAGATTGATTTCATCATTAAACAAAGTACCTAGGTACAGTAAGTATTTCGCGTAGTTTTTCTTGAAAGCCGTTTTGGCGTAGTGTGTAACTGTGTGTAAACGTGATGGAAAATATCTTGAGGAAACCAGTAAGTAATCTTGAAGCGGCGATTGGCTTGCGACCTGTCACCTATGGATTACTCACTACTGCTAAATGTGAGCATGTGCCAAATGTTCGTACGTGCCTCTGACTACCTGATCTGATCGCCTGGGGATCTCTACCATTCTTGGGGATTAAAGTCGAGAGCCTATTTTTTATTTTACCTTGGTTTCATGTATTCATCAATTAATGCATATTTGAGACTTATCACTATGAATACAGAATCGATTTTTATATCGAGTCCAATCGAATCGGTACCCGTGGCGTTATAAATGGTGATACTAACAGGTCCGATTCCCAGAACGGACGGCCTTTTACTGTTTTTTTATCGTTCCGGTCACGAATCGTTTCTCAAGATAAATAGTTGATGTTTCGATGATGTCACTACTGCACAAGCAATGCCTTGATAATTGATACAAAAAGTTCTGCTTGACGGTATGTTTCGCGCCAAAACTAGAAAGGTATCATAACTGATACACGGGTTTTTTTTTTTTTTATCTTATACGGAGGCAAACAGGCTTACGGCCCACCTGATGGTAAGTGGTTACCGTCGCCTATTGACATCAGCAACACCTGGAGCATTGCTAATGCGTTGCCTGCGGAACCCCTCCCCCCCTAAAGAGCTCTGGCAACCTTACTCACCGCAGGAACACAACACTATTTGAAACAAATAATGTTATTTGGCTGCGATCTTCTGTAAGGCGGAGGTACCTCCCCAGGCGGGCTGCTCCAATTTAGAGCGAGAAAATCTCGCTGTGCCCTACCTCTCGTAAAACGCTTATACGCTTATGATAGTGCGGTTTCGCTGCCAATGGTCGTAAGAGACCAACAGCATAAAAATCCGTCCGAACAAAAAAACTGATACACTGCCCGGCCCCAGCTGAAGAATAGGCCCCTCCATATCTACTGACTAGCTTGCGCCCGCGGCTTCGCTCGCGTGGTACCTCGATAAAAAGTACCCTATATGCTATTCTAGACAAAGAACTCTATCTATTCCAAGTTTCAGCAAAACCGGTTGAGTTTTTATGCCGTGATTGAATCCAAACATCGTCACAAACTTTAGCATTTATAATATTAGTAGGATAGGATGAATGTCGTAAGAGGCGATTAAGGGAAAAAGCTAGAGGATGGGCAGCAGCGTCCCCTATTTTCACAGAGATAGCCCTAACTGCGCTCGCCCGCGTGCCCAGCGTGTTGAGTATGGACAAATCTGTGGGGGAGGCCATGTTCAGCAGTGGACGTCCTACGGCTGAAATGTTGATGTTGACTGAGAGATACAATTTCATGCCCATTAATTTGGAATGTGACGAGTTGGACGCAGAACCAAAATCACAGACAATTCAATAGTTAGTACAAGCAAAAGGCGATACAGACCAGGAATTATCACATCGTTTGTTTGTTCACACGCAATTAGAACCCCACCCGACTCATTAGCACCGTTCTGCACGGCGCTGGAGGAATCGTCTTCGTCTCTTTCACTCTTGGGGCTTTCGTGTTGCTATCCCGCTTTACTTGATTGAGGATCTCGATTGTCTAGTTGATTCAGGATTTCTATCAAACGATTGGCGTTGAAAGTTTACTTTGTATGTTTGTCCATTGGGGATTTCGCAATAGTATAGCGTTTAGGTAAGACTTCATTTGGTTTATGTATTTCCGTAGCTTTGTTTACGTTATGTGGTATTCTGGTCATGTCTTTGTCGTGTTTGATTAGGGAATTGGATTAAACACATAGAATTTCTAGCTTTAATTCAAATGTCGTTCAATTTGTCGTTACATGTATACTTTACTTTATGTGTCTTGCTATTGAAGCAATCATCCATATAGGTCTTCTTATTTTGGAAATATTATGATATTAAACTACAAAACTGTTTATATATGATTATTGTGATTTAAATTGATAAAAGGTTACATACTTCTGGATTTGATATATGTATATTTCATCCATGTTGGAAATTTGTAATTCAACAAACAAGCTAGATGAATAATAAGCTACAGGAGAAGACTATGTGAACATGTGCATAAGTTAGTTCTCAATTATTACCACAAGATGACCTTTCGAATTGAATGAAGCCTGAGACACCAAATTTTAAGGCAATAAAAAAGCCGATTAGAACGCGAACGAATTTCAATAAACCGAAAAGACGATAATTTACTGTTATGGTGACCCCGCAAAACACCCACTGCACAGCGCCCGATCCTCGCCTGTCACAAAAAACGAGCTAAAAGTACAACCAAAATCTGGTATGACCAGAAAAAACTCTTCACACACCAACAAAGGAATTCCAGCCTTGGGCTAATAAGTTTAAGGTCGAAATCGTGGCAAAGAAGACGGTAGCGGATGCGTGCGCGCATTCCGAAAAAGGAGCTTTATTTCAGAAGTGAGAAAGCCCAAAGTGAGTTATGGAAATGACCTGCACCATCTGTCAGGCAAGTCTCAATCCTATCTCTCAGTTAATACGGTTGGAAAGAGGAAGCGTTGAGACGTTTTTTATAAAAAAAGACCGATCTCGTTTGGCGGGCGTACCTGTGCGCCCGCGCAGACGAGGCCTGTATTTATGGCGCCTCGTGCATTGTCCGGGAATCGAACTTGGTCCAGACACGTGACTACACGTATTTTTTAACCTTTCAAGGTGAAATAACTCGTATAGCCTTGAAGATAAGGGTCATAACTTAAGGCTGGTGTTTCGGAATGTTTGACCGGCTCGGGTATCAAAAACCTTGTTAGCTTAACTGTTAGTTTCCCTTCATTAAGAATTCGGATTAACGTCGTTACGTTGAGTATAAAATTGTAACATCTACAGGATTTTTACAATCCCTAATTTGGGCTTCCGATTTAAGATTTTTCGGTCGTATTTTGAACTGCTTCTTTGTAACGAAATAATTTGTTAGGTTTTGTAAAATCTCTATAAAACTAACCTTTCAAAATACTTCATAGTTTAAGCATCTAATACAGCTTTGGGAAGGAATTTGTTTTATTTTCGTCGTGTAAAGATAAGAATCTTACCAAAATCCAAGTTTTGTTTGATCACGGTCAGAGACAATTTTATTCTTTTTTCGACCAGAGCATGCAAAAAGTTCTACGGCCCCACAGACAATGCAAAAAACTATGGGACAGGAAACTCAACCAATTTGTTATGTGATTTATGAACGCCCTTTAGCGTTTTCCAAGTAAATTATACTTCTTAATTGACTGTTAAGATTTTGATGAATGATGTTTAAATAATGATTCTTCATTTAGCATGCTTCAAATCATTTTAATATTTGAAGTAGTTACTTGTCGTTCTTCCCGCAGCTTTGCTTGCGTGTTATCCATTTGTGGTGACGAGCAATTTATAATTCTAATTGTTTTAGCAGTTATGGTATTATCAAAAAAAACATATTCAAAATTTTGCATTTATCGGAAGTAAAATCTTTCTGTATTCTGTATCCAACTGCTAAAATAATACTTTATAACAGTTATATTATAATTATATAACCTATGGATTTATCAAAGAGGTCTAAAAATTTTAAGACAAATTAGTTAATAATATAAAGTATACAGACTAGAGTATAAAAATTTAAATTTTTAAATTCAGGTAGCATAAAGACATACTTGAGCAGATGACTCACAAGCCTCTTAGTTTATCTCGATGCATTTGAACAATACTCCATTATACAGCAAACTTTACTATACAGATTTTTGCACCAGACAAACTTAAAAAAATGCAATTGTCTACTTTTTTCTTTTAACCACAAACACACCGGATGAGTCGCCTTGTTTACCTTTATTTGGTCGAAAATAAAAAAAAACACAGACGATGTAGATAAGAGGCTTTAAAATAAGGGGCACGTTTCACGGTATTGTGATCTATTAGACAGGATAATTACATAAGGGCATTTGGGGATACAAAACTGTCTACAATCCAAAAGCACTTATGAAGTTGTTCCTGATTTACAAAAAGTGTTTAAAAAAAACCTATCCCTTATAAAAGAGGATGTTATACCAAATTCTATAGTACTAGACTAGACTAAAGAAGAGCAAAGTATAAACTATTGCGACAAAACAAATGCACGTGAAGTCACGGGCGTTTCACTACATCTTTTATATAACTCAAGACATGCGCATAGCCTGCATGAGATAACGCCACGGAATAAACAGCAGTATCACAACGTACACAGATTGTGTGACAAAAACTGGGGTCGTATCTTAATCCTTGAAATACTTGAAACAAGTAAATACTTGAGACTATCAGTAACTTGGCATTATCTTTTAAATAAATTTATAAGTTTATGTAGAAGACTCCTTTGTGCCTGAGTGCATCTGTTAAAGGCTGATTAAATTTACTCATCTTAATTATAAGCAAGACTATAATATAATTGTCTTCCATGCTTGGTGATAATCGTCGTGAGCCTATTTATTTTATATTTTTCTATAATATTAAAGTTACCGGTCACTCATACGAAGTTAATAAGTGATGCTTGTAGCATAACAATAGACGACAATTAGACCAGAAAAGAACAGTTATTTAAACAATAAATACTCTAAAAGGGCACAAATTAATACAAACGGCACTCTTAAAAAAAAAAATCGTGAGTTTTAACCGCACGAAATGTTATTTTGTGAAGACCAGGTTTTGGATAAAAACTCTGATAAAATGAACGATAAGAAATCAGGAGTGGTTCTCAAGCGAAAAGTAAATTGCTTACAAGTGGCCGTTTCTGTAATTTAGTAATTTGGCTAACCACCCTCTACTACAAGCCCGAGTGGTTGTGGAATTGGTATTTTAAAGTATGTTGTTGAAACTTGTAGAAAAAGTGGAAGTTACGTTCGTTTCTATTTAAATTCAAAGACTCACTTTAATAAAGACAAATACTAGCTTACTTGAATCTATACTCCATTTTATAATAATAACGGAAAGTTTCACATTCTTTTATTATGAGAAGTACCGACCGGGCTTTCTATTGATACTACAAGTGTAAAAAGCGTGACTTTTTTACCCTTGGCAGACCCCATGATTATTTGAAAGAAGATGGATATTCATCACCACACGGACATAAAACAAAACAATGTTATGTTATGAGGCAATACAATATACGGCCTATTACGAAGACCAATCTCTACCAGGTACGCTAACTTTCATCAACAATTAATAATATGGAATTCCATTTGTTTGTTTATAATAAAAAAAACGTTTTTATGCAGCCATTAAAATGAAAAATTATTTATTATCAAAAACATCAAAAGGACCTGACCGTTTTAATAACAATTAGAATAAAAGAGTGTTTTTCCCCCAATTCTATAGAAAACGCTGAATCAAAAGGAAACCTAGCGAAGTCAAAACATTACAGTGATATAACAGGTTGGGACAAAATAAACAAGAGAAACAAAGTTCTTCTAGCTATGGTTTAACGGTTCATAGTTAATACACATGCTTACTAGAAACTAAACGCTACATTTTATAAGACGCTTTCTGCATTGAGTTTTGTTACACTGATTATGCATTTTAAATACTAGATTGGCAGCAACATAACATTTTCGAAACTGCACTTATGACAGACAATCCAAAAGATGCATCAGATCTGGCGTTCCCTAAAGTCTTAATATATTAAACGGATGTTACACGAGTTTGTAACTGATCCGGTTGTGTTAGGTTAGACACATGTTTTCATTGTGCAATCATATTGAAGATTATGCCATTTTTAAATCTTAGAGGCGACTGAGCTGATCCTCTGTTTATCCATACTGCACATTCTCACACTATTGCTAGATTCGTTCTACTCTCCGAGGCAGATTAAAAGGCGACTACTCTCAGCGAGTGTTAGATCATACTTCAAAAACCACTCTCACTCTATAGCTATATCTACATTGCTACTCTATAGCTATAGCTAGCAATTTAACAATCACTTCACAAACATTGAATTCTTTGAAATCTCACCCGGTTCGTTTAAAAAACATATACACGACACTATGCTGTCTGATTATTTAGAATTTAGTTAAAATTTCAGCTGTAGTTGGTGGTAGACTGTTTTGTACGTCCTTATAGGATGACAAAATTGTTAGACCTACCAACTGCATTTTTCTTTTTTTTTGTTATTCTGTTCGCATTACTACTGCCCTCTTTCTACCAAATCCGTGGACAACGGGGCTGATTACACTCTAAGAACTTTAGTAACTACTTTAATTAAGTTAAGTAATATGTGAGTGCAATTGTTTGTTGTCCCGAATAAATAAAAATAAATAAAATAAATAAAAATAGCTAGTTTCGTTCTCCTCTCCGGGTCCAAAATAAAAGGCAATTGTACTGTCAGGGACTGTTAGTTCATACTGCGAAAACCACTATCATTCTATAGCCAGCTTTGTTCTACTCTGTGGGGGCCAAAATAAACAAGCAGTATTTATGTACTAGTACATAAAAAGTAAAGCTGGCTCGTTCGTTAGGGTGCATGACTGGCAATCGGATAACATTACGCCTGGGATGTGGGAAAGGGCAGTTGATGGATATGGCAATATTTAAATACTAGCTTGCGCCCGCGCTCTCGTGGTTCCCGGATAATAAGTAGCCTATGTTCCTCTATATCAAATGTTATCAAAAGAAGTTCAGCCGTTTAGTCATGAAAAGGTAACTAACAGACAGATGGAGATGACAGAGTCAGAGCTACTTTGTATTAAAATATTATCTAGTGTGAGTTAGAGTGTTTAGATAAAAAGTAGTCTACATGTTATTCTAGGTAAGGAAATCGACATCCAAAAATCCTCACAAACTTTCATATTTATAATAATAGGTTCTCCTAGGTATATCTAGGTTCATTCATCCGTTCATTCATTTCATTGAAAAAGTGAATTCGTCGGATTTTCTTGCAAGAGCTAGGTCGTGAAAAAAGCATGTTTTTAACAACGAGACGGAACCACAAACGTGGTCGCGAGATCTATAAAGTTCTAAATGCGTGTATGGCCGAAGTATCCGACGCGTATTATAATGCCTATCACCACACCCGACCACAAAAGGTTGCCGACCACACCTAGATTCACGCTTCTACCATAAAAGGTAAGTCCGTATATCGTTTAGGAAAGGTCTACCCTAGGTCAACCACAAACTCGTTCCTCCAATACCACATCCACATTTACAAGCTCCTACGCCATTCCCGGGATGATTGTTGAATAAAATATAATGTACTTTTATCTATCCGACTTACAGATCATTTCTGTACAGTGTTATCCCCCTAAGGTAACAATTATTACCTCATATTCTTCGACATCCGTTGGGAATAATGGTTCTCGAATTGCGACCATGAACCGGGAAATGCGCCGACGCAGTTTAAGAAGTCCCCCATCCGATGCACCGATGACATTTTGAAGGGCGGGAGGTCGGTGGATGAGAAGGCTCACCGATCTCTGTGCTTCTTCAGGCTTCTTCAGGCTGATTATAATGATGTTTTTTTAAGAGATGGGGTGTCTAAATGGAGATTCCTCGACTTTAATTCGTTGTGGTCACACCAATGTATTTTTCTGAGTCATCGTGAGGAAACCAGTCGGAATTCTGATAAGCAGCGATGGGCTTCCAAAGTGTCCAGTATGGAATGCTAACTTCTGCAAAATATGGGTATTACACCAATCGTATTTTTATAAGTGTCTCTGACTCCCTATCTTTTAGAGCTTCTATTTTAGATCAGATAATCTTGAACCACGAAAAACATCCAAAAAACCACTAAAAGCTTCTGAGCCCCTATTGTGTGAAGAAATTAGTGCAGTCACAACTCATGGCCGTGGCCCACGGGACCACCCACGTCAGCTACTCCTCACTAATCTGTGCCTGTTTAACTCGCATGGTCAATATAATGGTAATGGTAATAGTAGTTAAGGTGTTCACGAGGTGCATCGATAATAAGTAGAAGTTGGTGGTGTGCCAAACTAAACGTGTTGAAAATCGCTATGGGGTACTTTTTGCACGCTGCTCGTTGATTAGTCATTGGTTCTGTCTTAGGTCGTGTTCAAACGGCTGCGATATGTCCTCCTTCATTTCAAAATGATCCTTACGTCTACTTCTAGTCGTGTCAATGATTCTTTCTTGGTCATGCTGTATCAGGTCAGTGACCAGGATGAGGTATGGTGGCCCTGAAAAGGGCCTATGACCGTTGATGATAGAATCAGTGTAGTGAAAGGATTAAAGTGCGCCTACTTATTTAAGTAAATTTTTAGTTTGATGGGTAATGATATGTACCAATCCGGTTTGTTGCCTGATTTATCTAGGCAGTCGCTAGGAACAGGCGTAGCTTCTTAAGTTGTTTCAAAGTGGTTCAAAGTTTATCTTGGGCATTACCTCACCGACGACCTTAAAGATAATGTAGACATTGAGAGGGAGCGTAGGGCACTGGCGGTCAGAGGAAATATGTTGGCCCGTAGGTTTGCCCGCTGTACTGACGAAGTAAAAATAACACTTTTCAAAGCGTTTTGTCAGACGTTCTACACGGGTAACCTATGGGTCTGCTATACCAAAAAATCGCTAGACGTCCTGCGCGTCCAATACAATAATACTTTTAGGATGTTGTTGAGGCTGCCTCGATTTTGTAGTGCCTCAGAGATTTTTTATTATTTTATTTTTTTATACAACTGAGTTGGCAAACAACGTAGCCTATGAGCGCTTGCAATACCAGAGGCATCACGCACGCGTTGCCAACCCCCTCCCCCTAAAGAGCTCTGGCAACCTTACTCACCGCAGGAACACAATACTATTTGAAACAAATAATGTTATTTGGCTGCGATCTTCTGTAAGGCGGAGGTACCTCCCCAGGCGGGCTGCTCCAATTTAGAACGAGAAAATCTCGCTATGCCCTAGATGATATAGATGTGTTCGCACAGACCAGGACGGATGGCTTTCATGCCATCATCCGGAAAAAGACCGCATCTCTGATGAGCAGGGTTCGAGGCAGCGACAACAGCATCCTAAAAACAGTTGCGGAGCGGTGTACCTCTCCTATTTGGAGTCATTCTGTGCGGAGGGCGACCAACCTGTGAACCTTCTAACGCAAAATGACTCAAATTTTACTCTTATTCTCACTAACAATAGCTCTAACTAATTACCTACTAACAAAATGGATTTTACCTATTGTCCGAATAAAAAACTTTTGATTTGATTTGATTTGAAAGTGATCCTAGTGATTTTATTGAAATAAAGACCTTTTGAATTTGACTTTTGCTATATCGATGATCAGTCATCATTTCATCATCATTTCAGCCGTTCGACGTCCACTGCTGAACATAGCCTCCCCCACAGACAGAGCAAATTCCTTATCATGTGGGGGGATTTGCCCATACTCACCACGCTGGGCGTGCGGGTTGGCGAGCGCAGTTAGAGCTATCGTTGTTAAAATGAGGGACGCTGCTGCCCATCCCCTAGCTTTTTTCCCTTAGTCGCCTCTTACGACATCCGCGGATAGGTATATATGGAGGGGCCTATTCTTCAGCCGGGGCCACCACGGCCATCAGTATGGCCCTCAAATGTACATATAATGTATAGTGCACGCAAGGATCATTTTGATCATTGCAAGCATTGCTGTTCGACGGCAGAATTTATAAGTAGTAACTTTCCCAAAATCAAAATATTCTCTTCTCGTAAACCTACTTGAACTACACGAAGAAGGCTTCAGACCTGTCGTCGTGGCAATAATTGGGGGAGGCCTATGTTCAGCCAGACTTACCAGGATGATGATGATAACCGTAAAGTCATCAACATCATCTTTGCTGTTCTTATTTGGGGGAGGCCTATGTCCAGCCAGACTTCCTAAAGCTGATGACCATACCTACACACCTACACTTGTTTTCATTTCTGTCCACTATGGTTTTTGTATTAGTGACTGTCTTACGTTTGTTCTTGTTGTTGGGTACAGTATGTATGAATAAATGATTTCTATTCTAGACGATGATGATGATGATGGCCGTAAAATCATCATCGTCATCACCGTAAACGTATCTCACGACGGAGGTCTAACAACAAACGGACGGGCTAACAAGTTAACTGGGAAAATAAGAGCTATGCGTGATGCACACACGCCGGAGGGTGCGCGGGCGCAGGTACCGTCAGCACGGAAATTATAATTGGGTGTTATGATGGGAAGTGTTGTTCTGATCTGATAAGAAAGGGTTAGTTATCTATGAGAAAGGTGATAAGATAAAACAATAATAAGCCATAATTCAGTAAACTGTTTATAAACTAGTTTAAATATTTTGGTAACATACACGGTGATTCATAGCATGTTATACCATTTTCAACTTTTCTTCCCGAACTTTCTCAAGTTAGCTCACCTTCACATAGGTCGCCCGGCTGTGGTGAATAACTCACAAATCAAGGTTAATATGCCGTTTTTAGTGAAATTTATTCCCCGTACCATCAACTTTGTGATTTGTTCAGGCGGTGAAGTAAGCTGACAGTCTCAAAGATTGATGGTTCAAATTCGCACAAAACAGTGGTGACATGCTTGCTTTACGTCATGGTAGGGCCCCAGGAACTGGGCATAAGTGGTGATATCGGTATACTTTTCTGCTAACCCTACCCCAAAAATGTAAAGGTATTTGCCGAAGACGCGACCCGCGTGTGGCCAACACCAGTAGCATGAACAAACACCGCTGTTGACTGTACACGGCCGAGGAATGCCTGTGTTTGATCGCAGTCCAGCTACCTGGGGTTAGGAGTATTAGACGAAACTGTTATCATACAGGGTGATTCGATTACAAGTATCTATGAATGCAGTTTTTCTTAACTTGTAGAGTTGACGACATGGTTACAAACAACAATTTCGAACAAATTCTGTACCTCTTATAGTTCCAGACTTTCCATACTGACCCTACTTGATCGCTCACACTGTATACCTACTCTATCTACGGTGCGGTATATTTTTTAAATGCACAAACACTGAAAATTGTATAGAACCGAAAGTAGACATTTTTTTTTTATCAAGGACCGTCGGTGAAAGAATCAGTGCAGTGAAATGAATAAAGTGCGCCTCTTCCTTAGGGTTTATCTATTAGAAAAACTATAACCATCAAAATCTTTCCCTTGATATTTGTATAACAATTGATAACAATACGATACAAATCCATCATAATTACACAAGTACCGCCAGGGGTGTCCAATGCTCATGTTCAATTCAAGTACGGGGTTCTCTACCCCCGGAACAAACTAACAGGCGATTAGCGTAACCGATCGCGGATAATGGCTGGGGTGTGGTAGCAGTTATGATTTTATTGTCGCGTGCCGCTAAATGAGGCAGAGGTTTCGATGTGGGAATTCCACTCATTTTCACCCTGCTTGCTTGTCCCGTCACTGATTCTTTCTTGGTCATCCTGTATTAGGCCAGTCACTGGTGGCCCTGAAAAGTGCCTATGAACGTGCGTCGGTGAAAGAATCTGTTGCCTGCTTGTCATATCACTGATCCTTTCTTTATCATCCTGTATTAGATCAGTGACCAGGTTGAATGGTGGCCCTGAAAAGGGCCTATGACCGTCGGTTAAAAGAATCAGTGTAGAGAAAGATAGTACGCCTCTTAGAGGCTTCTTTCGTGCACATGTCACGTCTTCGAATATTCAGATTCTAGGACATGCCGGTTTCCTCACGATGTTTTTCTTCAGAGTTTGAGAGCATTAGTATAGCGCACATACATTTTCCTACAGGAAAATCCATTAGTGCACGACCGGGATTCGAACCTACGACCTGTAGATCGAAAGCCGGGCATCTACCAACCACCCCTCTACCAGTGATCACACCCTTAAAATGCCAGAATAATATGGCATTCTATCCTCTTTGTCAAGTTTATTTCGTTCAAAAACAACTTGTTCGAAAAAGGTTCATATCAAATGCGATTTAAAAATTATAAATTCAGCGCCAGGCGAATTTGATACTGGCCGTCAAATAGGCAATTCAGCTAATTATGCGTTCAACAAAATGAATTCCTTATTCAAATTCGTGCGATAAAATTATTTTTAATTCGTAACAAAACACTGATGTTACTTTTTATTGGAAACAATTAAAAATCGAAGTCGCATTTTCGAATTCCGCCGACGATTGGTCCAACTGTGATTCTCAGGGTTGTAATGGGTCATATTATATGGAACAGGCTTTTTTACAACTAAACCGAATGGTGCGTCAGAACAGGTTTTGATTTCTTTTGGTCCGTTTTATTTTTATTGTGCTTAGCCCGAGTTTTATTTCATATTACTTATACTTATTATATTACGACACGTTTTCTCATTTAAGCTTTAATCTTTTTTCTGTAAGGATTATACACGGTTGAGGTTATGTTTTCAGAGGAACAAACATGTTAAGAGTTTTTAAATGTGTTCGTGTGTAGTTTGTTCGCATGTATGGCTATAAGAACAATGAGTCATAAAATATTTTTCACAACGAAATCGCCGGTCGTAATGAGTACCCAACTTACCGAGGTCGGTAAATAAAAATAGTAGATTTCAAAAGCTAAGTCCGCCGTTAAATTAAAAAGACAAATTATTGGACGTCTTCGTGGAAGCCAGCCTTTGTTATCTCACAAGTGTTTTTCAAGAGTTCTGTTTATATTCGACCCCGCTTGCTCTCATAAAAACCACATCGATTCATCTCTGTCCGTCTTGTTAGCACTGAGGGCGTTCTGACAAGGCGTAACAGACGCTTCTACCGTTACGTAATTCTGACACTTTCAGCTTTCATAACAAGGTCCTTTATTGTGTAAATACAATTCAGTGTGCTGCGCGTCGAGACGAATCCTTTAAGGGCGTAACTGTTGCTCGGCGTGTACCGTGATATCGATTTATGGTGCACGGAATAAGCGTCCATTTGGCTTAATTGACACCTGTTCGATACCTCGTTCGTTCCGACACGGCTCAGCTTTTTGTGTGCCTTATTTCTCATGGCCTAATCGAGTTTGAGTCTCATTTCCTTACGTATAAGGTTTTCTTCATCTCGCTAGGTCCGGATCTGAATTTTTAGGAGCATTAACATAATGATCATCGTTCGGGTTTGATGGAGCAGGTGTTGTGTATATCGGTTTATTCTCAGTTTTTATTATAAAAATCTCGTTTGTGTTACAAAAACCAATCGTATCTCGTATGTTTATGAGATTACGCACTAAGTTTCCAATAAAGTTTGTTAATTAATGCAAGTTTTCTGTGTTGCTATCTCGAATGTGGGGTTCCATAGTATCACTAAGGTTTTTATTGAACTTTTAGATATTTTAGCGCTAACTTCAGATACCAACTTAAGGATTTTTTTATTAAATCGATCGATGAAACGAATTCTAACGTAGATTGTATCTCACCCGTTCGTGATATTAATCATTCATAAACACCATCATTGTGGTTTATGAAAGATATCATGTACCAACAACTGGCAAGTACTTACTTATATTGATTAATAGCCCAATCAATCTTCGTTGATCGAACCCTTCAGCTAAGTGTTCGAGATGTAAAACTATATAAACTTACCTATATAAAGTTTTTAATGAAACATTATTAAAATTCTCAGTATTCTGAGATAAAACTCAGTTGGTCACTTGAGGGTACGGTAGGTACGGTATTTGGACAAGCTTGGAACTGGAATCAATGAAGTCAGAAAAAGGCAGAGGGTCGATATACGGTATTTGGGTAAGCTTGGAACTGGAATCAATGAAGTCAGAAAAAGGCAAGATACAACAAATAACCTGAAAGTAGAAGATATAGTCACGCAACATGGACATCAACCTTTTGACGCTAAAAAACAAAGTTATGAGGAACAACAACAATACAATAATGTATACAGAATCCATTGTGCGGAAAATGGTAACGCTACGTGATTGTCACATACTATTCACAGCTTAGGGCCGGAGCACATTGAAGCTAATCGGCTAAGTTGATTACTTCGAGATTCCGATCAACTATGGTATAGTGTAGTCACTATACTATAATGTATCTGCTGACGATTCGATACGTTGCGTCAAACTAGTTACTACTAAAGGTGACTGAGCTGACCTAATGTGTCGCGTCTTATAATCGAGAGATAAGAACATGTTTATAAATCTTAGTCGTCACTAGTGTGTAAATCTTAAGTTATGTTTGTATATTAAGATTTGTACGTTTCATGGTCATGGCTCTTATTTATTTTAAATTATTTTGTGGTCACGGCCATCCGAAGCAATTGCAAGTTTTTACGAGCTGTTTATTATTCTGACTGGCAATATCTAGAAAGACTTTCAAAGGAGGTTGATGAATCAGAGTCACATTACTCTGAGCTAACCCTATCCTACTAATATTATAAATGCAAAAGTTTGTGAGTATGTTTGGATGTTTAGATGTTTGTGGTTCGATAACGCCCATACGGCCGAACGGATTTTAATGAAATTTGGCACATAGACAGATTATAGTCGGGAATATTATATAGGCTACTTTTTATCTTCATAGGTACCACGCGAGCGAAGCCGCAGGCGGAAGCTAGTGATATACATTATCCTGTGTAACATTCAGTGCGTCATAGTAATTAGATAGATGTCAGCACTATAAAACTGTAAGACGATAAATTTTAAGCGATTAACACTGTAGCTAAATGCAACTTGATAAACGTTTGAGGAATTGAAATTGCAATAATATCCTGATTCTTATCGCGCTGTTTAGAATTCAGAGTACATTAATGAACGATAAAACGTACAATGCTAGCAGGTGAAAATTATATTCTTACAATTTTTTTTACTTTTTTTTTACTTTATGTGGCTATGGAATCATTACGGCCACTGGCCTATTGTGATCGCCACTTTATTTGTGGAGCCCCTTTACAGGGCTTTCAAAGTTCACCGCATAGCCCAGCAGAAGTTAAAAACTAGCATTTTCTTTGGGGTGTGATGCTTTAGCTCCATGGGGCTGAGGATGTGTTTTCCCAAATGGATGCTACGTTTGAGCACGTTTCTTACAATTACTTTTTGAAGCAATTTGTAACCAAAATACGGACCTATCTGTGACCAGTTTTGAATTTACTAGTCAAAGTCAAAGGTTTTTATTTCAATAAAATCACTAGGATCACTTTGAAACGTAATAGAAACTAGGTGAAGCTATGCCTGTTCCTCGCGACCAAGCCTAGAAGAATCAGGCAACAAACACGGCCTGGGGCTTATCATTTTTTTCGATGATCCTTGTTTTTTTTTATTATATATATTTTTTATTAGTCTGTTATTGAACTGTTTCACGAATTCCGAGAGTATTATTTTATTAGATGGTTTGAATTTACTAGTCAGTTGTTGGACCTGTCGGGTTACAGGAGTACTGGTTAGATAGGTAGCTCTTTTTAACTGTTTGTTTGCTTTAGTTTTTGTTTTATTTTTATTGACGTTGGTGGTTATTTATAGTTATTGTTATTAATATTAATTATAATTGTCTTGCAATTGCAACAGAGAAATAGGTACGAATTTGTTTTAGTTCAATTATTTTGTAAATTTATTTTATAGTTATGTAAGTAGATGCGTGGCACAGTAGCTGCCGCGATTCTCATTTGGGTGCCACTGAAAATCAGCGCTGCACCGGCCACTGGGCTGATGCAGCAAATGCTGAGTGGCAACCTTTTTTTTCGTCACTTATTTTGTCAGTAGTATAGGTTTTTAAAATTATTATCTCTGTATGTGACGGGAAATAAATTATTTTATTTCTTTCTTTCTTTTATAAGAGTGGACGGACCTTTCAACTATTGCAATATTATTGCTAAGCTGATGCCTCGTCCATGTCCAAGCTTAAGTTTTAGAGCTGTCTTTGTGAAAATAGCTCTAATGCGCTGCTACCCATCCCCTAGCTTATTTCCCTTAGTAACATCATACTTAGGTCTTACTAGGTAGATATGGAAGGGGCCTATTCTCCAGCCTGGGCCAACACGGCCAACTTTTCGTTGCTTATTATAAATTTTATTGCATTATTTTGCAATTGCAATATTATTTTCGCTTTGGAATACTAAACGTAATCACAATGATATATTTTTTTTTTATACAACAGAGGTGGCAAACAAACTTACGGCCCACCTGATGGTAAGCGGTTACCGTAGCCTATGAGCGCTTGCAATACCAGAGGCATCACGCACGCGTTGCCGACCCCGATCCCCCTTTCCTCCCTAAAGAGCTCTGGCAACCTTACTCACCGCAGGAACACAACACAATTTGAAACAAATAATGTTATTTGGCTGCGATCTTCTGTAAGGCGGAGGTACCTCCCCAGGCGGGCTGCTCCAATTCAGAACGAGAAAATCTCGCTGTGCCCTACCTCCTCTTAAAATATATGATAAAAATATGATATAGGCGAATACACTCCAAGCATCCAGCGTACGTATCCCTCCACAAAAATAAGAGCAAGAATGCATTTTGTTTGACAGCAAATTACGAGAAACGCTTATTCTATGGTAATTGCAAGTATATTTTTACATTTTGCAATATTCAAATGAGAAGTCTTTAAAGAAGTCAAATTGAATTAAGTTTATAGTGGAACTCCTATAAATATTTTTTTAAATTATTAAACACTAGCTGGTGCCCGCGACTTCGTCTGCGCCGGATTAGTATATATAGGTACTTACTTGACACTTATCGTCATATTTTGGACAATTCACACAATATCTTCATAAATTGTAGCCTATGTGTTATTCTGATTTATAAGCTATATTATTGTAAAGTTTCATTAAAATCCATTCAGAATTTTTTACGTGAAAGAGTAACAAACATCCATACTTACAAACTTTCGCGTTTATAATATTAGTATCTTTATAAATTGTAGCCTATGTGTTATTCTGATGTATAAGCTATATTATTGTGAAGTTTCATTAAAATCCATTAAGTAGATAGATAGATAGATAAAAAAATTATTTGGCACTACAGACACACACAATTAACATAGATAAACAATTTTAAACTAAAGTACATACAGTAGGTGGGTATAAATAAGCAAAAGAGCAATTTTTTTTTTATAGTAGGTGTCTTAGATTAGGCAAGTAGGTAGTTTTTACGTGAAAGAGTCCATCCATACATATATATTAGTAGGATTAGCTTCTCCTTCGCTTGGTCAGGTAGCAAGCGAAGGAGAAGCTAATCCTACATACATAAAAAGTAGCCTATATGCAATTCTAGGTAAAGAACTTTATCATCAAATCATCCTCAAAATTGCGATTTTCATTCCTATTTCGCTATTCGACTTCCAAAACGTCAAACAGAAAACTCATTACAATCATTCCAAAGGACTTCAAAAATCACTCCAATTCCTCGTTGAGAAATAACTTCACGCGACCAGTTTAACCAGAGCCATGCGGTGATGAAGAATTTGCTGTTTGTTAAGAGGACTGGGTGACGTGGCGCGGGGAGAGGGTCTTGAACCCTGGTCGGTGTGGGCATAGAAGAAACAATAGTTTGGAGTTACTGAAGTTTCACTTGAATCGAGAACTCTGACTCTTTGGTAAGAGGACGGCTGCTTGCGCCGTCGTATGTCTTCGTCGTTTGATTGTTCGAGCTTGTCTCCAAAAGTGACAGATTTGTTACAAGTTTTAATGAATACGTTGAGCTATCTATAGATCGTTTGTAACGGTCTTTAGATGGCTCAACTGTTTCTTGTGTATTTTGTAAATATTAACTTGTATTAGTTTTAAGTTTCTTTCTGTAAATAAATACATGAATACGTAGGCTGATTATCAAGGAAGTTTTGTACGCATAAATTATTCGAGCAATGCAGGTTAGCTAGTGGATCAAGAGAGCAAAAAAATAAACTTAGACCAAACGGCGCGTTGTATGTATATTTGTCCAAACATAACTTTCGAACCGTTCATTCTATCTGCACGGAATTTGGTAGTATTAGTAGGTTGACAGTTTCGACCGTCAAATTTTTGCTGGTAACACAGTGAATTTGCTCAGAAAATGGAGTTCTGCTCCTACGGGATTATAACACAATCAACGAAATTTTCATACCTACAGCACATATATAACAAAACTTCGGCCCGAGCCATACAGCCATCTATTGCTACATTAATAACGCTCATTTCACACTGGCACCCGGCTTTGAGTCCCACAGACGCTATGATTTGAGAAACAAACAAAAGAAGACAGATAACATTTGTTCGGGCCGTGAGTCAGCGGGTCGGGTCGAGTGATTTAATCCTAGTGATAGCAAGAATGTACAGTCAACAGGTTTGATTACTATGCCACTATAGAACCTTATCCAACTAAATCTATTGACGTGATTATCTTTTGTTAAGACATTATTAGCTTGTAGATCAATCTTCAAATTGGACAAACCAACCAACAATAAAAACAATTTTGCATTTATAATATTACTAGCTTGCGGCCATGGTTATTTGCTAAAACTCTAGGTAGAGAACTCCATCTATTCCAAGTTTCATCAAATCGGTTGAATCGTTACGGCGTGATTGAACCACAAACATCCAAACTTCCTCACAAACTTTCGCATTATAAAAGTAAAGATTGCCAAATGTTTTTCAGAGAGTTTTCATTTGAACGTATTGGTTGAGATTTTATCAATACGGTTTCTATCAAACAACAGTTTTGTTTTTCTGATCAGAAAGCTCTGATAATCTAATCTTTTTTTTAAGAGGAGGTAGGGCACAGCGAGATTTTCTCGTTCTGAATTGGAGCAGCCCGCCTGGGGAGGTACCTCCGCCTTACAGAAGATCGCAGCCAAATAACATTATTTGTTTCAAATAGTGTTGTGTTCCTGCGGTGAGTAAGGTTGCCAGAGCTCTTTAGGGGGGAAGGGGGTTCGGGGTCGGTAACGCGTGCGTGATGCCTCTGGTATTGCAAGCGCTCATAGGCTACGGTAACCGCTTACCATCAGGTGGGCCGTAAGCTTGTTTGCCACCCCTGTTGTATAAAAAAAAAAAATCTTCTGACTCGTATTGAAAATAATATCGTAATAATTGATCTTGCAGAGCTAGACATGACGAGGTGCGCCGTAGATTTAGTGCGAAAAGGTTCTACAGTGGTCTACAAATCAATCATGTTGACTGTACGTGATAAAGCCCTTTCTATGAAGCGGTAATGACCACTGTTAAACAGCGGAACCCAGCGCGGTGGGATGATGAGACAGGACGCGAGAAACGTAAATTTAATTGTAAAAGCTTTAATAAGTTTAACTGCTGTTTTACAATCAAATCTTGCAATCAGACAATGTTCTTGTTGTCCAGGAGTTAACATTTTGATTCACCAGTCAGTCTTTTTTTTTCAGGGTCGCTTCCAAGTTTTTTTTTTAAATGTTTTACTGTCAGTACTGATGTTGATGAAGCATTACCAATTACCAGGAATGCCCCTAATTCCAGCCTATTCCCAAATTTAAAACGACCCCCTCCACCATTGCTTTTACGCCGTCATAAATCGAGCCCGCTCGTCAATTATGCGTAGTATAGTTATTTCTGGATGTTTAATTGCTGCGCAAGCGCAGACGGGCGTCGATTCTTTAGGGATTATTTTTTCAAATTTTGTTTTTTTTTAAACGTCGATTAGCCGTTTAACCGTCGTAATTATTCTTCTCGGTGACTTTTATCGATTATTTTGGTTGCAGTAATTTTCTATGCAATCTATATATTCTAATCATAGAAGCTTAGTGGTGTGGTTGATGGAAAACGAAACGAATTTGTAATTTAAGTGGAAATTACAAATTAGCTACGAATTTTGTTTTTGTTGAATCGTGCATGAAATGCCTATATGAGGCGCACTTTAATTCTTTCACTACACTGATTCTTTCATCGACAGTCATAGGCTCTTTTCAGGGCCACCATACCTCAACCTGGTCACTGACCTAATACAGGATGACAAAGAAAATATCAGTGACACGACAAGCACAAGTTGAAAGCTCTATAATGAAAAACCGCCACAAAAACTCTAGTTATTACAAAACCGTTATCGCCTAGTCAAAACAAAGTAGTTTTATCTAAATACCCTACATTTATCTCAACTGAAGCTTAAGTGAATTCTTCAAATATTAGCTTCCGTAGCTCTGAATAGAGCTGAGAAAAACTGAGCTTTTTTCGTTGGTAACAAAGAATGATGGCCGAAATAAAAGCCGAGTTTCGGTGAAACACTGGAAAATTCGTTTGTACTGTCTGTCATAGGGACTTGTGATAACTACCTATTCATTTTAAAGATCGGTGAATAATTAAATCTATCTGTGTATCCATATAATTATCTATTTCATTTTAGCTTTAATACAATACAATACCTACAATACTTATATTCTGCTGTATCCCATCCATTACTTTTAACCTTTGTTGAGAGAAATAAATACAAATTCTATAGCTTTTATTTTTAACTATAGGGAATCTTATTTCAATTTATCGTTTTTCATTGAGATATAAGTCAAATTTTAACCAAATTATGCGAGTTACTTTTACTTTTTCATCAATCTTAGCTTAAAGTTGCGCATATTTCATCGATATTTTTTACAGATAACCGTTCTAAGTCCCACTGACAGCACAAACTAATTTATAACAAAAATGTTGCCTGTCACAAGTAGTGGTAAGTTCCGGCTATTGTTATTATTACTTACTCACAGCCACAACTCTACAGTAATTCGTAAGTAACATGAGTAATCTTGAAAGCGACTTGTTAGGTGTCGCCACAGCAGTCGGTGGTATTTTTATGTCGTGAATGCCGGCCTTATCATTCAAGCTGCTTACATTACTTGCTATTCAAAAATGACCCATAGTATGTAGAAATAGAGTTGAAGATAGTTGATTAGTACTATGGCGCTTAAAAGTGATTACGAAATTAAGAGCAGAGATGTGAGTATGTTTGCGTGGTAGGTGTTCCGTACAATAATGAGATTAATGTTATGCCATTTTAACCCACTTTGGAATGAAGTGTTTGTGTTACAGTCAAAGTTTGAAATATACCAATTGAGACTAGCTCCTAATAACGAACGTACTTCCGAAACGTTACCTTACAGGCGTAGAAAGAATTTTCGTAAAAATACGTTTACTCATTTGAAATGGTTACATTAAAAAGCTTATTTTACTTTCGGTTTAATAGGGTTGCAATTAATTCGACTGTAAACTACAATCTATAAAATCCCAGTGATCGAAAGTCGACGTTTATTTATTCGAGTGTTTTTACGAAATCGAATCGGGACTCGATTGCAGTAATTAATAGTTTTATGAGGTTTATGTCTCAATCTAGCTTGCCGTTCGCGTTTGCGCTTTTTTATCTGCGTTTTAGAAAAATACTTTAGGAAAATAGTTTTATTTTCTCTCGTGAAATGCTGTATCTTCGAGAACTTTGACAATCTTGCGAAACTCGCTTTACATGCCGGTTTTGACATTTGACTAAAGAATCCAACTGGACCTACTATTAAGAAGAATAAGACGTAAAGATACGATACTCTTCATTCTTGCCCAAGGAAGTTGATGATTGTCCTAAATCTGTAGTAGTTGGGTACATTTATAAACCAGGTACGTATTTTAAAACACCGAATCGACGGAATATAAACTTATTTTAGAGTACAATAAAACTTTTTACGGTTTTGTAAGACAATGTACCGAACTTTACGACTTTTTCAACAAAGACGGTTAAAAATAACTAAATAATGGGCCAGTAAATAGATAAAACGGTTAATTAGATAAGAAAACTGTTTTATTTGTGATTTCTGTAGAACAATAGCCAGTTTTAAGGCTACCGATTATAACTTGGGCATCTGGGATCAGAGATAAAGAAACATTTTCTTGTAACAAAACGGAAACGTTATTTTTGTACATTCCTAAAACTGCTCAACGATGAATTGAAAAATGATTTGTATCCGAAATCGCAATCGATAAACAAACTCTGCAATTTATAAATCTATCGTTTGTTTGAACCAATTTCAAGTTTATAAATAGGTCATAAATCGTCATCAATCTTTACTATGTATACTTTTAGGTAGGAAGTATGATAGTGCTATCAGTGTTTGTGTTTTTATCAGTTATCGAATATTACATGGAGGCCATTATCCCCAATAATCCCGCAAGGCTGACATTTCGATAACGCAGGAGTTGTAAAGAAATGCTGATTGTGTAGCATCGATGTACTTTGAAAAGCGTAGGTGTGATTTCACCTCCTTGATGTCTAAATAGTTTCATTCAATTCTTAGAACACAAAACTCTGTCAGGATCACATATCACCGTTTGTTTTGACTGGGGGAAGGAGGGGGGGGGGGGGCTGTATGGCTTCAGTATTGTGTAAGGACACACACATCGTCATTTGTTGGACTCAACTATGTCCAACTCATCTTTGCCAGCCCGTAAGTCTTCTCATACGGATTGCATGGGCTTAGAAATATGATAATAAAGTGTCTTTAAGAGCTTTTGTGTCTTTAGTTCCAATTAACATCGAATTGTAAAACTTTGTACGTTCATCGACTATCGATTAAAATCTTGTCCGATGCCAGCACTACCCAGACGCCATAGCCCGCCACAGACAAACAAACACAGCACACTAAGTTCACGTATGCTACTGTATTCCGTACCCTGTGACCATTGTCCGTTGGACATGGACAGCTGATGATAGCTTATCAGGGTTATTGGGCAGTAGGTACATTATTGATTTTTGATAATGCACGCTTTCTGTGTGTATTTTGTAAGTTTTTAACGAGCTTGTTATTTTCTTTCTACCACCAATTTTCACAAGACTACCAACTCGCTTTCTTTATTCAACTAAGTAAGTGGCTTACCTTTTGATAAACTATTACCGTAGCCAATGAACACTTGCAATACCAGAGGCATCACGCACGCGTTGCCGACCTCGCGGCGCCCCCTTATATAGCTCTGGCAACCTTTCTCATAGAAGGAACACAACACTATTTCAAACAAATAATGTTATTTGGCTGTGATCTTCTGTAAGGCGGAGGTATGTACCTCACCAGGCGGGCTGCTCCAATTAAGAGCGATAAAATCTCGCTGTGCCCCACCTTACACCCCCAGATTGAACATAATTATGATTTTTAGGGTACAGTACCTCATTTGGAAAAACGGAACCCTTATAGGATCACTTTGTTGTCCGTCTGTCTGTCGGTCCGTCTGTCAAGACCCTTTGTCTCAGAAACGGCTTAAGGTATCAACTTGAAATTTATACCACCTTTTAAGGTCTGTGGGCTTATGGTGCCGTATAAAAACCAAAGTGAACGTATAATTTTTGTATGGAAATGGCTATAATGAAAAACCTCTAGGGTACTTCCAGTTACCTTAGAATTTGGAATGCTAGGAGCTTTTGTAACACAATTAAAGGGAAAAGTCTGAAATTGAGGAATTTCGAAGTTTTTTAGGAAACAAAGTTATATTTGCGGTCAATGTCATACAATGACTACGTGAGCGCAAATATTAGTTTTTCAATTCCTACACTTAGAATTATTATTTTCTGACCATGACCACTGGTGCACGACCGGGTTCCGAACCCACGACCAATGGTACGGAACCCTCGGGGCGCGAGTTCTCGCACTTGACCGTCTTTATTTTTAAATAAATCCCACTTTCTACCTATATCTTTCAAGACCTTCAAACGCTTTCATACTAATAACTTTGATCTGTATCTCAGATTACCTCATCTATCGAATTAATTCAGTCCTGATCACAATTATACTGCCAGCAACCGATCATTTTAACAGATAACCGTGTCAAATAAAGCATTTATGTTGGAAATGTACTCATTTACAATGCAAAATGCCTATTTCTTAAGCTTTAACGCTTCACAAGCGGAGCGACTAGCGGCTGAGTGTCAGCGTCACACTGGCATCGTTTAAGAAAATTGAATCGGATCGAGTCATCAACACAATCATAGGTTTACGAAAACTTAAACTCAATCCGTCTTAAATTTGAAATCAAAAGAGATTAGCCTGATTTTCATTGCCAAAAAAATTTGATTCAGATTGGACTCGAACCCACGAACTTCCCCTAGATACCTACAGAGATGCGCTTACCATATAGATCGATGAAATTGTGTGACTATTCAAGCTAAACTAGCCCTTCTCTGTATGATAAAGATGATGGATGACACATTTGACTCTAGTGGTTATTATATTTCCGCTCCGCTTATCGCTCATCCACCATCCCAGTCTAACCCTCGAGTTACAATGCAAAACAGAATTCCATAAACGTTCGGTTATTAATTTCTCGGGCTATAAGGATAGTGGTGTGGGCTGGTGTGTGTACTTCCTAATTACGTACTGTTTACTTTGGTGTGTGGGATGCACTGACCTAGCAGCTGTGCCCTAGAAGCCCTAGGTGTGTCCTCTATACAGAGTCGCGTATATAAGCACATCACCATAATTTCTGCGTAGTGTCACCCACGGGGAGGTGGCATTGAGAATTCGCCTGGGAGAATTCCTTCAAAGGAGTTTTTGTAAGTTCGTGTTTGAAAGAAAAAAAGAATGAGCATTATTTGTCCACAAAACAACATACGTAATTACGTATAAAAGTAGGTAAAAAAGAAAAAAAATGCTATCAGACAAATTACAGTAAAAATAATAAACAGAGGTGGGGCAGAACCGGACCCAAAAGGTCCCTATCTCAGCATAAGCTGCACCGAACCAACGGCGGGCAACTTTAAATATACAACACCCATCCAACAGTCACACACCATAGTCCTGACCCCACTAGTCTTCCCTGTGTCATGGGTAACAGAAACGCGTAAGAGTACCATGGTAACCATAGTCCTGACCCCACTAGTCTTCCCTGTGTCGTGGTATAACGACACACTGATCTGGAACAAATATTTGCAGATCATGCATCATATGTTCTATTTGGCCCGCAACGAGAATCGAACCACCGCCCACTGCGTCTCAGCTACGCTACTACGATATCGATCGATGCTTTCGATAAACGCAGAAAACACATACAAAAACAAACTAAATGAAAGGACACAAAGGCAATTCCACAATGATACGCTTTGTTGCACGAAAGTAGCTAAAATTATGCCAGTTCCGTTCCTAAATCCACAGAAACCAAGATTATAGCATATAGTCTGCGCAACATCAGCTAGCTTCGAACGCATTAGTTATGCGGTTAGGGCCAGGCCACACGATGCGTTGCCACACCGCAATGAATTCCACGCGTTGGGTGCTACACTGGCGGTGTGTCGCGTTACTCCTACAACAGCGAAGACAGAGAGCTTAGTCGCGCTGGTTGAAAATACGACGCGATGCAGAGCCTTTGTGGACCGTGTGTCACCATCATCATCATCATGATCCACAGTCCGACTTCAACCACTGCTGAGCATAGGCCTCCCTTTGTTTGGGCCATCCATCAAAATCCTACGCTAGTCTTCTCCATCTACGCTACGGCTAACTATTTTTACTATGGAATCCGTCTCGACCAGCGTTCAGGTATCATCTTGCTCCACGTGTCATCATCACAACTCGCAATATGTCCTGTCTGACTCCACTAAGCCCTGCCCCGTGTGTCATATCAGTAAATATTTCTATACGTATGCAGGACGCCATAGCCGCGTGCGTCATATAAGTGATATTTCTATGCATGACGCTACAGCTGCAGTGCTCAGGCGCCGCACCGCATAGTGTGGCCTGGGTCTTAGTGCGCGCTTTGTGCTTTTACGACCTAGGTGCGTTTCCGCTGTACTTAGTTGCTTTCAATACTTTAATGTGCTTTGTTGAACACAGGTTTAATGGTCATGATCATCATCATTCACAGCCTAATAATCTATTCTTTGACATTTTGTCTGAGCTGTATGACACTGATTCTTTCTTGGTCATCCTGTATTAGGCCAGTGAAAAGGTTGAGGTATGGTGGCCCTGAAAAGGGCCTATGACCGTCGGTTAAGAATCAGTGTAGTGAAAGGACTAAAGTGCGCCTCTTAGAGGCTCCTTTCGTGGCCAAACACTAAATCGGAATTGGTAAAGACATAGATGGGACTATCTCGAATCATTCCCCACTTAGTGAAATATCATCCATATCGAACAACCCATTACAGGTTGATCGGTGTTCATACATAAAAAAAAAACGCATTTTTCAAGTCCGTGAAAAACTAGGGCATTGCCAGCAATGTAGTCAAACCATTGCACGACCGCAACGGAAATTCTCAGTCATTACAGACTATTCTTTTTCATAGGAATTATAAAAAGAGGATCGGTTTGAAAGTGACCAGTCAGTCGGCAAGTGAATAAAGTCAATTTTGAGTTTGACATTTAAGGGCGTACTATATGTTAAGTCAAACTCAAAATTTACCTTATCCAGTAGAGAGATGATCCCAGATCATTTTGAAATACATTTAAGACATTTCGGAGGAGGTAGGGCACAGCGAGATTTTCTCGCTCTAAATTGGAGCAGCCCGCCTGGGGAGGTACCTCCGCCTTACAGAAGATCGCAGCCAAATAACATTATTTGTTTCAAATAGTGTTGTGTTCCTGCGGTGAGTAAGGTTGCCAGAGCTTTTTAGGGGGGGGAGGGGTTCGGCAGGCAACGCATTAGCAATGCTCCAGGTGTTGCTAATGTCAATAGGCGACGGTAACCACTTACCATCAGGAGGGCCGTAAGCCTGTTTGCCACCGTATAACATAAAAAAAAATAACATACCGCACGTCGTATGTACACGGCTTCAGTATGCTGAACAGAATCGTTATCCTTAGTCTCATGAACAGGTTGAGCTACATCAAACGCAAGATTCAGCATCGTACTCATTGTCTTATTGTTTTGTATGGAATGTTTGAAGCATCACACATTTTTGTCCTCCAAAACCGATCGTATATAGAACACTAGCTTGCGCCAGCGTCTTCCCTCGTGTTGTACCTAGATAAAAAGTAACCTATAGGCTATTCTAGGCAAAGAACTCTATATATTCAAGTTTCGTCGAAATCCATACGTCGCGTCGCACAAACTTTCGCAATTATAATATTAGTAGGATAGTAGGACGTATCAAGGATATCTCATAGAAATCGGAAAAAATCGTAAGACAGCCCCCTACTAGATGGTGGCTACGACCTAAGACGTCATAAAGGTTGCACATGTTGCGGACAGGTCGAACAAGATTAGTCACTCTGAGGGATCTATGGCCAATGTTTAGCACTGGACGGATATCCTCAGCTAAAATTATGACAATGATCCCATAGGGGGCAAACTCGGAACAGATGTGCTGATATCCACGCTGAAGCGTGTTATAATAGTAATTGACCGCAAAGATCGTTGTTTTTGTCTGCACATCGGGAACAGTAGGCTATTCTTCTTGATGAGTCATTTAGTACTTGTTTTAACGTAATTTATGACAAGAAGAACTGCCAATCCTGTGGTTGTATGATAAAAACCGACAGCCGTTGTGCAGACGGTTCTGGAGTGGAGACGACGCACCGGGAAGAGTAGCGCCTTATTGCCATTCAAATGAAAGCTATGACCACGTTAAACCACGTTATGAACTTAAATCAAGACTTTCATCATCATCAGCCTGATGAAGTCCACTGCTGAACATAGCCCTCCTTCAAAGAGTGCCACGAAGAACAGTCTTCAGCTTTCTTCAACCACAGGCTTGCACGTAAACTTCCTTCTAACAATTTCGTCGTCCGGTTCGTGGTCGCCATTCGAGAACTTTTATTCTCCAACGGTTGTCGGTGCTGCGAGCTATATGACCGGCCACTTTAACTTGCTACTTCTGAAAGCCATGTGGTTCTACAGTTTACCTCATTTTGGATTTTATCACGCAGAGAAACTCCGAGCATAGCCCTCCAAGACCTAAGGATAATAAAATTATCAAGTCCTTTAACAAGTGGAGTCAAAAAAGTACACAGTAACATTGGAAGTACTAACTGCGCTATATTTAGCTGACAACGCGTTCTTATACTGCTTCCGGCGCCTGCGCACCCATACCGAGGATGCCTCGGATGTTCTGGCTAAATACTTAGACATGACACTAACTGGAGAATTTCGTTCCTATTTCTACATCTGCTTACGTACTTGCCCAGGACTTTTCAAATATTGCATCATCTATACTAGATGTCGCGGTGAACTTCGTACCACCTAAACGCCATCTAATGAAAGTAATTCAAAGTGGCAATTCCCATACAAAATTACTGAGTTTACCTCCAACGATCACTGGCCGTTTTCAAGACCAACAAAGAACCAGTGACACGACAAGCAAGAAAGCATCCCTAGATTTGTAAGATACAGGTCAAATTGACGACCTCGGTGGCGCAGCGGGCGAGTGCCGTAAGAAGCAAGGGGTGCGGGTTCGATCCATTTTTTTTCCGATTCTGGGTGTTATTGTACCATGGTACTCCTCGAATCACACATCGAATCCTAGTCTGGTCTGTTGGGCGTAAGTCCCAAAGGAAAACATACAAAAAAAAGGCGTAAAAGCAATCCTCAGTCCGAACACGAATCTAACAAATCTCGATTGTAATAACATCACGTAGGATAATCGACGCCATTATAACATACAGAATTGCACCTAAATATCCCCAGAGCAGGAATAAGCTACCGAGCTCAGTGACGGTCTGAATGGATTAGTAATTTTGACGGGGTTTTTTTCAGCGTGGCAAACAAGTTGGTACATTTAAATTTTATTTCTTCATTTTACTTGCGTAATTAAATCAGTGATCAACAAAGACATTATATTATAATAACTGATCTAGTGAGCGTAGCGACCGAGACTGACTGTTCATAATCCTACTATCCTAAATCATACTGATATTATAAATGTGTAAGTTTTTGGAGGATGTTGGGTAGATGTTTGTTGTTCAATCACGCCGTAACGGCTCAACTGATTACGAAGAAACTTGAAATAAATAGAGTTCTTTACCTAGAATAGCATATAGTCTACTTTTTATCAATCTTGCGCCCGCGGCTTCTCTGGCGTACCAAGTAGCTTATTAAAATAAACATGTCTGCTCAATAAACAAGACAAAAAATCAAGTCGTTGGATTCTCTGTCAAGTTTATCGTCACTCTTTGGATCATACTTTCATAAGCGCTCTATAGCTTGCTCGTTACTGCTCTAAATACCTACTCAAAAGTATAATCCAATATTTATAGCATCCGTGACTTTAATTCTTTTTCCATTGGATAAAAATGTGTTGTATTGTTAAAATAGGGATGGGAAAAACCGACTCGATTTGAACGAGTAAAAGGCTAACGAATATGAGTGTTTAAATTTGTTGTCAGATATGCCACTTTCACGCATATTCTGCTCCACCGCTTAAAAAAAGGTTTGATTTCAAAGCAAGCCAATACCGACTATAAAGAATTCAAGACAGCTATGAAATGTTAGGTAGGTAGTTCTATTAAGTTTTAAGTCTAGGTCAAAGAAATTTTTGCTTGTAAGAAAACTTTATAAACATCTATACTTGCAGTACTTAGATAATTGGTGGCGGTTGGAAATAAAAAAAAACACAATTTGTTCAAAAGTCAAAAAAAACTACAGTCCGTCATAAATTACATAATATAATTAAATTAACGAAGGAGCGCATTACAAATGTCAGTCGGTACAGTAAAATGCCTTTGCAAATGCATTTCCGTAAAAGGTAGCTTTAGATTCCTGGGACAAGTTGTGTAATTAGCCTAATTAATTGCTAGTTAACGTCACGATCAAATTGCGTCCATTATTAAAATGTATTCGACATGTGCAATCGCTTACGTATAGAAATAGACATACATACCTATATATACAAGTATTTTTATTGAAACATAAGCATAGATAATGAAGTAGTAACATAGAACGCCGATTCGTCCAAGTTGTTTGAGAAATCTTAGCTCGCTTGCCTCGCTCGATCAACAAATTATAATACAGAAAAGTGTCTGTTATGGGATCTTAAGTTTTAGTATCTTTTATTTTGACAAATACGTCACCTAACACCACCACCAGTTCAAGATAAAATCAATGACATTCGATAAGATACCAAATCGAACAAAAAGTGAAATTTAGGACGAAAAAAGTACTGATTCCTGATCACTTCCTAATTCCCATCACTATCTCACGCCCCATTTGTTGGATAAAGGGACGATATCGGGTTCATCTGTAGCCTGTAGCCAGCGTGTTTGCACACCTCGACAGGTAAAGTCCTCGACAAAGCCAGTGGGAGTCCATGTTTATTACAAGAAATACCTTCGCAGGTAGACGTATTGTAGTCCCATCACTAGGCATAATAGAATTTTCGGAAATACAATGAACGAGTAATTTATGTCGGGTTCGGCATTACAATTTCGGAAACGTTTCTTTCTACCTGTTTTTTTTTGTTTTGGATGACGTTTCGTTTCGTTTCTTTTGGCGTGTTTTTGTTTGCTTTACGGGCAATTTGCGATGAAGAAGTTACTTCGCTATTATAGCGATTTTATCATAGTAATTTAATTAGTTGGTTGACTCATTAAAGCGTATCTTCGCGTCGAATCGTAATAATGAGTTCATTTACTTGCCTTATGAATATTCAGTTCAGTTTCGGTGGGTGTTACAGAAATGTTCGATGCGCATCGCAATAGGTATATGGAGGAGCCGTCCGGCCTTTTTCTGACTTTGGTCGGCTAAAAAAGTGGTGTGAACATTGTTCGAGCGAAAACTGAGCGAAATGGCAGATGTGAGTTTTCGGGGTCTTTCGAGATCTTTTGAACTGCTGCTTCGACCGATTTGGATGAAAAGTTATAGGGAGATAGCTTGTACATTAAAAGGAAGCTAATAAGTCTAAAACTACAGTAATTCCTACGAATTATTGAAATATCAGCAATATTCCACGAAAGGTATAATTTATGTAAAATATCCTGTAGGTAAGTAGGAACCTTCACTTCCATGATACCCCAAAGCTGAATTATTCCATCCCTACTATCCCTTGTATAATACAAGGGGAGGCCTTAAACCTGCAGTGGGTGAAGTCAGGCTGTGGATGATGATGACGATGACTAAGTTTTAGCCTACCTCCTTATAAACTCATTATATCTATCCTAGGTAGGTCTACAAAACGAAACATAGCGAGATTTCAGTTTGGTGGAAACTATAACTAGTTATAGTTAGTGGGTGAAAATAATTTGTCCGGCATGTCGATAAAATGAAAGATATTAGAACAAATGAATCCGGCAATTCAAATTAACAATGGAAGCACTAATAAACATGTGCATCACGCTTTATTTACGGCGTTTTTTACTGCCGTGAAACGGACCTTATCGAAGCCGATATTAATACCGTGCATTTAGAGTTTGTAAAAATATTTAAAATAAAACTTGCTCGGATATCAATAATGCATGAGAGAATTTTTACGTACACAATATTTATTTGGAAGTGTGAAATCCAATAAATGCATCAATAGTTCAGAATCGAAATGCAACTCTATTGCAAGGGAAATTGAACCTAAAGTTGGCAATACACGACACTTTTTGCTACAGACTGTATTATACAGAGTAGCTTTGTCAATAGAGAATACATATTGTACGCCAATTCAATATTATTGTGACCCTATTTGAAGTACTGTGGGATGAATAGAGACCTACCTGAGGTCGGCGGCGGCACCTGCTGTTACTTCTCTGCTTATTTGTTACCGTAGACAAGTAAATTGAACAAATTGTAGCGCCGCGTGAAGTTATGTGTGCTTTAGTTAGGGGTTTCAATGGAATAATTTTAATTGTAGGTTTCGCAAAATCTGCGGGTAACATTCCTATTACAGGGACCACCCATCAGTTCATCATCATTTACTTAGATTAGAACTTAGATTAGACACCACACAAATTTCCTATCACGTGTGAGGAATTTGCCCATACTCACCACGCTGGGCAGGCGGGCTGGCGAGCGCAGTTAGAGCTAGAGGCTGCTGCCCATCCCCTAGCATTTTTCCCCTTTCCCTGAGTCGCCTTTTACAACATCCACTGGTATGTAGATATGGAAGGGCCTATTCTTCAGCCGGGGCCACCACGGCACCTAGCCTTTAATTAAGTTACTGTATTTTTGTCAATAGGTCACTGTCAGTCACCCGACGCGCGACAGTCATCGTTGTTTACAAAGTCCGTATAAAAGTGTCGGCTTTCCTGGTCTTGGCAGTATTCTGCCACGAAGGACTGCGCACGCGTTTGTAAATTTGGAATACGGCCATCTGGCTATCTTATTAGGTAAGTAAGTACATCATAAAAAAGTAATGTGCTGGGGACTCACCTCACTTTCAGTCCAATCGATAAGACTAGACTTCTCTTCTAGAAGGTTCTCCGAGCTCCGTTTCTCGTCCTCTCCGTCGCCCTCGTCCTTGAAGACCTTGACCTCATCCGTGGAGCCCAGGTCGTCGCCGCCCGAGCTCGCTGCTGAACTCGAGTGCGCATGCGGCATCTTCAGGATCCACAAACTCCCATCATCATTATCCCATCCTCAACACAACACTACACATCATCCATGGCAAATCACGCCGTCGCCATCTTGAAAGTCAGCGTCTCATTTGGCGGTAAATCACGACGCCATCTTGAATGTCAACGTGTGTCAACGTCAGATTATGGCGGTATTAAAATTAGGCGTCTAGAAACTAATGAGATCACAGATTGTAATTTAACTTAAAATGCCTATTGAGGTGTTCCGTTTTAATTTGTTCCGAGTCGCATCTGAAACAAAAAAAACCATTTTAGTTTGGGTTTCTTAGTACCTAAGTCATCAGTATCAGTATGTAGTAGTCCACTACTGGACATAAGCCATCCTCCAAAGAGTGCCATGAGACAACACTGCATCGCCCGGTTCGTGGTCGCTTTTCGAGAACCCTCACGCCTGTTTACTGAAACGTCACATAAATATATAAGTGGTGAACTAATTGCTGTTTGCGTAAAAGATTCTGAATGATAACGGCGTCTCAAATAATTGAGACCATCTCTAATAGTTCAGTGACGTTTCAGTATATGGCCTGCCCACTGCCTCTTCTACTTGCTAATTCTCAGAGCTTGCTAATGTCAGTGATCTTGGTTCTTCTACGGAGTTCCTATCTACCTGCGTATTCATTTTAAATGCACGTACTATTGTTCGAAAAAAAACATTATCATTATTTTAATCTTTAAGTGTCCAAATGTTATACAGAATGATTGCAATGAGTAGGTTGGGTTGAGACTTGGGGACTTTATCGCGGTCTGACACATCTTTTAGGTCAAGCCCCTTGTCAAGTATACGTCAACAGCCACTTTTGGCGAGAAGCCAAGTGTCGCCAAGAAAACTCCTCGGGAAATATTGAGTAAGGCATTCATGAAAATATATCAAGTACGTTCCTACTCTTTATTCTCTCAATCTAGAGACATCAATGAATTCAGCTGGAAGATTGTCTTTGTCCAATGAAAAACTCAGAACGGAATATCCTTAGCAAAGTTAACCTCACGGATTCTGTGATTTATTTCTTTTGAAAGTACCTACCTACAACTTCGACTTCGAAGGCCTAGAAAGCAGTCAGCGAGTTCAAACTTTTCACTTTTCGCCCGTAAAAACTGAATAGCTTACCGTTTTTGTATGGTGTCACTAAAAGGGCGCCTACTCAAACCAGTAATCTATTCACTTTTCACGGTCGTAAAGTGAGAAGTGAGAACTCACAGACGTCTCAGAATAGATCCTCTGATCGATCGAAAAAGATCTGATTTAAATAAATAAATAACACCCAACATGCATAGTCCTGACCCTACACTAGGACTCCCTGGTAGTCGTGGGTATCAGAAACTACGAGTATCATGGTACCACAACATCCATACCCGGAACAAACATTACACATCATTACATTATTATCATACAAACATTTGTCCCGCAACGGGAATCGAACCCTGCGCGGAAACTCGCCCGCTGCGCTTCAGCAACCGCTGATAGTATAAGTTTCTACGTGCAATGCAATGCAAAGAATGACCTACCTAGCTATCCAAGATGGTTGCCATCTCGCAATGTAAAACAATTGCAGTTCAAGGGAGTATAATAACAGAACTACACTATGATCCAGGATATGTAAGCAGGTATAGAGGTGTGAACGGCACATGAATAATGCGAGGCTATGCATGACAATGTGTTGTGTTACGAACTTATAGAGTGGCGAACCTATTGCAATAAATGGGCAGGAAGGAAGCTGGGATAAACGCAGCTGATACTTCCTACTAATAATATAAATGATAATGATGATGATGACCTAGAATAACATATAGGCTACTTTTTAAGAAGGTAAATGTTTAGAAAGAAAATGTTTTAAGCCAAGATTTGACGAAACTTTGTCTAAAGCCATGTTCGAACGGCGTGCGACTTCACTGTCCTCAAACGTCAAACTGAAAAAACAAATACTTTAATCAGAAGGCGTATGGATCGTTTTTAAATATATGAAACATATTTTAGAAGGCTACGCCATCACGCATGTCGTTTAAACAAGGCTTGAAGGGAAAGCTAGACAATCGGTAAGTCTTTAATCCATTAATAAAAGATATTTGAATGAAAAAAAGGAATTTTGCTCTAAATACCTATTTATCAAAACGTCAGATTTCTAAACGGCAATAAATGAATTAGTGAATTAAATGTCAGTTTTTAATGAGTTTTACAATTAATTATCCTATAACTAGTGATCGTTAAGGTCGGGGAATAATAATTTTGATTCTTTATGGCGATGTCACATACCTAATGAAGTCGACTTTGATAATAGCTTTGAATAACAAAAATGTGGGAAATTTATTGGTTTCGGAAATATATTGCCTAACGATTATTATTAGTAAAAAGCTTCTAATCAACTAAGGTATAAAAAAATTGATAGGTTTCACAAGCAATTTCACTACGTGATAAAATACGGAACCAGGGTAGAAGAACCAAGGCGATGTAGCTCACAGAATAAACATGATGAAATGAATTGGGGACTAAGTTCTATGTTTATATCGACCACGAATCGGGCGACGCCGACGACGCAGCGTTAGAAGGCCCCCACCCGATAGACGGATGACATTTTGAAGGCGAGAGTGGCTAACATTGTGAAGTCAGTGGATGCAAGAGGCCCAACCCAATACCGTTCGTCATGGCACTTTTTGAGGGAGGCCTGGTCAGTAGTGGACTTCTACAGGCTGATGATCATCATCATCTCCCTGCCCTTATCCCACTTCCAGATCCATACAGTACGACAGGTCTTATGATCGTTTTGTAAATTTTCCCCTTAAGTTTCTACAAGCTGATGATGATGATGAATATAAAGGTAGCTCCAATTAAGTAATTGGAAACTGGAGTAGATTTAGGAGAACTATTAAGTATATTGCTGTGCTATAATTTGAAGAATTTATTATAAACTTGATTATGTTTTTAACTATTCCGATTAAAAATTCCTATAAACTAGTTCTATTAATATTAAATCAAGACTTTACATGATTTAAAATAGAAAATACTTTCAAACAGGAAACAGTCAAAATTCAAATGATAAGCTCTTATCAAGCCTTTGAATAAATACGAAACCTTATCTAAATGTAAGCAAGATTGATGTCTTGATTTTATAAAATACAATAACAACGATATGTAATCGTGAACATAATATGTACGCTATGTTAATACAAATGTTTCATGCACGAAATTAAATATAGGCGCACGAACGACTACTAGTAGGTCACTAGTAGGCTAGAAATCTTTCAAAATTTTAACTTGAAGGGAGTGAGATAAGTTGAAAACTCGTATGGGCAAGCCATAATTCCTAAAGTTAGAGATCTGAAAATTCATGTTTAGGCATTTGGAAATAAGGAAATAAGTGTTTTAACATTTTAGAAAACTCATACCTAAACGGGATAAAGTAGGGGGTTAACATTGAGGTTCTCGCTTTCATATAAATTCGGATGAAGTCAAGAGTAAAACAGTTAGTCCTATCCTACTTATATTATAAATGCGAAAGTTTGTGAGGATGTTTGGATGTTTGTGGTTCAATCACGCCCCAACGGCCGATTTGGATTAAAGGCACAGAGATAGATTATAGTCAGGAATAGCATAAAGGCTACTTTTTATCTTCATAGGTGCTACGCGAGCGAAGCCGCGGGCGGAAGCTAGTTGTTTATAAGTACGTAACTTACCTACTTTCTTATGACTAAATGGCAGTTTTCTCTGTCACACGCATTACTCTATCAATTTGTTTTGAAAATAAAACTGGGTACAATCGTAAAATGTTACGCACTTGCGCGACACACTAGTTAATCAGTGAATGAAGACAGAATCACTAGTTCTTTCCTGGTCCACAGAGGGACTGAAACGATTATCGGCTAACTTCGAGTTAGTAGGTCTACTGACATTTCTTATAGATTAGTGTCACAATATCGCACGATAATCGCGACATCGAACCTGCTGTCATTAGTTCTTGCACAATGCAAACATTACTGTGCGTGTTTCACTTCACGTAAGTGTGCAATGAGAAATTAACTTTAAATCACGCCGTCTTTAAGTTCAAAATGCAGCACATTCCTATCAAGGGAATTGTACGATCTAAAATTAGCCTTGACGACTGGACGATAAGGTTCACAACTGTTTGCACATTTTGCGTTCCACAGTGAAAAAGGTACCTACTTTAGCGTGAATTTTCCTGTCTTTTATATCGGCAACTCACACTCCTGCATGCATGCTGGCAATTCACCTTTCACAGTCACATTCGATACTATACCAAAATTTGTTTTGTAGATGAAGACGCAAGAATATTCGATACTACTACATAGAGTATTTACTCGTATTTACTTGTATCGGAACGTCTGCAGGCCGGCAAGAGTGGCAGGCATGCAGGAGAGTGAATTGACCACTTTAGGGAGACTTGTGCGTCCGTACAACTATCTAATCTGTGCTCGTAGTTTGAAGTATGTACCTAGTTAGTTGATTGTTGTAGTTTGCAGGTATGCATACAGTTGACAGTTTTAAGAACTACCTTATTTCTATTATACTAAAGTTAAATTTAAGTTTAGTTTGGAGTAATCTCAATACAAAGATTCGGTTGTTATGGCATACTGAAGTTAAAAGATGGACAAAAAATCCGCTTTCGCATTCTGAATGGGAGATTTGAACTTCAGGACCCTATAAAATAGCGCCACTTATACAAAGACAAAACAAGATTGGTTCTATCTCAAAGACGAAGCTCCATCAGAGCAAAATTCAATTTCGGTACGCCCGTAAATCACTGAATAATAAAACCCGTGTACCCGTAAAGGCAATAATTTTAAAATAATACCTGTAATGTCACTCGTGTAGAAAGAAGTCTAGTCCGTAAATAGGATATAACATGAGCACTAAACAGACGTTTAAAACAGTAAAAGCGAGGCAATATCTTTGCCGGTAGGGAGGGCCGTGTCTTTGGTCCGTTTCGGAGTACGTTCTATTCTTCTTGTCGTGTCACTGATTCTTTCTTGATTATCCTGTATTAGGTCATTGACCGAATTGACCGGTTGGCCTTGAAAAGTACGATCTGTACAACTGATTGAAATAGGAACTACTTTTAGTGCTGTCCTGGCGGTCAGTCCTGACCTCAGAAGTTTTTTTTTTTTTTTTTTTTTTTATGTTATACGGAGGCATACATACTTACGGCCTGATGGTAAGTGGTTACCGTCGCCTATTGACATTAGCAACACCTGGATAGCATTGCTAATGCGCTGCCTGCCGAACCCCACCCCCCCCCTAAAGAGCTCTGGCAACCTTACCGCAGGAACACAACACTATTTGGAACAAATAATGTTATTTGGCTGCGATCTTCTGTAAGGCGGAGGTACCTCCCCAGGCGGGCTGCTCCAATTTAGAACGAGAAAATCTCGCTGTGCCCTACCTCCTCCTAAGAAGTCCGTCGCAATCGTATTGAAATTAAATTGTTCGTTCGAAACGGTGCGTATCACAGTTGACTGATAGCTTCACACTGACCCACACACTTGATACAGTACAATACTACAAGCAACTTCTCTTTACACGTATAGGTAGTATTGTGCCTTAAAGGTACTAGGTAGGTACCTACTTTTAAATAATAGTAAGACCTCTTTTTCTTAAGTTTTTGCTTATAAGACGTGGACAACGGTACTGGTTATGCAATTTATTACTGTTTGTTGTCCAAATAAATAAAAACAAACCGCGGAAAATACCTTCCTAAAAGGTTCTTTATGGCTAAATTCCATGAGCTAATACATCACAGGCGCTGATTTCGATATTGATTCGGACTCCGCTATCCCATATTTAGCTGTTTCCAGGATCACGTAGAATTGCGAAATTTTCGGACCTTCGTCAGTCCGAACGGACCCCAGCCCTGGTTGTAATGGGATCCGGCTTAGGTATCGGGTTTATGGTAGTTTTTACGATGCAAGCTATGCCAAACGCTGGATGAGGTGCGGCCATGTTGCCGTTTCGACGTTGCTGAACGTGTTAAATGTTATGCTGTTAATTTTTACTTTATTTAACGTTTCCGATAGTACGGGAATGCGGTATATCCAGGCGAATTGCGCGGTAGTATGTCTACTTATTATTTCGCAGCATTTGTCTGCAAAACTCGCGACTAGAAGACCCATATTCAGCGAATTCGCTACCCAGAATGTATAAGGTGATTCATAACGTGCTAATCCCGAAAGAAGCATATTCTACACCCGATTGGCAATCAAGTTTGTTCTACGACGGAAATTCAACATTTTTCATCAAATAGACCATATGCAAATTAACCAGCTGTTTTAGATGTTGATGTCGAACTTTTCGTACAAGTTTGGGGGAAAAAATATGTCTCTTCTTCAGGCTGATTACGATGATGAAAAAATTATCGCGTAAATGCACCTTTTCTAGAAGCCGGAGCTATTAGGTAGGTGTCCGATCCGAAGATCAGAGGGCGAGGTCAAGTCTCCGATCACATCTTCACGAAAAAAAATCAAAGAAATATCGCCCAGTACACACAAATCACACAATAGGCGAAAAACACGTGTTTCGTTTTTTTAACGTAGACAGTCGTAGGCGCATTACAAATTCGTCACACCATATACTTTACAACTCATAATGAGCTTTATTCCATGTGCAATAAAGTTAAAAACATGGCTGGATGTCAACACACATAAATGACGTTAGGGGTTATTATATGCCTTACTTGTTAGTCATTAGGTTGAGTTTGGTTCAGCAATTAATGGTCATTCCCATTTGGTAAACGGTAGCATGTGGTAGTGTCATGTTACAAACTTTGAGGTCACGTTTAATCTATGATTTGTTTTAAACTGACGTTTGTCAGCGTAAAAAAAACACTACTTTTATGCCCAGCCATGGTAGACAACCTCTCAAATATCCAAGCGATTAGATCCTTGCATCCTCGATGGGATAGTCAGAGGCACGTCCAAACACTGACACGTGCCCATATTTTGTAGCGAGTATTCCATACATGACAGGTAACAAGCCCATCGCAGCTTATAAGAACACTTACTGGTTTCATCACGAATGTTTTCCTTCGCAAAAAGACTATTTCAACAGAAAAACTCATTGGTGCACGATCGGGTTCGAACCCACTACTTTCAGAACGAAAGTCCAGGTACCTCCCACTAGACCAATACGTTTAGGGTGGTTTCATTTCTAAGTAACTCCATTTCTGTTAGTCTTACGGCAGGAAGATAAGTCTCTTTTTTTACTGAAAGGCAAAGGAAGCGATCGATAAAAATTAGTTAACATAATGTAATAAGTACTGCCAAAGAGTGGAATGATCTGCCTGCGTCTGTTATCCCGAAAGAGTACAATCTGGGAGTCTTCAAATCTAGGGTAAATAAGTTCACTCTGGGAAAGAGTGCTCCATCTTAGGCCACATCTCACTTGCAAAAGTGAGTTGGTGGCCAAACGCTTTACCATTATCAAAAAAATATTTATATATATAAGTAGCGCTTCACTGGCACACACCGCCTACCATGATGATATACACTCGAGAGCATAGAAATCGCACATAGCGGAATTTTCCTACATTTTAATTTCGACCCTTATTTTTTTTTAAATTAATGTGATGTTGCAAATATAACTTAAATTAAATTGAAGTACACACTGTTAGCTTCCTAAAAACACAAAATGTCTAGCCTTGACCTTCGAAATCATAACAGTGGCAACTAAACAATAGAATGGCCTAAATTAGCTCGTTTCAGGTAGCTCGGTTTGTGGGACTTTGAGCAGGTATAAAACGATAAGGGATGATTGAAATTACATCATTTGCATACCAACTCCCAGGCAGAAAGGTCCTTTAACGAATACGTCATCTCTCTAAACAAGAAAATGGATACCACACCAGAAGCAGCGTCTCAAGTGGTTGCACTTATCGAAGCTGGACAGAACCAAAGTCAAGTGGCTCGTCAATTAAATTTGAGCAGATATGCTGTTCGACGTGTATACCAGCGATATCAGCAAACTGGTGGCTATACCAGGCGACCAGGAACAGGCCGAAAACGTGCGACAACACAGCGCGATGACCGTTTCCTTGTGAATACATCACTACGAAATCGCCGGTTGAATGCAGTTCAACTCGGACAGCAGCTCCAGGAAGTTAGAGAAGTGGAAGTCAGTCGGTGGACCGTTAGAAGAAGACTAGCCGAAGGAGGTCTGACAGCGCACAGACCAGCAACTGGCCCAAAATTGACCCCAGCGCACAGACAAGCACGCCTTCAGTTTGCTCGAAATCACGTTAATTGGACTATGGATCAATGGCAGGCAGTCCTCTTCTCCGACGAGTGCAGGATGTGCCTTCATGGTAACGACGGACGAGGTAGAGTCTACCGAAGATCTGGTGAGCGTTTTGCTCAATGTTGCATCTCCGAACGGGTCGCATACGGCGGTGGTTCGTGTATGTTCTGGGGAGGCATTTCTCTGGAAGCGAAAACCGAACTTGTCTTCATCACAGGGCCCGATACCGACCGTCGATCGGGTGGATTGACTTCCCAACGTTACGTTGAGGAGATCCTGGAAGAACATGTTGTGCCCTTTTCTGGATTTATCGGCGAAAACTTCGTTTTTATGCAGGATAACGCTAGACCACACACCGCTGCTATAGTACGCCAGTACTTGGAGGAGGTTGAACTACTCGTTATGGCGTGGCCTGCTCGAAGCCCAGATCTTAATCCCATTGAGCACTTATGGGACGAACTAAAGAAACGAGTAAGAGCTAGAAACGCAGCGCCTACGAGTCTCAGAGAGCTCCAAACCGCGATCAAGGAAGAATGGGACAGCATACCGCAGGATTTCGTAAAAAAAATGATTTCTTCAATGAAACAGCGAATGGAAGCTGTTATTCAGGCTAGGGGAGGCAATACCTCGTAATAATAAATCGATACATTCACAAATTTATTGTTTTTTTAACCTTTTATACCTGCTCAAAGTCCCACAAACAGCGCTACTTGAAACGAGCTAATTTAGGCCATTCTATTGTTTAGTTGCCACTGTTATGATTTCGAAGGTCAAGGCTAGACATTTTGTGTTTTTAGGAAGCTAACAGTGTGTACTTCAATTTTATTTAAGTTATTTTTGCAACATCACATTAATTTAAAAAAAAATAAGCGTCGAAATTAAAATGTTGGATAATTCCGCTATGTGCGATTTCTATGCTCTCGAGTGTATTTATGATAGGTAACATATTTATAAAACTGAACTGAACCGACTGGCCTCATAGCTCAGTTGGTACATGGTAGTAACTCTGCCTTCTGCGCAGAGGTCGCGGGTTCGATTCCCGCACTGGACAAACATTTGTGTGATGAAAACAGATGTTTGTTCTGTGTCTGGGTGTCAAATATTTATCTTTATGTATTACATATCAGTCCCTGGTTCCCATAGTACAGGCTATGCCTAGTTTGGGATCAGTTGACCGTGTGTGATATGACCGGAATATAATATAAAAGGTAAATATAAGTTTTTTTCTCTTCAAGGTATTTCATGACTACACTATATTTACTATTCAGTACATGAAATATTCTTAACTAACTAGCGCGCGGGGCTTTTGCACGCGTGGTACCCAGATAAAAAGATTATTATACTATTTGCTATTCCAGATTTTAATCTATCTCCTTGCCAAATTTCATAACGATCCGTTATGCCGTTCTGGCGTGATTGAGTAACAAACATCCATCCATCCAAACTTCCGTATTTATAATTATAATATTTAGTAAGAAGTTAGATTCCTTAGTTTATAATTCGGAGCCGTGGATATTTGGATCCGTCCAAATATCCACTACCAGTGCACCAATTCGATCCCACGACCTGTGGATCGGAAGGCTACTACTACCACTTCACAAGTAACAAATTCCTACACTTGTATCAGACAAAACATTCATAAAACAATCTAACTTCCCAATTATTATTTGGCCCAGCGAATTAGCATTGCCATCCAGCGTGGCAATTCCGCCAGCGCATTGGTGACGCTTCCGACTGCTAGTGATCTGGATCAGTTGAGCTATCTATAGATCGTTTGTAAACTGATGTTAACTGTTTCTTGTGTATTTTGTAAATATTAACTTGTATTAGTTTTGAGTTTCTTACTTCCCAGTACATCACACATCATCAATGTGGTCACTGCAATCACTATGTTTATTTAAACAGGCAAGTGTTCACTGACGAAGATTTAATAAGTGTAAGTTCGTCACGCTGCAGCCGACGAGGTGCTAGTTATCGCGTCGTAATTGAATAATTGAACACTGAGCTGCCTGCTGGTTCAAAAACTTTATTTTTGTGTTCATAATTGGTTTTTGAGACCCTTTTCAGGTCCACGATATCACAACCTGGTCACTGACCTAATAGGATGACCAAGAAAGAATCAGTGACACGATACGCACGCACGCATTTGTTTTAATACGTTTTGGAAAAAGGCCAGGCCATGAGTACCTGAACCGATGAGAATGTATGATGAATGTGATGAGAGTGAATGAAGCAAAATAAGTATGTCAGGATCGTAGCAAGTGGAAAGACATGGTCTCTGTCTACCCCTTTAAGTAGGGGGTGATTTTATGTAGGTATGTATCTTTTGTTATATTAAACACTATTCAAAACTGCTTGCTTGTTGTGTCGGTGACCTGGTTGGGTTAGGTTAGCTTAGTAAGGATGGTGGCCCTGAAAAGGGCCTATGACCGTCGGTGAAAGATTCAGTGTAGTGAAAGAATTAAAGTGCACCTCGAGGCAGTGCTCTCAATTGGACTTGCCTTGTTTTCTTCCTTTCTGCCTACTGCTATGGTTTTTAGTGTGTCTTACTTTTGTTCTTGTTGTTGTGTACAGTTTGTATAAATAAATTATTTATTTCTTCTTCTACCTACTAGATTCGCCGGCTAGTCTTAAAGCCAAAGACTAACAAGTGGAACTGCCTACCGATATAATCCGCAACGCAGTGCGACAGGGCGCCGCCCATTCCGACACCATTGGTGGTCGCACGCTTCACTTGCCTGGACAAACAGTTTTTTTACCTACGCACGTTCCGTTCTGGCTCCGGGTCAGTTTATCTATGATAATTTTATAGCTTTATTCGCCATGGTACATTAATTTTTCAAAGAATACTGAACGTCGTAAGTGTTTTCGACGAACAGATATCGAAATTCGTGCAGATTGTTTACTCCGAGACAATTTGCTTTAAAATACAATCCTATTCTACTTCCTACTATCCTTCTAATACTATATCCTATCCTACATAATAATATAAATGCGAAAGTTTGTGAGGATATTTGAGTTTGTGGTTCAATCACGCTGTAGCGGCTTAGTCTCTGGTACCCATAGTACAGGCTATGCCTAGTTTGGGATCAGTTGACCGTGTGTGATATGTCCGGAATATTATTTATTTATTTATCCGATTTCTATGAAACTTGGAATAAACAGATCTCTTTACCTAGAATAACATATTTTTGATCTAGTTACAAATAAATAAATAAACCACACGAGCGCAACCGCGGGCGCAAACTCGTAATATTTTTTTAAGTAGATGTAGGTACCTAATTAGTATAAATTTTTTTTTAAGTTGTTTGGTACAGGAATATTATTTAAGTCAGGAATCTAGTTAACCATTCCTTCAAAAACAATGACCAATAAACAAAGAAAAATAATAAAAGTTAATGGTGTCCGGAGAAACAATGGGTGCTATTTTCCCGTTTTTTTGTTTGACGTCCTTGTAGGACCGTTATACCATCGGGGCTGGTCTGGTCAGGTAGAGACAGTGAATGGAGTCTTGTTGAGAAGCTCTGAACAAAACCTACATAATTAAAAAGGAATGCGAGGTTTTGAAGAGTCGGTACAAGGAATTTTGACGTTGAAATATGAAAATGGTAGTGATATTTTATGGGTTAAATTTAAAAAGCCATAACGTCTGTAGGTTCTTAAAATATTATAACGATATGTTTTTCATTGTCCACTCGTAAGTCTTATTACTGTTTAATCCTATCCTACTATTTTAATATAATAAATGCGAATTTTTTTAAGGATGTTTGGGTGTTTGTGGCTCAATCACGCGTAAAGGCTTTTTTTTATACAACTGAGATGGCAACCAAGCATACGGCCCACCTGTTGGTAAGATCAACCGATTTCGATGAAACTTGGAATAGCTAGTTATTTATCTAGAACAGCATACAGGCTTATTTTAAACTTTTTTATACGCAAGCTTGTGGACAATAAATAATGAATTTTCAAGTCGTAACTGTTAAAAAATCTTAAAATTCGCCATCAATTTTGAATGAAAGTGATTTAAACAAAGCTTTTAGTTAAAAGCCCGATGACCATTGAATTAAAATGTAAATAAAAAATAAATAATTGACGTAGAATTCGGTTAAGCCCCGCCAATTCACACTACATTAAAATCCAGTAGCTCTCCAATTATGGTTCTCCACGCTCGGACCTTTGCGTGTGCAATCCGAACCTAGCGTTCGCCTTACTACGATCAAAATAAGGTCCAAACTTGTTTATTTTGAGACGTTAACCACAGTGCACAGACAGTAACCCGACCGAATCGGAACAGCCTTCATTATTGTATGGATGCGGTGGAGGACGCGGCATTTTAAATTGGTGGTTGTAAATTTGCTAAACTGGATGCCGTAGGCACCGCGCCTCTCGTTTACATTTTGCTTTATTACCTACATATTTGTTTTATCTTATTTGTAATCAATGGACAACATCAGTAAATTATACAAATACCTATGATTAAGCTTACATAATATAACTACTGTTATTACTCACCGGAGACAGAAGCGCTCGAGTCTCACACGATAAGAAAATCTGCAATCTCAACAAACAACCAAAACAGTTTCAAGCCGTGTTCGAACGGCGTGCGTCATCTAAAATGTATTTGAAAAAGATCCTTAATATCTTTTGAATAAAGTAAATTTTGAGCTCTACTTTTAGGAGCTTGCGTTATCGTTGAGATATTATATTCTACTATTTTGTATTTGACGACTTTTCGGTGGCACCACGGGCGTGTGTCCGTCTTAGACGCAAGGGGTGCGGGTACGGGACAAATGATTGCATGATCTGTAAATATTTGTTCCGGTTCTGGGTGTTGTGGTACCACGGTGTATACTCGTAGTGTCTGATACCCACGACACAGGGAATCCTAGTGTGGGGTCAGGACTATGTATGTGACTGTAAGGTGACTGTTTTCTAAAAAGCACGTACCCTCAAATGTCAAACTCAAAATTGACTTTATTCAGTAGAGGTAAGGCTCTATTTACACCCGATGGACCGACGACATTGTTAAGGTTGCGGGAGGTCGGTGGATGGAAGGGGATCAAGACCGTTCGTCGTGGCACTCTTTGGGGTTGGCCTATGTTCAGCAGTGGACTTCATCAGGCTGATGATGGTGAAGGCTCTATTTGAAACGAATTGTATATGACATATATCAACATATCGCATGCCGTTTGAACATGGCTTCAGAAGAAACAGTAATCGTCTGTTCATCTAAATTGGAATTCTATCAGAGAGTGTATAAGGTTTAATACATATAACATAAGATTTTTCTCAGGTTGCCACCTCTGGAACCGGTTGCGAAGGAGATGCGTGCTCGTTGCGGTAACGATTATTATTATTATAGTCATATCCCAGTTTATAATGCGTCGGAATTCGGAGGGTTGAGTGTACCTACGTAATTGGTTAAGGTAACCTTTTTAGCTTGTCATGTTATAAGATGAACCTAATTTGAATCGAGCGTACCTATGGATGGAGGTCGTAGGACTTTATTTTTTTCTTTTTTGCGTTTAAGTAATTCGATTTTAATGTACAGCGAGATTTTCTCGTTCTAATTTGGAGCAGTCCGCCTTGTGAGGCACCTCTGCCTTACGGAAGATCGCAGCCAAATACTTAACATTATTTGTTTCAAATACCGTTGTTCCTGCAGTGAGTAAGGTTGCCAGAGCTCTTTAGAGGGAGAGGAAGTACGGGGTCGGGTACGCGTGCGTGATGTCTCTAGTATTGCAAGCGCTCATATACTACGGTAACCGCTTACCAATAGAAGGGCCGTATACTAGTTTGCCACCTTAGTTGTATAAAAAAGGTGATGATAAGGCCGTGGTGGCCCCGGCTGAAGGATAGGCCCCTCCATATCTCCTACCCGTGTATGTCGTAAGAGGCGACTAAGGGAAAGACGCTAGTTGATGGTGAGCAGCGTCCCCTTTTTTCACAAAGATAACTTTAACTGCAGTGCCAACCCGTGTGCCCAGCGTGGTGAGTATGAGCAAATTCCCCCACATGATAGGAAGTCACTCCGGAAATCTGCCGACCGATGTTCAGCTGTGGACTTCAAACGACTGGAATGATGATGATGAATTTGTAGGTACGTCACGAAACCCAAATATTAATTAAATAGGTGTACCTAGGTAAAACAGATATGGTCCTTGAAGATATCTAAAGGGGGTAAAGAAACACTTCTAAGTTAGAGAAACTTATGAAAAGAAAAAAGAATGAAAAGAGATCAATGGATTTTCCGTTCGGAAAATTTATGTGCTCTATATTAGTGCTCTCAAACGGTGAAGGAAAACATCGTGAGGAAACTGCATGACCTAGAACCTAAAAATACAAAGACATGTGACATTTGCACGAAAGGGCTTTCTTAGAGGCGCACTTTAATCCTTTAACTGTACTTAAAATATACTTTAACTGAGGTCATATGCTCCTTTTAGGGCCACCATACCACAACCTGGCCACTGACCTAATACAGGATGACCAAGAAAAAAAGTGACACGACGTCACTGATTCTTAGAAAGCAAGTTAGGGTGGATGCACCAGTCCCTGACCAGGCACCAATAATTATTACATTAACTAGTTTCCGTCTGGAACTGAAAAAAAGTGAAAAGTGTTTTTTTTTTTTTTATACAACACAGGTGGCAAACAAGCTTACGGCCCACCTTATGGTAAGCGGTTACCGTAGCCTATGAGCGCTTGCAATACCAGAGGCATCACGCACGCGTTGCCGATCCCGAAACCCCTTCCCCCTTAAAGAGCTCTGGCAACCTTACTCACCGCAGGAACACAACACTATTTGAAACAAATAATGTTATTTGGCTGCGATCTTCTGTAAGGCGGAGGTACCTCCCAGGCGGGCTGCTCTAATTCAGAACGAGAAAATCTCGCTGTGCCCTACCTCCTCCAAAGGATTTGGCCAATTTCGATACTAAGCCACTCAATTAACCAATATCAACTTTAACTAGATCTAAACAAGTAATTTTTCGTAATTGAAGCTTTCACAAAGCTATTATTAAAATAAATATTTCCGAACGGTATTAATTGTTAGCTTGTTTCTGTTTATTGTTAAATAATCCACACAGTTCCTGGAAATTCTGTTTAACTTGTTCGTGTTGCTTACTTAACACACGCTGGATTAATTCATTCATAGTTTTGCCTCAAATACGCATTTAATATTAACATCCCAGTTGGATAACATACAAGGTGATTCATAACATGTATACCATCCCGTAAGAAGTTATTCTATCAATTATAAAGAACACAAAAAAAGAACATCACAGCGAAAAGAAACATCAATATTTCGGGTATAAGTTTTCATTATATGCAATTCTAGGAAAATAACTCTATCTATTCCAACTTTCAAGTTTCATCGAAATCTGTTGAGCCGTTACGGCGTGATCAAACCACAAACATCCAAACTTTCGTATTATAATATTAGTACCATGAGGATTACTAACCGTACGAGAAGTTCTGCATAGAGTTTTTTCAATGAAAAATTTCTAAAAGTCGTAGTAACAAACTTTATTGCGATTTGGTTGTAAAATAATCCCCTTTCGGGATAGAGCGCAATTATGGATTACCTTGTATTAATTTATATATTTTGTATGTATGTAAGCCACGTAAGTGATTGTTAATATGGAATAGATTAATAAAACCGCAATGTTATATTACAAACGTAATATTCGCGTGGATTTAACTACATTTAATTTTATAAACATTGTGTTTGTTATTACATATGGCAAACTATCTACTATGCTTCATATCAGTGAAGCAATTAGGTTATTAGGTTTAGGTAAATTTGGCCGTGGTGGCCCCGGCTGAAGAATAGGCCCCTCCATAACTACCTAGCCGCGGATGTCGTAAGAGGCGACTAAGGGAAAAGAGCTAGGGGATGGGCAGCAGCGTCCGTCATTTTAACAACTATAGCTCTAACTGCGCTCGCCAACCCGCATGCCCAGCGTGGTGAGTATGGGCAAATCCCCCCACATGATAAGGAATTTGCTCTGTCTGTGGGGGAGGCTATGTTCAGCAGTGGACGTCGAACAGCTGAAATGATGATGATGAATTAGGTAAATAAATATTTTCAATAATGAATCACCTATAATATGTAACGATCAAATAATACGCATCAGACAGGGGGAAATATTAGGTAGGTACTTGACTTTTTTAAGTTCAGCTGAATTTTATTTTGAATACAAAAATAAAATAAAGTCAAATTAACCTATATTAATTAGAAATTAACTCTTTTACGACTCAAATATTTCTTACCAAAAGCCTAAATATGAATTTTCAACTTGAGGAATTATGGATTGCCCATACAAACTTTCAACCCCTATTTTCACCCCTTCAAGATATATTTTTTGAGACAAAGGATGCCTATGCCCTTCCTCAGAATACAATCTATCTCCTTGCCAAATTTCATTACGATCCGTTCAGCAGTTTAGTTGATGAGGTAACAAACAAACATTTTCGCATTTATAATATTAGTAATTATACCTAGTATCCAATAGAATTTTTAAAATTACCCAGTTTTAACACTACATATAATTTAAAACACTAATTATAACAGCCAGTTGAAGCAGAACAGTTGATTAAAATCTGTCATCGTGTTGTTGATCGCCAGGAATTATAATTACCAAAAGTTCGGACAATTAGCTCATGCTCTGGTAGAAAACGCTACAAAAAAGTTGGCGCGGAACATTTACCCACACAAATTAGTTTAGATTTCGCTTTAATTTTCGACTTTAAACCAAACATATTAGAACTCAGAAAAATCCTTTTTTTTTACTTTTTGTGCATCGTTTTGGATGCAACGTAGAACCGTCTGTCTTTCTATCATTTTTCATCACGATATCTATTTAAGAAGCAGATTTTATCTTCGTAATTTTATTATATTTTTGATGTATAAAAACGTGGAACATTAAATATCTACTAGTTATTTTAATATTCTAAGTAGGTATTATTCTAACTGCTTAGTTAAATACGCATTCTTAACTCAAATTAAGCTCATTATGATTTCAATCACGAGTTTACTGTTTTTTAGTGTCGATTCTAAGATCTATTCATACAAGATTTTCATGCGACACAGCCCGTAAATAATAACACAGCACAAAGAACATTTCAATACGTGGTTCGTATGGTAATCATAAAGCTGAGATAATCGTACTATGAAAACTCACCTCGCGATCAAGTCGAAATCAATTTGAATTCCTACGACAAACTATCCACTTTGCATTCCACAGAAAAACGATTCGAGATTTGTAGTGTAGGCTTTAGTTACAGCTTACAGCTCATCGTAAACGTGGTTTGACTGCGGCCTGTAGATAGGGTTGCCATAATTGTATCGTATGGATAAGGGACGAGTTAAGGGACGAGTTTTGGGCATATACAGCACCAGAAACTTAGACAATAATGGCTGAATCTGGTGTGTAGCGCAAGCCCAGAAAATTTGAGTTTTGAGATGTGAATAAACCTTTACGAATCTATTCAAATTAGTTAGTATTCATATTTTGAGTTTAACCTTCTGAATACCTACTTAATTACTTTTTTCTTTACATTAGGGTAATATTATTTAAGGAGGAGGTAGGGCACAACGAGATTTTCTCGTTCTGAATTGGAGCAGCCCGCCTGGGGAGGTACCTCCACCTTACAGAAGATCGCAGCCAAATAACATTATTTGTTTCAAATAGTGTTGTGTTCCTGCGATGAGTAAGGTTGCCAGAGCTCTTTAGGGGGGGAGGGGGTTCGGGGTCGGCAACGCGTGCGTGATGCCTCTGGTATTGCAAGCGCTCATAGGCTACGGTAACCGCTTACCAACAGGTGGGCCGTATGCTTGTTTGCCATCTCAGTTGTATAAAAAAATATATATTATATAAAATAAAATTTGGGTACAAGTCATTTAAAATACGGGACAAATACGGGACGCGCGGCCCTACGGGAAAGCAGTTGAATACGGGAACTGTCCCGTATATACGGGACGTATGGCAACCCTAACTATAGAGCTTTATTTCATCGCGAAAAACGAGTAAGTTTTCTTGTAATAACAATTTGATTGCGTTAGAAACTAATAAGCTGGCTACTACGGGCCTATTACAGTGATTCAATTCGTTGAAAGAGATTTTCTTTCTAAAAAAACCTCATCGACTGGAAGCTTTAAAGATCGCGCCGCATTCTGAAACCTTTATTTCTATTTAATGCATTTCGAAATCAAGATTTATAGGGATAGTGTTAGTTGCAGTTCGAAGACGCATTGGGTATTCTGCGTGCGCGCAGAACGCAACACGAGCGCATTAACATTCTCAACTATCGCGCTGGTTCTCATAGCGACGCGCGCCTTTAATAGCTGTCTCTGGATGTGACGCTTTTGTTTACTTTACATCATATGACAAGAAATTATAAAATTTCATCATATTGAATGTCTTAAACTTTCGGAATAAAAAAAGGATAAATGCAGCCAATGTAGCCATAGCTTCAGAATGTACAGAATAGGCCGTACAAAACTGCTTATTGTGATTATAACAACCGATCCTCAAGGATTACCTATTAAAATTATAGTATTAAATAGTAAGCATATAGATAGGCAACAGTAGTTTTCAGCGCTGTACAAGCTGGGATATCTGTGGTGCAATTGTTTAAGCGTAGTGGCAATGAAGATCGTAACTTTCAGGGTAATTTTAACAATCTTAGCATCATACAAAACGTTCCAAACTTGACAAGGGAAAACTTCAAGATCTAAGCTTCTTCCTTTTCACGTTTGAATAACTTCAGAGGTCGCTAGAATTGATAAAATCAACCTTAAAATATGCTTACTCAATAGCCTGGCTGGACAGATTATATAAACGAAACCCAATAGTGCAACCGACGAGTTTTAGACAAAATATGACTAGCAAGAGAAGCCTGCAGCCAGTCTTTGGTCGTATTGTAGTAATTTTAATGCTTTATGACAGATAGATACCAACCCGACGTTAAAACATTAAACAGCAGATAAATATTATTAGATCCTATAACATCGACAAGCGTAGGAAATGCGATTTTATGAATAATTCATTTCAGATAACGACCAAAATAAGACGATTGTTCGCTTCTGAGAATAACCATATTTAGATCGCGTTCTCGCAGAAGAACGCCCGCTAACTCAGTTGTATATGACAGAATTTAATGCGAAAACCAATGTTGTCTTAGGTAAGTAGAAATGATGCCCGAAAAACTATAGAACAAAATATAAACATAATCCGTTTCATGCAACTCTAAATAAAAGATTGAAAATATACGACCACAGCCACGTTTGGAACTGGTCACTTGTGACCGTCGAATTACTGTTCGCCATAAAAAGGAAAAAGGATTTTAAATATTTTTTTCTTTGAAGAAATAAAAGGGCTATAAATAATAATCTTTTTTGCTCGCAGTCGTGAACGCGTTGGGATACTTTTTAGGTGGATTTCGTGTGGATAAAAAATACGTCTTTTGGAGGAACTTGCACACCAAAATTGGTTAAAAAGACGTAAAGAGTATCGTTGCAGCTTTTATGTAGCCCTATCACTAATAAGTACTATGTAGTTTATGAAGATAATATACAACCATAGCTATGATATGTTACATGAAGGGCTAATGTCCCAAGTTTTTATAAAGCAGGTGCATTTGCGCACGTTTGAGAAGCCACTTTGTTATTTATTGGGGACCCTTCATAATAAAAAATAAATGGCATTATAATTATCAACTTTGTCTCTTTCCACAGTTGTCATTTTATAGTTTAATGAACATTACACAAATGCTAGTACTTAATTAAAGGTCCTGCTAAGTAAATAGAGTTTATATGCAGCTGATTACTTACATTTTATGACGAAAATGGGTATCACTAATGCTTCTTAGTATACTATCTTACGACTTGAAGGGTGTCGTTTTTTCCTAAGCTGTTTTATGGATAAAAGTTACAATTACGTCGGCTTTTTTTTTATTGGACATTACAATTTCAAATAAGTCAAGTAGGCAGGTAAGTAATTTTTCAGGTAAACTTATAAAGGTTGAAAGTTAGAATTAACTAAAAATAATAATATGGGACTGACTTGCTAAACTTGGAATGGATTATAAAACCGTGACACTAAATTTTGAGAAAATAATTGATAACATGTTAAGAGAAACTTTTTTTTTTAAATCCTTTAATTCTTTATTGTACACAGAAAACATACAGAAATAAAACATAATATTACAGGCATGTACAAAGGCGAGCTTAACCCTACAAAGAGTTTTCTTCCAGCAAACCTTTGAGGCTAACCAATTAACAATTTTTTTCTTCAAATAACGTAAACATATCCCTTTTTTGAAAATAATCAGAATACATTTCTTTGAATTTGCAACGGCCAGAATCGGTCTTCCGGACTATATTACGCACTGATCATAATTGGTGCGTTTACCCTACTTGGCGGGATAAACGAGTAGATAATTTTAACTCCAGCTTTTGAATTTTCGTACACATTGTAGGAATTTACATTGGCGCAGAAATTTACGAAAATTAGGAGAACATTATCTACCTACGCTATGGTTAATTTAGCCCACTAGTAATTTGATTAGTTCGGTATTATGGAACTAAAACCAAAGATTTTGAGAGTAACAAATGTAGGGCAATAAAAATAAATTGAAGTAAGGTAGGTATTTGGGCACGGCCTAGCGCGGCATGGAGGGAAGGAATCTTTCGTCCCTTGCCGGTTCTTCGGCTTGCCGAAGCATGGACCTTGATTTTAAGAACATTATTCGGTACCTATCTTTCTAAATTGATAACTATATACCTAGCCAGATTAGTAAAAGTTTGAAACAAGTTTGTTTCGTCGACGCGCTGGACACACGATTAAGCGCTCACAAGAAATTAGACGGGTATTGCCGACTAGTCACAAAGTTGCAAAGTTCCTCGTCACTTTATATCGGCAAGATAAAGAATTAATTACCTACCTACAATTATACACCCGACACACTTCCAAAGCTGATAACAACACCAGAGAACGTAATTATCTTAGGAAATTTTGTGTGCCGGTTCGTTTTCTTTATTTGTGTAAACTTCTGTCACTAAACAAAAATAACAGATCTCTGGCAAAAATGCAGGCCACCGACCCCTACTGATGGGCCATAATTAATCGCTCGGCACATAGTACATACCTAAACACAGCTCGCATGGCTCACCACGCGCGAACTTCCAATCTTTGACAACACACCGTTTGACACAAAACCACGTTTACATCCTCGTTATCACACACTGTAGCCGCTTGTCGCACTCGCGATGCACGTAATGTGGCACGCTGGTCATTATTTTGTTTATCGCCGGCAGTTTTTAGAGCGCGCGCGAGCAACGGTCCACGGCCGGCCGAAAGTCGCGAGTACACTGCACACAATCACACAACAACGGCGCGACGTGCGGGGGAAGGAGCCGGCACCAGCGAAATGAGGCCGTCTCGCTCGCACGACCACATCTTCGGCACAGAAGAAAGACTAATGTACAAGCGGATCTCTCACTCCAACAGCACCAATCTTGCACTAGTATGAATCTGTGGCCCGTCATCGAGCGATAATAATACTTAACTTGATAGCACGTCAGCTCAATTCCGTTTGACTAAATTATACGTGTAGCGCCGCGCAGTAACCACGCGGTACACCCACGATCAGATAATTTTCGAAATTCAACAGCTTGACTGCGAGGATTTATCAATCGCTATATTGAATCTAAAACCAACGCGTTGAAGCTTATTTTACCATGGACGGTGATTTAAAGTGACACATAGCAACGGTGTGCACCGGCGGACGATTATAAAAAACCAACGATCGGTATGCAGACGTTCGGTTGGAGCAGGTCCTTAGTTGACGCTGTTTTCGTCTGCGGTCCAGTGTTCCCGGAATCGTCCCCACTTCTCCACACAAATGATTCAAATGATGATTTGCGTTATTCCTTAGTCGAATAAATATTTCTAGGGTTCTTGAATGATTATAATGCCTTAGGAATTTATAACTATATATATTATAGGATCACGAATTCATTACAGACACCCGTAATATATAAAGAAATATTAGAATCGTAATGATTAATAATGGTTAAAGTTATATAATGCTTACCTTACATACATAGGCAAACTACCTACCTTTATAACCGACTTCAGGAAAGGAGAAGGTTATAAATTCAATTGTATTTCGTTGTTTTCTTGATACCTTATTAGGTAGGTAGGTAAGTATGTACTAAATCCAAAAAGCGGCAAATATAATGCAGCTTGTCAAAAATGGAATTCTCACTACAAAAGATAAAGATTGATTTAAATATTGGCATATATACAGAGTATTGACCTAAGTAGTAGGTTAGGTAGTTAGTTTTAACCAATGTCAACTAAATCGTATCCTCAGAGATACCTACTAAGGTATCTCCCTCGCCGATCCAGTTAGGTTCTCAGTATTAATTGTTATTACCTAAGCAACTGATTAACTTTGTTATCGGCCGCATGGTTGCAACTTCATAAAAAAACGGACTCTTTACTTATATACTCATATACATTCTATTAGATATAGAAAATCTTCTTAAGTAATGATCATTAAACCAATAACTAGTAATCTGGGTAATCATCAAAACCTGGCAACATTTAAAACAAAAGAACGGCAGTCAGCGAACCTTGAGTGGGCAGGCGATACGATTCGAGCCTGCGCCCGAGCAAGCCGAACGCGCCATATTGCCGGCGGCGAGAGAGAGACAGCGCTCTACAAGCACTAGCCACTTCTCACTCGCACGCTTGTTAGCGTTATTGCGTGCTGTAACTATACTCGTCAGCGGCAGAACCACACACCCACACGCACGCATTGTTATCTTCACATTTATAACAAGCAGGCAAGTCTGATTCCGTTCGTCTTAGTAGAGTCAGTTGGTCGGTCACTCCTAAATTCTTGCGGAAGGATTTCTTAATCCTCACAGATGAAGTCATAGTTAGTACGCTCCGACCTCGACATTGCTCGAGGCTGTTTAAAATTGATGCCTATGCCTAGTTTGTTAAAACGTCGTTTGTATGAGATTGGGCTCAATAATTTGGCAGCATTGATAGTTTTGGCGCGTAACGTGTTTTGTGAATGAATGGTTCGTGTGAATGGTCTGTTTATTTACACTTAATCGGGACAATTTGTTAGTAGTTTTTATGCAGGGTCGTAACTAGGACTTCATAATTTTGGAGGTTTGTGTCGCGCAAGCTAAACCTACCTACCTTCGTTTATCCTACTAATATAATAAATGCAGCAGTTTGTAATGATGCGATGTTTGGATATATTTCGTGGTTCATTCACGCTAACGGCTCAACCGATTTTGATTAAACTTTGAATAAATAGAGTCCTTTACCTAGAAAATAGGATACTTTTTATCTAAGTAGCACGCGAGCAAAGCCGCAGCTACAATATAGCATCTCCTAAAATGTTAGTCACAAACAACTACGATTGTTTGGGATTATCCCAACAATTGCAAACAAACTTTTTTTTTATGTTATACGGAGGCAAACAGGCTTACGGCCCACCTGATGGTAAGCGGTTACCGTCGCCTATTGACATCTGCAACACCTGGAGCATTGCTAATGCGTTGCCTGCCCTGGATAAATCTTTTTGTATTTTTCTTAAAGCTCTTCATGTTGTAGGTTAGCGGTTAACTTAATAAAAATTTAAGCATTAGTCGTTTCCTCACGCTAAATACGGCCCTGCCTCTACTAAGTATTGCGAAACAGTAAGTGGGTAGGTGTATTAAATACTACCTGTAGTAATTCGGTCATTTTGAACTCTATTAACGCGGATTAGCGTAGGCAGCAGATTTATAAGCTTAGCACTAATCTTTATTTATAGCGTGGATATTGCTTGTCAAGTTTGTTCACGATGTTTTCGAAGCTAGGGTAAGGAGTAGGGAGTGAGAAGGAGGGAGTATTGTATTGAGAAGGTGCGAATGAGATACCTAATAAAATAAAGGTGAGGGTTAAATTGTTTTATGATTTTTGAATTGATTTTTCTCAATAACCGCAAAACGCACACTTTTGATTTTTATGACAAAGATAACTTGAGCATTTTATTTACCTAAATCCAATACAGAAACGCGATTGGTAAAACTTTTCTCGATAGATTTATTTTTTAAAGTTTGGTCCTCTGCAACAGTTTTTTCGAAAATAATCTGAGACTATCTATTCAAAATATTTTTTTTTAAATATTGGTATAGATAATAGCATTGGGAAACTAAATACAAGACACGTTTTTTAAAAAAATACATAGTTTTTAAGATAATCGATATTTTCTTATATGTCGCTTACGTCGATTACTTTCGAGCGCCTTCTAACGCTTGCTATCTCTTTCCGCATTCAATTATAGTAATAGCGCTGTCACTTTCTTCACTCCGCCCACTCGACATTTTATTTTGATTTCTGTATCGCCTTAATAGACACCCAACAGTCACTAGGCACATAGACCATACCCAGACCGGACTCCTTGCGTGGTGGTGAAACTACGAGTACCATCGTACCAAACCCGGAACAAATAACTGAAGATAATGCTAACATACGTCCCGCCGCCGCGGGAATCCAACCAGCATCTCTTGCGTCTTAGTCGGGCTCTCACCCACCCCGCCACTGAGTTGGCAACGGAAACAAAAGTTTAATTGGATAACTTATCCAAGAAATGCTCATGATACATCATTATCATCAGAAGCCTGAAGAAGTTATCTGCTTACATGGTCTCTCCTAAAGTTTGCTACGAAGAACGGTCATAATTCTTCTCGATTCACTCGGTCGGTCCATCGGATTGATCAAAAATTACTGACACCGTTGTTTGTTTATGTTTATGCTTTAAATACAACAAGTGCAATGTGTTAGCTTAGAAAAAAAGAAAGAAAATAAATTTCAACTAAACAGATAGTATGTATGTAACTATATTTAGGCCATTTTAGGAATTTTGAACACTGAACTAGCCGTGTGCCCTCAAAATTGAATTTAAGTCATATACGCTTGTAAATTGAAAAACAGGCTGTAAAAAGGCTAAGTTCCGAGTAAACAACGGCTCAACTATAGTGAGAATGAAAGATAATATATATATCAGTTTAAAAACAGATAACCAAGTATTTAATTCATCCTACCTGGTATTTTTTGATGGTCATCCTACACCCTAGCAAGGCAATACAAATTTTGTTCCAGTAAATATGAATTTTACCTACCAGTGCTGCTGCCATCTAGCGATTTTTTTTATACATTACTAGGGTAAGTTGTACTTATGTAGGGAGGGGATGAGTGGAGGTTAGCAGTTTGCGCGCAGTTTAGCTCGCGTGATACCTAGATCAAATTAGCCTTGATATTCTAGGTAAAGAACTCTATCTATTTCAAGTTTTATCGAAATGTGTTGAACTGTTATGGCATGACTGAACCACACGAACTGTATAATTATATTATAATAACTTTTCGACCGCTAGCGACATCTGTTTGCTCTGACAGTGACAATAAGCATACTTCTAGCGCCATCTCTGTGTGGCGACCTGGCAGAGTTTACGATAGCTGAACCCGGTCACCCTTGTTCGTTGTCAAAATGATTTTAGTTACTGAACAGAGATGGCGCTTTTGAGAATAATGTGTAAATGAGAGCTTTTGCTTAGTCATTTTTTTGTATTTTGTGTATTACATTATAATAAGTATCTTTAAGCAAGTAATAAGCCAAAATTAAATGTCGTGGGAGTCCGAGCTGAATCTACTATACCTAGCCTATAAAACGGAAAAAATTGCCAGTTGGCCCACCTACTAGGTATTGTTAGTACCTACCTACCTAGGTTACTATAACTACCTACCTACCTATTGTTTGTATTTTTGCTTTCAATGATACTTGGATTATGTAGTTAAAGGCTACCAAACTGTTTTAAAACCCCAAGCCGTGTTTGTTGCCTGATTCTTCTAGGCTTGGTCGCGAGTAAAAGGCATAGCTTCACCTAGTTTCTAAGATGTTTCAAAGTGATCCTAGTGATTTTATTGAAATAAATGCCTTTTGACTTTGACTTTGACTAAGAGCTGGTTTCAGGAAAGCTGACGTTCTCAATCGGATATCATTCCGATGTTTTGAAATAGCCATAATCTAAGTACCTTTTTTATAAAACAGTCAAAATTATAAGTTACTGATTGACTGACAGCCAACAAAGAGCCTAAACCGTTGGTCCTAGAGAACTGAAATTTGGAGTTTGTGTCCCTTTTATTATGTAGGGGTGTACTAAGAAAGGAATTCTCAGGAGTTTGAAGTTTGTATGGAAAATGGGGGCTCTCATTAAGTAGTAGGATATTAGGAGGCTAGATACCTACTTTATAAATGGGTACTGGGCAAGTATTACCTAAGTAAATAAAATGAAATCCACAATTAGCCAGACAAACAACAAACAGTTTTCTTTAATACCTAGGTCGAGCTCAATTTTTTGTGGGTGTTGAATGATTTCCCAATAGTCGGTACTTACATTATTTTTCTTCACAGCATCTTTATTCTTTGCTAATAGGTAATATAAAAGGTCAACGAGTCTATCGAAATCTATAAATAGCACTTCAGTCAACTTCAGTAGTGTTTACAATAAACAAGGTGATTCTTATATGTATGCTTATTCGAAAGCTTATATGCTTATATGAAAGAAGCTTATTCGATAACCAATGGGCAATAGAGTATGTTCTTTGACTTTTTGATACTATTCATTGAAAAAACTCTACGCAAAATCAGCTGTTTTCGGGTCAAATCAGTTCAATCAAACTCAGTTCAGCGAATTTAGGTAGTAATCATAATTAGTAAAGATATTTTATTATTTTTTCCAGCGAATATTCTTTCTTTTTGTTGTTAAGTATATAATTTCGGTATGGAATACTTATTATGAATCATCTTGTGGATTGAAGACATATCTACTATTACCAAAGAAAAAACGAAAACGTACAGGTTTTATTTTTTTACTCAAATAAGGAGGAGGCTATGACCTCAAATGTCAAAATCAAAATTGACTTTAATTAGTTGATGTAAGGATCGATTCAAGATCATTTCGAAATCAATTTTAAACATACTTTAGGTCACATATCGCATTTCGTTGAACACGGCTTAAACCTGACACGCATTTGAATGGCAATAAGACGGTAGAGCCCTGTGCCACATACGACTTCTTGAACAGCTAAAGAAAATCTACGCATCCTATCCGGGAAGCAAGAGCCCTCAAAAACCAAAACGAGAAACCAACACGCATTCAAGACCTCAATTGAAAGTGGGGATTGCAACCTCAACGCGGCCCGCGCGGTGAATGTCGACCCGACTCTGCCACCGAGCAGTCACCCGAGCAGTCTATAGCCGGCCTTACACTTTCAAATTCCGAACATGACGTTCTCATTTTAAAATATAACAATTTTTTTTAAACATTTGGAACGTTTGGTTATAAAAACTGAAGTGTGTGCAGTGAACTTTTGCACTTTTGAAATGTTTGTAAGATGCTACAGCCAAGAATAAGTGCTAGTGGAAAAATGGGTACCCGGATTTGGAGGTTTTTCGTGCTGGCTGCCCTATGCACTGTGGCCATATGTCAAGGTAAGAATCTCTTTTACAGAACCTCTTTACTGAACCTTTTCATAGAGCCTAGAAGAGTCACGAAGCTCAATTTTTAAGGCACGATTTTGTTTCGGTATTTTGTTGCGTAAAGCTCTAGTACTTTACGTAACGCTTATTGAAAGCTGATCTGAATACTGTTGAGATATAAATGCACGATACTTGTATAGATTAAAACTAAATGAACATACAGAACGCACTTATATACGAGGATATAGGTAAGCGCAGTTGTCAAAAGCTTCAATATAAAAGACTTAAACGCGCTCGCCGTTGATGGGTTTCAATTTTCATTTAATTTCTTCATATAAAAATGCGGGTGGTAAAGACTCTTTAACTTGTATGCTTAAACTATTTCTAACCTACCGCAAATTTGCGTATACAACAAATCGATGGTATGTTTTTATTTTTTTGTAAAAGTTCTGTTTTTTTCAATGTCCCTACCTACTTACCTTAATATACACTCGAGAGCATAGAAATCGCACATAGCGGAATTTTCCAACATTTTAATTTCGACGCTTATTTTTTTTAAAATTAATGTGATGTTGCAAAAATAACTTAAATTAAATTGAAGTACACACTGTTAGCTTCCTAAAAACACAAAATGTCTAGCCTTGACCTTCGAAATCATAACAGTGGCAACTAAACAATAGAATGGCCTAAATTAGCTCGTTTCAAGTAGCGCTGTTTGTGGGACTTTGAGCAGGTATAAAAGGTTAAAAAAACAATAAATTTGTGAATGTATCGATTTATTAATACGAGGTATTGCCTCCCCTAGCCTGAATAACAGCTTCCATTCGCTGTTTCATTGAAGAAATCAATTTTTTTACGAAATCCTGCGGTATGCTGTCCCATTCTTCCTTGATCGCGGTTTGGAGCTCTCTGAGACTCGTAGGCGCTGCGTTTCTAGCTCTTACTCGTTTCTTTAGTTCGTCCCATAAGTGCTCAATGGGATTGAGATCTGGGCTTCGAGCAGGCCACGCCATAACGAGTAGTTCAACCTCCTCCAAGTACTGGCGTACTATAGCAGCGGTGTGTGGTCTAGCGTTATCCTGCATAAAAACGAAGTTTTCGCCGATAAATCCAGAAAAGGGCACAACATGTTCTTCCAGGATCTCCTCAACGTAACGTTGGGAAGTCAATCCACCCGATCGACGGTCGGTATCGGGCCCTGTGATGAAGACAAGTTCGGTTTTCGCTTCCAGAGAAATGCCTCCCCAGAACATACACGAACCACCGCCGTATGCGACCCGTTCGGAGATGCAACATTGAGCAAAACGCTCACCAGATCTTCGGTAGACTCTACCTCGTCCGTCGTTACCATGAAGGCACATCCTGCACTCGTCGGAGAAGAGGACTGCCTGCCATTGATCCATAGTCCAATTAACGTGATTTCGAGCAAACTGAAGGCGTGCTTGTCTGTGCGCTGGGGTCAATTTTGGGCCAGTTGCTGGTCTGTGCGCTGTCAGACCTCCTTCGGCTAGTCTTCTTCTAACGGTCCACCGACTGACTTCCACTTCTCTAACTTCCTGGAGCTGCTGTCCGAGTTGAACTGCATTCAACCGGCGATTTCGTAGTGATGTATTCACAAGGAAACGGTCATCGCGCTGTGTTGTCGCACGTTTTCGGCCTGTTCCTGGTCGCCTGGTATAGCCACCAGTTTGCTGATATCGCTGGTATACACGTCGAACAGCATATCTGCTCAAATTTAATTGACGAGCCACTTGACTTTGGTTCTGTCCAGCTTCGATAAGTGCAACCACTTGAGACGCTGCTTCTGGTGTGGTATCCATTTTCTTGTTTAGAGAGATGACGTATTCGTTAAAGGACCTTTCTGCCTGGGAGTTGGTATGCAAATGATGTAATTTCAATCATCCTTTATCGTTTTATACCTGCTTAAAGTCCCACAAACCGAGCTACCTGAAACGAGCTAATTTAGGCCATTCTATTGTTTAGTTGCCACTGTTATGATTTCGAAGGTCAAGGCTAGACATTTTGTGTTTTTAGGAAGCTAACAGTGTGTACTTCAATTTAATTTAAGTTATATTTGCAACATCACATTAATTTAAAAAAAAATAAGGGTCGAAATTAAAATGTAGGAAAATTCCGCTATGTGCGATTTCTATGCTCTCGAGTGTAGTTTTAAGTTTACATGGTTTTTATAAGATTGGCCTAATAAAGTATTTCTATTTCTATATTATTTTTTGGTGGTAGATCCTGTTACTATAATATTTTAAAAATAAAAAGAAGTAAGAGTAGGTAAATGAGGAAATCCGTAGAAGAACTAAGGTCACCGACATAGCTCTCAGAATTAGTAAGTTGAAGTGGCAGTGGGCAGGCCATATAGCTCGCAGAACCGACAACCGTTGGGGAGTAAAGGTTCTCGAATGGCGACCACGAACCGGGCGACGCAGTGTTGGAAGGCCCCCCACCCGATGGACCGACGACATTGTGAAGGTTGCGGGAAGTCGGTGGATGGAGAAGGCTCAAGACCGTTCGTCATGGAACTCTTTGGGGGAGGCCTATGTCCAGCAGTGGACTTCTACAGGCTGATGATGATGATGATGATGATGAAGAGTAGGTATAGTTTAATTTATTGATAATACGTTATATTATTCATAATACGAAGACAATGATTCGATTTTTGTATCAATAAAAATAAATTACTCATAAATTGATCCCCTTTCATAAAGAGTTCCTTTGAAATCTCCGGTGCTTAGACCCTTAAAGGGAGGCACTTTCAAACAAAACATTTGGCACATACCTACATACTGCAATAGTTAGCATTTCATGACAAGCGGCGATGGGCTCACAACCTGTAACGTATGGCATACTGCGAAATGTTGGCATGTGCCAAATATTTGGACATATCTGACTTCCCCCTTATACATGGCCACTTCAAAGCTCAGATCGCCTGAACTTGTCTCATCTGACTACTCCCCTTAGACATCTTTAAGGCTCTGATCGCCTGGAGATCCGGGAGGATGTCTACCGTTCTAGGTGACAAAAGTCGTGAGCGTTTTTTTTTTCGTCTTTGTTTTTGAAACTCATATTGTTGTGAGATGCCAAAGTTGGTGCTAGATGGTGCCCATCTTGTGAGCGAAAGTATTTACCCATAAAAAATTTACTTTCACCAGAGATATTCGAACCTATACTTGCTTGCTTATCGTGTAATTGGTTCTTTCTTGGTATCTCTTCATCTCGTATTAGGTCAGTAACCAGGCAAGGCGCTTTCAGGGCCACCATATTTCAGGTGGCCCTGAAAGGGCCTATGGGCGTCAGTGAAAGAATCAGTGTAGCGAAAGGATTAAAGTGCGCCTTTGCGGAACTGAATAAATTGTATGCAATCTTTTCTTCCAGTGAACAGCCATTTTTTTTTTGTAATCGTAATTGTTTCATGTCGTAATATTAAATAAAAAAATTACGATTATAAAAAAAATAATATTGACTCTACCTACCCACTAGCTAGAGAGTACAAGTAATTAAAAATAACTAACATTAAAATTACATAAACTGTTTTGTAATTCGTTGCTACATTAATGTCAAGGTTCCTCATTCGGTATACCAAATAAATGATTTGCGAAAGGCACAGTTAAATACCCGACTACGACTTGTCGGTCTTACCGTATATGCACCATTAATGGTGCAGATGACACTGCTGTGTATCGTTTGCACCATTCAAATTAATACAACTATGTACAACTTGCTTACTCGTCATAGATAATTTTTTTTTTTTTTTTCCCTTTCGATCTGTCTATGGCATCTCAGGCCTTACCGTCTTACGTGTATTTTTTGTTGGGAGGGGAAGCCACAAACGGCGTGCGATTATTATTAAATTTCAGAAAATGAAATGAAATGTGGAAATGTGAAATGTGGTGTTCGACCGCCCAGCTTTGCACGACCGAGCTGCGATCATTAAAAATAAATAAAAACTAGTAACCGGCCACAAATTGTATAAAATTTAGAAATGTGTGTTCTATTATTGACAAAGTTTATGTGAAAGTGTTATCACAACCTGAAATAGCTTGGATATCCCGAAAAGTTAAGTGAAAAGTGTAAAAATCATTGAGAAAAACTGAACCTATCCAATGTAAAAAAACAATAACTACGACTACAAACCGTGAGTAAAGTGATTCGTTGACACTGAATAACACTGAGAAACAACTTTAAGTAAAATAAAGGCCAAATCAATTCATTACAATAAATAGACTTATCGAAATAATTGTTGACCGGATGTGATTACCCTCTTGTAAAAATAATCAACAAGCTAAAACTAGTCTGGTACTGACGCAAAATTTCAGCACATTGATTAGCGCTCGGCTGGCGCAGCGGTCGTAATCATCGCTTTGTAAGGAACAACCACGAGTTCAAGCCCCAATTGACTAGTGGATTTTGTTTTGTTTTTTGGATTTTTTTTTAACTTGATAGAAAAATGGATTTATCTCAAGGATCTCCGAGAAATAATGTGACTATAAGACGCTTAAGGCGATGTAATTCAGAAGCCGATGTTACACACCTATACAGCACAATATTATCTAAACACTCATGTCTCACACTGGATGAGTCTCTGCAAAGCTTACCAGATGCATCGATATGTAATAACTCGCGACTCATAGAAATGGAGATGCAAGTCGAACAACTAACGCAAATGCTATCAGCGGCCAACCAGGAAGTAGACAGTCTTACACTTGAATTGGAAGGGGATAATTAAATCTAGAGATACCATTCAAAAGTTAGAGATATTACAAAATGTACATCCATGCGAAGCTAGAAAAAATAAACTTAAAATGTAAAAAAAAACTTTTAGAAAAGTACTAATGACTTCCAAAAAAATTCACAATGCAAGCAGAATCAATAAATCTTCGAATAAAATTAAAATGACATGGCAAATTATAAAAGAACAACAGAACAAAAGATGCAGTAGTCAAAGTCATAAAATTGATAAAATTAGAGACATTAATGGAAAAGTCATTACAGACAATAAAAGTATAGCAAATAAATTTAATGATTTTTTTAGTAATATTGCGCGACATTTAACGGGAAACTTAAATATACAAACACAAAACTGTAAAAAATATCTAGGGAATCCTCCTACAAATAAAATAGTATTTTCTAGCATCTCTTATACTGAATTTAAAAAAATAGTAGGAAGTATTAAAAGTAAAACATCTAAAGATATTTTTGATATGGACACTAAAACGTTAAAAGAATTAATTTTACATAATAAAAACATGACTATGATTATATTGAAAATATTAAATGAATGTATGTTACAAGGAATTTTTCCAGATCGACTAAAAAAAGGAAAAATAGTCCCTATATATAAAAAAGGCAAATCTACAGAAATTGGAAACTACAGACCTGTATGCATATTACCAGCTTTGTCAAAAATTTTAGAAATAGCTTTGAAAACGAGGATAGTTGAATTCTTTGATTTTAATAATTTGTTCTCAGAATGTCAATTTGGCTTTAGGAAAAATAGATCAACTGAAATGGCCATACAAAAAACAATATATTTTATACTGGAAGCATTGGATGAGGCAAAAAAGGTATCTAGTATCTTCTGCGACTTATCCAAAGCATTTGACTGTCTGCGTCATGATATCTTAATTGAGAAGCTTAAGTTCTATGGCTTTGAGGGTACACAACTCGATATTCTCAAATCGTACTTAGAAGGCAGATCTCAAATTGTCAAAGTAAATAACGTTATCTCTGAAACAGAATACAGCAACATTGGAGTACCTCAAGGCTCTGTACTTGGGCCACTTCTGTTTCTAATATATGTAAACGACATGACGAACTGTTTACCAGAAGATGCCCTTATCACTCTGTTTGCGGATGATACGCATGTAGGTATTAAAGACAAGAAACTTGAAATAGTAAAGGAAAAGAGTAAGTCGATCGTTGAAAAACTGAAAGGATGGTTTGAAGCTAATGGAATAATTCTAAATGCTGATAAAAATACTATTATTAATTATTCATGTAGGAGAAGAAATAAAAACGACAGAATAGAAGAAGTTACATTTTTAGGTTGCACTATAGACTCAACCCTATCATATGAAAGCCATATAAACAAGTTGTGCAAAAAGCTGTCTAGTGCAAATTACGCGTTGTTTAAATTAAAACCAATAGTTGACAAAAAAACTCTAATATCTGTATATTACGCATACATCCATTCTATCATCAACTATGCAATACCAGTATGGGGAAATGCCTCCCAAATTAATAAAGTCCTTATTTGTCAAAAAAGATCCATTAGAGTTATTCATGGTCTAGGCAGACTTACATCGGCCAAAGCCTACTTTAAAAAAACTAAAATACTAACAGTGATATCCCTGTTTATTTATCGTTCCCTGTTGGAAGTACATTTGAAGAAACCAGATCTTCCTATGAAGCTACATATACACAAATACAACACTAGAAATAAAGAAAAATTGTTTGTTCCAAGAAAAAGACTCGTGAAAACCTATAACCATGGTCTCTGCCTTAAGCTTGCGATGTATAACAAACTACCCTTAGAAGTAACCCGGCTTCCCTTTAATCAGTTTAAAATAAAAATTAAATCATTTTTTGAAAATCATCCATTTTACCATGTCGCGGAATATTTAAATGTTTCATTTTCTGATTTGCATGTGGAGTAGAAACTTTAAATTACCTATCCTATAAATTATCTAAAATCTTTGTAAAATTATATGAACGTTACTTGTAAAGAACTGTAATTACTGTAAACCTGACATGCCTATGTTATATGTTATAACGAAATGGTCAATAAATGAATTGAATTAAATGAATTGAACAGAGCTGAGCTCTTGTCGGTTTTCTGATGCAATTTCCTCCATTCTGATCTTTCCAAATGCGAGCTCCTTCACCTCCTTATTCAAGATGACGGCAATCTTCTCTTTTATAAGTCTCATGTTACTTATTCTTGGTCAAATTCAATATTGAACTTATCCAGTAGAGATAAGGATCATTTTGAAATACATTTAAGATGACATATCGCATGCCGTATAACCACGGCTTTAGTAGAATAGTAGTAGTATCGTGTAGCACCTGTCTTCCGTCGGTAGATAGAGAAGTGTCTTTGTCCAGCATTAGACTTCCAATGATGATGATTTTACTCTTGCAATAATTGACAGTGAATAAAGTAACTTTATTTACAGAAAGTAAATTAAAACAAATACAAGTTAATATTTACAAAATACACAAGAAACAATTGAGCTGTCTTAAGACCGTTACAAACGATCTATAGGTAGCTCAATTGATCCAGATCGCTACTAGTCTAAAGCGTCCCAAAGAATCTGGCGGAATTGCTACGCCCCGGATGGCAATTATGATCTATTGGGCTAAATAGGAGCCAGCTCTCGGGTCACTCACTGGATCAATTGAGCTATCTATAGATCGTTTGTAACTGTCTTTAGATAGCTCAATTGTTTCTTGTGTAATTTGTAAATATTAATGATTGACTGCGAAATATATTCTTGCTTAAACTAAGCAGTTATTATTACAATGAACTTGTCCATAATTATATCATACAGTTAAAATTTTGATTATGGTAATATTTAAATATTCTGAGTTAACCGCAGCTGGTATGTTAATGTAAATCTAATGTAATTTCTGAACGAGCGATTAAACCACAACGCAACGTGTTGAACAATAGTTAAATTTAAACTAGTTCAAAGTTAACCAAATTAGCTACTTATAATTAAACTGGTGTTAAGTACAACATAGTTGTTTGGGGTTTTGTAATTAAATAAACGATTATTGCATTCTTCTTGTTTGGTAATAGACTAACTGATTTTAATGATGGGATGGAGAGTGGACAGGTAGACCAGTGGTGGAGTAGTGGAAGTGGCCGATCTGAAGGCGGGGGCCTTCAGATCGGTCGTGGGTTCGAATCGCTCGTGCACCTATAGATTTTCCATTCCGAAACATTATGAGCGCTCTAGGCATGTCATAGTACCTAAAAATTCGAAGACGTGAAATGTGCACGAACGGAACTTCTTACAGACCCACTTTGATCTTTTAACCACACTGATTCTTTCACCGACGGTCATAGGTCCTTTTCAGGGCCACCATACGAAAGGATATAAGGGTATATGTAGACCAAAGGAAAGATGGATGGACTAGTAGTAAAATTGTAGGTAGATATGGACTGTCCTTTTCTTCAGCCGGGGCCACCCCTTCTATACAGCTATATTACATACTTGTTTGCGCACGTGGCTTCACCTATGGTACCTATGAAGATAAAAAGTAGACTATATGCTATTTCAGACTATAATCTATCTCTGTGCTAATAGAGACGTTTCATTAATATATGGAGCCTGGGCCTGCACTGTGTACACTACTCTAAAATATGGCATATAAAGTAAACGTATTTAATTGGTTATTTTATTTAAATTGACTTCGTTCTTAGGTACATTAAGATTTTCTTCGACAAAGAGAGCAACACACAGCGCTACAAAAATATGGCGGATGGACGTGCGTGAAATGTCATTTCGACAACCTACATTTATCTGACAAAACAAAAACATCAAATCAAACAACATGACATGAAAAATATGTCATGTCCAACGCCAATTATAAACCAACATGGCGGCCTTCAAATAGTGTTCACATAGTAAAAAACTTACCAGAAGAACTATTCCTGTACCATCGCATTTGTCTTCAAATTAATGAAATTGTATTATTCTTGTAATCTCCTATTTTTTCCTAATTATTTTATGTAGCGTACATGGACCAGGCCCAGAATGAAATGACTCCTTTCATCCAAATCAACAAACATCCGATTGAACCACAAACATCCTCAAAAACTTTCGCATTTATAACACAAGCTTCGTTCGCGGCTTCGCTCGCGGGGTACCAACATAAAAAGTATTTTACATGCTATTCTAGGTAAAGATCTCTATATATTCCAAGTTTCAACAAAATCTGTTGAGCCGTTACGGCGTGATTGAACAACAAACATCCTCACAAACTTTCGCATTTATAATATTAGTAGGAAGTAGGATTACCTAGTAGGATAACTATACAAGTAGAGATTGTTTAAATGAGTAGGTGGTTACATTTGCAATATCTTACGCAATGTAGGTGAACGGTCAGTTAAATGTCACAGGTATACTTGTACCTAGGTTAGGTAATAAAGTATGTTCTAATGTTTTATGAGCTGTTTGATATTATAGTGACCATCATCAGTTCCCAATTTAGCCCACTCTCCTTTTAATCCTTCGGCCGAAACAGCTTTAAGGTACATTATAATTTCAGCCGTAGTACGTTCACTGCTGAACAATGGCCTCCCCATCATCATCATCTCCCTGCCCTTATCCCACTTCATATGCCTCCCCCATAGTTTTTTTTTATACAAAACTAAGGTGGCAAACAATCATACGGCCCACCTGTTCGGTAAGTGGTAATCGTAGTCTATAAACCCTTGCAATACCAAAGGCACCACGCACGCGTTGCCGAACCCCTTCCAGAAGTCCGTATCCTCTCCAGAGCTCTGGTAACCTTACTCACCGCAGGAACACTACACTATTTGAAACAATTAATGTTATTTGGCTAGGATCTTCTGTACGGCGGAGGTACCTCCTCAGGCGGCTTGCTCAGTGACATTTTCTCGCTCTAGATTGTAGAGCTAGAAAATCTCGATGTGGCTAAAATTAAAATGCATGAGCCTATCTAAGTGGGTACCTATCTAATTAGTATTCAATATGAGAAACTAGCTTCCAGCCGCGGTTTCACTCGTGGCTTACCCGGATAAACAGTAGCCTATAATGTTATTACTAGGCTATGTAATATCACCAAAATTTCCGCCTTACCAATTTTGAAACTGTTTCGCTTGTACACGGCTAAGTAAGCCTGTCCGGCCCATCTATTTATTTATTGTGATTCTTTGAGGGTGAACCATTCATTTTATGACTTTTATTACCCAGTCTGTTGTTCAGTTGCAACCAAAACAATACGAACATATTGTTAGACAAAAACGGTACTTATTATGATTACGCATTTACGCAAGCAAGGCACAGATCACTTCACGCAAAATACACCCTTAGGGTGGTAAGGCGGAATTTTTAGTGATAGTACTGCACGCACATTCCGTTTTTTATTCCAATCCGTTCAAAGTCGTGTGTAAGAATAACAAAAATCTTCACATCCTGAGATCTTTACAAATATTCCTATTTCTTACTAGCTGGTGCCATCGACTTCGTCTGCGCAGGATTAGTATTTCTTGTAGCTAGTAGTCATACTTTGGACAAGTCACACGATATCTTTATAAATTGTAGCCTATGTGTATTATTGTAAAGTTTCATTAAAATCTATTCAGTAGTTTTTACGTGAAAGAGTAACAAAAATCCATCCATTTACAAACTTTCGCATTTATAATATTAGTAGCAAGGATTATTGGTGGGATAGGATGGACAATTCATATATTTCAAGATATGTATATATCTCTTGGTGACCTCGGCACTATCTATATAATTTCAAAACCTGCGAAATGTCATCGCCTTTAGCGACATCTATCGCACTCGAACGCATCACATTTACATTATTTATGTTCATAAACATGTGAAACTATACCTTATTGAAATCCAATAAAGCTTCAATTCAAAGCAATATATTGAAAATTATCCAACTAAACCGTAAGACAAGGTAATAAAGTTGTGCTTCGCAATTAATTTGTTGATACTGCAAGCTCACATTTGACACGTGAAAATGACTCTTATTCTAATAGTGATAGATTTGCAACTTATCGATGGTGCAGGGACCGTAAACCTAGATTATTTAAAAGTGGAACGTCGCGTTACGCGAGTCCCCACTGTGAGCGAATTTGAAGGTATATACCTTTTTAATAACCTTTAATTATTAGACTGGCCTCATAGCTCAGTTGGTAGTAATTCTACCTTCTGCGCTAGAGGTCGTGGATTCGATTCCCGCACTGGACAAAAATTTGTGACTAACACTGATGTTTGTTCTATGTCTGGGTGTGTTAAATATTTATCTATTATGTATATCAGTCTCTGGTACCCATAGCACAGGCTATGCCTAGCTAAAATTAAAAAAATTGTCGGAATTCGCTAATTTGATTTTATGTTTAAAACATTGACCTAGGATCCTATACGGTATATAGACGGTGCTATGGACATTACTTACCTAGTTTAATACAAGATAAGTAGCTTATGAAATGTGTTTTAAGTAGGTAATACAGAAACGCTTCAGGGCAATGAACGCAATAACACCTATACCAAAACGTAGAGCGTATTGTAATACAAATAGACAGTTACTTAGACGGCTTCAATATTAATAATACGCGATAAAATTCCGTTGAAATAAAGATAAAATAAGACACATTTGGATGAGTTGCTAATTCCTTTCTCAACCTTTAAAAAAAAAATTGTCGCATAGTATATTTAGTTCTGATTTCCGGGTTCTTTTAAAAACATCTACATCTTTTCGTGTTATCAGAAATTGAATCCTAAGTTATTACGAATAAAGTTGTTTTTTCCTGTATTGTCAAAAATGGTTCTTTCGCTAAGTGTTTGTGTCTCGTGAATAAAATGGATTTAAAAGGTCAACCAAAGCCGTAAATGGGTGAATGGGCGAAGCGAAGGTAGGCCATTGCCCAGCAAAAGTGTATGTAGGTACAGTCGACCAGTTTGATACTATAAACTGTACTATTATTTGACATTTAATGAATAAGTTACCAATAATTATTATTATTACTTTGTACAATCAAAAACAATTTATTATATTTTCAAGCACTAACAAATTCTAAATGTATGTAAATCAAGATATTTGCAGCGCCCTACAGGTTACATGTACTTACTTATGCTACCTTTACACCTAAGCTGTATCCATGTACATGTTGGCAATAAATGAATATGAATATGAATATATTATTTGTAGGCCACTGTAGAACCTTTTCACACTAAATCTATGACGCATCGCGTCATTGCAGATCTGACACTACATCTGCAAGATAATTAATTTCGATATGACGTTTAATACGTGTCAGAGGATTATCATCAGCTTTCTGATGATCTGATGATGATGTTTGTAACTTTACCTATATAGTTATTTCAATTACCTTAGAAACGAGGAGGTTACAATTGACGAAGACGAAATCAAACCAGTATTTAATTGCAAACGTGACAGTAACAGGCTGACTCATATCTGTCGTGACATGATACACTTCTCAATGAAATCTAATCTTTCGTTTAGCAATAACTTGATCACAGCTCAACACGACACTAGTTAGGTCACATAGTCAGTAGGTACTAAATGAATGCCTACAGATGCTATGAGTACGTTACACATTCATTAGTAAATTTGCTTGTGCCCGCGGTTTTGCTCGCGTATTATCTAGATAAAAAGTCTATATGCTATTCTAGGTAAAGAACTCTATCTTATTCAAAGTTCTTCGAAATCGGTTGAGCACTTAGTTCGTGCGTGATTCAATCACAAACATCCAAACTCTCGCATTAAAAATATGAGTAGGAAGTAGCATAATAATTGTTAACCTACACTTAACAGTCACATAGATAGCTTTGACCCACATTAGAATTCTCTACCTAGATCTAGATTCCCCAGAAACTGAGACCATAACAGTCAAACCCGGAAGAAATATTTACATCATCATGCGAATATCCATTTGTAAAAAGCAAAAGTTTGTGAGAATGTTTGTCTGTAGTTCAGACAAGTTACGCTGTAACAACTTAGCCATTTCTGATCTGAGAATCATGCGAGTGAAACCTCAGGCAGAGGCTAGTAGGTACGAGTGTAGTTTGCAATTACATATTAACTATTCATTTTCGTTTCGTTTTATCTACTAGTATGTATCCATCTTTTGCTTGCTTTTCGCATAACTGGTTCTTTCTTGGCCACAGTGTCCAGCCAGGGTGATGTATGGCAAACCTAAAAAGGTCCAATGATCGTAAGTACGGTGATTTTTAATATTCACCACACTGGTACCATTGTGATGAAAATTAAACAGCGCCGTCTAGAGCCTTCTTTCATTGTGATGACAACATGTACTTGTTAGTACCCAGGTGTTACCCCTAAGCTGTGACACGCTTAAACACGGGCCACGCCTTTATCAAACCTGTTGCACTAGGCCACTAGGGATGTGCTAACGGATGTCGATGCTGGGTAAACTTGTCGATGATCGATATCCAACTCGTCGATGTGATAGTTATTTTTATGAGTTTATTCGCTTCCTGCCAAATTGAGGTTAGTTAGAGGTGTTCACTGACAGCTCTCACGTGGCACAGAGACTTGGTCGTTAACTATTGACCTCTTACACTAGCTCAAAGCCGCGCAACGAGCTATGCTCGGAGTTTCGCGAGGAACAGGCATAGCTTCACCTAGTTTCTAAGACGTTTCAAAGTGATCCTAGTTATTTTATTGAAATAAAAGCCTTTTGACTTTGAAGTTTCGAGATCCGAAATGAAGAAAGTAGAAGAACCAAGGTCACCAACATAGAGTTCAGACTTGCACTACAAGATGAACTGGCAGTGGGCAGGCCAAAGAGGAATAAACGTTCTCGAATGGCGACCACGAACGGGGTGACGCAGTGTTGGAAGGTCTATCTTTTCTACTACAAAAAAAAAACGTCATTTTGTATCAAATGAAAAATAAAACAAATTAATTGCTTCAGAAATATTCAAATCAAAATAATATGATTAACAAAAAATATATAAATGACATACAAAACAAATAATAACCGATATTTTTCATCGTGGTTAGAATAAATAATAATCATCAATAATAAGTACAAGAAATAAATTGCTACATTGATTTCCTTGTTCCTTTGCAAAAAACGTAGTGAACAAAGTTATCAACTAATTAACTAAAAGATATGAAAAAAATTTAAAATGTTTGCGAATAAAATTCGTTTAACACGTTATCATCCGGGTTTTCAAAACAATATCAGAGGCCCTATTCTAAGATGTCAGTGAGTCCTCACTCCTTACATGTTGAGCGTGAAAGTGAATAGATTACTGGGTAGGTACCTTTTCGTCTCTCACTGACAACTCAGAATCGAGCCTCAGAGGCCTTTTTCCAAAACGTCAGGGCTGGTCAAGAGTACCCTAAACCGACGAGCATGTATGAGGAATGTGATGAAAGTGAATGAAGCAAAAGAGGAATGTCAGGATCGTAGCAAGTGGAAATCTGTGGGGGTAGGCCACAGATTCTAGGAAATAGATGTGATTTTATGTATGTGTGTAAGTATAATAAATTTCATGGTTTTGTTTTACGACATACTTTACCTATAAGTTTTGCAACTTATAAGTTTTCCTTACCTCAGTTCGACGAACCACCAAAATCACCACGCATTTCACCGCGGAAGGGGATGAATCGTCGTGACGGCGCAGGTGCTTCGCTTCCGGGTCCTTCACAAGACCGATGTGACAAGGAGGGTTTCACCAAGGTAGAGCGAAGGAAGAAGAAGTCCTCTTGCCGAAATCAGTGCGGCACCGCCGTACGGAATGAGCAGAACCAGGCATACTGGCTCAGACCCGAGGTGCCCACCACTCAAATGTACGTGTCGCGCGTACATTACGCCGTGACGGCAGAAGGGATGGTGGCGTATCTCAATCAGAAGACCGGCCTCACTATGAGGGTCGAGAAGTTGGAGTCTCGCTATAATGTGAATTTTAATTCCTTTATGGTGAGAGTACCTACTGATCGCTTGTCGATATTCATGAGTGGGGAGATGTGGCCTAAAGGTGTCAAATTCAGGAGGTTCATTGGACGCCTGTCACGAGACACCGGAGGCGCCGCCACTGGGCAGTTACGTCACACGTCGTTGCCTATACGTGTGCAATAATTAATAAATTAATTAATAGGTTTTTTATATAGTCTGACGTCGTCGAGCGTGCTAAGCAGACGTGTCGCTGATTTTGTTTCTATTTTTATTTACCTTTAATAACCCAAGTTCAACTTACTGTCAACTGCAAAAGTCTTCTTTTTGACCGTACAGTGCTACGTTCCTTGCTCCATTCGGATTTTACGCACCGCCTAGCACGCGCCCCTCACACCTACCGCTGAAAAGAAACCGCCTCTGTTTTTGTGATTTTATAACTCGCTCTTGCAAAGCCGCGCGCGTATTCCTACTTCTAGTGACATCGTGTTTGCCAACCAACATGAATATATTGCGCTCTTCTACTAGAAGTGACTCGAATATTGGGCGAAGTGGATCTCAACCAAATTTGTCCAACGTAGGCGAATCAATAAGGGAAGCTGCAGGCACATCAACTAAAACGTTCCGCGGTAAGCGCAAACACGGTGACGAAGATGAAGTACACTCAAAGTTATCAGATATTCAAAATCAAATGACAGAAATGATGGCATTACTAACTGCATCCATAAATGCAAAAAATGAGAGTTCAACAAAGATTAGAGGTGATATTGCAGCTATCAAAGATCAAATGGTTGATATTCAAAAAAGTATGGGGATGACTGACCAAAAAATATCAGGTCTAGCAACTGAACAAACAGAGATGAAAGCTGAAATCCAAAACCTCGCTGAATCCGTTCGTACAACTGATGTGAACATTTCGTCACTGGAGTCAGATATGCAAAAACTTCAAGAGACCTCAGCTGAATCAGTCCCGCATGACATGGCTTCATATGAGGAAGTTCTGGCTGAACTAAATGATCAAAACAATAGGAGAAAGAATGTATTGATAGCTGGTATCCAAGAACCAACATCTTCCAATATCGAAGAGCGAAGAAACTCAGATAAAGTTGAAGCAATTAAAACTCTCAAACTGATTTCAGAAAACTGTCCAGAGCCCACAAAAGTCATACGTGCTGGTAAATATAAATCAGATGTAAACCGCGCTATTAAAGTATGTTTCGAATCTGAAGAAACAGCTAAACTTATACTCCGAAATAAAAGTAAACTAAATTGCACAATGATAAAAATTTTCGCTGACCAGACACCGTATCAACAAAATAAATTCAGAAAGCTGAAAGATGAACTCAATCGTCGCACAGAAGGAGGTGAACGTAACCTTGTAATAAAGTATGTTAGAGGAATACCTCAAAACGTAACCGCTCCTCCAAAAAACTGGACAGCTTAAATGACTGTCGTCAGAATGAAATAATAGCTATTTACCAAGCCCTCAATAATTATGATGATCTTATATACAACAAGAAATCCCTGAAATTCCTGTACGCAAATGCTCGAAGTATTAAAAAACCTGGCAAGTTTGACGAACTCTGTTGTACTATTAAGTCGTTAAAATCAGTAGTGCACATAATAGTGCTAGTAGAAACATGGATTAAATCAGATGATGATGCCAAACTACTCCAGATACCAGGATATACTCATTACTACCACTACAGGCGAAATTTTGTTGGCGGGGGAGTTTCAATCTTTGCTATAAATAACCTAAAACACCAACACATCGAAGAAATTACCCAGGATGATAATCAATTCTTATGGATTCACTTAGCGAAATTCTCTTTAGATATTGGAGCAGTGTACAAGCCTGGACGTACAAATGATAAAGAATTCCTCAATTCCTTTTCACAACAGCTAAATCGGAGAAACAGAGCAGTTGTTCTGGGTGATTTTAATTTCAGCTTACTCGATCCAGACAGTTCAGTAGAAGATTATAGGGAAACGCTAAAAGAAAACGGATATAGAATATTGAATAAAATTACACCTAAATATTGCACTCGTGAATCGTCTACGAAGAAATCCTTACTGGACCATATTTCCACAAATTTAACAGGAAATCAGTTTAGTTTAGCTGTCATCGAATCATCAATGTCGGACCATAAGCAGATGTTCTTTGAAATAAACAAATATCAACCACCATTGAAATGCAAAATTCAGTATCAATCGATAGACTATGGAAAACTGGAGAAACTGGCAGATGAATTCACGAAAAGATCCAAAAATAACGATTTTAATATATTTGAAAATAAACTATGCAAGACCATCGAACAATGTAAAGCTACAAAAACAAAGATTTTAAATCCACCGAAGCAAGACTGGATTAATGCAAAGATACTTGAAAAAATTCGTCGGAAAAATATACTATACAAACTACATAAAAGTATGCCTGAAGATGAAAAAGCTAAGGAAGAATTCATGAAAGAAAGCAAAATAGTAGCTGAGGAAATACAGAACATGAAAAATGAATACTATCACAATAAGTTTTCTGCTTGTAAAAATAAGCCGAAAAAGATGTGGAGTCTCATAGATAGTCTGACTCATAACAAGGTTAAAGATTCTTCAATGCCAGCAAAGCTAGTAATAGGAAATGATGTTATAACAGATGGAAACCAGATATGCCAATATTTTAATGACTTTTTCTCAACCATTGGTGCTAAATTAGCTCAAGCCATTCCAACTGAATACCATGATGACAATACTTTTACTAATGCGAAAGTCGACACTGAAAATACAGGATACGGCCTATCAACTCTAGATTCAACTTCATCAAAAGAAATTTTAAATATAATTAACAATTTAAATAGTAACACTAGTTCAGGTGTCGACCACATAAATGCAAAAGTCATCAAGTGTATCAAACATCAAATAACTGGAGAGCTTACCATTTGTATTAACCATTGCTTGGAACAAGGTATCTTTCCTGACAACATGAAGATAGCAAAAGTAACACCCATTTATAAATCAGGGACTAGATCGGATCCTAACAATTATCGCCCTATATCCGTACTGCCGGTGATCTCCAAAATATTCGAAAGAATTTTATACATTCGTTTAGAAGACTACCTAAAATCAATTAGCTGTTTGTATGAGAAACAATATGGATTTAGGCCCAAATCTAATACACTTTCAGCAACTGTAGACCTGGTCACTAAAATAAAAAATAGCATAGATGAAAAGAAAATCGGGCTAGGCATATTTATTGACCTTAAAAAAGCTTTCGACACTGTCAGTCATAAAATTCTCTTGAGCAAGCTCAATGATATCGGTATAACTGGGGGCGCCCTTTTGATGTTTGAGTCTTATCTGACAGGTCGCACTCAGATAGTTAAGATTGGGGAATACCAAAGCTCCACAGCACCTATTACGTACGGAGTCCCGCAAGGATCTATTTTAGGGCCCTTGTTATTTCTAATATACATAAACAACATTAGCAAACTTGACCTTAAAGGGGAACTATCGTTATATGCCGACGATACAAGCTTATTTTACTTTGGTCCCGATATGAAATCAATCGTACATGATGCTCAAAAAGATCTTTGTCTTCTTAACGTGTGGTTTCAATGCAATCTATTAACTCTGAATGTAACTAAAACGCACTATGTAATATTTTCAGCTATAAACAAAGTAATATCAAATTATGAACCACTGAAAATTAACAATATAATTATAGACAAATCTGATAATGAAAAATACTTGGGTCTCATTCTTGATAATCATTTAACCTGGAAACCGCACATCATGAAGATTAAGTCTAAACTAGCATCACTGAATGGCGCTCTCCGCGGCATAGTTCGTATCTTACCTCGTAACATCCGATACACTATATATAACTCGCTAGTGAAACCACACGTTGACTATTTAATAGAGGTCTGGGGCTCAGCAGCTAAAACTAATCTCGATGTGTTACAAATATCACAAAATAAACTTGTTAAAAGACTTTTTCATTATGACTATTTGACCCCTACTCTAAAACTATATAAAGAAACAAAATTAATGAATGTTATAACAACATGCCTATTGATACAAAAAATACTAAATAAGGAAATACATACAAACATTACTTTCAGATCAAAACATGAACATCCCCAAAAGAGGCGACTAAGAAACTCAAATAAATTAATATTACGACCACCAAGAACAAACTATGGCAAAAAGAATATTACCTTTGAAAGTGCGAAAATTTATGACGAACTACCTGATGTCATAAAAGAAACTAAAAATATGCATAAATTCAAAAAATTAATTAAAACGCACTTCTCCTGACCATAAACAAATAAAACGATACATACTTCATCGTATTTTTACCTCGGAAATTGAAGCCCTTTGTCACATCTAGTTGTCGCCGATCTGTGTAATCATACTCGTCCTGTTCACAATTTTGTAAGTTTTTCAAATCTACCCACATCAAATAAACAATTTAACACCATTTTTTTTGCCCATGTACCTATTTAATGTCTCTACTCATATTTAAGTAGCACGCTCGGATACGTTTATATAATTGTTAGTCTTAGTTTATCTATAAGTTCTCATTTAAGTGAATTGTGAATTCTTATGAGAATAAATGTCTTAAACCAGATATATTTTAGGTTAAGGTATATATTTCTATGGGTCCTAGAATTTAGTTTTTAACATCTGTACTATTCTTAAGTTACCTGAAATAAAATTTATATTTATTTATTATTTAAAATCGCTTTTCGCAATTTATTTATGAATTATTCATCGGCTTCTTCCGACACAACGAAAGTTGACATTGACAGAACCCCAAAATGGTTGAAGCACATTCATGCTCGTGATATTCACCTATAACCTCCAAATATAAATGAGACAGTATTAATTTCACATTAATAAAAAAACTTTACATAAATAGTGTGCCCGCAGCCAAATGGCCTACGCACACCGGGACGGAATGGCAGCGGATTTTGCCACCGGTCAGCGCACACTAGCCGCTTTGTTACTGTAGTATTCCGGCCGCCTACCGACATCCCGTGTCACTTGAAGTGGGTAGCGGCGCGGGTGCAGATGTTTTGTGCATGTACCCCCGCTTGCATCTGCCTCACTCCGCGGCATGTCACGGCGTTCTCCGCGTGCCGTTGCATACCGCAGTGCGCTGCGACATCCCGCCACGGGACCCCTTAGCGCGCTGGCAAGAAATTTTGGTGCCGAGTTATCGAGTTCTAAACATTGGAATTTATGCTTATTACTACTAGATACGTTTGAATATCATTGAGTAAAAATACTTTGCCATTCCGTCCCGGTGTGCATAGGCCTTAAGACTTTCACAATCTTCGTAAGGTCAGCTGTTTGATAGTGTGAGTTGTTTAAACAGCGTACGTCTGTGTGTGAATATTTAATACCAATGATACACACTTTCTAATATTGGGTTCGAAAGATGATTGGATATGTAAATTTTGATAATTACTATTTGGCTTCCATTGAAAGTTAAGATGTAAAACACATTGAAGTGGTAACCGTAGTCAGTGATTGAATACAAACAACAAAAGAATTTGGGAGGTGGTAGGGCACAGCGAGATTATCTCGCTCTAATAGAAGCTGCCCACCTGGGGAGGTAGCTCCCAGCAGCCCCAAAAGGCCCAAAAGGCCCAAAAGGCAAAAAGATGTAAGCCCTTTCGAGACTAACATATATTTTTAAACAAACTCTATCAAAGCAAATCAAATCAAAATGCGTTTATTTCAATAATATCACTAGGATCACTTTCAAACGTCTTATAAACTAGATGAAGCTACGCCTGTTCCTCGCGACCAAACCTAGAAGAATCAGGCAACAAACACTATCACTATTATTATATTGACTATTATATTGACTGGTCTCATAGCTCAGTTAGTAGTAACTCTGCCTTCTGCGCTAGGGGTCGCGGGTTCGATCCCCGCACTGGACAAACATTTGTGTGATAAACACAGATGTTTGTTCTGTGTCTGGGGTGTTAAATATTTATCTATTATGTATACCAGTCTCTGGTATCCATAGTACAGGCTATGCGTAGTTTGGGATCAGTTGACCGTGTGAATATGTCCGTAATATATATATATTTTTTTTTATTATCTACAACTATTTCAAATCACTTCAAAATCTGTTCAGTTGTTACAAGCTAATTGAACAGCAAACATCCTCACAAACTTTTGAATAGATGATAAGAATAGAAAGACATTTGAAAGTAAGACTGATAGGTATATTTGTTAGAATTAGAATTATTTATTTCAGTTAAAACAGCAAGCTTACAGTATATACCAAAGTGCCTACTGTCTAAAATTAAAACTTAAATATACTCTTAGCGAATTAAATATTTTACAAATGTTATCATTAAAGATGTCGACCTGTAGACCCTTTAATCCAACGATATCTCCCTTCAAAGCTTAATGGTAATAATAGTGATTGGTTTGGCCATACAACGTGTTCCATAACTAGTATACTATCCAAAAAATGCTTATTCTATCAACAAAATATTAATGAAAAAAAGCCATTCATAATATTTAGCCGCGAGCTTTTTTAAATCAGCTGTATTCGGTATTTTACATATTTAAGAGTAACTACCTTCCGCCCGCGGCTTTGCTCGCGTGATACCTACATAAAAAGTAGCCTATATGCTATTCTAGGCAAACTCTTTATATTTCAAGTTTCATCAAAATCGGTCGAGCCGTTACGGTGTGATTGAATAACAAACATCCAAACATCCTCACAAACTTTCGCATTTATAATAGGATTATTAACGTACGAAAAATTCGATATGATGATTGCTACCCAAAACAGTCGAGTTTGAACTAATTTGACCCCAAAACAGCTGTTTTTTCTTTTTCTTTTTGTTTCGGGATGATATTCATATTATTATGACATATAATTTTTATAGCGTACGAGGTTTACGCTGCGTACATTTAGTGAACAAATGGATGACGTCTTGGAAAAAAAGGCCATGTCAAGAGTACTCTACACCGGCGAGCATGTATGAGGAACGTGATGAGAGTGAATGAAAAAAAATTGTGAAAAAGGATCATCTTCAATATTCGACATCTTCAATATTCGACAGATTTTTTTATTCAAATTTTTGTAATAGCTTTATTCGATTAATTTCAAGTATACGAAAAAGCCGTAATCTGAGGCATTGATACTTCTCCAAAGTAGGTAATTTTAGTTTTAAACCATTTGAGCATTATTACTATAACTACTTTCGTGAATCTGCACTTGCATAATAATTAAACGGGAAATGACTTCATTATCCTAATTTTCGGATTGTATTTAATGTAAACTTTATTTAAATATTTGGTGGTTTTGATAACCAAGGTTAACCATAAGCCCTTTCTGCATTCCAACGCAGTTTTTTGATGATTTTCTGCAGTAAAAACTAGTTAAAATTAACATTTTAAAATTTCGAATAATATTCGAATACTACCCAAAAATTATCGAATACTATTCGAATACTACAGTTTCGAATATTTGCAAGCCCTAGTCGGGATTGTAGCAAGTGGAAAGCCTTGAAAAGAAGGGTGGTATCATCTCATCTGGGAAACAGGCGTGATTTTATGTATTTTACGTAAGTTTACATATTATGAATCACCATGTACAAGTTCTTTAGAAGCTCATGGTGGCCTGATGCTAAAAAGGAGCAATTAAACAGAATAGTTCTCGTGATGGAAAGTGAAAGTGTGTTTGATCTCTCTGTTAGCGAAGATTCGTTTTCTAAACGCGTGTATGGTAAATAGTAGGATGGTAAGTATGCGGTCACGTTTGTTCCATGGTCAATGTACCAGGGAACTTAGATATGCAGGTACTGTCAGGCTTTCGAATGAAGCCGTGTTCAAACGGCGTGCGAAATTTCATCATGTCACTGATTGAATAAATAGAATAATTGATAGACGGGAATAGATTTTAATTAGGAACAGAAAAATAATAATAATAACAGTTGTAAATTAAACTAAAATAATATTATACTAGAAATGAACTCTGTTTTCTACGACTACGACTACAAGTAGAAAACAGAGTTCAGATCACCAACTACAGGCAGCGGGCCCAAAAGGCTGGCGACGTTACCTCGTTGGATCGCTATACTGATCCTTTATAGAATAGATAGATAGACTATATTATTCAATCATAAACAGTTGTGGCCGAGGGAGCGGTTTCCTCACTCTTGCCTGGATACCTGAGAGGATGTCTACCATCCTTGGGAATAAAATGCCTGTAGAACTCCATTGCTGGAACTCTTTGGCCTCCCGCAAAGAGTTCCACGATGAACGGTCTAGAGCCTTTTCCATCCACCGACTTCCCGCAACCTTCACAATGCCGTCGGTCGATAGGCCTTCCAACACTGCGTCGCCCGGTTTCTGTTCGCAATTCGAGATCCAGTATTTGCCAACGGTTAATAAAGAAAGAGATATAGGTATGGCCTGCCCATTGCCACTTCAACTTGCTTATCCTGAGAGGTATGTCGGAACATTCGTGTCTGATTAACATTCCTGAATTTCGTTTCTGCTTGCCTTGGTGGCCCCCCGTGGATATCGTAAGAGGCGCCTAAGGGAAAAAATCAAAGTCAAAGTCAAAAGGCATTTATTTCAATAAATCATTAGGATCACTTTGAAACGTCTTAGAATCTAGGTGAAGCTATGCCTGTTCCTCGCGAATCTAGGGGATGGGCAGCAGCGTCTCCTATTTTTACATGGATAGCTCTAACTGCGCTCACCAACCTGCGTGCCTAGCGTGGTTAGTATGGGCAAATCCCCCCGTTTTATAGGAATTCGCTCTGGAAATCTGCGGGGGCCTATGTTCAGCAGTGTATTTCCTACGGCTGAAATATTTATGATGAAGCACAATTTACAACAATAGAATTTTTGATACGATCTTCTTGCTCCAAATACCAATTCAAAATGCACTACTTTTAGACAATGCTATCTACCTTTACCTTTGATCTGAAATTGGACACAAGTTACAACCTATTTGTCATGTTAAAACTTGACAATGGTATTATTGTGATGTAATGTTGTTCTACCTCTATTGTTATATAACAGTTAATGTTCTTACTGTTTCTGTTATGTTACTGATATTGGTTGAGACAATGACGGTAATTGATTTAATGAACAGCACTATAATTGCAGTATTTGTGATGGTAATGATGATGACGTTTTAAGGTTATTGCTCTCAAACCGTGAAGGGAAACACCGTGAGGAAACCGGCATGTCCTAGAATCTAAAAAATCGAAGTCATGTGACATATGCACGACAGGAGCCTCTAAGAGGCGCATTTTAATCGCTTCACTACACTGATCCTTTCACCGACGGTCATAGACTATTTTCAAGGCCACCATACCTCAACCTGGTCACTGACCTAATACCTCTTTACATAGCTTTTTCTGGTCATCATCTTTATAAATAATTATAATGAATGACCTTATATTGTATACACCATAGTGTTACTTATATATACTTTCGTGTTTTTTGCATCTCTTGACATTCTGTTATTTCAATTTTTACGAGTGATTGTATATCAATTTTTATACACTATAAAATATTGGTCTTCATGTTTTTTGCTTATTTCGACATTTTAGATTGTCACTTCGAGCTTCTGACAACCAGCATACTAATTAAGGCAATCGGGAAGTGCATGTCTAGCTACAATTCTCTAAAGCCGTTTACTGGAGGTACTCATTGCTCTTTTAATTTCAGTCGAGGTCGTCTGAAGGTCAAGAATTGGTTCAATTACTTTTGGACAGGAAGTTTATGTTGTCAATACCATAACTTATGCGGTAAAAGTAGCTAAAGAATTCCAGGGTTCTTCCCTATGTTTTATTTATCAGAAACTACTAGCACTTTGGTACCCAACCCAGGAACAAATATTTATAGATCGTGCAAAGTGAGAATGCAATTCACCGCTACAGCCTACAGTATCACATTCGTGTAAAGGGCAAACTTAAAAACAAGCTGCTAAAAGGATAATAATATTAATGACTCGTTCATAATAATCACTATAGTACCTCGAGGGTCTTTAATGGGCCCTGTTATGTTTCGTCTCTATATTTGCGAATACAAAAAAAAACATATAAAAGACATGGGTGATCAGTAGGTAACTCAAACAACATACAGACAAAGCTTTCTAAACAAATAATGAATTTTGAGCATGTTGACCTTATGACGATGACTTGACTAAAGAGAAATGTCACAGCGAGATAATTAAGGTCATATTCATGTTTTACAAAGACGTTTGAGGTATTTCACTGTGGGTAGTGGCTTGTCATATTAAATTATCCATTCAGATTGTGGTAAAATAAATTGTATTTGTAAAACATCGCTTGGTATATTTTATTATTATTATTGTGTCCCTGATATTAACTCCTACACTTTTTTATATACTCATTTATATACCGCTGCGGGTCCAATGTTTGAATGATCTGCAAATATTTGTTCCGCGTCTGAGTGTTGTGGTACCATGGTACTCGTAGCTTCTGAAACCCACGACACAGGGATTCATAGTGTCAAGACTATGTCTTGACACTAGATGAACACTATTCAGAATAATTGACATTAGAAGACTGTGTCTATTGTCAAGGCCACATCTCACATGCAAGAGTGAAATGGTGGTTAAACGCCTAACCATCACAAATAAAAAAAAAAACTTTGAATGTGATTGTTAGGTGTTATTTATTAGTTATTTATAGGCCATTTTCAGGGCCACCATTCCTCAAGCTGGTCACTGACCTGATACAGAATGACCAATAAAGAATCAGTGACACAAAGTGACGACAAGCAAGCTAGCATTTGTAGGGACCCTGTAAGTGTGAATGAAACTTTAGCCACCAGTTGCACTACCGGTTGAGTGCATTCGTATTCGTTACGGGACAAAAATAGAATAAACTTTTTATATAAAATTAATGTGGTTTATTTGTTTATTTCTTTATTTGTTTATTGGTAATCAACAGCGTTTACTTAAATCTAGGCAAATACAAACTTGTAATAGATATAAGGCCAATAAAAGATTACCCCAATATTTTAAGTAAGGTTATAAGTTATTGAGGCAGGAGAAGTTGGTACAACCAGTGAGCTGAATAACTAAGTAGCAGTAGGCAGTCTAGGTATCTTATCTATAGATGGTGTAGGTAGTTCATCGAGTAACAAATTAGTAACTCCCAGTGCAAACTTAGAACTTTAATATATGTAGGATTTAAGAACCTATACATTTATTTGTCCAATACATTGAGCACGTTCCTCTAATCCATTTACCGACACGGAACCAATTTCTTCAGTGCAATGCTAAATCGCCCATTACCGTGCACGCAATGAATTCTAATTACACTAACACGTTATGTATTTGACATAACACTTAAGACATACACGTTTAAGGCCACAATCCACCAAAACTGAATTACTTTATTTACTAAGCTTGGTACAACCGTCAACCTTTACAAGCCTAGAATACAACTTTATTAACAGAAAAATAATAATAATAATAATAACAGTTGAAAATTAAGCTAAAATAATATTATACTATAACTTTCAATACATTTCACTGTTATTTTACATCATACTTACTCAAAAGGCTTAGTTCTTTTGAGTCATCTCACTATGTCGCTATGCCGCAGTACCTAATTTATATTCACAGCTTAGAGAGCATTCAGGGCAAGTTTATAAAGCACTTAAACTATCGGTGTTATCGAGGTACTGTTGATTATCAAGACTCGTGTTGTCATCATCATCTTACTACCCTAGAAAAGCGGCGTGTTTTAACTGACATGTCTTTTTTACATGGTATATGTAACGGCTACATAGACTGTCCGGAGCTATCATCAAAAAGCTTACAATTTTGTGTCCCAAGAAAGCGAACAAGACATACAAATCTTTTTGCTGTCTCCCACTCTTCTACTAACTATGCTCAAAATTCACTAATTAGTCGGTTGCATAGAAATTATAATAAAATATTTAGTGGCATTGATATTTTCCACACCAGCAAATTTGGTTTCAAACGGAAGGTCCTTCAAGTCCTCAACGATTGCGATGAGGATAGTATGGAGGGTCAGTCGGGATAAAATCAAACTCTCACGCGCGTACACAAACACACACACACACACACATACACAGAGCACGTAGTTAGGCATGGATAATATTTATATATGGTTAATACTTGTTTAGAGCTTTTAGAGTTTTTATTGTTTTATAGTTTCTATTATTATTTTATGATAAATACATACTTGGTGACTGTTTTAGGTATAAGATATAAAATGTAAATCCGTTATTGGCTGTCAGTTTAGTTATAAGTTTACATGTTTCCTTTTTAAGAGCTGTGGATTTTGTTAATAAATAAAATAAAAATAAATAAAATGTCTGTGTTGTCGAGGAGCTGGATTGCCTCGACGTTCAGTGATGCCTCGGGCTCTATGCTAGCGTAAAATGCTTTAGTGGTCAGTCGCCTTAATACCAGTATATTTGTAAATTATTTCCAAATTACTGACTCGACCTTGTTCAATAATTTTATTGTTTGTGTTTCTCAGTCTACCAACTTATGATTTCTTTATTTTGTGAATTTTTTAACTGGTTTTTAACACATATTTCTGTATGAAAGGATACTTTTGAGAACTGTTACCACACTGGTTAATTTATCAAGTCACAAGGCACTCTGATAGTGCCACCATATCTCAACATAGCTAACCGACCAATCCAAGTTTCATTGAAATCAGTTGAGCTGTAACGGCGTGATTGAACCACAAACATCCAAACATCCTCACAAACTTTCACATTTATAACTTAATTATTAGTCACGATAAATCAAATGACAGCAATCGAAATGGAAAAATGTTAATTTGTGGTAGTTTGCGTGAGTCGTCCGAAGCGTTGCTTCCCACGGCACAGACTAGTCGCCACGCCCGGCTGCGCTCGCCGTAATATCTAATTACTGAGTCTGACTGTTGAAATTGTTTGATTGCAAGACTTTATTAATATTTTGCAATGAATATTTAGAGATGCACTGCTGGTTTGAGGTGTGAAGTATTGATTCATTAAGTTTAACGAGCGTAGACCAAAACAGAACCAGTGATAGTTTGAAAACGGGTAACAACTTTTGTGTTGTGTTGAAAACGTCTGAGCATCATCATTCCAGCCGTTCGACGTCCACTGCTGAACATGGCCTCCCCCACAGACAGAGCAAATTCCTTATCAGGTGGGGGGATTTGCCCATACTCACCACGCTGGGCATGCGGGTTGGCGAGCGCAGTTAGAGCTATAGTTGTTAAAATGAGGGACGCTGCTGCTCATCCCCTAGCTTTTTTCCCTTAGTCGTCCTACGACATCCGCGGATAGGTAGATATGGAGGGGCCTATTCTTCAGCCGAGGCCACCACGGCCAAACTTAGTATATTTTCAATACAAAATTCACAACATCCTACCTGTTCGCACAAATACAAGAATATTATGCAAAGGCGCGGAGAGAGTGCATTCTTGCTGGTGAAACTATCCATTATAAGGCCCTTGCGAATTTCTGATTTCACTCGCACATTTTTGTCAATGAATGTTTAGGCGAATCATTTATATCAGACCACTCCTGCAGTGCGTGCAGGTGAACGGTGCCCGAAGCACGAGTAATTCACGATGCGTCACGCTTACGATACGATAACAAATGTCAAATATTAATCATTATATTCATAATTTCAAATTTATTTACACAAAGAAACTTAAAACTAATACAAGTTAATATTTACAAAATACACAAGAAACAGTTGAGCCATCTAAAGACCGTTACAAACGATCTATAGATAGCTCAACTGATCCAGATCACTACCAGTCGGAAGCGTCCCCAAGACGCTGGCGGAATTGCCACGCTGGATGGCAATGCTAATGCGCTGGGCCAAATTAATTTCAAACGTAGGAATTCCTTTAATCCTTTCACTACACTGATTCTTTCATCGAAAGCCACAATACCTTAACCTGGTCACTGACCTAATACAGGAAGACCAAGAAAGAATCAGTGACAGAGCAAGGAGAAGAAGACCTTAGGATGTCCACTGCTGAACATAGGCCCCAAAGAGTGCTACGACGGGCGGTCTAGACCCTTCCATCCACCACCTTTTAACCACCTTTGGTGGTGGGAAAAGCAATGTCGTCGGTTCATCGAGTGGGGGCCTAAGTAGTAGTTACAATAACAGCACCTTCCATCATTGATTGACAGCAGCTTTTTGTTCTATCCGAATTAAATTATCCTCACGATCGGTTTGGTAATCGCCACGCAAATACTTTCACTCCTTATGTACTATATTGAAGTATAATCATTATGTGCTGTTGCTGTATCTGAGCTAATATTACGCAAGGAATTAATACATTTATGCGTTTGCGCGTCATACTTAGGCCCTGTACCGACTGAATGTAGAAGTGTCAGATTTGTACGGATTTGTATATCGCGCAATGGGATATGAAGAGAGCTATGCTCGGAGTTTCACTGTCATAAAATCCAAAATGAGGAATTTCGTTGGAGAACCAAGAATTAGCAAGTTGAAGTGGCAGTAGGCTATAAAGTTCGCAGAACCGACAACCGTTGGGGAATACAGGTTCTCGAATGGCGAAGACGAACCGAGCGACGCAGTGGAAAGCCTAACCCAACGAAATTGACCATTCTTCAAGGAAGATCCAGCAGTAGATTTCTTCAGGCAGATGATGATGATGCTAGACATCTTGGTTCGGTGATCGAATCGATTCGAAGATTCACGTTTTGTTTTCTGATAAAGCAAGCTCGCGTTATAAAATAATTTTATCTTTTTTGCAGGTAAGCAACGTCAAAAGGAAAAATGTGGAGTTAGGAGAATAAGCGTGAGTGTCTACTTTAATGGTAATTGCTTTTTCCGAACCCACGACCTGAGGATCCGAAGTCAGTACTACGCATTGAGTGCTCACTTAAACAAGGTGATTCATGAAATGTATCGAAAAAGAACTATTCATTCAATCAACAAAAAGAAAGAATATAAGCGAAATAAGAATAAAATTTTCATAATTACGTTTTCAACTGTTTCAAATTAGCAGTTTTAGTTATTTTTAACGTCTTTGTAAGAAATAAACAAACGTATAAAAAGTTCGACTTCAAGATTACCACAAGATTACCACCTAAAATGCGGAATGAGCTTGAACTGTTTTGACCCCCATCGCAGATTTTTACTTAGAGTCAGGCAGCAGAGACAAAGTCATAGAACAAACTGACTGGCCTTATAGCTCAGTTAGTAATAACTCTGCCTTCTGCGCTAGAGGTCGCGGGTTCGATCCCCGCACTGACAACAGATGTTTGTTCTGTGTCTGGGTGTTAAATATTTATCTATTATTTATCAGTCTCTGGTACCCATAGTACAGGCTATGCCTAGTTTGGGATCAGTTGACCGTATGAATATGTCCGGAATGTTTATTATTATTATTAAACTTTATTAGCCAATTGGATGTAGAATAAGTATTTCGGGATAGCATACATATTATGAATCACCTTGTAAATCTAGGTTAGTGAATTAATGGTGTTTATTCTAGAATGTTCGACCGGTTCTCACTATTCCCGTTAACAGCTTGTTTCTTTAAGATAAAGTTGTCTGGTTAGTATTATAATGTTGACATTAGTTTAGTATGCTTTTAGTCGATTTCAGACATCTTTCGCAAGTAGCTTTCGTCCGAGGTTTCGCTCGCGTGAAGCCTAAAACTCCTAAAAGTGCCTAGTTCCTATTCTTGATCTCTAATGTGTTATCACGTTAATTCGTTGCTCCGTTGCTTCGAGAAAGAATGACAAACAACCAACCAAAAAACAGTATATTTTCCGAGGGGAAGCGGTCTGCGTCATGTACCTAATTGTACCTATTAATTTTTTTATATTGGATACCTTTGTCGGTTCAAAAGTTATGCTATTGCCGTGTTCATACGGCTTATGATATGTCGTCTAAAATGTATTTCAAAATGATTGACATTTGAGGGCGTATGATATCGCAAGCTCTGCTCCTTATAAGTCAAACTCAAAATTGGCTTTACCCAGTAGAGATAAGGATCATTTTTATTTTTCATTGGAGGTCGTAGAACCGACCATCGGGATCTACATCTCCCGATTGGATCCTAGTACTACCGGGGAGAGTGTTCTCCGGTATGTGGAAGAAAGAGGCCGCCTTCGGATCAGTCCCGCTCCGGAAGTCCTTGTACGTGGCCTGAAACGCCTGGAGTCGAGTAGGGCGACTAACTTCAAGTCCTACGTGCTCCAGGTAGCTGCCAAGTACAAAGAGGTGTTCCTCGCGCCCGACTTCTGGTCAGCTGGAGTGGTCTACCGTCGCTACAGGGAGGCGCACACGATCAAGAAAGTCCCTGACTCTAGATGTGGTGTAGTTATTTAAGTTTAATTTAATATTATATGTATGTTAGTCTGTAAGGTATTTATTAATATGGGCCATGGCATGTTACACATTTTTGTGTAATGTGTCAAGTAGCCTGAAATAAAGATTTATTTATTATATACATTTTTGATGACATATCGCACGCTGTATGAACACGGGTTATAAACGATAAACATACTACGCCGATTCGCCCAAGTTGTTTGAGAGATCGTCGCTTGCTTCGCTCGCTCGATCAATTAGTACATGGATGATGACATCAAAATGACGTTATTCCTAACTGCGATGTACATTGTACATAATGTAACATGATAGATTTTTTGGGGATCCGCTGAATGGAGTGTGTTCTTAAATTGAGGATGAAAAAACATGATCTAAAGGAAAAACACACTCCACTCAAAATACGGCACTTAAAATTTTAATGCAGTATTGTAAACTTTAGCAATAAACCTAAAATAAAAGCTTTCTTCTATTAAAAACTTTAACAGTGTTCTAAACAATAGTTTAATACGTTCCCACACTCGTGAGTTTTGAGTTAACTTTCATTTTTTTTATTTGGAGTTAAGGGGGCTTGTGCATCTTTTTGGATCATCTTATGATTGTTATAATAATTGTTTCATCAATTGTAGACCAGTTAGTACTATCACCAAAATTTGCGACGGGTTTGAAACCAAAAAAGGGTGTATTTTGCGTGAAGTGATCTGTGCCTTGCTTGCGTAAATGAGTAATCATAAAAAGTACCGTTTTTGTCTAACAATATGTTCGTATTGTTTTGGTTGCAACTGAACAACAGACTGGGTAATCAAAGTCATAAAATGAATGGTTCACCCTCAAAGGATCACAATAAATAAAGAGATGGGCCGGACAGGCTTACTTAGCCGTGTACAAGCGAAACAGTTTTGGTAAGGCGGAAATTTTGGTGATAGTACCTACGTCTCCCTATGAGCTAGCTTGGTGTTGGCCGTGTGGAGGGTACGTTGACGTTCGATCCGTAGGTCGTCGGTTTTAATCCCGTTCGGAACATTATGTGCGCAATAACAGGTACTTTATTTACAGAATACACAAGAAACAGTTGAGCCATCTAAAGACTGTTACAAACGATCTATAGATAGCTCAACTGATCCAGATCACTACCAGTCGGAAGCGTCCCCAAGACACTGGCGGAATTGCCACGTTGGATGGCAATGCTGATTCGCTGGGCCAAATAAGAGCCAGCGAATTACCCTTCAGCGTTCTAAGTACTTAGAACGCTGAAGGGAACATCATGACCATGTCTTTCCTGTGGATAAGGTTGACTAGGCTGAGAGGATGGTATCGGTGCTGGGCAAGCCTACTCCATTATAATATCCTAGACAAATTTTTAATAAAATATCGTACCCCATTTGGACACGGCTATATCCAGCAGCGCTTTGGGCATGTTCGCGCCTTCGCGGACGCTCGGCAACGTACAGCACCTATGTTGTGCATAGTGAAGTCTTGTTCAAACGATGTGATATATGTCACTTGAAATTCGTTTCGGAATGTTCCTTACGTCTACTTGTTCAAGTCCATTTTGAGTTTGACATTTGAGGGCGTGCGGTATAGCTCAAAGATATTGCAAGCCCCTAAAGATCTTTGATTAACTTTTGCTCAACTCATACTGATATCAAACTGATTCCCAATATTTTAATATGCAGAAAAACCTTATTTTTTTTTGAAATTTTCCCTCTCAATTCCCCGTGATGATTAAATATACGACTACTAAGCCACTAGCATTGTTTTGTAGGTTAAAAAGGCCCTAACTCAACATTGGGCACCCGTCTACACTCTACATACTCATCACGTCTTTTATGCACATGTCAATGGGAACCGCGTTTTGTTCTCATTGTGCTAAAGTAAACAAATTTACAAGTGTAAAGGGGCCGAAGAAAGCATGAAATTCATTGCCATTGAGGCTTTACTACTGGACTGTTAATGCGAGTCTGCGGCCAAACAATTAGTCATCGATTTTGTTGACGTTTGTTCTCGTCAAGCCTGCTCCATCTAAATATGTCCCAGGCACTACAGCGCCCTGCAAGTGAGTGAAAAAAAGTTCCACCTGACACTGTATAAATCATCACATTATCATCTTTAGCCTGTAGAAGTCCACTGCTGGACATAGGCTTTGCCAAAAGAGCTCACGACGAGGTCTACTACGGTCTTGAGCCTTTTCCATCCACCGACTTCCCGCATCCTTCACAATGATTGAACCACAAACATTTAAACATCCAAACATCCTCACAATCTTTCGCATTTATAATATTAGTAGGATAAGATAGGATATTCAATACTTAGAATATAGAAAACTACCGACTTGATTCATTATTGATCAATAAATTCATCAACAAGAAGCATAACAGATCCGCTCTATCAAAGAATTCCAATAGGACCAAAACGTGGCGGCAAAAAACAAAGATGTCTGCCATCCGATTACTTTCTCCGGAGAAAGCTGTTTCGTCACCGTCTTTGCGTCATTTAGAAGGTCATTGACCTCGCAGGTGTCCTTATACGAGGCCTACGGGTTTTCTTGGGAGCACTCACCGTCGAGGAAATTAGTCAACTCTATTTCTAGTGCAATAGATATCACACACACGGACAGAGAAAGTCGTAGGTACTAGTAAAGTTAGTATTTTCGTTGTATCTCAAAAACTATGTGGCCTAGAATACAAATAAAATCGTTTTGGAATGAATGAACAAAGCTCTTTCATATGACACCACACAACCCTTTTCTAGCCCGCTATATCTTAGCAACCCCTTGGGCGATTTAACTCATATTCTTACCAATAATTTTAAATAGTACAACCTGTTGACTTACTAAATTTTATGTAGATTGAACTGACGGTTTGAATGTTATGCTCTACCAAATAAACGTACATCTCCAATTCGTCCAAGTCGTTTGAGAGATCTTCGCTTGTTTCGCTCGCTCGATCAATTATTGTTATAAAAAAACTAGCTGACGTTGCAAACGTTGTTCTGCCATAATAAAAAATCTGGATAGGGACATGAAATATACTTTATGAACTCTCATACCTGCTATTATATACATAAAATATTTCACAAACACCGTGACACGAGATTCTTTAAATTAGGTATTTTTATAAGCTCTTATTTATTAGAGATTATAATTTGATTATTTTTCTTTTGAGGCTCACCTAGTTCGATCGGCACCACACTGAAGCTTTAAATTCCATTTTGTGAAAAAGTATCATCGAAAAATATGATAGGCACCAAGCCGTGTTTGTTGCCTGATTCTTCTAGGCTTGGTCGCGAGGAACAGGCATAGCTTCACCTAGTTTCTAAGACGTTTCAAAGTGATCCTAGTGATTTTATTGAAATAAACGCCTTTTGACTTTGTATATCTTATCATGGAACTGTAGGAGCTAAGAATAGAGAGTAAAATCCTGTTCCAGAAGAATATCTAACACGACATTTTGTAAAAGCTGTGAATTTCTCCATCAGTCAGATTTGTCGGATAAAAGATGGAATCATACAAAAACATCGGCTTTCACTGACATAAAACGAAACCACACGTATAAGACAATTTGTCTTACTCTGGGTTATCGTGCCCGTGGTCAGATGACCTCAAAGTCAAAGTCAAAAGGTGTTTATTTGAATAAAATTACCAGGACCACTTTGAAACGTCTTAGAAAGAAAGAAAGAAAGAAAATACTTTTATTCGTAGCATTAACCTTAAAATTACCCAACACCTTATGGATTAAACTATACAAACTAAGACTAAGAAAGAGAAAGAAAGAAAACTTAAATGCTACGAAAAGGCGAAACCTTAAAACTAGAAACTAGGCGGTAACCTTTTAAGCCTCATTCATCTTGGAAAAGTGGCCGTATTACGAGTATGAATAGAACAGAAAATGTTTATTTGACCAATACACAAAAAAAAACAGAACGAACATAGGAACATCCAAGAGTAAGAACACAAATTACAAAACAAAGAACAAACTTAGTAGACGTCTACCTGCAGATAAGCGTCCACCATACCAGCAGGACCAGTCTCGCTCTGTGTCGGTCGCAGCCAAACAGGCCCTGACTCAGCTTATTGCTGCTTTACGCAGCAGCGCTGGTTTCCAGTTAATCTAGGTTTAAAGTATGCGTATTGTATATTTTAGATGTTGTCAGCAAAAACTTGTAGATATCAACCCATTTAAGAATTGATTGGTATGATTATTCTAATTATTTATTTAAAGCCTTCTATTCAAATCCAATGATGATTTATACAACTGAGATGACAAACAAGCATACGGCCCACCTGTTGGTAAGCGGTTACCGTAACCTATGTGCGCTTGCAATACCTGATGCTTCACGCACGCGTTGCTGAACCCGAACCCCCTGTTCCTTGTTCCTGTTTCATTTGAAACAAATGAAACAGGAACACAACACTATTTGAAAAAATAATGTTACTTGGCTGCGATCTTCTGTAAGGCGGAGGTACCTTCGGCGGGCTGCTCCAATTCAGAGCGAGATAATATCGCTGTGCCCTACCTCCTCCACATTCCTTCGATTATTACATTTATTACGTATTACAACGCCCTTGCAAGGCTATTGACTCTCAGGCCTTAGTAGATTACATAAAGAGTAGTAATAAGCTAGAGAGCAAACCTGTGAAGGCCTATTCACCACAGGTATTCAACACTCGATACTTCAAAAATCTTCATCAAATTATTTTGAAAGAGGTCTTCGGAGAATGAAACTATACAAATAAATTCTTAAATAACTGAATTTTTGGATAAAAAATGTGTACGAAGAGTACGCAACGCACGCATTGATGCATCAACAACTAGTAAACTACGATTTTATTTCTCATTCTCAACGAATTCAAAAAATCGGATCGCCTTTACTTAGATTTTTTTATTTGACGATTTTATCCAACGTTTTTACTTTTAATACTTTCGTTAAAAGAATCTAACTTGTCCAACAATTGAGTTATTTAAGAATTTATTTGTATGGAGCCACGCTGCTTACGTGTGGCTTTGCGACTAGGCTCTGTATAAATTGTTACTCTCATAATTTTATAGTCACAAATTAACAATTTACGTTGAAACGACCTCCATTATTTAGACAATTTAAGTTGCATTTGAATTGAACAAAATCACTTGTTTGAATAATTTAGATTAACATTCTGTCAGGTGAATTAACAATGAACCATTTAGATGGAATAACTGGATAAACAAAGAAGTATTATTGATATATTGGTAGCAAATCATTCAAGATTATTTTTTCCCTAATATTATTTTTTTAGAGGCGACTAAGGGAAAAAAGCAAGGGGATGGGCAGCAGCGTCCCTCATTTTAACAACGATAGCTCTAACTGCGCTCGCCAACATGCATTCCCAGCGTGGTGATTATGGGCAAATCCCTCCATATGATAAGGAATTTGCTCTGTCTGTGGGGGAGGCCATGTTCAGCAGTGGACGTAGTACGGCTGAAATGATGATGCTGATTTTTTTTTTTGCAACAAAAATTATGACCCTCAACTTTACTAAACCCCCTTACTCATATTCACTCACTAACTTTATCGGATCGGTATGACCACCTCCTTCTGTTTACTGTTTAAAAAAACAGCGACTTATAGTACCGATAAAGTAACACGCATTTTAAAAATTTCCTCTACAAAAGATTTAAACGCGCGGTTGCGCTTATATGTTTTCCCATTTGGAGCAAGCAACTTTGACGTTCCGGTGGCGTGGTGGATCCGTTTGAGACTCAAGGGGCGATTCGATACCCGCAGTGGGACAAAATATTTGCATGACCTGTAAATATGTTGTTCCAGGTAAGGCGTTGTAGTACCATGGTACCTGATTATTTTTACACTTGAGTCTCACCTTGCTCGATCGAAGGACACTGAAGCTCTACATTCCATTATGTGAAAAAGGATAAAAATTATAGGCACGCGTGCCGTATTTGTTGCCTGATTCTTCTAGGCTTGGTCGCGAGGAACAGGCGTAGCTTCACCTAGTTTCTAAGACGTTTCAATGTGATCCTAGTGATTTTATTGAAATAAACACCTTTAGACTTTGACTTACTTATATATCGTAACATCGTCAAAATACAAATAGATCATAAAGTTAGAAAGAAAGAAAGAATGGAAGCAATTTAGAATGTGTTTAGTGGAACGGAAGTTTTTTTTTTTTTTTATATTACTTAGGTGGCAAACATGCATACGGCCCACCTGTTGGTAAGCGGTTACCGTAGCCTATGAGCGCTTGCAATACCAGAGGCATCACGCACGCGTTGCCGACCCCGAACCCCCCTCCCCCTAAAGAGCTCTGGCAACCTTACTCATCGCAGACTATTTGAAAACAAATAATGTTATTTGGCTGCGATCTTCTGTAAGGCGGAGGTACCTCCCCAGGCGGGCTGCTCCAATTCAGAACGAGAAAATCTCGCTGTGCCCTTCCTGACTCACTCTCTCTCTTTTTTTTAAGGGAACAACTCAGAATCACGCTAACAACTCAGAATGGATGTTTGAATAAAGGAATTCTAATTACTCGCAAAAATTCACTTACGACAGTCATTGGATCCAAAACGGAACTACCACGCACCACTTGGTAAGGTAGGAAAGCTGACCCGGTTGTGCAGCATCGGGGTCGTGGCGATTATAATCGAGCTATGGCTCCGAATGAATCGATTATACGTGACATGTTGATGGGTCTGTAAAATAGACATAGATATAGACATTTATTTGCAACTATAACTCATCATCATCATCATTTCAGCCGTTCGATGTCCACTGCTGAACATGGCCTCCCCACAGACAGAGCAAACTCCTTATCATGTGGGGAGATTTGCCCATACTCACCACGCTGGGCATGCGGGTTGGCGAGCGCAGTTAGAGCTATCGTTGTTAAAATGAGGGTCGCTGCTGCCCATCCCCTAGCTGTTTTCCCTTAGTCGCCTCTTACGACATCCGCGGATAGGTAGATATGGAGGGGCCTATTCTTCAGCCGGGGCCACCACGGCCATAATTAAACTATAACACACATATTTGCAAAACATTTTACAACAAACAATGAAATAAAAGTAAATACGAGAATAAAAGTAATTGAAATTAAATGGTGTAATGTGTGCTGCAGCAGCAAAAGGCCCCCTAAAACCTCCTAAAACCCGTTTTTCAAAATTTCAAATGTAGTATTTGTATGTATACATCAACATTCATTTATTAAAACTAAAAGATCATTTTGAAAAGTCTTAAACCGAGTTGAACTAATCCTTTAACAGCTTTATTAATAATCGAATTTTTGATGGATTTTCAATGAAAATGTGCACGAAAGGAGCCTCTAAGAGGCGCACTTTAATCCTTTCACTACACTGATTCTTTCACCGAAAGCCATAGTTCTTTTTCAGGGCCACCACACCTCAACCTGCTCACTGACCTAATAACACATAGCGCCAACTCAGCACGCTAACAACGCACCTACCCTTCGGGCTCTGAACCTTTTGAATGCATTTATATATGAGTTCCAACATGTAGATTTATTTAACGATAGTCTTTATTCTATTTATAATAATCTAAGAATATATTTAAGTTAAACTTTTGTTTAGGATAGGTATAGGTTAAGTACAATTAATTAAGACAGTTCAGCGTTTTGGTGTAAACTGTAAGCTCACTGACCAGAATGGAATAAATAAACTGACAAAGAAAGAATCAGTGACACGACAAGCAAGCAATGAAAATGAAGTCTTAAGAGGATACAAAAATCATAATAAATTGTCGAGTGGGCGGAGTGAAGAAAGTGACAGCGCTATGTATTGTCTAACAAAATATTTTAAAAAAAAGTTAATTTTGTTAGATAGTCTCAGAGTATTTTCGAAAAAACTGTTGCATAGGACCCAACTTTAAAAAATAAATCTATCGAGAAAAGTTTTACCAATCGCGTTTCTGTCTTGGATTTACGTAAATAAAATGCTCAAGTTATCTTTGACATAAAAATCAAAACTGTGCGTTTTGCGGTTATTGAAAAAAAACAATTCAAAAATCATAAAATAATTAAACCCTCACCTTAATGAAATTAAACGGCAAGCCGCGTCTTATGAAGTTCCTCTTGTTAGATTCTTGATCGCAACTAAACGAACCAATTTCACGGTGTTTGACTCCATCTCATCTTATGCACTGTTATGTAATGCACTTGTTCAATACATGCAATTGAATTTGAAAATGAAAGTTTTGGCGTAATACAGACTGGATATGGAATAAGATTCTCATGTACGCCCTCGTCATATTTTCGATCGCATTAAAATGCAGCATTAAGGATGCCCATTTTTTTTATTTTCTTTTTGTGGCTATGGTGTCACTGCGGCCACAACTGGCCTATTGTGATCGCCACTTTATTTGTGGAGCCCCTTTACATGGCCTTTAAAGTTCACCACAAAGCCCAGCAGCTGTTAAAAAGTGAAGGATTTTCTTTGGGGTGAGTTGCTTTAGCTCCATTGGGCTGAGGATGTGCTTTCCCAAATTGATGCTACGTTTGAGCATAAGTGCTCCGCACTCACCTAGCAGGTGTAGAGGCGTTTCGTCCGCCTCCTTAAGGATGCCCACACAATTTTTTATACAATTTTTTTTTTATAACACACAGTCCAATAGACTGTGTATTTTTCTTTTGGTAGTATATTCCACTGCTGGATATGTCCAAATATGTAATCTCGAAAAAGTTTCATGACGAACGGTCTTGAGCCTTTTCCATCCACCGACTTCCTGCAACTTTAAAAATGGCGTCGGTCCATCGGTACTAATATTATAATTATAGATAACTAGCTTCAAGCCCGCGGCTACGCTCGCGTGGTACATACATAAAATAAATAAATAAATAAATATTCCGGACATATTCACACGGTGACAACTGATCCCAAACTAGGCATAGCCTGTACTATGGGTACCAGAGACTGATATAATAATAGATAAATATTTAACACCTAGACACAGAACAAACATCTGTGTTTATCACACAATTGTTTGTCCAGTGCGGGGATCGAACCCGCGACCCCTAGCGCAGAAGGCAGAGTTACTACTACCTGAGCTATGAGGCCAGTCAAAAAAGTAGCCTATTTGCTATTCTAGGTAAATGACTCTTTATATTCCAAGTTTCAAGGAAATCGGTTGAGCCGTTATGGCGTGATTGAATAACAAACATCCAAACATCCTCACAAACTTTCGCATTTATAATATTAGTAGGATATCTTGACAACGCAGTGTTGGCTGGTCCCCCACCTGAAAGACCAAAGACATTGTGAACAAAGGTTGCGGAAACTCGATAGATGAGAAGGGCCAAGACCGTTCGTCAAGGCGCTCTTTGCTTTCGGTTCGTCATAGGAGTGGACATCCTCAGGCTAATGATGATGATGACCTAAGAAAAGCCGTAAATACAATGTACGAGTAATTTCATTCTCTAGTTGTAAACCCAGTAAATTATATGCAGTGTAATGGGTCGGTTATGTTATGAGGGCCCGTTACCGAAGTGAGTTAGGTACTATGTAACGCCCGTTACTTACCGCTATATCGTCTGCTTCTAAGCTATCGGCTGCTCCGTGACTTGACAAATTATGTCCTAATAGACAACGCCCGCGGTTTCACTCGAGTATAGATGGTCGATGGTTCCCTAATAACAGTAATAAAGCTTTATCGCCAACATGCCCATTGTGTCGGGTATGGGCAAATCCCCTAAATGATTGTTTATTTATTTATTTATTATAAATAAATAAATATTTCGGACATATCACACACGGTCAACTGATCCCAAACTAGGCATAGCCTGTACTATGGGTACCAGAGACTGATATACTTAATAGATATATATTTAACACCCAGACACAGAACAAACATCTGTGTTAGTCACAAATGTTTGTCCAGTGCGGGAATCGAACCCGCTACCTCTAGCGCAGAAGGCAGAGTTACTACCAACTGAGCTATGAGGCCAGTTACAAATAATGCTCAAAAACTTACAGCTATGGTCCAAAACGTTGTGTGAGATAGAAAGTTACAAAATCAAAACATAAAATAATAAAATAAAAATTAAGAATTAAAATGAATACACAAAAAAGAAAAATTATAAAACTTCATATTAAACACATCTACGTCTGTTTTCGTTTATGGAAATCAATGGGGAGGTTTATGTTTCGCAGCGGACGTCCTACGGCTGAAATGATGAAGATGATGATTAGTGGACAGAAGGCCTTATTACAGCCTTATTATGTTATCTGTGTGATGTCTACCTATCTCCCTATCGTTAACCTTTATTCCATTGTTTTTTGTGTCTTCTGTCTGTGTTTGTCAAAATAAATTTATTTCATTTCATTTCATTTCATTTCACATCTATTCTAGATGATTTACACAGCGTCAGGTGAATCATTATTACTCACTTATAGGGCGCTGTAGTGCCTTTTGTTCTAACGGGGCAAATGCCGTCGCATTTCCTTTCCGCCCTGGGGGGTGGCGGAAAGGGGTATGTGGGGCTCGAACCCACTAAACCCCTGTGAGCAGTCCTCCACCTGGGAGAGGCGATACGCGACTTACCGCAACCTTTACAATGTCGTCAGTCCATCGGCCTTCCACTGCGTCGCCCGGTTTTGGTCGCCATTCGAGACCTTTACTCTCCAACGGTTATCCGTTCTGCGAGCTATATGGCCTGCCCACTGCCACATCAACTTGCTAATTCTGAGAGCTATGTCGATGACCTTGGTGCTTCTACGGATTTCCTCAATTCGGATGTTATCACGTAGTGAAACTCCGAGCATAGCTCTCTCCATAGCCCGTTGCGCGACTTTGTGCTTGTGTATGATTCCAATAGTTAGCGACCAAGCGACATAGCCGTCATAGGATCGAGGAAATTTCTACAGCAGCGTGACCTTCATTCGCGAATTGAAAGTAGTCGTACAACCGAACTGGTCAAGCGCGTGCGTCCCCACGATTACACCTCTTATGACAACGCGAATACGATGTGTTCTTCCGTGGCAGGTTTTGCAGCGAACTGTCATGTAGTTCCACATACATTATTATTATACGTTCCATTATAAAGTGGAATGTATGTGTTAATAATGGGTTTTAGTCTACCGATTTACCATGTCATCAGCCGAACCAATTTATTTTTGAGTGGTATTAGCCCCACCTTCCGATTCAAAGATCGTGGGTTTGAATCGTGACAAATGGATTTTCCATTCGGAAAATTAATCTGCGCTATACTAGTTCTTTCAAACGGTGAAGGAAAACATCGTGAGGAAACCGGCGTATCCTAGAACCTATAAATTCTATGACATGTGCACGAAAGCAGCCTCTAAGAGGCTTTTCACTACACTGATACTTTCACTGACGGTCATAGGCCCTTTTCAGGGCCACCATACTTCAACCTGGTCACTGACCTAATACAGGATTACAGGATGACCAAGACAGAATCAGTGACACGACAAGCAAGCAACCAAGCTAAAGTGAAATTGGGCTGAGAACGCTCTCCCATGTGAAGTGAGCTGAGGGCAAAGAAGTCTCGCTAATTCAAGAAAAAATATCTTGACAGCTAAAAGTCGCAAATGCTGTCAAATCAAATCAAAAGGTGTAAATTTAAATAAAATCACTAGGATTACTTTGAAACGTCCTAGACTGGTGAAGCTACGCCCGTTCCTCGCGACCAAGCCTAGAAAAATCAGGCAACAAACGGCTTGGTGCTTAACATTTTTGATTGTCTGTTTGATTGTGGCTGATTAAGGCTAGTTATGTGAAGGTTCTCGAATGGCGACCACGAACCGGACGACGCAGCATTAGAAGGCCCCCCACCCGATGGACCGACGACATTGTGAAGGTTGCGGGAGGTCGGTGGATGGAGAAGGCTCAGGACCGTTCGTCGTGGCACTCTTTGGGCCTGTGTTCAGCAGTGGACTTCATCATGCTGATGATGATGTGCAGAACACTGATGCGTTCTTCTAAATGAAACAAAACCCGTGTGGTCAATTTACCAATTTGAAACGGCTAAAACATATTCACTAAAGCAACGATTCCGGTTTCTTGTGTCATAGGTTCATCTTTAGCCTTCGAATTCGTGTTTGTAAATATCAACCTTTGACTTTTGAAATAACCGGTCGTGAGATTCACGAATCAAGTTCATAAAGAGCATATCAGTTAAAGATATTGATTGGATGACCTAAAGAAAGCGATCTTGAATGAATATGTATTTTGGAATGGGAAAGTGTCATTGTTATATCAACTCTAAGTCAAAAGTCAAAAGGCGTTTATTTCAATAAAATCACTGGGATCAGGAACGTCTTAAAAGGTGAAGCTAAGCCTGTTCCTCGCAACCAAGCCTAGAAGAATCAGGCAACAAACACGGCTTGATGCCTATCATTTTTTTCGATGATCCTTTTTCACAAAACGGAATGTAGAGATGCAGTGTGGTGCCGATCAAACAAGATGATGCTCATATATGTTAGCGTAAATTGTTTTTTATGTAGGTATACCATCCCGAAATTTATGTATACCATCCGAAAGGGGTATTCAATCAACAAGAAAGAATATTAGCAGAAAAAATAACAAAATATAAAAAACTGATTTTCTGAACTTTTTAGGAGGAGGTAGGGCATAGCGACATTTTCTCGATCTAAATTAGAGCAGACCGTCTGACCTTCTGAGCAGAACGCGTGCGTGATGTCTCCGTATCTCTTACGTTTTTAATATAATATTCTTTTCAACGTTTTTTATCTGTCTAACTAATCGGATATTTATGTTAAATTAGTAGAGATTGATGTGATTGTGATTGCCGTGGTGGCCCCGGCTAAAGAATAGGCCCCTCCATACCTACCTATCCGCGGATGTCGTAAGAGGCGACTAAGGGAAAAAAGCTAGGGGATGGGCAGCAGCGTCCCTCATTTTAACAACGATAGCTCTAACTGCGCTCGCCAACCCGCATGCCCAGCGTGGTGAGTATGGGCAAATCCCCCCACATGATAGGAATTCGCTCTGTCTGTGGGGGAGGCCATGTTCAGCAGTGGACGTCGTACGGCTGAAATTATGATGATGATGATGTGATTCATGACTTAATAGTGCTGCCCGCAGTTTCGCTCGCGCGGTTTCGATGTCTACCATTCTTGGGGATAAAAGTCGTGAATGTATTTTTTTTTAAATGGAATGACGTTAAAAATTGACAGTAGGTACCTACTAAACCTGTTCCATTTTGAGACCACTAAGTAGGTACTGGAGGCCCCAAGACTGCATACCATCATTTCTAATAATAGACCAGACTTTTTAGCTTTTTCTGTCTAGGATCTCAAACATCTAAACAACTCTTTTTAATAACCAACTTCAAAAAACTAGGGTTCTCAAGCCGGCTTTTTTATATAATTATTTGGTAGTGGTGGTAGTGGCCCGCCTTCCGATCAACAGGTCGTGTGTTCAAATCCCGATCCCGGTTTTGTGCATTATACTAGATTTCTCAAACGGTGAAGGAAAACATCATGATGAAACCAGATTTCCTTGAACCTAAAAATTCGAAGTCATGTGACTTAACGAGGAGAGGGGAAGAACACCAAAGAACACCTCCAAGAGGCCCTTTAATCCTTTCAATACACTGATTCTTTCTCCGTCATAGGCGCTTTTCAGGGCTACCATACCTCAACCTGGTCACTGTCCTAATACAGAACGACCAAGAAAGATCAAGTGACACGACAAGCAAGCATCATCGCAATTCAAACGCAACTTCTTTGAAGAAAAAGTCCTTCTAGACGATTAAAATTGCTCATTTGACGTTAGGTCTAACAAGAAATTTATGTCATAGAGATTTCCCTGAATCTCGTCCTACAAGGAGAACTTCAATAAGCATGTATCAGACTTGTATTTTATATTCTCTGTGGATACAAATCGTCTTTAAAAGCGAGTAGACGTGGGTCTCATTCATTCTGCCAACGAACGAGTAATTAGCCAACTTTTGGCCCTACTGCCAATAAACACAAGGTGACGAATCGGTTGCGTAGCGGGTGAGTGCCCTTCTGAGACGCAAGGGGTGCGGGTTCGATTCTCATCACCATAATTTCAGCCGCAGGAAGTCCACCATTGAACATGGCCTATAGATTTCCAGCGCGATCAACCTTGTACGGCCTGCACCGAAACAATCATTTGGGGGGATTTGCCCATACTCGCCTGGCCTGATAGCTCAGTTGGTAGTAACTCTGCCTTCTGCGCTAGAGGTCGCGGGTTCGATTCTGATACGACGGAATCCTAGTGACGGAATCCAGAACTCCTCATAATAGGTAGATACCTATTATGAGGTATGTTAGTCCTTTGCATCTAAGACAAACCTATCTTGGTTTTTTAGATGTATATAACATATACTGTAACTATGTTCTAAGAATAAAAAAAAAAAAAAAACTGTCACTGTTGGGTGTTACTTATTAATAAAAAGAAGCTCTGCCACTTAGCAGCAGTGCTAAGTTAGTATGTAATTCTTAAAAGTAAGTTCTTTAAGTTTATCAGCAAGGTAGCAGTGCTTCCTAGTCAGGTAGTAGTACCACACCAACAACCAGCAAGTGTATGGGTGCTATTACCAACATCCGTGTGTGAACATGTTTTGCAACTCGCTAATATGGCGATAGAAAGTGCATCCGCTCTATGGATGAGTTTTCTATATTATATGGATTCTTCGACGTCTGAAAGTAGATTCCTTGGACATAAAGGCTCACAACTGTCCTCTACTATGTTAATAATAATCTATTCCAGCGAACGTATCGATAGCTTCAAACGATAATTTATGTACAATAGAAAAATGTTTTATTTCGATAGTCTATGCAAAGTTATTCATAGGATTTATACTATCCCGAAAAAGCCGTATTCTACAATTGGCCAATTGGCAATAATGTTTGATCTAGGACTTTTGGAATAAAAACACAATTGCAAAAATCTGCTGTTTTGGGTCATATTAGTTTGATCAATTGCTCAGTAGTTTTGATATCGTATCTTATTATAAATATGAAAAAAGATTAATAAAACCTGATTTGAAAAATATAAGGATTTTTCATTTAATGTAAGTTTCATCCGAATTGGTTTAGCATTTTTTATTAACAAACAAAGTAACAAACATACAAATTTTCGCATTTATAAATTTTATAATATTAGTGAGATTATTCCATCCTATCAATTTTGTGATTTCAACGGCGCTATATAAAAACAAATGCATCGAGATGCTGATTTATGTGGTATTAGCGCCTAAATCGTTAATTCACATTGTTTAAACACTCGATTATTACCTACTTACGATCTAAAGTAATTGCTACTTGCCACACCTAATCGCAGAATCATTTAGCATAGTTGCGACACGAGAATGTCCGAAGATTCCGTCTATAGGATTGGTCTATAATTAACGTGCACATTATGGTCAATTGGGGGAGTAGTTGTAGTGAGTTCTAGATTCCGTAACTTGAGACTTAAGGCTAAGGACTCACGAAGCGGTTTTCACCCGCGCCCGCCGTGGTTGCGGGCCCGCAGCCTTTGTAGAATACAGATATTAATGTAAAAAATTAAAGCACATTTCACGACGCATTTTACGCACGCGGCGTGTGCGATTATTTGCGGGTCCCGCTGCACCGGTGGTCATCTTGTACCGGCGGGCGCGGGTCGCGGTCCCGCAGGCGCGGCGGGTGGTACCCGCACGCTCTGCGATCGGTTGGCGGGCGACCGCAGTGGGCAGCGGGGGGCGCCCGTCTTGCAACCGCCCGTCTTGCGATAATCAACCGCCAAGTTTGCAAGCGACAATCGCAACCGCGACGGCTGCGTAAACGCACAAAACTCCGGTCTCGTGAATTTTGATAATAAACCTCCATTCCGCCACCGCGGCGGGCGCGGGTGAAAACCGCTTCGTGAGTCCTTAGCCTAAGGCTCTGGCTGACTGATTGCGTTTTTGAAGCTAAACCAGAATTAACTTCATGATTCAGGTCAGATCTTCACCAAAACTGAATATCCTTTCCATTCTAACTGTTCGGATCAACAATACAAAAATGTTTCTGCAAATCATCATAATTTTAAAAGTAATTTTGTTATTTCACTATATGGAAAAATCTACTAATCCTTATTATTGGATTGTATATTTTCATTCCCTTCACACTGAAATTTAACACGTATTAATCAATAGCTATAAATTTAGTTTTGTTTGAACAACTCAATGTTTCAGTCAATTATCCTCACCCTCTTATTTTTAGGGAGTGTAAAAATCCTAAATTACATTAGTGAGAACCAACATGAGCTAAGCTTTAGTATCTGCTTAATTCAAAGTTAAAAGGTGTTTATCTCAATAAAATCACTAGGATCACTTTGAAACGTCTTAGAAATTAGGTGAAGCAAATTATCACAATATGATTGGCGCGTGCCAATCATATTTTCGATGATCCTTTTTCACAAAATGAAATAAATAAATAATAATAATCACACACACACGTACATATCACACACGGTCAACAGATCCCAAACTAGGCATAGCCTGTACTATGGGTACCAGAGACTGATATACATAATGGATAAATATTTAACACCCAGACACAGAACAAACATCTGTGTTAGTCACAAATGTTTGTCTAGTGCGGGAATCGAACCCGCGACCTCTAGCGCAGAAGGCAGAGTTACTACCAACTGAGTTATGAGGCCAGTCAAATGTAGAGCTTTAGTGTTGTACCGATCGAACAAGGTGAGGCTCAAAAGAAAAATAATCAGGCATTAAATAAGCCAAACCTCCTCATATGTTTTGCTTTTTACCCCAAGCGGATACGGCATATCCTAGTTAACATGTTCAAAGACCACATACCAGCGCGCATATGGGCAGGTACTAGGAAACGTATGGACTACATTTTGTAATTCCTAGGGCGTATAAGTGTGTTTGTGTGCTTTCTTTCAACTTGTAAACAAACTAAAAAATGAAATGGATTCTCTCGATTCTTTACAACAATTTTCTTATTTCTAATGGTTCGCCCCGAGCTGAGATCCACCGATATAAGTTGGTGTATTTTTCTCTTCTAATTTTGTATTTTTTTCTTTACAGGTAAGGGAATCTTCAACTGAGTAAGGTACATTCATCGCCATCATTTCAGCCGTAGGACGTCCACTGCTAAACATTTTTGCAGCGCATCGGGGATGTTCGCAGACGCACGCGTCGATGACTTTTATGCGATCATCCGCAAGAGAACGTCATCCTTGATGCGTCGCGTGAGGGGCAGCTCCAACAGCTACCTGAAACTTATAGCAGGGAGGCTGGACACAGACTGCATCTTTATGAAGCACTGCACCCAGGTGCACCATTCGTACCGATGATGCAGTGCACATAAATCGGTGTCTGTGTGTAGATAGTTATTAAGTTATGTGTGTTATTTAAATTATTTTTTCCTTTTTAAGATTAATAAATAATAATAATAGGTAGGCTGTAATAGGTGTAATAAGTGAAAGCTGAAATAAAATACTTGAATTGAATTAAACATTACTTCCCCCACTGATTTCTAGAGCTAATTCCTATCATGTAGGGCGAATTTGCCCATACTCACCACGCTCTGGGCACGCGGGTTGGCGAGCGCAGTTAGAGCTACCTTTGTGAAAAAGGACGCTGCTGCCTATACCATAGTTTTTTTCCATATCCCTTCGAACATAGTGGACTTTTCGAAGTGATCCTGGTTCAAAAATTGAAATAATTAGTTACCTTTTGACTATGACTTTGTCTGATCAGGACTGAAAATCACCAAGAACAATCAAGCTATTATGTTAAATATTTTGTAGTCTGTGTACCAAAACAAACATTGAACATCGTAGTATTATCATAAATCCCATATTGTACGGCGACGAACAAATGACTTGATGTAACGGTAATCCCCATAAAAACCATACACAATACATTTTCTTTGATAGAGCCGGGGTAGTGATGTCAAAATACACTTGATAATTTAGTTTTTTATCGATAAATTCTTAACTGTCTAGATCATCTATAAATAACGCCAAAATTTAAGCTACAAGATGAATCGGATTACTTACAAAATTTCTTTTTCCTCTTTGGACAGAACGCCGATTACTTAAGAGCATAAACTTAGAACTTTCTTAAGTAAACCACTAATAGGTAATATACTTACTATTAAAGTACCAAATAAACGCGATTTAAACCTAACAAGCTGCATGCTAGAGAAACTCTCATCGGATAATTAATATTTACAAAAATAATTAATAACGATTTTACTTTTTAGTAGTACTAAATTTTTTATGGGTTTTTAACTTAACCTATAATTATCCCTTGCTATCATTTTATATATTTTAAATATGTACAACGTCTTTAAATTTTTCGTTAAGTATGACTAAGCCTAAAAGATATAATTTGAATATTTTTTTTGTGGTCAGTTGTTTTTTGTGTAATATGAATTTATTCTTATGAGAAATAAATAATATTATTCTTAAACCAGATAGTATTGATTATTTTGAGTTAACAGGTTATTTATTGACAAACGAATGCTAATAAATATTTTTTTAGTTAAGTATAATAAAAACGTGTATACTTAGATATCGGCACAACTAATTTGGTTTATCAATGTCAGTACAGGTCCTTGACGCGTCGTGATCGAGACCACTTTCATTTATTTACGTCAATGGTCGTAACAAAAAACCTTTTATGTGCTAAAAAGGTTACGGTGTCAATCGATACTAGTCTATTAATAAATAAAACTATTATATTTGAAGTAAAAAAGTACGATAAAAACCCTGAACAAATCAATAATCTTAAATTAATCAAAGACGTCACGCGTACCTAAACTGAATAGTGTACGTGTGGAATTTACTTTGTGGAAATTATCTATTTGCGGACTGTCTCACACCAAAAGTTTAATTCTTTCCGAAGAGCTCTTTGAACATATCAAAAAAAATGATCAAAATTTTTTTTTTTTATGAAGATCTTTGTATTATTATTAAGTATTTTAAAGATTTGTTCGTTCTATTAGATTTGACACTGTATTGATAATTTGACATTCCACGATCTAGAGAAAGTAGAGGTTAGTGCGTTTTAAGAATTCCATTATTATTTTACTGGCCTCATAGCTCAGTTGGTAGTAACTCTGCCTTTTGCGCTAGAGGTCGCGGGTTCGATTCCCGCACTGGACAAACATTTGTGACTAACACAGATGTTTGTTCTGTGTCTGGGTGTTAAATATATATCTTTTATGTATATCAGTCTCTAGTACAGGCTATGCCTAGTTTGGGATAAGTTGACCGTGTGAATATGCCCGGAATAATTAATTTAATTTATATTTAGGATAAGGAAGGATAGCGTATGTTTACCTATGGGATGACTTGTTTCAAAGAGATCCTAGTGATTTTATTGAAATAAACTTCTTTTGACTTGGCAAAAACAACAATCGGCATAAATAAAGACAAAAATCTTGATGTTCATAGCGAAAATGTTTTTTTTTAAGAATATTTACCTAAATAAAACAAATTATTAGGCAGTTAACGCCACAGTTTAACTACCTTGAACTCAAGTATCATATTTGACCCCACGTCATCCAATCTCCGACTTTGAAGCGATCATCGATATAAAGTATAACACATAGGTACAACACTATCCAGAACAATGGAGGCTTACGCACTGTACTGTGTCGCATCCGAACCTTTGCATTGTGGCCACGGTTTCCAATATTTGTAGACTTGTTCCTTGCTTGTCATTTCACAGATTTTATCTTGTTCATCCTGTATTAGGTCAGTGACCAGGTTGAGTTATGGTGGCCTTAAAAAGGGCTTGTGACCATCGGTGAAAGTATAGAGAAGTAAAAGGATTAAAATACGCCTCTTAGAGGCTCCTTTCGTGCACTGAGGCTCCTTTTGTGGACTTTACTGGGTACCTCTGATATTCTGTGATTATAAAGATTATCACCTATTATCATTCAAGGTAACTAATTGACACACCTTTATAATTTTGGGCAGTTTGAAACCATTTTTAGACCATGGTTTTATACAATGGGTGCTGGCTTTAAACTGATCAAAAAATAACGGTGTACCGTGTACTAAACAAAATGCTCTACTAACTATAATTACAGCTGATATAAAAAATAAAAAGTTTTTCAAGCCATTAAACTGCTAGTTGAGTTAGTTAGCATCAGGCTGAAAACTAACAAAACAGAATATTTCCTGTTATATTAACACTTTTTTTTAGTTTGAGTTGCAGTTTCAGAGAGTTATTTATTGACGAGCTTTCCTAAACCACATAAAATCTTAAATACTCATAAAAAATGTAGAATTGTGATCCCTAACCAACCAGGTTAAAAGTCCAGAATCACTAAAGCTTAGGCCATTTAAACTATAAACCATGGTCGCCTTACCGCACTATCGAAGGCAGAAGCTCAATGTGTTTCTCGGCCATTCCCATGACCTATTACGGAAAAAAAACAAGTGAATCCACATTGGACTTACTGTAGTAAGTATGTATACATAATTGTGATCTAATTCCTTTGTTTTGCAATGGGTTCATTCAAACTTCCAATTTCAGTATTACCTGAATATTTTTATCCAATGTCCGTCCGTAGTTTCACTCGCCCGGTGTCTAAGGCTTTTTAACTATCCATGCAAAAAGTCACGTCGATCCGTTGCTACATTGCTGCGTAAAAAAAGGACAAACAAACGTTAACATTCATAATATTACTAACTCTGCAGCGGTGGTACCTCTGAAGATAAAAAGTAGCCTAATTCAAGACTATAATCTATCTCTGTGCCAAATTTCAAACAAATCCGTTCGGCAGTTGTGGTTCACCATAAACACCCAAATATCCTCACAAACTTTCGCATTTATAATATTAGTAGGATATATACTTAGGATTAGTATAATTTAATATAATTTGTGGTCTGTTGTGGTCTATCGCTCACAGGGGGACTTATAGAACTAATTATCCGTATAAGATACGTCGTCGCTCTGGAAATCTATAGGGGAGGCATTGGACGTTCTACGGCTGAAATGATGATGATGAACAGAACGCAAATGTATTCTCCTAAGTACATTCTGAATCTCTTGCGTAAATCAAACAAACTAATTAGGTATTGATATTTGACAAGTAGTAATTTTAAAACAGGTTCAAGGTGATATAAGTAATAGTTGACTGGACTCGTTGCATTGATTACCACCTACAATACATCGTTCACATGCCCACGGGTACAGTCGAAACGGCAGTTACAGAGTGTAAGTTATCCGCTCAAAAGCATGAAAATACAGCGGCAGCTGAAAAAGTGACGTGCGTTGATAAGCTTGCCTAATAAAAGTGATCAGACCTTGGATATACTGTGTTATTTTTTGGTCAGTTTGTAGCACATGGGCTCAAAACATACCTACTATACAAACGTTAAAAAAACAATATAAAAATTGTACTTCGAACACTAAAAAATCGTTCAACGTTTTGTGTACAAGAAAAAATCTTGTTAGAACACAGTACTACAGGACTGCCTTTATGGAGAATTAAATAAAAAATAAAATAAATATTCCGGACATATTCACACGGTCAACTGGTCCCAAACTAGGCATAGCCTGTACTATGAGTACCAGAGACTGATATACATAATAGATATATATTTAACACCCAGACACAGAACAAACATCTGTGTTCATCACACAAATGTTTGTCCAGTGCGGGGATCGAACCCGCGACCTCTAGCGCAGAAGGCAGAGTTACTACTATATTATTACCAACTGAGCTATGAGGCCAGTCGTAAGTAATTGTAAGTTGAACCACCAAAAAACATCAAAGTTAAATGTAGCCTACCAGATGTTGGTACTATTCAAATGGTCCCGTCGTTCTAGGCGATAAAACCGTGTCCCTAGCAACTGGTAATTCGGGGTATACGAACTTAGACCTTAGAGAAACGTTAGCGATAAAAAGTGCCCTTGCGCATGTGAAAAGGCCCTGTCCAACAACTACCTCGTTACAATTGTAGGCTACTTTAATCTGCGGTTAAACCAACAATCAGGTTTCAATGCGGATTCGCTTGCAGTTGAAAACTTAAACAAAATTGCAAGGTTATTATTATCCTGTTGCATGCAAGCCAATGTCAAAACGTTTAGGTTTTTCTCTCTAACAATACCCCGCAAGTTAATGGACACCCCGACTTCACCTGCCCACGGCAACAGACGAGCAGTGATGATCCTAATACCGTACTAATATTATAAATGCGAAAGTTTGTGAGGATGTTTGGATGTTTGTTGTTCAATCGCGCCGTAACAATACAATACAATACAAATATTTTTTATTTCAGTAAACTTAATCTAGGTTACATTTCATGGGTTTGGGACCCTCTTTTAAGTATAGATATACCTGTGTTAGAGGGTCTCGCTCTTCCGTAGTACATAATTGTTAGAACTAAGTAAGTAAAGAAATTAAAAGGATATTTATGTCTATAGTAAGTTAAGTTAAAGTTAGGATTTAGGAATACGTTTACATAGTTTGTTTGTGTAGTGGGTGTGTGTAGTGTGTGTGTGTGTGTTTGTGTGAGCACGCCTGATCACTATTCTACTAAGAGAATGGGTATTTGGGGAGTACATAGGTGCAAAGTGTGTGTTCATGTATGAGTGTGAGTGCTTCTGATCACCAGATCTCTTAAGAGCATGGGTATTTCAGCAGCACCCAAGGTGTGAGTAGATGAGTGTATGAGTTGTGTGTGGATGTATCAGTATGTTATGAAACAATTTCTAGGAGTTTTTCTGTTTCATCGTAGCTTAGTGTCAATAGCCATTCATTAAGGGATTTTTTGCATTTATATATAATTATTCATAGGATATATATTCAAAGTTTTATTTATAGAGTTGTAGAGATAGGTAGATTGCGTGGCATACTGTCGGGATGCAAACTGAGACCGAGCAGTAATTTTAATAGCTACTCTATCCCATCTTCGCTTCTTTAATATTTTGGGGTTATACTCAAGAGAACTATGTAACTTCAAAACGGCGTTTAGGATGTAGAGTTTCCTGACTGATAGTAGGCATGTAACACCTCAAACCGATTTCGATGAAACTTGAAATAGATAGAGTTCTTTACCTAGTAGCATATAGGCTACTTTTTAACAAGGTACCATGACACGAGCGAAGCCGCGCACGCTAGCTAGTAGTTTATAGGGAAAAAAAGGACCAACTTCATGCCAAGAAGTGACATCCCATCCCACTTAGCCTATGAAAGGCCCCAACAAGCTGTCTACAAGTTACTAAGGCGCCAAAGGCTGAGCCCAGAGACCCGGGGATCGTAGTCCTCGCGAGTAGATGTCAGGGCGATAGGTTACACAAGCCTGAGGCCCTTACCTGCAGCTCCCAGGAATAGAGAGAGAGTCGAAGCGAGCGTAGCGGCCGTAGCGACCCAGACTTATTTTTTTATACAACTAAGGTGGCAAACAAGCGTTCGGCCCACCTGTTGGTAAGCGGTTACCGTAGCCTATGAGCGATTGCAATACCAGACCCCGCCCGCGTTGCCGACCCCGTACCTCCCCACCCTTAAAGAGCTCTGGCAACCTTACTCACCGCAGGAACACAACACTATTTGAAACAAATAATTTTATTTGGCTGCGATCTTGTGTAAGGTGGAGGTACCTTCCCAGACGGGCTGCTCCAATTTAGAACGAGAAAATCTCGCTGTGCCCTACCTCCTCCTCCAGACTAATTCTACAGCGGCTCCCATATCTGTGAATTCTACACACTTGACATTGGACATTACGTTTCGAAAGACCGGTTATCAGGAGTTTAGAGAAAGTAGGAAGAAAATACACACCTAATACTCATACATTAGGATCGCACGCTACGTTCCGATACCGACGAACACATAACATGAGTGACAGAAATTCTTCGCACTTGGACCGTACTAAATCGTGCTTGGGCATGAATAATTAACGATAGCATTATGCGTTATACGATAGCAAATGTCAAATATTAGCCAATCATAATTAAAGTATTTCAAGTAGGTAGAGTCCTTTTTATGAAAGAAGTCCCGCGGAAATCGGCGGAACTAAAAAGATCATCATCTCCCTGCCCTTATCCCACTTCATGAGGGATCGGCACAACATGTTTTTCACTTCCACTCACCTCTATCAGCCGTCATATCAGTATTCACTCCTTTCTTACTCATGTCATCTTTCACACAGTCTATCCATCTTTTCTTTGGTCTACCTCTTCCCTTATATCCTTCCACATTCATATTTAACACTCTTCTAGTCACATGACATTCTTCGGAACTAAAAAGATACAATTTTAGGAGGAGGTAGGGCACAGCGAGATTTTCTCGTTCTGAATTGGAGCAGCCCGCCTGGGAGGTACCTCCGCCTTACAAAAGATCGCAGCCAAATAACATTATTTGTTTCAAATAGTGTTGTGTTCCTGCGTTCCATTAAAATAGCTATTTAGGGGGGGAGGGGGTTCGGGGTCGGCAACGCGTGCGTGATATTGCAAAGTAAGTCTGGTATTGCAAGCGCTCATAGGCTACGATAACCGCTTACCAACAGGTGGGCCGTATGCTTGTTTGCCACTTCAGTAGTATAAAAAAAAAAAAAAAACTATGGTAAAATTCCGTTTCACGAAGACAACAGCACCCCCCCTGAGTGACTTCTTCCATGAAAAAGACTCTATCGCCGATGTCATTGGCTAATATTTGACATTTGCTATCGTATCGTAAGCGTAGCGCTATTGTGTATTGTTCGTGCTCGGGCCATAAATGTCTCGTTAAGCTCTAATATGGGTGTAAGACCAAACCAATACAATTAAATTGGTATCTAGCACAGATAACTGTCACCGTCCTTGCGTCACGTTTTTGGTCAGTTTGTAGCACATGGGGTCAAAACATACCTACTATACAAACGTTAAAAAAACAATATAAAAATTGTACTTCGAACACTAAAAAATCGTTCAACGTTTTGTGTACAAGAAAAAATCTTGTTAGAACACAGTACTACAGGACTGCCTTTCCGGTACCTCGGTTCATTAATCCAGAACGACGGCGATATAGACCGGGATGTGAAAAATAGAATAAATGCGGGATGGATGAAATGGCGACAGGTCACAGGAACTACGTGTGATCCAAGAATGCCCCTTAAACTTAAGGGGAAAATTTACAAAACGATCATAAGACCTGTCGTACTGTATGGATCTGAGTGTTGGGCAACCAAAGGGACGGATGAAAGAAGAGTGCATGCTGCGGAAATGAGAATGTTGAGATGGATGTGTGGGGTGACTAGAATGGACAAGATACGGAATGAGTACATCAGAGGAAGTTTGAAAGTAGCGCCAGTGACTGAGAAGTTGAAGAACAAAAGGTTAGCGTGGTATGGGCATGTCATGCGGAGGGAAGAATGTCATGTGACTAGAAGAGCGTTAAATATGAATGTGGAAGGATATAAGGGGAGAGGTAGACCAAAGAAAAGATGGATAGATTGTGTGAAAGACGACATGAGTAAGAAAGGAGTGAATACTGATTTTACGGCTGATAGAGGGGAGTGGAAGATAAAAACATGTTGTGCCGACCCCACATGAAGTGGGATAAGGGCAGGGAGATGATGACTACAGGACTGCCTTTATGGAGAATTAAATAAAAAATAAAATAAATATTCCGGACATATTCACACGGTCAACTGGTCCCAAACTAGGCATAGCCTGTACTATGAGTACCAGAGACTGATATACATAATAGATATATATTTAACACCCAGACACAGAACAAACATCTGTGTTCATCACACAAATGTTTGTCCAGTGCGGGGATCGAACTGAGCTATGAGGCCAGTCGTAAGTAATTGTAAGTTGAACCACCAAAAAACATCAAAGTTAAATGTAGCCTACCAGATGTTGGTACTATTCAAATGGTCCCGTCGTTCTAGGCGATAAAACCGTGTCCCTAGCAACTGGTAATTCGGGGTATACGAACTTAGGCCTTAGAGAAACGTTAGCGATAAAAAGTGCCCTTGCGCATGTGAAAAGGCCCTGTCCAACAACTACCTCGTTACAATTGTAGGCTACTTTAATCTGCGGTTAAACCAACAATCAGGTTTCAATGCGGATTCGCTTGCAGTTGAAAACTTAAACAAAATTGCAAGGTTATTATTATCCTGTTGCATGCAAGCCAATGTCAAAAACGTTTAGGTTTTTCTCTCTAACAATACCCCGCAAGTTAATGGACACCCCGACTTCACCTGCCGACGGCAACAGACGAGCAGTGATGATCCTAATGACGTACTAATATTATAAATGCGAAAGTTTGTGAGGATGTTTGGATGTTCGTTGTTCAATAGCGCCGTAACAGCTCAAACCGATTTCGATGAAACTTGAAATAGATAGAGTTCTTTACCTAGTAGCATATAGGCTACTTTTTAACAAGGTTCATGCCAAGAAGTGACATCCCATCCCACTTAGCTTATGAAAGGCCCCAACAAGCTGCCTACAAGTTACGAAGGCGCCAAAGGCTGAGCCCAGAGACCCGGGGATCGTAGTCCTCGCGAGTAGATGTCAGGGCGATAGGTTACACAAGCCTGAGGCCCTTACCTGCAGCTCCCAGGAATAGAGAGAGAGAGTCGAAGCGAGCGTAGCGGCTCCTTAATCTATGGTCGTAGCTACCCAGACTTTTTTTTATACAACTAAGGTGACAAACAAGCGTACGGCCCACCTGTTGGTAAGCGGTTACCGTAGCCTATGAGCGATTGCAATACCAGACCCCACCCGCGTTGCCGACCCCGAACCTCCCCACCCTTAAAGAGCTCTGGCAACCTTACTCACCGCAGGAACACAACACTATTTGAAACAAATAATTTTATTTGGCTGCGATCTTGTGTAAGGTGGAGGTACCTTCCCAGACGGGCTGCTCCAATTTAGAACGAGAAAATCTCGCTGTGCCCTACCTCCTCCTCCAGACTAATTCTACAGCGGCTCCCATATCTGTGAATTCTACACACTTGACATTGGACATTACGTTTCGAAAGACCGGTTATCAGGAGTTTAGAGAAAGTAGGAAGAAAATACACACCTAATACTCATACATTAGGATCGCACGCTACGTTCCGATACCGACGAACACATAACATGAGTGACAGAAATTCTTCGCACTTGGACCGTACTAAATCGTGCTTGGGCATGAATAATTAACGATAGCATTATGCGTTATACGATAGCAAATGTCAAATATTAGCCAATCATAATTAAAGTATTTCAAGTAGGTAGAGTCCTTTTTATGAAAGAAGTCCCGCGGAAATCGGCGGAACTAAAAAGATCATCATCTCCCTGCCCTTATCCCACTTCATGAGGGATCGGCACAACATGTTTTTCACTTCCACTCACCTCTATCAGCCGTCATATCAGTATTCACTCCTTTCTTACTCATGTCATCTTTCACACAGTCTATCCATCTTTTCTTTGGTCTACCTCTTCCCTTATATCCTTCCACATTCATATTTAACACTCTTCTAGTCACATGACATTCTTCGGAACTAAAAAGATACAATTTTAGGAGGAGGTAGGGCACAGCGAGATTTTCTCGTTCTGAATTGGAGCAGCCCGCCTGGGAGGTACCTCCGCCTTACAAAAGATCGCAGCCAAATAACATTATTTGTTTCAAATAGTGTTGTGTTCCTGCGTTCCATTAAAATAGCTATTTAGGGGGGGAGGGGGTTCGGGGTCGGCAACGCGTGCGTGATATTGCAAAGTAAGTCTGGTATTGCAAGCGCTCATAGGCTACGATAACCGCTTACCAACAGGTGGGCCGTATGCTTGTTTGCCACTTCAGTAGTATAAAAAAAAAAAAAAAACTATGGTAAAATTCCGTTTCACGAAGACAACAGCACCCCCCCTGAGTGACTTCTTCCATGAAAAAGACTCTATCGCCGATGTCATTGGCTAATATTTGACATTTGCTATCGTATCGTAAGCGTAGCGCTATTGTGTATTGTTCGTGCTCGGGCCATAAATGTCTCGTTAAGCTCTAATATGGGTGTAAGACCAAACCAATACAATTAAATTGGTATCTAGCACAGATAACTGTCACCGTCCTTGCGTCACGCCCACCTATGCCCAAAACTATGGTAGCTAACTGTAATATTAGTCCTTTATTGTAAAGTTGTTTACGTGAGCCGTGTTGGCCAAGTGGGAGATACCTAACTCTCGATCTGAAGGTCATAAGTTTGAGTATGCGCGCATAAACAGTGCAAGAAAACATCGTGATAAAACCCGTGACTTATCAGCTCCGCACTTATTGACTCTGTCTCTCCTTTGGATAAGGCCGTCCCAGGCACTAGAGCGTTCTGTATGTTTTTGTTTTTTATGTTATACGGTGGCAAACAGGCTTACGGCCCTCCTGATGGTAAGTGGTTACCGTCGCCTATTGACATTAGCAACACCAGGAGCCTTGCTAATACGTTGCCTGCCGAACCCCTCCCCCCCTAGAGCTCTGGCAACCTTACTCACCGCTGGAACAAAACACTATTTGAAACAAATAATGTTATTTGGCTGCGATCTTCTTCTGTAAGGCGGTACCTCCCCAGGCGGGCTGCTCCAATTTAGAGCGAGAAAATCTTGCTGTGCCTTACCTCCTCCGTGAAGAGAAAAAAGTTCCACCTTACGCTATATAAATCATCGAGAATAGATGTAATAAGATGATGTTTTATGTCATCATCATCATCAGCCTGTAGAAGGTCCACTGCTGGACATAGGCATCCCCCAAAGAGTTCCGCGAAGAACGGTCTTTAGCCTTTTCCATCCAGCGACTTCCCGCAACCTTCGCAATGTCGTCGGTCCATTGGGGCCTTCCAACACTGCGTCGCCCGGTTCGTGTTGCTTGCATAATCGATTTTCTTGAAGTGTTCTAAAGTCTTGCAAGATTTGACATTGAAGACCATTGCGTAGAAAAAAAAATTGTAACTGAAACAAGTGCAGTGGTTTATAAACAAATCGTTAGCATTGTATAACGCTTGCGATATCCGTTCCATTACAGCATTGCTCTTGTTGAATAATTGTTACATATTAATGGTTTTATTGCCTCATGAAAGAGTTATTGCAGTTTTTGTGTTAGATTCAATTGTCTGTAATGTTTCTTAAACTTGAGAAAGATCAAGGAAATACTAAAGCCAAAGCCGCTAGGAGGAGGTAGGGCACAGATTTTCTCGTTCTAAATTGGAGCAGCCCGCCTTTGGTAGTACCTCCGCATTACAGAAGATCGCAGCCAAATAATATTATTTGTTTCAAATAGTGTCGTGTTCCTGTGGTGAGTAAGGTTGCCAGCGCTCTTTAGGGGGGTGGGGGTACGGCAACGCGTGCGTGATACCTCCGGTATTTCAAGCGCTCATAGGCTGCGGTAACCGCTTACCAACAGGTGGGCCGTACGCTAGTTTGCCACTTAGGTGTATAAAAAAAAGCCGCACAATTTTTATTTATTTTGGACACACAAGCACAGCACAAACTAATTAGAAAAGACACTACAGGTTATAAAGAGGTGGGTAAGTAACATGTAAGAGTAGAGGTGCATGCGTGAGCCAAAAAAGTTTCCATCTCAGCTTTAATGCCGCACTCAAAGTGTAGCGGCGCTGGTTTTCAGATGGAACCCTTAACGGCGACCTCACGATGGCAGTGTGCTTGCTCTAGTTCGTCGATATCGGTAGGTAGGTAAGAGTGGTGATGCTTAGGATAAAAAAGAAAAGGATGGAAGGGTAAATAACTTGTATTGTAGCTATAAAGTTGTATTTTTGTGGGAAAACCTCGGAAGGAAGCTCATTCCACAGCTTGCACGTATGGGGGAGAAAGGATCTCGTTAAGCGAGTGGTTTGGTGGTGTAGTACATGGTTCGAGACACGTGTGCTTGCGGCAAACGGGCTTGCGGCCCACCTGTTGGTAAGTGGCTACTGACGGCGGAGTGTTCCAACTGCACTTATTGTGTGATCTGAAGCGTTTAGTGCGTCTGGGTGGTAGGCTAACGAGGTATGGATGGACAGTCTCCTAGCATGCTTGTAATCAAAAACTAAAGCCATATACTGGTTCAATTTTCTGCTAGTAGCTGGTATACTACAAGGCAAACAAGCTTTCGGCCCACCTGTTGGTAAGTGGCTACTGACGGTGTGTTCTAACTGCACTTATGATCGGAAGCGTTTAGTGCGTCTGGGTGGTAGGCTAACGAGGTATAGATTGACGGTCTTCTAGCATGCTTAGTGCTTACGATGAATAGAAAACGTTTATCCACACTAATATTATAAAAAGATAAACTTTATTTGATTGTTTGTATGTAGGGGGTAATCTATGGAACTACTGAACCGATTCTAAGAATCCTTTCACTAACAGAAAGCTACACTATCCCTATATATCCACTATACATCATCATCATCATCATCATCAGCCTGATGAAGTCCACTGCTGAACATAGGCCTCCCCCAAAGAGTTCCATGACGAACGGTCTTGAGCCTTTTCCATCCACCGACTTCCCGCAACCTTAACAATGTCGTCGGTCCATCGGGTGGGGGGCCTTCCAACACTGCGTCGTCCGGTTCGTGGTCGCCACTCGAGAACCTTTGTTCCCCAACGGTTGTCAGTTCTGCGAGCTATATGGCCGGCCCACTGCCACTTCAACCTGCTAATTCTGAAAGCTATGTCGGTAACCTTGGTTCTTCTACGGATTTCCTCATTTCGGATTTTATCACGCAGCGAAACTCCGAGCATAGCTCTCTCCATAGCCCGTTGGGCGACTTTGAGCTTGTGTATAAGGCCAATAGTTAGCGACCAAGTCTCAGTGCCATATGTCATCACTGGCAACATCCACTATACAAAGGCTTTATTTTATTTTGTGAAAAATATATTTTCATTTCGAAAAAACTCAATATTTGTAAATCAAGTTGAATTAAAAATCACCGCTTGGTTTAGGTCCTAAGTAACTATCTTCTAATCTTGGCGCGAGCCCCACACTCACTTGACCGTCTTTATTTTCTTTACCCTCGGTCAATACTATTAATTATTTACCGAGGATATCTAACATGCAAAAGAAGACGTAGTGATGAGGATTGAGAAAGGTATGCTGAGATAGTTTGGTCATGAAGAGAGGATGAACGAAAGAAGATTGACGAAACATGTGTATAAGGAGAGTGTGAAAGGGACCGTTGGAAGGGGAGACCAAGGCGTACGACCAAATCGGTGACGTTTTGGAAAAAGGCCAGGTCAAGAGTACTCTTAACCAACGAGCATGTATGAGGAATGTGATGGGAGTGAATGAAGCAAAAGAGGTATGTCAGGATCGTAGCAAGTGGAAAGCCGTTGTCTCTGCCTATCCCTCTGGGAAATAGGCGTGACTTTATGTATGTATGTATGTATGTATTTATAACATGTTTGGGAACAAAAGCAGTGAGCTTATATAAAAAAAAATTAGCTCAGTGACTTAGCACTGAATGGTCGCCACGCCATATGCCACCGTTAATAAAACCCGCATTTACATACACTGATAAAATCAGCTGTCTACCAGTAGGTAGGTACATCCAAACTGTTACAGTTTTCGCACTGTTTCCTCTGAGTGCCAAGGTCATTACCCTCGAATGTACTTGCATTTTTATTGCTAAGGCTTGGCTAACTATAAACTAACGTAATTGTTAACCGACTTTACAAAAAAGAGGGCCATACCCACCACGCTGGGCACGCGGGTTGGCGAGTGCAGTAAAAGCTATCTTTGTGAAGATACGCTGCTGCCCATCCCTTAGCTTTTTTCCCTTAGTCGCCTCTTACGACATCCAAGGGTAGATATTATGCATCATTATTTTTACTCTTTGCTCATAATGTTTCGTGTGTTTATCATACATTAAATAGGCATGGTACCTTTTTACGCCTGTGTTTTTGCTTACAAAAGACTCGTCTTCTCACACAAAAACAGAATCGTGAGTGGAATCATAAAACATAGTTTGACCTTACTCTAGGATGATACAATATAACAGATGAGCTTCCACACGCGGCTTTACTTCCAAAGTAGGTACCTGGATAAAGAAATCACTCAAAATAATTATGTAAAGACACAACATTTCTAAACCACTAACCTAATGCATGCTAGCTTATTGTAACAACTTACCTACTTACACAATTTTAAAATTTCTCATGTATTTCATTTATAACAATTATTTAATCATGTTTGATTTGAGTTATTTATATCACAATTTTAGTTAACATAATATTCTGCAAAATGTATAAACACATGCGCTAGGCGTTCGTGAAACAAAATTCCCCGCCATTTTTACAATACCACCATCAAAATACCTTACTATACTTACCTACTTATTTCAATCAAGATTGGTTAAAATTGTCAGAATCTTTGGTATCCTAAATTAGTAGACCATTGTGGTGAAAGAATTAGCCTGCCGAACACTATGTTACCTGGCAGGCTTCTGTCCTGCATCCCGTGGAGGTTGCAATAGTCTACGCCAACAAAGTGTGATTGATACGTCAGAAGAAGAAGCATCCTTAATATAGTGGAACGATAGATTATGGTTTATATAATTGATTCCAATTATATATTTTTAATAATTTAATCATAAGGTTAATTGGAGGCTCTGGGTGCGGCCCTAAAAGAACACTCGGACCAAAATACTTGCGAGGAATGACGTGAGCTTTATAAAAGGATGTTAAGTAATATTTGAAGAAGTACCAAGTGGTTTTTGTAGTACACCTATGTTTTTAAGGAGCGTCTGTCTTTCAATAGATACACACAGAAACTCACAAAATTGTATAATAAATAATTAACAGGCATCTGCGTATCTTAATACTGTCTGGAATGAAAAGAACGTTAAATTCTATTCATAGAGTTCTATTCTAGAACATAGGGTACTTAAGTACAAAAAGTTTCTATTTATATACCGAAATGCATGAAAATACATCTAACAACGGACCTATGTTTTTTTTTAATTTTTTTATTGGAGATGGTTAGGCGTTTGACCACCAGCTCACTTTTGCAAGTGAGATGTGGCCTAAGATGGAGCACGCTTTACCAGAAGGAACTTATTCACTCTAGATTTTTTACTATATGATGTTAAACATATCTTCTCATACATAAAACCAAACTTTCGCATTTATAATGTAGGTAGAATTGAAGGATTGAGTAGAATTGAATAGAAATCGAAGCATGTTGAATCCAACCTTTAGTGGTTTTATACTCTTTGCCAATTTTAAAATGTCAGCAATTGTTGAATATTAACCAAACAAAACTAACCGACCGGAAATTACGGCATGTCCGGCGAATCTTTCATTAATATTAGGTAATGTTGTAAAAACTAATGGCAGACGGTCACGAAGCGACGAAGCGACTTTACGTAAATAATCTTTAGGAATGCCACTTTCGCGCTACAGAAACTATATAATTATTGTCACTACAAAACCATTTGATGTAAATATTGTTGGAAGAATCACAGACGCGCTTTCTCTACTCAAAAGTTATGAGATCTTATACAGGCGAACCGAACCGCCGAACTATAGGCTGATGATGATAAATGAAGAAAATAAATAAATAATTATTCCGGATATATTCACACGGTCAACTGATCCCAAACTAGGTATAGCCTGTACTATGGGTACTATAGACTGATATATTATAATAGATAAATATTTAACACCCAGACACAGAACAAACATCTGTGTTTATCACACAAATGTTTGTCCAGTGCGGGGATCGAATCCGCAACCTCTAGCGCAGAAGGCAAAGTTACTACTAACTGAGCTATGAGGCCAGTCAAATAAAATATAATCATTTATTTTGCTAGAAGCATGGTTGTACATAGGTCTTAACAATTTAATATAAGTTGTTTCACTTACTTCAGCGTTAATACGGCGTGCACATAATAATAGTTTTTATTAATTTATTCGAACAAAATAAAAAATAAATTATGAATCGAAAGCAATAGAATTGGAATCAATAGAATCATTAGGAGGAGGTAGGGCACAGCGAGATTTTCTCGTTCTGAATTGGAGCAGCCTGCCTGGCGGGTACCTCCGCCTTACAGAAGATCGCAGCCAAATAACATTATTTGTTTCAAATAGTGTTGTGTTCCTGCGGTGAGTAAGGTTGCCAGAGCTCTTTAGGGGGGGAAAGGGTTCGGGGTCGGCAACGCGTGCGTGATGCCTCTGGTATTGCAAGCGCTCATAGGCTACAGTAACCGCTTACCATCAGGTGGGCCGTAAGCTTGTTTGCCACCTCTGTTGTATAAAAAAATAATAATAATAATAATTTAAGCTATTTAAGTGTAAGTTCATAAACCTGGTAGGTATAAATCTCCACCCACATGAATCTTCGATGCGCTTTCGGTGTCAGTTTAGTGCCAAGTGGTGCCATCGAACAATACAAACCTGATTCAAACTTTCCACCTGTATGTCCCGTCAAGTACTTTCACTGTCTGTTAGTATATACCTAGAATCAATGATACCGACAGGTATTGCTTTGAATCCTACTAATATTAAAAATGCGAAATTTTGTAAGGATGTTTGTTATTCAATCACGCCGTAACGGCTCTACCGATTTAGTTGAAACTTGGAATATAAAGAGTTCTTTACCTAGAATAGCACGGCCACGCATGCGAAGCCGCGGGCGGAAGCTAATAGATTATAAAGTTTGGGTTGATACAACAAGTAACATTTTAATAAATAAGATGATTGTTCGTTACTGAATGGTGAGTTGGTAATTTCCCAACTTTAGGAATAGCTTGTTTCATTCTACACTTTATACTTGCCTATAAATTCTGGACTGAAAGAGTCTTACACTGGTGGCCTCGAAATGCTACCCGCCCCCGAGGAAGACCAAGACGAAGATGGAGCGATGATGTCATGGGGATAGCTGGCGCTACGTGGACTAGACTCGCTCAAGAAAGAGGAAATTGGCAGAGGTTGGAGGAGGCCTACACCCAAAAATGGGTACTCCACGAAAAAAAATGAATTCAAATATAATAATAATCTAAATGATATGAGAAAGGAGAATAAAAGGCTTAATAATAATAATAGTAATAAATTCTGCCTCCAAGCAGCAATGCTCGCATTGCTGTGTTCCAGTTTGAATAAATAAATAAATAAATATTCCGGACATATCACACACGGTCAGCTGATCCCAAACTAGGCATGGCCTGTACTATGGGTACCAGAGACTGATATATATAATAGATATATATTTAACACCCAGACACAGAACAAACATCTATGTTAGTCACAAATGTTTGTCCAGTGCGGGAATCGAACCCGCGACCTCTAACGCAGAAGGCAGAGTTACTACCAACTGAGCTATGAGGCCAGTCACTATGTGAATTGTGAGTGTCACCTGAATAAAATGCAGATTGGATCAAACACGAATGTAGAATATCAAGTATGTAACTTGTCAAAGCATCCTCCGGGTCAGACACAATAGAAAGTGGCATTGCATTAATATTTATGAATTGGTTTTTGGATTGATTCGTCGCAAATTCCTGCATTTTTTGGACTTGAACCTGATTGCTTTCTACATTGTTTCATGCCATCATTTCAGCTGTAGGATGTCCAATGTTGATCATAGGCCTTCCGACAGATTTCCAGAGCGACTTCCTATTATATGGAAGGAAATTTTCCATATTCACGCTGGGCATGCGGGTTGGCGAGTGCAGTTAGAACTATGTACAGAGTACAAGTACCACTTTGGTGACTGTGCAAGATCAAATCATCATCATTTCAGCCTTACGACGTCCACTGCTGAACATGGCCTCCCCCACAGACAGAGCGAATTCCTTATCATGTGGGGGGGATTTGCCCATACTCACCACGCTGGGCATGCGGGTTGGCGAGCGCAGTTAGAGCTATCGTTGTTAAAATGTGGGACGCTGCTGCCCATCCCCTAGCTTTTTTCCCTTAGTCGCCTCTTAAGACATCCGCGGATAGGTAGTTATGGAGAGGCCTATTCTTTAGCCGGGGCCACCACGGCCAATGATGAAGATTAAGTCTTAATCATGATTAAGACTCAATAAAGACTAATACGAGTATGTTTGATCGCACATTACGGACAAAAATCGTAGTCCTGGGTTTAATTATAAATTTTCTTATGGACACTTGACAAATTATCTAGTGAAGCTGTCGAGAGTCTTGGTATAGTGATCTTCTTTGTAGATCGGTTAAGGAACCTTCAGCGCGGTCACCAAATGGATGGGTGATCTTTAGTGGCACAACTGAGTTTCCGACTATATCGGCATAAAAACTGTGTTACATTTGACCACCAATTATTTAACACATACGAAATTACCAACTTTAATTAATTTGTTTCTTATATTGTTACAGGTAAACAACGGTCATAGGCCCTTTAAACCCACCATATCGCAACCATACCGCAACCTGGTCACTGACCTAATACAGGATGACCAAGAAAGAATCAGTGACACGACAAGAAGAAGGTAAACAACACAAAATATGAAAGGAGTGAAAGGAAAGTGGGTACATGACTCGTTAATCTGTGTGATACATTGTTAAATTGGTAGCGACTATGTCAGCAATTCTTGATAGCTCTACATATAATAGTAATAATAAATAATAAATAAGCCTCATTATTTCCTTACCAGCTAGTTACATATTTAAATCAAATAGATTTGTTGAAAAAGTTATATATCTAATAAAACTAAATTAGGTTAAACTTATAAAATAATAAAAAAAAAATTTATACTTGGTTAGGAACCCCTCTTTGGGTATAGGCCTCCTCCAATTTATTCCACTCTTCTCTATCTTGAGCCACACTCATCCAATGTTTCCCTGAAATTTTTAAGATATCGTCGGTCCATCGTTTCCTAGGCCGACCTGCTCTTCTTTTTCCGCTCGGTCCAGTCCATCTTGTCGTTTCTATGGTCCACCTGGCATCCTTGTATCGAGCTAGGTGTCCGGCCCATTGCCATTTTAGCTTAAGTGCATAGTGAAGTGCATCTGTAACTTTAGTTTTTTCTCTTATTATTTCACTTCTGATTTTGTGTATCTTTCGGATTTTCAAGACACTCCTTTCCATTGCTCTTATATGATAGCTCTACATATTGACCTATAAAATTTCAAGCAGAGCCCCGAGTCTGTAATATTCGTGAGTTACTCACTAGTCACTGGTGAGTGGTGAAAAGTAAGCTATTCATAGTACTTTTTTTACATTAAGTTGGCAAATAAGCAAACGGCCCACCTGTTGGTAAGTGGTTACCGTAGCTTATAAGCGCTTGCAATACAAGAGGCATCACGCATGCGTTGCCGACCCCGAACCCCTCCCCCTAAAGAGCTCTGGCAACCTTACTCACCGCAGGAACATTTGAAACAAATAATGTTATTTGGTTGCGATCTTCTGTTTTACGGAGGTACCTCGCCAGACGAGCTGCTCCAACTTACAACGAGAAAACCTTGCTGTGCCCTACCTCCACCTAAACTGACTAACTCATTTCCTACATGCTACTTACTGTACATAGACTTGTAATGTTTTTGTTAATGAAGTGTTCTCTGATTGTTTATCACGCTTGCTAGCTGCCTATCTGTGCTTGTTATAATATATATATGTGATATTTTATGTCATCATCATCATCTCGCTGCCATTATCCCAGTTCATGTGGTGTCGGCACAACATGTTTTTCTCTTCCACACCCCTCCATCTCTATCTATGTGTGAAATAAATAATTTATCATCTATCTATCTAACAAAATCTAGGGGAATTTGCGCGCGCTGAGCACGCGGGCATGGTAGGAATTCGCTCTGGAAATCTGTGGAAGAGGCAATGTTCAGCAGTGGACACCCTACGGTTGAAATGACTAGACCAAAATGACTTGCATCAGTATATTATTCCGCATTGCATCAGTCGTCAGTCGCCAGCCTTGATATTTAAATCTCTAGAATGGCCGGCGTATCCATGTGCGTGGTGTTATGGGCTGAGGCGTTTTTGTCGTTACTTTAATTATAAAGCCATTTTATAATGATAATAAAATGATCAACGATTTAAACAAAAAATATTCATTTTCATATTCATTTGTTCATGCTCAATTTACATAGTACTTAGATGGTGTGGTTGTAGCTTAAAGTAGGTACACAGACCCTGCAATTTTTCTAGTACATTTGGCGATTATTTTAGTAGAGTGTCTAAATTAAATTAAGCACTTGATATAAAATAAAATAATAGGTATGTAGGCGTCAAAAATTAGCTACCTATTTATAGTTTATCTGTGATGCCCACCCTTCCTTCAAATATATGGATAGTGGATTTTTAAACAATACAAGTGTTTGTTTTTTTTGTTAAGTACAACACGCAGAAGTTAACTAGGCACCTCGCTATAATGTTTTGTCTCATTCTCACTCGCGACAGTGGTAGGCGGTGAGTTGTGGTGAAAGCGAGAAGCACATTCCACGCAGGTGCCTAGTTAACTTCTGCGTGTAGTATGAAATATAGAAAAGCATACAAGAACAACAAAGTTATATTAAAATTAAAGAATAGTTCGAAATGTTTTTTGTGAAACGAAAAATACAAGGTGATTCATAATATGTATACTATCCCGAAAGAGCGTTTTTTCTACACATAAATAAAGTGTTTTAAATAAATACTTAGGAAATTTGAATATTTTTCTAGGGTTGGTCACGACCGCGAGGAACAGGCGTAGCTGCACCTAGTTGCTAAGATCTTTCAAAGTGGTCCTAGTGATTTTATTGAAATAAACCGCTTTTAAAGGAGCCATTTCATTCTGGGCCTGGTCCATGTACACTACATAGAAAAATTAGGAAAAATAGGAGATTACAAGAAAAATACAATTTCATTAATTTGAAGACAAATGCGATGGTACAAGAATAGTTCTTCTGGTAAGTTTTTTACTATGTGAACACTATTTGAAGGCCGCCATGTTGGTTTATAATTGGCGTTTGACATGACATTGACATATTTTTCATGTCATGTTGTTTGATTTGATGTTTTTGTTTTGTCAGATAAATGTTGGTTGTCAAAATGACATTTCACGCACGTCCATCCGCCATATTTTTGTAGCGCTGTGTGTTGCTCTCTTTGTCGAAGAAAATCTTAATTTACTTTAGAACGAAGTAAATATAAATAAAATAACCAATTAAATACGTTTACTTTATTGCTTAGCCATATTTTAGAGTAGTGTACACAGTGCAGGCCCAGGCTCCATATATTGATGAAACGTCTCTTTTGTATAGTAGTGTAATTCTTTTCAAATGCACTCATAATTGTTTTCCACAATAATTCCGAATGAAATGTGGAAACTATTATTTTCTAAATCGTTTAAGTATTCGTTTTGAAAAGGAAATCGATTGAGAACGGAATGCAATATTCTTGTAATAAGAAGCACTGTTAGTCCGATGTATAATAAATCGAGCGAGTGAAGCGAGCGAAGCCAAGAGCGAAGCCAATTTTGACACTAAACATACGAGGTCTTCCCTTCCAATGGTCCCATTCACACTCGCTTTATACACCTGTTACGTCATTCTTCTTTCGTTCATCCTCTACATGACCAAAGCATCTCAGCATACCTTTCTCAATCCTCATCACTCTGATGTTGTTACGACTTCTAATTCCCAAAACTGGCAGACAAACCTATTTTCATCTTTTTAGTAGATTCTTGAAAGATATATACATATATATTTTTTTTATACAACTGAGGTGGCAAACAAGCATACGGCCCACCTGTTGGTAAGCGGTTACCGTAGTCTATGAGCGATTGCAATACCAGAGGCATCACGCACGCGTTGCCGACCCCAAACCCCCCACCCCAAAAGAGCTCTGGCAACCTACTCATCGCAGGAACACAACACTATTTGAAACAAATAATGTTATTTGGCTGCGATCTTCTGTAAGGCGGAGGTACCTCCCCAGGCGGGCTGCTCCAATTCAGAACGAGAAAATCTCGCTGTGCCCTACCTCCTACCAAGATGCCACTTGATATCGAGATTAATTGGCGGAGAGAACCGCGGGCGTCAGCTAGTCTTGGTATAGTATTAATCAATTTAAGGTAACGGTGTGACATACGGCCGGTATTCCATTCCACAAGTTGCGCACGCGCCAGTCCAACGGGACAAAATGTCATTAGGTACTTTACCATCATCATCATCATCATTTCAGCCGATCGACGTCCACTGCTGAACATGGCCTCCCCCACAGACAGAGCAAATTCCTTATCATGTGGGGGGATTTGCCCATACTCACCACGCTGGACATGCGGGTTGGCGAGCGCAGTTAGAGCTATCGTTGTTAAAATGAGGGACGCTGCTGCCCATCCCCTAGCTTTTTCCCTTAGTCGCTCCATGGTCCAAGTCTCAAGTAGTCCATTCATGGGCTTAATTTTTCAATCAAGAAAATGAGGTTGTTTTTCGTAGAGCTACTAAACTTGTTCTTTTTTGGTTAACACGCGTTAGATCATTTTTACGCGTAAATCAATTGATCTTGATGCCAAGTGGTTCTTTTAGTATCATTGGAGGAGGGAGGGGACAGCGAGATTTTCTCGTTCTAAATTGGAGCAGCCCGCCTGGGAGGTACCTCCGCCTTACAGAAGATCGCAGCCAAATAACATTATTTGTTTCAAATTGTAATAGTAGTGTTCCTGCGGTGAGTAAGGTTGCCAGAGTTCTTTAAGGGAAGGGCGTTCGGTGTCGGCAACGCGTGCGTGATGCCTCTGGTATGATATTGCAAGCACTCATAGGCTACGGTAACCGGTTACCAACGGGTGTGCCGTATGCTTGTTTGTCTACAAGTAGCCTCAGTTGTATAACAACATAGAAATAAATAGGCTTGTCTGCCAGTTTTGGGAATTATAAGTCTTGACAACATTAGGTAGTTTCCATACGTGACAGGTTGCGAGCTCATCGCCGCCAGTAAGAAAGCAATGAAGATAGTGTGAAACTGCAGAGTGAGTGAGACGACAAGAATGCCAGAGCTATTATCGCGATTTTGCGTGAAATCAAAGAAAAGTACGGCTTTCGAAGATTGCAATTCGTTTCGAGTTCTCTTGAGTTATTGTCACTGATGTCTTTTTGATGGACGGAGAGTTGATAGGCTTCCGATTGCTAGAACGGTTTCTTTACACATTCACACTCTCTACTATATTGTAAGATATGTATATAGTATAGATATGTAGGTATAAAAGTCCTGCTTCGCTATTTTAAGGAGCTGGGCTGGCTGGGGTAGGGTTAGCATAGGGGGACAATGCACAAAACACCCCACGGCGGGAAGTCAGTGCAGGTATAACCACCCCCGATTAGAATTAGAATTTGGTATAAAAAATAACCTGTATGGTAGCTTGTATCTTATAGACTAAGCCGCTAAGAAAAAACTCGATGAAAGAAAGAAAGAAAATACATTGAATTATGACGTACAAAATTACAATTATGGGACACAACACAAGCACAAAATCCTACTAATATTATAAATGCGAAAGTTTGTAAGAATGTTTGGGTGTTTGGATGTTTGATAATCAACCACGCTGTAACAGCTCAACCGATTTCGTTGAAACTTGGAATATAAAGAGTTCTTTTTTTTTTTTTATTGATATTTGTAAGACGTTTGGCCACCAACTCACTTTTGCAAGTGAGATGTGGCCTAAGATGGAGCACGCTTTCCCAGAGTGAACTTGACCCTAGATTTGAAGACTCCTAGATGTACTCTTTCGGGAAAACAGACGCAGGCAGATCATTCCACTCTTTGGCAGTACTTATAATAAAAGTGGAGCAGAAACGTAGTATAGCATATAGGCTACTTTTTATGTAGGTACGCAAGCGAGCGGAAGTAAAAACTATAAACAAAAATAAAGAGCTGCAAGGAAAGTTGTGCAAAAGAAACAAAGTCAATGCTTCGATGACATGGTGACATGTGAAGTGTGCTGTGCACTAAAGGTTCCACCTGAATCATCGATTGTGTAATAAAGCCTTATTCAACTGCCTACCTTGACTTTTAACGCATTCTTGATAAGATCACATCCTTATCCACACATCGCAATTTATTCACTGTATGCGCCCTTAATATTAAGGGTGAGATAAAGGTCGGCCATATTTTTCTTATTCATCATCATTTCAGCCCTTGGAAGTCCACTGCTGAAATTTCCAAAGTGACTTTTTATCATGTTTTTTTTAATTAATACAACTTAGGTGGCAAACAAGTATACGGCCCACCTGTTGGTAAACGGTTACCAGAGCCTATGAGCGCCTGCAATACTAGAGGCATCACGCACGCGTTCCCGACCCCGGACCCCTAATGTCCAAATGATGTGGGAGGAAATTGCCCATACTCACGCAGTTAGGGCTATCTTTGTGAAAATAGGACGCTGCTGCCCATCCCCTAGCTTTTTTCCACCTATGATTTACCTATCGCTTGATAATTTAGATATTATGTAAGAGGCCATATTTCACTACCTACCTTGACTTTAACGCATTGTTGATATTAAGATCACATCCTTATCCACAGATCGCAATTTATTCACTTTATGTGCCCTTAATATTAAGGGTCAAATAAAGGTTAACCATAATTTTCCCATTATTTTCAAAATTATAAAAGTTGATCAGATTCTTGATTAATCTGTTTTTAATAATTGCTGTTCACGACTGCTTTTAACCGACTTTAAAAAAAGAAAGAGCTCTTAGAAAATTTGGTTCTTTTTTAATGAACCTCAGAACCTCAGACATTTATAAACCGATTTAAAAAAATATTTTTTATTTGATAGGATGTCCATTGAGATTGACCCAATAGACATTTCATCAGAATCTGTTCTGTAGGTTGGTTTTTAAATCAAAATAACTGGAAAAAATATGTCAAGTAAAGGCAATTGCGAACTTCCAGTTTACGGTCACTAGATTCTAGTGACCTCTAAGACAATATTCGAGTGACTAGAATAGTCACTTGATGTCGGTTTTTTTGTAAACTTTTTAAAACGTATTGTATATTTTTGTACCTATCATCTTGATACGGAAGGCCATCTGCCGGTTCATCTCACGGTTTCTGAACGAACCGCCTCAAGGGAAAGAGAAACCAACCTGCTTCGAAATTCGAAACCTGTTTGACTTTTTGCTTTTACCCGTACTACAGTGCTAACAATAGTTAGTATACTACTGACCCGCATTTGTTCGTACTGAGTATTGTTTATTCTGCGCAGCGGTCGTCGACGCTAGAGCTTTTTGTGAAATTTCCACTTTTCAAATACTTTCGATTTCGTTCGACTGTGAAAGAATTTGATTTTTATTTGTGGCCAGTATTGTTCCTGCATGTTCGTATAAGTGATTTGACTTATGTAGTGCAGTGGCCCCCACCCGATGGACCGATGCCATTTTAAAGGTTGCGGGAAGTCGGTGGATGGAAATGGAAATGGCATATGTCCAGCAGTGGACTTCTACAGGTTGTTGATGATGGTGATGACTTATGTAGTACCTACCTATGGATAAAAAAAGAGTTGTTGCAAGTTCACGGGAACCTGTATTGTGAAAAGCGGATGCTACAAAGTTTTTTCATGCATTGTAGGTTTTTTAATACCAATAACATTTCAATTAATTTAACAAATTAAGAATTCGCGCGTGATGCCTCTGTATAGGCTACGGTTACCACATACATACCAACAGATTGTCTGAAACCTTAGTTTTAGGTATTAAAAAAAAACATGCCTGGTTTCTGTCAAATCAAGTCATCAAGTATCTTGTTGTCAGATACATAGATTAAGGAGCCGCTCCGTCAGATAGGTGTGGCTACGAAAAATGCGGTTTCACTCTCAAGTCGGCTTATGACCTCAATATCTTGAATGATTGCTGTTTGCGCACCTCTGTTACGTTATTTATACATCTTTATTTGGACATTACTTACGTATACTGCTATGAGAAATTCAAATTACAATATTATTTAAATTAAAACAAAACTGTTAAGACTGGCCTCATAGCTCAGTTAGTAGTAACTCTGCCTTCTGCGCTAGAGGTCGCGGGTTCGATCCCCGCACTGGACAAACATTTGTGTGATAAACACAGATGTTTGTTCTGTGTCTGGGTGTTAAATATGTATCTATTATGTATATCAGTCTCTGGTACCCATAGTACAGGCTATGCCTAGTTTGGGATCAGTTGACCGTGTGAATATGTCCGGAATATTTATTTATTTATTATTTAAGATACCTATTTTGAAGTTATTTTGTAGTGCGATCCCTGCTACAGGACAAATGTTTGCATGATCTGCAAATATTCGTTCCGGGTCTGGGTTTTGCGGTACCATGGTACTCGTAGTTTCTGATACCCACAAGACAGGGAATCCTAGTGTGGGGTCAGGAATATGTAGGTATTTATGTTAATGTTGGGTGTTATTTATATATTTTATTTACTATGTATACCTACTTATTTCCTCCCAAGATAAATATAAAAGTAGGATAGGATATAAATAATATTTTATTCCCTTGATTTGTAAGTGTGTATAGTGTAGTGAACTTTGTATATTTTAATGGGTATTTATTGTCTGTGTGTCGCTTAGTTCTGACCTAATGTGCCGTTACAAATAAAAACTTTTTCTTTCTTTCAAATACTTATATTAAAAATAAATATCCAGAATTCCTTCCTACTACATATTTGAATTATAACAAACAAAATGCAAATTGATCTATTTTTCTCGTCAAAGCCACTGGCCTCGCGAAAGTGTTCGAAAAATTGGCGAATCTCCATAATCGATTTCATGTACTTGACATTCAACTCAGCTGATTTAAAAAGGCGATGACCAAAAATTTACTCTACCGCTTTAGAACTAAGATTTCTTTTACAACAAAAGAAATCCTAATTACTATGCGACATTGATCGTCGCGGCGCGGTTTTGACTACGATCTGTTTTCACGTTTCAAATTTCGAATGCGTGTGAACTGATCGTCGTCGGATCGTGTTTTTTTTTAAATTTCGCTTTTTTTTCATTGATTTTATTCTAAGAAAGTATGTACTTACAATAAACAAAACACCGATTAGAACAATACTTAGTCCCCAAACTCTTTTGCCTCGTAGAGCCCTTGGCATGTTTTTCGGTTTGGCTTAGGGTCTCAGCCAAACGGAAAAACAAGCCAAGGGGTCTACAAAGCAAATTAAATTATCCACCATAACTCACAATAATAGAATATTCATCATCATCATCATTTCAGCCGTACGACGTCCACTGCTGAACATAACCTCCCCCACAGACAGAGCTAAATTCCTTATCATGTGGGGGGATTTGCCCATACTCACCACGCTGGGCATGCGGGTTGGCGAGCGCAGTTAGAGCTATCGTTATTAAAACGAGGGTCGCTGCTGCCCATCCCCTAGCTTTTTCCCATTAGTCGCCTCTTACGACATCCGCGGATAGGTAGATATGGAGGGGCCTATTCTTCAGCCGGGGCCACCACGGCCATCATAGAATATTAGTAGGTACTTAATAACTATTTCATTTTTGCGAATTCATCAACTATCGTGGATCTAGTTGCATCTCGTAGACCCAAATTTGCTTTTCGCTCTCAGACTCCTTGGGTCTCGCCGCCGACCCCTAGGGGTCGATATTGACCGCTTTAGGAATCACTGGATTAGAATCTCAAGGCGTTTTTAAATTAATTTAATTTCAAACCTTATTTAGTCCAGTCATCTTGCAATCACATACCATTTCGCATTGCACTTGCAATTATTACAAAATGATGTTACAAACCGTAAAATATTTTACGTTTTGTGACTAACTGTGGGCATTGGAAATCACGTGTGCTGAATTGAGTAAGTAAATATGACGCGTCATTCGATAATCATCCTTAATGTGGCGAAGAACAATTCAAAGTAACTTTTACATAAGAATGTATGTTTGTGTTGTATGAAACGCCAATTTGTATGACAACATAACCAGTAACATAAGTCTGTTTCGCGCTTGTTAAAGCGTGAGCCGTGAATGCAACGTGGAATTATCACATCGCCGTGAGAAAAGGTTTTTTTGACGAAATGCGATATTGAAATTCTATTTTTGAATTTAGGACTTTCACTTGATGTCGCGGGGTCAATGTGACCACGGTGTATTGATTTGAATTTGGAATAGTGAATTTCTTTTTATTGTTGTTCAAACTTAAAACCACAACAATTTGTAAAGTTTTCTATTTGAGTGAATTCAGTAACGTTTTTGAAGATTGTCCTACTTTTAAAATAATTGATAAAAAGATCTCAAAAAGCAACGTATACTTACCAATATACAACCAAAGTAGGTATACCGAGGCACTTGTTTACGTTGTAAATTAGTTTCATTTTGTTAGTAGCTTCCGTAAAGTTCGCGCCAATCTAGGTACTTATTCCAAATTTAAAAACCGATTTGTTCAAAAACCTTGCTCTGTTTTCAAGCCATTCAGAATAATTATCTCTTAAATAACTGCAGGTATCATTATGCTAATAGGATACTAAAGTCCCATTTCCCATCTATTGTTCGTCTACGTCCCATGGGACCGAAGAATGGCCTACAATCGGCTGGGGCCTTGTCAAGTTTATTTGTAATAACAGGTTGTAGTGAAAGTGAGTTTTAATAATACGGTTTTTGAACGCAACTCATTATTGCAAAAAAGTTGACCTTGGTTAGATTTGGGTTCTAAAGGAACTTCAGGCTGCTTAGTTATATGAATCTAGATCAAATAAATAAAAAAAAATCCGGCCTTATCATTATCAATTTATCACACACGGTTAACTGATCCAAAACTAGGCAAAGCCTGTACTATGGGTATTGGGTACCAGAGACTGATTTCAATAATAGATAAATATTTAACGCCCAGACACGGAACAAAACATCTGTACCTACCTATTTATCACACAAATATTTGTCCTGTGCGAGAATCGAACCCGCAACCTTTAGCGCAGAAGACAGAAGATTTTTCTTCGTCTTTTTACGCGTGAATTGGTGGAAGGGGTCCCGTCACAGGTCATGGGTTCGAATCCAATCGTGAACCAATAGATTTTCCATTGGAAAAATGTATGTGCTACCTACTTGTACTTTCAGCAAGTAGTACTTTTTAGTTTTTTAATCGTCATTTTAAAAATAAGTAGGTACATCTAGTATGTGGAGGAAGTGGAGTACAAATCAAGGAAAGGCACAGAAAGTTTAGGTAGCAGAAGCCTCCTCTTAACCAAGGCCTTATATCACACTGTTGTGTAACACCCCCTACACCGTGTGAAGGAAGAACCACTTCCGAGTATTCAATGGAGCTTATCGCTGGAGATTTTGTAACTGGCACGCGTGGATAATCTATTTGGTGTAATAGTGGTCACATAATTAAAATGTTGTTATAAAATTTCACCCTCTTTCTAGGCAGTAGGGTAAATAGGCTGGTTGGCCTTGTGGGAGGCACCTCGACTTTCGATCCGAAGATCGTTGGTTCAAGTACCTACTGGTGCAATAAAAATGCATTTCAATTCGGGTCGTGTTCTCAAACCCTGGTTTGAGCATTTTGGTATTTTTCAATCAAAGTGTTGGTTTTTTTTTCAGAACATAGCAACAATTCGACCTGATTTTTTGCATTTTATTTAACGATCTTTTTATAACTTTATGAATATTAAAGTTGTAGCACATTCTGTTTTTCATCATTTTATGATACTCTCCGTCTTTACATTCCGTTTTTTTAGTTATTTTTAACTAAAAAAAACTCACTTAGCATTCAACGACTTTTGCGTGCATTTAATTATATTTAGAAATGTTAGCCATAAATATTTTATACCTATGAAATTCATAATTTCGATAGGTCCTCTGTTTCGCATGACAGTTGACTAACACTAGGCCTAGGTTATCTGTGGTGTATCTGTGGTTTCTATTATTTGTCTATGCCGCAATGGCCGAACTGTATTTATGACTAAGGATAGTCGGAAACATATGATAAACAAGGTGATTCATAGTATCCCCCACAAATGAAAATTCCCCCCACATGATAGAAAGAGCGTTCCTATCATGTGGGGGGAATTTTCACATGAGCACCATGGGCACGCGGGTTGGCGAGCGTAAGAGCTATGGTTGTTAAATAGGGGACGCTGCTGCCTATTACTTAGCTTTTTCCCTGCTGGACATAGGTTCAGCAGACTTCCTACGGCTGAAACGATGGTGATGAAGATGATAAAAAGGCCATAAACAGCTGATTCAAAAAAGTGAGTTTGAAATGACCTACAATTGTATCTTACAGCATTTTAATGTTACTCAATTTATCAGAACACAATATAAGCACGAGAGAGCGAATATGATCCTTATCCGTCACACCAAACAAGGTCGTCAACATAGAACGAGAAAGCCTATCTATAATATAGGACCTGTATTTTCTCTGTCTAAATTCCACAATATAAACTCTACCACCTGCACAATACGGATTAAAACAGCCTGCCCATTGCAACTTGCTCGCTGTAGGTAGGTACCCATTATTCAGTCTGCCCAAGTATTTCGTAAAATTATGTATTATTGTACATAGTCGGTCGCATTTTTATAAGGATCAAATTGTTGGAATCCAATGTGCCAAGCGTGGTAAGTATGGGCAAATTCCCACATAGGAAGCCATTCTGGAAATCTGTGGGGGAGGCCTATGGCCAGCAGTGAAAGAAAGAAAGAAAATACATTTATTTTGGTCACATACAAGAACAGCACAAACTAATATGAAAAAAACAGACACTACAAGCAAGGTACAAAGAGGTTAGAAACAAGACAAACAAAAGTAGATAGGTATTAGGTAAGTAGATAGGTAGATAGCAGTGGACATTCTGCGGCTGAAATGATGATGTTGATAATTAATTGGTCATCCCTTTTTTGCCACAGGAAAAAGCGAATCCTTTATGCTTGGGTATTTGCTCGAAGATCTGGCGGCCAAGAATCTCTCACAATGTTGTAAAAATGTTGTAACCAATGTGTCATCAGACTCAGACGAATGTTGTGCAAGTAATTGTCAGCATCCTCAGTGGGTAAATCGTGAGATTTTACTAGATTCGGAACGGTTTCTTATTTGATTGTGAAAATGCCTAATGTAGAGCATGCTACTTGAGGAGCAACAGTTCAGTTGAAGGTTAAGTGCCTTGACATATTCGACAATTTTCACCCGCGGCTCCGCTCGAGTAGTATAAACTAGCCTATTTGCTATTCCAGACTATAATCTATCATTGTGCCAAATTTCATCCAAATCCGTTGAGCCGTTCGGGCGTGATTGAGTAACAAACATCCATCCATCCGTCCGTCCAAACTTTCGCAATTCTATTAGTAGAAGGTAAGACTAGCTTCAGCCCTTGGTTTGCGTTTCAAGTTACAACGTTACAAATAGCAGGTGCAGTGCTGTGCGTCGTACAAGAACCTCACCTACTAACATAGTTCAGTGCTGCGTCTCCCTCACACGCGGAAGTGTTGTTGTTGTCGTCTCGCTTCCGCACGCAGCTTTTTATCCTACATTGCACTTTTCTCGCAAAAGTTATTCATGGCCCAATTCAAACGAAACCTCTAGCGGAAAAACAGGCCCACATTGAAATAATTATTTTATTTTATTAGTATTAGTACTTGGTTAATACATTTTCAATTCGCCCATACCCATCAACTTTGAGTAAGGTAAGTGACAGTCTTAGAGATTTGAGGTTCAAATTCGTGTTAAAATATTCCTGACAAGCTTGTATTTGAATGGCAGGTAAGATACGTACGACATCGTTGGCGAAGCAGGCCCCTCCCACCCGATGGACCGACGACATTTTTTTATTTATTGTATTCATGTAGGTATTGCATTGTTAGACTTTTTGTACACCGCCGCCTTATTATATATGTTTATCCTGTCCATCCAAAGGTTGTCTGGAAGTTATCGCTTTAAGCGATAAGGCCGCCCATTGTACGTAATATTTTTTGTGTCTCTCTTTGTTATATGTTTCTTTGTGTACAATAAAGAGTTTATAGAAAGAAAGAAAATTTATTTATTTGACCCACAACGCAGTAAGTAGGTAGGTAGGTAGGAAGATACAACGAAAAAAAAATACTTAAACCTAGTAATACAAAAAAAAAACACAATAATAAAAACAAAAACATGTAGGTAGGTGAGGCGGTAGGTAGGTTGAGTAGGTATGCGTTGTGTGGGGCAAATGGGTCCCGTCTCAGCATAAAGCTGCACCAAACATAATATGTACGGTGCGGCGCTGGTTTTCAGACGAGGCCTAGGCGACGTGACGTGACGAACATCAATAAACATAATATTTATAGTAGGTATGTATTAATAAATGGATAGTTATATTATATATTCTATGTAGGTACATAGTAGATATATTATATAAAATAATAAGTAGGTAGATATATTATTATATAAAGAAATTTATTGCGGGCTATATTGGTAGACTTGGTAGTACATAGTGGTGCTGAAACAGAAAAAATAATAACACGCAGTGCGTTGGTAATTTAGACGGACCGCGCTCATTACCTTTGGCAAGCATAGACTGAGGAAAAGAGGAGCTTTATCTATCTATCTATTAATAAAAAAAACACCAATGAGCTTACAGAACGATCCAAAGCGCCCAAATGTTACTTTAAAAATCCATATAGATAATTAAATACAGTAAAAGTTGCGGGCAGGCAGTCGGTGGATGGAAAAGCCTCACGACCATTCGATGGAACTCTGGGGAGGTCTATTTCAAGCAGTGGACTTCTTGAGGCTGATAATGAAAACGTCAGTAGAGCCCCGGAAATTATTTTTCAATTTTCTATTTGAATTTAGAACGCTCACTCATCAGTCTTCATTCTGAATTCAAATTGAGACCATCCAGTCCGTAGACTAATTTAAAATGATCGGCCTGAACGGTCTCATTTTGTGGCATCCTAATCAATTTCTATGATTAGGATGCCACAAAATGAGACCGTGCAGAATGAGGTGCGGAATAATTGCTATTTTGACAGTTCCATGCGTGTAATTAACTTGGCTCAACTGCTAAGAATTTAAAAACAAACAAAACAAATAGGAACTCTTTACGCGCCGAAATATAGATGAAAATTGAAAGATTACCTAAGTACCTACCTAATAATTGTTTGACCTAAAATGTCATGTACAAATAGGATTTGCAAAATTAGTACGCATGCGTTTTGAAATGTCTGCCGTAACACCGTTGAATTAAAGTTTAAATTGTATTGTTAACAATACAATTTAAAACAAGAAAAAAACCATGTAGACCATAATAATATTAAGCTCTACATGTTTTTTTCTTAGTTTGTAACAATTTCAAGGGCCTGAGCACCTGGTAATCAGGCACGTCAATACAGGAATAAACACCTTTTTTTTAGTTTTTCCTAAAAAATAAATTTCATTTAGTATTAATTTATGAACATAATTATCTGTTCTACGGTGAAAAGGTAAAAGATATAGCTCCGCCAATTTATTATCCGTCAGTGTTCTATAAACGACCCATTAATCTACAGAACCCTAGTTTTCACTGACATAGTATGTGGTAGGAAGTCGAGCTACAATCTATGGCACGCACAACGCATAATGATTGTGCGTGCCATAGATTGTCAACAGCATACATACTCTATGCTATGGTAAGTAGGATCGCAATGGGTCAGCGGATATACCATAGAGCCAACCTGTACCTCTATAAACGTGAGCGCCTTTTTCGGCGGGAAATCGGGTCAACTTGGGTGTTCGATTCTTGAATCAGGGTTTTCGATTTGATTGTATAAATGCGTGTTTTATTACTGGCCAGTAGGATTGTTCATGCTCGGTCAGTAGGGGATCGCTCCGAACTAGCGAACATACTAGTTGGGTCATCTAGTACTATTAGTACATTAGTTCTGCATGTCCCGGACAAAATTACAATGTCTCCATCTCGTCTCGGCTCTTTCAGTCATTGTTCTCAGTCGTTCCCATAACGAAGACTGAATAATATGGTTTTTCATTCATTCTGACAGATCAATCAATAAATAACAGGAATAACGGAACGAACGTTATTTTCAATTCTGAGTTTCAACTTTCTATCGGACTTCGTTCGTAAAGCAAGAGCGTCGTCAAAGTCAAAGTAAAAGTCAAAAGGCATTTATTTCAATAAAATCACTAGGATCACTTTGAAACGTCTTAGAAACTAGGTGAAGCTATGCCTGTTCCTCGCGACCAAGCCTAGAAGAAACATGCAACAAACACGGATTGGTGCCTCCGAAGTATCCTCCATATCACCTGGGAGGACAAGGTGACGAATAAGCGCGTCCTGGAGATCGTTCAGCTACCCAGTTTCACCACCTTGTTAAAGGAGAGACGCTTACGGTGGCTGGGTCACGAACACCGCATGGAGGAATCACGCCTTCCAAGACGAGTTTTGTTGGGTGAAATAGCTAAAGCAAAGAGACCAAGAGAGACGTAACATCTTTCAACATACCTCACAATAACTGGGAAGAGCTTGCTGATGATAGGCTTGGATGGCGAAAGTCGTTGAAGGATGGTCAAAAATACCATGGCCAGACCTGGTTCGCCTGCCTGGCAGCCAGAGGCAAAAAACGGCACGCAAGCGACACCTATCCATCAATCACATCATTCACCTGCGTGAGTTGTGGCCGCGCTGTGGGCTCACGCATCGGCTTGTACAGCCATCAGAGAAAATCTTTAACCCGATCCATCTCAGACACTGCTTGAATCGTCTGCAACAGACGTAGAGGCCAATGATGATGATGAATGAGATAGAGAACTCAGCGTGTTTTGTACATTGCTTATGTTAGTTTTTTTGTTACAGAAATAAACGACGAAGCTGTAATCGAATCTTCGAGAATAAAAAGGGAGGGTGTTCCAGAAAACAGGGGTAAGTCACTGTCTTGCTTGTTATTTTAAGTATTTTGTATAAAAAAATAGCCTGCCAAAATTCAAAAACCACTTTATTTCTAATGCTGGGGCCACATTATCGGGATTTGGCGAATCGCTTTCTTCACTATTGAGTGATGAATTTTAATTCTTAGCATGATGATACTGTGGCCCTGGCTTTTTAATATTTATTGTATCTCTGATTTCTAAATATTTCTTGTTAACGAAAAAGTCTAAAATTGTGGAATTTTGATGTTTTTCCCCTAAAATTGAGTTATTACGAGACAAAGTTATTTGCGGTCAATATCATACAATGAACTATGCGAGCGACCGCAATATATATGTTTGTCACTTCCTACACTTGGAATGTTGATTTTCTTCCCGTGTGCTACGGAAATCCCAGTTTTCGCACTGACCGACTTTATTCACTGAAAAAACACTATGCAAAAGCCATCTGTGTTGAGTTCAAATCAGTTCAAACTTAATTATGCAGCATCGTCGCTCGCGTAATACTCCAAAAATGTTTAGCCTTAGTCACTTTAAGGCTCTATATCCATGATCTAACCAACCAACAGACGAACAAACACACTTTCGCATTTATAATGATATTATTATTAAGAAACGATAGCAGGCATCTATTGAATCTTACAATGTAGTTAAAAACAGTAATTTCAATCAGTATTAAGAAATATCACTAATTTTTTACCTATTATTTCTTTATGGTTTACTTTTATTTAAGTATGTTTTTATATTATATTTGTAATTGTCATCTTTGTTTGATTAACTCTTTTGTATAAATATTTCTCTTTTAGTTTCTACCAAAGAACTCTCTAAGCCTGTTATTCAAAAGTCCAGTTCATCGTCTATATAAATTGAGCCTTGGTTTAGCGTTCTTTCTCTCTATTTTAAATCATAAGTCAAAATGTCAATAGTTTATTTCAATAAAATCACTTTGAAGCGTCTTAGAAACTAGGTAAATCTGCGTGTTGAAAGTTAAAAAGTTAAAATCGAGGCTCAACTTTTGAGGTCTAACCTGACTTTTGAATACTGGGGTCAAACTACTGCTGTCAAACAAAGACGATTTTACACTTAAGCTGTACAAACTAGTGCTAACACGCATCGCGTCTCTATTAGCGTCTATATCTATATCTTCTTATCCTCGTAGCACCATTTTCGTACAAGCGTTAGTTTCTAGAACATAATATAAAAAACTCGACATTTTTCCCAAGATGGTAGACAACCTCTTAGATCTCTGAACAAGCAGATCCTTGAAGATGTCTAAGGGGAATAGCCAAAGGCACGTTTTTTTGGCACATGCTCAAAGTTTTAGATTTTTCCTTCATCGTTTTATATGAACTTATTTTGTTGTTATTTTATCTTAATTTTTCTTGTTGAGTTTGTAAGAAAATAGGTGCTATTGGGGCCTCTTAATGTATTGCATTATTAATTGTATGTTTTTCTTTCTCTTTCATCTAATCCTCGGGCCGTGGAACAACGGACTGTATATTAAACGCACCTCGATCCCTTCCAATGACGATGACAATGACACTGACTGCGATGACCCAGACTTGACAGTGCTACTAGTGAACCAGAAGAATGAGTACAACTCGAGAGTCGGCAGGTACCACCAGGTGAAACCACTGATCGGTCTACTGACAGCCACAACGAGGACTTTCATCCAAGATGGGGTGACCACGGAATTCGCGACGCAAATATTAGGCACTACGTTGGACAATGGCCGCATATACGCGCAGTTACTAACGAAATCGTCCTTAGTTTTGTATAGTAAGCAAGGGAGCGCAGATGATCCTGTTGTAGTACGCCCCACTCGTATTCATTCCGATTTCGATGGCCAATGGAATGTCAAGCAAGACCTAGGTTTCATAGACCCGGAGAAGTTTGTTCTCAAAAATATCGATTACTTAGCGCCTAGTAGTAGCTTAGTTTCAGCCGTTTACCCTAGCAAACCTCCCCAAGATAGCTTCCAACCTTGGAATCCCCCGAGTCAGTTTGATAACAATCAAATAAACGAAGAACCCGTGGGGCGTAGAGTGCAACAGTTTAAAGAAATTCCCAGGTTCATTCAAAATGAAGTTGATGGTCCGGTCATCGAAAACGAGAAGAAAGTAGAGTATATCGTAGAGCCATCTATTGCACAAAATGTTAATTCTTTGCACAGACAAAGTAAAGCATATGAACCGGTTACAGAACCTATAAATAATTCTGAAGAAAAAGACTTGCCAATCGAGCCTAGTGTAGTTAAAGTTAAACCCGATTTCGAATTACCAACGTTTACGATTAAGAATGAGTTCTCGCCAATATTTTATTACATTGACAATGTAGAATCAAAGCGGGTTCAACCGCAGACACCGCAACAAATGAAAACCCCAAAAAAGCTGTTTGGGCAAAAAAGCGAACCGAGACCAAAGAAAACTTTTACATACGAGGGCTTTGCTGATTTCACGACAGTCGTTGGCGACACTGTTATTATATTTACCCCTAACACAAATATACCTCGACCCCAAAACCCAGAAGAAGTAAATGTCTTTCCATCAGCCATGCGTGCTGATAAGCTAGGCACTAAAATCACTTTCCTTTCTGCTGATATTCCTTTAGCTACAGCCACCTACAAAGTTCAAGAGAAAACGCCGGCCTCCGCAATTCCTACACCTGCAAAAGTAGATAACATACCCGAGGATAAGGATGACCTTATTGAGAGACACAATAAAGCAGAATATGAACTCGATGATACCGTGCCTTATTCAGTAAGCGAGCCAAAATGGGAAGACATTAGAAATAACTTTGACTTGAACATGGACGTAATTCAGCCATCTGAATTCCCTATTTCTTCAACTGAAAACACGCGGCTTACAGATGATTTAGGAGTTCTACCCATTCAGGAATATAGTCCACAGGCTACTCCTATACTGAATAGTCCCATGATTCATTTATCACCAACTAATACTTTTATTGAAAAAGTAACGGAATCTGCAGTAACAGAGGATATGACCGAGTTGTTTACTAATTCTGAAGAAGAAAATGAAAATACAGCAGCTGAAATAACGGAAAAACCAGAGGAAGAAGAAGAAGAAGAGGAAGAGACTACACAGGAAATTGAGACTGGGATTGCCACAACGACAGAAAGTGGGCATAGTGAAGAATTTTCTGAAGAAATAGAAGGGACAACCGAATCTAAAAAATACGTTAACCTAGACACTGAACACGATATTCATGCAGATGTTATTTGCACGGATGGTCTTGAAACACAGTACACAATGACAACAGAATACAAAACGCTAACGTATTTGACAACCTACTTTATACCTTTGGAAAGCACTGAAACTACAACTTCAATAAAATCTGATGTTGTTGTTGAAAGTAATGTTGGCTACCTTACAAACGTTGTCTGCAAAACTGAATTCATTGAACCAACGGCAGTGGTAAGTGTTGATGTCAATTACTCTGTACATAAAAACAAAAAGACACAAGAGCATGTCTCTGAAGAACCTGTGACTACGCCTCCAGCTGTAATCGATATAGTTACTGAACAAGCAAAGACAACTGATCTAGAACCAGAGGTGACAACTATTCAAGATCAAGAAAAGAGTGTAGAAATTGAATACACAGATTTTGAAAGCAATAAGGACGAGAAGAGTGAAGAGGTAGAGGAAAAAGATCCGACCACATCAACTACGACAGAAAGTTCTACAACAACACAAAGTCATGTTGAAATTTCGGTAAGCACTGAACAAACAACCACTACTACTGAAAAGCCCGTATCTGAAGAAGAAGAGTCTGAGAATGAGATAGATGTTATTTACAAAACTCTTTACACTACTTACACTTACTTTACCACTTTCTTCGGTGAAGCAACGTCAAGTGTTGCTAGTCATAAGTCAGTGGTGACTAACATTTTGACATCCACTATTGATCTGTCTAAATTGGACCCATCTTTGTTGGGAGCTTTCAATAAAGATGAAATAGCCCCATCAAATGTCGGAATCGGCCGCCCAACAGAACTGTTTGTCAATAGTATTATTGATCTTGTAAAGAACAAGGATGTTATCGAGTCCGTTGAAGCAGTCGAGTCATACAGTGCTCAAACACCGACACCGTCTTTGGGAGATGACGTTATTGCTGGTATAAATCCTGACGCCGTCAAAACTTACTTCACAACATACACATTCTTTACGACCATATATGTTGGTAGCGATGCAAACGTGTGTAGTAGAAGCGAAGTTTATACAAATTATGTAGGCCCTGATGAACTAATTCCAACAAAAACTAATCCCTTAGTTGAGAATACTAAAGTTCAGTTTGACTTCAGAAATTGCAAGCAAGTTAAACGAGAACAACCTGCTGATTCAGAAGCAGAAGACAGTTCTTCAATGGTTAAGAGTGTATCTATGCAGCAGAGTAGCGAACAAGTTGTGAAAGTTAAAGAGGTGGTAAAGATCGAGCCAGAGGAGATACCACAACCGACACCAATTGAAGTAGACATGTTGTTCAGTGTAGACTCTAACCCCATAGAATCTGAAAACTCTTACGTAACTGACGTCAAATCTTCGTCTTCTAAAGGCGAGAGACAGTATTTAGATAGTAATAACATTTTAGACGATCAGATAAGTTCAGAGAGCAATATTGACGAGATTATGCCATCACCTACGCTTCTCTTACAAACAAGTTACACAACCTTTACATATTTTACAACAATGTATATTGGCAAAGATTCAAGTAAAGTTAAAAGTCACTTAGAGACAATAACGAATGTAGTTACGGAAACAATTATGCCAAACAAAGAACCCGAAGATGAAAGTAATCTTCCGATCACTTATTACACAACTTTCACTTATTGGACTACGCTGTACAAAGATAAATCAACGTCAATCACTAGCCGTGAAGAAATAGTGTCCAATGTTGTAATACCATCCGTCCAATTGACACCTTCAATCAGCCCAATTGATACCACGCCTATTGATATCGACAGCGTATTACCGCCTAAGGACTTGGAAGTTGAAATAAAACCATCGCTCATAGATGATAGCTTAGAAGCAGATGATGGAAAGGCTACATTCTACACTACTTATACTTACTTCACAACGTTCTATGCTGGTAACACGTCTCAAATCAGAAGCAGCTTAGAAACAGTTACCAATATTGTAGAAAACAGTAAAATAGTAGAAGATAACCAAATTGCTAGAAAAGTACAGTCAGGATCTGATGTCAAAAATCTGATTCAAGACAATGGTGAAAAGCTTTTAATAGCACCAACAGTAGTCAAAGAAGCAATAACACCAACTAAACTGCCTGATATCTCTTCCGCATCACCAACTGTCCTATTGGGAACATACATAGACAATTTGTTCGCAGAAGTGAAGCCAGCTTCTCCAGAACCAGAGAAAAAAATTCTGTTCTCTCAAGTAGCTGTCATATCCGGAGACTCAAAAGTAGTAACGAGCGATAATAAAACTTTGGATACTGAAAATAACACTTCTGCATCTACCACAACTACTACTGAAGATTCTAAAATAAGTCCTACACCGGAAGTTATTGAAAGTTCAGAAGCTGAACCAGAACCAACAACCGAAAAGTTTGACGATGACGATGCAACAAACAAAAAGAAATCACGGCTTACATTCACACCTAAGAAGGCGTCGGTGATTCCAGTCATTATTCCATTTGCATCGAGGAATAGGCCTACTTTTGTCCCGAAACGCGTGTCACCAGCGAGCGGTGCAATAACAATTTCACGTCAAGATGCAACACCAACGATTACTGCTACACCAACATTGAAATCAGCTTCTAGGTCTTCCAGTTTTAACGGAAACAGAAAGATAAATGCGGCTGCCCCTGGACCTAGTTCTGGCAAGAGAGTTTTCGGTCGCAATAGCGTCTCAAACCCATCAGCAAATGTGCCAGTAGCTTCAAGAGTAGGCAACAACGGAAGAAGCGCTATCCAACCCGCATCTAAAAGAACAGGATTCCGGTCTAGCGCATTACGGAGCAACAGCGCTGATTACATAAGCAGGTCAGCGGTTCCTCGAATCAGACCCTCTGCTTCATCTCGACTGCAGTTCGGAAGAAGTAGTATTAGGCCGTCTGCCTCGATAACGTTCCCACCCCAAGATCAGAATGAAGATGGTGAAACCCACGGAACTCAACAGGATGAGACTGCCACAGAACCTTTTGATGAGGCACCCGAAGCTCCAACTAGAACCACCAATAATCCTCTATTTAGGTTCAGAAGACCACCAGTGGCGAGACAGCCCGGTACTCCATTTGTACCGCGGACAACTACCCCTGCTTCAAGAAGACCAGCGGTAACCCCTAGAGGTAGAATTACAAGCACTACCAGAAAAGTAACTACCAGAGCAACTACAAACCCATTGTTATCATTGCGTAGACAAAGGACAAATGCCTTATTCCCAAGAAGAAATCTATTTAAACAGCCGGAACCTGAGCCTGAAGAAGAGGTAGTGGAGGAAGAGGAAGAAATATTGGAAGGAGAAGAATTTGAAGAAGACAATGATTATGATTCATCAGACAGAAAAGAGCGACAAGTAGAAACACCATCCACAGTTGCACCTAAAAAAAGCAACGTTGTTCAGATAAGGCCGTTCGGTTTTAGAAGACGTTCAAAAAGACAGGTTGATTATGGTAGCAGAAAGTATTCAAACTTCCGAAGACCAGGATTAAAGACTACTCGCAAACCGGATCCTGAACCAGAGACTGAAGCGCCCTCTACGCCAAGGCAGACGACCAGAGTAGGCCGTTACAACCCTCGTCTCACAGCCAACTCTAGAACCACCACTGCTAAATCTGTTGCCCAGAAGGCGTCTCCCAGGCAATCGTTTATTGTTAGAGGAGAGAGCAGGACGACCACATCTGCTCCTGCTTACAGAAGGGCAAAAACAGGTCGGACATTAGCTAGAACAACAACGACAGCATCAAGGCCAAAGGCTCCCCGTCTCAGTAACTCCAGAGCAGCAAAGCCCCGATCCAGCACAACCAGAAACACTCGAACACGCACTACAACTAGCAGAGCTTCAAGCAGACAGAGAAACTCTTACGAAAGTCACAGCGGTGAGAGATTCAATAACCACAACCACATTCTGAGCGATGGAAAAATAACAATCACTCACCAAATCCCAACCGAAGTGACCATTCCTATTTATAATGGGAAATTCACAGAGTACAAAAACGTCTTATCCGCTACACCTAGAATTGACATCCTAAATCTCAACCAAGTGGCAACATCCGTAGGGCCTTTAGGACAACCTCAATTGGTACTCATTGACGAGTCTACTGAGCTGGCTGAAAACGGAGCAACAAAAATAATAAAGTACATTCTTCACGAAACGCCAACTACTACGGCAATTTTTACTCCAACCACAATCAGAGGACGAAAAACGTCTTTTGCCCATATCATCCCCAGCACTATTTACAACGTTGAAGCTGTGACTCAAACTCTAGCACCGGAGATCAACTCTAATGTCCCACTAGCCAACTTGCTTTTGTCCCAACTTCTACTCGGTAACCAGCAGCCAGCAATCAACCCTCTCCTTGCGCTACAGGGACAGGGCTTGATACCGCAGCAGCAAGTTGCGCCTACTCCCGTCACGGAGTACAAAACGCGAACGACGACTTACGTGACCACCGTCATTGACAATAGAGAAACAGTTTTGGCTATAACCTTCAAAGGCAGACCCATCCAAACCACCATTGTTGACCCAACAACAAATATAATTACTGCTACAGAATTCATAACAGATACGATTGTCACTACTCCTACTGTTTTAGCTCAAGCTCCTCAATTCAATTCTCTACTCATACAGCAACTCCTTCAGCAACAACAACAACAACAGCAGCAACAATCTATCCTACAATCAGCTAATCCCCTTCTTGGATTAGGCCTGGCCCAACCTGATTTAAATCTAAATAACCTGAATCAAGTACAAAATAATTTAAATAATGACATTTATAGTAACAGCCCCAAACCTAACATTCTATCTGACTTTAATAGTAACGAAGATTTTTCTGAAGATGTTCAAGAAATTGAGGAAGACACTCCTCCACCACAATCTCCCCCATCTAGATCTAGAGCTAGGGCTAGGGCACCCAGGCCTGCACCGGCCCCTGCAAAATTGACAAGCATAGTGACATTATACGTTTCTGGTAAACATCCTGGTGAATTCAGCACAGTATTATCAACTGTGATATCTGATGATACTCAGGTTGTTAGGAAACGTGAGGCCATATATTACGAAGATGTCAAAGTTTCCCCCTCGATTCTGCCAACAGTTGATGAGCTTTTTGGTTCTCAAGTTGATAGTGCAAGAATAATTGCTGACACAGAGACTTCTGTAGACAACTCCTCTGATGAAAATCAAATAGAAACACAAAGTCTTGAGAGTATAGTAGGAGAAATAAGCCGACATATTAAATACGACGCGTCGCCGACGTACGTCCTGGAAGCAGCAAGCCCATCTGCCATTAGATATATTAAACAAAGCGCAGTCGATGATGTCTCGTGAAACAAAAACGAACGATTAGGTGTATAAAATAATGATAATAGTTATTTATTTACATTTTAATCATAGTATAATAACTATGAATAGTGCCTTATAGTTGTAACAAATTAGTTATAGAAACAAAATACTCCTTTTGTACTTGTTAGACTTTAACTTTTCTTTTAAGATTACCAAAAATGTTGTGCTTTGTTACCAGATTTATAATTTGGTACTGAATAATAATATAGGTATTGAAATGCCTGAGATTAGTCTTAAACTTAGATACTTTACTTGTATGTACCTAGTTCTATGTTTTGTAATAGGTACTCACTCTTCTTGCTTATGACTGTACATTGCAAATACAAATTAATGTGTTAAAACAATAAACATGTGATTGAAAATTATAACTCGTTTCTTTAATCTTATTAAAAGAATACCTAATAACTTTGTGTTGTTGGCAAATTTCATAAGCATGACATGAAAAACTGAACATAAATTCCTGACGACATCCATAAGACCCAACCCTACAAGATGATGCGACAAAACTCGATGTCACATTGACAATATTATAATATAATAATAATGAAATACACGATGATAATAATAATGAAATAACAGACAATGATTTTTGAGATACTACTGACAATGAGATAGACTGACTTCGACATCAATATTCAGAAGATCCCTGAAGGTCCTCAAGGGTTTCCCACTTCTGGACAGCTCCAAACCCCAAATCCCGGAACCAACCACCCAGGAGGTGAGTAATTGATGCTAATTTTGTGTAGTGTGTAATTAGCTGATTGAATCTTGATGTGTACCCTTAAATTGTATTCTGTAATACAACAAAACTAATTAAATTATGCAAGGTGATTCATAATATGTAGCCTATCCCAAAAGGGGCACACACAATTGGCAATAATTTTTGTTCTACGACTTTTGGAAATTCTGTTATTGTAAAAATCTGCTGTTTTGGGATGAAATCAGTTTAAACTGATGGCAAGCTGAACGGCAAGCTTGATGCTGATCTTCTCGTACGAGAAAAACAGGCAATTTGAGAAAGTTACTTAAATTGACGAAACAGGTGTATAAAGCCAGTGTGAATCTTCCTCTGTGGTCTTCCTCTTCCAACGGTTCCATTGGAAGAGGAAGACCTAGGTGTACGTTTAGCGACCAAATCGGTGACGTTTTGGACAAAGGCCAGGTCAAGAGTACCCTAAACCGACGAGCATGTATGAGGAATGTGATGAGAGTGAATGAAGCGAAAGAGGTATGTCAGGATCGTAGCAAGTGGAAGGCCGTGGTCTCTGCCTACCCCTCTGGGAAAAAGGCGTGATTTTATGTATGTATGTATGTACTTAAAATATATATATATATACACACCGGCACAATTAGCGGAACAGAAAAAAAAGCGAGACTATGAGATAATAACGCATATATTTGACGAACATGTAATTAGACACAAAATAACAAATTGATTAACATCTTTTAACAACGACTTTGAAAAGTCTTCGTTCTTTTTTATTGAAAAATAAAGAAATTTGAAATAAGTGAAATTTTTAGATGATTATGAACCATCACAAAAAATAAAAAAAAGTAAGCATTAAATGATTTAACAATAAAATTAAAGCAAAATTAATAACGAGTGTTTCCCCCTCTTGCTCTGATTACGGTTTCCATTCGTCTGGGCATGCTACAGATTATGTTATCGATGATTTCTTGAGGCAACCGCTCCCACTCCTCAAGTAATGCGTTTCCAAGTTCATTCAGATTGTTGGGGGGTGGCATTCTGGATTTAACCCTTCTTTTTAGCAAGTCCCAGACATGCTCTATCGGATTCATATCGGGGGAATTTGCTGGCCACTGCATCACCGGTATACCTACGTGACTCAGATATGCCTGTACCGATTGTGCACTATGAGCACGAGCATTATCTTGCATTAGAATAAAGTCGTCACCAATAAATGGGGCAAATGGTACAACATGTTCTTCTAAAATGTCTCTGATGTATCGATCTGCTGTCATGGTCCCTCCTGTGACTATCACTAACTCCGTGCGAGCTCCCAAACATATCCCTCCCCAAACCATAATCGAGCCGCCACCATAAGCCACTGTGTGTTCAAAATTAGACTGTATGTGGCGTTCTCCTTTGCGTCTCCATATTCGCTGTCTCCCATCAATCTGTTTTAAAAGAACTCTGCACTCATCAGTAAAGAGAACCTGCTGCCATTCGTTCAAATCCCAATGACGATGTTCTCGCGCACAGCTTAATCGGTTTACGCGGTGACGTCTCTCAAGTTTTGGGCCTTTGGCAGGTATATACGACCCTAAACCAACTTCTTCAAATCTCCTGCGAACTGTACGCTCACTTACTCGTACTCCTCGAACGTCTTCCAGTTCATTTCGAGCTTGTACTGCCGTTATTCGCGTATTCCTACGAACTCCAAGTTGTAAAAAACTGTCATCTCGCCTCGATGTACATCTTTTTCTACCTTGACCCCTCCTCCTCACAAGAGAATTAGACGATCTGTACCGCTGGATGCTGCGATGAATCGTTGATACTGGTCGACGAAGCCTTGAGGCAATCGATCTGTAGGTGTGGCCATTTCTTCTCATTTCATCATCCCTAATGATTTCCAGTGATGTTAAGTCAGGCATAATAAAGAGCTTTTAATAAACAAAATTGCCTATAGAATAACAAATTTATAAAAAACCATTAAGTGCAATTTTTCAAAAAAATTACAATTACGTAGTTATTACTTGAACAAGTTGACAAAACGTATTGTTAGGGAAAATAAAACAAATTATTGAAAAAAGTGTATGCCATCTAATTTTCTATTTTCAAATTTGACAATAAATTAAAAAAATATCATAACTGGCCAGTTCCTCAAGTAAAAGATTTTAAAATCCTGCTTTTTTTTTGTGTTCCGCTAATTGTGCCGGTGTGTATATAATTATAATATTTAAATATTGATGTTTTTTTTCGCTAAAGTTCTTTCTTCTTGTTGGTAGAATTACCCCCATCCGGGAATTACATGTTATGAATCACCTTGTATTTTATCAAAACAAATTTAAAGATTATGATTGTGTACTATAATGCAGTGGATAATATAACGGACTTTCAGAATACAATTTAAGAGCATACACATGATATACACACACTAATAAGCACTAGTATGTAAATAGATATAACAACAGAATTAACTGTAGTTATTAAAATAATCAAAAACGTAGATGTTACTTTAGTGTAGTGTAGATAAAACTAAATTATATTTTAACTTAGGGATGATTTCTAAATTTCTAAGTAAAATTAAATCTATTGAAAGCCTTCTATCTTCTTTTCTGTACTTATATTAAAATTGCATAACCTATGAGTAAAATTGTATATTATGAATGTGACGCTTCTTTGTAGAAATTATTAACAAAATAGGTGTAAATTGATTATAAAACCTGAGGTATGAATTAGGTATGCTAATAACTAGAGATAACATAACAGGTTAGTGGTGTTTGTTTTTTTTAATATTAGAATACAAAAGGTTATTTTTCAATGCGCAAACATGGATATTCGTTTTGAATCGTTGTAACGGAGGGGCCTATTTTTCAACCGGGGCCAATACGGCCAATCTGTAGATCCACACTTTAGAACCCTAATTATATCTGTTACATTAATCAATAATGGAAACATTTTATTTTATTAAATCTATTGAATACAATAAAATTTAAATCAGTTGGTTTGTCTGAAGTTTTGCGCATTTTAAATATATCCTTGTATTGTTCGAGGATAAGTTTTAAGAAACCTAATAAAAACAGACTTCCAGATCTTATTTTCAAAATAAAAAAATATTTTCACACTGCATGAACTAGGTCTCTACATTGAATCAAAGGCCAAAAATTGTTTATTTCAATAATTCACTAGGATCTCTTTAAAACGTCTAAGAAACTAGAAATTTAAAATAAAAATGTAGAGACCTTGTCGACCAGTTCTTACACCGGTGGTATATTTTTAAATAATGTACTTGGATATCGTATAAAAATCTTATTTTTTCAGCTTTCAATCAAGATACTATAGTATACGATAACACACCTTGGAGACCAGGAAGTGATTTAGAATCTGTAGAAAAGTCTGGAGTGGAGGATGAAAGGAAACTAAAGAGTGTTGCCACTCGAATCATGTCAAATGGAGTGGAGGTCTTGGTCAAAAATAAGGGCGAAGGAAAACTGGAGCAGGTAAAAATTATTTCATCAGCTTTTTCTAGAGAAGACATAATAAAATCATCTAGTATTTAGTTCTACATAGTTCTAGTTCATTGTACACTGGTAAGAGCTGTTACAATAAATATTTGATCTTTTTTAAGTCATACCTAAAGGAGCATTTTTTATTTTCTCAGCGCAAACTAAAAGTAATGCATTTACCTTCAATGAAGCCATCGCACACATCTTCATCATCGTTACCAAAAAAGTCATTGTTATCGTCAGCAGTAGCCACTGTAGTCAATCATCAGCTAATAAGCGCCCTGTTTCCATTACATCAATTGATGCAACACAACTATATCATCAAGACATGCATGACTACATACACATACCTGACTACTGTAGTTCAGAATAAAAGAAGTGCGATATCAACATTTGAAACTATTGTCTCGGTTGTAACTACCGAGTCCATATCGAATTATCCTGATGTCTTGGCCGACTTAAAGCCGACTAAAGTAAGAATTGGGACCCTGGTTGATTCTAAACATCTCCAGAATACAATTCCTCCAAAACTACCACCCTTTTTATCCAAGGCTGGATTTATTATCCTTGTAAATGAATTTGAATGCCCAACTTGCCCTTCCTGGCCTTACCATCTTAATAATACTTTAAGCTCCTGACCGTGACCCTATATCTATTTCATAGTTTAAGTGCTAATAGATTAATGCTGATTCTTCTATCGTTTTCAGACAAAATACACGGAGACAATAAAACCGTCAGCTCCCACAAACTTGTATGCTAGTGATTTCGCTAAAATTAACAAGAGAATTGACAGTGCTGAAGCTGGCAATGGCTTTGAACTTATTCAACCATCAGAAGCCAATCACATTCCTTGTTCTGGATATTCCTGCAGTGATATAAAAACCGAGAGCTTGAAAACCAAATATACGAATATTGATGCATCAGCGGTAAATATGAAATATTCTGTGAAATCATCTAAGCTGAAATTGGAAGTAAAACCAACAAATAAGGATGACAAAAAAACTCAGTATCCATATAAATTCGAAAGCAGCTCTCATGAGGCGCCAACAGATAAAATGGTTGAAAAGTACACTGAAGTATTGAACGATTATTCTGAGGAGAAAGATAGTAATTCGGTTGAAGAAAGTGAATTGCTAACGAACGAACAAGCTCCGGCTAATACGCATAAAGTAGCTACGAACAAAATAGACAAAGTTCAGGAGAAGAAACCTGAAAAGACACAAAAAATAAACAAATCTAAATTCCAAGTGGCAGATTTACTAAAATTAGGAACTTTAGGTATAAAAGGACTGACCCAACTTGCGCCTGTTATTGAGAAGATGACTGGCTGTTTTACAAAAAAACAAGCAGAAATCGCTGCTGGTAAAACTACATCAACAACAATCAAGCCAGCTGAAGATTTAGTAGCTTACAGCTCAAATAAAAGAATTGACAATATTTTAGAATCAAAACAGGGCACTTTTCCCATATATATCCCAGTCGATGAGTTAGAAACATCAGAATCACAGACAATATTCACCAATGCGACATTACACCAAAATTTGGCGTGGGCAGCAGAGCATAAACAGTTGAAATCCCATATCCATCCTCATAAGATGATTCATGAAAGTCCTTTGGTAAATGGTGGGATACCCATAAGCCCCGGCGAAATTATAACAGCCAATTCTGATGTCATTGTTGGTAAACCAGCTGTGGGTGGACCATTAACCTTGGCGGCAAGTGGATTTAAACTACACAACCCAGTTAATCCACCTCCATTAGACAGCTTTGTGGCAGCAAATGAGCATTATTCAGTTAATGAAAGACCGTTAAGCGATCAACCATACTCAGAAATGAAGGTAGACGATTCATTCGATTTGAGGCCACCTAATATGCCGAACCCTAAACCAAATAGGCTACAAAATATCCAACGTCCTGTGAAAAATGATAACTATAGCAAGTATCCATATCCTATGCCCAATGCGCCGAAAGATGATGAGCCTAAGAAACCTCACAAACATTCAAACCATGATCCAGTAAATTATCATGGACGACCTGTTTTTCTGGATTATATTCCTTCATTAGCTTCTTTCGCCTCTAATAATGCAAAACAACACGGAGATTATTCCAGTGCAAATAACGCACCACCGAAACCTCATGGAGATTCTTATAATATGAATAATGCGCAAAATAAACATCATGCCGATTTCAAACCTGAACAGGGAAATCAGAAAGAAATAGAAATACCTGATAATAGTCCCAGTTCTTCAGAAATAATCAACACTCACATAAGAACGGATGAAGAGTATACTATCACCGGAGATCCTGATTCTAACCAACCATTTTTAGTCGACATTCAACCGTCAAGGGTCGCTAATGTTTTGATTCCTCATGGAAGCTCTACAGCTTTGGTATTTGCTGGATCTTCAGAACCACACAAAACTGGAGACTATATTGACGACCCGCTACCTTATCCAGAACCCGGTTACTTCGGAAGTTTTAGCATAGATGCTCCTAAAATGACAAACGTACACAATGTAGCACCAAACAACAAACCATACTCAAATAAACCTCATATTCAGTCACCCTTAGAACCTTATAAGCATAACCCGTCGCCGTACAAAGAACAAGCCTTTAGAAATGACCAGAAATTCAAATGGAAGGACAACAAACGTCCATTAGATTTCAGTAAAATTCCACCACCGACAAGTAATCAAGAGACCCACACACAAGTTGGTCCTCAAATCACTGTCTACAACCCTGATGTATATAATCCCAGTAATGGTGATTTTGAAAAATACAACCAAGTCAAACAAAACAACAGAAATAAAGGAAAGGAAGTGATAGATAAGGATTATGAAAATTATTTGGCAGTACCACCTCCGCCTCCGAAAATGATTTACAATGATAATAAGAATAAGCCTTACAACCAACGCCCAATTGTTCAAACAAAACCTGTTCAAGATATGAGTGTTTTCCTCAACATCCAACATCCAGTACCAAAAGAACAACATCCTCCAAAGGTTACATCGGAAATATACTTTGCAGCTCAAGCTCCAACTAGCAAAAATACTCCTACGTATACCATTCACATGCCACCATCATCGCACAAGTACTCCTTCAATAAAAACCACAATAACGTTCAACCACCAAACATGGTCAACACTGGCTCGAGTCAAAGTCACTCTTATACACACCCCATATCTCAAAATGTCAACAACACATCGAATATAGCGCTGGATAATGATAAAGATGGTAACACTTATACCGTCACATTAAATACTGCGACGAACGTTGCCAGTACTGTGAATGACGATAAGCAAGTTGTTGGCTCTAGTGTTCCTGTAGAAATCGGCAATAGTCAAATGAATGCTGATATCCCAATAGGAACAAATTTCGCTATTAGAGTTGAAGACAACAATACTCCACTAGAATCTTATAGCTTACAAGGCAATAGAAATCCTCAAATAGTATACGATTATAATGGCAGAGTACAAGATATATCAATTGGTGATAACAGATGGAATAAAAGCTCGATTGAAACCAACGAAAATACGATCATAGGGCATAACTATAGAGACAGACCGGTGCACATAAATGAAGTGACACCACCTACAATTTCAAAAATTTATGAAAATACTATTATAGGTCAAAGCTATGCTGAAAGACCTAGTCAAAACAATGCTAACCCAGCTCCTACACCAGAACAAGAAAATACTGTTATAGGATTGAACTATGGAGAAAGGCCCGCACAAGAGTATGCACCAAAACCAACGCCATCTACAAATAATGAAAATACACTTATAGGACTGAACTACGGTGAAATTCAAGGACAAGAGAATGTTGCAAGACCATCAACTCAACAACATCATGGAAACACTCACACAGGACTGAGCTATGGAAAAAGACCTTTCCAAGAATATACACCAAGACCACAACCTTCAGTCAACTTTAGTGAAAGACCTACTCAAGGAACTACAAGACCGTCTTATCCAAAACGTGATGATACGAATAAAGGGCTAAACTACGGCGAAAGACCTGTAAAAGAATATGCAGTAAGCCCATTGTCTCCAACCCATTATGAGAACGCTATCATAGGACAAAGTTATAGTGAAAGACCTGCACCAATTAATTCAGTAAGGCCAGCCAATAGCTATTCAGTGAGGCCAATACCACCATCTTCTACAAACAGTCATGCAAACTTCCCCATGATGAATGAAGACAACATTGGCTCTCATACCAATGACGATGCTAAGCCAGTTATAGAAAAAGTGAACGACTCTAAGAGACCAGGCAAACTTATACCCAATCTAGCAACCAACTCGCATGGCTGGTATTCCAGTGTAGTCATAGATGAAAACAACGTCAAGAACATCGATATCAAAACAGAAACATCTACTAAGAAAGTTATACCTTTGCAACATGATGGTAAAGATATAATTCCGAATTTCGGACAGAAAATTACCAGTGCTGGTAAGCCCCCTTCAGAGTTCTGGACTCAGAATAAGCCACAGATAGTTTCCAGTTTCAACGTTGGTAGACCATTCACTAAGCCTGTGGCAACTGTAAAGCCTTCCAGTGTCAAACCATTTACATTCAAACCCTATAAGCACAATTATATACCTAACCTCGGTGAGGTAAATCAGCCAGCTTATGATATACCGATTAGAGATAACAGTGCCGAAACTTCAACACACAGAGTAGTTGAACCAGTTGAACCAAGCACTGAGAAGATAAAACCGGTGTATGAAAACTCCGAGGAAATCTATGATGGTGAAGAGGATCTTGAAAACGCAGGAGAAATTGATGGAGAAGTAAGCTCAGAATCTATGAAAGTCCCGGTTGTTAGCTCATCAAATGAGGTAGCTTCGAACGAAAACCCATCGAAACCTCCGACGGGGCTGATACTTCTTCAAGACGAAGTTCTGTCTCAATCAAATAGTGAAAAACCACAAACTGAGAATAAAAAACCGGCAAACTTCAATTCCGGGTCACAGACTGAAAAACCATTCGGTTCATTCAACAAATCAAACACGTTTCAATCGAATGCAATTAAACCAATTTACGATTCCAACCCTTACATGAAACCACGACCATTCACAATAGGAACTGCACCAGTACTTGATAACCAATTGCAACAACCTCATTGGCAGATCAACCAGCTCATGGAAAACTCTACCAACAATATGTCAAATGAAGATAGCTTCGAATTGAATATAGGAGAAGAAATGAATGCGCCTTCTACGCTCAAATCGCCATCCACCCAAAAAACGTACAATGGTTTTCCTACTGAACCTAATCCGAAGTACAAAAACCCTCCAAGACCTGTGTACTCGGCACGTCCTTACAATAATTCGTATTCAGGCGATCCCAATATAATAACATCTACAGTCCACGTCAAGGACAAAAAGCCACTTATTGTTGAGAAACAACCGGAGAAGACTACACTACCTTCGTTTACGATAAATTCTAATACCGAAATCAATAGGACATCTAGTGAAATTATAGACTTATCACCACCCCCGCCTACGATGGATTACAGTTTCAAACCGTCTACAAACGATGAAATGATAATGGGCATGAGTCCACCACCACCAAGAAATCGCGCACCAGTCAGACAGCCTCCAAGAATTCCTCTTACTCCGAAACCAATTCCACTAAGAACCCCACCACAGCATTTGAATAAACCACCAAGAACGCTTCCACCGCGACTACCGCAAAAGAGGCCAACGAGAAAACCGATTAATAGAGATGAAGTATCTACGTACAGACCTGCCTATGATATACTAAATAATATCAGACGACCTACCTTTAACCGTGACCAACCATCATCTCAACTATTGCCACCACCACGGGATATACAATCAGGACCTGACAATCCTAGCATTAATATTCCTGCCACTGTCGATGCTCTTCCTGCTTCAAACATAGTTTTCCCAACGCCAATCTCTTCAGGCTGGTTGACTTCTTCAGGAGTAGAATTTTCGTCTAGCTTCAATTTTGGGCCTGCATCTGTACGGTACCCTGAAACTCCTAAACCGTCTAGACTTCCTGAATCTTTTGAACCATCTCGTGATAACTCATACTCATATGAGAACGAATACTCTTCAGAGCATGTTGATGAAAGCAGCTCAGAGAAGCCTTTGACAGATGTTACGGTATCAAGCTCAAAAGAATCGAGCACGGAATCGGTAAAAGTTTCATCCTCCAGCGAAGAAACAAATATCAATGACTCTCTTGCTGATGAGTCCAGCCAAGAACAAGCTACCACAGATAGAGTGAAAGTTGTACCTCTTGGAAATAAAAACAGAACTAGGAAACCATATCCTTTCAGAAACGAAGACAAGAAAGCTAGTATAAATAAGTTTAAGCTTCCACCCAGACCAACACCAAACGTTCGCCCAACTAGAACATTGAACCGTCCTGAAATATTATATCCAACACGACTCACTTCAATCAAAAAGATTGTACGACCAATTCCATCCAAACCTCCTGTGGTAATTCCAAGTATTATTGAAAGCTCAGAATCGTCAGTAGACGAAGATTTCATCAAACCAACAGAAGTATTAAAAATGAATATTCTTCCAACGGTATCTCTACATCAAGATATTTCCTCGGACCAGAAGGAGTCCGCTAGTATTGTAACCCCTAATTTGGATGATGCAAATGCTATACCACCACAAATTCATCATGGTGGTAATGAAGTAAAGATATCAGATGAAATTCTTCCGACAAAGACAGAATTCAAGACTACTGTCATTACACATACAAAGATTTTATCTGAACCACCTCAAACTATTTCAAATGTTGATCACGTAAACTTGACACATACAATGACTGTAACACACACGGAGACGAGCTTAGTCACTCAATTAGAGGGAACGGTGACACAAACCTTTGTATTGACAAACACTTACATTTCAACGATCGTGGATGTAGTTACTGAAATACAAGTTCGACCGACAACCATAATAGAAACAGTAACTAAGCATATACCAGTGCAAGTTCAACCGACTCCAGTACAAAATGTTCCAACAAATACTAAGCTTGCGCTTGATGATGTTACAATGTCGTCTGAAGAAGAGGATAATCTGATAATTCGAGACAGCGATACAACTGAAAACGTTCTAAAGATCGACACTGAAGGCGACGGAGACAACGATACATTCTTCGTCGTAATGAACAAGTCACAGAACGGAGGTAAAGCTCCACCTGTCAGCAATGATATTGAGACTGGTGAATATGATGTAACTCGGAATGAGCAGGTCAACAATAATGGAGTATCCCAAGTTCTGTTTGGTGAGATATTATTAGCAGGGACACCTTATCTTGAGACAACAAATGTTCATTCGTCTGGTGAGTATCAGAAATCATTTACGAATATTTAAATGATACTATCATACTAATGCATTTTTCTCGTATAGGGTTTGGAAAAGAATGCCAACCAGACTGCAAAGCTTCAAGGAACGAAAGGTGTCAGAGAATCGATGGTATTATGAAGTGTGTCTGCAGGCCAGGATTTGCTCGCATGTTCCCTGACAGACCTTGCAAACGTAAGTTTCTTCTTTCATGTTCTTTAAGTTGTTTTTTTCATAATCGTTAGTATCCTCAAATCACACTTGTTGAACTCCTTTTTAGGGTTTCGTACCTCATTTGGAAAAACGGAACTGTGGGTATTTCATATTAATGTGAAAATGAGGGTGCGCTCAGTTCAAATACATGATGGCTACTACGCAGTTGTTTCATTGAGAAATCCATATAAAAATATACTTTAACATGGCGTAGCCGAGTAGAACTTATGATAAAGTGAAGTTAGTGCAGTAATAGTGTTGTACAAATGTAGGCAAGCTAGAAAAACACGGAATCAAGAAATAAAGCCGACACAATGGAGTCAATGTTACGGCCGCCGCAACCATTTTCATTCGAAAATAATTTAGCAAATGTGACCTCTGGAAACTTAAGTAAAGAATGGGATAATTGGAAGAAGTCTTTTACTATCTATTATGAAGCGTGTGAAATAGCTAAAAAGGAGAAGAAAGTACAGATAAACATATTATTACATATCATTGGTGACCGGTGTCGAGAAGTGTATGACCAGTTCAAAGATAAAGAAGAAATCAAGACTGTGGAGGAGTTGATACTTAGATTTGATGGAGTATTTCTGCCGAGACAAAATCTAACAATAGAACGTCATAAGTTTTTCACCCGAGACCAAGGAGAATTGGAGTCTTTGGAACAATACGTGTTTGAATTGAACAAAATGTCGGCGAAATGCGAATTCAAGGATTTATGCAGTGATTTGGTGCGGGATCGTCTGATATGTGGGTTGAGAGATGGAAATCTACGAGAAAGATTGTTGCGGGAAGCGGATTTGAAATTATCAAAAGCGATCGACATTTGCCGTCTGGCGGAAATGTCACGAGCTCAAGCGGTAAAGATAAAAACAGAAAATACTGAGCATCAAGTTCACGGAATAAAAATGGACAGCGAGGAAACGTCTAGGAAATCGGCGGACGTGTACTGGATTGGAAGAAACCAGCGCGGGCAAGCTCGGCGGGGGTTTGCTGGTCACGGAGCTTGGCGTGCGAGCGGCAACAATGGCGCCGCTGCTGGTGGCCAACCCTCGCGTCGTGGAACGAACTCTAATCACTATCGTGGTAGCGCTAATACCAGTGTTCGTGGACGTTCATATCAGAGTGTCGGTCTGAGTGATTGTCAAAGATGTGGTGGAAAACATAGGGGATACGAATGCCCAGCGTATGGACAGCAGTGTTTCAAGTGCAATCGAATGAACCATTTTTCAAGAATGTGCAGAGTGTATGCGGTATGTGAGGAGAATCATGGGGAAGCCACCGATCAGGTAAAAAGTTCTAAATGTTATTTTAAACATAATAGCGATGAATGGTTTACTGAATTAATGATAAACAATGCGTCAATTCGATTTAAACTGGATACTGGAGCGGATGTAAATATAATTCCCAAGAGATTTTTAAAAGATATTAATGTTTCCGAGTGCGATCTAATAAGAACTTCGATAAAACTTCAAGGTTACTCAGGTAGTCGGATAGTAGTGACGGGCAAATGTTATTTAAAAGTGAAATATAAGCAGGACTTTTATTTTTTGAAATTCATTGTGGCTGATGTTGATTCAGTTCCAGTCTTAAGTAAAAATGCTTGTGAAGAGTTGAAATTATTAAAAAGAATATTATCGGTTGATTGTAAATCAAATAGTTTATTACATGATTTTGAAGATGTATTTGAGGGGGTTGGTTGTTTACCTGGCGAATATAAAATTCAATTAAAAGAGAATGCTCAACCAATAATACACCCACCACGGAAACTACCGATAGCCCTCAGGGAACAAGTGAAAAATAAGTTAACAGAAATGCAACAACAAGGTATTATAGCTAAAGTAGAAGGTCCTACAGATTGGGTAAACAGTATGACGGTGGTGAAGAAACCGAGTGGGGACATACGGATATGTTTGGATCCTAGGGATTTAAATAATGCAATTAAGCGAGAACATTTTAAATTGCCAACATTCGAGGAAATGACAACTCGATTGTCAGGGGCTTCGGTATTCAGTACGCTCGATGCAAAACATTCATTTTGGCAGGTTAAATTACAAGAAACTGATTTATGTACCTTTAACACCAGTTTTGGGAGATTTAAGTTTTTGAGGATGCCATTCGGAATTTCGTCGGCATCTGAAGTGTTCCATAAGAAGTTATATGAACATTTAGATGACCTGGAGGGAGTTATTCAATTTATTGATGACATTTTAGTATTTGGACCAAATAAAGAAATTCATGATCAAAGACTACGAGCAGTGCTACAACGGTGTAGGGAAATAAATATTAAATTGAACAAACAAAAATGTAAAATAGGACTAACGGAAATTGTTTATTTAGGTCATAAAGTGTCGAAGCATGGAATATCTCCAGATGAATCACATGTGGTAGCAATAAAAAATATGCCTACTCCAACCAACGTAAAAGATATAGAAAGATTCCTAGGGTTAGTTACCTACGTCAGTAGTTTTATTCCGAATTTGTCTGAGCAGACGGCTTTATTACGTGAATTGCTTAAAAAAGAAACTGAGTGGCACTGGGAGGAGAGGCATAAACAATGTTTTGAAAATATTAAAAAGTTATTGGTGAGCCCTCCTGTTCTTCAATATTACACATTAGATAAACCTATTACTATTTCGGTAGATGCGAGTAAGAATGGCTTGGGTGCGTGTTTATTACAAGATAATTTACCAGTATCGTATGCGTCGAAATCATTAACAAAGACTGAACAGGCCTACGCACAAATAGAAAAAGAATTGTATGCCTGTGTATTCGCGTGTGAAAGATTTTATATGTATGTTTATGGCAGGTCAGATATCACAATAGAAACAGATCATAAACCGCTTGTAAGCATTATTAATAAACCGTTAGCGAACGCTCCTCCAAGATTACAAAGAATGTTAATGAGGTTACAGCCCTATGCATTCAAACTTGTTTACAAGCCTGGTAAGTACTTATACATTGCGGATACGTTATCGCGCGCAGTGGCGCCAGCAGTTCTAGGAAATGAGGTGCAAACGCAGTCGCGGGATTATCTGCATCTCCAGGCACAGGTGTGTGCGTTATCAGCGAGTAATCAGCTGACCGACTCACATTTATTAAAAGTACAGAGATGTACTAAGGACGATACAGAGTTACAAAGTTTAAGTAAAATTATAAAGGCTGGTTGGCCGGATCATAAAAAAGAGCTGGACATTATTTTAGGTCCTTACTGGGACTACAGGGATGAATTAACAGTTAATTTTGGTATTGTGTGGAAGGGATCGAGGATAGTAATTCCGAAATGTTTACGACAAGAAATGTTAAAAACAGTACACACCGGTCATATGGGTTTAGAAAAATGCAAATTAAGAGCACGCGAAAGTATATTTTGGCCGAACATTAATTCACAATTAGAGGATTATATTAGCAGTTGCCAAGCATGCCTTACCTATAGAAAGCAAAATACAAAAGAGCCCTTAATTAATCATGAGATTCCGGAAGTTCCATGGAACAAAGTAGGGGCTGATATATTTCATTTTAGAAATAAGTCTTTTATTTTGGTTGTAGATTACTTTAGCAAGTTCGTTGAGATAGAAGAGTTATTTTCTTTACAATCAAGAGAAATAATTGGGAAACTTAAGAGAATATTTGCGAGGCATGGGATTCCACAAACCGTAATGACTGATAATGGTCCAGAATTTTCGTCAAGTTATTTTTTAAACTTCTCAAATGAGTGGAATTTTTCGCATAAAACATCATCTCCTAGATACGCTCAGTCAAATGGGCAAGTGGAACGTGCAATACAGACGATTAAGAATTTAATGAAAAAAACAGATTACGATGGATCAGAGTTTAATTTGGGCTATTTAGAATATTTAAATACTCCAATAAGTGTGGATATTCCATCTCCGGCTGAATTATTATACAGTAGGATATTACGTAGTAAATTACCGAGATCACCTATACTATTTAAGCCAAAACTACACATAAACGTACAAAGTAAATTAAAAGCTCGTCAAATTAGTCAAAAACAATATTATGATAAAGGGTCACGTCAATTAAAACAATTGACTATAGGTCAAAAAGTAAAAGTCTGGAATAACAATGGCTGGGAACCCGGTGTTATTCAGGATATTATAGATTGTCGTTCATATATGGTCAAAATGCTGTCGGGCCGCTTGTTGAGACGCAATCGGAAACATATCATAATCGATTCTATAAATCGTAGCGATCCATTACAAGCTTACACATCAATTTATGATGATATTTTAGATTATGAGGCGCAGAATAATGATTCAATACAAATACAACAGAGCTCCAGTATCTTGGGTCAAAGAAATGAATCTGCTAACTATTATACTCGTTCTGGCAGGCAAGTGATACCTCCTGATCGGTGGACCTACCCAGTGGGGGTGCGTGCGCGTAGAGGTGCATGACTCACTTACCTCACTACCTGCCGTCCTCTCCTTACATAGATCAAAAGTATGTACTTAATTAAGAGACAACCAAAAGTAAGTAGGTAATTAATTAATTAATTATGTAAATTAATGCATGAATGATGAATGAAACATTAGAATAAAATAAATCAAAGTAATTGCCAATGTTAATATAAAATAATTGTTATAAATGTAGGTATGTAATTAAATGTTGAGTTATGTTAGTATAAAAAATTGCACGTTAAATAAAATTGTAAAAAAAAAAAAAATATGTATAATTACAGTATCAGCTTCTTATCTTTTATTAAAGGTGGTAGGGATGCTGTCGATAAATTATGAATGTTATGATAGGTAAATAAATGGATATAAACAATTATTGTTATTAGGGATATGTTGTAAATATTGAATTATTGAATATTTAATTATTATTAAGTATTATATGGTGATATTACTACACTGTTCTTATTGTCTTGATAAGGGGGTTGTGGGTATTTCATATTAATGTGAAAATGAGGGTGCGCTCAGTTCAAATACATGATGGCTACTACGCAGTTGTTTCATTGAGAAATCCATATAAAAATATACTTTAACAGGAACCCTTATAAGATCACTTTGTTGTCCGTCTGTCTGTCTGTCTGTCCGTCTGTCAAGACCCTTTTTCTCAGAAACGGCTAAAGGTATCATTGCATTAAATTGCATATGCATTAAAAGGATATGGCAATGAATGTATAATGTTTGTATGGAAATGGCTAAAATGAAAAACCTCTAGGGTACTTCCAGTTACTTCATAATTCTGAAATTTGGAGTGCTAGGAGCTTTTATAACACAATTAAATGGAAAAGTTCAATTTGAGAATTTCGAAGATTTTTAGGAAACAAAGTTATATTTGCGGTCAATGTCATTCAACGACTACGTGAGCGACCGCAAATATAAGTTTGTCAATTTCCTAGACTTAGAATTTTTATTTTCTGATCATGATCTGGTTGTGAACCAATGGTCATGACCATTGGTTCACAACCGGGATTCGAACCCACGACTAATGGTACGGAACCCTCAGGGCGCGAGTTCACGCACTTGACCGTCTTTATTTTCTTCGTCGTCTATAAGTCTGCATTGTTTGTGAGCATCGTCTTGTTTCTTTTCTTCTTTAATATTATCAAGAAGGAAACTATTTATTCATTTCCTTGCGCCAAAATATTCAGCTCATTCAACATTCTTATATTTTCAGCTACTTACACCTACTCCGTAAAATTAGCTCTCAGCTCGCAAGGAAGCGATCGCCTCCTCTTCGAAGACAGTCTCGCCGATAACTCGAGCAAGCACTACCAGGCTCTAGCCTTCGCTACCCATGAGGGCATCAACAGAATGGTCATGCAATCTGACCTCAGGGACGTGTACCACGGCGTCCATATCACTGGCTTCCATCCAGTGCAGATGAAGGACGATAATGGAGATGATTACCAGGGGGTGATGAATGACTTCTATGTGCAGGTATCTATATATAATACGAGTATAATCACTATTGCTATTGCTTTTGTAGAATTGGTGGTGTGGTGGTAGTAAACCCGCCTTACGATGCAAAGGTCGTGGGTTCGAATACCGGTTGTGCACCAATCAGCTTTCTACTCCTGTAATGTAAATCCGCAATGCCACGCTCTCAAACGGTGAAGGAAAATATTGTGACGAACACGGCATGTCCCAGAACATAAAAAAATTAAAGATGTGCACGAAAGGGGCCTCTCAGAGGCGCGTTTTAATCCTTTCACTACACTGATTCTTTCACCGACGGTCATAGGTTCTTTTCAAAGCCACCATACCCCAACCTGGTCACTGCCCTTATACATGATAACCAAGAAAGAATCAGTGACACGACATGCAGGCCAGCATAGAAGACTTAATTCCAAAAAACTCTGGTGATTGAATAGTTTTTAACGTAGCATGTAAAAATAATATGTGCAATTTGATTTAGGTAATTTATAATGAGGATTATAAGTCACTAGTAATTTGAAAGAAAATTTTCAGCTCTCCGACAACGCGCACGAGAGCCGTCTCAAAGAAGTTATCGAGAAGTATCTCAGAAACAACAATTTCAGTCTCGGGGGGACCGACGTCCACGCTGCTGGCGAGTTGGTTGATCGGCTGGATGTCAGCGGTGAGTTTCATCATCATAGTACAATGATTCAACGCCTCTAACTTCTTCCACATTCTAACCTGAGTCTTAGATGGCTTTAATGCCAAGAAGTCGAGAAAGTATGCTTAAGAAAGAATCAGAATTTCAAAGCCTGATCAAACTAAGAAACGTTCTAGTAACTAGTAACAAGTATCAAAGATGATATAGTGCTTTTATAGACCGGGTATGTTATCATTGTGAATGAAAACATTGTGAGGAAACCGGCATGTCCTAAAACCTTAAATTTCAAAGACGTGAAATGTGCACGAAAGGAGCCTCTAAGAGGCGCACTTTAATCCTTTCACTTCCTTGACCTAATACACGATGACAAAGAAAGAATCAGTGTCAAACTGGCAAACAAGCAACCCAGTCAACATTTTATTGGGTGACCACTTGTAGCAAACCGCATGGCCTGAAGTCGCTCTGCCCCTCGACAGCTAAAATGCCATTTTGCAGTGTCTTTACAGTTTTTGCTTGCATCATATTTTAAGTATTATTTAATTATATAAGCATTAGGTACATATTTCATTAAGTGTAGCGTGTGCTGCCCTTAGATCATTTGTTGAAGCTCACATTTGTCTTCATTTTTTTCACATTTTTATAAGCTCTTATTTATTAAGGATTATAATTAGATTACTTTTCTCTTGAGCCTCACCTAGTTCGATCGGCACCACACTGAAGCTTTAAATTCCATTTTGTGAAAAAGGATCATCGAAAAAAATGATAGGCACCAAGCCGTGTTTGTTGCCTGATTCTTCTAGGCTTGGTCGCGAGGAACAGGCATAGCTTCACCTAGTTTCTAAGACGTTTCTAAGTGATCCTAGTGATTTTATTGAAATAAATGCCTTTTGACTTTTGACTTTGACTTTTGAGCGTTTAGATACGGAACATTTAAGATACTTTTATGTGGGCCCTTAATAGCTCAATTCGGGATTATCTCTGTGGTGTTTTGACTTCATGAATTGACTATGGGAAACTTAACGTCAAAATAGGTCCTCCTAAGCTTACTAGCTAGAAATCTTCGGGCAGCCCGTGAACTCTATCACACAGGGTAAGGGCTCATTTTATTAACTTACCTATCAAAAACTCTTTTTTAGTCTTGATTGTTGCGTTTCAGATTTCAATGAGTGCACCAGTGGCCAGTTCCACGACTGTTCGGAGCATGCGCAGTGCTTCAACCTCCGTGGAACCTACACCTGCAGCTGCCTCGAAGGGTTCGCTGACCTCAGTGTCAATAACCTTTATCCGGGGAGGATATGTTCAGGTAAAGACCCCAAGTGTCCTTTAGTCTCTATTGCTTTCTTCAACTCAGTTGCTGATGAACCAATAAGCGTCATAGACCGTATTCTGTCATCCACTCCTGAACACATGGCTCCCTCATGAAATGTCATGTCATGAAATGACACGACGAATGGTCCTGGAGGCCAATTATATTAATTCAAAACGTTTAACGTTCTATTCAGCTCCAACTCCAGCGTAAAACATTCGATCGATCGTTAGCTGCTTTAGCTGAAACGTAACTGCAGTTGGGTCGTTATTCAATAGCAAAATAAGAACACCTTAAACGGATTAAAAGCTATAGTTCAGCTGCGTTTCACCTGCAATCGATTGAAAAGTTTATTAGTACAATAATAGAATTGAATAGAAAAATCTTTATTCATATATTTTTCAATTGACTCTGGACCTCTTTTTTCATCATCATCAACAGCTGGGTTTTACTCACACTCCTTTGATGCTGGCATTTCCTTAGGCCCTGAAGTATGCCATGTTATATTGCAATCCTTTTCAGCGGAACCAGTCGGCTGTGAGAGGTGCAACTACCATGGATCCTGCTACTCCAGAGACGATCAGAGAGTGCTTTGCGAATGCTTCCAGTGGTACGCTGGTTCGACCTGCCAAGTTAACCTAAAGGGTAAGTTTTCATACATCAAAAAACACGCATCCAAACAAGTTGATAGGCTTGTAAACTTTTGCACATCATTTTTGTCGGCATACACAAATGTGAACAATGAATATATCCACAAAATGTTTTTGCAGAAGAAGTGGTAGATTCCTAATTTCGACCTGCACAGCAGTTTGTTTACGATCATTTCACATATAATTCGACTTAAGTATAGAGCTCTACTAATTTATTTATTTATTATCAATATGAATACAGTTGTTGTACAAAGGAGGGCTTAATGCAACAAGCACTTTCTAACAGACAACCTCAAAGGTGACAAAAAACAGGTCAGCGTGCTAACTAAATGTAGAATAATAATGTTGGCGAACTGACAGTGAATACAAATAACTCCTACACTGGACTAATAATATATTATTGACTTTATTATATGTATGAAGTTCTTTTCCAGTGGTACTAATATCCCTGGTGGTGCTCGGAGCCCTGCTAACAGTGGTGCTAGCGGTATGCGCGGTGGTAGCGTGCTCCAAGAAGCAGCCGCGTGTTCCGAAGCGGTCTATCGTGGCCTGCATCCAGAGTATGCCCAGTCTGCATCAGGTGAGAGATCTCTATATTTTTAATATCTACTTTATCTGCCATGTGCATTTCAGCCTGTAAACATATTGAGCCATTCTTCTTCTTCTTATGGTATCACTGATTCTTTCTTGGTCATCCTATTAGGACAGAATGTTTTTTCTGTCCTGTATTAGGACAGTGACCAGATTGAGGTATGGTGGCCCTGAAAAGGGCCTATGTCCGTCGGTGAAAGAATCAGTGTAGTGAAAGGATTAAAGTGGGCCTCCCAAAGGCTTCTTTCGTGCACATGTCACATGTTTTCGAATTTTAAGTTCTAGGACATGCCGGTTTCCTCACGATGTTTTCCTTCACCGTTTGAAACCACCTTTTACAATTTGACTTATTGAAACAAACACACAGTCTAATGACTATGACATCGGATCGAATAGGCATAGCTTCACCTAGTTTCTAAGACGTTTCAAAGTGATTTTATTGAAATAAAAGCCTTTTGACTTTGACTTTGATCGGATTGAGTTGGTTCGATATTAAAGATCTAACAAATAAACATGCAATTTAAAATGATGTATTATTATTGATAAATGAATTTTGATACCAGGGTGCAGCACCTTCGAAGCAGAGACAAGACAGACGCGCGCTGATCAACGAGCGAGGGGATTCCGGAGACGCATCCAGTGTTCAGAACGCCTCGTTGCCGTACATGCCTGCTAAGGTACCTACAATCATAATATCATCGACGTAGGTAGAGAGTATTGGTGGATTATTGGTATTGTAGGGACCCTGTAAGTGTGAATGAAACTTGAAACAGTTTTGATAGTAAGCGAGAATTATGAAAGCGATCGGAGGTTAGTTACAAAGCACTACCGGTAGAGTGTGTTCGTATACGTTACGGGACTAAAAATAGAATAAACTTTTTATATCAAATTAATGTGGTATTAGTAACTCCCAGTGCAAACTTAGAACTTTAAATATAGGCGAGATATAAGAACCTATAATTGGTGACCCCGACGTGATATGAACACGCAACCTTCTGATATATACCAAGATCGCGAGTTCTAGTCCCGTTCGTTTCGGAAAACGTATAATATGTGCTCTATTAAAGGTAAAGGAAACGTGAGGAAACCGGTATTTCCAGGAATCTGTAAAAATCGTAGCCTTGACATTTGACAAGTGGAGGAGGTAGGGCACAGCGAGATTTTCTCGCTCTAAATTGGAGCAGCCCACCGGTACCTGCGCATTACAGAAGATCGCAGCCAAATTAAATTATTTGTTTGAAATAGTGTTGTGTTCCTGCGGTCAATAAGGTTGCCAGAGCTCTTTCGGGGGGGAGGGGTTCGGCAGGCAACGCATTAGCAATGCTCCAGGTGTTGCTGATGTCAGGCAACGGTAACCGCTTACCATCAAGCGGGCCGTAAGCCTGTTTGCCTCTGTATAACATCTTCTTCCTGCCCTTGTCCCACATTATGTGGGGTCGGCACAACATGTTTTCTTTTTCCATTCTCTTCTGTTAGCCGTCATCTCCGCACTCACTTTTTGTCATGTCATCTTTAATACAATCCATCCATCTTTTCTTCGGCCTTCCTAGTCTTATATCCATCCAGATTCATACCTAACGGTCTTTTCGTTACCATAATAATTCCAGAGAGTGTCATCGTCGAAGCAGTGCGTGATGTCGGCTCCGCCCCAGCACGACCCCCCGCCGCCCCCTGCCCCCGCCGTCATGATACCCCGCGCGCGGCTGCTGGCGCACGAGCCGGCGTCGCGGAGACGCAGCACCGAGGTGTCGGAGGCGAAGCTCATCAGCTACCTGGAGTCTGGAGTCTCCAGCGGGAATGAGGAGGTTGGTAGAGAATGCCAAATGTAACACTGGTGGAGTCACCACTCTACCAGTGCTCCATTTGGCATTTGGCATTTGGCTCGACCTGTGGATCGAACCAGGGTCACCGATCCACAGGTCGCGGGTTCCCGGTCGTGCACCAATGGATTTTCTATTCTTTAAATTTATTTGCGCTTCCGGCTGAAGAATAGGCCCCTCCATATCTACCTATCCGCGGATGTCGTAAGAGGCGACTAAGGGAAAAAAGCTAGGGGATGTGCAGCAGCGTCCCTCATTTTAACAACGATAGCTCTAACTGCGCTCGCCAACCCGCATGCCCAGCGTGTGGGCAATGAATATGGGCAAATCCCCCCACATGATAAGATGCTCTGTCTGTGGGTGAGGCCATGTTCATCAGTGGACGTCGTACGGCTGAGGTGTTATGCGCTATGCTAGTGCTCTCAAACGGTGAAAGAAAACATTGTGAGGGAACCGGCATGTCCTAGAATCTAAAATTTTTAAGCCATGTGACATGTGCACGAAAGGGCCCTCTAAGAGGCGCTCTTTAATCCTTTCACTACAATGATTCTTTCACTGACGGTCTTAGGCCCTTTTCAGGGCCACCATACCTCAACCTGGTCAGTGATCTAATACAGGATGGCCAAGAAAGAATCAGTGACACGACAAGAAGAAGAAGCTAACAACAATAACTAATCGTTTCAGATGCGGAGGAAGCACAGCTTGGAGTCCTCATACAGCGCAAACAAAGAAAGACATTGCAAACAAGGTAGGTGGGGTGAAAGGGTAACAAGGTGCCGTGATAGGCCCCGGCTGAAGAATAGGCCTCTCCATTACTACTAGTAGATGTCCAAAAAGGCGAATATAGGAATAACATAGGGGATGGGCAGATCAATTGATAGAAAAGTAGGCAATATAGCATCCTCATCGGTTATAGCTCTAATACTGTATACTCTTAATACTGTGTGCTAACTGATGTTCGTGATTTCACTGTAGGTGCCGTCTGAAAACCAGCGCCATATCGTACCAATCACTGGTTTGGTGCAGCTTATGCTGTGAAAGGGATCTTTTTGGCCCCATGCAACAGTGTCATATATTTATTATTTTTAATATAATTCATATGTTATCATGTTTTTTTTCTTTTTTAACCTACTTTTGTCTACTTCTTTTTATACCTATGTTGTTTTGGGGACAAATAAATGCTCTCTTTCATTCACTTAAAACAAATCTTTTTCCAGGAGCTCTAGTATCAGCTGGTTACAAGGTGTCTACGACCATCAGACCTGACGAAGCAGTGATGAAGGAGGAACGTGATGATCTGTCCTCGGTCAACAAGGCAGACCTCGAGGATATGGAGCGGTTCGATTCCTTGAGGAAATCTTACAGGTATGGTTTTACCGCTGGGATCTTTGATGTATTTCTGAAAACAAAATAGGCCATGACTTCAATCCCCAAGCATAATGGAAATCCTCACAGATCTCCAAGAAATCAGATCCTTGAAGATGTCTAAGGGAGGTAGTGACAGTTTAAGATTTTATGAATCACGGGTTTTCTTCTTACTGAGATGCTTTTATTATTTCAGTCAAGAAGATCTCTCAGAATGGACTGACGGTGAAAGAAGAATGGGTGAATTGTAAGTGTTTTACCTACTATACCTTTTTAAAATTACTAGCTCGCACTCGCGGCTTTGCTCGCGCTGTACATGATAAAAGTAGCCAAATGCTATTTTAGGTAGATAACTCCACCTATTCCAAGTTTCATCGAAATCGGTTGAGCCATTACGGCATGATCGAACCACAAACATAGAAGCTTTCGCATGAACTTTCATCAACGGATGATAGGTATTTCAGAATTTGCAAAAATATATTTAAACAAACCATTGCTATTTTCAGAACTCTATCAGAAGCCCGGTCGGTTGGTGGAACCCTTCCTGCCAGTACGGGGAGAGCAGCGTCATCCACAAGACTTACTCATCAGGTGAATATAACTCCCTTATACTTCGATGAACTTGGTTGTTTCTCCCCCATATCCCTCAAAGGATAGATAAATCACCCAAAAACCAACGCTTACTGATTGAATAAATGTAAAAGGTGACTAACGGAAAAAAGCTAGGGTGGAGCAGAGTCCCTTATTTACACGAAGATTCGCCTGGAAAAGCTGAGGAGTAATCGGTTAGCTTTTTATGGGCATATCATGAGGAGGGATGAATGTCATGTGACAAGAAGAGTGTTAGATATGAATGTGGATGGATGTAGGAGTAGAGGTAGGCCAAAGAAAAGATGGATGGACTATGTGAAAGTGGATATGGTGAAGAAAGGAGTGAGTGTTGAGATGACGATTGATAGAGGGAAATGGAAGAAGAATACATGTTGTGCCGACCCCACATGATGTGGGATAAGGGCAGGAAGAAGATGATAATGATGATTCGCCTGCACTTAAATAAATATATTTACACAGCAAGAACTCAAAAATTATGTACGGATGGTACATAATTTTTCAAATCACCAGTTCACTAGGTTGAGGTATGGTATCTGGTAGTGGTCGAGGGAGATGCGACGATTTGTCTCTGACAGCCGTTTAGTCGTGAAAGGTTACAAACATACAGACTGACAGAAAGACAGACAGACAAACAGTCAAAATTACTTTCGCTTTTTTTTAATATTGAGTGATGTCTGATAAGCTCTACTTTCCATTGAATAATACAATACAATATAAATGTTTTATTTCTTTAACTTAAGTAACATAGTTTTAACTGTAGTTGATACCTACGTCCTTTTAAGTATAAAAATACCTGTATTAGAAGATATCGCTCTTCCAAATCGTAGTTTAAGAATAACTTAGAGGAAATACTAAAATATTTAAAAATGAGGTAAACTCTTTAGTTTTGTTGTACCTATGTGAGTATAAGGTTGGGAGAGTGTATAGTCAGGCAAAAGTTTACGTGTGTCGATTAAGGTATGTGTAAGGTAACTGTATGTGTGTGTATGCTTGAGCATGAATTTGAGTGTGAATGAGTGTGTGTGTGTGTTTGAGTGTGTATGTGAATGCGGAATTAAAGTTAAAGTAAAGTAGGTAGGTATATCGTTATGTAATAATGTCTAGCAGAGTTTCAACTTCATCGTAATTTAATAGCAGTAAGTATTTAGTTAAGCTTGTCAGCATTTATGACGATTCATCGGGTGTAAGTTTATAGTTTTATTTATCCTATTATATAAGTGTGTCGATTGTTTAGTATATTGTCGTGTTGCAAAGGTGGTGTTTACATGTATTTTGTTAGTTACTCATTGATTTCTTCACTTGTTTAGTAAAGAGGGTCGTATTCTAGAGTTTTGTGTAATTTTAGAACCGAATGCAGTAGATATAATTTTCTAACTGTTAAGATATCTGTGATTGAGTAGAGCATGTTGGTGGGGTATCTGTAAGGTTTGAAGAACATTACTTTTTGTAAGGATCTTTGTGCTCGCTCAAGATTTAACATTTTAGTTTTTGCTGCTCCACTCCATACTGTTATGCAGTATGTTAGAATTGATTGCGCTAATGCAACATAAATTTTGATTAGAAGGTCGGGATTTGCTACATGTCTGAGTCTTAAATATCCACATAAGTTTTCTAGTCCTACTCATGAGTAGTTCGATAAGAATAAGTTGTTTTAGATTGACTACACCACTGTTTTATAATATATTTACACTATAATCCCCTTATTCATAATCATTTACCAGCTTTATCGGCTCGATAACTCTCATCGTATCTCTTTCTTACAGTAAATAAAAGAATGAGGCGGACGTCTTTTTATCAAACCGATAATGTTAGTGATTATGTAATTAGGGGGTAATTGTATTAAGTATGTACCCGCTTCCCAGGAGGCCAACACGATGGCGGAGCGGGACCTCGGCTCCACCTTCCTTCTACCGCACGTGCACCTTTACCGGCCAGACCTTGTGCGTACCTTGCACTCTATCACCATCTCTTCCTCTCTCTTTATGACCTTTTTCGCTCTTTCTTTCATTGTAACTTCTTGTCTCACCACTATTCTTTGACTCAGTGCTCTCCCTTGATTCATCACTACATACACATAAAGTACTTACTTAATTTATGTGTAGAAACTAAATAAATTAACTTGCGCGTACTTCTGCACTCCCATCTCTTTGCATTTCTCTGTACCTCGCCTTTAGCTAATTGATGAATCACTACATAAACTTCTACAAGGTGATCCATAATATGTTCACTATATTACTGTATACTATCCCGAAATATTCTATCAACAAAACGAAAAACCAGACTTTCTCAAACTCGCTATTTCTAAAGCCATCATCATCTGCTTAAAAGTATTACATTTTACTAATCAAAACCATCAACTCTACTTTTTTTGTGTTGATTTAATATCATCTTTTATTTTGTCCTATTCATCTGCGTCATAATAAATCATCCTTGATATAAGTCTAGGTTTATATTTTTCTACAATAACAAAATGTTTCTGGTTTCAGACAAGCGACGTATCGGAATTCGACTCCCTGTAAAGAAGATTATATTTTAAAGTTCAGTCAAAACTTCGTTATAGATTTTGCTATCCGCACCTTTCCCAATTAATTAACAATGCGTTTTTACCACCAAATTAGACTAAAAACTATTTATTCTATAATTTGATATTTTATTCTTGTTGATAATATTATTCATCAAAAATATTCGTAATATGCCATAGTAAGTGTAAGCGTTCTTTTAGATATAAGTACAAATGTGAAATTAATTTGAATGAGAAATCGCAAATATTAATTTTCATTAGGCTGTATTGTTTTGGGTGATCGATTTCTTATTTGAAGCTTTTTCATATATTTTATTTTCATCAACAACTTGTGCGAAAGTGCCAATGCTCAAAAACTCTTCATTGAAATGTGAATAAATCCATCTTTGATAGATTCTACTTTTATAATAAATGTTTTATAAAATTAACTGTTATTAATTTATTTTATAACCTTACCTTTAAGTCCAACCATTTAAGGTTACCTAAAACAGCTTAATTGAACTGAATTTCCAAAAGTCCTAGAACAGACTTGAATGGCTGTAGAATAAGTCCCTTTTTTAGTATACCTAATATGAATACCTGGTACACGTCTTATACCGTACTAACGAAACGGATACTTTTTGCACAAGTAATAAAAATACACAACTAAATATGAGACAGCGTTTTATTCAATATTCAATAATGTTTTAGTTAATCGATAGAATATTCAGCATTACAAATACAACGTGGAACAATCGAATAGCAACTTATTTTTGAAACTTAATACAAGAGCTAAGCAACATTTGACACTAGCTTATAATCTTAACATCGATAAAGCACACAGACTTTTGGAAATTATCTATAAATACAAGCGTTTAATTCTAAATTTGACTAGGGTGTCGGAGCTGATATGATATACATTGCTTAATCAGCTGTTATCAGTGTTCTAGTCAAGCATGTACCATCTTTACCGATATCAGTCTCATCCCGTTTTGTTATATCAACATCCTCTATTTCATCACTTTCTTCTTCAATTTCCTCATCAATTTAATCATCGAAAACTTTTATAGGTTCTTCTAGGTCCCCTTTTCTACCAAATCTATATCGAAAACAAACCTCCACGGTAAGTTTGACGTATAAATATATCCTAAATGATTGGAAGTGAGCAAGCGTATATCCAGTTTATGTGGATTTTTTGTGTAATATTTGACCAACTGAATAATATCATAGTAATTATTAAATAAAAAGGCAAAAGTCACATAAAATAATAATTGAAATAAAAGCTTACCTTTAATAAATAAAAGTTAAAACTAAATTTATGACTGTAAAGATTGACTAGGCTAGAACAATTTTACTTATAAAGTAGAGTTAGGTAAATTATTATAAAAACATAAATTCAGATGGCCAATTATCCACTTCTAACTTATCAAAATACGTATATTCTATCTTTTTTATAAATGTCAGAATTTGTGCAAGAATTAAAATTGCCTGATGTTAGTTTCTTTTAGATCAAATCTTGCAAAATGATGTATCTCTGATATCAAAATCGATAACTTTGAAAACAACTTTAGCTTATTATACTTACAAATAATTAATAGATCTACAGTGTGACTTCTGGTTAAGCATACTCAAAACTAAGCTAAGCTAGCTAAAAAGAAACATGGACCAGTGTCTAACGACAGTTCAGTACAAAATTCAGTACCAAAATACTATCCAAAAAGATATATTAGCCAAAATGTACAAATGCTGGCCATACAAGACGCTCTAGTGTACTGAGAAGTAAAAAGAGATCTTCTAAAGTACAATATCCATTAAAACGCGTACCCAACACTTTGCAGCTGTATAAATGTGACCGAGTGAAGACTTCTTGTAACATCTCAATGGATATTGGACTGAATGCACTAACTTTTCATTATAGGACTTAATGCGAGTAGGTACGAAAAGTACAGTTCGTTTATCACATTGGTAGCTTAGTAGGTATATGTCTAGTTAATAGGTTATTGTTGATTGTTATAAGAGCATCACTAGAATCATGAGATGGTAAGTGCAATTTGGCTAAGCCTCTTTGCTGCAAGAATTTCATAATATTCTAAGGATTAAAGAAACTTATTTAAAAGAAATGGGAATGATAGCAAAGGTCCTATTATTACTTGCTGGTGTCCTCTAGGCTTGAAGGTTGAGACTTCGTTAGCATAGTGAGAGATCTGTAAAAGAGATCACAATTAATAAGTCAGTTTCAGAATATAACGATAATTTAGGGGTAACTAATAGTGCCAACATTTTAAACAATCGATATTTCGCGGGTAAAAAATTCCATAGGGAAATGGGTAGGATAAAATTAATTAGTTTAGTAAAAAAAACATTCAGAATTTGCCTTTTCATGCTTATATTGATTTGAAACAATCAAAATTAGCAATTGTCACACTTAAACGGAAATAAAACCACATAATCTCACAAATAGTAGCAATAAAAGCAAAATAAACTGATGGAAGTAACACAGATGATGATTACAACAAAAATATGATGATGGAGATGATGCAAAAGAAAACAAAAAGCATTACAATAGAGAGGTCTTGTACCTATTTGTCGAGCTTATCTTGAGAGTGACTTAAACAATAGCAGCTGCAACAATGGTAGTGTTTTAGTAGGTACATCTTCCAATAGCAAAAGACAAACATTATGAAACATAAATTACAAATAATACAAAGATGACAAGCAATGTTAAAGAAAGTGCATGGAAAGATTTATAAATGAAAAATATGCAAATAATTAAAATAATGTTATATACATTCATGAAGCTAAACTAGATGAAGTAATTATACATTTGAAAAGAGGAGGAAATAAAGATAAGTACACTGAAACGAAATATAATAGAGAGATTAATAAAAAAATTAGAGTGAAATGGGACGCAAGAAAGAAAGATAGACACTAAGCAACAACAGTTGTTAAGGTAAAATGGAATGATATTAATTCTTGAATATTTGAATTCAAGTTAGATACACATTTCTTGTATTTTTATAGATTAAAATTAGGTAAAATTAGCTACATTAATCATAAAAGAATGTCTATGTTGTGGTAGTGATATACCTTCTTTGAGCCGGTACAGGTGGCGAGGCTTGCGTGGCTGGCGGCAACGATGCTGGGCAACTGCCGGACAGGACTGGTTGGTCCTTTTCATCTTCGTTCCTTTCTCCTGAAAATTATATTGCTTAAAATATATTGAATGGCTAAATAATCACACAACTGAGCATCCCAACTTATGCACAGGCTATAAACTGGGACACCAGGGTCAGGTTTGACACCGCCATTTTTTTATATACAAAAGTATGAAAATGGAGTAACAGTATGAAGTGTACTGTAATTACCACTTAACACAGATTAGATACCAGTTTTATCATAATATTCATCATGAACCAGCAGTGGTTACTGAGTTAGTGCAAGGTGCCTCGGAAAAACTAGTGCTACTACAAACGATTCAGGTTACAAAATTGCCCTTACCTCGAGTAATAGGCGTGTCTCCGATATAGAAGGTAGCAGCTGGTGCTTCCACTGCAGCCTCCCGAACGGATCCGTCGCCACTCACCGCGCTCAGCGTGTCAGTGCTATCGAACATTATTGTACGTTCCTTGGCGCGGGGCACGCGGCCGTCTAGCTCCTGTAATTCCGTGAAGGATATGTCAAAACAGCTGCACAATTGTTGACACCGATGGAGTAATGGCAGGGACCCGCCTTTCAAAGGCCGTGGGTTTGAATCCCGGTTGGGCACCAAAATATTTTCCATTTGGAAAATTTATGAGCGCTATATTATTACTCCCAAACGGAGAAGGAAAACATCCAGAAATGAACACCACCCAAAAAATCGAATTCTATTAGAATATTTCAATTTCGAATATTTTTGCAAGCCCTAGTCAGTAGAAAGTACTCACCAATCTCTCAGTATCTGAATCCGGCTCCTGCACTTCATGATCATGAGAATGCTGTTCACTCGTGCTCTGGTGCTCCAAGCTCTCCATCTGGACTGCTGTCAGTGGGTCCAGGGTGTCCAGAGAAGAGACCATGGTGTTCGACCCTGCAGGCGGTTTCGCTGTTAACTTCTGATTAGTGAGCGATGAGATAGCAAGAGATGGTTATTATGAAGCGGAAATGAGCAAGCATGGGGTTCATGCCAATTTTGAATATAATATGGATGATAGAAATGTGGTTATATGTTAGGATAAATATTTTCAGCCCATGATATAAGATTATACAAAGCAAATGGTTAGCAATATAGAATTGTTAAAAACAGTTGTGAATAATTTACCATTTGTGATTTTGATAGTGTCATTGCCGCTTTCGAATACTTAAATAATTAACAAAAATTATAATTTTATACATAGTGAAACTATTAGTCTCGCAGATTTTAAGAGCAATTTTTAAGGAACCTTTTATAAAAGAAAACTATGTTTTGTGGTTCAATCACCCCGCAACGGTTCAACCGATTTTGATGAAACAGCCGCAGTTCATTCCTTAAAATAGCATATAGGCTACTTTATATTTAGGTGCCACGCAGCGAAGGCGCAAGTAAAGTAAAGTTTATTGATTCAAACCAAAGTTAACAACAATCTGTACAAAGCCCTGGCTTCTAAACTAGCGTTAGCTGTATCAGGAGTCAGGTGCTTTAGGAAGTAGTTCAATTTCAATAAAAATCATTGAAATCAAGGATCATCATGTGTAAAACTAGGCGAATGGGCCTTGTCCTACGCGTACGTTTATAGATCCGGAATTGCTAGACCATTATCAAAATAATAACTCAGAACTATACTTCAAAGTTAAATATTCAGTAAGACACTCACCTCCGGAAGTAAGACTTCCAGTCATAGGTGTGTCAACTTCGTAGTTGTAAGTGGCTCGGGTGGCGTTGGAGCTGGTGGCTTCAAGGCTGTCGGTGCTGCCTAGCATCAAGTCAGCGCGGGCCCTGAAGTTTTGAAGAAGACCGAATACATTGTACTGTACATTCTTTTGCTGATCCTTTCTTGGTTGGTTGTGGCATAAGTATTGTGGTAACTATTGTTGTGGCTTTAGATGAATTAATAAAATAAAAAGGCTTTTATTTCAATAAAAACACAAGGGTCACTTTGAAACATCTTAGAAACTAAGTGAAGCTGCGCTTATTCATCGTGACTCGCGACCAAGCCAATAAGAATCAGGCAACAATCAGGCTTGGTGCCTATAATTTAATGATGACTCTTTTCACGAAATGGGATGTAGAGTGGAGAGCCAGCCGATCAAAAAAGTGAGGCTGATATCGATAGAAAGAAAATTTAAATGGTCAAATCGGTTATTACTTCATCAGCAATTCAGAAAAATGGGTCAAACTCACCTGCTAAAACTCCCAGAAGAGCTGAGCTCTTCATCCTGTCCACTCCACGACCCACTAGCTGGATCTGTAAAATGTTTACCGGAAAAGGAAATAACGCTGTGAGCGATCGACCTCCCAGAGGAGGGTGACAGCTCACGGACCATGCTTCCCTCTCGAGAGAGCTGTAAGTCCTCAGGTCTGTCAGACATGACTATAGTTTGCTTTGTGACCGTCACAAGTTCTCCATCTTGACGCTCCATCACAGTCATCAGGCTGTCCAACTCAGAAGGTTGTGACGTCATTGACGACGACATTTCCGAACCATAAGACATAGCACTTTCGTCAAGTCTAGGCCTAGCTGGGATATCCACAGCACCATCACCTTCAGTGTTTGTTATTGTCTCAGAAACCTTTTTGCCATCTACGAATCTTTGCTGAATAACTGTGGTTGTTCGAACTACTTCAATCGTTCCACTATCAGTAAATGTTTTAGTAACTGTTGCTGATTTCTTAGATTTCTCTTCCTGGTCTAATATTTTCATCATTTCTTCACAGTCGCCAGGGATCGACTCTGCTGAGCCATCGCTAGTCGCTGCGGCGCATACGAATGAAGATGCCTTTTGGCAATCTTCTGATACTTCACAAGGTTTGGTGTCTGCTAGTTCACTCTCTGGTTCCGGTACAGGTACGAAGAATGCTCCTCTCTCATCGAACTTCTTTACAGTAACGACCTTAGGCACTAATTGCTCTCGCAAGTTTTGTTCAATAGCCATTTGCTGATCGATTAATTTCCTAATGGTTGCTGAGTCTGTCAGCATTTTCTGTGATGGACTGCCGCAGCTTCCTATTTTCTGTGAAGGACTTCCACTACTTTTTTGCGAAGGGCTTCCACTTTTCGGGCCTGGACTACCTCCTTTTTGTGGAGGACTGCTTTCCGAACTGCCACTATAAGAACGTTTTTCTCGCTCTAAAAAGCTACCGCTGACTTCTTTGGGATCTGCTAAGAGTAGAGCTTCTTTCTGTTTTGCCAGTATTTCAGCTTTCAAAGCTTCCAGGCAAGCCGATTCTAAGCCTTCGAATTCCTTCAAACTAGAAATCGAAATATCGTCTCCTTGACTCCTACTCAAAATGTACCTTTTGGGCAGTGAACCGTTCAAGGAATCTTGTGATGATGAGGAGTGCTGTTGGTATTGTTCCATTAGTGCCTTTTCAAGATTTTCAAACTCCTGTAAGGAGCTGATCGAAATGTCATCGTTGTCGCCTTTTACCCTAAACCTAATCCGAGATGCCATTTCAGATTCTGAAAGACTTCCATACGAATTTCTAAAGCTTCCAAAACTGCCTATTGATTCCTTTTGTGAACTCAAGCTTCCGATCCTGCTCGCGTCAAAGTCGGTCATTTCTTCTTCTTTAATATCTTCAAGGGGTAGTCTTTCATAATCATATCGTGGATCTCCTTCGAATTGCATCTGAATCCAGCGCTTCCCTGCTTCGATCTCTGCTAGTTCTTGAGCTTGTAACTTCTTTTGTTCCAATTCATACGCTAGTAATTCCTCATCCGATAGTGATCCGGAAGCAGTGCTACTAGCTGTACTTTCTTGTTTTTTTGCAGTTTTAGACAAGTATTCTTCTACTTCAGTGTCATGTTTCTTTTCATACTTAATTGCTTTTATTTGGACACTTTTCCCTTCAGTATCGCTTTCATGAGCTTCTTTTGCTACTTCTTCAATGACTACGAAGTCATCCATTTCACTTGGCTTATCAACCATCTCAAATTCATCACTTGTTGGTGAATCTTGATCCTTTTCATAGGTGTGTAGTGAGCGTTCTTCAGTGGTGACAATGAGCTCAGATCTGCTTACTTCAGTTGCTTGTTCCGATCTAAGTTCAGGAGTTTCAGATATGTCATACATATCATCTAAAACGTATTCTCGACCATTGTCCGTGGATACAGAACTTTGACTGGGTGCAGACACTGGTGTATGCGGAGTTGATAGATGATCGTGAGTTTTTAAACTTGAAGTTGAGCTTTGTTTACTGTCCAATTGAGAATCAGGCGTTTTTGCAGCTAATTTCTCTAATTTCGTTTTTGGTACTGATGTATCACTTTTGGACTTGAGTATTTCTTCATATTGTGCGGATCCTTCAAGTATGATCTCACTCTCCAAATCTACAAACTCTCGTTGGCTTGCTGGAAATTCCGTAATAGGAAACGGAACCACAGCTACTTCTTTCACGACTTTTTTGAGACATTCCTCTACCACTTCCACACGTTCTTTTGGCTCAATCTTTCCAGGAATTCCTTCTACTGAATGAACAGTTATTTTCTGAATGTCCGTTCCTTCAATAGATTTTTTTATGGGTTCGGGAGTGATGCTTCCATGTCTAACGATATCTTCGTACTCCGATGAACCAACAGGAATAATTTCACTTTCAACATCAACAAACTCGCGTTGCGGCTTTTCAATTTTTGTAACAGCAAAGGGCAAAGCTTCTAATTTACTCTCTGAGTTCTTTGAAACAACTTGTTCTTTTATTTCGTCCAGCTCAGAGAGTGTTTGTGATGAGGGCATGTCCAGTTTCGATATTGATGAAGATAGTATCTCATCAGTTTTGAATTGACTGGAAATAGTAGTATCAGATCCATCCTTATCTCTATTAGAATCTTCTTCGACATCAATACTCTCCGATGCACCATCCCCAGGGAAATGTTCTGATATCAGATCCTTGTGAAATCTCATTTCGTGAGACCTTTTCATCTTCCCCACATGCTCAACTAAATCAGTCTTATTATCTTCTTCGTCTCCAGACACCTCTTCATCACTCAAATCCTTGACCTTTACGGCTGTTTCTTTTTCAGCTTCATGAAGAAATTGTTCAATATAAGTACTACTTTCCATCAATTCCTCTTTTAATTCATTGGCCGAAGGAACGAGCGTTTCTGACGCGTCCGATATATCAATGCTTGCTACGTGGCTAGAACCATCGGAGTCTAAACTTCTCATGCTGTCTCTTGAAGCAAGTGAGCTGGCTGCTGTATAGTAATCTTTGGAGGTTCTAAGAGATTGAGATGACACATCATGGCTAGTCATCGCAGTCTCAAATTCAGTTCCACTTTGAGCCGTCATCATCACTTCAATGTCAGATGATAAAGGTCTACTCTCTGAATGTTCAAAACTCTGATAGTGACTAGAGCCAGAGCTTGACCATCCTTCGACCTCGGATGCTGAACGTCTATCACCAACACCTAATTTTGATTGGATGTGTTTGTGCGCCCGAAGTTTTATTTCTGGACTACCTTTTGATGATCCATCACGATCGGAAAGAATAACTTCACTCTCTGTTTCTAATATCGAATGAGGTCCACTATCAGATTTAATAGATATATCAGTATCCAATGGTGGGCTTGATTCTTTTAAGTGAACAGTATCTCTCTCATCATCGGTAGTTGTTTCTTCTTGAGAACTTATTTTTAGAGAGATACTGTCTGATTTTTGACTATCTAAAAGAGTGTCAACTCTTTCAGTCACTTTTCTGTCTTCTAAAGGTTGAGCTGGGATCTCTTCCGTAATAGCTTCAGGTTTTTCTGGGCTTATTAAGAGTTTGAATTGGAACTCGGACGGCGATTGTTTGTATTTGCTGCTTCCGTCATTTTTCTCCCCAATAATTTCTACTTGAGCGGCTTCTAAGGACTGTTTAACTTCATCAATCGTTTTTTCCAAAACTGACAAGTCGGTTAGTGGCTGGCCTATCAAAGAATCATAATCAACCTTTTCTGACTCAAGTTTCGTTCCATGAAACTCGGCAGAAGAGAGATCGGTATCATAACCGCTGCTGCAGATGTCTTCAAGACTTTTCTCTTTAATGAGTTTCATTTCTTCCCTTCTGTGGTCGGTTACAGTTCCAGTTAAAAAAGCTGAATCAGCTTCAGTAGAAAATTCTGAGGGTTGTAAAGTCTCAGCACTGGCTGTAGAATCCATAGATTTGTGAAGTATTTCACCCTCATGAGATTCTAAAGATTTGATCATGAATTCTGTGTCCAAGCTTTCACCAGATTTGATCATAAAATCCTTAGATGCGGTACTCACATCGTCAGAAAGTTCAAATGTTAGTGACGACATGTCAGTTTTAGAAGTTTTTGTTACTTCAGTTCTCGTTTCAACGACAGTTCGAATTTCGAAAGTTGCTTCACCATCAATGCTCTTTGTTGATGTTTCAATAGTAGTCGTTACATTTTGTTTTGGTGGAATTTCTTCAGCCACTTCAAATGAGTCCGCTTTTTGCAATGAAACCTCCCAGACTTGGTCCTGAATTTGTTGAATTGGCAGTTTTATTGGTGATCTTTGGGACTTTTCTTTCTTTGGCGTGTCTCCAGTTCTGTCATCGTGAGGCAAATCAGGAGCAGCTTCAGACTCAGAATGAGTGTCTTGACTACCAGTACGACTAAATGTACTCTTCACAGGTGACGTTGACACTTTGATTTCTTTGATGAAATCTACTTCGTAAACTTCATTGTCCTTGAAAGATCTTGATTTACTTCTTGGACTGCCTTCGGAAGAATCACGTCTTCCCGTAGCTTCACTTTTGAAACTTGGAGCATGAGATGCATCGGAACTAAGATCATCATGTTCCTTGCTTTCAATAACGGATTCTTCCTTATGATGCTCAACCGTTGAGCTGACAACTTTTCCTTTTTCTGAGAGCTCTACACTCGATACGACTTCATCTTTTTCAATAATTTTCAATGTAGAGTCTACAAACGCAACTCTTGATTTAGAGTCATCATCTTCGACAATATCTTCTAGTTCTCCAGGTTCAGTAAAATATTCCCTACCCCATTGCTCATGCGACATATCCCGTTCAGAAATCTTGACTTCGTACTTCTTTTTAATTGTTTCATCTTTTATAGCTGTCATTTTCTCTTCAGACTTTGTTTGTCGTCCAGTGTATAAACCTTGCTCGGAGAACTCCCTCTCAACTTTTATCAGATCGGTATCGTCTGCACTTTTGAATACAGTTTTGGTTTCAATGTCAGACCTTTTGGCAGACGCTTCATGAGCTTTTTCTAGTTTCTTTTGAGATGTTTCTGTTTGATCACCATCCTTCCGGACAATAGTTTTTTCTTTTGTTTCATGCTCTTGTCCCCGCAGCTCGCGAGTAGTTTCGGTTTTGATAATCATTGAATCATCGTCAGATGAGGAAACTTGCTTGGTTTCAGAGAAAAATTCTTGGCCGGATATTTTTCTTATTTCAGTTTCCTTATGTGTTAAAATAGTACTAAATTCATCTGTCGTACCAAACTTAGCAATCATATCTGACATGACTGCTTTAGGATCAATTGATTGGAATTTGAGTTCACCACTTTCAAACGTCTTATGAACCGATGACGATGAAGTAGACGTTTCAATTTTAGATTCGGTGAAGAATGTTTCAGAAGACCTAGACTTTTGCAGGTCTTCCATTTTGATTTCAAGTTGTTCTTTCTTTATTTGGTCAATAACGTCTATGCTTTTTTCTATTGTTCGATCAACTAGCTCTTTAGCTCCTGTAGTTATTGTAGGTTGATCAACATTTACAAATGTAAGATTATCTGCTAGATGTTTTACGGGAGATTTAGGCCTGGCTGCTGCTGTCAGTGCCTTGGACGCCTCCGACAATACGTCTGCAAAGAGACATTTAGATTAGTATAATTTTGTCACCGGCTTGGTTTTTAAATGATAACATTTGTCATTTTTGACATGATTAGCACGCAGCATTGCACATTGCGTGATACTTCAGCTGTACACATAAGTTGTACTGTGCGTGCTATATATATTATAAGTCCAATAATGGTTTGATTACAGTAGCATGAATGTTTAAAATATTATATTTTAGGCTATGAAAGCGCCTAAAGCGTGGTAGTTTACATAAGTCGAACTAATCGAATAGTGAAAACCAATGCAGGTCTGTGTAAGGATGAAATGAATAAATAAATAGAGTTAGAATCAAAGCGAAACGTTACTCAACGTGGGTGATACAGGTGAATTGCGAATTAAAAACAAGAAAAATAATTTTGCCGCGAGGAAGAAATGAAGCGACTTAGAAATAAACAAACGGATGATTGTTCGCTTGTCGGTCCACTTACCTATAGCAATGTAAGGGCTCCGCAAGAAAGAAAGTAAAATTCAATGTGCTTACAAAATATTGGCTAAAGTTGCAAAGCACTATCAATGTTGTAAAAATTATTTCTTAACTCTTTGGGCAGGGATATCTTTTGTTAATTTAATAAGACCAAGGTGTAAAAGTGCTCTTATACTATCCTATCATTGAAGTGCCAAAACTGTGTCCCATGACGTTTACAAAGATCAAAAACCCTAATGAACTTCATTATGATACTATAACATGCGATTGGCATTATGATCGTGTGGCAAACTGATGTTTTCTACCAAAACAAGAGTAAAGTTTCGCTATGACTCTACTTTGCCACTACTCTGCAAGCTTGCTCTTACTTTCACCATCTTTATTTTTAGCTAAAGTATGAATTGCATGATTTTCATCTACCCTCGTACCGATGGTACTTGTCTCAAGCAGCTGTCAAATAGAGTTCTTATCTTTAGATTTTACAAAAAGATCTTTTTGACAGTTACTCGCTTCAAGCGATAGCTGAATTTTTATTATCGATACGCAGGTGTGTCTTAATATGTATCTGGTTAATACTGACCACTTTGGTGTGCCTCAGTTTCACTGATGATGCTGTCTCCAGCCGAAGATGCTCTGGGTGATTGACGGTTGGCGTCCAGGAATGACGAATCGGAACCTAAATGGAAGGGTGTATTACTACTTCTAGCTCTCTACATATAAGTGTATCTAGCTAACTGTGCCTTGTAGTGATGCTGTTTGTGAGATGTGTATTGATGATCGTAGTAAGAATACTAAGCATACCATATATAGAATATAGCGTATAAAATAACCAGCTAAGCAAGAATGCTTAGCTGGGCCTAATAACAATGTAAAATTATGCAATGTATGACAAGATAATATCTTTGCTTTGATTATTCTGTCGCGATGATAACGTTTTGGTGTATTATGGCCTATTTGATGTGTTTAGTTGAATAATTACAGTAAAATAAGCCTACCGATCCAAAATTTTTTTTGACTAACTTTGTTTTGTTTCTAAAGATCTCTTAGACATTTTTGAAAATAGCTTTGATACAGAATTTTGGGATATCGTATAATTATCTACAGATAAGAGATGATTTCAGGATTATCAAAAGACAGTTTACCTCTTAGTTGTAGCTCGGATAGCCGATCGCCAGAGCCTTCCTCCGTCTTAGCTCTGTCCTTCAGGTTTAAGTCTACAGGTGAGGGTGGCGGTGTTTTGGAAAACTTCGATGCAATATCTACAAAAATATGTGCGTGTTGCAGTAATTTCTCTTTTCTGACTAAAAGCTAATTAGATTACTGTCCCCCCAATATTGTACCACAAGTTAAAAAGTGCTTATCAGGATAAAATTTGGGGCCAAATTGTTTGTAGGTACGTACATAAAATCACGCCTGTTTCCCAGAGGGCTAGACAAATACCACGGCTTTCTACTTTCTACGATCCTGTCAGAACATCCTTAATTGTACGAAACTCATTAAACACTTGTCTTGTTCAACTCTTTCCACCAATCAGAATATTGTAAAGGCATACTTTTCCTTCAGACAATATTTTTTAATGGGGTTCTATTTGCATCTGCTTCAGCTTGTTAAAATCATAAGCTTACTTATTTATTATTACTAACTTGAGTACTAAGCATAGGGTTATTAGTCAAAGTACCCATATCAAGATACATACCATGAGTCACATGACTTGAATCGATCCTTATCAAAGCTCCTTGGGAAATGTCTTCCAGGAGGCTTGAACATCTTCTATTCAGTTCAGAAATATCAGGTACTTCGTCTTCTTTTTCAAGATCTTCAGTAGCTTCTTCATCGGTAGTTGGTTTCTTGTAAGCTTTCCCTTTCAAGTCTACAAAGCTATCTCCTTTGACTGCGTCTGGCTCGTTAGCTTTTGTTTCTTTTGTGACAGTTATTAATTTTTCAGATTTACCACTAATAAGCGGTTCAGACCTAAGCGATTTGTCAGACTTATGTGTCTGAACTTCTCCTGTTATTACAGCCGATTTCGTAAGAGTAGTTTTAAGTTCTTCTTTTACTTTTTCAACCTTCTGACTTATACCAGCTACTTCAAAAATGTCTTTTTTAACTGGTTTTGGTTCGTCAGTTTTAGCTTTTTCATCTACATCAGCTATGATTGGACCAGGCATATCAATAATAAGCGCTTCGGATATTAGTGATTGGTCTATGATTTTGTCCTTATCTAGAGAAGCTTCTTTCTTAAACTCCGATTTTAACTCTTCAATTTTCTCTTCCATGTTACCAATAAAATCTTTTTCAAACTCTAACTTCTCAGAAGTTCTCATTTTATCATCATGCTCACTGAAAATTTTGCTTTCAGTCAATATGGAAGTCTCTTGTGATGAGCTGGTCACTTGCGCTAGTTTCGATACTGATTTTTCTTCATCAATGAACTCTTTGCTCATCGTTATACCGTCAGAAGCATCTGAGGCTAGAGTTTTTGATACGTCCAATGAGGAATGGTCTTCTGAGAAAGTCTTCTCATCGATTGATTTTGATGTCTCCCTGACGCTTTCTACTGACGCTTTGGAATAATCCTTAGTTAAGTCAACGGTTGAATCTTTGGATAGCTCGTTTGTTGCAAAATCTCTCGATGTATCTTTGCTGTCTATTGATGATTTTGAATAATCTTTAGTCAAATCGATAGATTTTTTTGACAAATCAGGTGTGCCCCTGTCTTCTACATGCTCTTCAAATCGAGAATCTTCCTTGGTGTCCATTGATGTTTTCGAGGGGTCCTTTACCAAGTCCGCGCCGCTGATTTTGGAAAAGTCTGCAGACGTAGCGTCTTCCAAAACAGATTTCTGTTCATCTGATGATTTAGACAATGTTGAGACAACTGTTGTTACTGATGATTCGGTGGTTGACTTTGATACAATATCTCCACGAAGTAGATTGTCCACAAGGGTGGTTTTCTTCAAGTTTTCCATGTATTTGTCTTCGTCCATGAAAGGTTCTGATACCACACTGGTCGGGGGAGCGAAAATATCAGATGTCTGAATAAGTGAATGCGACTTCTCATCTGACTTGCCTTGTATGTCATCATCAAAGAACTCAGCCTGTAAAAAAATTAGTTAAATTATATTATCATAGTAATTCCATAGTAATTTAAGTGTTCGGTGATGTAAATAAATAGGGACTGAAAATCCACAGACCTCTTTTTCTGGGAAATCATCGGCGTCATCGAGCGAATCCGTTCGAAGTTTCCTGGGATCAAAACTGGACACTGGTAGTTTACCGTCGACGTCAGAACTAGGTTCAATAATTTCAAGTACCTTTGCTTTATCCATATCTGAAAAAAGAGTAGTAAATGTATTTGAAAACTGACTTTTTTTAAAAGAATTGCATAGCTACTAATATTAATCATGTTTACAGTATCTTACCGGATTCAGAGTCCGTGTAAATCTGTTCTTCTACTTCCTCCGGAGAGCTTTGTACAGAGAATGTCCTTGCATGCTTTTTCTTTGGCATAATAACAATCTCTCCACTATCTCTAGAAAGAGACTTAACCAGCCCTGGTCTATCTTTCGCATACCTCTTAGTTTCTTCATACATCATTTCCTTCTTAGATGCAATCTCATCTTCCTTCTTTTCACTCTTTTCGAGATATCCTTCAACTGTATTTACAGCTTCTTCGATAATCGAGTCAACTGAAACTTGCCCTGCAATATCTTGTTGTTCTGTTTCCTCAATAATGTGTTCTTCTGAAGATAAATCTACTTCTTCAGAAGCTTGTTTGATAATGATTTCTATATTTTCAGCCATTTGTTTCATGACGGAGTCAGATTTCTTTATCCCACTTGCGGATTCCAGCTCATCACTTTTGATTGGAATTGGTATACGGAGAGGTTTAGGTATTTCTTCTTCAGTTTCAACTTCTGATTCAGCAATTCTCTCAAGAGAAATCGCAGGACTGATACACGAATGCCTTCGTTCTGTTTGGGGTACTTTGGCATCATATGATCTTTTCTCGGATTCAACTAAGTCCTTCGACAAAGTTTTTATGTCCTTTTCTATAATAGGGCTTCTCGCGGCTGCAGCTATTGATCCCCTATTGAGAATATCATCAATTACAGGTTCGACTTCTTCTTTAGTTATTTCAGGAGTCTCGTGCAAGTCTAAATCTAATTTAGGCACAAATTTCTTAGCCTCTTTTGGTGAATCTGAAGCGCCATCCATATCAAAATGACCTAAAGTGTCAGTTCGTATTTTGCTTACATCGAATTTACTTTCTTTAACAGTGGTATGTGTAGTAGTTTGACTACGTTCCGCAGTTGAAGTGTAGTCTTTCATGGCACTGGTTATTTCTTTTACCTTTGGCTCTTTCTTTGTGGTCATACTGTAGGACGTTTCAGTTACTTTAGTGGTGAACTCTACAGGAGCTTTTTGTACTGCTTCATCAAATCCAACTTTTTTATCTTCTTTGAGCTTCTCTTCATAGACTTTATTTGGCTTTGATGCATCAGTTGATACTATGCGTTCTGTAGATTTAGCAGAAGCTAGAACTACTGTCACAGATTCACGCTTCAGTTGTTCTACTCTTTCTTTACTTAGAAATTCACTAGTAAATTCTTTATCGGTGGCGCTCCTGGAAAATTGCACGAATTCAGACGTTATTTGAAAAATAAAATGAAAGTTTATATTATTCGTTAAATACAATACATACCTAACTTCTTCAATATGAGGCAGTTTATGAATATAGTCAGCAACATGATCTTCTGGGAAACCTTCCACGTCATCCAACGAATCACCATGCGTCAATTTCGCCAGATTTGATTTTTCGCTGAATTCTAAAAAAAAATTAGCCACTAAACAGTCAAACTTTGTCACAACACAAAGCAAATATACCTAAACTGTCAAGTTAAATTTTCCAGTTAACAGTGATGTTTTTTTAAATAACTTACTTGTGATAGTTTTTGATTTCGAATCACTTTCTACTTTGATATCTGACTTTTCCTTAGACACATCGACATGGGTTCCTTGTGTCCCAATATCGTCCTCAGATTCTTCGAAAGTGTAATCTTTGGATTCTGTCAGACTATGAGCATCAGAAGGTCTCTTCTCTTCCAGTCTTAGCTCACTTATAGATCCAGATGAGGTTACTGACACACGTTTTTCAGCATCAACTGAAAATATAAAGAGTATTAAAAAGATATACGTATAAGTTGTTTTTATTTAAATTAAAATTTAGAAATAATATTTAATTATCAAGTAACTTACGATCTTTAGAAGTTGTAGTGTCTTGAGGTTTTTGAACTGTTGTTTCTTTTACTACCGATACGATGGCAGCAATTTCTTCCTTCACCTGTTCGTGTACTATGGGCGCCACCTCTTCTTCGGATGAAGTCTTCTTTTCAGTTACAGCATCTTCAGAACTAATCCTATCAGAGATACCTTCTGATGATTTCTTATCAGATATTTCGATCTCCCTGCTGCTTTCGGAAGAGATTTTATCAGACAAGTCGTCTTTTTCGGATTTTTCAACTTCCTCAGCTTCAGTGACCACAATTTGGAACTCCTGTTTAGATACTGGTAGATCGAGGTCATGTAAATCACTCAGTTTAGTGATTGACACGGACTCGGTTCTGGAGTGGCGTTTGGTTGTCATCTTCTTGAAGACAGGTTCAGGTTCATCGATCTTTTCAGAGTCAGTCGAGTCTTGTTTTTCTGTTCCCATAACCATGGGGTCGATCCTTAGTGAGGTAAAGCCAACACTTTCTTCGAACTTCTCGTCTCCGAATCCGCTGCCAGAGTCAGCTGTTTCTTCATATTCAGCGCGTTCGTCAAATTCAGATGATGATACTTTGGCTTTCACATCTGATTGATCAGATTTTAGCGACTCTGCTTCAGAATGTCTCCTCGAATCAGATTGTTCGGAGTCCTCGAGTGAGTCAGAGTAAATCCTTTTGGAGAAAAAGCATTCTTGTACTGAATCATCTTCAGGGACAGTTTCAATGAACTGTCGGGCCTTCGCACTGATAACTGGTGATTCTTTTTGGGGTGAAACCTATGAAGAGATATTCATTTTAAGAATACAGTGTTATGAATTTAATTTAGTTTATTTTTTGCTAGGATTAGTAAAAACTAAAAGAACTGGCAAAATCAGTACTAACCTTATCAGCATCAGTGGTTGTTAAGGTGGACGGAGCATGAACAATGGCGCTATGTTCAGATTCATACTTCAGGAACTCCAAAGTCTGATCTCTTGTAGTTACCTCCTGTTTTTCTATGGTCATTGTTTCCAGCTTGGTTGAACTAACAATAGTTGATTCAACAGCATCTTTATCAAAAACAGGCCTGTGAGCCGGACTTGTGCCTATTTGGTCTTCTAAATCCGAGAATTGAGAGGTCTCGTCTAGAGAATCACTTCGATGTTTTGAATCTTTGGAATAAACCTGAAGCAGAATACGTTAAAATATTTTTATTGTATAATACCTTATAATACTAGAAATACGTGAAACAGATTATTTGTGCTAAACCTTTCCTAATGAATCCTACCTATGTAAAATTCTGATTGAACTTTTAGAGTACGATAATGGTTTATATTTTTATTACCCTTGATTCAGTGTGAGATATGAAACTGAAATCTTTCTCAGTGCTTTGTTGTAAATCAGCCAGCGAGTCTGCTTTGTCGATGCCAGACAATGCAGGTGACTCGGTTGATATCTTGCGTCCAATCAAATCTTGCATATCAGAGCCCATAGAATCAGTCTTTGTGTGCTTACTCAAATCCGATTTGGTACTTGCTACTGATACTTCAACCTTGAATAAATTATCAAATACGAAAATTAGTAACAACGAGAATATCACTCCACTTTGAAATATTATATGAAAACTTGGTGAATACATACCCTTTCTTTTAGTTTATCACTGATTGATACGTCTTTTTCTTCAAGAGTTTCAGGTAATTCTTCTACGCTGACTTTGGCTTTCAAATCTTCGGTCAATAGTTTATCTAACATTGGTTCATTGATTTCAGCTTGATCATCTTTCTTATCTTCGTTACTTGATTTCCTTTCTTTTTCATCTTTCGTATCATGTTTGGCAAATCCATTGATGTCTGGTTTTACATTGGAAACCTCTTTTTCCATTCGAGATTTCATTTTTAGTTCTAGTTTGTCTACTTTAACGGTCGTTTGAGATTCTGTCTCTGTCTCAGAATCAGTAGATTTTTTCAAGAATTCGCTGTCTTCTTCGGATGAAAATTGTACCAATGTGGAATCTGTTCTCATTGTTTTAGGGAACGTTTTGGTCTTTTCTTCTTGTTTTATTCTAGCGTCAAACTGCTGAATAGTTTCCTTCACAGACTTTACTGTTTCAACATGTTTTTCAGATTCCACAGACACTTTTTGAGTAATTTGTGACTCCATACTAGAAAGTTGTTTAGATTGTTCTCTAACAAATTCCTGGGTATATTCAACTCCTTGTTCTTGCTCTAGTGTATGTTTTTTTAATGCTTCTTTTGTAAGCTTTACAGTAGTCTTGGGGAAGTCTATACTGCCGTCTTTACTCATTTTAGATTCAAATGAGCAAATTTTATCCTTCAATGGAGCTTCAGCTACATCCTTTTCATCTTCAGAAACCAAATCAGGAGATCTATCTCCATCATCTAACTTTTCCTCCACCTTTGAGCTGACTATTTCTTTTTGCGAAATAACTTCTTTGGTGAAAGATTCTTTCGTTTCCGTAACTTGTTTGACTTCTGTTGTTTCAGTAACAGATTTTCTCGGAGTTATAGTAACGTTTGAGAAATCTCCAGAAGGAAAGCGCATCGATTCGTTTCTCATGTGCCTTTGTAAATGTTTAGGCGTCGGCTTTGCAGGTGACGATGGATCAAACTTCCTGAATTGTTCTACTGGTCGTTCTACAACTTTTATTTCATCGGATTTAGCTTCAACTTCTGCCAAAACTTCACCTTCAATGTTTTCTTCTAAAGTATCAGGCGAAGTTTTTGAGCGTGTTCGTTCTAATACTGGCTCTTTTTGAACCTGAAAACGAGAGGGTAATTATTTATGATCGACATTTTCAAAAAAACTAAAATAATTCACTTTCTCGTATACCTGTTGCTCGATGTCTTGGAATTTCTTAATATCAGGCTTTATTTGAGTCTTAATCTCAATTATTTCTTCCCTAATTTCTTTCTTCTGCTTTGAAGCTGGTATTTTACTTGAGCTTAGCTTCCTAGTTATTTGTTCCTTTCTTTCAGCTACACTTCGCTTTACGTCTATTAAACGGGCAAAGCAATTAATCACACAGATCCAAACAATATATAGATACTTTACATACTTAACAAAAAAACTTAATAAATACCTTCATCTTCTTCGCTCTCTTCGCTTGGTGTAGAAGTTCTGTCCACATCACTTTTGTCATCTGGTTTTTCAGCGATAGATTTTTCTTCTGGTGAGTATTTGGCTTCTTCTTGGTCATTATCTGAGTGATACTCAGTAATTTCATCATCATCATAAAGTTTATCTTTGAGCTTATTGTCGCCTTCAGCTATGAAAAATAGGTCAAAGATAGGTTTTGAATTATTCAATTCAAATATTACTACCACCACGACATGCATTTAATTATTTTTATTGTGGTGCCTTACCTTTGTAAGCTTCTATTTCTTCAGAGGCTTGTCTTTCCTGATAGATGTTGCGTAGGATGCGACGTTCGTTCGTTATTTCTGATTGTGGAGCTATGATGTCATCCCTGCCTATGCGGCATAGTGCTAGCTCCAATGAGTTATCTAAAGACAACACACAGTAAGTGTCCGTTGTGCTTTGAGAAAAACATGCGTAAATTATATAAAGTTTAAGAAGAATTTCAACACATAAACACCATAAGCCACCATTAACATTGCTCTGCATTGCTGACTATTTAAAATCTCTAAATAGTTTAGGACCTCTCTTTCATTAGCTTGGTACATTATCTCTTTCATTCATTACCTTGAGCCTTAGTTCCAGACTGGGTCTTCCAAAGTTTCAGCATCAGCTGCGCCTGCTCAGCCGCCGTGATGCGTTTCGCTTGTATTTGGTTGACCGTTGCCACGCTCACTCCTAGCTCGTAGGCAAGCGCCACCCAGTCCTTGCCTAAGAGGTTGCAGATGTCTTCCAACCTAAACAGAACGTTCAAGTCTACATGCCCGCGTTTGATTTTTGGAAGTACTGTTAGAAGGCCCGCCACACGATGGACCGACAACATTGTGTCAAGTTGCGGGAAGTCGGTGACAGTGGACTCATGTAGGCTGATGATGATGATGAATTAAGAAAAGATGAATCCCATTATGTTTCAATGTCAAATTGCGTCAAGGGTGCCAATTTTTGATGGAAGTCGTTTTTATTTAGTTCCATAAAATTCCATCCCCAAAATTCATGTTACAAATTACAATCGGAACTTCTTAAGATTAGCCCTCTGATCGTGTTGGCGCAATAAAATCACCATTTACAATGTTATTAACTCTAGTGTTCTCAACCACTAACCTTGGATCAGCAAGTCTTTGTCTCCAGATCAGTTCTTGTTCCTCAGTGCGTAATGGCACCGTGTCAGTCGGTATCGGAGATACTCTCTCCACGGGCTCATCGGGAACCATAATATTGAGGATTGCGATCTGTGAAACAATTAGGAATTTAATAATGCAAGACTGGAAAGTCGAGAATCATCAGACACTTCGGCAACGCCAAGCCATGGCTTTGGACCGAAATATACACTTCTTCATCATTTGCTGTTTTATAATACCATGTCTAGTGTGTAAACACACTGCGTTATTGAGAAAAAAAGGCTTACGACTTTTATCCCCAAGAATGGTAAACATGGTAGGGGTTGGGCAGCAGCGTCCTCTATTTTAACCACTAAAACTGCACTCGCCAACCCGCGTGCCCAGTGTGGTGAGTATGGGCCAATTCCACCCACATGATAGGAAGTCACTTTGGAAATCTGTTTATTCAGCAGAGGATGTCCTATGGCTAAAATGATAAAAACATGACTCACGGGCGCTGGTGAAGGTTCTCCCTTAGGAACCTTCGGGTCCCTCATGAATTGGCAACGGCAGATCGGCTCCAAGTCCTGGGTCTTGATCATGACCGGGAACGCCATGCGATTTTCCCGGAAGGCGCGGAAGGGTATGGAAAGCTGCTCTCCAGATTTCGCTATGGGGACCAGGTTGCCACCAAACTCTAGGTAGACAGGCTTCCCCTCGTGCACCTGAGATTAAAAACGTGGTGTGGCTACAGAAAAACTCTGAAGTAAACAAGTTGGTTATTCAGACTAACACTGGTATTCTAACCCTCTTATTCATATCACCGAAGCCGATAAAGCCTGATTATGAAAAATAGGCCTAGTAATGATCAAGGACATAAACATGGCGTTTGAACACGGCTTTAGTCTGAAATTCTAACTCACCTCAACATCCCTACTCTTAGCAACTTGGATAAATCTTTCTATTCTCTCCAAAGCCTTGTCCTCTTTATCATCAGTGACGCAGAACATCCTTAGTTGGGCCTGTAACTCATCAGTCCTTTTGGCGTAGACCACGAAACGTGCCATGAAGGGCACGTGGATCGCTTCTCTGTAAACGCAAAATTATTACTTAGCCAATGATGCCTACATCAATAATATATTTCTATTCGTGAAAACAAATTAATACATTTTAGCATTTGTAAATATTGGTTATGATCATAGAATCTCATGACAAAAACACATTCTTACCTGTAAAGCTCAGTGGCCATCTTGGTAGCATCCTCTACGTGTCGGCAGTCAATAAGCCAATACCGAGCCGACACAGTAGTCGTAAACGATACGCAATCATTCACGAAAGTCAACGGAGTATTTTCTGTGACATCTTCCCAATGGGCTCGGTTCGTTCCACCTGGTATCGAAAAAACTTCATCATATTCTACGTAGTTTACTTATTATACAATTTAAGATCTCAAACTGCTACATAATATAAAATGCCTATTTCTTTGTCTTTGAAAGCTATGACAGTAACGGCTATAACGCTATTTGTACTGCCATCATAAAGACACTAACATTTACGTTATGCATGCCCAAGCAGGCTCTTACATCTACAGATACTCGTTCATTTATTGAATCTGTAAGATCTACTTATCATTATCTATCTGCTACAATGCTATCTAATTTTGTTCGTAAGTTACAGTGTAAGAATATAAGTTTTGAGTAGATTTGAAAGATTCAAAGTAACACAGGCCTAGCAGGTCACAAAGAAGAGTAAGAAACTGATGTAGAAGAAAGATTATAAAACAGACAGGTAATAAGTAACAGGAGAAACAAAAACAAAATGTTTCCAAAACGGCCTATAGCAAACACACAGCAAGCAAAGACGACACATCACACAAAAACCAATAAAAACATACATTTTAGTTATACTTCGAAATGATAAAGTGATTTTGAAAAGTGGCACACTGTGTACTGTCAACCTGTTTTCTTATAAATAGTGCTATTATACACAAAATGAAAATGATGCTACATCTTTAAAAATTGCTCGTCCGGTTTTAAGAAAACTGATCTCTCGAAGGACATTTACTCAAAAAAAATCAAACGAAAGTAAAAGTCAACGACCGAAGATGAAAATAAACCGTGTAAATAATGTCAAGAAAAAAGAAATGAGGTAAAAGAAGATGACATGACAAAGAACTGATAGGCCGTTTTGGAAAAGAACTTGATTAATACAAGCAAATTAACAAAAGGATCGAGGAATTGACGCTGGAGAATGACATGAGGATGGTAATGGCACCGACAGGGATCGTTTCAGAAACTTCACACTTACGCTAACTAACAACAGGTATTTAGAGTGAGTCTTAAACAATGTGCCGAAAGATTACGTTGCATTCGTCAAAACTAATCAGTTTATATTTGTCTTTGTACAATATTTATATTCTGACAAAGATTGTGGTCACGCCGCAGTGCATTCTTGAACTTCAAGATTTGTTAGACGTATGATACAGAGTGAACGTGAATTAATTAAGCGTAAAAAATTCAGCCCGTGCAAAAAGGAAGAATTTTATGAAAAGCAAGAGTATGGAAAAAGCATTCAAAAAGTGATAGAGGAAAGAAACCCAATGGTGATAAATATACTCAAACGTTTCACACAGACATGAAGCGAGAGTACAAATATCTCATTGAAACAATGAACGTGGTTAAATAAACAACACAAAAATAGATTTGGATAAAATAATTTTGAACTGAAAACAACGTGAAACGCAAACCGACATTTTAATCTTGTTTTATGTAGGTATTTGTATTATATTTCTAGGTTTTTACCTTCGAGAGATCGTTTGCGAAAAACCCCTGATGGTGCGCGCCGATAGATGGCAGCAAATTAAATTGCGCCACACACGGTGAGCGTGCAACACACACAAACACGAGAACAAAGACAATGTAGACACGCACAAAACGCACACACAGGGAGATCCCTTAGCTGCATTGTGTATTTGCTATAAGCTGATGTATCCCTGACGACCCTACCGAATCCCTTACTAATGCATGTTTGTCTGTCATTGAAATGAGATACTCAAACTACACTATTGTTTTTTCGAAACATGCTCATCCCGATGAATATAAAATTGGGAGTAGTAACTAGACTTCTCAAAAACTCGTAGCTACAATAACTAACCAATCATGATTGAAAGATAAAATTCTATGTATGTAAAATTTCGACTCAACTATTGATACTCTATTATTAAAAATAGCAAAACTAATTCTCTACCAATATCATAGAGTTCTATTAGTATTGTAACCACCTACAAGTCTGGAAAAATTAATCGTTGAACTAGCTTATCGATATCTACAACTAATGTGTTGTAATGGAATATTGGTATTGGATAACAATTCGTACCTAAGTTTGTACTTAAAAGCGTATTATCAAGCTTTACTTTTGTAGGCAAACTTACCTTCGAACGTTTCGCAAAGCGACACACATTAGTATGTCATCAAGATAGCAAAAGCCATACTCCATTGCAACACTTGCCAGAACTCTGTTTGTTACTGGAAACAACTGAGCAAACTCTGAATCCAAATGACATGTGAACCACAATAATCATGATTTCAAAATTGCTAGCCACTCATAAATTCACGAGCATAATTTTGTATCGGCATCTAGCAGTAGATTTTACTAAGGTCCAGAGATGTTTCCAGCAACAGATCCAGATCTGATCAGTTCTGTTATCAAGCTAATATTGATATCGTACCTGATATGGAACAGAGCAATCTCAAGGTCGGTGCTGATGATGTGCTGTACTGGTTCGTCATTCCTTGGGTATGAGGTCTTGGTGCAGGCATGCTGAGGGTTATAGCCTTATGGAACTTCCTCCTCCGCGGTTCTACGGTCACTACCGGAGACACTGCCACTCCTCGGCCGAGGAGCTTGGCAGTCAGTTCCGAATCTATTATTTGAGCCTGGAAAGCGATTACGTGTTGATATCGCTGCCATTCTTCCATAGACCAAACGAGATTTGTCGATGATGTAAAAGCAACCATGCTTACGGCAAAATCAAAATTGTGCAGTGGTGATATCAACAAAATAAGTTAAACTTACCCATTCATAACAATTCACTTTAGCACTGAGTAATTTTTTTCGGTTTGAAACGCGGTTATAGAAATAATACTTAAGGTGATAAGGGGCGGTGCAAAACGAAGCAAACATGAATATTATGAAATCACAGTTAAAGCCTTAACTGAAAGACACATTTTTTACACCATACTTCCATCAATTTCTCACACATGCGCTTAAAGATGCAACACACACTAAGCTTCAACATCAAAATAATAGAGCAAATAAAATGTTTACATCATGCAAATCTCACGTTTGGTCTTTAGGAAATAAAGTACCTACATAATTGCATATCAGTAAAGTAACGATTCAAAAAGCATTATTATAATAACAATACCCAATAAATTTAGCGTTCTTCTTAAAAATACAATACTTAAATACGTCACTCCAAATCATCATACACACTTACCCTCTTATTCATAATAACTCATCAATCAAATATCAACTTTATCGACTCGATAACTCTCGCCCTGTCTATCTTAAAATAAAGAAAAGATAGAGGCGGAGATACTTCTACAGAGACGATAAAGTTATCGAGTAATTTTGAATAGAGGTATTATTTAAAACACGCAAATTATCTAAACGTATTACAATATTTCTCAAAACCAGGTCCTTAAAGAATAACAAAGTTAACAATCATGCTATTCGAAAAACCTAAAGACCAACTAGAGAATCACCAAACTAAATTTACCGATTAAACATCGCGTGAAGACGCAGTGTGAGAAAACAATGCTTCTATATAACGTGATTTCATATTCACATTTGCCCAAATTGAAAACATTTAGTCGATTATGCACGAAGTTTTATTGAAATTTCCAACTACTATGTGAATACATTTTAAGTGAATTACTAAATTTATTGGGTATGAAAATATTTCTAAGAGTAACGTACATTCTTAATGTAAGTGCTAATAATTTACCTTAAAGTATGGTAACTAATCACAATAAAAACAAGTTCAAAGAACCTGTAGTCAAAAACACGAGTAAGATATGTGATGATAAACGAAGCGATGTTACAAGTATTATGGTTATAAAAGTTTTTTCATGTTAGAACGAATACAAAGAGATAAAATTGAGTTAATGTAAGTATTAGTAGAAAATCTATTGAATAATACGTTACTTATAAAAAAATATTAATACAATTTATCCGTACAAAAATTTGGCGAACATTTTGTACTTTCAAGAGAGTTCAACTAAACCTACAAAAAATCGAACACATTTGGCTCAGAAAACATCGACATTAAACAAGCTACATCAATTTCAATTCTATACGGTAACCATGACAATCTACGCTTTGCTAATACTGTAAAAGTGACTAAGCTTAAATATTTTAGAAAGTAATTATGTATTTTAGAAAATATTTTTTCCTTTAAAAAGTTCTAAAACAAAAGCTTTTTCCCCTTATTCATAATCACCAACTTATTTTATCGGCATGATATGTCCGCCTATTTCTTATGTATACTGTATACTGTTATACAAGGACAGGAAGAGATTTATCGAGCTGATAAAGTTAGTGGCTGATTAAAAGGGTAATTATATCGTTATAATACTCATTCTGTTACATTTCACAAGCCAAAGAAGGCTAATTATTTTGCCTCATCTATTTCATAATGTTTCATATCCTGTAATACAATATTGTAAGCATAATGGCAATAGAGTTTGTAACTTTGAGGGTAATTTTAACAATATTAGCAACATTCAAAATTGTCCAATCTTAATAAGAGAAAACTTCTAGATCTTCTTCCTTTTCATGTTGGTTCGAAAAACTTCAGATGTCACTAAATTGATAAACAGTAACTCATCGTCGTAATTACAAACTTCATTACCATCAAGCTTACGCAAAAGCACTACACCTCCTCAATTTTCACCCTTATACCCGTTTACGAAGAGCTGCCAATTTAAAATATAAATTGGTAATAATTTTACTTACTGATTTTTGATTTTGCAATAACGTCAACAACCCTATTCTTTGTGTATTAAATGTTTGTTTGCAAAAACACGTTCAGCTTCCAATTTAAAATTGATTTCATGTTTCACTTATTCTACTGACTTTATCTGTTCCTGTTCTCACGCACAAACAATTAGGTGCAGAATAAACTCATTTCGGGATAGTTAAATTGTGCATGACTGACTGTCGATCAACGTACAGCCTATAAACCAATAGATATAGAAATATGAAATTTCGAAGGTAGCTTCCGTCTGTACCCTAGGTGCACTAAGAAAGGCGATCCCGAAAATTAAGCCCCAATCAACCCCAGGATAGGTTCGTTAAGTCTACTACAACCAATTATATAAATCGATCTCTAACAGACTACCAGATTAAGGAGAACCTCTTCTTCTTGGAGACGTTATTGACCGTGATCTTTTTAAGGTTTTTGTCTTTGACCCCCTGGCGTGGTTTGAAGAGGTTTACCTGGAGGCCCACTTTGATTTTCTTGGTCAACGCGCCTTGGGGGAACACTGCTTGGACTTGCGGCACCACTGAGCTGGAGACCATTCCACCTGGAAGGAAATAATACAAGATATAAAGATGTAGTACTATTCCGCTATTCTATTCCTCATAAGTTCAACAAACAAACTTATCAAGAATTTGACGCGTGTTTCACCTCTTTACGAGGCATCATCAGGAAGAATTGACTTGCTGTGCGCTGGTAACTCCGAGACGTGTTGCCTCGCCGAGCACTGAACGTAATTCTGTTCTACAAGCCGTCTATCATTCTCTCTTTCTTTTATTGTCTCTCTAGATTTTGAACGATAAACATAATATAATGCCTACTGCCATGGATAATTTGCGACCCACGTCGCAGTTTCTACATGTCAAGGGAATTATGATATATATGTCTTTAGTTAGTCTTTAAGGTATATATTTGTAATGGGCCGTAGAATAAGTAAAAATCCATCGGTTGTTATTCTATTGCCTGAAATAAAGTTATTGAATTGAATTGAATGGAATCAAAAACAAAACATACCTTCAGGTCCAATAGCGTGCACCTCCTGCCTGATGCGCGAAATTACGGCGAAGTATTGAGGAAAGTCATGGGTCAGGATCCGAGTCACACGCGGGTTGTCCCAGCTGCCCTTTTCTTCCTCTTGGTTCGTCTCTGCTGAAAGAAACATAAATTACTGATTATTAATATAATAACACTATGACGACTAAACAACATCTCAAAGTAAAGCATTTAATACGAACACTAATGAACTGTAATGTGATCAAAAGGTGTTAAATTCAGGAAGCTCATCGGACGCCTTTAAGTGTACAATTACTTCTATAACTTGACTTTCTATAACTGACTATCATCATTAACCGTATAAAGTCCACTGCTGAACGTAGGTCTCCGCCATTTCCAGAAACAATCATTTGGGGGATTTTCCCATACTCGCAACCCACCCAGGTTTGAGAGTATGGGAAAATCCCATTCTCGCTACCCTGGGGGTAGCGAGTATGCGGGTTGGCGAGTGCAGATATGAAGCTTTCGTTGTTAATGGGAAACTGCCAACTCCTAGCTTTTTTTCCTTAGTCGTCTCTTACGACGTCCAAAGATAGAAATGGAGGGGCCTTTTCTTCAGCTGGGGCCACCAAGGCAATTATTTATTATGTCTTACCATTTTCAATCTCAAGAGTCTCGTGCAGTATGTCCTGGACCACGTCGTCAGTAGCGTCCGCGTTGTGCTCCCTCCAGCTGGTGCCGTTATCAGAGCGGAGAATCACTATCTCCCGCTCCTTGCCGCGGAGTGATGCGTAGTGTGGGACTTCGAGGATCACTGGCCTGGAAGAACGAATCAGTTTTCAAACTAAGGCCCATATTCTGAAACTGTACCCAAACTTGATCGTGATTCAAGCATAGGTTCATTTCAGCCGTAGGATGTCCACTAGTTTTTTAAGTGTTGTACCCACCCCAAGAACTTGGCGGAGACAGGTCCCATTTCCAAGACCCGAGCCGCTAAAGCCTCTCCTTCCATCAGCGGCGGCATGTGGTTTATTCGAGATGGTTTCAAATATCTGAAAAATACATAACAACATAATCATAACATACATCATGCAGATACCACTCGAGCGAAGCGACTCAACAATCAGTGCAAAAGGCATAAAATCAGTTTGTGATGAATCAGAATGAACCCATAAGTATGTCAAACCTGCAAGTGATTCTGGTAGGCTGTTGAGCGGACAGCGGTGGAACGATGACCCTGACTCCGCCGCCGCGACAGCCTTTCATGGCTCCACCACGGGCGTCCACCAGGAATGAGACTAAGAAGCTGTAACACAAAGGTTTGTGCACCGATACATTTTTAATTTTCCTTTGATTTCAGAACATAAAGTTATTAGAACTAAGGTGTCGTTGGAATCGCATCACTGATTCTAGTCGAAGACGCGACTGAATACAGCTGGTTCGATAATTTATTCGTTCGATTAATTACAAAACTATTTTCAAATGCTAATGCCATACATGTCATGTCCACTGCCACTTCAAATTTCTTAATTTGAGAGCTAATTCATTAATGAAGTATTAACAAGTTATGTTTATTTAAACAAAATCAAGAATTTTTGTACAAAATTTTATGTTTCTATAAACGTTATTATTCATATTATATTATTAAACACACAGTGGCTCTGATGTATTATTGCCATTCAAATGTAAGCGTGTCAGAACTATTTTACACAAATGTTATCCTTAAATCTTTGGAACTGTCAACTTACAACACCGCCTAACCAAAACATAAAGCTGATGGACGGAGCTGTGAATTGGAAGATTTGGTGTATAGTGTGTGGATGATACTCACTTCTTCCATGTCAGCTTTTTCCTGTTTCCATCATGCAGTTATCCAGAAAGCGTGTACAAGAATTTGTGATTAGAATCATTGATAGCATGATACCTTTTCTGAAAGTAAAATAAAGTAATTTTATATCTAGCCCTCACACTGGTTGTATATTTTTAACCGACTTCAAAAGGATTTTGATGATTCGTTCGCTGGTGTTATATATTAGATAATCATTCGGATTCCTTTTTTCTCTGTAAGTATATCCAACCATATATCCACTAGAGAGATGCCATATATCCACGGGCGCTGCTGCTGCGCTGCGACGTCGCAACGCAGCGGCAGCGCCCGTGTGGCATCTCTCTAATTACTGGCTTTCAAAAACAATAAAATTCATCGTTTCTCAAACATAAAAACAATTTTATTCTTAAAACGAAATTCATCTTGACTTTGACGCTAAATTACTTCAATATGGCCAAGATGTATCGACAGATATTTGTCGAACCAGAGCATCAGTATTTTTAAATTCTTCAAGAAGCTAGTTCCGCGTTGGTCCAAATCCAAGCTTCGATAGGCTATGGTTACCTTATTAAATCTATACTAGATGATATACAGCGTCAGGTGGAGATTTTCTCTCCTTACAGGACGCTGTAATGCATGAAACATTTAAGATGGAGTAGGATTGCCACCCTAAGGTTGTATAAAAATAAACTGGTACTGACTTGGGCTGCGTGGGATCGACATTGTAGCAGTAGCCCTCTGGTGCCTGTGCGGTACTATAGCGACTGATGCTCTTCACCACCACCTCCTGTTGCGGAATGTATGGCATACCGTTTACTGATCCTGGAATAAAATATTTTTTTAAGTCACTTAGATAGTTCTGGCCCCTCACTAGGATTCCCTGTGTCGTGGGTATCAGAAACTACTAGTCCCATGGTACCACAACACCCAGACTGGAACTAATATTTGCAGTTCTTGCAAGCATTTTGTCTCGCAGAGTGAATTGAACCTTTGCGTCTTAGCCAGCACTCTCCCGCTGGCCGTCTTGTGTAACGTCAAAGCCTCCAATGTTCAAAGGAGGAGCTTTCAGCTTTACATATCATATTCAACTTTTTTTTTACGTTTTAATCTCTACCTGGGTATCGATATATTTACCTTGAGACATCTCCATAATATTCTTGTGGCTGAGCGCGGACTCAGTCCTTTCATCCTTGGTGACGTCGATCGGCAACGAATCATCTCCTAAAGACTTCATATCATCGGCTGTCAGGTATCGGTACGGCTGGTCGTTGAGAATCGTATCCTCGCCTGGAAGAAAGAGATGTTTTAGATGATGAGCTTGAAAAAAGGCTAGGTCAAGAGTACCCTAAATCAACGAGCATTAATGATGAATCTAATGAAAGTGAATGAAGCAGGAGAGGTATGTCAGGATCTGAGCATGTAGAAACTGTGGTCTCTGGCTACCCCTCCTGGCGTGATTTTATGTTGTGGATGTGGCTCGAAATCGATTCACGGAAACAAACCAAAAAATTTACATTTGTGATGACACTTTCATATTTCCACAATGACGAAAGTCCCAACTACCTACGTAAAATTCAAGGCTTACCACCTTCTTCTTCAGAGTCTGACATGAATGTCTCCAGCATTGTCTCAGGAGCAACAACTTTGTACTTCTCCTGGGTGGCGGGTGCTATGGATGGCTCCGAGAATTCTTTCAGGGTTTCCATTACAGTGACGTAGCCGAGCTTTGAGGCTATGTCAAGAGGTGTTTGTCCATTCTGCAGAAAAAATGTAACCCTATAAGTTGCCAAATAGTGAATAAAGGCCCTCATTACATTTACTCTAGGTGATTTATTCAGCGTCAGGTGAAGCTTTTTTACTAATTTACAAGACGATGTAGAGCCTGGGATCTGTTCAGATGGAGTAGTCTTGCCTTACCTATACCATCCTCTCAGCCTGGCCAACCTTATTCATAGGAAAAACATGGTCAATAAGTGCGGAGCTGACTAAGCCGCGGGTTTCCTCACGATGTTTTCCTTCACCAGAAACATTATTGCACGTACTGGGATTTGAATCTATGGATTGAAAGTCGAGATACCTTCCTTATAGGCTACGGTTTGTAACATATATTTCAACGAAAAACTTATTGATTTTGTTCCTTACTGACATGATTAGAAGACTGGCCTTATAGCTCAGTTGGTAGTAACTCTGCCTTCTGCGCTAGCAGTCGCGGGTTCGATTCCCGCACTGGACAAACATTTATTTGTTCTGTGTCTGGATGTTTATTATTTATCTATTACTAGCTGGTGCCCGCGACTTCGTCTGCGCAGGATTAGTATTTGGAGTAGCTAGTAGTCATATTTTGGACAATTCACACAATATCTTTATAAATTGTAGCCTATGTGTTATTCTGATGTATAAACTTATTATTGTGAAGTTTTATTAAAATTCATTCAGTAGTTTTTACGTGAAAGAGTAACAAACATCCATCCATCCATATATTATATTATAGTAGGAAGTAGTATAGGAAGGATGTATATCAGTCTCTGGTACCTATAGTACAGGCTATGCCTAGTTTGGGATCAGTTGATCGTGTGTGATATGTTTAAAAAAAAAGAGACTTAGGCATAAGAAACTTACCGTTGTGGTAGCGTTAGCGTCAGCCTTGTGCTCCAAGAGAATATTCACGATATTGATGTGCCCTTGCTGGGCAGCATGATGTAGTGCTGTATACCTGTAAACAGTAGTAACCATAAAGACATGTATTCTAGATGATTTTTAAAACATATTCAGCAATTTAACCTTTACTTGATACTTCAAGCCTTGTAGTATTCAAAGTGAGACTGAAAAAGTTACTATTGGAAAGGGCTTATTATTCAACCCATGATTATTTTAATGACATTTTTTGTAATAGCACTATTTTATTGTAATTTAAAGCTCTGACATACCTACTTAATTTTGAAAATATGTATATTGCATGCGTACAACGCTGAATATGGCTGCTCCTAATTTGTATTGTATTATGTAACAACTGTACCTAACCTATATTACGCAATAAATTACTTTGATTTGATTTGATTTGTATACTTATTAATATAGTTTTAGATACTTGATACTTACTGTAAAATAATTATAATTTACAGTAAGTATGTCACCAATTGAACACTTTTTTTCTTCTTCTTCCTGCCCTTGTCCCACATTATGTGGGGCCGGCTCAACATGTTTTCTTCTTCCACTCTCTTCTGTTAGCCGTCATCTCCGCACTCACATCTTTCTTACTCATGTCATCTTTAATACAATCCATCCATCTTTTCTTCGGCCTTCCTCTAGTCTTATATCCATCCACATTCATACCTAACGCTCTTCTCGTTACATGACTTTCATCCCTTCTTATGTCACAAATTGAACACGTCACATTTAAAAAGAAATACAATAATTCAACAAGAAACATAACAAAAATGCCAATTTATGTGAAGCTATGAGACTTACCCATGAGTAGTCTGTGCCTTGACGGAAGCTCCGCTTTCTAGAAGGTACCGCACCATGTTGGCTTGTCCGTAGTGGCTGGCGATGTGCAGGGGGGTGTAACCACCCTTAGTGCAGATATCCACCTGGAGACAACAGCAATTAATCTTGCGACCAACCAGTGAACCAATACAACGTGTTCCGTAACTAGTATACTATATCAAAGTTTGTTCTATTAATAAAAAGATACAAGCAAAAAAAGAAAAAGATTGAAATAAACTTTTTATACTACCTGCTCGTCAATGGCATATTATGTGTCATGCAAACCTTTCCTAAAGTAAGTCATTATAGCCCTACGGTCTAGCCGGGTCATAATGTTGTACTGAATTTCATTTTTTCCCATGGGACATAATGTGATTTGAATTTGGATTTCAACCCATGTGCTTGATCGAGGTTGGTTTCAAATATGTTTGGGTGCAATGAGATTTTATTCTAATTAGGCTGTATGTTATAATTTTCTTTGCACTGCCTACAAATTAAAAAAAAGAAAAACATGAAAACTTTTTACGAAATTCATTTTCACCCGCGCACGAAGAATGATTTATTCGAATGTCGAACTGACCACTACAGAATAGACTACAAAAAAAGAAAAAAAGGCGCCAAGTGCTCAAACTGCTGTGCTGTTATCTACACTGAAATTCAGTTTCGATTCGGATAAACTTCTAAAAAATGTCAAGTGATGACGACAGTGATTTTGATTCGACTCCAGAATGCATACAATCTGAAGCCTCTGGTATAGTTGGAAACTTACTTCCAGAAAAATCATTTTTTTCTACTTATTGTTTTCAATTGCCTCGCAGAAAGTATAAAAAGTAGAGTATGCATCGCGGGCTTAAATGTGTATTTGTCTTGGGCGATCTTGAACCCCTCGTACTCAGGATTCTTGCCTTAACTCCCTCGCTCCGCTCAGGAGTTAATCATAGAATCCCTCGTTCTCGGGGTTCAATATAGCGCCCTTGACATAATACACTACTTTAAGCCCTTGTTGCATAATCTACTATTATTGCCGTAGTACGTAGTACATCCATTTAGTATTTTTTTTTGTAGTTCAATTTTTTTTTTCTCCGGATATCCGGAGATGTTTAAAATTTTATTTAATTAGAACGGCGATTTCCAATTACACTAATTAATTATAATTGATATACATTAAACACACAAAACTAACATAAACATACCGACAAGCATGTATGAGGAATGTGAAGAGAGTGAATGAAGCAAAAGAGGTATGTCAGGATCGTAGCAAGTGGAAAGCCGTGGTCTCTGGCTACCCCTCTGGGAAATAGGCGTGATTTATATACATACATACCAACATACATAAAATCACCACGGCATTCCACTTGCTACGATCCTGACATACCTCTTTTCATTCACTCTTATCACATTATTTATTACTAGCGTACGCCCGCGGCTTTGCTCGCGTGGTATCTCGATAAAAAGGGGCAGTTTTGAAAAACCCTAAAATACGTATTTCATTATATGACTCTAAGAGTATTTGTACCAACTTTCATATAAATCTCTCCATGTGTTAAGATTCTCCCATACAAACTTTGACATCGCATTAAACCCTTTTAAGGGGTAGTTTTGAAAATCTAAAAATACAGTTTTTCCTTATTTCTTTTATACATTATTTATATATAATTAGTTTCAAATCCTAAAAATACTAAACTAATCTAAATAACTATTTAACTAACGACTAAGTAATAAATTTGTTATACTTAATATTCTGAATAAAAAGTTTCAAATCTGTAGGTTTAAGGAACACGATTTTTCATACAAACGTTTTAACCCCTTTTCACCCTCTTAGGAGTTGATATATTTTGAAAATCCTTCCTTAGACACACACATCGAGTGTTTGGCATATAAGGCAGCTACTGTCCAAATTTCAGCTTTATAGCTTCAGCGGTTTGGGCTGATCGTGGAATCAGGCCTTGTTCTTTTATATATACAGATTATGGCGATGACGATGGAAAGGCAACATACCTCAGCACCGCTCTTCACAAGCAGTTGAGCAACTGGAACTCTATCCTCCTGCGCCGCGAGGTGCAAGGCAGCTAGTCCATTCTTGGCCTGCTGATCGCCCTCAGCTCCGTGCTCCACTAGGAGAGAGCACATCTCTGTGTGGCCCTGTTGAACATTGTACAAACTAACGTAAGTACAGCTCTATACATCTGCCTGAAGCCGTGTACATTCGATGTCACCTGAAATTTACTTCTAAATGATCCTTACGTCTACTTGTTAAAGTTCAGTTTAAATAGGTAAGTACATACGTTTTGCTATTTTTTTTTTATGTTATACGGAGTCATACAAGCTTACGGCCCTCCTGATGGTAAGTGGTTACCGTCGTCTATTGACATCAGCTACACCTGGAGCATTGCTAATGCGTTGGCCCTCCCCCCCTAAAGAGCTCTGGCAACCTTACTCACCGCAGGAACACAAAACTTTTATTTTATGTTTTGTTATACATCTGCCTATGTAGGTAGGTATCTACCTACCCACCAACTTTCTGTGTCCCTCTATTTATATATTTTAACCCACCTGCCATCAGACGGAAGGTTTCTGTCTTTTTGTGCTTTCTGTCGGTGGTTGTCAAAATTAAACTTATTAAATTTCCATTTTCATTTGGGTGCGATCCTCCGTAAGGCGGAGGTACTTTCCTGGAGGGCTGCTCTTATTTAGAGCGAGAAAGTCTCGCTGTACCTTAAATCTAGTCTTAACCTTAAATCTGTAGGAGGAGGTAGGGCACAGCGAGATTTTCTCGTTCTGAATTGGAGCAGCCCGCCTGGGGAGGTACCTCCGCCTTACAAAAGATCGCAGCCAAATAACATTATTTGTTTCAAATAGTGTTGTGTTCCTGCGATGAGTAAGGTTGCCAGAGCTCTTTAGGGGGGGAGGGGGTTCGGGGTCGGCAACGCGTGCGTGATGCCTCTGGTATTGCAAGCACTCATAGGCTACGGTAACCGCTTACCAACAGGTGGGCCGTATGCTTGTTTGCCACTTCAGTAGTATAAAAACTACTAAAACTACTAAAACTAAAACATGGCTTCATACCTGCTGAGCAGCAAGATGCAACGGAGTGAAGCCAGCCTTAGATTCAGCGTTGGTCAAAGCACCGTGCTCCAGCAGTGTGGCTGCGGTTTCCATCTGGTTCTTGCGAGCGGCGATGTGCAGTGGGGTGTGCCCATTCTTCGCTACGGCCTGGGGTCGAAAATATCATAGTTAGGTTCTACTTTGTACATTCAACTTCATTCATTTATACTTCATGCAAATAAACACATTCATTCATTCATTCATTCATTCATTCATCCATTCATTCATTCATCCATTCAAGGAGCAGTAAAAGAAGTCAATCTTCAGGCTTTCGTACATCATAATGGCAGAAAACTACGTACCTACAATTTTTTCTAAAATTTTCCATAGAAATATTTCAAATTTCCCGAAGTGGATACATCTTTATTGCCAACTGGGTGTAGCATAGCATAGCGAGATAGCATACATAATATTATGAATCACTTTATATAGTATCTCCCTATGCATAAAATAATAGTGCAGTGTCTTTACAGTTTTTGCTTGCATCATATTTTAAGTATTATTTAATTTTATATAAGCATTAGGTACATATTTCATCAAGTGTAGCGTGTGCTGCCCTTAGATCATTTGTTGAAGCTCACATTTGTCTTCTTTTTTTCACATTTTTATAAGCTCTTTTTTATCAAGGATTATAATTAGATTACTTTTCTTTAGAGCCTCACCTAGTTCGATCGGCACCACACTGAAGCTTTAAATTCAATTTTGTGAAAAAGGATCATCGAAAAAAATGATAGGCACCAAGCCGTGTTTGTTGCCTGATTCTTCTAGGCTTGGTCGCGAGGAACAGGCATAGCTTCACCTAGTTTCTAAGACGTTTCAAAGTGATCCTAGTGATTTTATTGAAATAAATGCCTTTTGACTTTGACTTTGACTTTGAGTAGGAATGCGAAAGTTGGATAAGTTTTCCGTAAATTTTACCTTAGCATCAGCCCCTTTCTCCAAGAGCGTGGAGGCGACGGCTTGCTGGTCGTACTGAGCCGCGATGTGCAGTGGCGTCATCCCGTTCTTACCGGCTTGGTCGGGGGAGGCACCGTGAGCCAGCAAAAGATTTGCCACCTATAGAAAAATAAGTTGCAACCCATACAAAATATGGTAGTTAACTATAACTACTACAATCTTCGAGATAAGTTGCTGGACCATTTCAGATTTTAAAACAATGTTTTAAAATGAGGAGGGCGTTGAGGCTGCTACTCAGTTTTCATAACTTTTGCTGTCTCAGCGTTCAATCTGTAATCTGTTTCCCTGTGTACTTTGTTCTGAATAAATGAATTTTGAATTTTGAATGTTTGTAGCTTTTACCATTTTATATAACTTTCGCAATTTTTTACAATTGCAAAACGTCAGTCAGTATAAAAGCCGTGAGTCCCTTTTTGACATTTTAATTTTAGGAAACGTCTTTGTATTTCCAGTAACTTAATTTGGGTAGAAAATAATACCTTCAAGTTTCCATATTTAGCCGCCAAGTGCAGAGCTGAAAATCCTTTCTTCGTAGTCGCGGTCAACGGAGCATTGTGCTCAATCAACGCTGCCGCAACCTGCAAAACAGACATTGATTTTAGAAATGCTTCATATCGGCCTACCGTCATCATTATCATCACCCGCACCAGCATCATCATCACCATTGTCATCATTATCACCACCATCATCATTATCATCGTAGGCAGCTCAAGTGATAGACTAACTTTATTGCTGAGGTTGATTATGTTACTTCTAGTTAAATCATCTCGCATTAGGTCAGTGAGATATAGTGGCCACGAAAAGAGCTTGTGATCTTTGGTGGAATAACCAGTGTGGTGAAAGGATTGAAGTGCTCCTCGTAAAGGTCCCTTTCGTGCACATGAAACATATCTTTCCATCGGTTTCCTCACGATGTTTTCCTTCACCGTTTGATAGCAAAAGTAGTATGAATACTTACATCATGGTTATGTTGCTTAGCAGCAATATGCAATGCGTTGTAGTGGTCTGCGGTGATGGCTCTGACGTCAGCGCCGTGTTGCAACAGCAATACAGCAATATCAACGTTTCCAAGTCGAGACGCAATGTGCAGAGGGGTTTGACGCTCGCGAGCTTTGGCTTCTACGGCTGCTCCGTTTCGCAGCAGGATACGGATTATGTCCGTCTATTACAGAAAACAAGATTATAAGAATTTGGCGCACATTGTGGGGCCAGGCTGAAATTAATCAATAACAAACAGTCTGTTATTGTCTCCTTTCCTAGAAAGATTCTAACAAAAGAAATTGAATTCGATACCAACTTCCACAAATTTCACTTAGCTATAAATTTTGGCGCCCAAGATGGGGCTTGTGAGATTTGACTTTACTGTGCTCCCATTATATTTTGACAGTTACTCAATGCGATTTGGCAGTTAAATACGATTACGATTGTTTGCCCAAATGTTTCTATATATTTACAGCAGATTGTGGTTTCTTCTGCAAATTTTGGCTTCAAAATCAATATTGGCACCCAACGTGGGACATCGTACACATGCCTATCTTACGCCCAAAATGGGGCCTATGTGTATGTTTCTTACCTGGTTGGCCCTGGCGGCCAGGTGCAATGGTGTCTCACCACGCACAGTAGGCACGTCTGGGTTGGCCTCATGTTGAAGTAGGTAGATAACAATGTTCATACAACCCATGAACGCTGCTACGTGGAGAGGGGTTAGTCCTGATTCTGTGGTGGCTTGGATGCCTGATGGAATGGTAATGAAAATGTTTGAATAATTCATGTTATTTTATAATATCCCAACATGACTGGCGGAATTCGAGCTCACGACCCTTACGATATGAACGAAAATCATACGGGGATAGTTTAAAAACACTTTCTGTCTTTATACCGTACACTTGTCTAAATGCAGAGTTAAGAGTAACTGGTCATTCTATACTTTACAGTTATGCAGAGAATCTTGTAGTTACCGCAATTGTTTATCAAATTATTACTAAGTTATAATCAATGCGCCTTACTTGCTCCATACTTCAGAAGCAGCTCCACAACCTTGATCCTGTTCTTCTTGCATGCGATGTGCAAGGGCGTGAATCCATTGAGGGCTCGCGCATTCGCGTCAGCGTTTCTGATGGAAGAGATTTTATTAAATAATTGCACGCCTGAACTGTCAGAATACATTGTAACAACCTATAAAATATGTATAACAACTTTAAAACATGTTTTAATTACAATAAAAAAAAAGTTTATTCACGTGAATTGCCCCCAAGGTAAACTCACCTGTCCAAAAGCAGCTTAGCAACTTTAGCATGACCACAGTGTGCGGCCACATGCAGGGCCGTCAGATAGTCAACAGTGACGTCATCGACCGGCGCCCGACGCGACAGCAGCACCCTGGCTGCGTCAGCGTGGTCGCCCTGCGCCGCCATGTGGAGTGGAGCTAGACCGTTCTAGAATAGCAACAGGAATTGTGTTGTTTATAGTAGAATGGAAGGTGACCTTCTATTTATTACCTACCTGTGCACAAATTCTTCAAACTGTGTATTAATTGCTGCAGTTATTCACAATCTGCTAATCCTACTAATATCATAAATGCAAAAGTTTGTGAGGATGTTTAGATGTTTGTGGTTCAATCACGGCTAAACGGCCGAACGGATTTGGATGAAAGGAGCCATTTCATTCTGGGCCTGGTCCATGTACACTACATAGAAAAATTAGGAAAAAATAGGAGATTACAAGAAACATACAATTTCATTAATTTGAAGTCAAATGCGATGGTACAAGAATAGTTCTTCTGGTAAGTTTTTTACTATGTGAACACTATTTGAAGGCCGCCATGTTGGTTTATAATTGGCGTTTGACATGATATTGACATATTTTTCATGTCATGTTTGATTTGATGTTTTTGTTTTGTCAGATAAATGTAGGTTGTCAAAAGGACATTGCACGCACGTCCATCCGCCATATTTTTGTAGCGCTGTGTGCTGCTCTCTTTGTCGAAGAAAATCATAATGTACCTTAGAACGAAGTCAATTTAAATAAAATAACCAATTAAATACGTTTACTTTATTGCTTAGCCATATTTAAGAGTAGTGTACACAGTGTAACCCCAGGCTCCATATATTGATGAAACGTCTCTTTTGGTACAGAAATAGATTATAGTCTGGAAAAGCATATAAGCTATTTTTATGGAGGTACCACGCGAGCGAAGCTGCGGGTGGAAGCTAGTGATTTATATAAATCGATACTTCTTATTATCAATAAAACATTTTCATTACCTATTATATCAATTTTTTCGATTAGTTTTTTATGCCAAACATTGGACTAAAGAAATAGAACCATTCATAGGAGAGAACTTAGGCCCGCTTAAAGATCGATCTCAAATCTGAACGCGATCTTACAAGAGTATTGTAAATAAAAAATTGGAACGCACTCAAGACCGCTCTCATTCTTTATAGTCATTTATAAACAGGCCTTAGAGAGTTCTGGGTCAGTGGAATCTTACCTTACTCTTACTGGTGATAGGAGCGCCTCTATCTAAAAGTGACTCGGCCACTCTCTCGTGTCCCGAGCGGGCGGCGCAGTGGAGAGGAGTCAGCCCATCCCGTGTCCGCGCCTCTACGTTAGCGCCGTTATCGCATAGCAATGTTACCATGTTGTCTTTGCCTAAAGAAGTTATAAATATGAGTATCTGTGTTATTTTTGAAGGCTCATTTCGTTGAAACTTCCCGACCGGAGACCTATCTTGCGATATCTGGTAACGTTGAAGGTTCGATGATCATTGAGGCAGAATTAAGATAAACTCAAAAATCGCATCTTTAGCATGGTCTACTTAATTATGCAATCTTGCCTGAACTACGAAGTCATTGAAACTTTACCAAATGGGAGGTTAATAGTCACGTTATAATGGGTTTAATTTTTCTAATTTTACTATTATCGTTGTATTTCAAAAACCTTAAGGCTTATAATAAAAATAAAATGTATGAACAAAGCTCTCGTATGACACCACACTTCATGTACACACACCATACAAATGTATTACTTTTTTTAGAAAAACCAATTCTTGGACCCTTATGAAGAAACCACTACCCGATTTGGCTCATATTATTAGCAGCAAATTTTTAAAGTACACCCTGTTTCTACTAAATTCCATGCAGATCGGTTTGACGGTTGGAAAGTTATGATCTAATAAAAACATACATCGTTTATTCGTCCAAGTTGTTTAAGAGATCTTCGCTCGCTCGATCAGGTGGGCAACCTTTACTGGCTATACACACTTACCCCATTTAGCAGCCACATGCAACGGGCAGATGTTATGCTTAGCAGCGCAGTTCACGTCAGCTCCTTTAGCTAGAAGCAGTCTAGCGACTGACTCGTTGCCGTAGTGTGCTGCGATGTGCAATGGTGTGAACCCGGATTTGGAAGTCACGTCGGGGTTGTGTTCGTTCTGTGGAGTAATTTTTTATTAGAAGCAGATCAATTTATTCCTCTCCTCGAATGAGAGAACAAAGGCTTTTGCTCAACAGTGAGTTGAGGAGGAGATAAGATTGTATTCTGTAAACACAAAAGGTCCTAAAATTGTTCCTTGAGGTACTCTTAAATCTATTTCAGTAAATTCAACATGGATCTTCTGGCTTACCTTACTGATTATCGCGCTATTTGTTATATTTTGTTATATCTTAACTCTGGGAGTTCCATCGATGCCATTCCATTTTGTTTAAACAAAATGTTGAATATATATATAGCGTCGAAGGCCTTTGTAAGATTAACGAAATAGGCAGTACATCTTTAGTGCTAGACACTTACTTCAAGTAAAAGATTCGCAGCCTTCACATCATCTTTCTTTGCTGCAATATGTAAAGCTGGTAAGCGGACCCTGCCGCGGGTGTCAGCTTCTAAAAGTACAGCTACGACCTTCTCGTGGCCTTGTTGCATTGCCACCGCTAGAGGGGTGAATCCATCCTATATAAACAAAAATTACATCTGTAGTGTCTTCTAGACGTAGTGGTTTTTAGATAGAATAAACTGTTAGGTCAAGGTCTATCATCTGACACTTTTTAAGTAACAATCTCACACACTTTCTTTGTTATCATAACTCGCTTCATAATGCATTTATGTCGTGTTCTCTAACGCAATTCCCATATATTTTCGACTGGCCTCATAGCTCAGTTAGTAGTAACTCTGCCTTCTGCGCGACCTCTAGGTCACGGGTTCGATCCCCGCACTGGACAAACATTTGTGTGATAAACACAGATGTTTGTTCTGTGTCTGCGTGTTATAAATATTTATCTATTATATGTATCAGTCTCTGGTACCCATACTTCAGGCTATGCCTAGTTTAGGATCAGTTGACCGTGTGAATATGCCCGGAATATTTATTTATTAAAAAAAAAAACTCGTAAAGACAGAAAATATTTTTCTTGATCAAACTTAGGCCTTTTGAATCCCAAGTTAGTACTTATTAGGTTCTATCAAATGAAAAATCATCTTAATTTTCTTGAAAATAATTCTTGGAAAATCAGAATTACCTCAGTAGCCAAACTCTGGTTGGCTCCGTTAGCCAGCAGGAACTTGACGACGGCATCGTGGTTCTCCTGCGCGGCCATGTACAGTGGGGTGAAGCCATTCTGCGACTGGATGTTGACCTGATAACAGACAGAATTATGATCGAGGTTAGTAAAAATAATCACACCCCTCACAATGAAGTTAGAAAGACATTATTTTCATATAAACTGCTGTCACGTTTGATTACTTTTTGAAATTTTCCTTCACATTTCCCCTCACGACGAGCCTATACAAAATTTGCCGTTTTTTTTTATTTAATACGAAATAGGCTATCGTTTGACCACAATCTCACCTGATGTTAAGTAATGATGTGGTCTACGGTGTAACACATGGAGCCGATGGAGTACATCCACTGTTATTGCGTTTTACATCAAAATACCGACGCACAGTACGCATTTACCGTATAAACGTAGTCGTGCAGTCTCGACCACTGGAAGATGCAGCGTAGGATCGATGATATTGTAACGGTCACAGGAAGTCAGTGTATTCCAGCTTTTGTTACTGTTCGCTGTAGCATCTTGTGGGTGGGCATTTGATTATCGGTGGATCTCTTACGGCAGGTGATATCAACAAAATAAAGGCTATAAAATGAAGATTGAAGAGATGACAGTTGTATTTTCCACATATTTTATTTTTTTCTCTAATATTGTTGTACACGATGCATCTCCCTATATTATCAAATCTCTCTAGCCCCAAAGGTTTGCTGGCAGAAAACTCTTGTTAGGGGTTAAGCTCGCCTATGTACATGACTTTTGAAATAACCATCTTATGTATCATGTTTCTGTGTGCAATAAAGAATTACAGAACTACAGAAGATTTAAAATAAGTATATAGCTCTGAGTGTAGTGTCCGGACAATGGACCCAGTTTGCTCGCTAAAAAACTTCGCACATTCTTTATCTATTTCTAATGTATTAGATAACCAATTACATCACCCCATCAATTACCGAAGCACTAAAAGCTTCGCAAATACCGGATTTACTAAATAAACAATGATTTCAAGCTTCCGCTTGTCAGCTCAGCTTTTAAAACAGTCCATTTGATATCACAATATATTATGAGAATGATTGATTGGCTTGCAAACTTTTCTGTTTTTTGCATCGACCTCGCATACTTATATGCCAAATCAGAAAATATGTTTACAATACAATACTGCGTGAGTTAAGAGTATATCTACTATAGTCTACGTGTTCTCAAACAGTGAAGAAAAATATCGTGAGGAATCATCTTGGGCCTTACCATGACTTCTTATTGCAATGTAAATGCAAGCGAGTCAGCACTATTTTACACGAATTTGAACCATAAAGCTTTGAGACAGTAACTTTCGTCACCGCCTAAACAAAATCACAAAGTTGCTGGTACGGAGCCTGCCAGGCTATTGCGTTAGCGAAATGGTAATGAAAATCGCAATTAAGTATGATTTTATCAATTATAGCGACATCTGAAGTTTTTCCAACATGAAAAGGAAGAAGCAAAGGTCTTGAAGTTTTCCCTTGTCAAGTTTGGAACGTATTGGATGTTGCTGAGATTGTTAAAATTATCCCCAAAGTTACGAACTTCATTGCCATTACGCTTAGACAATTGCACCACTGGTTTGATAAAGTAACGTAGGATGATCTAGAAAAATACACATCCACAAACGTGATTCCACTTGCTTTATTTTTTCCATTGTTTTTCCATGCAAGGTGATTCATACATAATAATAATGCTATCCCGAGAACATGAAATTAAGAAAAAAATCTTAAAGAAACAGCCTTTTTTGAGCTAACACACGGTTGGTATAGTAATAGGTTATCAGATCAGTTTCAAAGTGATCCTAGTGATTTTATTGAAATAAAAACTGACTTTGATGACTTTGACTTAGAACAAAAAGTTCGTTCCTTAGTGCAAATAGAATGAGTGCGACCGAACCCATGACCTTTAGTTAAAAAACCCTAATAGCTGCTACAGTCATTACACCACCATTAGTTAACTAGACTAATATTTTTAAAGCTGACTCAGTTCCCCGACGCAATAATATTTTAGCACCATTTCTTGGCCCATCATCATTATCGCTGGCAATTTGTTCTGCCTGTGGTTCATTTATATCTGTTTGTTTCCCTCATCAATTTCTTTTACTGGTATTTGGTTTACTAATGAATAGTCAAATAGACGCAGATATTAAACATAATCGGGGCAATGATGATATTCGGTTCACTTTGTGGGTTCAATAAACTATGAAAGCTACAACATAGTATGCCGAAAACCATTCATCATCATCTTCATCATCATCTTCCTTATCCCACATCATGTGGGGTCGGTCGGCACAATATGTATTCTTCTTCCATTTCCCTCTATCAGTCGTCATCACAGCCCTCACTCCTTTCTTAACCATATCCACTTTCACACAGTTCATCCATCTTTTCTAACATTGACTAGGCTAAATAGCGGGGACTTCCAAAATGTTTGAGCTAAGCACACACGTGAATGATGCAGATCAGACAATTCTACAAAGGAGCCGTTTCATTCTGGGCCTGGTCCATGTACACTACATAGAACAATTAGGAAAAAATAGGACATTACAAGAAAAATACAATTTCATTAGTTTGAAGACAAATGCGATGGTACAAGAATAGTTCTTCTGGTAAGTTTTTTACTATGTGAACACTATTTGAAGGCCGCCATGTTGGTTTATAATTGGCGTTTGACATGACATTGACATATTTTTCATGGCATGTTGTTTGATTTGATGTTTTTGTTTTGTCAGATAAAATGTTGGTTGTCAAAATGACATTTCACGCACGTCCATCCGCCATATTTTTGTAGCGCTGTGTGTTGCTCTCTTTGTCGAAGAAAATCTTAATGTACTTTAGAACGAAGTCAATTTAAATAAAATAACCAATTAAATACGTGTACTTTATTGCTTAGCCATATTTAAGAGTAGTGTACACAGTGCAGGCCCAGGCTCCATATATTGATGAAACTTCTCTTTTACAACGTTTAACTTTCTATTCCGTTCCAACTATGGTTCACTTCCGATCGCGTCCGAATAATACCGTAAAAGCTATCCTACTGAATAGATGACTATGGGAATACTGTGATTTTTATAACAACCACAATAAAAATAAAATAGGACCAAACCTAAAGTAGGAAAATGTTGGACCAGTAAATATTCCTTTTTTATCTCTTCACATAACTTTAGCTGTACTGTAAAGGCTTAATGGTGAAAGAAATAGTGTAGTGAAAGGTGTGAATTCAGTGCGGTTTTTTTTTATACAACAGAGGTGGCAATCAAGCTTACGGCCCACCTGATGGTAAGCGGTTACTGTAGCCTATGAGCGCTTGCAATACCAGAGGCATCACGCACGCGTTGCCAACCCGAACCCCCTTCCCCCCTAAAGAGCTCTGGCAACCTTACTCACCGCAGGAACATAACACTATATGAAACAAATAATGTTTTTGGCTGCGATCTTCTTGTAAGGCGGAGGTACCTCCCCAGGCGGGCTGCTCCAATTCAGAACGAGAAAATCTCGCTGTGCCCTACCTCCTCCTAGAAAATATCGCCTTACTAACTTGAATTTCTTCCAGATATTTTCCAGTAGAGTTAGTAATTTCAAAAGCTTTTGTTAGACATATAGAAGGGCTATAAAGAAATTGACTGTGCAGCACACCAGTAACATATCCTACATCCAAACACGAACTTCCGCACAAGTTTAAATTGAATAATGCAGGGTGCAATTGCGGGGGGGTGAGTTCAAAGTTCAACGACCGCCATAGCGAGGTACATAGAGAATAAATAACCCGAGACGAGATTGGAATTTCACATGGCTTTATTACGGGAGAATGGGCCCATCTTGTTATTTCATTATTGGTTATCAGCAAGGATGTCAGGCATTCTAGAGCAAATGGGACGTGTCTTTTTACGTTTTTCAGATATAATAAATTGTCTGTACCTCGCTACAATTCTCGCTCATACATTTTTCAATCTTGAAGGAGCCTCTAAGAGGCGAACATTAATTCTTTCACTACACTGATTCGGTCATCAACAGTCATAGGCACTTTTTAGGGCCACCATACCTCAACTTGATCACTGACCTGATACAGGATGACCAAGAAAGAATCAGACAAGGCAATAAGTACGCCTTGAAAAGGGTCAAATCTATGGTGTAAAAGCCAATATGCTGAAATGAATAAGGTGCGCCTCGTAGAGGCACCTTTCATGCCATGTCTTCTGAATTCCTGAATGGAAATCCATTGGTGCCTGATTGGAATTCGACCCACGACCTTCGCATCGGAAGGCGGGGTCACTACCACCTCTGTTTTTTTTAAATTATACAACAGAGGTGGCAAACAAGCATACGGCCTACCTGTTGGTAAGCGGTTACCGTAGCCTATGAGCGCTTGCAATACCAGAGGCATCACGCACGCGTTGCCGACCCCGAACCCCCTTCCCCCCTAAAGAGCTCTGGTAACCTTACTCACCGCAGGAACACAACACTATTTGAAACAAATAATGTTATTTGGCTGCGATCTTCTGTAAGGCGGAGGTACCTACCCAGGCGGGCTGCTCCAATTCAGAACGAGAAAATCTCGCTGTGCCCTACCTCCTCCTAAAAGTGCCTCTACACCAGTGCTCTCTCATAGTTTCATTGACATGCAACAGGACTTGCTTGAGGCCGATTTCTGGTGCAGCTTCTTCATAACCTTTCCTATAATCCAAGGTTTCCGTGATAGTACTTACTTGTGCCTCGTTCTGCACCAGCAGCTTGACGACCGCCTCCTGGCCGGCGAGCGAGGCGATGTGCAGAGCGGTGTTGCCTTTCTTGGTGGCCGCGTCAATGGTGGCGCCACGCTCCAGCAGTTCCCTGACCACGTCCACATGGCCGTCCTTAGAAGCGAGGTGGATGGCGTTTAGGCCGTTCTGTGGGGAAATAATAAAATAATAATAAAGTCATTTATTTTTTCTCACAAAAGGTTCTTAAGTAGAGTTAGAGTACATTGATGCAGCTAAATTGTAGACCTGTTTTGTGGGAGACTGGTGCCTGAGATAGGTTTGAAAAACCTATATTACAGGTCACCAGGCTCTCACTCCACGGATTGTACGAGCGACATTGCATTGTTTAAACCTAGTAGTTTTAGGTAGTATACTTCAACCTAGATAAAAACACAATTACTACATTGAGATAAAGTAAAAAGAATAATAAAATGAACTAATAGTGATTTAAACTAACAATTAATATTTATCTTATATTTATTAAATAGGTTGTGTATGAGTATGTGAATTGTGTGTGTATGTTTGGGTATGTGTGCGATGGTGAGTTGAAGTTTTAAATGTGTATGTGTAAGGTACTTGAATAAGGGTAAGAGTAGTAGTGGGTATGTGGGTTTAGGGTAATTGTGTATGTAGAGTATGTAGAGTTTGGTATAAGAGGGTATTTAGGACTTACGAGATAGGAAGTAGGAAGTTTTCAGTCTCCTGGTAGGTGAGGGTAATGGATGTAGATTAGCTGTAGATAATAATTAACTGGCTAAATGAATTTGATAACGAAGCCGTTGATAATATGCTCAGCGAGTTCCGAATATAATTCCTTTCTTATCCTTTTATGCATATAAATAAAACTACATCAACAAAATTTGTATACATACACATTTTTTTTTAATACTTAACACACATTAAGTAGAGAATTTTCTTACATACTAAGATAATATATATTTTTTAGGTTTACTAAATAATTAATTAATGGGTAAAGTTTTTTTTTTTCATATATGTATATTTTTGATTAAGTTTCTATTGTTTCAAAATGTATAATAAGTAAAAACGTTTGTATCAATGCTCACGTGAAGACATAATATCTATTGTAAAATCGATATCATGGAGAAGCCACCGGCTCCTGAACCACAGTTTTTATTAGTTCGGGAGCCTATGGATTCATTTACTTGTCCAATAAATAGCTTTTTGTTTTGTTTGTTTGAGTTAGGGTTTATATTGGCGGATTCGAATAAGGTATACAAACTTATACATACAACGCCGATTCGTCCAAGTTGTTAGAAAGATCTGCGCTCGCTCAATCAATAACTTAACGAAATAAGCCTAACATACAGGCAAATGCAAACCTATATACAGTACTGGAATTTGTTCCACTACCAGCGCTAAACGTAATTGTAAGCTAGTCAAAGAGCGTCTAAAATAAATTTGTTGGCAAAAAAAAGTAAAGTTGTTGTTGTTAATAATCATGATAATCATCATCATCATCAGCCTGTAGAAGTCCACTGCTGGACATAGGCCCAAAGAGTTCTACGACGAACGGTCGAGCCTTTTCCATCCACCGACTTCCCGCAACCACAATGTCGTCGGTCCCTCGGGTGGTGAGCCTTCCAACACTACGAATAAATAATGATATAACCCAGTTAAAGCATCTTCACCTTTGAAAGGTAAAGATGTGCTTAAAGTTAAAAGTTTATCTATTTACGCCAAGACGCGTCTCTTTACGACAGAAGTTGGCGCATTTCCATTTTTCAATTTGCTCGCACACGTTGTGTTTTTCCTCTAATTTTTTGCCACTCACTTCTTTAACGAAATGTTCCTGTGCCAAAACTGTTAGATACACAGGGAAGTGTTGAATAATTGGTAGATTGTTTAGAGTTTTGGAAAATTCTGGCAAGTTCCCAAACGGCTTTGCATGGTAGGTAGGTACTGCTAGCGCGCGAACGTGTTCATTAGTATGGTTTTAAACGTGTGCATTAGGTACGTTTAATGAGTTAACCCTTTCATAATCTCAGGGTATTTAGTTAGGACGTTGTTTTGACCTCTACGGCCGCGTAGACGTTGGGTCAGGTCACACCATGGCGACAGCGGAAACGAAGGTCACGACTTTTGGTCGCAAATTAGTCAAAAAGTAACATTTTCTCATAAAAACGGGTTCAATAAATGTAGTACCGTCACATTGGCCGTTGTGGCCCCGGCTGAAGAATAGGCCCGATATCTACCTACCCGTGGATGGTGCATGAGGCGAATAAGGGAAAAAATCTAGGGGATGGGCAGAAACGTGTTTTAATATTATTTAATTTTGAATATAGGTAATTATGGGCCCTAAAATTGGGGCCATATTATTGTCAAACTATGTTACGTTGCGTGACTTAGTAGCCATATTCATCACATCACACAATAGACAGATAATCCCGGCAACCCTTCTCTAAATCCCAATAGTATGATATGAAAGAATAGAAAGAATTAGCTCCAACCAGGATTCTCGCTAGCAAAATTAGTCAAACTCGCGACCAAAAGTCGCGTCGTTCACTCTCGTCCGAGACTTAACATCTGAATTCGTGACCGAATAGCGTGCCTATGCTACATATTAGGCGAACAGTGCAAAGTTGAAATAATACAATTACTATGCTAAACAGAACTTTGATAGTGAAGACATAAACCCTTTTTTACGCTGACTGGGCCTTGGCATGTTGGATTTTTGCAAACTAATAGCATAATTTAGGTTACAATGTCGAATTGGTGTGTACGAAAGTTAATCGGCCAAGTACAGTCACAGATAATAAGATGTACCTATACTTTAGTACCTAATTTTGGAAATTATGCCTATATCAAGATTACAAAACCAAGCCTTATTACATTTCATAGCTCAGTTGGTAGTAACTCTGCCTTCTGCGCTAGAGGTCGCGGGTTCGATTCCCGCACTGGACAAACATTTGTGACTAACACAGATGTTTAAGGTGTTTAGGGTGTTAAATATATATCTATTATGTATATCAGTCTCTGGTACCCATAGTACAGGCTATGCCTAGTTTGGGATCAGTTGACCGTATGAATATGTCCGGAATATTTATTATTATTATTTATTTATTATCTATTCGAGATGATTTATACACCGTCAGTTGGAACTTTTACTCACTTACAGGACGCTGTAGTGCCTGGGACATGTTTAGATTGAGTAGGCTTGCCCAGCACCAATACCATCTCCTGACAGCCTAGTCGGCCTTCATCATCATCATCATTTCAGCCGTACGACATCCACTGCTGAACATGGCCTCCCCCGACAGAGCGAATTCCTATCATATGGGGGGATTTGCCCATACTCACCACGCTGGGCATGCGGGTTGGCGAGCGCAGTTAGAGCTTTCGTTGTTAAAATGAGGGACGCTGCTGCCCATCCCCTAGCTTTTTTCCCTTAGTCACCTCTTACGACATCCGCGGATAGGTAGATATGGAGGGGCCTATTCTTTGGCCGGGGCCACCACGGCCCGGCCAGTCGGCCTTATCCACACCAAAAATCAATAGTCAATACCAGTGGAGCTGACAGAGCCGTGGGTTTCCTCACGATGTTTTCCTTCACCGTTAATATTACGTGTGCACGCACATTTTTCGAATAGAAAAATCCATTTGAGCACGGCCGGGATTCAAACCTACGACCTTCAAATCGAGAGTCGAGGTGCATATACCTCGACTATACACTTGGCATAAAGTTTAACACATTCATGTCACATGTATCCGAATTTTTAGTTCCCTTCACAGTTTGAGAGTAAGAAGAGTTATAAGTAGTAGTAAGTGTACCAAAGCGCAAATGTTTTTGCGAATGGAAAATCCATTGGTGCACGAGCAGGTTCGAACCCACAACAGAGTAGTTAGTACAATGATTATAATAATACTTAATCACAAACTTAATCACAATTTACAATTTTTATATTAAATTAATATTTCGTACTTAGCAGCCGTGCTAGGTCGTACCTGTGTTACGGACTGCTAATTTTTGTTACCTCCTGAACGAATCTATTGTACCTACCTATAATCTATGTTAAATGTATCATATTCTTTCTATCACAACAATACTACAAGAAACATCGAACAAAATCAATATTTATAAATATGTGGGTAGAGAAAAAAAGATTGCTGCACTGTATTCAATACAGTGGAAAGATGACACGGTACAATAAAAGATGAAACCAATCCACCCATTGAGTAAAATATCGTTCAGATACATTACATCATAGTGTGTATTTATATTTGACTAAAATGAGTTTTCATTAAATTTAGCGTTAGTTTATAGTTATTTATAGTAGGTTACATAATACTCACAGCATTGCTGACATTGATGTCAACTCCTTGTTCTAAGAGGCTGATTATCTTCTCGATCTGGCCTGCGCGTGCAGCTCGCAAGAAAGCCGTGCTGGCGTCCGCCTGAAACAAAGGAAATTACAATAAATAATAACAAAAGAGTAGGATTTCATTTGAACGCTAACTAGAAATCGCAAAGGAATAAACACTCTTTATCTAAGTAGAATGCCCAGAGGGTTGACGTCAGGCAGGCGGCCGGTCTTAAAACACCAAGACGAATCTTTAACAACGTGAATTCAAGGATATTTAGAAAATGATGATGAATATCTAGGATGTAAGGATATCTTTGCAATCTTTACCGCGCCAAACGTAACAAAAAAATACACTATAGACCACTACACATAATGTCATTTTGCAGACAAAAAAATTGAATGCGAAACCAAGGCAAGGCATTCTACAATTTTCGTTGGTTGATTGTGAATGAAGTATTTGAAAATCGAACAAGTCAAATAAAATTCGTGACTGGTCAAGACCAGTCCGAAAGAGGATTTAAAAAAAAAATAGACCTTTTGAATTTAGAATCAAGCTAGAACGTTACGTAGAATCTTTGTAATAGGTTCAATGTGAGAAGGCAAAGACTATATTATAATACACTACGGTAGAAGGTATGTAGGTAGTCTTGTGTATGTAGGTAATCTTATTTTCTCCAGGATTTTGCGTTTCCCTAGGGAAGCTGGTTATGTAAGCGCAGACCGTAATAAAACCTCAGTACTTCAACACTTCTCAAGCCTTGCAATTTATTTTGGGCTGTAAAATAAATGTCTGGTTTTGTTCTGATATCGACGCGATTTAAGATATTCTAGAAGGTAATATCCTTGGAACATAATTTAGCAAAGCGGTAGTATAGGTCGGACTGCGATGTCCTTGATATGTCCTACAAAATTCGTTTCAAAATGATCTGCACCTCTACTGAGAAAATGTATTTTAAGTTTGACATTTGGAGCGATATAGCTCTACCACAGAAAACATAATACTATACTGCTCTACGATATCGTAACCTCCTGAAAGCTAAGCTCAAAATTAACTTTATTCAGAAGACGTAAGGATCATTTTAGATGACATAATCGCTCGCCCCTTACCCATTTCACTCATAAGTATTCTTAACAACAAATCTACAGATAGTACCTACAACTTGTTGACCTAATAAATTCCATGCAGATTGGATTGACACTGACGGTTCGAATGTTATGCTCTAGCAAATAAATATTCAATACATTGCTTTGATTTTATCGTAGCTTGGTTTCCTCAGTAAAAGCTTAGCCTAGTGAGGAAATCACTAGATACTTCCACCGTAAGTTTAAGTTGTCTGCAAAGTACCTCATAACTGTAGCAATAATTAAGTTATTTATTTATTTATTTACGAAAAGTTACACTATTTTTACAGGAGCACCTAATGCAATAGTGTACCATTATCATTTAAATTAGTTATGTTATTCTGTTTGGTATTTGGCAGGAAATAAATAAATTTTTTCACAAATCCGATTCGCCCAAGTTCTTTTAGAGATCTTCGCTCGCTTGAACAATAAAAATCGCACTGTTCATAAATTTTTCATCTTTTTTTTCATCGCGCGATCCCATCGCTTACAAATTCGCGAGAATCGCGTTCAATTAGGACGAAGCCTGAGTACATGACGTTAACCTTGCTCCTGTTTCCGTTAGCCCTGACCCAGTTTCTTTTAATCCAACTCAAACAGGTTCGGTAGGGGAGGATTGGCCGTGGTGGCCCCGGCTGAAGAATAGGCCCCTCCATATCTACCTATCCGCGGATGTCGTAAGAGGCGACTACGGGAAAAAAGCTAGGGGATGGGCAGCAGCGTCCCTCATTTTAACAACGATAGCTCTAACTGCGCTCGCCAACCCGCATGGCCAGCGCGGTGAGTATGGGCAAATCCCCCCACATGATGAGGAATTCGCTCTGTCTGTGGCCATGTTCAGCAGTGGACGTCGAACGGCTGAAATGATGATGATGAAACAGGGGATACAAAATATTCTGAGGTCTAGAAAAGAAGCAGGCCTATGTCCAGCAGTAGATTTCTACAGGCTGATGATGTTTTTTTTATATCCCCTCCCCTCCCTAAAGGGCTCGGGCAACTTTACTCACCGCGGAAACTCAACATTATTTGAAACAACTAATGTTATTTGGCTGCGATCTTCTGAACGGTGGAGGTACCTCCCCAGGCGAGCTGCTGCAATTTAGAATGAGAAAATCTCGCTGTGCCCTACCTCCTCCAAAAGATGATGATTGATTTCCAGAGCGACCGATGTTAGATTTTCTGTTTTATTATATGTAGCTAGCTTATTGTTTAAGGGGGCTAGTGTGTTCAACGAAAAGTATAAGGCCGAACTCACACTCTTCTTTCACCCTACACAAGAGTCAGTCAAGATCGTTAGTGAAAACGTCCCCTGGTAACTGAAGTAGAAATCTAGAAGGTACTAGAAGAAATGAAGGAGGTATTATTAGAGTGAAGGGGGGACAGACAAAGCAATGCCAATTTATTTGACCACCTGCAGTGAGATTCGTGTTTTATCGGGGTGACATTGATTGAAGTTATCAATTGCAGAGAAACGTGATTTTTTTGGCAATTTTTCCCAAGTTAATGCCATTATTTTTGAGATTTTATTAGGTTGCGACTTAACTTGACAGCCTTAAAGATTTATGGTTCAAAGTCTTGTAAAATAGCGCTGCCACGCTTGCATTTTAATGGAAATAAGACGGATGGTATAGCCCAATGAGTGTTATGTACATGCTAGTATTGTAGAAATCTCAACCTTGTCTATTTAATCTGTGCGTAACATTATATTATTATTGAGTCTGTGTTTTTTTATGATAACCTGTGGACTCGTTCCAAAAATTACTTCTGAAAAATAAATGAAAAAAGATGTCCGCGTTGGTGTAATTATAAAATGTAGTTTCCTTTGCAAAGATCCCGACACCTGAAACGAACCGAAAACGAAGGAGGCAGAGCCCCACAAGGATTATGTAGAGTTCTTAGTGCGGCGTCAAGCCGTGTTTGAACGACGTGCGATATGTCATATAAAATTCATTTGAAATGATCCTTACGTCTTTTGAATAAAGTCAGTTTTGGTTTTGACATTTGAGGACGTACAATTAGCTCAACAGTATAGCAAGTCCTTCCTTATTTCGGGTTTGATCACGTAGTGAATCAAACCCGATGGCCATGGCCCGTTGCGCACTTTGAGTTTGTGTACGAGGACAATATTTAGCGACTAAGTCTCAGTGCCATATGTCATCACTGGCAACACGCAATGATTGTAGACTTTCGACTTGAGGCTCTGCGGTATCTGCGAAAAGATATGACAAAGTTTCCCAAACGCTGCTCACCGCTAGGGCGCGCTAGGGCTACCACCGCCTACTGACTAAAAACTTTTTTTTCCTTGTTAATACAGATTAAGGATGCCTTACTAAGTATGTCCTACGATGATACAGAGAATTTATTAGTTGTAATAAAATAACTTATTCTAGTGCCTCTGTAGATATTTCAGATTTATTTATCTTATAAGCTTAGTTTCAATTTTAGGATTAGTTTAAAATATAGTTTAATAAGTAAGTTTAGTAGGTGATATGAGTTAGTATCACCTAATATAACTCTAATAATAAATGATTATATACCTACCTAGTAACTAAAAGCTGTTCAATTAGTGATTTTTTGATAATTTTATAATTAAATGTGTTCTTCTCGCCTGAAACACAGGATTACCTAGTTCAGGCTCCTATGTAATATCTACCTATATGTAAAAATGACCATTAACCTGTAAATTTTTGTGTACCTTATCAATCTTATGAATAAATTATCTTATCTTATCTTATCTTATCTATCTATAGATAGACATTGTTCTAATGAGGGAAACTAACAGTATCGTGCCTTTTTAATAACCTACGTATGTCCTCATGGGAATTATTATTTGTGTGTCTGAGGGGCATAAAAAAGCAATGAACAGTATCATGCAGTGCCTCATATCTTTCAAATGACACGTGGCTCAAATGCTACTGTAGGTAAATACTGAGTATGTGACATTGATGGTTTACTAGGGACTAAGCTAGCTCAAATTTCATAAAATACAAGCATTATTTATGGTAAAATAGCTTGTGCCCGCGGCTTCGCCCGCATGGTACAGTTGCCTGCACAATTACTTTTCAGATACTTATTGCTTAATTTTCAAAATGATATCACAGTTCTTAAAATAAAGATGAACACAGCAAAAACTAGTTATAACATAATTTCATAACTATAGTATATGCATCGTTTTGAAAATTATGAAATTTATCTATACATTTCATACGGCATGATGGATCTTCCATCATACACCGTAACGGCTGAACCGATTTTGAGCCAGTGCAAAATATTCCGGACAAAATATTACGGACATATCACACACGGTCAACTGATTCCAAACTAGGCATAGCCTGTACTATGGGTACCAGAGACTGATATACATAATAGATATATATTTAACACCCAGACACAGAACAAACATCTGTGTTAGTCACAAATGTTTGTCCAGTGCGGGAATCGAACCCGCGACCTCTAGCGCAGAAGGCAGAGTTACTACCACTGAGCTATGAGGCCAGTCTAAAGATAGAGTTCTTTACCTAGAATAGCTAGGTTACCTTTTATGCAGGTATAGTCTGCTCTAAATGGAAATACACTACACTACACTAGTAATACAGTATTCAAAAGATTTTTTTACGTGCGTTTGTAACGTTAGTATGATAATAACGTCAATACCAAATTAACATGTCATTTACCCATTCCTAATTTGAACGCAGAGACCTCGCAGTGCACGCGAACAATTATTTGACACCCTATTGTAAGGGGTGCGCACCCCCGTGCATTCTGTGGTGATTTCTAAAGCTATGGACAACTCGTAAGTTTGTGTAGGGAAAGCTTTGTAAGTTCAAAACTATATTTTTGGGTCACAAAGGAATGATGTTTCATAAGCTTGGGTAGGGCACAGCGAGATTTTCTCGTTCTAAATTGGAGCAGCCCGTCTGGGGAGGTACCTCCGCCTTACATAAGATCGCAGCCGAATTAGCCGGCAAACAAGCATACGGCCCACCTGTTGTTAAGCGGTTACCGTAGCCTATGAGCGCTTGCAATACCAGAAGCATCACGCACGCGTTGCCTACCCCTCCCCCCACCCCCCTTAAGAGCTCTGGCAACCTTACTCACCGCAGGAACACAACACTATTTGAAACAAATAATGTTATTTTGCTGCGATCTTCCGTAAGGCGGAGGTACCTCCAGGCGGCCTGCTCCAATATAGAACAAGAAAATCTCGCTGTGTCCTACCTACTCTAATAATAATCTATAATGTTAAGTTAGCAAGTTATGATGATAATACTGTCACGTTCCCTTTGTGTGACTTAGAGCATCTGGCTTCATTTCCGTCGCGTTCATTCAAGTAGTTTCACTAAACTTGGAAAGCACTAATATCTTTGTTACCAATTTTCCTTCGTCTTGTGCGAGTTATTCCCAGAGCTGACGTCATTTCCGGCGTGTTCGTCCCAGCAATATCTATCTCGTGAATTCCGTTAGGAGGATCATAATTGACTTACCAGATGTGTCAAGAGATGTAATCATTGAATGGATAAGGAACAAAGCTTGCTGGCATTTTGTATAGTTGATATTTGGGGCTGTAGACATTACGAGATCCTGCCCCGTACGATCAATTTGGTGATTTTGTTCAAGCGTGACCAGACCGGCGGATGCCGCTGAGCCTCAAGACGAAACTTTACAATCAGTGCATGTTGCACTCATATGGCACTTAGGTAGACTTAGTCGCTAACTATTGCCCTCATACACAAGCTCAAAAACACACAAAGGGTTTGGAGAGAGCTATACGAAATGAGGGAATCCGTAGAAGTAACAAGGTCACCAACATAGCTCTCAGAATTGGCAAGTTGAAGTGGCAGTGGCCAGGCCATATAGCTCGCAGAACCGACAACCGTTGGGGAATTAGGCTTCTCGAATGGCGATCACGAACCGGTGCAGTGTTGGTAGGATCATGGACTGACGACATTGTGTAAGTTGCGGGAAGTCGGTGGATGGAAAAGGCTCAAGACCATTCGTCATGGGTCTCTTTTCTACAGTCTTTTGATGATGTCAACGATGAGGTAAGCTACGCCACAGGCGCTTCAAGGTTTTTATTTATAACTTCTTCATTGTAAAAGTTGACATTTGATGCCTTTTTGATTTTAAATCGCAATTTAAAAGTGATCTCGAGGAGCAGGTGAAGCTCAGCTTATTTAGCTCAAAGCCATTTGAACTTTGATGCCGGCGGCCGGCGCCGTGCAGAATCCACAAATAGCGTGATCGATACAGAGCACATCCCTTGCATCGCTCCCACTCCACAGGACAATGGCATGGAGTTATGTGACCTATTTAAAGCTGTACGTGATTAGATGATGAAATTTATTTAGCGTTTCTTCGCATTTTGAAAAAAAAGTGTTAGGTTTTTTTCGTGTCACTGATTTTATCATGGTCATCCTGTATTAGAAGGTGAGTTTATCGATATCATTATTTGTCGATATTCAAATTACAGTTGAAAGAAGCACAAAAAAAATTGAGGCCTCTTAAATGTTAAGTGTCACATCTTTAAATTTAGAATTGTCGTGCGAAAATTCTGTCCGTTCTCCTTTATTTAAGCGATACGCAGTTTATAGGTGCCCGTTCATTGCAACCACATCGCAACGTACGCGCCATACAAAGCGACAGCATTTACGGATTTGCCGATAAGTATGTCCACTGCTTTCTGATTACACATCGTCATTTTCTTGTAACGCTGCGAATACATATGACATGATTTACTGCGAATGACGTCATAGGCAGATCTTGTTCAAAATACTGACGCTGACGTCCAGTTTGGATTTGCCGATCTACTGAACGCGGTTTAATTAATACACTGTGTACGCTGACGCGAGCGTTTGCAATGGATGAACTTCTCAAAAGCTTTTAAAATAGTCAAAAATAATTCTTAAAATAAGTAAAAGTGCATTCTCTCCCAGCTCATTATAGAACCAACTCATTGTCAGACAAACCCCACAGCTCAAGAGTAACAAAAACTGCAAAAACAAGAACTCCATTTTGTCGTGTCAGTTTACAAAAGCGTCTGCGTCCGAGGACGCTTTGTTTACTCACTGACTCATTTGTCGTGCTGACTGTACCTTGCTACTACAGTTGCATATTACTGCAACTGTTATCAAAGGCGAAGTTTCGCTTGTTTGTTGTCTAGACAAACTTGGGGGACATCTTGAAGGGGTGTTTGATTTGAAAGAAAAAGGCATCGGTCACATCCGCTTAGCCCGGTCATTGACCTAACCAAGGGTGACCAAGACGGGACGATCAAGCGAATATTCCACCACGAAGATTTTCGGAATCCCTAACCAACCACGTAGGTAGGTACATTTCATCCGTTGTTGTATGTGAGACCTCATTTGATGAAGTCTCACCTATAAGGGTTGTTACCTTTTCGCAACAGTACTGCAAGAAAAGATGGTGGCAGTATTGTCGGCAGGTAAGTATAAACTAAGTATACAGTATATTTTTATTAAATGCACATGCAGTTTTTTTACGATATGTTTTACCTCATTTCGAAACGTTTTTTTTTGTGTTAAATCAATTTATATCAATCGGAGTGTCTAAGGTTTTGTTAGTTATGTTACTAGAAGAGCGTTAAATATGAATGTGGAAGGATATAAGGGAAGAGGTAGACCAAAGAAAAGATGGATAGACTGTGTGAAAGATGACATGAGTAAGAAAGGAGTGAATACTCATATGACGGCTGATAGAGGGGAGTGGAAGAGAAAAACATGTTGTGCCGACCCCACATGAAGTGGGATAAGGGCAGGGAGATGATGGAGTGTCTAAGGTTTTGCGCATTTTAAAATATCCCTGTACTATTGATCGCCAGAAAGATGCCTAGGCCTGTTGATAGAATACACAAACACAGCACTACTCAGCTATTCCATTAGGGTAAATAGATCTGATTGTCCCTCAGTGGGGCGCCACAGTCGTAAAAATAGTTTATCGATACTGCACCCCACTTGCTATCGATATACGTCACGGCTCTATTGGTGACGTCATTGAGGGGCTATTATGCAGTTTGTAGAGGGTTGAATGACAGCATGATCGAGGTATATGTTCTTTTCTAACCCTGTATTCTTAGTTTATATGTTTCCCTAAAACCATACCGCATCATCCTGTCGTTATTTTGAAACACCAAATTTTGTTGAGAGGTCTTGCGAACGACTAAAGAGGCCAGTTTATGAAAAGCATTCTGAACTAGATAATTTGGTTTTTTGTCATCATCTCAAAGTTCTTAGAATGGTATAGGAAATATTCTGTAGAAAATATCTAAATATCTAAAAAGCCCAGATTCTACTATACATAGTAATGCAGTCTGGGGCCTAAAAATGAATTACAATTATGAACCCTAGTGATTTTCCTCGAGAATAAAACTCCTTAGGGTTAGGCAGAAGCTAGGTACAGCAAAAAATAAACTATCCAAATCGGTGACCCAAGTTTACAAAATATAGCTTCCCTGTAGTTTTCGTCGAAAGTTTTTCGTCCAAGCATCATCATCATCATCAACAACCTGTAGAGGTCCACTGCTGGACATAGGCCTCCCCAAAAGAGTTCCACGACGAACGGCTTTGAGCCTTTTCCATCCACCGACTTCCCCTAACCTATTTTCCTAGCATGTACCCTACGAATTGAGGACTTCCTGCATTTTGAAGTCAAATAAATGACTTAATGATTTTATATTTTTTATAATAAAACGCATCGTGACTAGCGTACAGGGGCTCATTATGCATCCCCACACCCTCGACTAAGGGTGCATAGAAAAAACATTTCTGCTTTACGATAGTCTTTTCGTCATGAAACTTGAATAAACATGAATTGTAACTTGAAAGGGCCTTCTGCTTCATAAATATTTATTTTTTGGTGCAGCTCATAATTTTTAAATTTTGTGCTTTAACAATTTTTTGTGATAATGACATGGCTATAAAATGTGGGTTCGGGCATAAAGGACATTGAGCAAAACTGTACGTTTATGGTCATCTTTGTTTTTTTTCTTTAAACAGTTCTTTACCTAGAATAGCACATAGGCTACACTTTATCTAGGTACAACGCGAGCAAAGCCGCGTGCGCAAGCTAGTTAGTTTATAAAACCGCAGTTTTTTACCTCATTTACGATGGTCATCGATTGAGTGCAAGGGACCCTTTTAACCCTCCTCGCTCGACTCGAACGCAATCGAGTAAAAAGTCATGTTTTGTTCAAACCTGTCCTTTCTCCTTTACCATTCCCCTGTTATTACTTAAATGAGATTGCGTTTCTAATAACGGTTGTTGTAAAAAGCTGCACGATTCTTATTTTCATAAAGGAAATTGGATTTTCTTTTAGATTTATCTGGAGAATCACGTGGTTAATTTAGTTTTGCGTCGATATAGAAGGAATCAAATAAGAATTTAAAAAAGTATTTTTTTCATATTCGCTATTTGGTCTTTTTTTTTTTATTCAACTAATGTAGCAAACAGGCATACGGCCCACCTGTTGGTAAGTGGTTACCGTAGCCTATGTACGCTTGCAATACCAGAGGCATAACGCACGCGTTGCCGACCCCTTAAAAAGTTCAAAACGCCCTTTTTCAAGAACTCCATACTGTAGTCCTTAGGGAAAACCTCAGCAGGGAGATCATTCCACAACCTGAGTGTTCGCGGGAGGAAGTTCCTCTGAAACCGCACGGTACGCGACCAACCCGGCTCCAGGGCGTGAGGATGGATCCCCTGCCTATGGCGAGAGGTGCGATGATAAAAGGAAGCTGGAGGCATCATATCAAACAATTCTTCAGAACACAACCCGTTATACAGGCGTTAGTTTTTTACATCTTTATAACTAACTATTAATCTTTCCAGCTGAATAATTGAGTTTGAACTGATTAAAAACATCTGATTTCTGTAGTGCTTTTCAATAAACAATGAAGAATTTCAAAAAATGGTGGAACAAACCTTATTGACAATTGGGTGTAGCCTCTTTCGGGATAGGCTACATATTATGGACCACCTTGTAGTTCTACTTGAATATTTTGTAAGACTTTTATCTTAAACTAAGTTAAATTTGAAAGTTGTGAAAGTTACGGGAAGTGTCGGTGGATGGAAAAAGCTCTAGACCGTTCGTCATGGAACTCTTTAGGAGAGGCATATGTCCAGCAGTGGACTTCTGCAGGCTGATGATGATGATGAAGTTAAAGATACTGATGCATGTAGGTACCTAACATGCATCTATTTTTTTAAAGCGTGTTCAAAACATGTCACCTTATTTACTCTGGTATTGCAAAAATACTGTTTTATTAGAAATCTTAAGTTTTTTGCTGGCCTTTTAAGAATTGCTTTGTATCTACATAGTGCTACTTTTAACCCAAATAATTAGCATGCCACCCCGTTGTTGACCTCGGGGCACGCCTTTAATGACACACATCAAATTTCGCGATAATTGGATTAAATAGTGCCTGCGAAGGGCTAATTTGCGTCAGTTTTGGCTGGATCAATTCAGGCGGTTCAAAGGCTTAAACAAAATGTTAAAAAAAAAAGTTTTGTAACTAACTGTTTTTATTCATCATAATAGTTTTAGATGTAGGACATCCCTGTTGAAAATAGCCTTTCACTCATAAGCCAAAAAAAGACATGAATTAGGAGGGCCTTTAGAAAGGCTTTGCGTCGGTTTGGAGACACAACACGGTTTTATTCAGTAGACTTAAGGATGTTTTGGTAATAAATTTCACATGACATATCTATCGCATTTTTTTTGACTTAAACTAAACCACTGGTAACGGCGGAGCAGAGGGTGCTAAGAATCCCCGGTTGGAAGGCCCCACGCCCGGCTCACGAAGGCCCAAGACCGTTCGTCATGGAAATCTTTGGGAGACGCCTATGTCCAGCAGTGGACTTCTACAGGCTGATGATGATGATGAAACTATTCCATCGATGTTGTAAACAAACTTTAAAACCAAAGGTCGCCTGAACTTGCTAACCCATAACATACCCAGAGAAGCCTTACAGTCGGTGTCAAGGGCGCCTGATGTACCAGCAACCTGCTTTGTGACCTTAAACTAAGTAATCATATTACATACCTTCCTACTGATGAGCCGTTTCGGCCTAGTGGTAGATCTACTGGACTGGACTCAACTCGAGTTCGGCCAACAAATCATGAAAAGGAACTTGACAAACTTACCATAACTTTTTTGCAAGTAAAAAATACTCGGTGGTAAAACGTGATTCGGAACTAGTGTGAACCCGAAAATGAATTATTAAAAAAGCTATTACATCTCACGGTGGGAAGTAACTCATGGACACTTCGGAATCGGGTCTCAGATGTTTTAGGCTTGGCTTAGTATTTTGTTTAAGGCCAAAATTCGTAGAACCAAGCTTATTGCCTATCGTGAGATTGTAGAATAACTTACATACCTACTTTAACACAGTCTCTAACTCAGGTAGACAAATACAGAAAAAGTCACACAAAACAAATAAATAAAACATGGCCGTTGGATAGTAATTGAAAATCAACATCTTCTGCAGATAGAATAGGCCCCTTTTCCCAGTAGTCTACAACATGGAGGGCTTCAAGAAAAATACAAACATATTTCTCCAGGGCAGGCAACGCATTAGCAATGCTCCAGGTGTTGCAGATGTCAATACGCGAAGGTAACCGCGTACCATCAGGTGGGCCGAGAGCCTATTTGCCTCCGTATAACATAAAAAAAAGATAAGTAGGTACCTAGGTATACACTCAAAACGGGTGGAACCACCCCAATACATAGCACACGGGCACGCAACGCAGTGCCGACGAAGCTTCGCTATCTAGACGTCCCATCTCTCTCTGGATGCAAACTTTTTTTCTGGTATTGATCATAAGGTACGCAGAATAAGGAATAAATAGTGTTTTTTCTTAACTAGTTGTGAAAAATGGTTGTGAAAGTGAACTAAACCACCTATCCTCTGAAGTACCTATTCACCAAACCGTTTTGTAGAGAAACCATAATATAATTTTCATAGTAAGGTAGGTATTATAGCTGAAAGATTTCAATCACGAGGTAATGTTATAGTATGATTTAGTACCTTAATAAGAAAGGAATAAAAACGTAGTTGCCTATTGACAGAAACGTGTGCCTAGACATGTGCTATCCATCTCTCAATCTTTACTAAAGAATCATAGATCAAAGCAACAGATGCTTCTGTAAATCACTGGAAAAGCTCATGAACTCTTTAAAATACTAGTTATATAACTAGCTGTCTAAATCGAGAAGGCCAATGTCCTTGACACGCCGAGCGGGCTGTAAAAACGCGAGCGCCTGCCGTTTCAATGCGGCAAAAGCACGCTGCGACTTATTCGACTGATTGCTAACATACCTGGGTAGGCGTCGCAGTTTCCGTCGTCATCTCGACCTCGGCAATGGGCACGCTACTCCCCTTCCTTTTCTTCTGACATGAACAACAGTTCCTGAACTTAGTCAGTTTAACCCGGCACCCCGTACAATGCTAGCACATATCGATTTTACCGTCCTTGCACAACCTACACTGTCCAAGTCCTCACTAACATGCTGGTGGAAACAGAGAAGATCTCAAATGGAAATCGACGGTCTTAATTTAATTCGAGCGCGATCCGCGATCCGCCATTTTCCTTCCGTATTTTTGTGAATAGTCCTTTTTTGCACTAGGATATTTGTATGATAATTGTTACATAAAAACACCAAGCAGATGAAGCAGAAGCGGATAAACAAGCTATGCGCGATAAAAAAACGTTATATTTGAGTATTTACGAGTAAAATACAGATTTTTCTTTTAGTTGTTGCGTTTTGTGTCTCACCCTCGGGGGTGTAGAAGAATTTTGCCGGCTCTGGCTAGACGACAAGTGAATTGGGTGGGGTGGTGAGTCCGCAGAGCGCCTGCGCGCCGGTGCATGTGTGTGTGCGTGATTTGCGTGCACGATCGCTGTTTTATCGTGATCCCTGCCTACCCTCCGTGGAGTAAAGAGGTCGGTAGAAGAAGGGGTGGTATTTCTAGGTAGCGGAGGTCAGGGTAGGCTGGCTGGAGTGGTTATATTAATGCAATCGATAATGTAGAACGCGCGGACGGTAGGAAATGTCAGACATATCGGTGCCTGCAAAGAATGCTTCATACTAGCGAAGCGCGGACCTCAAAAATCTTAGCTTGGTACCGAGTTTGACAAAGCTTTCTAATAATTTAACTGACGGTCGGTCAAAATAAAATTTCCTCCATACTCATATAATTTATTTCTCTTTTGATATGTTCTAATTACGTAAATTAAAGAGGCCAATTCTCATACACTATTGGTCATGTCCCTTTCTTAGAGCGAAGCGCGGTCCTCTAAGATCTTAGCTGTTAGAGTTTGACAAAGCCTTACCTCTAATCAGTTTAAAATAAAAATTAAATCATTTTTTGAAATTCATCCATTTTACCATGTCGCGGAATATTTAAATGTTTTATTTTCTGATTTGCATGTTGAGTATTATTTATTTTATTATATTTTAGACATTTATGGAAAACTAACAGCTATTTATCTAATGTGTCCAACATTAGATAAATAATTATACAAACCATGCAGTAGTGATACTACATGTAGAAACTATAAATCACTTCCTCCTTTACCTAAAATCTTTGTAAAATTATAGGAACGTTACTTGTAAAGAACTGTAAAATTACTGTAAACCTAACATGCTATGTTATATGTTATTATAACGAAATGGTCAATAAATGAATTGAATTGAATTGAAAAGGTTTCTAAGTAAAATAAATGACGGTCGGTCAAAATTAAATTTCCTCCATACTCATATAATTTATTTCTCTTTTGATATGTTCTAGTACGTAAATTAAAGAGGCCAATTCTCATACACTATTGGTCATGTCCCAAAAACATTTATACATGACGAAATTTTGTAATGCCATCTGAATGGAAGGTACTATAATACCTACTGTAGATAGAAAATTTTACTTAAAGAAAACAATCCTTTATTTTTGAAAATAACGAAAACTGCTTTCAAGATTTTTGAAAATTATATACAATAACTCGGAATATTTGACACTGGGTTCCGGACAAACTCGCATGTACCCTGATAAAAAAATTACATGCCTATCATTATACCGATGAGTTTTCAAAATAGCATTAGCAGTTTCTGATCTCCAACGAACTTTACCTCTATAGATTACATTATAATTAGTGTATGTAAATAAATTTCATTTAAATTAGATTTGAATATGTTAATACACAACCGTCATAAGCACAAATCCAGATGGCTTTAACAGTGTATCCACGAACATATTGTGTCATTCATAGTTTCACATAGATACTTGATTAAAAATAGCACTCCAGGTATCCGTGTATTTTTATTCTAGCTGTGTATCATAAATTAAAGGTAAGTGGTGTAAATTGTAGACATTATACTAGGTACCTACTTTCTTATTAGGTACTTATAGTAAGTAGTTATAAACTTTATATCAAATAACTTTTCACATACTAGCGGCAGCACGAGGCTTCGCTAGCGTATTTTTCGTATAAAAAGTAGCCATTTTCTCCTTCAGGGTTTGTCGTGGGTATGAGAAACTACGAGAACCATGGTACCACAACATGCAAACATTTGTCCCGTGGCAGGTATCGAACCAGCACCCCTTGCGTCTCAGTCGGGCACAAGCCCCCTGCACCACCGAGGTCGTCAATGAATTATAAAGATGTTAAAATGACCAAAACGTGATAAAAAAGTTACGTGATTATATCCTATATGAGAATATCTGTAGAAGAACCAAGGTCACTCAGAGAGCTCTCAGAGTGGGCAGGCCATATAGCTCGCAGAACCGACAACCTTTGGGGGAATAAAGGTTATCAAATGGTGACCGCGAACCGGAGGATGCAGTGTTGGACGGCCGCCCTCCATATGGACCGAAGATATTGTGAAGGTTACGGGAAATCGGTGGATGTAGAAGGATGTAATGAAGACCGTTGGTCGTGCACTCTTTGGGGCCTGTGTTCAGCAGAGAACTTCCTCAGGCTGATTATGATGATAAGAATGATTAATTGACTTGATATTCATCAGGGAAAGAAGATCTTATCAGGTGAACCATGGAATGAGGAAGCCCTTCCTCATTCCAACGCAGTCCCTCAACATCTGCATAGCGTTATCGTAAGATCACAAACTTCCCTACTTCAGTGCATCCAGTTTTAAATATAGCCAGTCCAAATCGCGAGCCCACGGGTGCCATACGATGTACGATGTTTACATTATCGTTCGTAAACCGGTGTTTTTCATTAACGAGCTATTTTCATTTTAAAAATCTTGTTGGTAGAATGCAGTGAACGTGTGTAGTCGCGGTTAGAAATCGAAGAAAAACGCATTGACAGTTTCTTTTCCCGCGGTTTGCGGTTTTGTTCGATATTCGAAAAGTTGCGTTCCGTTTCATTCATGGTTTATTTTGTTGTGGACTTTTGTGCAGTGATATTGTGAATTGTGTTTTATGAACTCGGGAACGATCGGATTGTAACAATTCAGGTACTTAATTGAAATATAATTTTACCAGAATTATGCAACATACGCTTTTATATGTAATTGATTTGTTTGAATATTTATTTGAATTATATATCAGAACCAATACCTACCCGAACAAGAACGTTACGTGTAATTGAGTATGAAGCATACACTACATAGAATATTTAAGATTTATAATCTCACAAAAAGTTCATTTGGAAGTTGGAAAAAAAATGTTATCAGAATTATGAAACGAAAGGGTGGTAGAACAGATAAACCTCCGCGTATCTTTAGGTGAACTTTTTCACATCACACTTACATTATTTTCATGACAAATCCGGTTCATGAAAAAAAATGTAATCAGAATTATGAAACGAAAGATTGGTAGAACAGATAAACCTCCGCGTATCTTTAGGTGAACTTTTTCACATCACACTGACATATTTCATTTATTTAATATTATTAAGTATAACAAATTAAGAAATAATCCTAAATATACTAAACTAATCTAAATAACTATTTAACTAACGACTAAGTACTAATAAAATCACATCACCATAGAATCACACGTTGGTAGAACAGATAAACCTCCGCGTATCTTTAGGTGAACTTTTTCACATCAGACTGACATTATTTAAATGACAAATTCGGTTCATGGAAATTTACCTACCTACGAAAACCCCGCTTACGAAGTTTATAAAAAAGAGCATAGCTTTGTCTTACTACCAGAATTTGGTAGTATAAGACCAAAGGTCATCGTCATCATCATTGCAGCCGTACGACGTCCTCTGCTGAACATTACCTCCCGCACAGACCGAATTCCTATCATGTGGGGGAATTTGCCCATACTCATCACGCTAGGGGCACGCGGGTTCACGAGTGCAGCTAGAGCTATCTTTGTTAAAATAGCAGACGCTGCTGCCCATCCCCTAGCTTTTTTCCCTTAGTCGTCACTTACGACATCCACGGGTAGGTATATATGGAGGGCCCCATTCTTCAGCCGGGGCCACGACAGCAAAGGCCAAAAGATCGCATGTTATGAAAAAAAAAACATTGCATACCCATCACTAAAAGGCTGTTTCTATTAGGTTTTCAGTCTGTTTTCCCGCATGAGTACAATCTAGGAGTCTTCAAATCTAGAGTGAATAAGTTCCTTCTGGTAAAGCGTGCTCCATCTTAGGCCACATCTCACTTGCAAAAGTGGTGGTCAAACGCCTAACCATCACCAATTAAAAAAAAAGGTAGTAATAATAACGCAATAAATTAGTCGTAACGAGATGTAAAGTTTAATTATATCGCGATCTCTGCCAGATGGGTCACGGATGGACGTAGCAGGATTCAAGTTATGAAACTTTGTAACAGATTGTTGAATTAAACCGATTTACATGGAGATTTATATTACCCTACTATACTACTCTCCTACTAATATTATTAATGCTAAAGTTTCTGAGGATGTTTTGATGTTTGTTGTTCAATAACGGCTTAACCGCGTAGAGTTGCTTGCCAATTGGATAGTACACCCTGTTGACCTACCTACTAAATAACATGCAGATCGGATTGACAGTTCAAAAGTTTATGCTCTTCTCCTTCTTGTCGTGTCACTGATTCTTTCTTGGTCATCCTTTATTAGGTCAGTGACCAGTTTGAAAAGGGCCACTATACCTAGTGGCCCTGAAAAGGGCCTATGACCGTCAACGAATGAACTAGTGTAGTGAAAGGATTAAAGTGCGCCTCCTTGAGGCTCCTTTCGTGCACTCCTTAATCTTCTTATCTTCCTTTATGCTCTAACAAATATACAAACATAGATACAAAGCAGTTTCGTCCAAATTTTTTGGGCGATATACTAATAAAAACGAATTTCAAATTTAAAAGAGATGTCGTTGCCACCTGCTAGTACCACAACTAACCGCGTGTCGCAACTTTGCATGTCAAGGGCGCCAGAAATAAACATAGAGACGCAAATCGCTTAGAGTTTATCAATAAGTTCGTCTGTTTGTATCGATTGGGCAGTTCGTTTTGTAGACCGTATAGAAAAACTATAAAAATTATCCTAAAATATTTCATGGAAAAAATGTTGCCAAGAATAACAAACTCATTGCTACATCTCATGTAGAGCAAAGCCTTAACTAAACATGTCAATACCTTGGTCAAAAAAGTATCATCATCATAGCCGTAGTTCGGCCACAACTGAACATAGGCCTCCCATAGAATTCCAGTGCGCCCGATCTGTGCACCCAACGATTCCCAGCAACCTACTTTGCTTGCATTTTTTATATTCCGGACATATCACACACGGTCAACTGATCCCAAACTAGGCATAGCCTGTTCTATGGGTACCAGATGCTGATATACATAATAGATAAATATTTATCACCCAGACACAGAACAAACATCTGTGTTCATCACACAAATGTTTGTCCAGTGCGGGAATTGAAACCGCGACCTCTAGCGCAGAAGGCAGAGGTACTACCAACTGAGCTATGAGGCCTAGCTAAATATATTTATTGATAAAACCTTATTGAAACTTTGTCCCTTTCATCATTTAATTTAGATTTATAAATCGTTTGCAAATGCTTAACCGTTTCTTGTCTATTTTGTAAATAAAGATGTTTTTTACTTTGATGTTCGCTTTTTGTCATGTCACTGATTCTGTCTTGGTCATCATGCAGTAGGTCAGTTACCAGGTTGAGGAATGGTGACCCTGAAAAGGGCTAATGGCCCTCGGTAAATGAATCAGTGTGGAGGAAAGATTAAAAATGCGCCTCACACGACATTTGTCTTCGGATTGCCAGTTTTCTCTAAATGTTTTCGTTCACCACTTGGGGACACTAGTACAACGCACATACATTTCCCGAATGGAAAATCCATTGGGCGCGACCGGGATTCGAACCCCAACATGTGGATCGGAAGAGTATCACTAACATCACTCCACCGGTGCTTTAATGTTGCTCTTACATGCTTGATGTTCGCTAAACATAGCAAATTCAACTTTATTTATGTTATCTAAGCTGAACCATTTACAAAAATATCCTTCATTTTTAATAAACAAAATGAGGGATCAACAACAAGGCAGTAATTCGAAGCAAAGAACGAATAGTTTTACTATTTATAAACGCGGAATAAACAAGATGTGTGGATGTATTTACTGTTTATATAAAACGAATTTATATATCGGGATATTTATTTAATAATACATCTGTCAGTCTCATCTGAAGAAAATGGGTAGGTCGTTGAAAGGTTTGTTGCTATATTTTTTTGTTAACTTCTTAGCTATAATATCTACGTTAATTCGGTCCACGTTTCTTCACGTGTTCCGATATATCGGATATCGGAACGTCCGTCGGTCATCCAGCAGTGAGGTGGGTAGACGATATCGCAAGCACCGCGGGCTGCAACTGGATGAGGTTTGCATAGGATAGAGGAGAATTACATACAAGGGGAGGCCTATACCCTGCAGTGGGTGAAATCAGGCTGTGAAATCATGATGATTCTTCACGTGTATGTTTTACTTAATAGTGGAAACTTCACTGGATTAAGTTTTACCCTTTATTTATCATTGTTCTGTTTGTTTTCCAAATAAATAAAATAAAATACTGCCTTTATGTAGTTATCAATAATTTCAGCTGTGGAACTCAACAATGCTTATAAAAATCATTGACTATAGAGGAAAGGGCTCCTTAGGGGGGGGAAGGGTTCGGCAGGCAACACATTAGCAATGCCCCTGGTGTTGCTGATGTCAATAGGCGACGGTAACCACTTACCAAGTGACCCGTAAGCATGTTTACCTCCAGACAACATAAAAAAAAACTAACTAGTGGTTTGCTCCGAAATGAGATCTCGCAAAATCTGGTAAAAGTTGGTGCTTCGATGATTGTTGAGGCACAATTATTATTAAGATCAACTTATTAAATCGCATTTGAGCATGTTTCAAATAATAGCCAATCTTACCTGAACTACGAAGTCATTGAAACTTTACCAGATGGGAGCTCACGTTATATTGGAATCCAATCATTGTATCTCAAAAACCAAGAATAATAACTAAAATCGTTTTGATGTATAAAGAAAGTTATTTCAAAGACAACCCACTTCATGTATTTGCATTACTATTTTTAACCCGCTATTGGACCCCTTATATCTTAACAACCCCTTGGCCAATTTACTTACCAAAGGAGCCATTTCATTCTGGGCCTGGTCCATGTACACTACATAGAAAAATTAAGAAAAAATAGGAGATTACAAGAAAAATACAATTTCATTAATTTGAAGACAAATGCGATGGTACAAGAAGAATAGTTCTTCTGGTAAGTTTTTTACTATGTGAACCCTATTTGAAGGCCGCCATGTTGGTTTATAATTGGAGTTTGACATGACATTGACATATTTTTCATGTCATCATCAAAATGACATTTCACGCACGTCCATCCGCCATATTTTTGTAGCGCTGTGTGTTGCTCTCTTTGTCGAAGGAAATCTTAATGTACCTTAGAACGAAGTTAATTTAAATAAAATAACCAATTATATACGTTTACTGTATTGCTTAGCCATATTTTAGAGTAGTGTACACAGTGCAGGCCCAGGCTCCATATATTGATGAAACGTCTCTTTTCATGCAAATCGGATTTAGTTTGAAAGTTGTGCTCTACCAAATATACCCACCAACATAAAAAGTTATAACGCCAATTCGTCCAACTGTTTGAGGGATCTTCGCTCACTCGATCAAATATAACTGAAGCTGGGACTGGTATATAAGATTTCCGTTAAATTTTATTTCACCGTTTCCTGTTTATATTATTGCGTTGAAAGTTATAGCGAAGTTTATAATAAAAGCTCGCAGACATACGAAACCTAAATTAACTGTTTTTAAAATAGATTTGACATTTGAGATAAAATTTATTAGCATAGAATTTTGTTATAGTTAAATGTTGTTTGGTTCCGAACAGACGTTTCTGGAGGGACGAAAATTGGGGAAACTGTCATAATGTATTTTTATAGAATTGTTGTGATGACTGTCATAAAGTGAAGTGCAAGTGATGTCGGTATTTGTACAGGTATGTTTGTAAAGGAACTCATTTTACAACCTTTTTCGATAAAAACATGTTTTTTTCTTCCAAGAAACAAAATTACTTACAGCTAATGCGAATGGAATAACAAAATATTTTATTTTAGTAGGTACCTACAAGCTTAAGCCGCGTCTTCGCTCTCCTGTCAAGTATATAAAAAATAGTCTGTATGCTACGCTAGGTAAATAACTCTACATATCCTAAGTTTCATGAAAATCAGTCCAGCCTTTCTTGAATTGTAAATTGTGTAACTAACCGGACTTTGTTATACCTATACATAGATCTTTATTTCATAGATTATCCAAACTTAAACCAAAGTTTTTAATATTACAACAGATGCTTCGTTATTTTCTCTTCTGGAGATTTCTTTAAATGTTTGGTGAGCACATTTGATCATCAGTTCTAACCAAAGCCACTGAACAATGAATCGTTAACTTTTTACTGCATGAATTTGGCACAGTATCAAACGATACAGGGAATATTTTTATGAACTTATCAGCTTTATGGTAAACACCAATATTAATTGGTGTAACACTGGCCTATTTTTTAAATCGCTTCACGAATGAAGACAATATGTTTGCATGAAGGAAAGCAAAAATTACTCGCACTTCAGTTAGCGTAATGTTTTAATTCAAGCTAAAATTATGTTTTCATCTTCGTGTAATTTGGTATGAAATTGTGTAGAATTTATGAAGATATTCTATGAGAACTTATAATTTAGCCCGTTACTTCCGTGAGCCATGTATTTTGTAGCATATCGATTACTTTTTCTCCGGGTGTCATGCAAGCGAAGCCGCAAATAGAAACTAGTATGTATGCTTATCTACGGGAGTAGCGTAAATATACATTGCCATTCTTTTTCGCCGTGGTGGACCCGGCTGAAGAATAGGCCCCTCCATATCTACCTATCCGCGGATGTCGTAAGAGGCGACTAAGGGAAAAAAGTATGCATGTATGTAAGTATGGGCAAATCTCCCCACATGATAAGGAATTTGCTCTGTCTGTGGGGGAGGCCATGTTTAGCAGTTGACGTCGTATGGCTGAAATGACGATGATGATTCTAATTTGAGTTGAACAGAAATTAAAATCTAAGCCGCTGTAGTAGTGTAAATGTTTACAGTGCTACATTTGATATCATTTTGTTCGTAAATTCAAAGATTATTGCCCGAACGACTTTTACGTGTGTTTTTTACGTTTTTAAAGCTTACGTGTTCACTTTTTTAAACGTAGCCGAAAATTCTCGCTCTTTTGTACTGCTAAAGAAAGAGGTCTCCAAATCGTTAAATATATATTACCTGGGTTTTTGTGTAATCAAATTCGTGTTGTTTAATTTTTATTCAGTTAAGATGCAGGTGTTAGGACGTGCCTCAGACTACCACCTCTGCCATCTTCTACGATCTGAGCACCTGCTAAAGAAAGAGGTCTCCAAATCCTTAAATATATATTATCTGGGGTTTTGTGTAGTCTTATTCGTGTTGTTTTAATTTTTATTCAGTTTGATGCATATGTTAGGACGTGCCTCAGACTACCCCCTCTGCCATCTTCTACGATCTGAGCACCTGCTAAAGAAAGAGGTCTCCAAATCCTTAAATATATATTACCTGGGTTTATGTGTAATCAAATTCGTGTTGGTTAATTATTATTCAGTTAAGATGCAGATGCTAGGACGTGCCTCAGACTACCCCCTCTGCCATCTCCTACGATCTGAGCACCTGGAGGTTTGAAAAGATGTCCACCATGCTTGTGCATAACACTCGTGCCTGTTTAGATTAATTTTAAAATTATCGCTCAAAATGTCTTCTAATCTACTTTAAAAAGAATAATTCAACATCTTCACTTGAGAAATAAAATCATAACAATCACACTACTTAAATTGATGAGACAGAAAAGTGCTTATCTTTTCGACAGCACATTTTAAGACTAGATCGACGAGGCCATTTTATATTAATCTTGAAGACTTTTATTATGGCTTGTGCTGATGGTATTGGTGATCTAGGAGAAAATTCTTCCGATCTTAGGAAATTATTTCAAACAGAATTATTTATATATTTTTTGTTTGTTTTTAGGAGGTAGGGCACAGCGAGATTTTCTCGCTCTAAATTTGAGCAGCCCGCCTGGGGAGGTACCTCCGCCTTACAGAAGATCGCAGCCAAATTATATTATTTGTTTCAAATAGTGTTGTGTTCCTGCGGTGAGTAAGGTTGCCAGAGCTCTTTAGGGGGGGGAGGGGTTCGGCAGGCAACGCATTAGCAAGGTCCTGGTGTTGCTAATGTCAATAGGCGACGGTAACCACTTACCATCAGGAGGGCCGTAAGCCTGTTTGCCTCCGTATGCTTTAATTTACGTGTTCTGAAAAGTTCTTACAATCTTAAGCATCGGCCGCAATGCCCCTTATCAGGCCTTTTAGCCCGTCAAAATATAATCACGTTTTAGAAGCAAAATTACCATGATACACTTACACAGCAAAATATACTTAATTTTCCCACAGAATAAGGTACCTAATACTCAATATCTCGTTAATGCTGAAATGAACATGTTACCCAATCTCGTAGAGCTCGCGGGGCGGGCAGGGCCTCGCGTAGCACTTTGCTACAGCGTAGAGCCTATGTGTATAAACTTAGGCCCTGTTTTATAAACCACTCTAAAATATGAGAAGTTCATCTTAGGTGTGCCTCGATCATCGAATCACACCTTTACCGGAAATCGCGAGATCTCAGTTCGGGGCGCACCACTAGCTTTAGTCAGAGAACCTATATTAAAGATAATCTAAATCACTAACTGACTCGCTGGCGGGGTCACTTGCGTGCATTCTATTCTAGTGCAGAATGGACGCCGTACGTACCTAGTCTAGTCGTGCGAATTGTTCTGCTTTCTCTTATTGTTTAATCGTATCGCTGGTTCCTTCTGTCAATCTACATTAGGTTATTGGCCGGGTTGATCTATAGGCCCTGAACTTTGAACTTTGGTGAAGGAACATATTACATCTGGACAAATTTTTATACGAATCACACGCAAGTCAAGCCGCAGGCAGAAGCGTACCAGGTAATAAATCTATTCAATGTTCTAAAATAAATAAATAAGAAGAAGATAGAAGATCCTTGAAGATATTTAATGGGGTAGTCACGCCGAGATTTTACAGTAGTGAGTATTCCATACGTTATAGAACAGAGAGACAGGTTGCAAGCCCATCGCCGCTTATAAGAATACATGGTTTTCCAACGATGTTTTCCTTCAACGGTTTTGAAAAAGTCAGTGGTACAGGACCACTCGAACCCACGACCTTTGGTTCGAAAGTTGGGGTAGTCGTGTTGAAGTCGGCGCTAGTTCAACACGGCACTCAATTTTCTAGTCTTAATAATTGTAAAATTTAAATTCCAATGCTTGTTTATCTAAAAGTGTCACATATTTTTTACACTCCAATTGCTGTGGTATTTTTATCACGACTAAAATAAATTGGCCTTATTCTAGAGAGTTTGCTATATTATGCTTTCGCAATAGCGCAGTATGATTTCGAAATTGGTTATGTCGATTACCCAGCTTTAGTTATAGATAGATAGATAAACTCTTTATTGTACACAGAGAGATATTAACAAAAGAGAGAAACAAAAAAAAAATATTACGTACAATGGGCGGCCTTATCGCTAAAAGCGATCTCTTCCAGACAACCTTTGCATGGACAGGATAAACAGATCAAATAAGACGGAGGTGTACAAAAAGTTTAACACTACCATACGTACTATAAAAAATAATATGCAAGTACATGCAATATGCAAGTAGTTATAGTCGTCTACGTGTTCTGTAGCTATAGCTATAGCGTATACTATGCCCAAATGGGCTTAATCTATCAACAAAATGAATAAATATAAAATTTTTAAGCTTTCTTAAAGCAGCTGTTTTTGGTCAAGTTACCATCTGTATAACTATTGTACGAGAAGTTTGATTGCAAGCTGAATAATTGAGTTTGAGTATCCGTATGGTGCTATTTCACTCTCTGTGCCAAATTTCATCCAGATCCTTTCAGCGGTTCTGGCGTATTCGCAATTAGTAGTAGGATGTTCCTTAAGTTTTCTGAATAAAGTTAATTTTGAGTTTGACTTCTACGAGCTTTCGAGATCGTTCAGCTATAACGCACACCCTCAAATGTCAGGATCATTTGGAAATGATTTTTACTGTCATATCAAGGACATATCGCATGCCGTTTGTACTTGCATGCTCCTGAAAAATAAAGTTATAGCCAAGAAAGCCGAAGTACTTTTCCCTTGAAAAAATATCTCACAGTCGTAGAGCTGTATTTATAGAATCACGCTGACTTGTCTAAATGATTTATTAGTTACGGTGCTGTGAACGTAATTTGCGTGTTTTTTTTGTGATCATTAAAAAATTCATGATTCAGTCCTCGAAAATGAAAATAGATCAAATGCCTTGAACTATTCCGCCCTAAAGAAAGGTACGTAGGTACCTAATGGAATTTCAAAATAATGTTGAATGTTTTGAGGCCGAATCACGGTAATAACCTCAAGCGTCAAGCGTCGTTACAGAAGATCGCAGCCAAATAACATTATTTGTTTCAAATAGTGTTGTGTTCCTGCGGTGTGTAAGGTTGCCAGAGCTCTTTAGGGGGGGGAGGGGTTCGGCAGGCAACGCATTAGCAATGCTCCAGGTGTTGCTAATGTCAATAGGCGACGGTAACCACTTACCATCAGGAAGGCCGTAAGCCTGTTTGCCTCCGTATAACATAAAAAAAAAAAAAGCGTGCCTTGTGACTCCAGAATTGATTAATGCGCTGAAAGCGCCTCTAAAGAGGCGCACTGCGATACTTTTACTACACTGTCACTGATTCTTTCACCGATGGAAGCCACCATACTCAAACTGGTCACTGACCTAATACAGGATGACCAAGAAAGACAGTGTCACGAAAAGCAAGCATTGATGACTGACTGACAGCAGCGACGCGACGTTTGAATATGCCTTATACACGACGAACTAACAAACGGGTATAGTTGACTGTAAAGCCGTGTTCAAACGGAAAGCGATAAGTCATCAATTTTTTTTTTTTATTTATGTCTTAATGACTAAAGTCTGCTGATTCGGTAAAGACATCTGAAATGAGGAATTCGTAGAAGAAACAATGTCACCAACATAGCTCTCAAAATTAGCCAGTTGAAGTGGCAGGCAGGTTATATAGCTCGCAGAACCGACAACCGTTGGGGAATAAAGTTTCCCGAAAGGAGACCACGAACGAGGCGACGACGCAGTGTTAGAATGCCCGAGAGCCATGTCTGTGACCTTGGTTCTTCTATGAATTTCCTCATTTTGGATAAATATGGCCTTTACGTATACCTTACAAGGTAAATTTTGAGATTGACATTCTTTTTTGATTTTTTTGATTGAAACTCTTCCTTATTACAAAGCAATAAATTCCTAAATTAGACCGTACTTTATAACTTTCCAATCTGTTTAGTAAACACATACAGGCTGACATAGCAACTGTTGGGTTAGCAATGGCCAGGTTATGAGTAACGTATGGTGTGCCAAGGTCGTGTCTGTCTACACGTTTATGTGTTTACGTAAGGGTAGGATTCGCGTAGGAATTGTATTTAATAGTATTTCACATTATAAATTATAGTCAACTAGCTTCCACCCGCGGCTTCGCTCGTGTGGTACTAGGATAAAAAGTAGCCTGTATCACTAACCTGATTCTTTAATTAAATCCATGCAAAAATAACGTTGCGCGGGGTAGGACAAACGGATGGTAAACATATCATCTTTATATTATTACTAGCTGGCTGCCTGAAGCTTTACTCGTACGGTACCTACATATACAGCATATATTTATATTTCTCACTATTTTGGCTATCTCAACACCAAATTTCAACAACATCGGTTCAACCATTAGACGTGAAAACGTTACAAACAGACATAGTTTTAGAGTTACTTATATAAAATTAGTATGATTAGTTAGGATAATAAAAGGTCCCTACTTAAATACTTTGTAGCAATGTTTATCTTATCTTTATGGACCAAATCCATCCATAACTGCATACATATGTAGGTACCTAAAGCTTTGATCTGGCCGCTAGAACAGGGCTGATTTGTGTATTAATGGTGGTACATAAAAGGTTACGACTTCTAACATGCACTTCGCTATGGCTTATTAAAATTAATGAACGTGCTCTTTGTTCTTCTTGGTCACCGTGCAAAGGGTCAGTGACCTTGTATGCTGTCCTAAAAGGATCTTGATTTTGTTATCCCACAGGAGTCATGGACATGACCTGCTGTGGCCTGTGTGGAAGTCGTTAAACCGACTTCGCACGTAGGATGGAGCCTCTAAGAGTGCTACACTGATTCTTTCATCGACGGTCCTTTTCAGGGCCACCATACCTCAACCAGGTCACTGTCCTAATACAGGATGACCAATAAATAATCAGTGACACGACAAGAAGAAGAACGCAGGTGGGCCGCTGCAGATCGTACGTGTGAATGGGGGTTTAGGGACTAGGGTAGGTCTAGAGTATAGGCTAGTTTTTATTATATGTTTTCACATAGACGGGTAGTGGCTCGGTAGCATATGTGGTTATAGCATCCTCGTATCTAGAGGAAGGTTGCGGGTTCAAATCACGTCACAATAATATAAAGATTTGTTACTTGTTGAACTTCTCAGTACTACTGATCCGGAGAGAATAGTTTCTTTCCATTTTTTATTTTAAAAGTTTGGTTTACAAAAGTGATGAATTGAAAACCGGAAAACATCGCTGAACGCGATATTTTACTCTCGCAGTAAAATAATAGAAACAGACGTCCATTGACCAATTCGATTGTTTTACGCACCAGTTTTGGCTTCGATTCAATCATGCATGAGTTATTGTAGTTACCTACATTTTTGATGAATGATTCTGCTATCAGGAGCCAATGATGATTTGCTTACGTCATACCGTTCCCTTAGTTTCTGAATAAGAGAATTTAAAGCCGATGCCCCGGCAAGTAAACATCCACGGGTACCTACCCGTGGATGTTGTAAGAGGCGACTAGGAAAAAAAGCTAGGGGATGGGCAACAGCGTACCCTATTTTCACAAAGATAGCTCCGCTCCAATTGCGCTCGCAGCGTGTTGAGTATTGGCAAATTCCCCCACATTATAGGTATTCGCTCTGGAATCTGTGGGAGGCCATGTTCAATAGTGAGTCAAGAGACCAGCTGAGGTCCAGTTTAACGATACGATTTTGTCAAACGTTCCCGAGCTAAGGCCCCTGAACTGATGATAGGGTATGACGTTACTAAAATACCTCTCGCTCCCGGGCTATGTTAAATGATTCTTGCTGAATGACCGCGTGGGAAGTCAAAGCGATGATCAAACGAAATGTTTTCCTGATAATAATTATTGTTGTTAGTGAATCATAGTTACGTACACAGATCACTGTGTAAATTATCTTTGTGGATTGATATCTACGTATTAAGAACATAATTTACTAATTTTCCTGATCATGGATGGAAAAAGATTTAATAAAATGAAATGGAATGAAGCTAATTATTTATAATTTTCATCGTCACGATAAAATAAATATTGATTTTATCATCGGGTATAACTCAGTTCAGAAATACATACTGAAGTGCATTCGTTCTTTGATGCGTTTGGTTTTGATAATAAACTAAAAGTACCTACATGCATGTACCTACGGATGCACCGTTTTACAGCCAAAGATTACAATAAAGGTGTATCAGATTGGACTCTTGCCTAAATTATTTTGTTTATCAATTGCATAAGAGAGTCATCTCTGTTAGTGACTCAATTTTAGTGAAAAGTGTTATTGTGTGTTTTATAAGTAAATTATTTATTTTAAAAATGGCTTGACCATATAAATATTAAGTAGTACCTAAGTCTATCATATGGGCTCGACAATTATCCCCCAGAATGGTAGACATACTCTGAGATCTCCATGCAATCAGATCCTTGAAGATTTCTAAGGGGAAATAATCAGAGGCAAGTCCGAAAATTTGACACATTCCCAAGTGCAAGCACATCGCCTCTTACTGGTTTCCGCACGATGTTTTATTTCAAGGTTTTCAGCACGCACTTTAATATTTCGAACATGAACAGACAGGCTTCCTACCCATGACCTTCGGATCGCAAGATGGAAGTATTTCTTTTATTTTTATTGAATAGTTGTGTTCATCACGTGACTGACGATCGAGTTGATGCTAATTTTTTGCGTAAAACGAAATCTACCTTTCGATACTTCTGCACCACCTTGTATCACCGTAAATCCTCAAAGGTTGTCGAACCCTACAGCGGATCCGCGTTCACTTTCGCAACATGATTGAGAAATTTGCGATTCTCATGAATACTAATAATATTGGGAGTTGGGATGAGGTAGAGTGCTTTTATCTACACCCTTCAGTTTACGATGATATTTGCCAAAACGGATTTGTTTATTCGATTTTATAATGCTATGATGCCTTTTGCCTTTGCCCACTACAACATCAGACACGTAACGGACTCGGACAGACACTACTGTGCCCACTAGAACGTCTCATTATATTCTCGTAGTGAATTCACTGTCGATCGGCCATGGGACGCGACGGTGTTGGTTGGTGACGGATCGTGTCACCGACCATCACCATGTCATAAGTGATACCAGTATCAGTACTTCAAACTCGTACCTGGTGCACGAAAGAGTTCCCTAAGAGGCGTTGACGGACATAGGCCCTTTTCAGGGCCACTGTTACTGCTGCAGACTATGTTTTAACTATGTCCACAGCAATAACAGCTACCATATCTCAACATGGTCACTGACCTAATACAGATGACCAAGGAAGAATCAGTGACACGATAAGCAAGCATTCATACAAATAAAAATAGTTTATTTCAGTCATTAGTCACATAAAAATCATGGGCTCTAAACACTCAAACTAAGCGCAAGCTTGTATTTTGAGTGCCAAGACAAATGAAAGAAACATACCTGGTTTTAAAACGTGGTCGCGTAAATACTCGTCTGTAGTACGATGATGTGTCCGTCCGCTAAGTAGAGTCTAGCCGCCGAGATATCTTTAGGAATTGTTTTTTGTAGCAAACGGATACCACATTACAACAGTTAATAAAATTAAAGTATTTAAAACAGTTAAAGAAACGTTTGATGGAATTCACGTAGGAGTGCCAATGATTTTATACAGATTAAATGAATTCGGCAAATGAAATAAACTCTAATTACTGACGGTGAACAGAATCAAATGCGTCGGTAAGCCTTTTCACATGCAAAATGTGCCACAGCAGCGGCGCCCCCTTCAAAATTAACCTCCGTATTTTGAGGAGAGTGTATTTTGTCACTTCTCTCATAATGACGTCAGATTGACATTGCCATCGTAATTTTAATGGTTTTGGCCGTGGTGGCCCCGGCTGAAGAATAGATCCCTCCATATCTACCTACCCGTGGATGTCGCAAGAGGCGACAAAGGGATCGAACGAGGTTCCCAGCGTGGTTATGGTGAGTACGGGCAAATTCCCCCCACATGATAGGAATTCGCTCTGGAAGTCTGTGGGGCCATGTTCAGCAGTGGATGTCCTACGGCTGAAATGATGATGAATGGGTTTGCAGTCTGGCACGCATGGAATACTCACTACTGCAAAATGTGGGCATGTGCCAAATGTTTTGACGTGTCTCTGACTACCCCCCTTCAAGGATCTGATCGCCTGGAGATCGGAGAGTATGACTACCATTCTGGGGGATAAATGTCGAGCCCATATGATAGACTTAGGTACTACTTAATATTTATATGGTCAAGCCATTTTTTCAAATAAATATTTTATTTATAAAACACACAATAACACGTTTTGTTGGGGATAAGAGTGGTGGATATTTTTAATTTCGAAAAATGCATCGTTTGTTCACTACCCACACGACCTTCGGATCGAAATTCGGGGTGAATCCCACCAGGTCAACACGGCTGTTTTCGAAATTTCCCCACAAAATTCCGCTCACGATGTTGGAATACCTACGAGCCTGAGCGCCACCGCAATTAACTCCTCAATTTATGGCTCTATCGTACAAACATCAACATTCACTTCTTCATGCAGAAAACAGGCGAGTCTGTCAATCAATCGACTGCCAAATTGTAAACTACCTATTTTAGGGCACACCTAGGTGTAAACAATTCTCGAACGCGGTATATGCACAAGTATCGTGTTTTTTATACAACTTAGGTGGCAAATATGCTTACGGCCCACCTGTTGGTAAGTGGTTACCGTAGCCTATGAACGCTTGCAATACCAGAGGCAACACGCACGGATTGCCGACCCGAACCCCCCCCCCCCCCCCCTCTTAACTTCTCTCTCCTAATGTTTGCCTGAAATAAGTTATTGAATTGAGTTAAAGAGCTCTGGCAACCTTACTCACCGCAGGAACACAACACTATTTGAAACAAATAATGTTATATGGCTGCAATCTTCTGTAAGGCGGAGGTACCTTCGCAGGCTGCTCCAATTTAGAGCGAGAAAACCCCGCTGTGCTCTAACTCGCTTTTTTTAGAGGTACAGACAGTCAGTTTTATTTGAAGGCCTCTTCACACTAAAGCTGTGTTCAACCAAACGGTATGCGATATGTCATTTCAAAATGATCCTTAGATCACCTGAATAAAGTCTATTTTGATATCGACTTTATTGAGCAGTCTTCGGCAACCTCGGTGGCGTAGCGGGCGAGTGCTTGTCTGAGACACAAGGGGAGCGGTTAGGTTCCCGCTGCGGGACAAATGTTTGCATGATCTGCAAATATTTGTTTGGGTCTAGGTGTTGTGGTAGCGTGGTACTCGTAGTTTCTGATACCCACGACACAGGGAATCCTAGTGTGGGGTATGTGACTGTTGGGTGTTATTTGTTTATTTAATTTTACTTTTAGGGGCTATCTTAGTCGTAATTGACTTAAAAAGTAGACGTCAGGATATTTATAAAATAAATTATATAAATACTATACTTTCACAATTTTACACTTTTCAGGACCATCATAACTAAACCAGGTCACTGACCTAATACAGAATGACCAAGAAAGAATCATTGAAACGACCAGCAAGCAGCACGTAGCGATAACGGCATATCCGAACGTTTGGCATTGCCCACATCTTGCAGTATTGAGTAATCATTGGTTTACACGGCCGGGTTTGAACTCACGGTCTTCAAGTTCGGAAGTCGGGGAACCTCCCACTAGGCTACGACGAAAGGACGTTAAAAAAACACGGCACAACAAATGCTGAGTTGGACTCCAATTTGTGACGAAGCGTGGACTGGGTGCTAGGACACACATTCTTACAACTTGTACCTTTTTTCTTGTTTTTTTATTTGCCTGTGTTTTTTGTTTTTTTGTTTCTTTTTTGTTTTGTCAACATTTCTGTTGTTATTATTATTATTGTTTTTTCTGTGTGTCTCATTTTTGTATTGTCGTCACAAATAAATGTCTTTTCTTTCTTTCTTTCTTTCAAAAAATTTTTGTAGCCAAATAACTGATGTCCATCAAACCTCCCAGAGCAATCAATCATCCATTCATTCAAAACTAATTTCGGACCAGGCAATGTAAACACAACCGTGTAGCGGAGTAGGTTCATTCAAAACATACTTCTGATGTAAGGGGCTAAATGTACATTTAGGCCATCCGGTATTGTTTAGGGCACCTAGATTTTGTGGTTCATCATCATTATCATAACACTGGTGGAGTGGTGGTAGTAGCCCGGTAGGCCCCTTCCGATCCACAGGGGCCCAATTCCACTAATTTAATGGGTAAATGGTTCAATGGCAAAATGCCACTTTTGACACTTTGGTATTCTGCTATCACAGTCGTATATCAATGGCAGTCATAGTGAAGCCAAAGGTCGGGCACTGGAAATTTCCAGTCGCAATTACGACACAGTCTATACTTCTGCAATTTCCTAATTCTAAATTGGATCCTGTATCCATAAATTTACGTTCAAATAAATAAATAATAAAAGAAACCAATGAAATCAAAGAAACGATGGTGACGACAATCGTAACTGAATGATAATGGAGCGATCATTATCATGCGATTATCATTTTCAAGTCATTGGATTAGTAGAATTGGGGGCCAGGTTGTGGGTTCGGAAATGGGAAAATTTATGTGCGCTATATTAGTGCTCTCAAACGGTGAAGGAAAACATCGTGAGCAACCCGGCATGTCCTAGAATCTTAAAATTCGAAGACATCTGAAATGTGCACGAAAGGAGCCTCTAAAAGGTGCACTGTAATCCTTTCACTACACTGATTCTTTCACCGACGGTCATAGGCCCTTTTCAAGGCCACCATATCTCAACCTGGTCACTGACCTTATCCAGTAGAACAAGAAAGAATCAGTGACACGACAAGCAAGCATCATCATCATAAGCCTGAAGAAGTCCACTGAACATAGGCCTCCATCAAAGAGGGTCATGACGAACGGTCTTGAGCCCTTTCCATCAACCGACTTGGATATGTTTTGTATAGAAAATAACTAATGATTTATTTTCTAGCTTTTTAATAAAAATTACTTATCCTATACATTATCTTAAATTTATTATTATACTTTGTGTACATGCATAAATTATACATAAAACATTTAGCTTAGACCACTCTTTTTACCTCCCGACCGCGGCTTTACTCCCTCGGTGTCCTATTTTAGAAAGCACGGGGTTCGCGCAGGGTTCCGGCGTAAACTCACAGGGAGCGGTCTGAGTCAAGTGGCTTACCCATAGCATGGTATTCATTTGTAATAATTCTATACCTATAATCTGCTCCGGCTGGATGGAAACCTTGGTCACTGACCTAACGCCGTGTGACCAGGAAGGGCCGGTGACACGAATGGCATGTAAAACCACTGTATTACTTCAATCAGTAATTATCTAGCATTCTACTTATATACATATACTTACTTAAAGATTATAAAGTCTTACTAACCGTAACCTACTTATTAAACAAAGTGATTCATAATATCCACTAAACTATTCTGAAATGGGCTTAAAAAAAGTAAATTAGCGGGAGAGAAATCAAAATGTCCAAATGCTTATTATTCTGCGTATTTTTTTCAGAACTTTTTTAAATTCGTTGTTTTTGACCTTATAGCATCATTCTAAGTAATTTTTAAACGTACTTGTAGTTTAGCATCAAGATTTTATCCCAAAACAGCCAATTTTTGCTTATTGAATCTCCAAAAGTCGTAAAACCAACTATAATACGCACGGGGTTGTAGAATAGGCCCCTTTCGGGATAGCATACAAATAATGAATCACCTTGTATACATACAGACTAATGTTCTTATACATAGCTGGAGATTTGGGGGTCAGCACTTAACAAAAAACCCTACTTAGCCTCAGCAAAAGTTCAAGTCAACAGTAAGTCAAATTTTCAACACAATCACATTTGAACTTCTAAATTCAACTCACTGGTAGAATTCTGGATCAAGTCTCATTATAAACCGTATTATACACCAGCTCTTGAATTTTCATCCGCAGCATCAACTTCTTGGCTGGTCCGAGCTTCTTCACATGAGGCAGTAGACTGTCAAAGAATCCCACGTCTTCGTCTTTCGGTTCGCCATCGTTGACGCTTTTAGGGGCATCGTCATCGTCATCATAGAAATCCGTCTCCGTGATAACTGGCTTTGTGTCAAATTCGTCGTACTCCTCTTCCTTACTGGCTACCACTTCCGGTATGACAGGACAGCTGACTGACGGAGGCTCTTCAATATTGTAATAACTACTGCTCGGTTCAGCGTCGTAGTCCTGGCTTAAGCTATAGTCATCCTGCAGAGAGTCAGTGGGTTCAAAGTCGTTGAATTGGTTGGTGAGGAAGCGCAGCTTTGGGAGGAACTCCCACTCGGAATCTTGTTTCCGGACCTCCTTTCTGGCTTGGTCGCGGAGGTACTTCCATTTTAATCTGGCTTCGTCTCCTGTAATCGGTAATTATTTATTATTAATCCGATATCTACTAGGGTATGGAATCCCTTCACGTGTTTTCTGCAGAAATAACCATGGGACCATATTCAGACAAAAGCCGTTTAAAAACGGCGTGCAATATGTTAGTCAAAATGGTCCTTATCTACTGAATAAAACAAATATCTAGTTGGACATAATTCCACCGTTGTACCACGGGTCATAATCATAAATGTCAAAAAAAAGAGTTGAACTATGGGTAACTTTACTTCTCCGTAGTACAACCAGTTGGACATCACAGTTGTACCACGGGTCGGGAGCGTATCGCACGCCCTCAAATGTCAAACTGTATTGCATGGTAAGTAGGTGGCATATATCTGTTTAGACTCTAAACAGGTACAACATAATTCCTCTAAATAGTCTTCAGTTCAACAACAAGTCTCAGAATACCTAATCTTTTTAAAAGGTCAACTCACGTGTGCAGTCCAATTCCTGCGCAATCTCCTTCCAGCATTCGTCTAGTTTGTACCAGTTATGGTGTCCCTTCAGACCCCGGTTCCAGATCAGCTCCCTAGTTCTGACCAGGTCGATCAGCTTGCTCATATCCACGTCTATTGTTCTTCGCTTGTTCATTAGCAGCTTTTTTCTCATCGTGTACCTGAAATTACAGGAATAAATTCAAGATTTTTATTTGCAGAAATAAGTGTCTTTAAATCTATTAGTATGGCACTAAAAAACATATTCACTCTTTTCGGGTATCACAAACTATTATTTTTGGCGAAAGACTGTAAACTTAACATAATCATAAAATGCTGATTTGTTGACGTGTCACTTTTTTAGTTTTAACGAAGACACCCTTCGTTTAAAAAAAAAAGTAGAGGTCTACCAGCTCACAATGATGACCATAAATGGGTAGGTTCGAATGGGTTGTGGGTACCACCTAACCACCAAGTTAATAATAGTAGGGGGCAATGTATCAATATTATATCAGTAATGGCCTCTGTGGCGTGGTGAGCTAGTAGCTGGCTGAGATGCGTATAAGATGTGTTGGTTCGTTCCGCGAGGTAGGACAAAAGCTTGCATGCAAATATTTGTTCCGGGTCCGTGTCTTGTGGTACCAAGGAACTCGTTTCTGATGCCCATGACAAGGGAATCCTGGTGTGGGGTCTGGACTATGTATGTATGGTTGGACTTAGTACAATAATCATACCCTAGTTTTGGCGTCTTGAGCGTCTCGTCCAGAGAGTTCATAACCTCATCAGCAGTGTCCTGGTCCCCCTCGTCATCATCAGCCAGGAACTGGTTGTGGATGAACTTGAGCTTGTTGAAGTGCGGCCAGTCGGAGTCGCTCGGGTGTTTTTTCATCTCTTTCCGGCACTGATCCTTCAGATTCTTCCATTTCTTCCGACAGTTCACGCCTGGAGGGAGATTATAGAGTGTCAGATAGCTGCCAGAATATAATCTCACTTCCCACTAATCCTATAATTCCACTTCAAACTTCAATTTTCATTTAATCATTGAAATCGCATGGATCATTTGGAAGCCTCTTAAATCTAGATAATGCCCTTACTAACTAAAACTGCGTTGTTGAACAAGAGTGTGCTATGTATGGCTGTTCGTGTGTACAATCACCTACCTAAACCTTTACTTGATACTTCAAGCCTTGTAGTATTCCAAGTGAGACTGAAAAAGTTACTATTGGAAAGGGCTTACTATTCAACCCATGATTATTTTAATGTCATTTTTTGTAATAGCACTATTTTATTTTAATTTAAAGCTCTGACATACCTTCTTAATTTTTATGAAAATATGTATATTGCATGCGTACAACGCTGAATATGGCTGCTCCTAATTTGTATTGTATTATGTAACAACTGTACCTAACCCATATTACGCAATAAATTACTTTGATTCATTGATTGAATTAATACTTATATACGCGAAAGTTTAAGGCCAAAATTATGAGGTTCCTACCTTTGAGGTTTAGAATCGCTACGTTTTACGCCCTTAAATTTTGCAGGGTGTTAAATGTCCTTATATACGTTCACAGAGTGTGATCGTACCGTACGTGCACAAATCTGCACAATGCACTTAATGTAACTCTATAAATCTTAAATAGTACAACGTATTGAGCTACTAAATTCGCTACCTATCTATCGCATTGACGGTTCGAAAGTTATACTCTAGCAAATATACATAGAAAATTCGTCCAAGTAGATTGAGAGATCTTGGCTTCGCTCGTGCGATCAATTATTATAAAATATGCGATGTCGGTGACCTTGGTTCTTCTAGGGGTATCCTCGATTCGGATTTTATCACGTAGCGCGTAGTAGGTAGGTACTCCAAGAACATGCCTACTTATTTCATTGCAATTATTATTTATTAGTACATACTCGTACACCTACCTACCTAGTAGGATACGTCCATATCATGCATTTTATAATACGCATTACAATGTACTTACCTACGAGTACTTTAATTATAGTTTGGTTCATAAATTACTACCTAGTTAGTTTACTAAAATTAGTTCACGTTATCAACATTATTGCTCTAAACCAACTAGTATAGGTACTAAACAACTAGTGTTCCCTAACAAGTATACTAATATACCTAAAGGGGCTTATTCTATCAATGAAAAGAAAAAAAAATTGCAAGTAATTTTTTTATAGAATTGTTAATTATAAATCAAGGTTTATTACCCCAGTATTTTTAAATCAAGGGTTTTTGGTATTTTTATCATGTCTCTAACAAATATAAAAGATAAACTTGCGCCCACGGTAAAGAACTCTATAATTATATTTGAAGTTTCATCGAAATCGGTTTGTTTCGCGTGACAGACAAACATCCTCACAAACTTTCGCATTTATAATATTAGTAGGATAGGCTAGTAGCATTATTGTAGGATTATTAAACGTAGATACGTAAGTTCGACATCAAGTTTGCAACCTTAGAAGTTTGCAACTTAAAACAACTGAATAATTGAGTTGAAAACAGCAGATTTTTTAATTTTTTTCAGTGAAAAACGTCGGAATTCCAAAATTCGTAGAAAAAACTTTTACCACTCGTAGGTACCTACAAGGAAAAGTAGAAGCAGCCCTTGTCCTATTCCAGACTTTAATCTATCTCTATGCCAAATTTCATCAAGATCCGTGATTGAGTAACAAACATCCATCCCAACTTTCGCATTTATAATATCGCAGGAAGGCTGACACCGAATAGTACGCAGTAACTACTGCCCTCTCTACATCTGCCCCGGCCGTTGACTCTAGGTAGGTCTAACAACAGTTACCTACCACAATCCTTACAAGGCGTAGCCACAGCTCAAGTAAAGTTACTAAAGAATTACTGTTCTACATGCAACCAATCTTAGATTAAATTACAGTCTCTACATCAATCTCTACCACAGCGTATAGATTAAGTCGCATCGTTTCTACGGCATCACCCCTGCCGCAGTTTAAACAACAGTTACTAGACAACATAGATTACAGATTCTATGAAGTGAAACCGCAAATCGCTACTCACTTGACGTGCCCACCTCTGCGGCGACTTCGTTCCAATACCGCTCTAGCTTGAATCGGTTCCTGTGTCCTCTGTAGCTCTTGTCCCATAGGCATTCTCTCGCTTGGACAGCTTCTATAAGCTTGTCCATGTTTTTGGTCCGGGCTCCGCGGGGTTTTGGTTTCATTGTGAGCGGTGAGCGTTGTATCAAGCGGGCGCTATGAGCGGCGCGCGGCGCGGTACTGGCGTCAGAGACCGGTCGCTTCCGCGCCCGCTCTCTCGTATCTCTGTCCTCTTCGCTCAACGCGGTATGTAATCCGCTATCGACTTTCCTTTCTCTACCAAAACACCCGCTATGTCACCCATTGCGCGTTCGTAGCTGCACTTCAGGATTAGCGCGTTATTGATACAGCAATGGTCGCGGTGTAAAGCCGAAACGTGGGGTATTTATTAGGGTGTGGCTGAGTTACAGGTAGCACATTGGTCACAGTTGAAGCGATTTCGTAGAGGCCACTGACAAATCGCCTCCAATCAAATAACACGCTCGGAACACACATCCCGATTCACATCACATTTTGCACAGATGTAAGATATTATTGAGCATAAATGATTCAAATTTTACGTTTTTCTCTTCGTCGTGTCACTGGTACTATCTTGGGCACTTGTTTGAGGTCAGTGATCAGCGTGGGGATGGTACCCCAAGTGGTTGAACATGAAAAAGACTTTAACCGCGGTCAGTGAGATAAAAAGATTCATTGAGCCATTCGTCAGAAGACCCTGACTCTGTTTAGTAGAGTAAAGGATCATTTTGAAACGATTTTTTTAGTTATTTAAAGAACATATCGCATGTCGTTTGAACACGGCCATAAGGAGAAAGAAAAATTTAAAAAGTTGCTCGGAAATTTTGAGCAAAGCTGAAAATGCTTTATTCCACGGGATTAAATTGATTAGCTAAACCTGCGTAGAACATAAGTGAAACCGCGAGGATACAGTAGTATTTTATAAAAGCCTACTTACCAATAATCTGAAGCCAGCATTTAGTCGACTAATCAGTAGACTAGCACTGATGAACATCCCAAAGTCAAACACCATTTTCGAAACACAAAATTACACAAAACTTATATTTTTTTGGTTTTTCACTATTTCGATAAAAATTGTAGCACAGCTAATTTATAAAACGAAAGTAAGTTTTCCGTTTTTCCAAAGATACGGAAGACTAAAAAGGCACTTATTGGTAAGTTATAATCCTAAATCACTAAATAATTATAATACACTACGAAGTTGTTCGAAAAAAAAAAGCCGTGGTCTCTGCCTACCCCTCTGGGAAATAGGCGTGATTGTATGTATGTAGTTCTAAAGTGGATACACAATTTTCTTGAGACAAAATAACACAAAACTATTTAGTTTTTTTCACTATTTATCTTGATTTATTGTATAGAGCACAAAAAAGGTATGTAAACTAACACTATGATAGGACTTAGGGCATCGAATCTTTTGTCTAAGGAGACTATCCCGCGCTGAAGAAGACAATAGATAGACTAGGTTAACTGGAAAACACACCTTGACTTAGAAAATTAAAGTAGGGTGACCATAACCAAATTTTTTTGTGAAAACAAACATTTAAATGTAGCAAAATATTTCACTTCTAAGTAGGTTTAGTTGAAAATGAAATTTTTGATCAAGCGAGCAGCGAAGATCTCTCAAACAACTTGGGAGAATCGGTGTTGTATGTTTGTTTGTTTGTCAGAGCAAAACTTTCGAACCGCCAATCCGATATACATGGAATTTCGAAGGTCATTAAGTTGTACTACCAAGATGTACTGGTAAGAAGATGAGTTAAATCGGCCATGGGGTTACTAAGATATAGGGGTCCAAAAGAGGGCAATAAAATGAAGTGGGGGTGCACTAACTCTTTTACTAGACGTCCCGAAATCTCAGTTGTATAAACCTGCTTGTTTGGATTTGCGGTCTCTCCTTAATAAAAGAAAATGACGTGTCAATGATATCACAAAACATTTATCTAAATCGGTTTGCAATATTTGTACCACACAAACAAAAATTCAAAGCACTTTCAATACAAACTAGTAAAACAGGAAATTGCAGACACCCTTCAACCCTTTATTGTATTAAAGGATTACATAGCGTCACACTCGTAGGTACGAAACATTTTTATTTTTTATTTTTAATTAGTTATTTTATAGTTAATAACATAACAATGAAATAAATAAGAGAGTCCTCAGTTCTTTAGTTTCTGATGTCCGATCCAGACTCTCGCGAGGTAGAGGCTCTCGACTCTCGGTACGAGTCTTGGCGAGTGGAGGCGGCAGGAGTGACCATCCACACTCTCGATTCATTCAGTAGCCCGCTACGTCTTTCTCTACATCTTTTATCTCGCGTCCTTTGACTCGCGCTCAAAAATCCGACACAAAGCGCAGCGACAGTGAGGCGAGGCGAGGGAAGACGAGGGGACACGAGCGCAACGTCCTCACTCTCGCACTCATGTAGCCTCGTGGAGAGTCTCAATGGGGCATACGGTATCTAATTTATTTTTGCATGAACAGCGGCCCTAGTCTGCAAAGTCATTGAGTTCTCACTTCTCACTTTTCGACCGTGAAAAGTGTAAGTATAGGTTACCGTTTTTGTATGTAGTCACGATGTGACAGTAGCAGTGGACCGGCCAAACAGCTCGCAGAACCGATAACCGTTGGGGAACAAAGGTTCTCGAGAAGCGACCATGAACCGGACGACGCAGTGTTGGAAGGCCCCCCACCCGATGGACCGACGACATTGTCAAGGTTGGGGGAAGTCGGTGGATGCATAAGGCTCAAGACCGTTCGTCTTGTCACTCTATGGGGGAGGCCTATGTTCAGCAGTGGACTTCATCAGGCTGATGATGATGATGGTGTAGTCACGATAAGGGCGTCTCCAAAAACCAGTAATCGACACACTTATCACGTTCGAAATGTGTGAACTCACTGAAAAAGAACCTTTTTGTGAAAAAGGATCACCGAAAAAAATGATAGGCACCAAGCCGTGTTTGTTGCCTGATTCTACTAGGCTTGGTCGCGAGGAACAGGCGTAGCTTCACCTAGTTTCTAAGACGTTTCAAAGTGATCCTAGTGATTTTATTGAAGTAAATGCCTTTTGACTTGACTTGACTTGACTTGACTGTCAGTCATCGGTCGTCTTGTTTAGTTTCTGACGGTACATCATTTTCGCGTGATCAGCAGCTCCATTGCGCATGAGCCGGCTCAAGCCCCACTCATCCACCTGGTCCGCGCTATTCTATGACACAGGTACCAGTTCCACCCGGTCTTGCATAATCTGATTAGGGAATTAGGTTACTTCACCGTTTTTAACTGTGTTGAGTTGCTAATGGTGTGTGGATGTGGAAAGGAAACTGGAATTAGGTATGTTATTGATTTGATAGAGACAGGATATACTGTTTTATGCTATCTATTCGAAAAAACGACGTTTTGTTCCCCAATAATCGCTTGCAAAGTAGCATTATTTCTCGATTAAGCAGTGTTCAAACGGCGAGCGATATGTCACCTGAAATTCGTTGAGAGTGATCCTTACGCCAACCATATAAAGTTGATTTTGAGTGCGATATATTGCACGTTCTCAAATGTTAAACTCTGTTCAAAATTGACACTAAAAATGAAGATAATAGGTACATATTACACAATAAAGTTGAAAATAGCGTAAATTGATGGTTAGGTCAATAATTGTGTACATCTTTTTGTCTGTGGCATCACTTTATATTTGAAATTAATACATCTTAGTGCAGGCGACTATACTGTCAAAAACTTTTCGATTTGAGAGAAAAAGTTTTTCTTTGCAGATTTTAATCGACGCATGGCTCGCACGCTACAAGATGTCCGGCATGACAGGAGCGAGCATGCTGCGCACCAGGCGAAAGGATGTCAATATCAAGCCGAACCGCAAGTAAGATAAAGATAAGATACTGTACTTTTTGACTCTACAGTACTCTACAGATTCTCTATCATGTCTTAGCATTGACTAAGCATGGATCAATGCTTAGTCAATGCTAAGACATGATAGAGAATCCTTCAATTCCTCAGACCTTCATCAGTGATCGCGCGAATGTATTCACGAACTACCCGCATTTTAATAAAAAAATATACAATATTGATGATAGATTATAAATTCTACAACCAACTGGCACTAAAGTCTGTGTTATAAAATAAATATTCCGGACATATTCACACGGTCAACTGATCCCAAACTAGGCATAGCCTGTACTATGGGTACCAGACACTGATATACATAATAGATAAATATTTAACACCCAGACACAGAACAAACATCTGTGTTTATCACACAAATGTTTGTCCAGTGCGGGGATCGAACCCGCGACCTCTAGCGCAGAAGGCAGAGTTCTACATTTTGAATTGAAAAATCTGTAGTTTTTGGGTCAAATTAGCTAAAACTCAATTAGTCAGTTGTTTTAAGAAGCAATCTTTATGTTTATTTATGTTGTACATTTAAAAACTGGTTATAAATAATAAAGATAATAAAAATACCAAAAAAAAGCTGAATTGAAAAAGTTCAGGAAAAAATCTGAGAAACAGAATATTGAAAATTTTGTAGATAGAGAGCCTCGGGATTCCTACTATACTAATAGTTACACAAGGTTGATGAGACCAAAGAGGATATAAGACATACGTGATGAAACGTTATTTTGCTTTGACAGATTGGATCGCAAGTCCTCTCGGGGCATGCTCTACGAGAACGAAGAGCTGCGCCTGCGCACCATCAATATTAATGCTGAAGTAGAGAGAGGTATTTATGAAGTATATTTTAGATCAGAGGAGAGCCTTATGTTACTTACGAAGTTACACGAAGAAGAGATCGCGGCAACTAGACTAACAAGATATAGATACAAAGTTAAGCTTATCATATTTTCAGGACAAACGGACATAAAAAAGTTGAAGCGAGAAAACGACCAGCTAAAACGGGAGATATCGGCGCTTCGATACGAGTACGAGAGGCTGGACAGCATGCTGAGGGAGCGCAGGTCCTCGCCTGAACACTCGGACGTACGTATCTGCACATCTACCCTTATCCACAGTGCTTTTGGGGTACCGCTTTTATGGTAGCAAGTATAAGGCAGATAATAGATAAAAACATTTAGAATTAGAATTAGAAGGCAGATAATTGATAGGGCATTTTTCCTCTGGTAATAAAGTTATAAAGTAAAGGGCCTTGTATGTTTCTTAAGTTTCGATCACGACCCTAACATGGACCGATGACAATCTGAAAGCTGTGCGAAGTCGGTGGAAGGAAAAGGCTCAAGACCGTTCGTTATGTATAGAGATCCATGACGAACGTCCTCTCTAAGAGTAGAGAGGCCTATGTCCAGCAGTGGACTAGTACAAGCTGATTATGGTGAATAAAATATCGATCTTATCGGTCAGCTTTCCATCTAAGCTTCGATATTGTAGCAGTTTTCATCTTACCCGTGAGTGTTTAAAATACACGTGTTTTTGTTTGTGTCAAGAGTAGACCTACTACTAATTTAGCCTATACGAAAACCCATAAGAGTGAATAATATGCTGCACAATGCAGACCGCTCTTCCCTCTACATTTCCTTTTCCACAGGAAAACAAAAGTCTCTCCATCTCTCCGCACCTAACATGAATTTGTGAGCAACGATAGCCCAAACCTTGTTGCCTTAAGTAGCGCTAATTAAAGCATATTCAAAATTGAAAAGACAGAGATTTCTCAGCAGCTGCAGCGCCTGACCCGAAAGTGCTAACTCCAAACCTCGCGTTCAATATTAACCCTCAAAATAACGCTAAATAAAGCACATTTTCAATTGGCAGGACAGCGCGTCCGTATGCAGCGCCTGCCCAGAGTGTGCGAGCACGGACGCTGCGTCGCGCACCGTGGCGTTCAACGACCTTAGCGTGGTGCCTGAGGAAGGGGAGCAGGAGAAAGTAAGTACTACTGGTCATTTTTAGGCACTCTGAGAGCAGGAGAGCACTGCAGTGGTGGTATTGGCCCCGCCCTCCAATCCGCAGGTCGTGGGTTCGTATACCGGTCGTGCACTAATGGATTTTCCATCTGGAAAATATATTATGTGCGGTATACTAGTGCTCTCAAACGGTGAAGGAAAGCATCGTGAGGAAACTGACAGTCCTAGAAACTAAAAGTTGGAAGTTTGGAACCCACGACCTGTGTATAGGAACTCGGGGCCACTATCACCACACTCTACCAGTGCTCTAAACCACGAATAGCCGAAACTAGGAAAGCAAGGAAACAAAACATTATAAGCATTTTAGTTGTTATGAAACATAGAAACACACGTGTACTGAACTACTAACAGTTTGACGCATATTAGCTTCCGTCAGATGTCTCAAAATAGCCCATAGTCAGCATTACACTAGTCTACACCACACTAAACAGCTGTTTAACCTAACCGACACTTCTTGAAACATTTATTCGTACAAAAAATGTCATTTATACGAAAGTTACAGTAGCGCTGGTTTTGAATGGCCTTTAGTGCTTTATGGCTTAGTTTTCAAATAATTTCGCCGGTATATAAGTCAAGGGCGGGCGGAATTGAAATAGGCTTGGGGTACATGAGCGAGAGAATCGTGATTTGAAGATACGCAGATATTTTGCAAGAATATTGTGTACCAAATCCTTGTGATTTTATTGAAATGAAATTGAATTTTAGATTGAGATTGAATGAACAACGCCCACGTTTTGAGCTAGACTTTCTCACTATTATTATATAGAATAAAGATTGAAAACAGCGAAGTTAGTTACGGAAGACTTTGGGTTTAAGCCAAAATCATTATCTCTGCGCAACTTTAGATCACAATGTCTTGACAATAAGCTGGTCGGTCGTTCACCAATGGTGCTCGTATTTCACAGTAATTTAGGTCGTATCGTAGACATGTAGGTATACGTACACGGTCCGATACGGAAGGCGCCATCAATCTGTACTAGCCTTACACAAATATTGTAACACCTAATGTTAATAATAAACGCAGTTGCGCGGTGGACTCGGGAGCCGGTTGTCGGGTGGGAAAACTGATTGTGATGCCGTTTTTATTTGTTGTGAGTGGACTGTTTGGGTGACTGATTTATCGTGTCATGGTGAGTTGCGCTTGATGATGACTGAGCTTTTGCCGCGAACAGATCAGATGTTTTTTGAAACGCGAACGGGATGCGTTTGAAGAATATAATAGCTTTTGTGTCTTTCGAGAAACATTTACCTAAATAGGTACCAAAAATAAAAATATTGGAAGTGTTATTTGTTAGAAGAACCTATAGCGGAAACCTTCCACTTTTTCAGTATGTGATCTATAAGACCTAAATCAACTGTTATAAGCCATTATTTATGGCAATCATCGTAATAGGTATGCCTACATACTACCAGACGAATGTGAGGGAGATTTTGTGCTCAAATCCAAGTACTTTCCATGGTGTACGGCTCTCCCAACTTTCTCAATACTTACGTCACAGCACCAGCAAGGTGACGCAAACCTAATTTTAAGGAGAACGTATTTCTGTCACACAAGAGACACCAGATGAATGGGACTGCAGCCGTCAGGGTCAGAGTTGTGTATAAATAACCGTTGAGAATGGTCCCGAAACTGAGGTTTTGATGGAAATTACATGTTTTATGCAGCGTTTTTCAAACGATCGTGAAATGTAGGAGGTACCTATGGCTGACGACCTTTATCCCCTAGCTGCTAGGTTGTCTACAATGCTCGGGCTTTCAAATCTCCAGATGATCAGATCCTTCAAGATGTCTTTGTTGGGGTATTCAAAGGTACATCCAATATTTGGCACATGCCCACATTTTGCAGAAATGAGTATTCCATACGTGACAGGCTTAGATAATTATAAAAGGTGACAGGTTGTTTTTTGTACAAAATAGAAAAATAAACATATAATTTTGTACGTTTCAGAGTGGCACAGAGTCTCCTTGCAACTGTGAGGAATGCCAGCTCGAGGACCGTCGAAAAGCCAAGCCAATGACGCCACCAAACAATAGCAGGACTCCGAAAAAGGAAAACAATAGAGTGGTTGACGTATTGGTGCATGACTCGCCACCAGAAATACCCCAGTTCTTCCAATCGGTGACGTCACCGCCTTATCACGTCTCGCCGCCACCTCCAGGGTTCTCACCGCCACCGCCAGGATTCGTTGTCGCTCCAATGCAGAGGTTCCACACGGGCGGCAACGTTGAGGACTTGTTGGGAGAGGTATCGGCCCAGTCGTCACCCGCTATACAGACAACTTACATCCAACAGAACTCTGTCTTCATGTGCAACACGAAACGGATAATGCAGAAGCAATGCTGCTGCCAAAAGAACGAGCCCCAGCAAAATGGAGAACCAGAACCAGAATCACCGATCTACGTTACGGAAAAGAATATAGAATTAACGTACGATTATCCCAGAGGCACTCCGATTCCCAGCACAAGTCAGAAATCGAGCGATGATCTGACGACAACAACAGAAGTTGCCAGCACTGTTGTATTCGTAGAAAGGAAAATACCAGTCAAACCAAAGAAATTCGACTTTTTCTTCCGTTCGCGATCTGCGCCAGTTGGTGAGAACGAAGAACCGATATACGCTACAGTCAATAAACTGCCCAAGCGGTTACGACGGTTGGAGTTGGCGAACCTTGAAAAGGAGATAGCGTACAAATCTGGTGAACCAGACTCTTCGACGAGAACTGACGTCACTTTAAAGACAGATTCCGAGTCCCAAGCCCCGCACCTAGACGACGATACGAGCAGATCTGAACGGGAAAAGTCGACGGCTCCAACGAGACCAGAGTCCCCTAAAGCCAAGAAACGGAAGCGGTTCTCCTTAACTTTCAAGAAGAGGGAACGGAAAAGAAGGGAGAAAAAGGAAGGGAAGAACGGAGGAGTTAAGAATGGGGTGCCGGTTGGGGAGAGTGATAATGAGAGGCTGATCGAGGAGGTGCACGAGATGGTGAAGCCTAAGCATTGTACGAGGCATAAGGCGAGGAATACACTGTCGTCGTCCAGTTCTGGCCCGCGGTATAAGCGGGACAGCTATCAGGTGAGACATAAATGCATTTACTTGCTTGTAGTGCCACAGATTCTTCCTTGGTCATCCTGTATTAGATCAGTGACCAGAAGAGGTGTGGGAGCCCTGAAAAGGGCCTATGACTCTCGGTTAAAGAATCAGTGTAGTGAAATGATTAAAGTGCGCCTCTTAGAGGCTCCTTTCGTGCACATGTCTTAAAATTGTAAGGTTCTAGGACATGCCGGTTTCTTCACGATATTGTCGTTCGCCGTTTGAGCCCGTTCGGGTGCGGGTTCGATTCCTGCCACTGGGTCTGAGTGTTGTTGTACCATGGTACCTACCTACTCTTAGTTTCTGATAACTACGAAACAGGGAATCCTAGTATGGGGTCAGACAGACCTATCTACAAGGTGATCATAACAGTATTCCATCCCGAAAGGGGGTTATTCTATCAACTTATAATTTTAGCGAAAAAAAAATTCTTATAGGTAGGTATTTTTATCATCTTTCGAATTAACTAAACGTATAAGAAGTTCGGAATCAAGATTGCTACCGAAAACAGCTGATTCATTGCGATTGACCTGATTTGACCCCAAAACAGCTGATTTTCGCATAGAGTTTATTCAATGAAAAATTTCCAATTTCCAAAAGTCGAAGAACAAACTTTATTGCCAATTTGGTGTAGAATAAGCCCCTTTCGGGATGGCATACGTATTATGAATCACCTTGTATGTGACTGTTGGATATTTTTTATTTTTTATTCCTTCTTTTCCAGGAGATAACGACATCCCACTCCGAGCACGAGCGGACCAATAGCGTGTGTTCATCCGTAAACTCCCTCAATTCCGCGTGCACGCACAAATCCAGAAAACTGTCTGTTCCACCCAACGATGGGTCTATTCCTTGGTGCGGGTGCTGGGGCGCTGGTTGTGTGTGAAATATATTTTTGATGAAGAATACAAGGACATCCGGACGACGCAGTGTAAGAGGGCCCTGATCTTCCGACGATATTAGTTTCCATATTTTTAGGTTTCTAATTATTGCATACAAAATTGTAAAGAGACCTGATAATTTCTGTAGATAAGTGCCTACTTATCCTTACCTATTCATAATCATTCACAAATTTTTACCTGCTCGTTAAAAATATGTCCGCCTCTATATTTTGTTAACTATTAAAAAAGGGCAGGGCCAGAGTTATCGAAACGATAAAGTTAGTGACTGATTATTAATAATTATTTTTTATAGGTACACAAATGTTTTCCCCCCATCAGAAATTGGTACTTTATTTTGTGAAAGAAAATTAAAACTAAAATAAGTTACATAATATTTACAAAATTTACCTACAAGAAACAGTTGATCTAAAGACCGTTACAAACGATCTAAAGATAGCTCAATTAATCCAGATCACTACTATTGGGAAGCGTCCCCAAGACTGGCGGAACTACCAAGCTGGATGGCTAATCCGTTGGGCAAAATAGAAGCCAGCCCTCGGGTCATGCACGCGTCAAATTATTTAGTTTATTATTACATTTATCGATATAATACGATCTTCCTGAAGCCTTAATTAAGTGCATTAGAAAAGCATTTAAGTTGTACAAAAAAGTATTTTAGATTACAGCATAACTCTCCAGGCGCCATTTTGATTCGACCTCTCGCTCTAGCTTCAGAAGTATGAAAGAGATGTGAAAACAAAATGGCGTCGCACTAAAGAATACTGTATGAATAAACTGTGATGAAGTTTTTGTGACCTTTGTGTGAATGGTTGCTGAATAAATTGTTATTCTTACAGATGATAATTTCTCTTTCAAAATGCGACTGTATTTTTGGTCGACTCCTATAAATTCATGTCACCACTGACGAACCGCCGACTATAGAAACTAAGGAACAATAGAAAATCTGTTCCCTGGATTCTCGGTATGACAGAGGCCATTTATTAGTACGCAGAATACGCCTATAAACTCTGAGTGCATTAAAAAGTTATGGCAATGAATGGCTAATTGCTGTATGGAAATGAAAAAAATGAAAAACATCTAGGACTCTTCCAGTTACCTCACAATTCTGAAATTTGGACATAAATAAAGGGAAAAGTCTAAAATTGAGTTTTTAGTTAGACTTTAGGCCAGGGTGTAGGTTAATAAAACAACACATAATTACATAGACGGTTATTTATTATAAAATATGACACATTCTTTTGAACTGTGTTCACAGTATGAGACGCATAGCAAAATTGATAAGCCGGTGGAGTGGCGCCATCTGCCGGCTACTGCCGATAATATTACTTTATCACAACATTCATCACTACGATACAATTTACAAAAATCTTATTCTTGTTATAGAAACTGGTTTGCGAAACAATTGCAAAGGAATAGCTGCATCTCGGAGAGCATCTTCAGATAACTATATTCTCATAAGAAGGCAATACCCGTCTCTGATTGGCCATTGTGCCGCCATATTGTTTATGGTCAATTTTGTGATTGGTTTGGACCATGCGCTAGTGGCGCCAAAGTTTCTTAATTATGCTACGATATTTGATTTAGATTACAATTTACCCGAAAAAGAAAACACACATGGCTTAATGTTTTTTTTGCTCAGAGCCTGATATTTTCAAGGTCCATAATGTGAACTAGACTTCACAAGTAACACTGTAACACTGTACTTGTAACAATTTTAGTTTGTCATCTTCATTAAAACTTATCCATGAAGACAAGAGTTTTACTAAAATTATCGTTGTTTATCAACTTTTAGCTTGAAAGGAAGCATTGCGACATAAGTCTCAAATAAATTCTATCAATTATTACAATTTATGTATCGTAATTCAAATAAACCACACCAACTCCTTACTCCCATACAAAAGCCCTTCTCTCACGCACACGAACAACATGGACACAGCTTTACCTCACTCCTTTACGAATAGTCTTACTCCATAGCCTTACCTATACAAGCAATACTCGCCATCACAACGAACGATATCTAGCATATTAAGATCAAAATCGTTTGGCAGATGCCGCCACTCCTGCCGGTCAAGCGTACATTGATTCTACAATAACATTCGAGACCCTACTGGAAATTTATTAAGAACGAAAATATCTGACTTTTGGGAAAATATTCTATGGAACGCGACATTCTCTTGATGACTTTTTCTTTGATCCTTAAGGTAAGGATCTCACTAAGAGGAAATCTGTGGATATCTGCCTACTCCTTGTAGGTACATGCATGAGTTTTTGTTTTCGCTCCTTAGAATATTTTCCTTTGAGCACAAGACTTACAAAATTTCAATATAATTTAAGGAATCAAAAAAATCACCGCGATTTCACAATACAAGAATGGCACTTTCAAAATATAAATAATTCCAAAAAAAAAACAAAATAAGATGTAGAAATTAATACTCTGAAACGAAATAAGAATATCGCATAACAAAATAAAAATGTTTTAAAAAACTTTTATAAAAAATCTCAATAAATAAAAAAAACTGAATGAATGTACAATATTTACATCGAATATTTATATAGAAAAATTGCATATATTAAAAACATTAGGGGAAGTCACCAATTAGTAAAATAATTAAGCGTGAGATCTAGAAATGCGAATTTTCATTTATAAAAATAAAAATTTAAACACAGGTAGGCTCTGTCTTTTTCGATTCATAGTAAAATATAAAAAAATCACATCATTCCCCTAATGGACATGATACTATCTCTTTCGCACGCACATGTCACTTATGTTATCGTATGCGTGCGAATGAGACGAATGATATATGACATTATCATACCGATAAAAACTTACGATACATGTTACAACTAGGCTTAATCGAGACATCTAATATATTAAATATACTTAAATAGTTACATTGATTCGCAGAGTACGCTTACACAAATGTTGCAAAATATCGATATAATCACGCAAGTGAGGGAATATAATCCTTATATAGGACGCAAATAAGGTTACTAGTTACGCAACGAAATCCCTCTCACAAAATAAAATAACAATTAGAAAATACTATTAACATTTTCATTTTGACAATAAAGAGGGCAAGCCATACAATTCTTTGATAAATTAATAAATCATTGTAATACATAATTCTACATTCATTGCAATATTGAAGTTGAAAGAAATACTTTGGCAGTACTTAGTCTCTGGAAACTTGCATCACTAATTTTATTGACTAAATGCAATAATAAACAAAAATTGTATATGGAGAATAGCAGCCATAATTATTTTATTGCCGTCCTTGTTGTTCCGATGAGGGATGGCAAGATTTTAGCGCTGTTTAAGTCGGATAATGTAACAAAGTCGACAACAATACGTCCAACCAATTATTAATTCACGAAATGCAAGATGGAGCTGCCACTTTTTGAGTGGAAAATACACTAAAAATAGTATATAATATTGAACTGCAAATGGTATTGAGCTTGTTGTAAAATTTCTTCAGTCTCAAAATTATTAAAAGCTGCCAAATAATTATTAGAAGATGTATAAGTGAGCAAAATATATGGAACTTTCTTCACACAAAAATGTTAGGAAATAATCTCAAAGACAGTTGCGCCTTCTTTTATCAAAAATTTCCTGCCAGAATGTAGCCATATCAACATTAAAACATGGCAAGACCCGTTACATTTTATGACATCAGCATGTCAACATAACTAGATTTTGTGATGTCGTTTATTGTGATGATTAAAAAATTACCTATATTTAGAATAACTATATTTAAAATTTTATCAGCCATATTGGGCATTTCTACACTCTGCAGCATTAAAAAAACACAATCAGGGCTAATTCAAGTCAGTCCGTATCAAAGCTACAAGTAGTTTCGGTACAAAACATTGAGAATCGAACGATGGCGTACAGAAAACGTATGTCTTAAAAACTTAAATGTGACGTGACAAAAATTCAATATGGCAGCCGCCAATGAGATCGATACAACTTCTCCGACACAGGTATTTTAAGTATTCAAATTTATAAAATATTCATCGTTTTCGATAAAATTCCACTAGAAAGAGAACAAAAGAAAGATAAAACGCACGCAAGCATAACACCCTTAACCTACCTATTTAATTTAACCAATTGATTACGCGAATAACTATTTTATAATATTATTACATAATATTATCGTTAACAATTATTACCGTATTCTCAAACCACATCGCAAATGTCATAGCGCACATTTTGGAAAGTGAAGTCAGAAGTGAATATTTCGGAAAATGAAGTCAGAAGTGAATATTTCGCAAAATGAAGTCAGAAGTGAACATTTCGGAAAATGTAGTAACACCGAATTCATTTTCCAAAATGTAAGCTTTCTTTCACTGCGGTTTGAGAATATGATTCAGAGTTCATTATATCGACCGAACGGAATGTGCTCTTACGTGGTGTTGCCATTAATACAAATATAAATGTTAGATACCCAATAATACTTACTTAGTTATTTTAAACTTCACATACGATTTGTGCACGAATTTTCCAACTTTACAATCTAAAAATGGGAAACACTATTTTCAAAATACTGCATTTTCAGTAATGATTTCCGTAAAAAACGTTCACTATCCGTAATCTTGTAAATTAAGAAGCCAACATCGATGCAAGCTATATTTCTCGCACACCTAAGCATTATGATATGAAACGCTTTAAAAAATAAGTGTGACACTTCCCAGACCATTTGGATCAAAGCAGGCCAAGCGAAATTCTGATCGAGTATTCCATAAATCGACCTTAATCCGTTTAAAGAGAGTTGAAAATTCGCAAGAGATAATGTCGGACACATACAGAGCATGAATAAGCACGAATTATTTTCAACTCTATTTGAACTGGATAAGGTTTAAATTGCTCGACCAGTTTTGCGCTTGATCCGCGTTGATCCGTATAATAAAAAACTACTTTAGAACAACAATAGCCTGCCAAAAGTTTAACGACTTTATGAGAATTCCAAAAATATCGTTATAGTTTTATATTCGTCGCGTCCTCTTGCCTTAGTTAAAATATTTTCATACAAACGCAGTTCTACGATTGCTTCAGGAATCACGAATCATTCACTTATTTCATTCATCATTTGTCATATTTTCAGCTTAAGAAAACCTAGCCATTTACAAATTTATATTTGATTACGTTTTTAATGTAATAACATTTCTTAGATTTGCATATACGGAGCAATCGTCGAGCAACATTTGTAATGAGACGGGTCCGACCGCCTCTGTAAAATTGCACCTTATCTCATATAAATAAGGTTCGGAACCGCGCGGCACACAAAATAGCTACTTACGCACTAAAACTATAACCTCACTGGTTCAAAGCGCTCATTACACGCACAGTTCATTAGCTGAATGACGTCACCGCACCGATGACGTCACACGTCGTCCAACACGAATGCAACATGCATTGTTGGGCCTGAAACAAAATTTTATGATTAATATATTTACCAGATACCAGAGGCATCACGCACGCGTTGCCGAGCCCGAACCCCGTCCCCCCTAAAGAGCTCTGGCAACCTTACTCACCGTAGGAACACTAACACTACTTGAAAAAAGTAATGTTATTTGGCTGCGATCTTCTGTAAGGCGGAGGTACCTTCCCAGGCAGGCTGCTCCAATTTAGAACGAGAATTTCGCTGTGACCTACCTCCTCCAACCCTTGTTTGATGTCACAAATAAATATATTTTCCTTCCTTCTTTCTTTCTTTGTGAAGTAGCGTCTCACCCGGGTCTAATTCTAATTCTAATCGGGGGTGGTTAGACCTCCACTGACTTCCCGCTGTGCGGTGTTTTGTGCATTGTCTACCTATGCTAACCCTACCCCAGCCAGCCCAGCTCCTTAAAATAGCGAAGCAGGACTTTGGGTCGTTGGTAGCATTCTCTCAGTATCCCTGTATGCGGCGGTGTCTGGGAGCCGCTTCCGAGCACGGCCCGCAGACCCGATGTGGCCCTGGCCTCTTCCGTGGCTGCACAGTGTCGTAGGAGGCAGACTCACCCGGGTCGTGTCCTCACACCATGACGAAGGCCTCGCGGCCGCGGAACAGGAAGGGGTGCTGGTCGATCATGGTCTGCACGATGTCCTCGAGGTAAGGCCGCGTCATCTCGAACCGGCCCATGTCCGAGAACGACACCGGCAGCAGCGTCGGCCACCAGCATATCGCCAGGTTCTTGGAATCCATTGAGTTCAGCTTTGAGTTGTCCGCAACTCTGAAATGAAGAGTGAACAATTGAAACTATCCTATAATCCCATCCTACTAATATTATAAATGCGAAAGTTTGTGAGCATGTTTGTGCTTCAGTCACGGTTAAACGGTCGAACGGATTTAGATAAAAGGAGCCATTTCATTCTGGGCCTGGTCCATGTACACTACATAGAAAAATTAGGAAAAACTGGGAGATTACAAGAAAAATACAATTTCATTAATTTGAAGACAAATGCGATGGTACAAGAATAGTTCTTCTGGTAAGTTTTTTACTATGTGAACGCTATTTGAAGGCCGCCATGATGGTTTATAATTGGCGTTTGACATGACATTGACATATTTTTCATGTCATGTTGTTTGATTTGATGTTTTTGTTGGGGTCAGATAAATGTAGGTTGTCAAAATGACATTTCACGTACGTCCATCCGCCATATTTTTGTAGCGCCGTGTGTTGTTCTCTTTGTCGAAGATAATCTTAATGTACCTTATAACGAAGTCAATTTAAATAAAATAACCAATTAAATACGTTTACTTTATTGCTTAGCCATATTTAAGAGTAGTGTACACAGTGCAGGCCCAGGCGCCATATATTGATGAAACGTCTCTTTTGGTACAGAGATAGATTATAGTCTGGAATAGCATATAGGCTACTTTTTATGTATGTACCACGCGAGCGAAATCGCGGGTGGAAGCTAGTCCTACTTATATTTATAAATGCGAAAGTTCTGAGGATGTTTTGATGTTTGTGGTTCAACCACGACGTATAGGCACAATGAAACTTGGAACACATTTGCTCTTTACCAATAGCATATTATTATAGCCTTCTTTTTATCTAGATACCACGTGAGCAAAGCCGCGGGCGTACGCTAGTAATAGTTGACTGGCCTCATAGCTCAGTTGGTAGTAACCCTGCCTTCTGCGCTGGAGGCCGCGGATTCGATTCCCGCACTGGACAAACATTTGTGTGGACAACATCTGGGTGTTAAATATGTATATATTATGTACATCATTCTCTGGTACCCATAGTAAAGGATATGCCTAGTTTGGGATCAGTTGACCGTGTGTGATATAAAAAAAAAAAAAGTGGGGTCCACGGACCCCCAGGGGGTCCGTTATAAGTGTGACAGGGGTCCGCAGTAGCTCAAATTTATTTTTAAGATAAAGGGCTTTCAAATATAGTGTCGATAAAAACAAAAAAGTTATTTTTTTAATTCGTTTGTAAGAATTTAAATAATTAGAAGAATTTAAATAAATTCAATTTAATTTGTTATTTTAAATATCCGACCACTGCTGTCAATTTCCTAGTATTATATTAGTATAGAAACCTTGACTCTACTTATTACGGTAGTGAATAGATAAATTAAGCACACTATCGCATTGGGTGCGCCTGTAATAAATAAATAAATAAATAAATAAATATTCCGGACATATTCACACGGTCAACTGATCCCAAACTAGGCATAGCCTGTACTATGGGTACCAGAGACTGATATACATAATAGATATATATTTAACACCCAGACACAGAACAAAAAATTATATAAATTTTCCACAATGTTATTTGCCAGAGGGGTCCGTGGCATTTTAAAAATTGTGAAAGTGGTCCGTGGCTGCACACAGTTTAAGAACCCATGATGTAAGGTATGGTAAGGTACCTGGCGAAGTGGTCCATGAGGTAGTCGAGCGTGGTGCGCGCGAGCGGCGTGAGCGCGGTGTGCAGCAGCGAGCGCAGCGCCAGCACGCGCACGCTGCGGTCCTTCAGCTCCACGCCGCCCGCGATGCAGCCGCGCATCGCTGCAACACGACAAAATTCATTTATTTATAGGAGGAGGTATCTTACAGAAGATCGCAGCCAAATATTTTTTTTTTTTTTATGAAATACGGAGGCAAACAGGCTTACGGCCCACCTGATGGTAAGTGGTTACCGTCGCCTATTGACATCAGCAACACCTGGAGCATTGCTAATGCGTTGCCTGCCAAACCCCTCCCCCCCTAAAGAGCTCTGGCAAACTTACTCACCGCAGGAACACAACACTATTTGAAACAAATAATGTTATTTGGCTGCGATCTTCTGTAAGGCGGAGGTACCTCCCCAGGCGGGCTGCTCCAATTTAGAGCGAGAAAATCTCGCTGTGCCCTACCTCTCGTAAAATAACATTATTTGTTTCAAATAGTGTTGTGCTCCTGCGATGAGTAAGGTTGGCAGAGCTCTTTAGGGGGGAAGGGGTTCGGGGTCGGCAACGAGTGCGTGATGCCTCTGGTATTGCAAGCGCTCATAGGCTACGGTAACCGCTTACCAACAGGTGGGCCGTATGCTTGATTGCCACCACAGTAGTGTATAAAAAAAAATTCACACTCTTAACTTTGTGTAAGGAGGATTTAATGATAAAGCATTCTCTACCAGTCATCCTGGGCGTTCAAACAGATGGTGAGATGTGACAATTAAAACTAAACTTAGAAATAACTTACTACCTACTTAATTAACAATATTACCTAACATAAACTTTAGTAGAGACCTAGGTATACCCACGTAGGTACGCACTGTACCTACGTAGGTATCTTAAAGATGGAAGAAAAGTAAGAATAAAATAAGGTGTTATTAATGTACCTACAGAAATGTTAACTAGTAAAAAACAAACAATATAATATACTTACAACCAGATACCCACACTAAATCAGTTCATAAAACAAACACATTAATCGACAGCAAACTCTCCTGCCAGGCGTAAGCGAAAATGGTAATGAAGATCGCAATTATAAGGATTATTTTATCAACTTTAGCGACATCTAAAGTTTTTCAAACATGAAAAGGAAGAAGCTAAGATCTGTAAGTTTTCCCTTGTCAAGTTTGGAACGTTTTGGATGTGGCTAAGATTGTTAAAATTACCCTCAAAGTTACGAACTTCATTGCCATTACGTGATCTGATCCTGTCCCATCCGCTTTAGAATTCGCGTACCAATTTTCGTACCTGTTTCCCTAATATTATTAAAAAGAAAAACATACAATAAATTCAAATTAAAATGGCAAATGCACAAGTCGTGTGAGCCAAAAAAAAATAACATTCATCGACCATGGCCAAACATCCCACGAACAACATAGACGAATCTCGGTAACTTTGAAAATACCAGCGCCTCACTACTCCTCAGCGGTAAGATTAGGGACTGAAAGCGGTAGAGGTTATAGGTACTGATACCGTTAAAACATTTCGGTATTCTCGTGTTCATTTCTCGTGTTATTTTATTAACCTTTTGTGTACCTATCTGTCTTATACAAGGTGATTCATAACATGTATACCATCCCCAAAGGGGGTATTCTATAAACAAAAAGAAAGAACGTTAGCGAAAAAAAATTAACATCTTGCATTTTTTTTTAATTTCCCCAAACTTTCTCAAATTACTTGTTTTTGGTATTTTTATTATGTTTATAACTAATAAATAAGTAAACGTACAAGAATTTCGGCACCTAAATTGCTACCTAAAACAGCTGATTCTTTGAGTTTGACCTGATTTGACCCCAAAACAGCACACAGAGAAAATTTTTCAATGAAATATGTCGAATTTCCGAAAGTCATAGAACAAACTTTATTGCCAATTGGATGTAGAATAAGCCCCTTTCGGGATAGCATACATATCATGAATCACCTTGTATAGTTTATTGTTCCAATCAAGGTGCTGTGTTACATGGTTTGAAACTCTTCTTTTAAGTTGCAATATGTGTTAGAAGAGTCCCCTAGACACTTCCAACTAAGACAATTCCAATAAAACAAAAATATATATCTATTACTCACTACGACTACTACTACGTGATAAGATCCGAAATGAGGAAATCCGTAGAAGAACCAAGGTCACCGACATAGCTCTCAGAATTAGCAAGTTGAAGTGGCAGTGGGCAGGCCATATAGCTCGCAGAACCGACAACCGTTGGGGAGTAAAGGTTCTCGAATGGCGACCACCAACCGGGCGACGTAGTGTTGGAAGGCCCCCCACCCGATGGACCGACGACATTGTGAAGGTTGCGGGAAGTCGGTGGATGGAGAAGGCTCAAGACCGTTCGTCATGGAACTCTTAGGGGGAGGCCTATGTCCAGCAGTGGACTTCTACAGGTTGATGATGATTACTCACTAGCAATATCTTCCAGTTTAGCCATGCTGTCGTCGTCTAGCAGCGGCGGCAGTTTCTTCGAGAAGAAGTCTTTCAAGGCAGTCGCTACCGCGTTCACGGGGATGTCTAGCGCGTAGAAATCAACGTTCGGATCTAAATGCAAAAATCAACAATTAAATGGTTTTTTTCTAGTGACCTTTGATAGGCACATCATCATTTAAGCCGTACGACGTCCACTGCTGAACATGGCCTCCCCCACAGACAGAGTAAATTCCTTATCATGTGGGGGGATTTGCCCATACTCACCACGCAGGGCATGCGGGTTGGCGAGCGCAGTTAGAGCTATCGTTGTTAAAAAATGAGGGACGCTGCTGCCCATCCCCTAGCTTTTTTAGTCTAGTTTAGTCGCCTTAGTCGCCTCTAACGACATCCGCGTATAGGTAGATATGGAGGGGCCTATTCTTCAGCCGGGGCCACCACGGCCAACGGTGATAGGCACAACTATGTGATAATTACCACGATTGCCACATTTCAATTTAGTGATTATAACTTCATACTATCCTACTAATATTATAATGTTTAGATGTTTGGATGTTTGTTATTCAATCACGAAGTAACGGCTCGACCGATTTCGTTGAAACTTGAAATATAAAGAGTTCTTTACCTAGAATTGCATATAGGCTACTTTTTATGTAGGTACTACGCGAGCGAAGCGGGCGGAAACTATTACATAAAATCAACACCAACGCCCGGTTCGTGGTCGCTATTCTAGAACCTTTACTTCCAAACGGTTCTATCCATAGCCTGGATAAGGTCATTGACCTAATACTGGATGACCGAGAAGGAATTTGTACAATCGCCTGCATTTAAATGTACACAATTCGTAATTTAAAAAATGATGCCACAACAGGTGATGGCTATAAGTCAGTCTAAAAGAGGCGTTTCATCAATATATGGAGCCTGGGCCAGCACTGTGTACACTACTCTAAAATATGGCTAAGCAATAAAGTAAACGTATTTAATTGGTTATTTTATTTAAATTGACTTCGTTCTAAGGTACATTAAGATTTTCTTCGACAAAGAGAGCAACACACAGCGCTACAAAAATATGGCGAATGGACGTGCGTGAAATGTCATTTTGACAACCTACATTTATCTGACAACACAAAAACATCAAATCAAACAACATGACATGAAAAACATGTCAATGTCATGTCAAACGCCAATTATAAACCAACATGGCGGCCTTCAAATAGTGTTCACATAGTAAAAAACTTACCAGAAGAACTATTGTTGTACCATCGCATTTGTCTTCAAATTAATGAAATTGTATTTTTCTTGTAATCTCCTATTTTTTCCTAATTTTTCTATGTAGTGTACATGGACCAGGCCCAGAATGAAATGGCTCCTTTGAAAATGGCACAAGCTGATGGTTAGGTATATAATTTTTGAGTTTTGTCGTTCCATTTATATTTCAGGTACTGACATCATTTTTAAATGATGAATTGTGTACGTATTATTGCAGGCGACTGTATATACCACAAAGAAAAATGAACTTTGCGTTTGTGGACCCCCCCACTTTTGGAGGGTTTTTTTAGAAATTAAAATAACAGTACCTTCGTTGAACTTGTTGAATAGCATTTCCACATGCGCCCTGTTTCCCGGCACGCGGTAAAGTCCTTCTGACGCCAAGCCCTCTCGCTCAATGAACTCTACGCACTTCTCAACGAATAGAGGCACGCCGTGAGCTCCCTGTGAAAAAAAACATGTTTTTAACATCCAAATATTTTATGCACAATTCGGACGTAAGGCACAGCGAGATTTTCTCACTCTGGGGAGGTACTACCGCTTTACAGAAGATCGCAGAATAAGATTATTTGTTTCAATGGCGTTGTGTGCCTGCGATGAGTAAGATTGCCAGTGGTCTTTAAGCGGAGATGTGTTCGGGGTCGGCAACTCGTGCGTAATGCTTCTAGTACTGCAGCGTTCATAGGCTACGGTAACCACTTACCAAAGGGGCGTAAGCAAGTTTGCCACATTAGTTGTATATAAAAACTTTTTTTTTAACTTCATGGTGTTTACGGTAGGCAAAAAATTTAAAATTGTTGTTACTTGAGGTCCCCAAAAATCTAAAATTGCTGTGATTGTTGTTACCTGAGGTCCCCAATTCACAGCGGGCGGCGTGCTTGTATTCTGCGCGTTTTTCTTGTCTTTGCTCTTTGAGAATTCCTGAAACAATTTCAAAGTTAAAAGGCGTTCAATCACTAGGATCACTTTGAAACTAAAAAAAAAAAAAAAATCGGACATATCATACACGGTCAACTGATCCCAAACTAGGCATAGCCTGTACTATGGGTACCAGAGACTGATATACTTAATAGATATATATTTAACACCCAGACACAGAACAAACATCTGTGTTAGTCACAAATGTTTGTCCAGTGCGGAAATCGAACCCGCTACCTCTTGCGCAGAAGGCAGAGTTACTACCAACTGAGCTATGAGGCTAGTCAACTTAACAATAAGTGCTTTCACAAAACTTCTTTCACAGATTACTCTACGCACATACAATAATAGATAACATCAAATGAACGACAGTCAACTAGTCAACACATTTGCATGCTAATGTTAGTAAAACATGATTGAATCTAAATATTATTAACATCTGCACCTTCATTGTGTTTAAGCAAATAAAGAATCTTTATCTTTGTCATTCAATTAGTACATTTTATTGATGTTCATTGGGAACCGACAACCGTTGGAGTTAAGGTTCTCGAATGGCTTCCACGAACCGGGCGACGCAGTGTTGGAGGACCCCCCATCCGATGGACCGAAGACATTGCGGGAAGTCGGTAGATGGAGAAGGCTCAAGACCGTTTGTCGTGGAACTTTTTCGGGGGATGCCTTTGGCCAGCAGTGGACTTCTACAGGCTGATGATGATTGATGTTCGTTACCCAGGATATAATTTATGTCCTTGGCAAATTTCATTACGATCCGTTTAACCGTAAAAAGGCAACAAACAAATAAATAAACAGAGTTACTTTTGCATTTATAATATTAGTATGCAACTTTGTAGATATATAATTAGCCGTTTGGAAGTTCAGAGGCTGTTTCAGTTCCTAAAAAGTCCATTGGGAGGCTGAAGAATAGGCCCCTCCATATCTCCTACCCGTGGATTTCGTAATAGGCGACTAAGGGGGGAAAAGCTAGGGGATGGGCAGTATCGTCCCCTATTTTCACAAAGATAGCTCTAACTGCGCCAACCCGCGTGCCCAGCGTGGCGAGTATGGGCAAATCCCACCACATGATAGGAAGTCACTCCGGAAATCTGTGGGGGAGGCCGATGTTCCGCAGTGGACTTCAAACGGCTGGAATGATGGTGATGATGATGAAAAAGTCGATCGCTAATCCAAATGGCATGATTAACGTTTGTCTAGGTCTAACGATGGATATGTACGTACCTTATTTTGCCTACGGTCGTGTTTGCTGAACGGATGGTGTCTTCGGCGGGCGTCAGCTGCACTGGAGGAAGAGTTATCTTGCGCGGACGACGGATATTCAGCGGACAAAACCTGTAAGAAAAAGATTATGTCGGATTGCCGAGGTCGTTATCGCGTCCGTTCTTCTTATTGTCGTGTCACTGGTTTTTTCTTGGTCATCCTGTCTTTGGTCAGTGACCAGGTTGAGGTATGGTGGCCCTGAAAAGGGCCTATGTCCGTCGATGAAAGAATCAGTGTAGTGAAATGATTAAAGTGCGCCTCTTAGAGGCTCCTTTCGTGCACATGTCACATGTCTTCGAATTTTTAGGTTCTAGGACATGCCGGTTTCCTCACGATGTTTTCCTTCACCGTTTGAGAGCACTAGCATAGCGCACATAAATTTTCCGAATGGAAAATCAATTGGTGCACGACAGGTTTCGAACTCACGACCTGTGGATCGGAAGGCGGGGCCACTACCACCTCTCCACCAGTGCTCTCCTACGCGCGTCCGTTAGAAGCCATGGCTAACAGGATTCAGAAGACGAGTAGAAAATAGTTCCACAAGTTATTCTTCACAATTATATTTTCAAAATAACAATACTGAGAAGCAAAGAGACAGTGGATTTGCGAGCGTGCACACCGGCACACTAGCGAAGCAAGACTGAGCTCCAACCATTATCCCCACCACTACAGTGACCGCCGGCGCCGCTGGCGACCCCACTCGAACTACTTCATTCTCTCTATGCTTGCAAAGCCAAGTGAGCTTCCAACAAATTATCAGTTAGAAAGAAAGAAAAGACATTTATTTGTGACGACAATACAACAATGAGACACACAGCAAAAAATAATAACAACAAAAATCATGACAACAAATAAAGAAAAAACACAGGCAAAGAAAAAATTAAGAAAAAAGGTACAGGTTGTAAGAATGTGTGTACCCAGCACCTAGCACCCAGTCCACGCTTCGTCACAAATTGGAGTCCAACTCAGCATTTGTTGTGCCGTGTTGGCAGCACAACGCTGGTCTTCCGTTGGAACAATGTAGTTCACTTTCTTATTTAAAAAAATAGATACAAATAAAATCTAAATGCTTTGATTAATCAAATAACAATGAACGCGAACTATAAAAATTATAAAAGAGCTGGCTCTTATTTGGCCCAGCGCATAGCATTGCCATCCAGCGTGGCAATTCCGTCAGCGTCTTGGGGACGCTTCCGACTGGTAGTGATCTGGATCAGTTGAGCTATCTATAGATCGTTTGTAACGGTCTTTAGATGGCTCAACTGTTTCTTGTGTATTTTGTAAATATTAACTTGTATTCGTTTTAAGTTTCTTTGTGTAAATAAAGATGTTTATCTAATAAAAAATTATAAAAGACTTCAATATAATTAATTCATGCAAAATCAGCACCAACGCGCCGTCAAATATATTGTTGGATCACGAACAATAACTCAACATTCACTATGATTCCCTGGGATCGTGGGTGTCAGTGGTACAGTCGCCTGCAATAAGATGTATACATTTCATAATTTTCAAAATCATGCCACAACACAGTTGATGGTAAAGACACGGTTAAATAAAAAATGGCACAAGTTGATGGTTGGGTACATTGTTGTCTAGTTTTTGCTGTGTACATCTTTATTTTTAATACTGAGCCATCATTTTCTAAATTGTGAAACTATACATCTTATTGCAGGCGACTGTACCACAACACCGGAACAAATATTTGCAGATCACATTATAAACATTACCTTGTGCGTGGGTTCGTGGTGCGGCGGCGGTGGTAAGGGTCTCGGCCTTCTCGTCTCACCATCCGAGCTGCCTTCACTCGATTCACTAGCCGCTGCAACAATACAATTACACATCACTAAAGGCCAGGCATCATATTCCTCCGATATTCTAGCTATGTATGCTATGCCAAAAATGCTGAAATGCTACGCCGCTTATTCGCTAATAGAATAGAATATAAATTATTTTACACCAAGAGAAAAATACGTTAATAAAAAAAAATATATTTTTATAAAAAAAAAACCTTGGGTAATTTCTTCAAAATAATCATTCTGAATGGCCATATAGCTCGCAGAACCGACAACCGTTGGGGAGTAAAGGTTCTCGAATGGCGACCACGAACCGGGCGACGCAGTGTTGGAAGGCCCCCCACCCGATGGACCGACGACATTGTGAAGGTTGCGGGAAGTCGGTGGATGGAGAAGGCTCAAGACCGTTCGTCATGGAACTCTTTGGGGGAGGCCTATGTCCAGCAGTGGACTTCTACAGGCTGATGATGATGATGATGAATCATTCTGAAATTACCTTTGTCCTCTTGCGTCCGAGCCCGATAACCGGTGGGCAGTTCCGGAGGTCCCACAAACATCCCCAGCTTGGGCACTCTTGGGCTCTGCACTGGTACTAAGTTCCCCAATGATCTGTTACAAAAAAAAAACAATTTATCATGTACTAGACGACCCGGTGACCTTCTTACCACCTAAAATTTATTTAATTGTTTCTTTTCATAAACTACATTTTCATCCTACTGATATTATAAATGCGAAAGTTTGTGAGGATGTTTGGATGTTTGCATGTTTAGATGTTTGGGGTTCAATCACGGCTAAACGGCCGAACGGATATGGTTTAAATTTGGTGCAGAGACAGATTATAGTCTGGAATAGCATATAGGCTACTTTTTACGTAGTTACCACGAAGCCGCGGGCGGAAGCTAGTAAGCTATATTTTCTATTATTCGGCTGTTCCTTTGTTTTTCCTAATTTTCATTCAATCATTCGAGCCATTTTCGTGATTTTACGAGACTTACGCACGGCAATTGTGCGGCAAGAAGCATGTAACACTACATTACGAACTTAGATTTTTTACTTTTATAATCGTATACCAGTGCCACTTCTAGCTGAGCGTACTCTGTGTGATTCTATGTTGCAAATAATTAAAACCTATCGTTGTCCGAAAGATTTACGAAGTACCCGCTTTTAGTTTTCTTTCTTGTGTCTTCCATCGATTGTTCAGAACTCAAAATCTACCTATTTTAGTTTTACGATCTTTTATATTGTTTTGTACGATTAGTCTAGCATTTACTGACAACTTTGTATTTCTCATGTTAGTGAATGATTGTATTCTTTATGAGAAATAAATGATCTTTATCCAGTAACTAACCCAACTTTGTTTTTTATGTGTATAGATGTATAATATATTACATACCGTTTCTTATAATGTCTGGGTGCGTGATGTGCGTTGTGGCGACGTCGAGCGTGAGTTCGTTGTCCGCCCGATGCTTCACTGGAGCCAGAGCTGTCTGTCTCGGAGAATGCTGGAAATAAATAAAAAAAAATCGCTATAGTCGAAATAAACAAAAAAAAACCAAACTACGCCGTGGTGCCCCGGCTGAAGAATAGGCCAGTCCATATTTACCTACTCGTGGGTGTCGTAGGAGGCGACTAAGGGATAAAGCTAGGGGCTAAGCTAGCCCCTATTTAAACAAGGATAACTCTGACTGCGCTTGCCAACACGCGTGCCCAGTGTGGTGAGTATGGGCAAATTCCTCCCACACAATAGGAAGTCTGTCATGAAATCTGTTGGGGAGGCCTTGCGGGTTCAAATCCCGTCAGAGTCGAATTTTTGGGATATTATAAAAAAAAACATGAAGACTTGTCCTGCGAGAATCAAACCCTGACCATATGATGTGTTAATGAGAAACTTACAAGGCTGATGCAATGCAGTCTTGTCGTGCCTTCGATGTCTCCTCAACCGCTGCATAGAGGGCGCTTCCATATATTCATTGGTTTCTTTGATCTGCAACAAAGCGATCATCATGATAATGCTCATGGGATAGTCAGAGGAAAGTCCAAACTAGTCACATGTCTACAATTTCTACAAGTCACTGGGACTTAATAGTTAATACAAGGTGATTCATAATATGTATGCTATCCCGAAAGGGGCTTATTCAACATTGGCAATAAAGTATGTTCTACGGATGATTAGAAAATCGACATCGACCAAAAACAGCTAATTTCAAAATAATTTTATCAAAAAAGAAGTATTTTTTCCTGATAATATTCTTTCTTTTTGTTGATAGAATAAGCTCGTTTCGTTCGGTATAGTATATACAGTGGTGGTCATCTAATTAGAAACACCTACCTGGGTTTATATTTTTATTGCAAATTCCCTTTCGAACTAATTTTTAACGTATCATTGAGTGTTCCTACGTATTAAAATCGATGTATCGGATATTATATTGCATTGTTATACCATTTTAATAACAGAAAACAACGGTTGTTTTTCTAAAACTGAAAGTTATATTAATAACAAAATAAAAAACGAGATACAAACCGGACAACTAATTAGAAACACCAAAAAAATCATTACTTAAATCATTTTTAATTTGAACAAAACCCCAATAGTTTTGAAAAATACTAAAAATACTACATCCTTAGACAATTAGTATTTGGTAGGGTAGCCTTTATTATCAATAACAGCTTTGCAGCGACGCGGCATTGATTCAATCAATTTATAACAAGTTTCTACAGGAATACTTCTCCAAGCGTCTTCAAATGCACTGTTAAGTCCATGAATATTAGTAACGTGTTTCTGCGACAGGTTGGTCTTTATAGTGTGCCACAAATTTTCTATGGGATTTAAATCCGGACTATTGGCAGGCCACTCTAATACTGTCACGGATTGTTCTGTAAGAAACGCTTTAACGCTGCGTGCTGTGTGCTTTGGGTCGTAGTCATGCTGAAATATCCAAGTTACTGGCAAATTTTCCTCGGAATATGGAATCATTGTCTCTTCCAAGATCTTTTTGTATTGATATTGATCCATTTGCCCTTCAATCTTTCTCACGGGACCAATCCCGTACCCTGAGAAACATCCCCACACCATTACATTTCCACCACCGTGCTTAACTGTCTTTTTAGTGTACTTGTTATTCAAAGCCTCGTTTATTGGTCGTCGTACATATCGTTTTCCATCGGAATTAATCAAATTCATTTTAGTTTCATCTGAAAACAAAACTTTTTTCCAATTATGAATAGTCCAACTGCCATATTTGCGAGCGAATGCTAGACGATTTTCTCTATGTTGCCTGGTTAGTAGTGGTACTTTTCTAGCGATCCTTCCTAACAATTTTCCTTCAACCAACCGTCTACGAACTAGTTTAGTGGACACGTGTCGAGGATCGTCTTCTGAAAATACCTCTTTTCTTATAACATTGGATCCTTTAAAGGGGTCCGCCTTAGCTAATCGAAGCATAAGCCTGTCTTCTTGAACTGTAGTCTTCCTGGGCCGAAGTTTTCTTGGCACGTTATCTGATGTTCCGTGTAGTTTAAAATGTGCGAGGGCGTTAAATATCATCTTTACGGAACATTCCAAATAATCGGAGATCTTTCTGTAACTCCATTTTTGTTTTAAATGAAAATTCACTATAATTTTTCTCGTTGCTGCATCACAGCTCTTATTTTTACCCATTTTTAATAAAACAACAATAAATAGTAACTTTTCGTAATGAGTTAGAAATGGCGGCAATATTTACAATGTGATTGACAATTGTGAGAACTGTATTTCAGTTTAAAAAATCAGATTTCGAACCAAGTCATACAATGTTTCTAATTAGTTGTCCATTCTGCCAGTCCTAACGATATTGATACTTTTTGTTTCACTGATATTTATTTTTATTGTCGTCTTGGTTGTCAAATATTATTGCTTGTAATTAAACTAGAGATATTAAAGTACATTGTAAAGTAGTGAAAAAAAATTTACCTCCTATTAAATGCTATAATAATGTTAGTTACTTTATAAAAATGTCAGGTGACTAGGTGTTTCTAATTAGATGACCACCACTGTATATTATGAATCACCTTATATTAAGGAGTAAAATGATTACGTACCTGGGCATATTGTGCGTCTAATTCAGTCTCCGAGCTGACCCCTGACGGATGGTGGTGGTGACCGCTTGGCTGACTGCTCGAATGGGACCACCCAGACCTTTGAGACTGGTGAAAATAATAAACACTACATAAAATGACCTGACACCACTCTAGGATTCCCTACGTCGTGGATATCAAAAACTAACACACCCTGCTATCTGGGGCAAATGATAGCATCTGCAAATATTTGTTCCGGGTGGGTGTTGTGGTACTAGGGTACTCGTAGTTCTGATACCCACGACACAGGCAATTCATGTGGGATCAGGACTGCGTGTGACTGTTGGGTGTTATTTAAGTATATTTATATTTAAATAATTGTAAGGCCACTAATAAATATCCGATGCGACCGGGAAACGCGTACATATTGTGTGAACAAAAGTTTACCTTTCTCTCTCGGGTAGGATGCGCGGGCGCCGCAGGTCCTATTGTGATATGCTGTAGTGCATCGCTGACCATTGTGTAGTTGGTCATGTCCAATTTACCTGGTTGCTGTAAACACAAAAAAAATAAGAAGAAACAAGAAAAGTAAATTATACACAAAGTGATACATAAATGGGCGTTCTACGGCAGAAATGATGTTAACTTTTTTTTTTATGTCTACGGAGGCATAAAGGTCTACGGCCCACCTGATGGTAAGCGGTTACCCGTCGCCTATTGACATATGGAACACCTGGAGCGTTGTCAATGCGTTGCCTGTCCTGGAGAAATCTTTTTGTATTTTTCTTGAAGCCCTTCATGTTGTTAGTGGGGAAACCTCGAAAGGCAGCTAAATCCACAACTTGCACGTATGGGGACTAAAAAATCTCGAAAAGCGAGTGGTTCGAGATACCCACGTGTCGATGAGGTGTGGATGAGCCTTAGTCCGATGGTAGAACCTCGATGCGGGTATGAGGACAAATAGTTCCTTAGAACAGTCACCATTGTAAAGCCGATAGCAGTGTTGGAAGACCCCCCACCCGATGGACCGACGACATTGTGAAGGTTGCGGGAAGTCGGGTTCGTCGTGGAACTCTATGGGGGAGGCCTTTGTCCAGCAGTGGACTTCTACAGGCTGACGATGATGGTGGGTATGAAAGTCGATAGAGCACACAGAACTGGATCAAGGGCTCCAGCATACTAGTGACCTTTAACGGTGTTTTTTTTTTAGTATATTGATATGGACTGAAGAATAAGTTAAATAAGACCTGTAACTTTACTAATATTATATTTATGTTAGTCTGTAAGGTATTTATTAATCTGGGCCATGGCATGTTACACATTTTTGAGTTATGTGTCAAGTAGCCTGAAATAAAGATATTATATGTTAGGTTTAATTTAATTTGTATTTTATTTGATTTATCTAGTTCAGTCACTTGTTTGACTCTTTGCGATAATTAGTATTTCATTTCAGCTTTCTGGAAGATGATTTGACTTGTAGCGCAGTACCTGGGAGGAGGAACAAGTATGGCTACTTGGTAGGCATAAAAAGCGTCAGTCGGTTGGCGCTGGGAGATTTGAGCACAACAGCTCTGGCTTTACTATTAAATATTATTAAGTTCTTCAAGTTCATAATTAGAGTGAATTGTACTGGACATTGTGGAAAGTTTAAAATGGTGTAATAAAGTTGGTGTTATTCAATAAATCGGAGTGATTATTACATGTATATACAATAGTCTGAAATAAAAGAATTATTAATATTATTCAGATACATTTAAATTGTTATACCTTCCTCTGCATAAATACCCAACAAGCAAATTGTAAAATTCTAATTAATTAGAAGCTCTAGTAATTTGTAATCTGTATCATTTGTAAATTCTTGTTCTCAGCTAAGTTGTTTATGCAGCAATAAACGATGTTTCATTTTTTTTCTAACTTACCATATTATTGACCTTGAGTGTCTGCGAGTGTGTCAGCCGATGCGGCGGATGCGGCGGCTGCGGCCGCGTGCGGCCCGTTGTGAACGCGCGGTGCCCGTACCCGCTCGACGGCCACAGTCCTCCGCCGTCTAAAACATTACCACACATTAGTTACTTGAGGCCATTCAACCTACGCCCGTATTGGTAAACTTTCAATAAAAACCAATATAATTTTATAATTAATCATGCTGATATTTTGAGACATGTCATGTCAGGTAGCCAGTGCCCGAAATGAACATAAAATGCTAAAATTTGCATAACAATAGAGTGCACGAGATGCAAATGACCCTCCTTCCTACTAATATTGTTTTTTTTATTTTAATTTCTTAGGAAAAAACAGTCATAAAAAACTACTTAGTAATTAAAAGATTATTAATTTAATTAATAAAGAAAAGAATAAGTATTGAAATCTGATTCAACACTCTTTATCTTAAAAACGTCGACAGAATAAAAAAAATGTCAATCACGTGTTCATGCATTCTTATAGTGATAAAAAATGAAGATAGCTTCTTTTAAAATGCTTCTTTTCTACATACAAAGTTAAAATCATTATAACAGTGAGACACAAAGTATATCTACAAACAAAACTGAACCCTACACACTAGACATAAGAAACAACAACGGCATGCAATAACCTATGTAAAAACCTATGTAAAAAATACCAAACAAAAAATTTATTTTGACGACACAAATCTATCTACAAACAAAATTGAACCTTATACCGTGAACGTAAGGTACATCGCGTTCATGCAACCGCCTACTTGAAAACAATGTGATAAAAGTTTGAACAAACAAAGGCTCGTATTTATAAACCGCTCTCAAACATGAGAGATCATAAGATCATGAAAAGTTAAAACTTCGAGGGGAAATTTGAAATAAGAACGGTCTGAAGATCGAGAAAAATGTCATTTTGTGAAGAAAATTTGAAATTAGAACGCTCTCAAGATCGCTCTCCTTTTTGTGGTCGGTTTATAAATACGGGCCTAAGATTCTATCTACAAACAAAACTGAACCCTCCACAGTGGACATAAGTTACAAATTGCGTTCATGCAATCACCTGACTCGTGTGTGCTCAGCGAATCCTCGGAACAGTTGAGATCAGCTGCGTTACAATACATATTTTGTTGAGAAATACAGTTTGTCTCATACTACACAATAATTTATACATTCCCCAATGATTGCCAACAAATAATAATATTAATAATAAATATTCCGGACGCAAACTTGCCTACTCTAAGATACCTACTTTATAAAAATTGCTCTTTTGATTATTTATACCCACCTATTGTATGTACTTTAGTTTATTTTTTTTTATCTATGTTAATTGTGTGTGTCTGTAGTGCCAAATAAGTTTTTTATCTAGCTATCTACAAATCACACACGGTCAACTGATCCCAAATTAGGAATAGCCTGTACTATGGGGTACCAGAGACTGATATACATAATAGATTTAACACCCGGACACAGAAATAACATCTGTATTCATCACACAAATGTTTGTCCTGTGCGGGAATCGAACCCGCAACTTCTAGCGCAGAAGGCAGAGTTACTACCAACTGAGCTATGATGCCAGTCCAACTGAGCTATGAGGCCAGTCCAACTGAGCTATGGGGCCCAATGAATTATTTATTTTATATTTACAGTGATAGATAACCAACAAAGGGAATAAGCTGGAACGATATTTAAAAAATCATAGTATCTTCATAGTGAGAGTTATCTATCACTGCAAAAATAAAATAATCATAGTTGAATATCAAATGGTCCTTTAGGGCAGTATTGACCAACTTACATTGCATTGACCGTTATCAGGCCTGGTCACTGACCTTATGCAGGATGACCATGAAAGAACCAGTGACAAGAAAAGCAACCGCAATACTGTTAACTTTACAGTCGTGTCGCCAAACCGAAGTTCTTAAAACACATTCTCTATGACCTACGCTTTAGTGGATCCCGCCCTTAAACGAGGGATTTCATATTTTGTCCTAGATTACTAAAACAGGCTTGTTTGTTAGATACAAAAATAAACTTTGGCTGTTCTAAATATAGGAGATTTGTAGTAAGCTCTGTGTTCGAACCGGTCAAACAGCGCGAGTTGTAGAGAACAATATAACAACTTACGTGACAAATCATGCATTCTGTGGTCGGGGGGTGCCGGTTCGGGGGGTGTGCTGGGAGGGGGGTATACGCTAAAACCTGCAAATAAACAACAATTTATTCTATGACCATAGAACAAGATAATTTAGGAGTGCTTATGACATTTCACACGTATAAAGTGACAAAAAGCACGGTGGTAAGAAATTTTTTTTGTTTATATAACTAAGGTGGCAAACAAGCTTACGGCCCCCTCCTTTTGGTAAGTAGTTTTTTTTTTTTATATTCCGGACATAGCACACTTGGTCAACTGATCCCAAACTAGGCATAGCCTGTACTGTAAATATTTAACACCCAGACACAGAACAAACATCTGTGTTCATCACACAAATATTTGTCCAGTGCGGGAATCGAACCCGCGACCTCTAGCGCAGAAGGCAGTGTTACTACGAACTGAGCTACGAGGCCAGGCCAGTTACCGTAGCCTATGAACGCTTGCAATACCAGACGCATCAAGCACGTTGCCGACCCCGAACCCCCCTCCCCTTAAAGAGCTCCACACTGCATGATTTCCAACTACAAAGAGGCGCTTATATTGGGTTTTAGTGGCGCATTTGTGTCGCCAAAAAACGTGCATACCTTTGAGAAAGCTTCTGTTCTTGGAGTTGTTTATAGTATCGCTGTATTCGGAGTCGATATCAGCGCGGGAGTCCGGCCCGATCAGTAGATCCAGGGAATTCGTCAGTTTGTGTTCTCGCCTGTAATTATAATAACATTTAAACGATAGTCGATTGGCTCAGCAAGGACAGTTAATAATACAGTTAAAAAGGGTTGATTAACAAGGAGCTGCATCCTAGTTGATGTTAAAGCTGTATTGTGCATTGGGTAAGAACGGTTTTCGTGTAATTTTTATTTTTTAATCATACGGCCCACCTTTTGGTATCAGGTTACCGTAGCCTAATTCTAATTCTAAATGGGGGAATAAGATCTGCACTGACGTCCCGCGTTGGGGTGTATAGTGCATTGTCCCCCTGCTGACCTCACCCCAGCCAGCTCAACTCCTTAAAGTAACGGAGAAGGACCCTGGGTCGGTGGCAACATTTTTCGAGAATCCCCGTTCATGTTGTGGATGAAGAGGAGCAGGATCCGATCACCTCCTGCATTCCTGTTTTGAGCCTAGCTTCATTTGTGGCAGTGCAATGTAGTACAACGTGCTCCACTGTTTCCTCGTGCTGAAGACAGCCGCAACAGAGGCCGCTGTCTGTAGCTCCAATTTTAAGGAGATGGTGGTTGAGATCACAGTGGCCCGTGATGATACCCACCATCAGCCTTAGGTCTTCGCGATTCATCTTCAGTAGCGTTGTTGTCACGTGTTTGTTTAGTGTTGGGAACACAATCTTTGAGTGTTTGCAGTCAAATCTGCGCTCTCATAGCGTCTGTGGACTGTACCGTAGCCTATATGCGCTTGCAATACAGTGGCATCACGCACGCGTTGCCGACCCCAAACCTCCTAAAGAGCTCTGACAACGTTAATCGCAGCAGGAACACAACACTATTTGAAACAAATAATGTTATATGGCTGCGATCTTCTGGTACCTCCCCAGGCGGGCTGCTCCAATTTAGAACGAGAAAATCTCGCTGCGCCCTACCTCCTCCAATGAAAACCTCAAATCTCGCTGTGCCTTACCTCCTCCAATGAAAATCTGCTGTGTCCTACTTCCACCAATGAAAATCTGCTGTGTCCTACTTCCACCAATGAAAATCTCGGTGTGCCCTACCTCCGCTAACTTCAAAGGTGTTGTCTTACATGTGGTTGAGGTGGTAGGAGTGGTTCCGGGGCGGCGGCGCGGGGCGAGCCGCCGCCACATCGGGCAGGTTGTGCGGCGCCTCCATGCGGAACGCGCGCTCTATCTCGCCTTTGCGCTCCCACACCTCCTTGAAGAATGGCGTGTAGAATGCCGCTGTAAATAAAACTTTTCTATACATCGTGTTCCGATACTAGTATGGTATCCGAATGGGGCTCATTCTATAGAACAAAATTATTATAATTTCCGTGGTCTCTGCTTACCCCGCTGGGGTGATTTTATGTATGTATGTATGTATGTCTAATGCATACAAATGTTTTTTTTTTCCAGGGCCATTTAGGCGATTTCAGAAACCGTCAGGGTAATCGAAAAGTGATGTTAGGAGATACGGGCTCGATTTTGAAAAAAAAAAAGTTATGCATAAAAAAATTGAGTATTATTAATAAGTTAAAAACTCTTTTAGGGTTAGTCTCGCCTCTTTTTTTTTATACAACCGCGGTGGCAAACAAGCTTACGGCCCACCTGATGGTAAGCGGTTACCGTAGCCTATGAGCGCTTGCAATACCAGAGGCATCACGCACGCGTCGCCGACCCCAAACCCCCTTCCCCCTAAAGATCACTGGCAACCTTACTCATCGCAGGAACACAACACTATTTGAAACAAATAATGTTATTTGGCTGCGATCTTCTGTAAGGCGGAGGTACCTTCCCAGGCGGGCTGCTCCAATTCAGAACGAGAAAATCTCGCTGTGCCCTACCTCCTCCTAAACATACCTCTGTACATACCTTTCTTTCTTATTGCTGTTACCTGTTTTTTTTTTGCGTACAATAAAGAATAAGTTTTGTATGTTCGCTCGACGCACCGGCACCATTTGTATGTAGATTCGGGATGTTCATTGAAAAAAAGAGCCCTCCAGCTCTTGAGCTCAAAGTCAAAGTCAAAAGGAATTTATTTCACTAGGATCACTTTGAAACGTCTTAGAAACTAGGTGAAGCTATGCCTGTTCCTCGCGACCAAGCCTAGAAGAATCGCTCTTCACTTACACTTGGTCTCGGCGCTGCAGGTGTAGGTGGTGAAGTGGGCGGCGAGGCGGTCGGCCGTGGCGTTGCCCTCCGTGATGAGCGCGTGCCCGACGTCGGTGCCGAAGAATGCGCTAGCTGCGGAGCCACCGCCGTCCGTCACCGCCACCATTTGGATGGGCAGGTTCGGGATGTTCATTGAAAACGCACTGTTAAAAAAAAGCAGGCCTTAGAATTACAGTTCAGTTCTGTGCCTACGGCCACGGACAGTTCGCGTCCCACGTCGCAGTTTCTACGTGGCAATTAATTGTGTTATTTATATTATTATGTTTGTTAGTTTCTATGGTATAATGTATATGGGCCGCAGGATAAGAAAAATTCCATCTGTGTTTTATTCTATTGTTGCCTGAAATAAATTTATTGTATTGTATAATATGTCTGATCCTCATTTTAGCCGTAGGATGTCCACTGCTGAAAATAAGCCTCCCTACAAACAGATGGACTTCCTATTATGTGGAAGGTAATTGTCCAAACGTTGTCAAATTAGCTGTTTTTTGATATTTTTATCATCTTATTAGCTAATTATTAAACGTCAGAAGTTCAACATACAATGTTTTCTATTTCGTTTATTCTTTTTTTTCTATTATAATTAGGTCTTCATTATCCGGAAAAAACATACTTTTAAAGTTATAAGATCATTAAAAAGTTCATTTTACATTCAGATTGCTAACTAAAACAGTTGAATTGTTGAATTTGAACAGATTAGTCCCAAAACAGAAGATTGTTGATTATTGTTTTTTCAATGAAAAAATCGAATTTCCAAAAGTCGTAGAACAAAACTTTGTACTTGGTTGTGTAGAGTAGAATTAGAATTAGAATTATTTATTTCAGTTGAAACAGCAAGCTTACAGTATATACCAAAGTGCCTACTGTCTAAAATTAAAACTTAAAAATACTCTTAGCGAATTAAATATTATACAAATTTTATCATTAAAGATGTCGACATGTTGGACCTCGTGTACATAGGCATTTAAAAGAGTGAGAGCTCTTAGCGTTGGCGCGTATGAGCGTGACAAGTTCGCGGTGTGTGGCAGGCGAACAGTTGATGTCGACGGCGGCCACAGCGCACGTAATTGTCAGGCACACATAGTGGCATCATGCTCAAAGCGGTCGGATTATTCACTTTGTTTCACTTTTGTTTGTTTGTTAGAATAAACCTCTTTCGGGGTAGCATACATATTATGAATCACCTTGTATCCTCACGATGTTTTCCTTCACAACAAACTACTAAAGAAACAAATAATATGAACGTACTTGAGAGTAGCTAAACTAGCTTTCCTCTTAGCAGAGTAGATGAGGATGAAGCCATGAATCAACTCTTCTCTAAACTGCGACGCCCCGTGATAGCTTGAGATGATCACCTGCAAAAAAATAGCAAGAAAAATTTTAAAAACACACAGTGTAGACAAAATTGTAACTTTCTTCTTAAATTGTAGGGTACTTTATAATTTACTGACAAAAACTAGGAATAATTTATCATTGAAGGAAATATAAGATTTTTTTTTTTTATTCCGGCCGGACTTATTACACACTGTCAACTGATCCCAAACTAGGCATAGCCTGTACTATGGGTACCAGAGACTGATATATATAATAGATAAATATTTAACACGCAGACACAGAATAAACATCCGTATTCATCACACAAACGTTTGTCCTGTGCGGGAATCGAACCCGCAACCTCTAGCGCAGAAGGCAGAGTTACTACCAACTTTGGCCATGAACGACCCTTTGCTCCACACTGATACGACCTTTTGCCCCACACTGATTCGTGGGTATCAGGAGCCATGAGTACTAATGAGATGGGACCATTTTTGGCTCACGCATGCACCTCGGCACGGACTGTATGTATTGTTTAAGTAAGTATGTATTCGTTATGTAGGCATATATTGTTTATGTAGGTATGTTCTGGTGTCGTTTGTTTATGGTAGTTTATTTTAGTTAATTTACAGTTGTATTTTCACTTCATTTTTATTTTTTTCTCTTATATTGTTGTACACGTTGCATCTCCCTATATTATCAAATCTCGCTAGCCCCAAATGTTTGCTGTAAGAAAACTCTTGTTAGGGTTAAGCTCGCCTATGTACATGACTTTTGAAATAACCATTTATGTATCATGTTTCTGTGTGCAATAAATTACAGAATTACTGATAAGTGCCCTAGTTCTGTCACTACCTACTACCTATCTACTTTTGTTTGTTCTTACCTCTGTAGTGTCTGTATTTTTTCTTATTAGTTTGTGCTGTTCTTGTGTGTGGCCTAAATAAATGTATTTTCTTTCTTTCTTTCTTTACTAATAAACAATAGTACCTACTCGTGGGTGCCGATACCCACGACACAGGGAATCTTAGGGTAGGCGTCAAACATCACGACACAAAGATCCGCGAGTTAAATGAGTGATTATTTATTTAATCTTAATTGCACACAAAAAAAAACAATATACAAAGGGTGGGCTTAATGCCAAGGCATTATCTACCAGCCAGCCTGATTGCCAGAAACAGGAGGTTGGCGTGCGATAGATTGTTTAACTTAACTAAGAACTATACTATATATTACCATACACTGCAATAGATTAACAGATAGTACAAAACAGTGTTTTATTAACATGTAGTGTAGATGCTAGATGTTCTTAAGAAAATGTTCACGTATGTTCGTTTAAATGACTCTTTGGAGTCAACTTTATTCGTACTCGTAGTTTCTGATATTCACGACACACGGAATCCTAGTATAGTCTGTACTTTGTAATGTACTTACCTCGACTTTTCTTTTGGAGTCACCAAGGAATGTCTCGATGACAATAGACCGGTCACCCGTAAGAAAGCAGGCGCGATGCGAGAGTAGAGGGCCCAGCACTCGTTCAGGAGAGTATGGATCATCACAAAACATGCACACCATTATCCTGTTAACACATTACAGTTTGTTACTAAGTATAATTGTTTTTTTATGTTATACGGAGGCAAACAGGCTTACGGCCCTCCTAATGGTAAGTGGTTACCGTCGCCTATTGACATCAGCAACACCTGGAGCATTGCTAATGCGTTGCCTGTCGAACCCCTCCTCCCCTAAAGAGCTCTGGCAACCTTACTCACCGCAGGAACACAACACTATTTGAAACAAATAATGTTATTTGGCTGCGATCCTCTGTAAGGCGGAGTTACTTCCCCAGGCGGGCTGCTCCAATTTAGAGCGAGAAAATCTCGCTGTGCCCTACCTCCTCCGTCCATGTTCATCACCCTGTAGAAGCCCACTACTGGACATAGGCCTCTTGAGCCTTTTCCATCTTAGGACTTCCCGCAATTTAAACAATTTCGTCGGTCCATTGAGGCTTCCAACACAGCGTCACCCGGTTTGTGGTTGCCATTCGAGAACCTTAATTCCCCAACGGTTGTGAGCTATATGGCCTCCTTGGTTCTTCTACGGATATCCTCACATTTCCGCACAGTAAAATCCTAATAAACTCACCGTATATCAGAATCGAAGCACACAATAACATCGTCCCGATACAAGTGTGCGTAGCTGGCTTTCTCCCTGTTGGCTCGGATCAGCTCCTGTACTGCCTCGGCGGTGAACGACTCAGTGCCTAGTTCGTTCACTGACGCTTCCAGGTATGAGCAGTGGAGGCTGAGGAAAAATAATAGACATAAATACTCAACAATTACAACACGGCCGTTACGATGTTTCGTCGCAGATGAACAAGGATATTTTTAGATATGCAACCATACGAAATCCTACTAATATTATAAATGCGAAAGTTTGCGAGGTTGTTTGGATGTTGTGATGTTTTTTATTCAACGCCGTAACGACTCAACAGATTTCGTTGGATAGATTATTGGATTTATTGGAATAGATGATGTTCTTTACCTAGAATAGCATTATAGGCTACTTAATACGTAGGTTTCACGCGAGCAAAGCCGCGGGCGGAAGCTAGTCATTAATAAAATGTATACTATCCCAAAAAAAAGGGATTATTCTCATTCTACTTAATATTACTCTACTTATATTTGTGTAGTAAACATACATTTTGAGCTCCGTATTTGCCAAGCGAATAAGCTGGCTAATATTAGTATTAGTAGTAGAAGTACATACTTTTCAGCAAGGTTCTGGCCTTCCTCTTGTAATCTCGCCAGTTCCTTCTTATCCATACCGTCGTCTTGTACAAACATAACCACCAATGGTAAACCCTGAAACAACACTTTCACTTTAGAGTTCATCATTCCAGCCGTTAGAAGTCACTGCTGAACATCGGCCTCCCCCACAGATTTCCGGTGTAACTATCATATGGGGGGGAATTTACCCATACTCACCACGCTGGGCACGCGGGTTGGCGAGCGCAGTTAAAGCCATCTTTGTGAAAATAGGGGACGCTGCTGCCCATCCCCTATACTTTAGAGTTAGATACAACATAAACGACAAAATTTCCTACACGTGGATGGCCTAAGAGGCAGCATCCCTTATTATAACAACGATAGCTCGCAGGAACACAACAATATTGGAGACAAATAATGTTATTTGGCTACGATCTTCTGTAAGGCGGAGGTACCTCCGGGCTGCTCCAATTTAGAACGAGAAAATTTCGCTGTGCCCTACCTCCTCCTGAAACTGATCTCATTACAAATACTAATTACAAAATTTTTACTTTGAAAAACTTTCTTATTCGGTTTATGAAGCTGTTACCTGGAAAGGCAATTTGTCTTCTTGTTCCAGACTCGTTAGAAGAGTTTTTTCAGCGCAGTCTCTTATGTACTCAAAGGATTCCTGATCTTGAAACACACAGAAGTAACCTGGAAGAGAAAGAATATGAATATGTACATATATTTAAAATTTTGTAGTCTAATATACAGTAGCCACATAAAAATGTTTATAGTGTAAGCTAAAGTACCATCATCGAATGTCGAAGACCGAGAATCGCCTCGGCTATAAATATTGGATGTTCCCCCGTCGTACCGATTACACCATCAATGGTCTTCAATGGTGCAAGTCAATGGTGCAACCACTTAGTTTTGTTTGCACCATTGATGGTGCAAATGTTCCGAGTACGAAAAAGTTGAAATAAAACATTTGTGACTAATTCTATCTTCTAGATTGAATTTTTAAAATATCAAACAACATAGGTGGCGAATCGATAACCTCTTACTTTTTTAAAGTCGATTTTTAAGTCCAAAATAGTTGAATTTACACTTTTTTCCCCGACCAATGCCAAAACCTAACTGCAAATATTGTATGCGATAATCAAAACCGACTTTGTTTATTGATCGAGTGCAAATTTTATTCCCACAAAGCGTGAAAACTCAATACGTATCAATTAAAAAAATAGGCTCACGAATGATAGATATCCTCTCAGATCCAGACCAGGCGATCAGACCCTTCAAGATGTCTAAGTATTTAGGTATTGTACATATTTTGTAGTAGATAAGTCTAACAATGCGCGACCAGTAGCAGAATTTACAAACCGTTAGGAGCAAAGTCGTCAATGGGCGTGGTGTGTGCGAAGTCGTCCGTTTTGATTTGCTGCTCGACGCGCCACGCGTGGCCGTCGCCCGTGCTGACGCGATGCTCCGAGTCGCAGCCCGCGAGCAGGCGTTTGCCGAATTCACCTGCTACTCCTTCAACCTGGTAGAAGGAACACAATCAGTTTAAAACGCAATAGGGAGTTTCCGCTAGACGTATTGTGAACATTATATACGTGTTCCGTGAGAAACTTCGTCATATCTTCAATTCAATTCAATTCATTTATTGACCATTTCGTTATAACATTTAACATAGGCATGTCAGGTTTACAGTAATTACAGTTCTTTACAAGTAGCGTTCATAAAAATTTACAAAGATTTTAGATTTTAATAGGTAATTTATAGTTTCTACTCCACATGCAAATCAGAAAATGAAACATTTAAATATTCCGCGACATGGAACATGGACATGACTTCTCGTCGCACAAAACTGTCGTTTTGTCGTCTCTTTCTTTACACTCATTCTTTCATCGACGGTCATAGACCTTTTTCAGGGCAACCATACCTCAAGCTGGTCACTGACCTAATACAGGATGACCAAGACAGAATCAGTGACACGACAAGAAGAAGTCGCAGATACCGCAGAGCCTCAAGACGAAAGTTTACATTAGTTAATAATCAGTCTTGACATATGGCACAAAACTTGGTCGCTAACTATTGTCCTCATACACAAGCTCAAAGTACCGCAACGGCTATGGAGAGAGCTATGATCAGAGTTTCACTGCGTGATAAGATCCGAAATGAGGAAATTCGTAGGAGAACCAAGGTCTCCGACATAGCTCTCAGAATTAGCAAGTTGAAGTGGCAGTGGGCAGGCCATATAGCTTGCAAAACCGAAAACCGTTAACGAATTAAAGGTTCCCGCATGGCTCTCGAGTCGTGGAAGGACCCCCACCCGATGGACCGACGACATTGTGAATGTTGATGATGATACATTGTGTATTAACTGTTGGCGAAGCTGAATAAATAAATGAAATGGGTAAAGTAGCACTTACGCCCAAAATAATGACGTTAATTTGATTGGAGTCATTTGTCAGAGCCCACGGCGCCGCTGGCCCCGCGTGGCATTGTGTTTCGCCGGTTGACGTAAGAGATCTGTAAATCAGATATAATGTATTCAGATAGGCGCTATAAAAAAGGTATATTTAATGAAAAAATACTTCAGTAACACTTTTCCACTGAGTAGAGTTATTCCATCTCACGATGACTTGTCTGGTGACCTTTAAGTCATTGAACAGTCGACGTCGACTATTCCACAATTTGGTCGAAGGGTAAGGGTCGATGATTGTAACCACCTCATCGACCAGTACCCGTCGATAAGCGAAAGCTACCACACAAATCGTGGTGGCTCCGGCTAAAGAATACGCCCCTCCATATCTACCTATGGTCGATGTCGTAAGAGGAGACTAAGGGAATAAAGCTAGGGGTTAGGCAGCAGCGTCTCTGATTTTAACAACGATAGCTCTAACTGCGCTCGCTAACCCGCATGACCAGCGTGCTGAGTATGGGGAAATCCCCCCACATTATAAGGAATTTGCTCTGTCTGTGGCCATGTTCAGCAGTGGACGTCGTAAGGCTGAAACAGGCATACGGCCCACCTGTTGGTAAGCGGTTACCGTAGCCTATGAGCGCTTGCAATACCAGAGGCATCACGCACGCGTTGCCGACCCCGAAACCCCCTCCCCCTAAAGAGCTCTGGCAACCTTACTCATCGCAGGAACACAACACTATTTGAAAACAAATAATGTTATTTGGCTGCGATCTTCTGTAAGGCGGAGGTACCTCCCCAAGCGGGCTGCTCCAATTCAGAACGAGAAAATCTCGCTGTGCCCTTCCTCCTCTAAAATGATGATGATGACTCACCCCACTCTGGTGTTGAGGATCAATGGTAAGTTAGCGTCGAGGCAGTTGGCCGCGGCGGGACAATGCTCGCGCATCGGACAATGCACGAAGCCGAGATGTTGAAACAACATGAGCTTTCTGTCCTGCTCCATTCGATCGAGCATCTTATATCTGAAAAAAAAACTCCAAAGTTTAAGAGCGCTATAATGTAAAAATGTATATTATAGCATGATACATCTCATTACATCTTTCCATAGAAACCGTCAGGAGACCACACACGGCAGCTATAATGTATCTTTTTACATCTTTGTATCTTCTGTCAGTTTATATGGAAAGATGTAATGAGATATACCGTGCTATAATATATATTTTTACATTATAGCTGCCGTGTGTAAGGCTTTATTGATCGAGCGAGCGAAGATCTCTCGAACAGCTTGGACGAATGGGCATTGAATGTTTGTATAATTTATTTATTTATTACAAAACATGCTCACAAAACTTACAACTATGGGCCAAAACGTTGTGTGAGATAAAAAAATTACAAAATAATAACATATGTATGTGGATAGGATATCAAAAATAATAATAATAAAACAAGTAAGAAAACGAATACACAAAAAAGAAAATTGATAAAACTTAACTTATATGAAATACATCTATGGATACATCTTGTATGTATATTTGTTAGAGCATAACTTTTTACATGGAGTTAAGTAGGTCAACAGGATATACTATCACGATTTACTTGTAAGAATATGAGTTAAATCGGCCAAGGGATAGGAGGCCAGAGAGGGGTTCATCATCAACAACCTGTAGAAGTCCACTGCTGGACAAAGGCCTCCCCCAAAGAGTTCCACGACGAACGGTCTTGAGCCTTTTCTATCCACCGACTTCCCACAACCTTTTCAATTTCATAGGTCCATCGGGCCTTCCAACACTGCGTCGGTGGCCCGGTTCGTGGTCGCCATTCGAGAACCTTTACTCCCCAACCTTTAGGTACTATGCTTTGTAAAAGAAAGGGGTTAAAAAAAATGTACATGAAGTGGGGTGTCATGTGAAAGGGCTTTGTTTATACATTCCAAAACCAATACACCGCACAAGTTACCTAAAATCATCTTGCAACACATCGGTTATTTCCTTGATATCCTCTTGAGTGATGGTTCCCGTCGGGGATATGCTCTTGAAGTGGTAGAACAAATCAGCGTGCTCCAGTAAAAGCTCCTGAAACAGAAGATATTTAATAATAATACATTTATTTCAGACTATAGTAAAGTTACAGGTCTTATTTAACTTATTCTACAGTCCATATCAATATATACCTTAAAACTAACACACATACAATATAAAAACTTAAAAAATTATGACTACGGCGACGTGTCGATATTTGGTTCGTCCTCAGTAGTTAGATATTTTTTTTATACAACTGAGGTGGCAAAGAAGCTTACGGACCTGTTGGTAAGCGGTTACCGTAGCCTATGAACGCAGTTCATACCTGCAGATTATGCTTAGCGCGACGCTGCAATTGCCTCTGATGCTGCTCGTACACTCTCTGCTGCTGGTGGTCCGATAGTGCTTCGAAGCACTCCCGTCCCATCAGCAGTACTCTCACTTCTGAGAGCTGTTTTCCGGGCGTGACGTAGCCGGTCTCTTCTAGAAGACGCTTGAATTGCTGGCACCATCTAGAGCAAATTGAATAATTTCCGTTAATCAATAAACATTTCCTTCAATGATAGAATATCCCAAAAATTTCGACTCCGGCGGGATTTGAACCCGCAACCTTCCCCTAAATACGGGGATGCTCTAGCCAACTAAGCTACGGAGACACTTCTCGTGGGAGCGAAAATCTTTAGGCCAAACGGCTGAAAGCGCCGTAGCGCCACCTACAGAAGAAACAAATTCCATCTGTTCAAAGACTAAAGCTACTTTTAGTTCATTGACGTGAGGTGTCGCAGCTTATTAAATTTATATTTTATTGTATAGTGATAACCCCCCCACTAAGAAAATAATTCTCAAAATTCAACCCCTAAGAGGGTCAGCGGGTCTTGAAGTTTGTATGAAAAAACCACAAGCGAACAAAGCCGCGGTCTTAAGCCTTCTCCATGAACCGACTTCCCGCAACCTACACAATGTTGTCAGTCTATCGGGTGGCTGCCATTTTGATTACTTACTCATAGTTCCTCTGTTCTTCCTGTGCCTCGTGAAGGTACGACTTGAAGACGGAAGCAGCTTCGTTGGACTCCAATATCTCGTACGGTATCTTCTGAGATTGGCCCAGGGTCTGAAAGAAAGTCTCACTTTGAACAAGAGGCAGCTTTCACTTGAATTTATAAATAAATAAATATTCCGGACATATTCACATGGTTAACTGATCCCAAAATAGGCATAGCCTGTACTACGGGTACCAGAGACTGATATACATAATAGATAAATATTTAACACCCAGACACAGATGTTTATTTGTTTTCAAAAGAAATCTAAGAATCCACAGGATAATGCTATACTTTCTACAAGGTGATTCATAACATGTATACCATCCTGCAAGGGGGTTATTCTATCAACAAAAAGAATGAAGAGAAGAAATGTTAGCGAAAGAAACATCATTTTATTCAGAATGTTTCCCAAACATTCTCAAATTAGCTGTTTTTGGTATTTATGTCATCTTTATAACTAATTATTATTCGTAGGAGAAGTTCGGTATCACGATTGATACCTAAAACAGCTGTGTTTTAGGTATCAATCGTGATACCGAACTTTCATCTTCATTCATCGAGTTTGAACTGATTTGACCCAAAGACAGCTGATTTTAGCCTAATTTTTTCAATGAAAATCTTAGAATTTACTAAAGTCGTAGAACAAACTTTATTTATTGCCCATTGGGTGTAGAATAAGCCCCTCTTGTGATAGCATACTGTGTGATAGCATACATGTTATATTGAGTTTGGTCCAATTTTTTTAGGCGTACACCTAAGTTCATACGACCCTTATTTAAAGAGGAGATAAAGTTACCTGATATCTGGCCCTCTCCCCGACTCGTAGGGTAGTGTCAATAGCCAATGGGCTGTCGAGTTCGGAGCCCGATTCGGAGCCCGAGTGCTGCGCCCGGCCCTCGCTGAAGTACACCGAGAAGTCGCGGTGCGCGCGTAGTTGACGGACCACCATTGGCCAGTCGCTGTAACAATGAGATGTAGCTTTACATTACCGGGTATGTAAGCTTACTGTGTAAGCGCAGGATAGTGCAAGTACGCAATGTATTATTTGTCAGTGAATATTTCATTGATATGGTTTTGTACCAAACAAATGCAGCAATCCTAAAGCTTCTGTTTGTGTACAGTTGAAGAAAGAACAAGGGGTTTTGCTGTGGAAACCGGCATACCTTAAGTCTACCTTTTTGTAAAATCTTGGAATCTCAACTTCCTATGCCTCAAACGCGCCACTTTATGATACAAGTGAATAAAAAGTACAAGGTGATCATATCATCCATAACATGAATTCTATCCCGAATGGGCTTATTCTACGGCCATTGACCACCCACACAAGTGAATTAAAAAAGTTGGTGATAGAGTATTGTTTTCACTATTTTGCTTTCTTTTTTTTTGATAGATAAGCCCCTTTCCGTAAACATAATAATGAATTCTATAATTTTTTTTGAGTTTTTTGATGTCCCCGATCTATTTATTATGGTTTGAATATTGGCGAACCTCTTATTGCAGTAATACTTTTTATGAGCATGTGTGTCAGTACCGTATAAAGGTGATATAAAATCCTTACTTCTCCTGAAGATCCTCTGTTGGCAGACTAAGCCTAGATAATACTTGAGGCAGCTTCGCTAACTGCTTCCGAAGTTTCTTTGCTGATCTCTCTTCTTTCAGTCGCTTTATGTGCCTCCGGAACATCATCTGAATAAGATAATAAACTTGCAATTTCACTTCATCATTTCAGCCGTAGGTTCACTTCTGAACATCAGCCTCCCCCTCAGATTTCATGTGGGGGAATTTGCCTATACTCAAGATTCAAGATTCAAGATGTCATCACGCTGGGTACGCAGGTTGGCGAGCGCAGTTAGGGCTATAGTTGTTAATATAGGGGAGGTTCCTGCCCATCCCCTAGCTTTTTTCATTTACTAACTTTCAGTACTGCCAGACCCAATAAAGGATGACCATGAAAGAATCAGTGACACGACAAACAATCAAGCACTGATATTTACCTGAGTCCCGTCAATTCCGAATTGTTGTACGAACTTCACCCATTCTGGGAAGTGCGATAGCCTCTTACTTGCCGCCGACCATGTCTCTCTGTTGAATAAAATAATGCAATGTTAAAATCTATACGCAGGAGACCGTGAACAAGATGGCGGCACGAGCTCGCGAGATTCCAAAGACTGTACAGAATGGAAGAAATGGGATGAAGCATTGGCGCAGCAGTGGGACATAGAGTTTCTAATAAAATAAAAATATCTACAATCCCACCAATATTATAAACTAATATTAATAATGCGAAAGTTTGTGAGGATGTCAATAACGCCGTAACGGCTCAGCCGATTTCGATGAAACTTGAAATAGATCTCCAGGCGGGCTGCTCCAATTTAGGACGAGAAAATCTTGCTATGCCCTACCTCCTCCAAAACTTACTTGTAATCTTGTACGTGAATCCTAATCAGCTGCGTAAACGCGTCGGTGACAAAGTCTAAGGTTTCTCTTCTTATCCGCAGTGCCTCAGCATAGTTCGCGATCTGAAAAATACATACATACATAAAATCAAGCCTGTTTCCCAGAGGGGTAGGCAGAGACCACGGCTTTCCACTTGCTACGATCCTAACTTATCTCTTATCACCTTCATTCGCTCTCAACAGAAAGATTCTGAATATTGTTCAGAAATTTAATTCTGAACAAGAATAAAAAATAGTTTATCCACTCAACATAAAAAAACAACAAAAAGCTAATTATTGACATAAAATATTGGACAAGTAAATCCAACTTTTTTAGATGGATCACATGATAGAGAAAGAAGTGAGTGCGGAGATGTCGGTAAATATGTAGAAGACAGTGGAAGAGGAAACCATGTTATGCCGTCCCCACATAATGTGGGACAAGGGACGGTGATGAAGATAGATAGATATAATAGATAGAAAACTACACCACACAGAAATATATATATTTTTTAAATATTCCGGACAAATCACACACGGTCAACTGATCCCAAACTAGGCATAGCCTGACCAGAGACTGATATACTGATATACCCAGCAGACACAGAACAAACATCTGTTTGCGATTGTACAACGGCCGGTATAAGCGATTTCTTCCAGACAACCTTTACTCAAGCATACCTTTATCCTAGCCTTGGTCTTGTCCACCATCTGGGCAAGCAGAAAGAACGCCTGGTCGATATTAACGTTCTCATGGCTCGAGGTTTCAACTAGGGGTATACAACCCTTGAATTCCTTCCGCTGCACCAATCTCTCCGCCTCCCGCACCCCCTGCTCGCACACCTCGTCGTGTTTCGCTGTTACGAGTACCACGGGCTTCTTCTGCTTGAGAATGTTCTGGAGTATGGCTGCTATGACTTCATTCTGAAAGATGAAAATGCAAAGTTGAAAAAAAAAAAAAAAAGTTGATAGCGACTATATCTAAACTAATAATAGTATAGTATTATGTTATCTGTGCTAATACTATAAATGCGGAAGTAACTATGTCTGTTACGTTTTCAGTAACGATTTTACGCCTAATCCGCTGAACCGATTTTGATTAAATAAGGTATGAATATAGCTTTTACGCTAAGGAAGGACAAAGGATACTTTAAATTTTTTAACTTGTATTCTGTTACGTAACGATTCTATCGTAACAAAGTTTTGCTTTTATAATGATAGTAGGAAGTAGCATTGTAGGATAGGGCTAGTAGGACAGGATGTAGGATCTTCAGAACATACCTGCTTCTCCCAAGTCCTGCCGGGCACGAGACTGACGTCATACACGCAGAGAAAGCCATCGACCACCAGCCTCCCATCCGGCATTGTCCTCTGCTCATACTCCTACAAAAAACAGCTAATTATGACCGATACACATGCCTGTAGGATGTTTTTTGGTTGAGACAGACTCAGAGTTGATCGTCAGTCAGACACTTAACGATATTTGAAACTGTTCCAAATAAACTATTATTTTCTTTTTCGGGGCTCTAAAAGTTCTGTTAAAGTACCTTTTCAATTCCAAGTTGGTTTTTACAGACGTACATCAACTTTTCAGCCGATTGCAGCTTCGTGGCCACGCATCGTTTCACGTAAGCCTCGGTTTTGCCAACTGTAACAATAAAGTCAAAGTCAAGGTCAAAAGGTCTTTAAATTTCAATAAAATCACTTTGAAAAGTCTTAGATACTAGGTGAAGCTACGCATGTTCCTCGACCGAGCCTAGAAGAATCAGGCAACAAACACGGCTTGGTGCCTTACATTTTTCACCAAACTAAAGTGTTCAAAAGGCGAGGGATATATCATCTAAAATGTATTTTAAAATGACCCTTACATCTTGAGTATACAGTTTATTTTGAGTTTGACGTTTAGGAGCTTGGTAGAGGTAAGGATAATTTTGATTGTATGTACCTATATGACAGATTGACTAACTTGCTCTCGCGACTTCGCTCGCGTGCTACCTAGTTAAAAATATGCTATTCTAGTCAAAGGACTATCTATTCCAAGTTTCATCGAAATCGGTTAAGCCGTTACGACGTGATTGAACCACATACATCCTCACAAACTTTGGCATTTATAATATTACTAGCTCCGGCCCGCGGCTTCGCTCGCGTGGTACCTACCAACATAAAAAATAGCATATATATGCTTCTAGGTAAAGAACTTTATCTATTCCAAGTTTCATAGAAATCAGTTGAGCATTTACGACGTAATTGAACCACAAACATCTAAACATCCTTGCAAACTTTCGCATTTATAATATTAGTAGGAAGTAGGAATAAGGACATATCGCATCCCGTTTGAACACTTCTTAGCTCTGAAGGCTATTCTTATTACATGTTACTCTGTAAACCAGCAGAATCACTTACCTCGGCTCTCACCCTTGAAGGGCTGGAAGCAGGCATCGTCCACAAACTCAGTCTGCTCCACAATTTCGAACCTGTACTCCTGATCGTCGTTTTCCTTGTGGACGCTGCCCCAGTACAAGAAGTGGTCGTTGTTGACAACGCGACCGCTGAAGTCGGACTGAAAACATCGTTCAAGTACATGGCCATTTCTCCTGATTTACAACTCCTAATGAACGATGACACAGGGGGATAGCCATGCATTAATCATGTTATGAAAAAAAAAATGAATCGTTTACCCCACTGTTTGAAATACTTAAGTAATGTATTTCTAATCGTGAGAACCTGTAATTGGCTCTCTAAAGCTAAACAAATGTTCAATCAAATGTAACAAAGCTGTTGGTTCTCCAAAAAATAAATAAATAAATATGGTCCACCCCCCCCCCCGAAATATTTGGGGGAGGCCTATGTTCAGCAGTGGACTTCATCAGGCTGATGATGATGATGATGAAATAAATAAATGACAAGAAGAAGAATCTCATTACACCCTTCCTCCCTCTTGCTGATATTTTGTGATATTTTTCGAAACCCCCTAACCCCACTTTCGAGTATCACGTGATTCAGCATCGCGCATCACGTGGGGCACGACCCCATAGGTGCTAGAAGCGTTTGAAATGTTATGAGGGAAGGATGGAAAGGATCAGCTGGAAAAAGCAGCGTTTCGTGCCATAGGACGAAGAAGAACACTCAGTTTGGTTTACACTGACATTAATGAAGTAAATAAACAGGTAAACAAACTGATTAATTACTTTTATATTTACCTGCTGTGTCATAAACACAGCCTGTAATGAGGTTAGTTACCTGACTCAGGACACAGATGTGGTCGACATTGTAGTCGTCAGCGTGGGTTCGGACAAATCTATTGCAAAGGCATGATTTGCCAACTCCCAGCTGCCCCTTCTCCTTTTCAGTGCCTGTCAATGAATAAAACAAATTGTCAACGGGTCATTCACATTAAACGTAGATATTGTTTAGATGGCCTTAGCAAGATATGTCTGTGAGACAATTGGTTTAACTTATAAAAGTCTGTCAAAAGATAAACAGTGTTACAGTATTGCCATCTCTTGCTTTCTTTATAACACATGCACGAAAGTTCCAGTACGAGATTTAATCTACAAAGCAGTCCTCTAAGAGGGCGTCCACTACTAGCCTTTTACCCGGCTTGGATCGCCCTCCGGACGTGCTACCAGCCTACCCTGGTGTTCTGGCGCTGCATCGCAAGCTACGCCTGAATGAACTGGACCTGCACCCGCTGCTGAAGAACGGTCGTGTGTGGTGTTACGAGTTCAGGCCAGTGTCTTCCTAAATAGTGACTATAGTGCGGAAACTGTGCGTCTGTGCCATTTAAATGTGAAAGGACAGTAAAAGTATGGCATCTACCAAACCTGCTTTTATTTCCACACCCTCCCTACCTACTTTTCTGTGAGCTTAGGGACCCTAACTTTCCCAACGCCGCAGTGGCCGCCCTTTGATCCTTTTAATACACATATTCTTTCATCGACGGTCATAGGCCCTTTTCAGGGCCACCATATCTCAACCTAGTCACTGACCTAACACAGGATGACCAAGAAAGAATCAGTGACACAACAAGAAGAACTCATTTTTATAAATGAGTTAGACTTACCCCTATAGGTACTTATGTATAGGTAGGTAAGTCTATTTTGTCTACAGGGAACACAAGCAACAAACAAAAACACTTTCGCATTTATAATATTAGTTAGAAAGTAGGTATCATATGATTAGAGTTCAGAAGCAAGATATTTGTTTCTATGTTGATCTATAAATTGGCTTCTTTGAAGACTCTGACAGATTTCTAGGATGAAATAGATATGCTCTTGATAAGCCTACATATAAACGTCGATATTATTATATATTTCTATCCTACTACGTCTGATCGAAGCGACGCGTGACCCGAGAGCTGGCTCTTATTTGGCCCAGCGCATTAGCATTGCCATCCAGCGTGGCAATTCCGCCAGCGTCTTGGGGACGCTTCCGACTGGTAGTGATCTGGATCAGTTGAGCTATCTATAGATCGTTTGTAACGGTCTTTAGATGGCTCAACTGTTTCTTGTGTATTTTGTAAATATTAACTTGTATTAGTTTTAAGTTTCTTTGTGTAAATAAAAGATTTATTACTAATATAATAAATGCGAAAGTTTGAGAATGTTTAGATGTTTGTTGTTCAATCAGGCCGCCGTAACGGCTCAACCGATATCTATCGTTGAAACTTGGAATGGATAAAGTTCTTTACCTAGAATAGCATATAGGCTACTTTTTATGTAGGTACCACGGAGCAAAGCAGCGGGCGCAAGCTAGTATGAACCTAAACTTACTAACTGATAGTACTCATTCAACTTAACGTAGGTACATTATTTGCTTGTTCAATAACAAACCAAATAGAAATCTATAATCTCATTCAAAAGTTCCCACTATCAAAAACTCAACAAATTACTATCAAACACCGATATTTGCTTTCACCATGATAACAGGAAGCCGTTTAGATAACAATAGATTGTATCCATTCAAAATTGGTCACAACAAATTGGTTTCCTCTCATTCTATTAGATGCATTCTTAGGGTTATTTAAAAGCAGTTATTTTAAATTAATGCTGAGATATAAATACCGAGGATTGACTCTTAGATGAATGCAGAATGTAGATGAAACATAAACATTAAAAAGGTAGATTTTTCAAAAATTTCATCCTGTCTTACTGATGATTTAGCACCCCGGATTTTTTCTTCTGATACTTACTAAAAACTGACACCATCAGCATTAAGGAAAAGAATTAAAATTTTATTGATTTAATGGACGACTCATGCTTGTTCAAAAAATTATTATGCCAAAATTGATTTCATAAAAATAGTCCAAATGGTTTTTCAGACAGTTCCCTGTATCTCCTATAGTTTTGGATTTCCCCAAAGTGTACCAAAAAATCATCATGGCATCAGCAAACATTTCTTGATGCTGGACTTCTTGGTCCTCATACAAAATTGTATGGGATCAGGACTATGTATGTGACTGATGGATTTTTATTTTATCTATTTATCAACTAAATCATGAACATTTATTATTATGATACCATTGGCAAATGAGAATCCTAATTGGTCTTTTATAATTCAGAAGCTTTCATTCTAAATCTTGATAAGTAACTTGTTGAAGTCTTAAGATAGATTCTAATTGGATTGATGAAAGTTTTCTATTGTTATATTAGTCTATGATCAGTGTTTCCATCAGTGTTTCCAAAAATAGTACCTAGGTAGGTACAAATTATTCTATTGAATTTATACTATTATCAGCAACACAAATTCAATAGTCAACTTATGAAATGTAAATTTAGCCCAGTTGTTTGTCACAAGGCCAATTTAAAGTTCCTTTTATTTGGAAAGATGGTGAATTGTTGGAGAGTAAGAGGCAAGACAAAGAAGATATGGACTGGGTGAAAGATAACAAAGGGTAAAATAGGTGTGAGTACTTAGATGACAACTAATGGAAAATTTTAAAAAAACCACTCATATGTGGGATTGGGGCAGAGAGATCATATTGATGTCTGGAAAAATGTTTTTTTCTCCAAATAGTACTTTTAAACTCCTAAGCCTAGTTTCAAAGGTTTTATACAGAACATCCAACAAAGAATTCACTAGCGACTGTAAAACTCCTCAGACTACACCCCTATGATCTTTCCTATGCAGGAAAGGAAGGCTCCTTGTGATTAAAGTCCTCCTTGTGATTAAGGATTAAAGTCCTTTGAGAGGCCTCAAAGGACTTTAATCCTTTCACAACACTGATTCTTTCACCGACAGAATGGGCCGTTTTAAGAGCTGCCATACCTCGCCCTACCTGGTCAATGACCTAATACAGGATGATTAAGAAAGAATCAGTGATACAACAAGCAAGCAAGATATTTTCAAGGATAAAAATGAGAGACGGATATTTGGGGATGTCAACCATGCCTGGGGATTATGCAAGAACTACATCACACTGATGCATAGATCTCAGACATCACAAACAGATCAGTCACCAAACATGTGTCTCTCTCTTGTGGATTACCCACATCCAACAGCAGAAGAAAGACAGAACTCTGCCTTCGTGGCTTCACATTGACCTAACGGTGCGTCCACATTTGTGTCATTTCAACGCACCGTAGCTCCGTGACCGTAACAGTTAGGCGTGACAAAAACATAGTGTGGACGGATTTTGACACACGGACGTGTCACACGAGCTATTGCCACGCAGCGATCCACTCAGAGGCCCACCAACGAAAGCAAGAACATTTCGCAAGCAAGTAGTAGCAAGTATCGTAACATGTTACGGAGCTAAATGTCACAAATGTGGACCCACTTTAATGTAGCTCTAAACAGCTTGTCACTATACAAAGTAAAATGTAAGTGACCCGATGCATCCGTGGAACGCATATGTGATCTGTGTTTGAACAATGTAATCAAGCTTTACAATCAAGCACCTATTAAGTTTGAGAATTTCAAATTAAGAAATAAATTTGACTCACCAGACAGCCCAACAACAGATACTGTGATGAGCTTTCCCCCAGTGTTATCGGACTTCTTTGCCATTTTACCAGCTCACACACGATCGGCAACCAGTGTTACTTCGTGAACTCATCACAACACTACACTGGAAATAGAGGAATGGAGATGTGGAGATTTCCAGGTGAAAACCAACTGGTGTAATAAATAAATAGAAAGGCCGTTCACATTGTCAAAATGATGGAGAAATAAGAAGAAAAAGAAAAATTTAGAAGGCGGGTGAGAAATTATCCGTTGTAAAAGGTAAATATTACTCCAATTAGTGGAAAAAGAAAGGATATACGATGAAGTGAGGCCAGATGTGCCGAATTGGATTCAACGCCCAGTCTTTATCATTGCGTGCATCTAATCGAGTTCACGTAAATAGTCAACACTGAAGCTGAAATTACTAGAATTTATGAAATAGGGATAGCAAATGGGGATGAAAAGCGATAATTCATGGGCCCTTCTACTGCCGTGCTCTTTGACACATGAATTTAGCGACCACTTTGCTAATTACGACAATATTGTCAAATATAAGATATCACATTGTTACATACATAATTAACTTTCTATGGATGGCTTATTCATCATTTTATCAACAATTTTGTGCAAATTTCATTAGAAAACGCAATAATTCTTGACACAACTCGCTCTGCTTTGTAGTTTGTACTGCGGTACTGCCAACATAAAAAAATAAAAATGCCAAATGAACTATCTGTGGCCCAGTCCATGATCCGTTCGTGAACGAGGCCACAGGTAACAAACCGGTGAAAATATAAAACAAGCTGATTAAAAAGAAAACAAGAAAAGGCTAAGCTTTACTTAGCCATAACGTTGATTATGATTACAAAGTAGTGTCGCATTATTTACATTAGATCTAATTTAGAAAAAAAACGATGCCTACAAGGGCTACAAGTGACATGTAAATTAATTTATAATCTAGAGCACACAATGCTTTGCTTTGAGTTGTTTTAACCCTTAATTTAAGGGCCGTGGTGGCCCCGGCTGAAGAGGGCCGTGGTGGCTCCGGCTGAAGAATAGGCCCCTCCATATCTACCTATCCGCGGATGTCGTAAGAGGCGACTAAGGGAAAAATGCTAGGGGATGGGCAACAGCGTCCCTCATTTTAACAACGATCGCTCTAACTGCGCTCGCCAACCCGCATGCCTAGTGTGGTGAGTATGGGCAAATCCCCCCACATGATAAGGAGTTTGCTCTGTCTGTGGGGGAGGCCATGTTCAGCAGTGGGCGTCGAGCGTCATGTATCAAACATTCGTTATGAACTAGACCATGTAGACTAAGACTGATATATTAGCCAATTATAGGCTAACACAGCACTGGTAGGGACTATTTGACATGCCAAACTAACCTAATAAAGGGTATTTAGGCACAAGGGACACCATGTCCTAAATTCTAGGTAAATATCCATAATTCCTTCCGCAGGCAGGAGCAAGCCTTTGGTATCTTTTGGTAATTTGTTCAATCCAAGGGTTATTTGCCACTGATCGCTTGACAGCGATGAGGCCACTCATTTGATTGCCTCAATTGAATATCAATTGTTAACATTGCGGATTCCATACGTGGATCACGCTCACAAGTGTGTGTAAAAACCATGGTGCCAACTCCCACTCACCCCTCTGTTATGTATTTTGTACTACTTCCATTATGGTAACAGCGTGGTGAGTATGGGCAAACCCCTCCCCCACATGATAAGGAATTCGCTCTGTCTGTGGGGGAGGCCATGTTCAGCAGTGGATGTCGTACGGCTGAAATGATAATGATGATGACTACTCCCATTTAAATGAAATTTTCTCTTTTATTTATATTTTTGGTTTCGAGTTGAAGTTGTTAATTTTCCACCGCCTAGTACTAAATGGACACTGAAAATTAACTGTGCGTATGTATCAGATTGACGTTTTTGCTATTTCCATAGATTATAAAAACTACACTTCAAAACCAAATATTTTTTGGTAGCAACATTTTTCAACACTGATTTGACAGCTCCATTACGAAAACACAAGCGCCTAAATGTCGTCCCGCGATTTTCTTGAGAAATGACTTCTACAAATGATGGAAAAGAAGTGAAAAGTTATCAAACAAGTGGCCCGAAGAGCAAGACATATTTTATTGAGCTTTATAAGGTAAGTTTTATTCTAGTAATGCCCTAAATTCGCTTGTAAATGAGACGCCGTTGTGATGGTAAGTTCATCATGTCCGCCATATTTGTCTTCAGTAGACTCTGTTTTCATGAAATCCGAGGTAATAGACCGTATTTTCCTAAAAGTATGGCTGCAAGATGTCATTAGAAATATGTTTTTACGTAAAGATACTTTTATCAACCCTGTGAAGTAGCCATTGCTGCCTGCAGTTACAATTTTATGCACTATTGAAACCCCAGTAATTTTTGTAAATATTTCATGAAATGGAGCAGAAGTTGTTCTGTTTCTGATTTTAAAATGATTCTCACTATAACGTTCGCAGTTTTAGTTAACTAATTAGCGAAAACATTGTATTTTAATCAGTTTGGACAATGTACTGGACACTTCTGATGAATGTCCATTGACAGCCATGTTCTGAAGTCGCGAAGTCACGTAGGTTTGTTTACCAACCAGCCGGAAGCGGACCGGCCAAAAAATTATTTGTATAGTGTTAAAAGTCTCTGTTGATGTTCTGAAGTGTTGACATTGTCATCAGCTGAAGATTATATTCCAGAAGTTGTTTTTCTAATGCATATAAGTACTATTTGGCCGCTAAAAAAACAAATAGGTATGTCCTATCTTATCTTTCTTTCTGTAACAATAGTTTTAGTTACAACGTACGCCTTTGGACTGCCTAAACCCTTGTGTGCTGTAATGCTGAGCTGTAATCCATTTTCTGGAATCTCGGCAGTCCATAAATTGAAACTCCATCACGAGGATTAAGCTCTTACAAACCTATATTAGTGTAAAGTTAATAATTTGTGAAGATTTCAGCAATTTTGATGTACTCATCAACAGAATATTCTAACCTATGTTAGTTTTCAATACTCCGTACAAAAGTACTTGATCAGCACAGGGTGTCGAGCTAAGTTGCTAATGCATCAGATTTTGTTTCTAAATTAAACACTTGCAAAAGCAAGACAAATTCAATGACTGAAACCTAAGTTATATCAGCATTATCTCTGGTTACTTTACGCATTGGAGATGTCTTTGTATTTTTTTTTCAAATCACTGGATTTGAGTGGCACGATCAGAATTAACTGTGTACTTGTTTGCTTGTTGTGTCACTGGTACTATCTTTGTCATCCTGAGTTAAGGTTGGATATCAACTGGATTAAATATTCAGACAATACAAGCTTCTTTTTCAATACAAGGTTATTCATAAAATGATAAAAATATCAAAAACAGCAAATTTTTAAAGAATGAGAAAAAAGAAAGATGTTTTTGTTGATAGTCTTTCCTTTTGTTGATAGAATAACCCCCTTCCGGGATGGTATACATGTTATGAATCACCTCATACAGCATAAGCAGACTGCTCAACAGATGTTCAAAATTTTACACAAAAATAATCTTTCAGACTTCAGCTATATTAACTTGTTGAATTGCAAAATTCCGAACACAATAGTTTATTTATTGTTCCATGAAGCTTGCAGTTCTTCGAAGACTACCCACTATTGCAAACTAGATTCCGCCCGCGGCTTCGCTCGTGTGGTATCTATGTAAAAAGTAGCCTATATGCTATTCCAGACATCTCATCATTTATAATCTATCTCTATGCCAAGTTTTATCCAAATCCTTTTGGCCGTTTGAGCTTGATTGAACCACAAACATTCTTACAAACATTTGCATTTATATTAGTAGGATTGGCACACTACTTACCTACTGTTACCATGGTTGACTGTAAGTAGGTACCAATTTGTTTTGTTAATGGTTTTATGCATTCTAAAGTTGGGTTAATGATTCTTAGTAATTTTCTAACAATGCCTGAATGAGTCATCTTTCTTCAGGTTAATTTAGTACCTTGTAACTTAAGTTATCTACCTATAGATAAATACTGATAATGATCCTCTGTGCGGTCTCAAAGCAAATCATTATGTAGTTAACTTTTGATATATCAAATAAATGTTTTTGTGAGTGGTGGGGTTTCAAATGATCTAAAAATATCTTTGTAGTTTGCAGAAAATATTGTATTATCTTATCTGTGAAACACAATAGATAATATACTAATATTTTAAAGAGGTTAAGTGTGTCAAATTTCATTCCAATCGGTTCAGTGGTTACTGTGTGATAGTGTAATAAATATCTTCACATGCTTGCATCTTTGCAAACTTTGCTATCCTACTAATATTATAAATGCGACAGTTAGTGAGGATGTTTGTTGTTCAATCACGCCGTAACGGCTCGACTTATATCATTGAAACTTTGAATAGATAAAGTTTTTTTACCTAATTTATCATATAGGCTACTTTTTATGATGGTACCGCGCGAGCAAAGCCGCGAGCGTTAGGTAGTTTTTAATATTAGTAGGTTAGTTTTTTAATATTTGCAAATACATTTGTAGACCACATGGCATTAAGTTGTGGGTAATAATTCTATACAATGTATTGTGTACAAACAATGTGTTTGACTGTTATGGCAACAGTTTTAGTTCAAGGCCAAAAAAGATTCACTATCCCATTATCTACCTACCTATATCTATGGTACAAGAGTTAGATCATCATTAATTTTGTGTTGTTCTTGAAACTCTAAGCTAATATTAAATTACTTAGTTGCTTATTATTATTATGTAGGCTGTATCTATATGCTAACTCTCGCGTGTGTGTGAAACGAGCAGCCGTTTCTATTTGCACTGTATCTTTCTTGGCCACCATAAGTTTTTGTGAACAGCGTTTTGTTATTATTGAGATTGTTTGTAGAAAAATTATGGGGAAAAGACTGCAAGTTCGACTCGGAAATGTATGAAAAACATGGCTAAGACAAGCTAAAATAGTCATTCTGTTGCTATCACCAAAATATCCGCTTTACCACCTTTAAAAATGTTTCGATTGTACATGGCTGTCCGGCCGATGTCTTTATTCAATGAGATCCTTTGAGGGTGAACCATCCATTTTACGACTTGATTACCCAGTTTAGTTTATTTGCAACCAAATACAATATAATAGGAACAATTGTTGGAAATTATCTTTTTTTTTTTATGTTTATGCATTGATGCAAGCAAAGCAAAATTTAGCAACAGACAACTTCTCGGAAAAAAACACCTTTATGGGGGAACTTTTGGTGATAGTACCTACACATCATCATCTTCTTTCTACCCATATCCTTCGCTGACCACGTTACAACAATGTTTTTCCTTTTCATCTGTTAGCCTTCATCTCAATACTCATCCTTTCTTACCTATGCCAACTTACTCATTCTATCCACTGTTTCCTTGGCCTACCTCTGCTCCTATATCCATCCACATTCATATCTAACACTCTTGTCATATGACATTCATCCCTCCTCATGGCACAACTTACATATAGGTGGAGTTAATCATTCATTTCTATAGCATGTATCAAACTATAATGATTGTTATCAATAGATTTTCAAACATGTCTGTATATGAAATGCATTAAAAAAAAAAAAACCATTGTTTTTCTGGATTAGAGAAATGATTATGACTTTTAATAAAATTGGATGGCTTGATCTTTCTTCTATTGTAGACATAATAAGACATAGTCAGACATTTATTTACCAACTTAACCACACAATACAAATCACAATTTAGAACACAATAAATAGCAATAAAGGATACAGATAAAGACATACAGTTATGCAGACAGGTACACAAAAAGACAAAGAATAAAATAAAAGAACATGAGAAATGTTATTGTGCGCCACAGCAGCAAAAGGGTCTCGCCTCAGGATTAACTGAGGAGTAGTTAGGTGCTGGTATTCTGCCGAAACGGTTTTTTTATAGTCGGTTAGCTTGTGAGACTAGTTAAAAGTTGTGGAGTGTTAATTAACTTGGTTACGTGCAGTGGTATGTTCAACTCTGTATGTGGAATGTTTGGCCCATTTGGATAGATATCGGGGGATGTCCAGCAGTGGACTGTGGACTTTTACAAGCGAATGATGATGATGAATGGATGATTATGAATTGGTCTCACAAGGTCAAGTGACTCTAAATAACGGTTTCGGTAGAATACCAGCGCTCCTACTAACTCCTCAGAGGTAAGGCTGCATTAATGCTGTGTCGAGGCCTTTTTGCTGCTGTGGTGAACAAAAACAATTCCCGTGTTCTTTTATTTTATACTAGCTTCCGCCCGCGGCTTCTCTCGCGTCGTACCTACATAATAAGTAGCCTATATGCTATTCTAGATAAAGAACTTTATCTATTCCAAGTTTCAACGAAATCGGTTGAGCCGTTACGGCGTGATTGAATAACAAACATCCTATTTTTTTTTAATTTTTTTTTTATACAACAGAGGTGGCAAACAAGCTTACGGTCCACCTGATGGTAAGCGGTTACCGTAGCCTATGAGCGCTTGCAATACCAGAGGCATCACGCACGCGTTGCCGACCCCGAACCCCCTTCCCCCCTAAAGAGCTTTGGCAACCTTACTCACCGCAGGAACACAACACAATTTGAAACAAATAATGTTATTTGGCTGCGATCTTCTCTAAGGCGGAGGTACCTCCCCAGGCGGGCTGCTCCGATTCAGAACAAGAAAATCTCGCTGTGCCCTACCTCCTCAAAACTTTTCCTAACAAACTTTTTATAATATTAGTAGGATTATTTTTAGCTATATCTATTATAACTATTTCTTTCGTTCTATATTTTGATTTGTATTGTATGCCAAGTTGGTAAATAAATGTCTCTATGTCTATGAATTTGAATTGTCCACAGTCACTGGAAGCCCGTCTCAGCGAGGCGCCAACAGCCAGCGAGCGCACCAAGCACCTGTGCGAGGCGTGGCGGCGGGTGCACAGTCTGTGCCAGCACTCCGCACCCACCACACACTCGCACCTGCTGAGCTGGCTGCAGCGGCACACCGCCAGAACAGTGCTACAGGTGAGCCCACAGAGTAGACGATCCTAGTACTATGAAGCATGTACTATGATCATGTACTATGATCATGTACTATGATCAACTCACAAACGCATAGCTCGCGTAATAACGGTATCCTACTATCCTACTGGAATCCTACCATCCTACTAATCCTAATAATATTATAAATAAAAGTTTTTGAGGATGTTTGGATGTTTGTTCAATCACGCCGTAACGGCTCAACCGATTTCGTTGAAACTTGGAATATAGAACCTAGAATAGCATATTATAGGCTAGGTACTACGCGAGCGAAGCCGATGTCGGAAGCTAGTAACGGAATAATTCAAAAACAAAAACTGTTAGGGTCACTGTGATCGACGTTAGGTGGATAAGGGTATAAATAAAGTGGACATTTGTCGATAATTTACCCCTCCAATTATTTTTCTTTTTCAACAATATTCTCTCACCACCAGACCAAATGGCAGTCACCGGAGCGTAAAGATGACCGCACCAGCCTCGAGGAGGCGATCAACGTCTTCATCGTCGAAACCCGCACCGCAGCAGCTGGCAGAGATGGCGACGGCCCCCCGTGGGAGGCGCAGCTGGTGGCCAGGGGGGAGTGGTTCAAGAAAGTGCTGGAGCATCCATGGAAGCATCCAGTGCTCAATTGCCTGCTGAACCCGGACGGCACTCCACCCACTGATGACGAAGGTAAGTTCATTGTAGCTTGTGTCACTGGTTCTTTCTTGGTCATTAAGGTCAGCGACCAGGCTGAGATATGGCGGCCCTGATAAGGGCCAATGACCGTTGGTGAAAGAACCATGGTAGGTAACCTAATGAGAGCCATCACATAAAGCTGGTCTCAAACTAAAGCAACCAAAGTCACTCCTAAGTCATAATTAGTATGAAGTCATGCACAAAATGTGTATGATACGTGATTCTAATTTTTTTTAAGCTATGTTCTATGTCACTCTAATGTCATTTCATTTATTTTGAACTTGTCTTCTTTTCAGTGCTGGAATGGCTGAAAGAGGAGCGCGGGGTGACATTCGTGATGCGTCTCCATACACTGGTGGCAGAGAAATGCGACGACATCGCCATCTCTCTAGCTACTGCTGTAATGGAGCGCGTGCGTGGTGATACTATCACAACGTCAGATGGCGAGCAGTCAGAGGAACCCAAAGGTAAGGGCAACCCTATATACAGCTGGGTCTTATGGATAGAAGAATAGAAGTGCGAAGACAACGCTAAGTCGGTAGCTGCTAATGGAGCGCGTCTTAGGCGAACTCCCTAACAGTTGTTGACTCTGCGAGCTATATGGCCTGCTTACTGTCACTTCAACTTGCTAATTCTGAGAGCCATGTCGGTTTGGTTCTTGTACGGATTCCCTTATTTCTTATTTTATCACGCGGTGAAACTCCGAGCTCTCCCCATAGCCCTTTGCGCGACGTAAATGCTGTGTATTATCGTTTTCAATGACTAAAGAGTCAAGATCTTAGCTAATTTTTAACCTTGGGAGAAGCTGCAATCTATGATTCAATGACAAAAAAATTATTTAATATCAATTAATTACTGTTTTTATGAATAACATCATATTTTTTGCAGAGAAACCGGAGAACACTTCAAGAAACTTCGGTGACAAGCTGAAAGAGGAAGCTGGCTTCACGGTGGACGTTTGGGAAATGCTCACAGATATAGAATTTGTGCTGCTACATAAAAGGGACAGTTCACGTTGTATTACTTTGGTAAGTTTGTCTGTCAGACTCAACAGATGCTTGGAAACGCTTTTGTGCACGAACGGAGCCTCTAAGAGGCGCACTTTCCTTTCACTACTTTATTTAGGTGTAACTTGTGCCCTTTATCTTTTTTGAGTCTTGTCTGTTTGTTAGTTAAATATTAATTTAATATTTAACAATCTGCAACTGGATGAGGCTTGCACAGGATAGAGGAGAATAGCACATACAAAGGGAGGCCTATACCCTGCAGTGGGTGAAGTCAGGCTATGGATGATGATGATGATTAATTTAATATAATTTTTAGGCCAAACAAACGCCTCTTCGAAGTTCGTACCAGTTGATAGAACGGCTGCAGAGTCGACTTGACACTTCACCGCGCGAGAAGAGGCTATGGAAGAATTCCAAGGAGGTAGCCGTGCTTATAGCTCAGGTATGTAACCTCTGCCGACGGACGGAGTGGCGGCGAAGCGACTGATTTGCTATACAATTAAAACTCAACCTTACATACTTTTAGATATGGCTGAAATCACATGATTAAACTGACTATGACTAGAGTCAAGACTGGTTGTAAGTACTTAAATCTTTTTAAAATGATCAAAGTCAAAGGTTTTTATTTCAATAAAATCACTAGGATCACTTTGAAACGTCTTAAAAACTAGGTGAAGCTACGCCTGTTCCTCGCGACCAAGCCTAGAAGAATCAGGCAACAAACACGGCTTGGGGCTATCATTTTTTTTCGAAGAACCTTGTTTTTTTTTTTTTATTATTGTGATGAACAACTTGCTTCCGCCCATGGTTTCGCTCGCGTGGTACCTACATAAAAAGTAGCCTATATGCTACAACAATTGAACGTGATTGAACAACAAACATCTAAACATCCTCACAAACTTTCGCATTTATAATATTAGTAGTATAGGATAGTAGAATAGGATTAGTAAGATATAATATTAGTAAGATACACATCATTCACTCCTTAGTAGGTGTTACGGTTGTACGGGATGGTATACTTGTTATGAATCAGCTTGTATAATATACGGCTGATTGAAAAATTAACGAGTGCATCGTGTCTGCAGGTGGTGATAGCCCGCTGCATGGTGGTGCCGCAGTGCTTGGGCGGCGCGCGCTCGGCGCTGTACTGCTGCGCGCGCACGCTGGCGCGGCTGGTGCCGGCCGCGCGCCTGCCCGCCGCCGCCGCCGCGCTGGCCGCGCCCGCCGCCACCGCCGTGCACCTGCACACGCTCGCGGCCGCCGTCGACGCGCAGCTAGCTCAGGTGAGATGCTGCAGGCTCGCGGCCGCGCCCGCCGCCACCGCCGCGCACCTGCACACGCTCGCGGCCGCCGTCGACGCGCAGCTAGCTCAGGTGAGATGCTGCAGGCTCGCGGCCGCGCCCGCCGCCACCGCCGCGCACCTGCACACGCTCGCGGCCGCCGTCGACGCGCAGCTGGCTCAGGTGAGATGCTGCAGGCTCGCGGCCGCGGTCGACGCGCAGCTGGCTCAGGTGAGATGCTGCAGTACCAGCCGGCTGCTAGTTGTGTCACCGCTTCTAGCTATGTGAACTAGGCACCCGACTTCGGAAAATCAAACTTTTTTTTTTTTATTCTCGTTTAGTTTCGTTTGTAGTTGATTGTAGTGAAATTATTTTCGTTTGTAGTAGCTCTGAAAAAAAGTTAGGGGACTTTGAAAAAAAAACTCTTTGATTTCAAAATATTTCATCCGCGTCTATGGAAAATCAAACTTTTTGTTGTTGATTCCTATAGTACTTCGGTTGTAGTTGATTGTAGTGAATTTATTTTTGTTTGTAGTAGCTCTTAAAAAAAGTTAGGGGACTTTGAAAAAAAAATTCATCCGCGTCTATGGAAAATCTAACTTTTTGTTGTTGATTCCTATAGTACTTCGATTGTAGTTGATTGTAGTGAAATTATTTTCGTTTGTAGTAGCTCTGAAAAAAAGTAAGGGGACTTTGAAAAAAAAACTCTTTGTTTTTAAAATATTTCATGCGCGTCTATGGAAAATCAAACTTTTTGTTGTTGATTCCTATAGTACTTCGGTTGTAGTTGATTGTAGTGAAATTATTTTTGTTTGTAGTAGCTCTACAAAAAAGTTAGGGGACTTTGAAAAAAAATTCATCCGCGTCTATGGAAAATCAAACTGTTTTTTGTTGATTCCTATAGTACTTCGATTGTAGTTGATTGTAGTGAAATTATTTTCGTTTGTAGTAGCTCCAAAAAAAAGTTAGGGGACTTTGAAAAAAAAACTCTTTGTTTTTAAATATTTCATCCGCGTCTATGGAAAATCAAACTTTTTGTTGTTGATTCCTATAGTACTTCGGTTGTAGTTGATTGTAGTGAAATTATTTTCGTTTGTAGTAGCTCCAAAAAAAAGTTAGGGGACTTTGAAAAAAAAACTCTTTGTTTTTAAAATATTTCATCCGCGTCTATGGAAAATCAAACTTTTTGTTGTTGATTCCTATAGTACTTCGGTTTTAGTTGATTGTAGTGAAATTATTTTCGTTTTTAGTAGCTCTCAAAAAAAGTCAGGGGACTTTGAAAAAAAAATTCATCCGCGTCTATGGAAAATCAAACTGTTTTTTAGTGATTCATATAGTACTTCGATTGTAGTTAATTGTAGTGAAATTATTTTCGTTTGTAGTAGCTCTTAAAAAAAGTTAGGGGACTTTGAAAAAAAAACTCTTTGTTTTTAAAATATTTCATCCGCGTCTATGGAAAATCAAACTTTTTGTTGTTGATTCCTATAGTACTTCGATTGTAGTTGATTGTAGTGAAATTATTTTCGTTTGTAGTAGCTCTAAAAAAAAGTAAGAAGACTGAAAAAAAAACTAACTTTTTTTAAGAGCTACTACAAACGAAACTAATTTCACTACAATCAACTACAATCGAAATACTATAGGAATCAACAAAAAACAGTTTGATTTTCCATAGACGCGGATGATTTTTTTTTTCAAAGTCCCCTAACTTTTTTTAAGAGCTACTACAAACAAAAATAATTTCACTACAATCAACTACAATTGAAGTACTATAGGAATCAACAACAAAAAGTTAGATTTTCCATAGACGCGGATGAATTTTTTTTTCAAAGTCCCCTAACTTTTTTTAAGAGCTACTACAAACAAAAATAATTTCACTACAATCAACTATAACCGAAGTACTATAGGAATCAACAACAAAAAGTTTGATTTTCTATAGACGCGGATGAAATATTTTAAAATCAAAGAGTTTTTTTTTTCAAAGTCCCCTAACTTTTTTTCAGAGCTACTACAAACAAAAATAATTTCACTACAATAAACTACAACCGAAGTACTATGGGAATCAACAACAAAAAGTTTGAAAATCAAAGAGTTTTTTTTTCAAAGTCCCCTAACTTTTTTTTGGAGCTACTACAAACGAAAATAATTTCACTACAATCAACTACAACCGAAGTACTATTGGAATCAACAACAAAAAGTTTGATTTTCCATAGACGCGGATGAAATATTTAAAAACAAAGAGTTTTTTTTCAAAGTCCCCTAACTTTTTTTTGGAGCTACTACAAACGAAAATAATTTCACTACAATCAACTACAATCGAAGTACTATAGGAATCAACAAAAAACAGTTTGATTTTCCATAGACGCGGATGAATTTTTTTTTCAAAGTCCCCTAACTTTTTTTAAGAGCTACTACAAACAAAAATAATTTCACTACAATCAACTACAACCGAAGTACTATAGGAATCAACAACAAAAAACTAGATTTTCCATAGACGCGGATGAAATATTTTAAAATCAAAGAGTTTTTTTTTCAAAGTCCCCTAACTTTTTTTCAGAGCTACTACAAACGAAAATAATTTCACTACAATCAACTACAACCGAAGTACTATAGGAATCAACAACAAAAAGTTTGATTTTCCATAGACGCGGATGAAATATTTTAAAAACAAAGAGTTTTTTTTTCAAATTCCCCTAACTTTTTTTCAGAGCTACTACAAACGAAAATAATTTCACTACAATCAACTACAATCGAAGTACTATAGGAATCAACAAAAAACAGTTTGATTTTCCATAGACGCGGATGAATTTTTTTTTCAAAATCCCCTAACTTTTTTTAAGAGCTACTACAAACAAAAATAATTTCACTACAATCAACTACAACCGAAGTAATATAGGAATCAACAACAAAAAGTTTGATTTTCCATAGACGCGGATGAAATATTTTAAAATCAAAGAGTTTTTTTTTTCAAAGTCCCCTAACTTTTTTTTGGAGCTACTACAAACGAAAATAATTTCACTACAATCAACTACAACCGAAGTACTATAGGAATCAACAACAAAAAGTTTGATTTTCCATAGACGCGGATGAAATATTTTAAAAACAAAGAGTTTTTTTTTCAAAGTCCCCTAACTTTTTTTCAGAGCTACTACAAACGAAAATAATTTCACTACAATCAACTACAATCGAAGTACTATAGGAATCAACAAAAAACAGTTTGATTTTCCATAGACGCGGATGAATTTTTTTTTCAAAGTCCCCTAACTTTTTTTAAGAGCTACTACAAACAAAAATAATTTCACTACAATCAACTACAACCGAAGTACTATAGGAATCAACAACAAAAAGTTAGATTTTCCATAGACGCGGATGAAATATTTTAAAATCAAAGAGTTTTTTTTTCAAAGTCCCCTAACTTTTTTTCAGAGCTACTACAAACGAAAATAATTTCACTACAATCAACTACAATCGAAGTACTATAGGAATCAACAAAAAACAGTTTGATTTTCCATAGACGCGGATGAATTTTTTTTTCAAAGTCCCCTAACTTTTTTTAAGAGCTACTACAAACAAAAATAATTTCACTACAATCAACTACAACCGAAGTACTATAGGAATCAACAACAAAATGTTTGATTTTCCATAGACGCGGATGAAATATTTTAAAAACAAAGAGTTTTTTTTTCAAAGTCCCCTTACTTTTTTTCAGAGCTACTACAAACGAAAATAATTTCACTACAATCAACTACAATCGAAGTACTATAGGAATCAACAAAAAACAGTTTGATTTTCCATAGACGCGGATGAATTTTTTTTTCAAAGTCCCCTAACTTTTTTTAAGAGCTACTGCAAACAAAAATAATTTCACTACAATCAACTACAACCGAAGTACTATAGGAATCAACAACAAAAAGTTTGATTTTCCATAGACGCGGATGAAATATTTTAAAAACAAAGAGTTTTTTTTTCAAAGTCCCCTAACTTTTTTTCAGTGCTACTACAAACGAAAATAATTTCACTACAATCAACTACAATCGAAGTACTATAGGAATCAATAAAAAACAGTTTGATTTTCCATAGACGCGGATGAATTTTTTTTTCAAAGTCCCCTAACTTTTTTTAAGAGCTACTACAAACAAAAATAATTTCACTACAATCAACTACAACCGAAGTACTATAGGAATCAACAACAAAAAGTTTGATTTTCCATAGACGCGGATGAAATATTTTAAAAACAGAGTTTTTTTTTCAAAGTCCCCTTACTTTTTTTCAGAGCTACTACAAACGAAAATAATTTCACTACAATCAACTACAACCGAAGTACTATAGGAATCAACAACAAAAAGTTTGATTTTCCATAGACGCGGATGAAATATTTTAAAAACAAAGAGTTTTTTTTTCAAAGTCCCCTAACTTTTTTTCAGAGCTACTACAAACGAAAATAATTTCACTACAATCAACTACAATCGAAGTACTATAGGAATCAACAAAAAACAGTTTGATTTTCCATAGACGCGGATGAATTTTTTTTTCAAAGTCCCCTAACTTTTTTTAAGAGCTACTACAAACAAAAATAATTTCACTACAATCAACTACAACCGAAGTACTATAGGAATCAACAACAAAATGTTTGATTTTCCATAGACGCGGATGAAATATTTTAAAAACAAAGAGTTTTTTTTTCAAAGTCCCCTTACTTTTTTTCAGAGCTACTACAAACGAAAATAATTTCACTACAATCAACTACAATCGAAGTACTATAGGAATCAACAAAAAACAGTTTGATTTTCCATAGACGCGGATGAATTTTTTTTTCAAAATCCCCTAACTTTTTTTAAGAGCTACTACAAACAAAAATAATTTCACTACAATCAACTACAACCGAAGTAATATAGGAATCAACAACAAAAAGTTTGATTTTCCATAGACGCGGATGAAATATTTTAAAATCAAAGAGTTTTTTTTTTCAAAGTCCCCTAACTTTTTTTTGGAGCTACTACAAACGAAAATAATTTCACTACAATCAACTACAACCGAAGTACTATAGGAATCAACAAAAAACAGTTTGATTTTCCATAGACGCGGATGAATTTTTTTTTCAAAATCCCCTAACTTTTTTTAAGAGCTACTACAAACAAAAATAATTTCACTACAATCAACTACAACCGAAGTAATATAGGAATCAACAACAAAAAGTTTGATTTTCCATAGACGCGGATGAAATATTTTAAAATCAAAGAGTTTTTTTTTTCAAAGTCCCCTAACTTTTTTTTGGAGCTACTACAAACGAAAATAATTTCACTACAATCAACTACAACCGAAGTACTATAGGAATCAACAACAAAAAGTTTGATTTTCCATAGACGCGGATGAAATATTTTAAAAACAAAGAGTTTTTTTTTCAAAGTCCCCTAACTTTTTTTCAGAGCTACTACAAACGAAAATAATTTCACTACAATCAACTACAATCGAAGTACTATAGGAATCAACAAAAAACAGTTTGATTTTCCATAGACGCGGATGAATTTTTTTTTCAAAGTCCCCTAACTTTTTTTAAGAGCTACTACAAACAAAAATAATTTCACTACAATCAACTACAACCGAAGTACTATAGGAATCAACAACAAAAAGTTAGATTTTCCATAGACGCGGATGAAATATTTTAAAATCAAAGAGTTTTTTTTTCAAAGTCCCCTAACTTTTTTTTGGAGCTACTACAAACGAAAATAATTTCACTACAATCAACTACAATCGAAGTACTATAGGAATCAACAAAAAACAGTTTGATTTTCCATAGACGCGGATGAATTTTTTTTTCAAAGTCCCCTAACTTTTTTTAAGTGCTACTACAAACAAAAATAATTTCACTACAATCAACTACAACCCAAGTACTATAGGAATCAACAACAAAATGTTTGATTTTCCATAGACGCAGGATGAAATATTTTAAAAACAAAGAGTTTTTTTTTCAAAGTCCCCTTACTTTTTTTCAGAGCTACTACAAACGAAAATAATTTCACTACAATCAACTACAATCGAAGTACTATAGGAATCAACAAAAAACAGTTTGATTTTCCATAGACGCGGATGAATTTTTTTTTCAAAGTCCCCTAACTTTTTTTAAGAGCTACTGCAAACAAAAATAATTTCACTACAATCAACTACAACCGAAGTACTATAGGAATCAACAACAAAAAGTTTGATTTTCCATAGACGCGGATGAAATATTTTAAAAACAAAGAGTTTTTTTTTCAAAGTCCCCTAACTTTTTTTCAGAGCTACTACAAACGAAAATAATTTCACTACAATCAACTACAATCGAAGTACTATAGGAATCAATAAAAAACAGTTTGATTTTCCATAGACGCGGATGAATTTTTTTTTCAAAGTCCCCTAACTTTTTTTAAGAGCTACTACAAACAAAAATAATTTCACTACAATCAACTACAACCGAAGTACTATAGGAATCAACAACAAAAAGTTTGATTTTCCATAGACGCGGATGAAATATTTTAAAAACAGAGTTTTTTTTTCAAAGTCCCCTTACTTTTTTTCAGAGCTACTACAAACGAAAATAATTTCACTACAATCAACTACAACCGAAGTACTATAGGAATCAACAACAAAAAGTTTGATTTTCCATAGACGCGGATGAAATATTTTAAAAACAAAGAGTTTTTTTTTCAAAGTCCCCTAACTTTTTTTCAGAGCTACTACAAACGAAAATAATTTCACTACAATCAACTACAATCGAAGTACTATAGGAATCAACAAAAAACAGTTTGATTTTCCATAGACGCGGATGAATTTTTTTTTCAAAGTCCCCTAACTTTTTTTAAGAGCTACTACAAACAAAAATAATTTCACTACAATCAACTACAACCGAAGTACTATAGGAATCAACAACAAAAATTTTGATTTTCCATAGACGCGGATGAAATATTTTAAAAACAGAGTTTTTTTTTCAAAGTCCCCTTACTTTTTTTCAGAGCTACTACAAACGAAAATAATTTCACTACAATCAACTACAACCGAAGTACTATAGGAATCAACAACAAAAAGTTTGATTTTCCATAGACGCGGATGAAATATTTTAAAAACAAAGAGTTTTTTTTTCAAAGTCCCCTAACTTTTTTTCAGAGCTACTACAAACGAAAATAATTTCACTACAATCAACTACAAACGAAACTCAACGAGAATAAAAAAAAAAAGTTTGATTTTCCGAAGTCGGGTGCCAAGTTCACATAGCTACCGCTTCTTAGGCATGCTGCGTAGGTCGGTGACCAGGTTGAGCTATGGTGGCCCCGAAAAGGCCATAGTTAGACCTGGTTCATTCACCAACGGTCATAATGGTGGCCCTGAGAAGGCCCTATGAAAGAACCTGAGCCTATGAAATAATTTTTGAAACTGTCACGGTTATGAACATAATTTTCATAAAAAATGGGACCATCATGTAGTAACGTTCGTAATAAAAGAGAGAGTGAGAGTCTTCCGCCAATAATATTAAGATCCACCTGCAAAGACTTCAGTTTACTCCGTGTCATGGCGCATGAAACTGTGCCAAAACATCGGCACAGTTTAACTCACGAACCATAGGAAATATCCCGTTTTTAGTGAAAACAGGCATTATGTTTCCTCACCATGTTTTCCTTCACAGTTTGAGCTTCTTCAGCACTTGTAAAACGCACATTTTTCCGAATGTAAATAAAATCCATAATGCATAACCGGAATTCGAACCCACAACCGGTCCGATATCCGATTGATACGGACTCTCTAATCACTTAAGTGTTTCATTTCGAATCAACTCTCTCAACCTCAATTTCAACTTTGACGTGAATTTGGTTAAAAATGAATATAGTAAAAGAGCCGCAGAGTGACAGACTATTTAATCTGGTTACTAAGCGAACGCAGCCGCGGGCGCAAGCTAGTGAAACATAAAAAGGTGTATTCACAGTTTTTGAAACCGTTAAGTAATACTATATTTTATTTTTCCAGAAAAATGAACCAGGAATGAAACCGTTTGTTTGCGAGCTGTATGTGCGCGCGATCACCGCCGGCATGAACGAACTGGAGAGGCTAAAACTCAAGACTGAAAAGGTAAACAAGACCACCCTCTAAGTTCAATGTTCAAACAGTAAAAAAAAATTAATTTGGTAAACGATAGGAGTAGCATATATGCTATTCCAGACTCTAATCTATCTCTGTGCCAAATTTCATCAGATCCGTTCCACCGTTCTGGCGTGACTGAGTAACTTAGAATAGCATATAGGCTACTTTTTATGTAGGTTGGTACCTACATAAAAAGTAGCCTATATGAGCGCGAGCATAGCCGCGTGCGGGAGCTGGTAAGCTATATGTGTATGCATTTGTGTTTACCAACTCATCAGCCATTAATTTTTTTGTATTTATTATTATTATAATTAGCACGGCTACATCACCAATTACACTAATTATTATACATAACATAATAGGACACTACATTAACAATTTGAATTATAAATTGAGATATTAAATATCACAAAATATAATTATATAATATTATTATATAAGTAGTTTGTTCATAGTGATAAGTTTATATTTAGGTATCTAATATAAGTATATTTAGAATAATAATGTTAGATTAATAATGTTAGAATAGTTTGTTTATACATCTACTATTTATTATTTTTTTTTTTATTCATTGGTCTTGTACACGAACCCTACCTCTATAACCACCTATCTCTAGCCTCAAAGGTTTGCTGGAAGAAAACTCTTTTTAGGGTTAAGCTCGCCTTTGTACATGTCCTTTCATTTAGTTTGTTTTTTGTATGTGTTTTCTGTGTACAATAAAGAATAAAGAATAAAGAAAATAGAAAATAATAATTAGATGTCAAGAACATAGGAAGGAATGTCAGAAAAAATAAAATATGGTAATTAAAATATGTTAATATATAAATTAAATTGAAATAGATTAAAATAAGAAATAAAAAATAAAATAAAACAAAGACAAAAACAGCAACAATAATAAAACAACTCTCACACATTAACCTCACAGAAGCTCAAACATTGAGACATGATTGTCTCCCATCCATCAGCAAACATATCACAGTCAGGGCCATGTGATCTCTGTGCTAAGTTAACTAACATTCTTAGTTTTAAAGCCAAACTAAAAAAATACGTTTCCGAAAATATATATGAATAACTTGCCCGTATTGCATTTAAACCTATCGAAACACTTTCACAATACTCTTTTCACTAAACATACCAACCCAATAATTATATATAAATATATTTTATTTTTCTCGTTGTCCTGTCTGTTCTGCTACTCATCTATGTTATACTAGTATTCTGCCTTACCTACCCACACACAAATAAAAATGGATCTTGTTTACCACATCTTTTCTGGATCACGGGTTGATGTGTTTATCGTTTATATTTGCTAACTAGGGATCGACTACCCATCAAGTTTATTATTATATTTTTTAAGTACTCTTTTTTTAAGTGAACTGTATTGTTCTTATTGTTGAATAACTGAAACAAGGTAGACCGAAAAGAAGATGGAGGGACATATTTACAAAAAGATGTGGACCGGAATGGATGAGGAAGGCGAGGGAGAGGGTTTTATGGAGGGATTTAGGGGAGGCCTACGCCGTGGAGGCGACTACTGCGGAGGATTTAGACTAGAGAATTGGATAAACAGTGAAATTAATATCAAGAAAATAAATGTAGTTAAATTTGATAAGATATGTTAGTTTAATAAGTAGTAGCTTTTTTATTTTATTTTATTTTACTGTTGAATAAAGTTCTTTAAACCGAATAAACTATTATTCTATTCATTCATTCTATTATATGTAACATGTACGTTTTTCAGGAGGCGGATGCGCGCTCCATGGAGCAGACGCTGGCGGGCTGGTTCGTGCAGCTGGGCTGCGTGCTGGCCAGCAGCGACCGCGTCAAGTGCGAGTGCGCGCTCACCGCCTTCAGCGTGCACCCCTCGCAGCTCATGTACGAGCGGATCAGGGCTGCGCCGCCGCTGCCTCCCATACATCTCGTAACTACTCCTATCCTACTAAATGAATTAATTAATGATTTATTTGCATTAATACAGGTATTGCTAGCTCATAAATTAAAATTAGGTATCACTGTATTTGACTACAAGAAGCCGTGCAAATATTGAACTAGAATTATTATTACATAATAATTCTTAATAATATAATATCAGCTTTTATTCTCTTACACATTCACAATATACATTACAAAAACATCCTATATCTATATTATGTACGTTCAATATTTATAATTTATGTTCCTGAGTGTAAGGACCGCTTGCAGCGGCAAAAGCCTCCTCCGGCTCAGCCTCCTCGATATTACATCTAATACAAAATATAATAATTATAAATGTAAAGGTTCTTGAATTGCGACCACGAACCGGGCGACGCAGTGTTGGAAGGCCCCCCACCCGATAGACCGATGACATTGTAAAGGTTGCGGGAAGTCGGTGAATGGAAAGGCCTCAAGACCGTTCGTCGTGGAACTCTTTGGGGAGGCCTATGTCCAGCAGTGGACTTCTACAGGTTGTTGATGATGATGATGATGAATTATAAATGCGAAAGTTTGAGAGGATGTTTGGATGTTTGTTGTTCAATCACGCCCAAACAGCTGAACGGATTTGGATGAAATTTGGTATAGAGATAGATGATAGTCTGGAATAGCATATAGGCTACTTTTTATGTAGGTACGACGCGAGCGAAGCCGCGGGCGGAAGCTAGTTATATATATGTAAGTTTGTTAGGATCTTTGGATGCCACGCCGTAACGGCTCAACCGATTTTGGTGAAGCATGAAAAGTAGCCTTTATGCTATTCTAGGTAAAGAATTACCTAGAATAGCATAAAGGCTACTTTTTATCGTTATCTAGACCTACCTACCCACGCGTATGAAGCGCGGGCACTAGTAGAGAATAATAAAAATGTTGTAAAAGTGTTTAGTTTTTGTTTTTTTAGGGCAAAAGCTTCTTCTCAGTGCCAATCGGACTCGTTTTTTCAGCTTTTGATATGTTTATTTCATTACAGGATGCAGAACAAGCGTCGGCGGAAGCGACAAACCCCGAATTCGGCAGCTGGGCGTCTGACAGTCGCGGACAGACGAACTTCGTGAAGACATCCGAAACGCTCAACATGAAAGCGCGGCAGAACCAGGCTAACGTTTTGTCTACGGCTATTCTGACTGAGGGCGAAGCGATTGGGCTTAGTCCCGAGCTGTGTCAAGATATAACAGTGTTATTATCTGGGCCTAGAGTGAAGACTCTTTCATGGGATATGGATAGGTAAGAGGCCGCATTTAATGCATTTCTTTTATTTGGGAGAGCACATCGAGATTTTCACGCTCTAAATTGGAGCAGCCCGCCTGGTACCTCCGCCTTACAGAAGATCACAGCCAAATAAAACAACCGGCTGATTTGAAATAGTTTGGGAATTTTTATGATTAAGATTTGATGTTTTTTCGCTAATATGTGTACGTAATATGAATCACCTTATATAAAAACAAATAACGAAAATTCTTTATAATCATAACAAGACTGTCTTTCTCCTCGGTGGCGTAGCGGGCGAGTGCCCGTCTGAGACGCAAGGGGTTCGTTTTCCGCTGCGGGACAAATGCTTACATGATCTGCAAATATATTTTCCGGGTCTGGGCGTTGTGGTACCATGGTACCTGTAGTTTCTGATACCCACGACACAGGGAATCCTAGTGTGGGGCCTATGTATGTGACTGTTGGGTGTTATTTATACTATAAGTTTGACTACGTTTTTTCAGGGAGCTACTCCTCGAAAACTGTCGCGCGTACCTAGAGCGGACGCACGCCGGCACCAGGGCTGTGACCACAGAGCTAAAGTACCTCAATCTGAACCCCGCCGACTTCCAGTACCTGCCGGAAGAAGACGAGGACGAGACTAATATCTACTACGGGATTGAGAAAGGTTAGATTTCTTGCTGCGGCTAAAGCAAAAGAATATTTAATACTTATAAGATAAATATTTAACACCCAGACACAGAACAAACATCTGTGTTAATCACGCAAATGTTTGTCTAGTGCGGGAATCGAACCCGCGACCTCTATCGCAGAAGGCAGAGTTACTACCAACTGAATATTTTTCATCATCATCATCAGCCTGTAGAAGTCCACTGCTGGACATAGGCCTCCCCCAAAGAGTTCCATGACGAACGGTCTTGAGCCTTCTCCATCCACTGACTTCCCGCAAACTTGAATATTTTTATTTTTCTATAATTCTGACATCGGTACTTGTTCCCTAAAGGTTATGAGCATCTAGTCGAGTTCCAAGAACCGGAAGACATATGGGAAGAAGCGTACGAAAACATCGAAAAGGCGGAATCTTCTTACAGCAGTGACGGATTCGACTTCATACAACCGCAGCGTAGGAGGAAAACCAAAAAAGCGCCCACAAACACTGAAGAAGACGATCCTCTCAGCCTTGCGACTGAAACTAAACGGAAGGAGAAGAAGGAACGGCCGCACAGCAAAGAAAGAAGTAAAGAGAAGAAGAAAGCACAAGGGGATCCTCTCGAAATCAACATCGGAAACCAAGTAATGGAAAAACCTAAGAGAGTACGCAAGAAGAAAGCGCCCGAACCAGCTGATGACTCGTTGTCTAATCTCGTCGGCCTCAAAGTGGGCAAATCTAACAAGCAAGTAACTAAGATACATACAGACAGTGACGCGGAGAGCCACCGATCATCAATACGGTCAATGAACTCCGAAGATAATGTATTATATGACGGAATACACTATATGGATGATGTAAAATCTCCAAGAAGCTCGCATAGCTCTGAGGGTATGCAGAATAACGAGTTCCCAATGATCAATGGGCCAATAGGAATGACTCAATCAAAGACTGTTTTCAACAGACCATTTAGACCGCCGAGTGTAAGCGGCATACGCATTCCCTCACCGTCACCGTCGCAGTCGCCGTCGGACCATTCCAGAAACAACTCCCCTACATACATCTCTGAAGAAGTAAAGAGCAGCATCACCAAACTGCTAGAGTTCCGACGGCAAAGGGCTTTAGAAGCCGAAACTAAGAAGCCAAGAACGATAATGCGATCAGACGGGGCAATAGCAATGGATAAAATCAATATAAGCCCGAAGGGTGTAGCCATTCCGGAAATACCAAAATCGTACATCAGCAAGCAAAACGATAATATGACGACGATGCTCAAACAAAAAGTGGACAATATCCTGAACCACAGAAATCCGAATGCAATTCCCAGCCCGGTCATACAATACGCCAGAAAAACAAGTCCTGATAAAAGAAGTCAGTCCTATGGTACTCGATACAATAACAGCCAAGCAGACCGAATGAAACCAGCTGATCGATGTTTCAGCACACCTCCATTATCAGACCGATTTTTGGATTCTGTAAACTTGATCTCGATTTACGACAAAGACGAGCCAACTCACTCGCGATATACTGACGACATGTCATCTCCCTACTCGGACGTTTCCCAAGACCGACGCTCAAGCCCTGATATGGCACATTTAAACTACAAAGATTATCTTCACGAGTTTTCGCTGAGCAGCTACAATGAGCACATGGAAAAGAGAAATGCTGGTAAGAAAGTCATGAGGCCCATCAGCAGGGTAACCCCTGTAGTTCCAAACTTCAAGTCTGAACACAAAACTCCGCAAAGTGCCAAACAAATGCAGCAAAAGAAGCCGGATTGTTCTCTAAACACTTTCTCTCGACTGTCTTACTATAAAAACAAACAGACAGACATGAGGAAGTCCCAAGATATGCCTCAAGAGACTCAGCCACAAACAGTTGGCTCGAAACTGGATGGATTTATCATGAACCACTTGCGTCAATCTCATATCGCTGCTAAACATCAGGCGAGTCCATCAAATGATCCCCAAGGTCATATGAATAAATTCGAGAGACCGCAACCGAGTGTTAGAGAACACCCATTGCTCGCGAATATACTGCAAATCAATTCGTCTAAACCGCAAATTCAACAAAAACCTGCAACGCCGCCAAAAACGGAACTATCTGAAAAGGATCACAATGATTTGATTCTATTATTGCGACAACAGAGTTCGCTGCATAAGCCACATACCTTACCTGCGGCTTGCTCTAAGACCGTTACCAATAGCACATTGAATTCGCCTATGACATCGGGTTCGAAGGGGATTACCTCTGGCACTGATTCGAATGCTGTCATCGCTTCTTTGAACCTCGATACGAGCCCTCAAATCGGCAAAGCCAACGAAGTACCCAAGAAAGTAAATGAAGGCAAAATTATCAATATTTTGTCCACTTCCATTATAAAGTCAGCAAATCAAAAATGCCCTAAACCTCAATCTTCGAGTATAAAGAAACCCACCCAAGGAAGACTTAAAAAGACTGAAGCTAGACTAAAAAAAGCCGCAGCTAAGCCTGAGCCACGCAAAGACCCAGAAGAATGGGAAAATGTAATGAACGCCATTTTGAAACAAAAGACGCCGTGTAGAGGACCGAACGCGCTTGACATGGCACTGAATAAAAGCTCGTTTGAAAAAGCATTTGAAGACAGCTTACGAAATCCAACAACCCTCTTCACGGAACCCAGCCCCTGTTTGGAAGAAAGTATCACACCCAGTTCTGAGTTTGATAACGAAACATTTACGAATATAACCAATTCAATTGCGGGCTCTTCTTCAACCAGTCAAACAACATCAAAAACGGTGGCGACAACTCAGCCGATTCTAAAAATTCCAAAACGTCAGCTCAACAAGAATTCTAAAACGAAAAATTTTGCAAAACCTCCTACGGTTAAACCTCCTACGGTTGCGACTTTGTTGAAACAATACAACATTGAAGGCAAAACCATTGAAAAGTTGATGCAACACAATCAAATTGAAATTACAAAATTTAATTCAAGTGTTACTCAGATTAGAATTCCCGAAATACCACAAAAACATAGCGTTATTGAAAAACCTGGAAAGGCTGTACCACAGCGTCATGTCGAAATGCCTGAAATGAGTTCATTGCAACAACAGAGTAACCGTAAAATGTTTAAAAAGACAGTGAAGGATAGTAACCTTGAATTTTCTGAGAAACTTTTAAAACAAACTATAGGTGAAGTACCTAAAAAAGAAATCAAACAAGCTGTTGATCTTCAAATGAAACCATCAAATTACGTAGGACAAAGGCAAGATGATCCTTTTATATCGGGAATACTTAACTCCGATTATGATCTTTTGGACGAATTGATGGATGACGATTTACGGAAAGAAATAGGTGAGCTTTCTTCCGACGAAGATAGCTACACCGCAGTGGCACGAAACTTCTTGAAGCAAACCAATGATGAAACCAATGAAAAAAATGTTGCTGCTGTGTATAACCCTGCACGGAATGATAGTGCGTCTAAAGCGCCCCTTGTAGTTGGTGCGGTAAATGCGCGCCCGGGATCAAAACACAACGAGAAGCCTCAGTCATTTTCCCAAAAACCTATCCAACAACCGCAAATCAATAAACAAACGGTACCCGCGAAAATGACTCCAGCAAAGTCTACTCAGAGTAAACTGGCTATGTACTTGAATGCCAACGTAAGAAACGTTACTACACACGTAGTGACCGAACCCACTCAAGCTTATAATAATGCTAGCTTGTTACGCAGCAATCAAATAACGGTTGAACCAAACATATACATAAAAGCCGTGCCTCGCCCGGCCCCTGCACATAACGTGATGATAATTCCTTCAGACCTGGTGTACGAAGGCTACCTGTCAGTCCAAACTCCGATGCAAACCGTGCCTAACATAGCACCTAACGCGTATATAGCCGTAAATAATACGCCCAGTATAAACGTGTTCCAGGCTACCCAATACGTCGCGCCTGTCTTAAGCCCACTTATTATAACTCCCGCCAACATCCCCCCTAGTGTGGCAGCACCCGTTTTGAATAACTTACCTTGCGATACTACTGTGCAACCAAAACCAGTTACAAAAGTTAGCCATTTACACCAACCATCTCATCGAGCAACTGCTCAAGGCAATAATATTCTTGTGGATGCTAAAAACATTGAAGCTAAAGCTGCAAACAGCGTACCGTTGAACGAAGGTGTACCGCAAAAACTGGAATCTAAAACACCTGCCGATGAAAACGTAGGTAAAAGCGGTGAAAGAAAAGTTTTAAAAGAAGTTCAAGAAAAACACGCAGATGAAAAGATTGACTGTAAAAGAAGAAGCGACAAAGTAGATAAAGATTTAAAAACGCAAGCTGACCAGGAAAGAGTTAAAAAGAAACGGTTGGCTATACTAAATAGAAAAATAAGTTATTTCTGTGGAGTTAAGACGATTGCACTCGGGTTTTCGCCTTTGCAGCCCTCGGCGCAGAAAGAAGTTGATGCTGCGGGTACAAACGATAGTAAAGAAGGTCTGAATTCATCAAACCAGAATAATTTACGAGAACTTTGCGATGAAATGGATACAAATGATAGTAAAGATGTTCTGAATTTATCAAACCAGAACAATATGCAAGAACTCAGTGATGAAATAAAAAGTCCGGCTACACCTGACAGCTATAAAGAAAATAAAAACGAACCTATACAGGTTCGACGTATTCTTCTACGGTCGTCAAATAAATTGAGGAGTCAAATATGTTGGCCTGCAAAGTCTACAAAACCATCTCTTGATAATAAACTAGGATCGCCGTCAGTTTGTTTAGATACTCCCAATGAAACTCACAGTGAGAATGACCTGAGTGACATAAAAACACAAAATATACCGAAACGTGTATCGAAGAGAATTCGAAATAAATCTGTCGCTACACCCAAAGATGCTAAAGACAATGAAACAAGGGTTCTCAATAAGAAAAACACCGGACTTCCTAAGGTGCGTAAGAGGAACGTTCATAAAGTTTCGAACAAAGTTAAATGTCCAAAACATGACATCGATACTGATCAATTCTTCGATATTGAAGCCGAACTTTTAGGTTCAACAATACCAAAAATGATACCAATCAGTCGTGATCCTCCTGAGATCAGTCTGCATAATACTTCAGGACAAGAAGTAAAAGATTCATTGATAACTGACGAGAGAGAAGTCGAATCTCTACCAATTCAGGAAGACCAACTCCAGCAAGGTAAAATTCTATCAGTAAATACTACGAAATCTATGGAACAGGAAAAAGCATTGAAAGCAAAGAATGAGCCTACTGCTGTTCCTGCAATTGATATCAATGTCACAAGTAATACAGAAGGAACAGATGTAATTAATGACGATGTTTCTAAAACAAACGATCCTATTATTAGTACTTCAGCCGAAGCTAAAGTTGAAGGAAATGAAACAAAAGAGCCCGTCAAACAAAATAATGAAGAAGATATAGTTGACAAAGGTGAAGCAAAAGTGACTATAGATGAAAAAGATAAAAATATAAATGTCATTACTGTGAAAGAAACCATCCCTATAGATATTCAGTGTATTACTGAATTAGTTCAGTCTGATAAAATACAAACCAAAGACTATGTGAATACTTTAAATCAAGTTGATATCATTTCAATAGAATTACCACCGAAAGCATTAGTCAATACAACACCGCCACCTCCTATACATCCCACTGTTGCCAACATGACCAAAAATGAAATAGAACAGCCCTTGCGTGAAATCATCAAAGACATTAAAAAAAAATCTGCGAGAGTCTCAATCGATAAAAATAATGTTTGTCAAATAAATAAAATGGTTGTAAACTTGAACTTGAATGAAAGCCACAAAGTCGTTGCACCTCAATCCCAAGTCGCAGCCAGTATTTTGAATGACGATGATGATGATATTCAAATAGTTGGAGACATTCCATGTTCAAAAGATACTATTCATAAAGAAACAAAAAAGCTTCCAATTTATTCATCGACAAGCGGTATTGTCATCGAAAATATTATAACAAATGCTGATCACACTGATCCACTAAAGAAAACAGTTCGTATAAAACTAGGAAATGGCAAATCATTCAAAGGTACAATAAGTGGGTCTGTTGATGTTAATGCATTAATAGAAGATACAACAATTAAGTCGCTGTTAATGAGTCACTTGGAGAAACCGGGAAAGTTATACTCTATAAAATTGAATGTCAACAAGGATGTATCTAATGGTAATAAAATATTATCTACTCAAAATACACATGGAACAAAACCGCGGCAACCTATGGAGACGGTTAGTTTGCTTAGTGACGACGAAGAGGAAAACTTACCCCAAGTATTTGAAACAGAGTATGGCAAACATAAAATAAATTCAATAAACAACGATATTTTTGAGAAACACCAAAAAAAATTCAAGCTAGGATCATTCGTGCCTGTGAAAAAACTTTCGTTGGACGAAGAAAATGCTATCAAACGCTGTTCCAAAAAGAAACAAACTTTGCAAGAATGTGTTATCCCTGATGACGCAGAAACTATAAATCATGAAAACTCGCCTAGTATTGCATGTCAGAAACAAAAAGTTGATACCAAAATGTTTGCAGCGATTCCTTCTAAATACGTCCAAGGCATCTTTAATGATATCAAGAGTATATTAGATCCAGTAGATAAAGAACCGATAGAAGAATCAATTGTACTTATTGACGACTCCTCTAATGACAGTGTGGAAATTAAGAACAAGGATGAGCCAAAAGAAAAAATTGATGCATTAAAACATATGCTGTTAAAGGATCTGGGAGTAGTGGATAATTTATTCCCAGCAAAAAGCGAATCTACGGAAGATGTCCAGGTAACTTGGGCTTCGGAAGCAATAGATTTGACGGATGATCCGGTGATGGAACCTTTAGTCGATAAAGCACATGCCGACGTTAAGCCAGACTACCGAGAAATGATAAATCGAAAATGTTTTGTGAAACTTGTTCGATGTGATGACAAGCTAAACCAACCAAAGTGTCGGCCTGTTCAAGTAGAAGACGATAATTCTGAAGAAAACTGTGATATTATGCCAGAACCAGTGTCTCGCTCTGACTCATTTTCGGTTTTAGAAGAGATTTCTATTGATGACCAAAATGAAAAGACAGAATATAAACTTGGTAGAAGCTCTCCCGTGATGGAGATATACAATTTGATTGCTTCATTGAAGAGTGAATTTCTAACAAATCGGAATATTCAAGACTTGTCTCTTTGGAACTGTGATACAGAATGGATGACCACCAAGAAAGTCGAATATATTATGCATTGTTCAAAGGATTTGGCAACAGAATGTCGTAATATTGTGGTGTCCAAATCGCATGAAGTGCCAAAATTGGCAACATTGGTTTTGTCGTATGTCCAAAGAGAAGATTTAATAAGTAGATACAACTTTTTGACGAGATTTCCTATATCTCCTATTTCTCTGAAAAGAAAAGCAAGACCTGCCTCATCACCCATTATTAAAATATCGAAATTGGATACTCGAGTAGATGAAACTTCGTCAAGTAATGGCTGTAACAGCTCGTCAACATTTAATCAGTCAGTCACTGATGCTTTGAATGTAACAATAGAAGGCAAAAATGATGACCATATCGTTATATCAGCTGTTGGAACCGAAAACGAACTGAAAAATGAAGAGATAATAATGGTTAATGACCATGATATTACCCCAGATTTGTCGGATACCGATGTGACAAATATGACAGTTTCAGACTGTTATGATATTGACGATATGGAGCTGATTCAAAAAGAAATGCAACTTGAAGATAATCAAGATGTAGAACTTCATACCGGAGGAAACACTCTGCTGCGTAAAATATTGAATAATGAAAAAGTTTTCACGGTATTTCAAGGTGACGAAGATTCTTTATTATCGGATGCTGAGACTGAAACTCAAAAAGAAACATCAAAGGAAACTTTTGCTGAACTTTCATTTGACATTGCTGATGACATACCCATCGATTGTTCTGATGTTGACTTTAGATTGAAGCAAATTGAGGCTCATCATTACTTACAAGTTTCAACGAAGCCTTATCATTGCCATACCAATCTGGCTCTTGATCACATAATATATGATAGTAACATTAGAGAGACAGCAATTTCCCAAAATAACGGAACGGTTGAACCTGATAACGCTGATGATCATGAAATATCCGATGGCGCGTTGAATGTGACCGGAGATCAAATCATGCCGAAAGCCCATAAGACCTCGTTAGATGAAGTTGCTACAGAACTACATGACGATGAAAATGCTGAGAGTAGTATCGACTGCAACGTGACCAAAAATATTCAAGAGGAAATTAAAGATAGTGAAGCTTTATCCGTTGCTGTAACAGAGGAAATTACCGGAGAAGCGTTTGATTTAAAAAATAATAATGAAACAACTCATCCGTTACCTATAGGAAACATTTCCGAATGTGAAAGAGGTGCAGGTGATGTTTTGTGCGAGCCTAAAACCGTTGGCCAAGTTATTAAAGAAAACGCAGCTTTATCCGTTGCTGTAATAGGGGAAATTGCAGAAGAAGTCAATGATTTAAAAAATAATAATGGTACAGTTCATCGGTTACCGATAGGAAAAATTGCAGAATGTGAAGGAGATGCAGGAAGTATTTTGTGCGAGCCTAAAACTGTTATCGAAGATACAACAGTTTTATCCGTTGCTGTAAAAGGCAAAATTGCCGGAGAAGTGTTAGATGTAAAAAATGATAGTGAAAAAGTTCACTCGGAAATACCGATAGCAAAAATTGCGAAATCTGAAGATGCAGGTAATATTTTGTGCGAGACTAAAATTGTCCAAGACATCTCAGATGACAGTATCCAAGTCGAAAATCATCCAATGAACCAAAGCGATTATGTTATTACTTCTTCATCATATTGTGAAAAAAATAATTTGGAAGCGACCACAGAGATCCTGATTAGCAATGATCCTGTCGAAACAAACATGCCTGTCAAAATGATTGGCAAGCATGATTATGAAAACATTGATTTACAAATCAACGATAAATTGTCCATTCCAGAATACTTAAATCAAGAATCGAATTTTATTGAACGTGTTGTTATGACGGAAGAAAAAGTTTGCTTTGATAGCATTGTAACAAAGTTAGAAAATGAAAATTCCACACATGAGTTGAAGCAATCGGTTGAAAATACTATTACTAAACAAGAAGCAATTCCAAAAATTTGTGCTACTCACTTACCAGAAACAAATGATAAAATTGTTGATGCCTTAAACAAAATTTTCGGTGAATCAAATTCCATAGATGAGATGGTTATCACTAAAAATGCTGAGGACAATGCTTTGAGCTTATCAAATGGTCAAAACATATGTTCTAACAGTAACATCGTTCAAAAATGTAGTTTTGATGAAGGATTATCTGCTGTGCGTACAAAAAATTCGGATTCTGTCACGAAGCTAGACAACTATAATAAAAATGATGTAGCTGATTTTCCTCAAACCACTGATGAAATCGTTGATGCTCTAAAGAAAATATTCGGAGAACCTGAAGTAGATATGGATTCATTGGATGTGAGTGAAGTTGTTATTACTGAAAATCCGAATGGCGAGGACTTAGCTCTCAATGCTACTAGTGAACACCATGATGATGCAATAAATGTTTCTTTGCGAGAAGGACTATCACTAATGGAGGTTTCTGACGGCAAAACCGTGGTGGAAGGCATTGTAGAAATGCATAGTGATGAAATAATCGATGATATCACTTTTCCTACCTTAACTGCTAACACACGCGATGTTAAAGAAATACAAGGAGATAACGCCCTAGAAAATAGGATTGTGGCAGATTCCGGTACTAGCAAAGTTGCACCAAGTGATGAAAATGTGCTAAGTATTATTGACCAATATATCGAATCGAATGGAAAAGAAGAAGTAAAAGGTATTGAATATAATGGCCCAGTTATCGGAAAACGCTATGTGTTTTCAGTAATAAAAGAAATATCTGACATCAATGAGCAAGACAGTCGATTCAATGAACCTAAAGATGATGCAAATGATTTAGATCACGATGAAAAAATCGAACACATGAAACTAATTATTCCTAAACGCACCTATGAGAAAAGCTTGTTGGTCAAAAGGTCTTCCAGGAATATGAAACGCAAAAAGGATATGTCAGACATTAAAACTAATGAGAAGAAATACAGAAAGGGTAAAAACATAGATTATCCCAAAACAACAGCATCAGCAATTTCCGAGTTAGCTTATGCTAAGGAATATAAACGTATAATAGACTATTGTAGCACAGTCAAATTCTCTTACGCACGACCATTTCATATAGATTGTATAGACGTCTGTGATATGCTTAAATCTTGGCCCATCAACAAGTGTCATGCCGCTGCTGAAAATGATTCGAACAATGCTGAACATCTATTGTATGGAGACACTGAAGATACTGAAAATGCTACGAGAAAAGAGCTAAAAGATCCTTTGAAGCAAACATTGAATGAAGAAATAGTAAACGGGGAATTCATAAATGATTATAAACCCATTGATATCAATGAAACAAATTTCAATAAGGGTTTTGGTGAGAGGTCCGGCAGAGTCATACCAAAAATAGGAACTGGAAATACAAAAATGTCGGCTGCGACTCTGTCGGACGTAAAACAATATCAGCCGTTTTCTATGTCCGAAGTAAAAAAAGCATATCCAAGTATTGCTCACGAATTAGATACCCAGAAGGTTAAGTTATCACTTTCTACCAACCTCATCAAATTAAAGGAAAAGATAAGATCGTTTTTCGATAAGACAGCGGTCGAATTGGACTACGAGTGGTTACAAGACAAAAAGTATACATCCGATGATCGTCACCTCGCAAAATTTCCATTTGGTCTGACGAGTTGTGAATTTTTTGAAGTTCCTCACATAGAAACTGTCGTAAATGTGGTGCAAGTCGGGCAGTTGCCGGTTACAACAGCGGCACAAAACCTCGTGACTTGTGATCCAAGAGTGACCCACGTGTCTGACGCTAGTCCTTCTCAATGTTCAGACAACAGCCCAGGCGCAGATACTCAAGCCACTGTGAAAACAGAATATACAGAACTCACCACCGCAAATATAACTTTGCCTTTAGTGCAAGAGTATGCCCAGAATAGGCACCAATCACCGCCATCTCACGAACAAAATTCACCTGGAAGTGACGATGACTTGAATGCGTCGACACAGACGCTGTCCATAGTGAAAATTGAGCTGATGGAAGAAGAAACGTCACAAGAAAAGCTGGATAATGGTATTTATGAAAATGATTTTTCACCATTGCCAAATAATAACGTTGAGTACTCTTTCGAAGATACATCAAACACTTTGCTCAATACATCTGTGAATTTGGATAATACTTTGTCAAACACAGACTATAAATCAAACAATATGTTTAATACACCCACCAGCATGGATCATAATTTTACCAATATTTTCAATAGTGCTGACAGCATGGACAATACGTATACAAATATGGACAGCACGCCTTCGAGCACGAAAAGTACTTACACTAACATGAATAATGCATCTACCAACATGTATAGTACATCTCCTAATATGGGCAGTTCATCAACTGAGATGGACAGCACTTCTAATATAGACGATACTTCACCCAATATGGACAATACCAATGTGAATAATGCTGCTATGAATATTGATAGTGCTTCTACCAACATAGATAACTCTTACACCAGTATTTATAATCCCATACGTAGAAATTCCAACGATATGATCAAAACTAGCGTTGGTAACACTGCCTCTAATATGAATGATTCACCTACAAATTTAGAAAATAGGCCTATCGACATGAATCCTACGCATAACCTGGAAAATTCAAATATGGAGAATACAGATTATGATTATTCTTACGAAAACATTGAAGATTATGCTACAAATATTGGAAATAATAATAATGCTGATAACTATACAGATGTAGATAATTATTCTTCTGAAAATTATCCTTCAAACGTTGATGAATTCGCTTCAAATGTAGATAATTATTCAACAAATGATGAAAATTATGCATCAAACGTTGAAAATTATGCCACAAACATGGAAAACTATTCTACTAACGTTGAAAATTATACAGATAATATCGATAACACAAATTCGAATACTGATATTAATTTGACAAATATTGATAATACCACAGCTAATATGTTAGAAGAGCCACAAGACCTTTCCATGACTAATTCGTCACAAGAAACAAAAATATGCAACAAGTTTGATAATAATGGAACTTCCAAAATTAATCAAATAGAGCATGCCATGAACGCGGCTGGTATTTCTTCAGAATCGGTAATAACTTCAGGTGCTGATGAATTAGCCAATTTGATAAATCAGAGCGCCCAAGCATCGACAAGCAGTTATTCAAAATCGTCACCTATCAATATCATGACATTACAACAAGCCTTGGCTCAAGTGTTGCCTCCGCCGCTCAATCAAACTAGCACACAAGCCGCAACTGTAAATCAGATGCCTAATACTCCCGTTCCACAGCAAGTATTACACATCGTGCAAGGAAACAATCCTCAGACAGTCATAAATAAGCCAAACGGGACTCATCTACTCCATATAGTACAAAATAAAAGCAACCCAGCGGCCAATGGTTTGTCTCTAGTTGACGCTGGCTTGCAACAAGGAGGGAATCAGCTAATCCACATTGTGAATAACGGAAATCAAAACAATGCTCAGTTCCTAAAAAGAGTTAATCTATTGACCAATCTTACTAATGCTCAAGGATCTAATGAGCAAAAGATGATCCAGTTCGTATGCAAGTCTGCTGATGGAAAATCTATACAACTGAATGCTGGTCATCAGCGTAGTATGGTATTGCGATTGCATCCTACCGCAGTCCCAACTGCGCCTAAACCAACCGAGCCTCAAGATCTAAGTGCATCTACTAGTGCTACAAATTCTGCAAACAACCCGGACCCTTCTCAAGAAATTAAATCTCGATCGGTGTACGAAGAGAATTACGCACAATTTATACAAAACGCTGGCCCCACACCAGGCTCCTCCACTACCGCGTGTCAAGAAAAAGCCACAAGTTTGCCTAAATTCAATCAAGTGTTTGGGAAACAATCTTATCAAGAGAATCAGAATGAAATTAACGACAACGGCTTACAAGAAAACTCTGATTGTCGACCGGAAGAAAATACTAGTCGTGTTGAACAGAATCCAGAAGTAAATAACCCTCCACTGTTGGTAAGAAGTACACCACCGGAGACGACGCAATCCCAGCCTAGTCCGATCCCACGGATGAAACAAACAATATCTCCAATGAATATACACACAACCATGCACGGAGGTGTTATCTACACCCGTCAAATTCCTGTAAACATCGGCGGAGGACAAACGATAAATCTGATTACCGTCCCTAGCACAGAACTTGTTGACGATTCGCCCCAAAAGCAGCAGACGGACAGCTCTTTCGCGAACCAAGAAGGGGAACAATCTTCTATTATCAAATTGGTGCCCCATCATACTACGAAAAACCCCAATACGTCAGAAGAAAGTAACACTCAGCCTAGCACGTCAAACGAGGCAAACCATACCCCTCAACTTCAACCGCCACCAATGTTGACCCAGATGCGAATTAAACTGCCTATGCTCAGCAAAGGACCCCACATAGTGCCCGGGACAAGGCTAGTAAGACCTTCGTTCTTTCAAATACAAAGAAATGTTATAGCTGGGACAAATCAGCCTATTTACCAACAGTTGGTTTTAACAACGGCCCCTTCGCTCGGGCAAGCTATCAGATTACCATCTCAGCAAGCTCAGTCACCTCAGGCTCAGCCAATACTAGTTCAGACCTCCCAGCATGCACAATCATCACCGCATATTCCAGTTCAGCAAGTGCAACATGCTCCATCTTCTCAACATCTGTCGGCTCAAACTCATTCAACGCCACCAACACCACAACCGCAATCGGTGTCGGAACTGACAAAACCGGACACCGAACCAGACTCCGAGCTAAGCACTCTAACCTTAGAACAACTTAGAGAGTTTGATATGGTGCTAGAGCAAGTTAAAGAGAGAAGCGTCCACCCAACCCCATCGACGACTCCAGTTACAAAACCGACACCTGCCGATTCGACAGACGGTGCGGCTATAGCGACTGCTTCTGTATCTGAAGCTACCAAGCAAGTGCTTTATTCTGTCGATAATAGCCAACCCACAAACATCGTAAGCTACGTGAACAGAAAGTCGACAGTTACACCGGCTACGACGTCGTTTGTAAGGTCTCCGGATTCCTCAGGTATTGTTGACACACCGTCATCCTCGACTCAAGTTCATATAACTCATACTGTTACGTCTAAATCGTCAACGGCAGAGGGAGGATCTGCCATCGTGTCTCATCCTAAAAAGAAGAAAAAGAAAAAGTCCTCATCCAGCTCCAGTGCTTTAGCCTCGTTAGGCTCACCTTCGAAAACGAATACGCTGAAACCTCAAGAAGACGAACAAACTACTCAAAGAATTCTTTACATTTTGGCGGAATATAAAGAGCAAGTCGAAAACTCACCGGATAAGAACAAACCTGCGCCTCGTAGAAGGAACCAGTTTCCTCCTACCATAGGCGGTTCGAAACGCAAAAGAAGTCACTGTAGTTCGCGCGCAACATGCAGACGCGAAGGTGTGGATATGAGTCCAATGCACGGAGAACAAGGGGAACTTGGAGACGACAGCCTAATAACTTTGGGTTCAGAAGACAGCAGCTGCGGCACTACGTTTAGCGAATGCACCGATTGCCAGGAGAGCCATTCTCCTGAAGACACCACAAAGGTCGTAAGAAGTCTGACGTTCGAGCAGGAAACAACTACACAGATAACGCAGTCGATGCCCCCGCGAAATGTCATCGTCGGCGACAGGCAGACAATAACAGTAGCGAGAACAACTACAGCCACAACAGCCAAGCCCACGACAACCGTCCTCATGCCTGCCAATTATCTACTTCCAGTATCGATGCTCAAAGGAGGCCAGCAGATAGCTATAATGACGAATCGTGGGCCGAAGATTTTAGTCGGCGCTGGAGATAATAACGCTGGAGCGTTACTGTTTCAACGTTTGATCGGGCCGGGGCTGAAGCCTGTATTGACCAGGCCAGGGGTGCGTCATATTAGATTACCGACCACTGCTTTGCATAATCTGCAAGCCTTCAACATACAGACGACACCTGTGACACAAGCCCAGCCGCCTGATAGTACAGCTCCACAAGCTCCGACACCGACTCCACCTGATCTAGTCGACACACGCGCTATGTCTTCTCCGTGGCAAGACAGAGAGGCCCAAGACAAACCGGACCGAGGACCTAGTCCAGACTGCACAGAACCGTGGAACCTGCCCTCGTCGAGTATCGCTGATGACTACGGCTATGAAGAAATCGTACGGACCGACAACATGGAGAGAACTGTTCTGGTGAGTTGACTCTTTTGCTTTTGTGATGTTTTTATTTGAAGCTATTGGTATTTGGATCTATCTATAGGTAACAAATACGATGTGAAATTAACAGCATTTAATCTACAGGCGATGCTGTTTATCTCTACATATAATTCTTCTCAAATGTGTGTGGGGATTATTTCTGAAATTGGATCTATTTATTTACAGAAACACCAATAGTTTCAAAAAGGTTGGCCAGCATTTTCACGTCTTTTCTCGGTTTATGACTGATGATTATTTTTATGTCCAGTTTTGTGTTTGAAATGCTTTCCAACCAGCAGTGTGCCTAGATCCGTGTATGACGCACATTTTGCAACTTCAGGATGCGATCCCAGATCGGTACAGTCCAGATATGGAGGCGCAACGGATTTTTGATAAGATGTTCGACGTCGACTCCAAAAAGTCGATGTACGATTCCTCGCGATGCGGTTACGATATTGACACGTCAGACGGTGACGACAAGCCCTACCCGCAGGTGACCGTCGTAGCTGACGCAGACCCCTGGTCAACTAGCGTTGAAAAGCCTCTTTCGTAGATTTGCACGCCTCGATTTATTTTGTCTGCTCTGTCTATATTTCGATGCTGGTTTGCCGATGTTAATAATTTAGACGCGATTCCTCTTGAAAGTAACTTATGCCAAAATATAAATCAATGTTCCCTGTTTATTTTTCTATGAATACACTGAGGATTCAGACTTTATTGCGATCACGATAAAGTTCTTACCAGGGCTCAGTGAGCGAGGCTTGCCTTACGATTTTGCCTCAGAAACCAGCAGACTAATGCTTGCTTGCTTTACAATGTTTGTGAAACTGGTAAGTTTGTCGTGCTTCTTCTTTATTGTCATTGGCGCGTCGGCATTCGTACTAGAGACAGAAGATACTGGCGAGGATTTGCGTAAACTGGGTTCACAGAACATGACATGGACTGAACAGGTCATCGACGTAATCGACGTTATAGAATCATCTATTACTATCATAAGTGTAACGTTGTGTGAGTTCGCTTTACGCAAATCTACGCTCTCGTTGATGTACTGATTGATTCTTGCTCCCCTTTAATTTCGAATGTTTCGTATAATTTCTATAGTCATTCTTGTATTAGGTAGGCTTATCGGAAAGTTCTAATAGACATGTATTACTTTTTTCTGCATGATGAATTATTGGATTCGTCCTTTCTCATTGTCAAGTCTGGATCCCTCATTCTATCGTGCATGTCCCTTTCATTCAAAAACCCATTTCTAACATCATTAGTTGTTGTTTACAAAGAAATCTCAATGTCGTAGTTAAAATGTATTTTAACGTGACTTATAAAGCGTTAAATTGTCCATTTAGCTTGAGCGATGCTGTCATTGTAAAACCATATTGAACCATATTGACATAATTATTCATCGTAGGAAATAATAGGCTTTGTGCTTTAAATGAAAACCAGAATAAATGAAACTGTTTGTAAATTAAACTACTTTTTAAATGTCACCTTGCCGTTACTCATCATTCCTGAAATGATGATTCTTTGAATAAAAAAAAATTGAATAAGCACAAAATAAAATAAATCTAAACTAACATCTATTACACAAATACAATGTGATATTAATACGCTTGATTTGTATAGGTTGTACAACAACGTAAAGACGGAAGGCACCACAGAGTGACACACGTATCGACCGCCGCTCTTAGGCACAAATACGCAATATTGGAACATGAATTACGGTTACAGGTAAACAAAAGAACTCATTTTCATCTAACCGCTTTTGTAAATCCAACCAGCTACGCTAATGAAATAAAACATGCCGCAGTCTGTAGGATATTAACTAAGAAGAAAAACCTTTTATTGTTGCACAGAAATCATTATCAGAAGAATGTGAAGACCTCGGCGTGGACTCTCCGTCAGCATCTGACTTGTTCCCCGAAGCTGACATTCTGTTCGGAGCACCATCACCCGCTCACGAGCAGACTATTGATCAGTGTAATACACGTAAGCATATACTCAACTACACACTCAGGCATATTATAGTAACCTTCACCACTTGTTCTTTTGTGAAACTGTTTCTTTCTTAGTCACTAATTCAATAACCGTGCGATTTGTCGTCTCTAAATGTCCACTGTGAGTTTGATCATACACCTTAAGCTACCTGGGTCCATAACTTAATTTACAATACAATACCTATAATTGAAGCGCTCGTTTAGCCTATACAGCTACCTTCAGCGCGGTCACCAATACATGGGTAGTCACCCATGTATTGGTGACCGCGCTGTATGCTAGTGGAATTAATAGCTAACCGTCCGAGGGCACGTTAAGTCGTTAAGCCACGACAGAGGCGTTAGTGGTAACTGCCTATGATTTTTTCATTGCAGTGCAACATTTCAAGGGCTCTTTATTTCCAGCACCGCCAATCCCGATGCCGCAAACTATACCGCAGCCGGACTTGGACGACCAAATCGCGACCGACCAACTTCTAACCCCCAGTGCATCACGCAACGACGAGCTAGATCTAAATCTCGACCATGTTGGGGAGATTGTCACAGTCGGCGAAGACGGTGTCGCCACCATACCGACTATTAATGCGGAGGAGTTTGCGAGATCCCATCCGAATACCACCTTCCATACGGAGCCGGAGGACGGCGAGGTAATTATAGTGTTTTTATACTACCTGCTCGTCAATGGCATATTATGTGTCATGCAAACCTTTCCTAAAGTAAGTCATTACAGCCCTACGGTCTAGCCGGGTCATAATGTTGTACTGAATTTCATTATTTCCCATGGGACATAATGTGATTTGAATTTGGAATGCAACCCATGTAGTCGTGCTTGATCGAGGTTGGTTTCAAAAATGTTTTGGGTGCAATGAGATTTTATTCTTATTAGGCTGTATGTTAACATTTTCTTTGCACTGCCTACAAATTAAAAAAAAGAAAAACATGAAAACTTTTTACGAAATTCATTTTCACCCGCGCACGAAGAAGGATTTATTCGAATGTCGAACTGACCACTACAGAATAGACTACAAAAAAAGAAAAAAAAGGCGCCAAGCGCTCAAACTGCTGTGCTGTTATCTACACCGAAATTCAGTTTCGATTCAAATAAACTTCTAAAAAATTTCAAGTTACGACGACAGTGATTTTGATTCGACTCCAGAATGCATACAATCTGAAGCCTCTGGTATAGTTGGAAACTTACTTCCAGAAAAATCATTTCTTTCACTTAACAGTCATTGTTTTCAATTGCCTCGCATAAAGTATAAAAAGTAGAGTATGCATCGCGGTCTTAAATGTGTATTTGTCTTGGGCGATCTTGAACCCCTCCTACTCAGGATTCTTGCCTTAACTCCCTCGCTCCGCTCAGGAGTTAACCATAGACTCCCTCGTTCTCGGGGTTCAATATAGCGCCCTAGACATAATACACTACTTTAAGCCCTTGTTGCATAATCTACTATTTTAACCCTATTTCTAGTATATAATTTATAGTTTTGAATGACTGCTGTTTTGTACTTGCCTTTGCTATACCAGAGTCGAAAGGAAGGGTGTGATAAATTACGGGGGATCCTTGTAGTATCCTTGGAATATCCTCGTAGGCGATTATGACTATATACCCTTGGTTTTCTAAGTCACCCTCAATACATTTTAGGTTTCCCAATATTTTTTTTAAGTAATTGACGTGTTTGCAAACAGTTTAACTGAATGAAACTAAGAATTGGTTGAGTATTGACTATGAGTACCAGGGTAAGTCGCAACAAATAACGTAGATAGATAGATAGAAGATAGAAAATGCTTTATTGCACACCATAAAAAGTACAAACATTAACAAAAAAACAATAAAAACTAAACTATGTGATGAACAATGGGCGGCCTTATCGCTTAAGTAGCGATCTCTACCAGACAACCTTTGGATGGAGTGGACTGGATATGATTAAATAGGGGTGATGTACTTATGTATAATAAATTTTGATGATAATGTTGTGCACACAACCTAAAAATTAAATTTTACCTACTAAATATTTTAACTACATATAATATATTAAATAATATGCCTACCATAAAAACAAATTATATATATATATATATACAGTGGTGGTCATCTAATTAGAAACACCTACCTGGGTTTATATTTTTATTGCAAATTCCCTTTCGAACTAATTTTTAACGTATCATTGAGTGTTCATACGTATTAAAATCGATGTATCGGATATTATATTGCATTGTTATACCATTTTAATAACAGAAAACAATGGTTGTTTTTCTAAAACTGAAAGTTATATTAATAACAAAATAAAAAACGAGATACCAACCGGACAACTAATTAGAAACACCAAAAAAATCATTACTTAAATCATTTTTAATTTGAACAAAACCCCAATAGTTTTGAAAAATACTAAAAATACTACATCCTTAGACAATTAGTATTTGGTAGGGTAGCCTTTATTATCAATAACAGCTTTGCAGCGACGCGGCATTGATTCAATCAATTTATAACAAGTTTCTACAGGAATACTTCTCCAAGCGTCTTCAAATGCACTGTTAAGTCCATGAATATTAGTAACGTGTTTCTGCGACAGGTTGGTCTTTATAGTGTGCCACAAATTTTCTATGGGATTTAAATCCGGACTATTGGCAGGCCACTCTAATACTGTCACGGATTGTTCTGTAAGAAACGCTTTAACGCTGCGTGCTGTGTGCTTTGGGTCGTTGTCATGCTGAAGTTACTGGCAAATTTTCCTCGGAATATGGAATCATTGTCTCTTCCAAGATCTTTTTGTATTGATATTGATCCATTTGCCCTTCAATCTTTCTCACGGGACCAATCCCGTACCCTGAGAAACATCCCCACACCATTACATTTCCACCACCGTGCTTAACTGTCTTTTTAGTGTACTTGTTATTCAAAGCCTCGTTTATTGGTCGTCGTACATATCGTTTTCCATCGGAATTAATCAAATTAATTTTAGTTTCATCTGAAAACAAAACTTTTCCATTGATGAATAGTCCAACTGCCATATTTGCGAGCGAATGCTAGACGATTTTCTCTATGTTGCCTGGTTAGTAGTGGTACTTTTCTAGCGATCCTTCCCAACAATTTTCCTTCAACCAACCGTCTACGAACTAGTTTAGTGGACACGTGTCGAGGATCGTCTTCTGAAAATACCTCTTTTCTTATAACATTGGATCCTTTAAAGGGGTCCGCCTTAGCTAATCGAAGCATAAGCCTGTCTTCTTGAACTGTAGTCTTCCTGGGCCGAAGTTTTATGGCACGTTATCTGATGTTCCGTGTAGTTTGCAATGTGCGAGGGCGTTAAATATCATCTTTACGGAACATTCCAAATAATCGGCGATCTTTCTGTAACTCCATTTTTGTTTTAAATGAAAATTCACTATAATTTTTCTCGTTGCTGCATCACAGCTCTTATTTTTACCCATTTTTAATAAAACAACAATAAATAGTAACTTTTCGTAATGAGTTAGAAATGGCGGCAATATTTACAATGTGATTGACAATTGTGAGAACTGTATTTCAGTTTAAAAAATCAAATTTTGAACCAAGTCATACAATGTTTCTAATTAGTTGTCCATTCTGCCAGTCCTAACGATATTGATACTTTTTGTTTCACTGATATTTTTTTTTATTGTCGTCTTGGTTGTCAAATATTATTGCTTGTAATTAAACTAGAGATATTAAAGTACATTGTTATAATAATGTTAGTTTTACTTTATAAAAATGTCAGGTGACTAGGTGTTTCTAATTAGATGACCACCTGTATATATATATATTATACCTATATTAAAATTTGCAATTATATAAACATTGATATATATACGTTATCAACAAAATAAAGAAATAAGCAAATGTCAGCGACAAGAGGACAAATAGTGATCTTTGACCATCGATTTAAAGATCGCAAGCGATTTAGCACGTCTGATAGCGACAGGCAGTGCGTTCCAAAGTCGGACAGCCTAAACCAAAATATGAAACAATTTAGTTTTATGTCAGACCACTCCTGCTTATGTTTATAGGTGCGCGGGGATCGGGGAGCAACGCGCCTGCCGCCTGTTCCCCGTGCAAGCCCAGTTCCCCTCTAACCCGCTAAAACGTGATAAAAAACTGTCTCACATCAATAATTATTATATCTACCACCTGGGGCCTAATGCTACTAATTCAATGGCTTCAAAGGCTTAAGTAAAGTTAATGTTTAATTTCAAATAAATGGTACAATTTCTTGTAACTAAACTATAACGAAATAAAAAATAACCTAAGTCGTTTATCAATGGCAGTCATTGTGACACCAATTGACCAATATAATCAAAGAAACGAAGGTGGCTACAAACGAAACTGAATGATAATGGTGCGATCATTATCATTTTCAAGTTATTGAATTAGTAGAATTGGGGGCCTGGTAGACAGAATAAGTAGGGATCGCGCAATAAAAGAAGCGATAAAGTGTACTTATTTGATGTTTCAGTTAACCCCCTTCACGATCGCGCAAGGCCTCAAAGGTCGCCACATCACATTCCACGCAAACCGGGTGCCGGGAACCGTCGTGATGGCCCCTCAGACCACGGTCATCAGCCAAGCGACTGTCAACTCTAACGAAGCCCACAACACGGTGAAATTTATCGACATAGATAAAATGATCAACTCTCTACCGTGCCCGCAACCCGTTAGCGTTCAATCGGTTCTGGTCAAAGAACCGGGTGTTTCAACTAGGCCGGCGACGAAGGCAGATAATATCAAGGATTCTGGCACATCTGCCCCTAGGACCAGCTCCAAATTTGGCAGTCTGAAAGAGCTTGGTACTCCTAGATCCAGCTCTAAATTTGATAGTTTAAAAGAACCAGGAACCTCTAAATCGGTCTCTAAGTTCGATAGCCTAAAAGACCCAGGTGCTTCCCATCGACCAGGCTCCAAATTCGACAGTTTGAAAGAATCGGGAACCGCTTCTCGTTCGCACTCCAAATACGACATTCTCAAAGACTCCGGGAATTCAGCTCCTAAACCGCTATCGAAGTTCGATAGCCTGCTAACGGATTCGAAGCATCCATCGAAAGCAACGCGTCCGGTGGTCCACTCCACAGCTCACGGGACCCAAGTGATCCGTAGACTTCGATACGATGAAAAGACCAACACGAGAACTAACACCAAGTTCCATTTCGAAGAGCCACGCGGAAGGTCGAGCATCTCCGATGAAGTGAAGAAGAGAAATGACAGAGCTATAGTTGAATCTATGGGAGATAACGCCTCTTCACCAGGTCAGCCCGAATTGTTCTGGGATTCGACGACCACGGAACGCCACGAGCGTAGATTCCACTTCAGCGAGAGCGATAAGGTTACAAAAAGTCCTTTCGACGAGTTGCTGAACGATTCAAGCGCGTACGGACCTCACACTCGACTCGACTCGGTCATCAAAGCGGCGAGACCCGAGCGTGCGTTTGAACGCACCTCGTTCGAAGGCATAAGCGTCAGCGGATCATCAGACGAAAGTCGTCCGCTGCGCACCTACCCGCCGAAACGCGTGCACACGCAAGACACCGAAAGGCACTTCACTCTCAAAACGACTACCACAACCACACACCACCATGAGGTAGATCGTAAAAAGACCTTGCCGAGATGTCAGGAGGGTGAAGGCAGGCGCAGAACTGGCCGCGGTCTCGTGAAGCGAGGCTGCAGTTGTTGCAACGGATCTAGTGCCCCGCCCAAGAAAAGGTCGCGTCCTAAAAAACCAACGCCAGACTTTGCAACAAGCAAAAGTGATAATTTGACATAGAATGAGGTGACATACAATGTGGAGACCAGATTATGACCCCGAAAAGTTATACGAGCTAATTTCAAGAAGAATACCAGAAATGGTAGGTTACGAACTTGATAGCGGAGAAATTGTCAGATGATTTATTTGGTCAGCATTGGCTGATGGTCAAAGATAAGATGTTGTGACGTGTCTTAACTTGGACGGTGTGAATATGCGACAGGAGGCGAATTTGGCGAGAGTGGTGTGGGAGGTACTTGAAACGTATATCACAATCTCACCAGATTATTTGGCGTGTACGTAAACATCCTCATAGGTTGGAGAGTTGTAATATGCGTTGTATCAATTAGTGAAAGATATTCCAAGGAAAAGACATGGCTTTGTGGTCAAAGGTACGTTAGGCTGCTTAGAAATATAATATATTATTGGATTTAAAGAGAAATAGCTAGCGGAGACTCGTCGAAACTTTGGCGCCACTAGCATAATGTTCAATTTTGATTTTAGCTACAAATTTCAGTATAAAACGCTGGGTTTCTTGAGTGAAAGGAGAATTTAAGATTTTTATTTTCAAGTTTCAGTCTTTCCACAATGTCGCGCGCGATTCTGAGCTCTATTTCGATGGAATAAATGTAATTTTAAAGTGATTAAGCAGTGATGTGTGACCATGTCACTGCGAGACTGACTGAGATCTCCATTGACCATAATTCTTGTACATTCGGCGTTTTAAAAAAAACTAATACAGAAAAAATGGCCGTTGTTCTAAAATGACACAGACAATTACACAACAAAGTGTGAGAGAGATAAAATAGGAACTGACGCCATTTATACAGAGTGGTGAGAAGGGGCAGTCAGCTACAGCACAGGTGTAGCTATACGAAAACGTTATTAGGAGGCTCTAACCCGAAACACCACACCACAAATACTAAGTAGTGGTCTTTTTCTCAAAAAAAAATCTTCATGCCATTCGATTGTCTTATGGAGCAATCGTTTTCAAAGACCAACACTGGTAAGAGTTCTAGAATTTCTCAGAAATCGCAAAGCCAATTATATTTAGTAGACAAATGTTTTTTTAAGTCATCCGACGATGTCACTGATAATGAACAAAAGCTCTAAAAGTTATGGTCAGTCGCCTAAGACCGTTTTCCTTTAGCTGCTAAGTAGCTGTCCTATCTCTAATTTCCACCCTGTATATTTTTTTCGTTTAACGCAAGTAATATGAATTGTTGACAATTTGTCCTGTATATAATTTAATCGGTAGCTGTATCGTCAGAATTTATTTTAAATTTAAACATTTTAGTAGTTCCTTTTACGTTATAAAAACGATTTTGTCACCAATTAGTTCAAATTCGTTTGCTTTGTATAATATTAACTGTGACTATTTTTATTGTTGCTTCTTAAAATATGTAGACATGTATAAATGCGTAGGTTACCTCCATTTTTGTAGTAGATAAGTGTTTCAAACAGTGATTAATAGGCCATACTCAACGTGAATTTAATCGTCTGTTAACCGTGTAGTGGTTGGTATTGAACTCTATAGTCTTGTAATTCTAGACTGATGTATTCTTTCGCTACTTCATTTTGAACTTTTTATACATTCGTTTTGGATAAATACTCTATTGTACTTACTACCTTTAGTTATTAAGCTAACTTCCATTACAGCACAAATCTTTTTAAAGATGGGAGCTTAAGGTTGGGTAATTGGAGCTATTTTTGAGATTTTTTTGTTGTTTTAAGAAAGTAATAGTTCTCGGTGCCTGGTCTTGGCGTTGCGTTTCCATGGGGCGTTTCCTCTCTGTATTTTAATGAGAAATATATTACTTAGTAGCAATGTGTAAGCTAGTGAATTTAATATTCGTAGTAACTATGATACTTGTAAATAATTGGTTCTCATCTCTTTGTTTAGGGGACTGTCTAGTCACTATAGTAACGATAATAGTGTATTCTTGTACCCAGCGGATTCTGGTGGGCATCATAATGGCTGTAAGCCTTATTCAGCGGGATTCTAGAACCTTACAAAGCCTTTACGGGAGTCTCCTATCTGTCAAATCGTAGTTAGAATACCGATTGATAATTTGAGATTAAATGCGTTGTTGCAAAGTGAGGTTCTCGAATACGGCTGTTAGTTTTATTGAACGCGGTACTTTGCTTGTAAATAATGGCAGTTAGATAATGCGTAAGATCCACCCCAGGATTCAATTAATTCAACAACTTTTAATGTCGTTTAGACGCTAAATTCTGAAATTGTAAATAGTACGGGGGCAACACTCGTGCACTCCAGCTCACGTGAGTGAAACTCAGGGTTCACTTGTAAGCTTCTAGGGGTGAGATCTTTAGTAAATATAGGTGACGTTTGGACGTTCGAAGTTTAGTGAATTTGGGAGTTAGTGGCACGGCATGGGCCTATGTAGCCCATAGTTTGGTTATTAAGTTAAGCGTATATTTGTGCCGGTTCAAGCCAATAGGGCTCTTATCTACATTTGAAGTTTGCTACCAAGGCATTAAGATACTTATTCCGAAATGTTGTAACGTAGTATGAAATATGATGGTTTCATTTTTAATTCGAGGGTGACTAGCCATTTCTAAGGTAATGTTGAATTTTTATATAAATAATCCATGCATATTGTTATTGTTCGTATGATGTAGAAAGCATTGTACTCTAGATATTATCTTCATAATACATAATACAGTATTGCCTGCGTTTTTTCGTTAAATATTTCATTAAGTTGTTTAAAATGTATTAGCAGTAAAATAAGGAATAATTTTAAGGAGTTTTATTATGTTTAATTAAAACATACAGTTGTGTTTTTTTGTGATTATGTACACATTAATTTGGAAGTTGCAGGAAGAATGATCATTAAAACTTAACTATTAAATACTCAATGAGTTTTATTGTTAACACTAAGACTTAAATAACGACATAAATAAAACTAAAACTGTACGATAGAAAATAATATTTTATCAGTCTTATTTGTATGTACCTATAGCTTTACCCCCTTATAATCGGCTTGGTAAAAGTATGTCTGCCTATTTCTTTTGTTTACCGTTAGAAAAGGACAGGATGATATTTATCGACCCGTTAAAGTTAGTAACTGATTATGAATAAAAGGGTTCGTTCTTACTAGGCACCTATTTGTTTTCTGGGCCCATAGCCTATAGCAAGAAGCTACTTTCATAAGCCCAAGTTCACTAACTGCTAACACAAACGAAGGCTAATAAAATCGCAGCGCAATTCAAAACAGCCTTTTTACCTGAAGAACGATTTTGTTACACGACTTTCCCAACTCGCACTGGACCAGTGTAGTGTATGGTCTAACCCCCCCCAACCCCTATGATAGGTACAAGATGGTTTTGGAATTCTTTGGGGGAAGTCTATGTCCAGCAGTGGACTCTTTAGCTCCGCCTGGCCCATCTGTCTCAGTTTTTAGCTGATACTGAGAGCACTGGTGGAGGGGTAGGGATTTCCATACGGAAAATTTATGTGCGCTATGCTAGTGCTCTCAAAAGGCGAAGGAAAACGTGAGGAAACCGGCATGTCATAGAATCTAAAAATTCGAAGACATGTGCACGAAAGGAGCCTCTAAGAGCTAGTACATATTAGGCGCTCGGCGTTGCGTTAGGCGCGCGTTAGTAGCGTACATACAGCGCGCTTAGCACGGCGTTTTACGAGCGTTAGTAGGGCGTCCATACTCAGCTCAGTTCGGAAATCGACGACAATTCTTTTTTTTTATATTTTGTTTTTATAATCAGGACTTTCCATGTCCCATATAGCTGGACGCTTTTGGATTTCGTCGATAAATAAGTCTGTATCGAAGTGCTTGGTCTCCATTTTGGTGAATATGCGTCCGCTCTACACGAAAGCGCGCGTTCAAATGTACAACAAAATGGCGGCTAATGTATCTCGAAGCGCGCGGCTGACGCCCTCCCAACGCGCGTTTGAACGAAAATCTCAAAACGCGCGCTTGATCAGAAACGCGCGCTTGATGTGTGCACCTAGATAAGAACTACAGTTACCAAAGCGCGCGCTTCAAAACGCCTAATGTGTACTCGGACTAAGAGGCGCACTTTAATACATGGATTCTTTCATCGACGGTCATAAACCCTTTTCAGGGCCACCATACCTCAACCTGGTCACTGACCTAATACAGGATGACCAAGAAAGAATCAGTGACACGACAAGAAGAAGCTGAATCTCTTCAAGGACATGTTTCCTGATTCGTTAATCATCAGCTTCGCCTGCCCATCTTTGTCTTCGCCTTTGGCTAATACTCTTCATGACCGCCAGGACATCTATCCTGAACTCCAATCTCTCGTCCTCACTATACTTCACTACAGTGGGAAGCAGCGAAGCGAAGAACGCTTCGTCTTCGTTCATGATCCTCGGGTCTTGGGTGTCGACCATTTCAACGAAGTCGACTGTCGGGCTGTCTTCTGGCTCTGAATCCATTATTTCCGACTTTTTGGTTCGCTTCCTGCGTCGGGGCTCGCGATCTGGTGACGGGTCCAACAATTTTCTTTGTCTGAAAGTTTTAAGAAATTAGTCTAACTTAGACGATGACCTTTATTTATTTTTGTTTTCTTCTTTGTTTGTTGTGCACTAGCGTTGTTTGAAATAAAACCTTATTTTTTTATTGTGCAATATTACGGATTGCCCAACTTTATTTAATGCATTTTAAAAAGATGGAGAGAGTATTTTAAAAGTTTGTTTGAAAGAGAGGAAGCGACCTCAGTTATGAATGAAAATGACGAATATGAAAGTGGTATACCTAAGCATGAATGAAGTTGTGAATGCATTGAAACGAATGAAGTCAGGTAAGGCTGCAGGGTATGACAGGATTACAGTCGAGATGCTGAAGGCTGGACATGGCATAGTAGCGAGTCAGTTGTGCCGCCTTTTCAATTTGTGCTGGAGTGCCGGCCAAGTACCAAGTGATTGGTGCAAGGCCGTCATAGTACCGCTCTACAAGGGAAAAGGCTCACGTCAGGACTGCAAAAACTACCGAGGCATTAGCCTACTCAGCATCGTCGGCAAGCTGTATGCGAAAGTGTTGATTGAAAGAGTTGTGAAAGAAACCGATGAGAAAATATGGGACGCTCAAGCGGGATTTCGAAAGGGAATGGGATGTACGGATCAGGTCTTTTCCTTGCGATGCATAGCCGAGAAATTTTTGGTCACGGGTCAAAAGGTCTATTGCATATTCGTGGATTTGGAAAAGGCCTATGACAAAGTCAATAAGGTCAATAAGTTCACTCTGGAAAAGCGTGCTCCATCTTAGGCCACATCTCACTTGCAAAAGTGAGTTGGTGGCCAAACGCCTTACCATTATCAATAAAAAAAAAAAAAAAAAAAAAAAAAAAAAAAAAAGTGATGAGGAATGAACTTTGGTCGGTACTGTCGTTGTATGGAGTAAGCAGCAACCTTGTTCGAGCTCTGAAATCTCTCTATGAGGATTCCAGTGCTTGCGTAAGGATACATGGGTCATACACTGAATGGTTTAGCATCGAAAAAGGTGTTAGACAGGGATGTGTAGCGTCACCATGGCTGTTTAATCTATTCATGGACAGTTGTTTGCAAGATTTGAAAGATACTGAATGTGGATTAAGAATGAACGAGTTACTCGTCAAGTGTCTCCTCTATGCTGATGACCAGGTTATACTTGCATCATCGGCGGAGGAGTTACAGGAGATGGTAACAATTATGCATGAATCTTTTGAAAGAAAAGGAATGAAAGTTAATGTAAATAAGACGAAAGTAATGGTTTTTGAAAGAGATGAATGCGTGACAGTTTGTAATATTCTGATTGGTGGAGAAAGAGTTGAACAAGTGAATGAGTTTGTATACCTGGGGACTTTGTTTACGAGAGATGGGAAGCATGAGAGTGATATTGAAAGGAGAGTGAATGCTGGAAATCAAGTGAATGGGGCATTACATGCCTTTATGAGCAGTCGGAAAGTGTCCAAAAAGGCACGACTGGCTGTGCATGGAGGAGTGTTAGTGCCGACACTAATGTTTGGAAGTGAAAGTTGGGTATGGCAGAAAAAGAATCAAAGTAGGATAAATGCAGTGGAAATGAGAGCTTTGCGAAGTATGTGTGGAGTAACTTTGAAAGATAGAGTGAGGAACAGTGTGATAAGAGAGCGTTGTGGGGTGAAAGTAGACGTAGTGATGAGGATTGAGAAAGGTATGCTGAGATGGTTTGGTCATGTAGATAGAATGAACGAAAGAAGATTGACGAAACAGGTGTACAAGGCGAGTGTGAATGGGACCGTTGGAAGGGGAAGACCTAGGCGTACGTTTAGTGACCAAATCGGTGACGTTTTGGAAAAAGGCCAGGTCATGAGTACCCTTAACCGACGAGCATGTATGAGGAATGTGATGAGAGTGAATGAAGCAAAAGAGGTATGTCAGGATCGTAGCAAGTGGAAAACCGTGGTCTCTGCCTACCCCTCTGGGAAATAGGCGTGATTTTATGTATGTATGTATGTATGTATTTATTGATTTATTTATGTATAAAAACACACATGGGCTTACAGAACGATCCAAAGCGCCCAAATGTTACAATAAAAATACTTACAAAGACATAGGAAATAAATAAAAATTAAAATAAAATTGGTACATTAGCAATAAATCAAATCAAAATAAAAAATAAAATCAAAAATGTCATAATGATTAAAAATATTAACAATTCAAAAATAATTCACAAATAAGTAGATTATTGACCGCTTAAGGATCGTTTTGTTTTAAATTATAGGCATACATATAAGAAAATTATAGGCTCACGACTTTTATCCCCTATCATCAGATCTCTAAGCGATCAAATCCTTGAAGATTTCGAAGGGGGGTAGTCAGAGACACGTCCAAACATTATGGTGCCTATTACTGTCCACATTTTGCAACAGTGAGTATTCGTGACAGTTTGCAAGCCCATCGCCGCTCATAAGAATACTTAGGTACCTACAGCTTTCCTCACGATGTTTTCTTTCACCGTTTTAAGAACGAGTTAAATTTTTCTCTCTCATTGGTGCGCATTGGATTCGAACCCACGACTTTCGGATCGCAAGTCGGGGTAGGTACCTCCCTCTAGGCCAACACGGCTTTTGATGGAAAAAAATTAGATACAGCCAGGCTATTGCGTAAGCAAAATGGTAATGAAGAAAGATCGCAAATAAAAGGATAGTTTTATCAATTTATCGATCGTGTGTGTACATATACCTACTATAAATATAATAAACTTTTATATCAAATTAATGTGGTATTTAGTAACTCCCAGTGCAAACTTAAAACTTTAATTATAAGTTCTGTTATGCTACTTATATTAAAGTTCTAAGTTTGCACTGGGAGTTACTAAATACCACATTAATTTGATATAAAAGTTTATTCTATTTTTAGAATACGTACACACTCAATCGTGGTCGCTTAGTAACTAACTTTCATACTTCTCGCTTCCAACCAAAACTGATGGCTCAAGTATCATTCACACTTACGGGGTCCCTACAAGCTCATCTGAAGTTTTCTTCAAACATGAAAAGGAAGAAGCTAAGGTCTTGAAGTTTTCCCTTGTCACGTTTGGAATGTTTTGAAAGTTGCTTAAATGACCCTCAAAGTTCCGATCTTCATTGCCATTACGCTTACACAATTGCACCACAGGTAATACGGCAGGACCTACCTTTCATATTTTTTAGATCTCTTTGACTCCCTTTTCTCCATTGACATGCTACTACCCTCTCCCTCGCTCACATCTACGCTTATCTCCTGCTTCAAATTCATGCTAGATATCGGATCCTCATCCGCACCAGACTCCTCATACTCTGGTATGATCTCTTGTGGGATCACTTTGAGTAGAAAAGCCATTTCTTCGTGATATAGGTATTTCCTAACCCCACTTTTACTTGTCTGGTTTTTGAGAGATTTGATGAACGTGTCACGAATGTTCGTCCACTTGTTTACAATTACATCACCTGGAATAAAAATAATGGTAATAGTTACCTAGGTATCTAAGTTGTGTGCCTAAACTACCTATGTAGCTACGGTCAAAGTCAAAGCCTGTCTGTTCGAATTTTTGAAGCCTTTTTTAGCTAAAAATTTAACAGCCTCTTATTAGAGTTCGTTAGGTACTTACAAGAAAGTAAAAATGTAAAATGTCGCAGACCTAACCGACAACCGAGGTTCTCGAATGGTAAACTGGGCGACGCAGTGTTAGGCCTCCCACCCGATGGACCGACGACATTGTTAAACTTACGGTAAGGCGGTGGATGGCTCAAGACTGTTCGTCATGGAACTCTTTTGAGAGAGGCCTCTAGCAGTGGACTTCTGCAGGATGATGATGATGATGAACAATGTAAATGACGCGGAGGGCAGTCGCTACCAAGTCACGTCGTCGCCTAGGCCCCGCCAGAAAACCAGCGCCGCACCGTACATTATTATGTTCGGTGCAGCTTTAGCTTTAGCCGAGACGGGACCCATTTGCCCCATCTACTTACTGCGGGTCAAGTAAACAAATTTTCTTTCTTTGTTCTTCTTTCTAACATACTACACTTACATTGCGTCGTCGGTGTCGTGGGTTTGAACCCCAAAACAACTCACCGAAAAACAACGAAAACTCACCGATAGTTCTTTGCTCATGCCGTGACAATTCGTCAAACTGCGCGTCGAGGATTCTAAATATCTGGTCCCAAGCCTGTTTCCTCTCTTCTCTATCCTTGTAGATTTCAAGAGTTTTATCCCAAAGCGCTGGCCTATCCCTCACTCCTTTTATCAACGCCTCCACTGGATAATTGAAATGCTTCATAATTATTACAAAACTATCAAACGGCAAAACACTGTTCACACTATCTAGTTCGACACGTCACTGTGGCTCCGTTCGATTCTCGTATCGGATGTTGTATCCGTCCTTTTCTTCTTAAACGATAATGAGGGAGATAGAAGACGCTTCAAGGTCGCCAACCTTTATCACCCGTCTCTTACTGCTACCGCTGTGTAACAAGGATAGAAGCTCGGCGTCCGAGTTTCTCGTGCCTTGGTACCGTTTGTCGGATCACCAGAATATTTAGAGCCTTACGAATGTACTGACGCTAGTAGAAAGTTACGGAGGGAGGAAGTTCTCGTGGTATTGGTCATTCAATCATTCGGGTCGTGACGTCTCGTGTCATTTACAAAGTTGACGCGATAAGCTCTGACGTTGCGACATTCTCGAATCGGAAAAGAACTTGAAAACACGTCGGATTTGGATTCCATGACCCATCATCATAACCATAATTTCCATGCATTTTCCCTTCATTTTCGATGTAAAGATTGTTACAAGACTCTACGCTTGGTATATAAAGTTCGAGATGTAAGTCTATTTGGTATCATGATCAGATAATCGTCCCCATAAATAGGGGGCTTCGCTAGTGTTCGTCATCATGAGTCATGCCACGTTCATGATCCTGCTTTTGCTACATCGATGATGCAATGAAAAAAAAACTCCTATGTAGGTACCTAACCTACTTTCGGCAATTTTTTTAAACTACTAATGTATTTTCACCTACCGCCTATTTTTAACCGACTTCAAAAAGGAGGAGATTTTCAAGTCGGCTGTATTTTTCTGACTTACCTACACACCTAACTAAATAGTTAGAATTAGGTTCATAGGTACTTACAGATTTTAGGTACCTAGGTACTTCACAGCTTCTACAGGGTGGTCCATAATATTATGCTATCCCGAAAGGGGCTTATTCTCCACCTAATTGACAATAATGTTTGTTCTACAGCTGTTGGAAAATCATACATTTTCATTGAAAAAGGTCGATGCTAAAATCAGCAGTTTTGGGATCAAATACAATTTACAGGCCTCAATAGGTCAGTTGGTAGTAACTCTGACTTCTGCGCTAGAGGTCGCGGGTTCGATTCCCGCACTGGACAAACATTTGTGTGATGAACACAGATATTTGTTCAGTGTCTGGGTGTTAAATATATATCTATTATGTATATCAGTCTCTGGTACCCATAGTACCGTGTGTGATATATCCGGAATATTTATTTTTTATTTAAATAAATTACCTAGCTGCATAGTCTTACTAGTATTATATAATCTATTATTATAATCCTAACTGTTATAATAGGTAAGGTAGTCTTGATGTCTAACATGTACCTTTAATAATTACAAAGTAATTATGAAAAAAAGCAATAACAATAACTAACTGATGCAGCAGACTACTATTAGCAGCTAATTTGAAAAGTTCGAGGAAAAATAGATTTCTCTAATATTTTTTTAATTTTTAATTTTATTTTATATTCTTAGATAAAAACGGAATCTTAGAATTAGAATACAAAGAGGAATATATTTAGGCTTATTCTTATTAGTTAGATAATTAGTAAACTATTATGAATAACCTTGTATTAAATTGTATGCATTGCACCTACAATAAATTATATCGTTACAACCCGTGGCTTTCTAGGGTTGTAAAGATCAAGACCACCCAAGGCCTTCATTGAAAACTAGGTAATGTAGGTATCCATGCAAACTCCATGGGCAGGACTTAGGTCCCTATCGATCCAATTGCGCGCGCATTCTTCTACCTAAGTAGGTATGTCAGTGGAAAAATTATCTCTGTCAGTGTTTCGAGGTTATATTTCGATATTTCAATAAAACTGAGTCAAAAACACACAAATAAAGTTAAAGGAAATAATAGTGTGAACGTGATATTCTATTTATTATTCGCGGGATGATTTTGTAATGAGTGTGCATTAGAATATTTTGGCAGCCGGCATCGACAAGGTGGGGAATTTATTATAAATAAATCCGTGCTTTCTTACCTAAAATAAATGATTTAAAATAGGTCTTTATGTAGTAATTGAGCCTGCTAATCACATAGACATAACACATAGACTGGGCTAGTATAGTATTTTATACTTATCTGTGACTGGGGCTAGGTTGGTTAACTCCTGGTTAATAAGTCATTGCAAGCTACTAACCAGCTGATGTAAATTTTCAATAATGCATTCTATTCTTCTTTAAAACTGGCTAAGTTTCCGTAATATGAAACAGTTCGTTTGGTACATACTTACCTAACTATATTTATATTTGGGTATAGTGTGAGTTGGTAGTAGGTTTTTAAAATCTACGTGATAATTTAATAAATAAATACCTACTTAAATAAGTTAGTAGGTATTTATTTATATAGGTATTTAATGAATAAAAAACCTATTAAATTTTATACAAAAGGAGGGCTTACTGCCAGCGTATTTTCTGCCAGCCAACCCATAAGGTATACCTAGAGATGGGAGAATAGTAACCTACCTAGGTAGGTACTTTTCAGTCGTGAATTAGTTAAATAATAGTGCCTGCTATAAACACAGGAGCAATGTGGTCGATCTGCCTCCCCGGCTGGGGTGCTGCGATGGCAGCAGGCGTTATGCTCCTCTACAGCACGCTGGACGTGGCCTACTTCGCGAGGATGATGTACACTGTGGCCCGGGCTAGGTACTTCAGGAAGAAGTCCTGCATACTGGACACTACCGAGATCCACTGTGAGTTTTTTTATTTATTTTATTTATTTATTCAGGGACATTAAACAGCTACAATGTAGAATCTTAGATTTAGGTAATGGTAAATAAGTAGGTAAGTAAGTACCTACTGAATGATGGCAATATTGTAGCCCACTGCATTATCCTCATATCCTAAATCAGTAAATTAACAAAAGTGTGCCACTACAGGCATTAATCAAATTATTATTATTTTGTTTTGTTTTGCCCTATCCTACCTTTTTGGGGGACCTTTTTTGGCTCACGCATGCACCTCAGAACGGACTAATGAGTAGTTTTATTACCTACTACTATCTACTTTTGTTTGTTTTTGTGCCTCTTTGTCTGTTTTCCCTGATTAGTTTGTGCTGTTCTTGTGTGTGTCCAAAATAAATGTATTTTATTTCTATCTTTTTCTTTCTTTCTTTCATACAAAGGTGTTTGGTAGGAGAATCAAGGTCACCGAAATTGCTCCCGAACTAGCAAGTTGAAGCGGGGCGGCGGGCAGTCACGCAAGGGCGGATCCAGCCTTCGAGTCAGGGGGCTGTCACATAGTCGGGGTCTAGTCAGGACAGGCACATCAAAAAACGAGGCTCTGGCCTAACCCCCCCACCACCATTAGAACCTTTACTCTCCAACGGTTGTCGGTTCTGCGAGCTAATGGCCTGCCCACTGCCACTTCAACATATGTACCTAAGTAAATGGAGGGCATATTCTTCCCCAGTGACCCCCCGTGGTGACCCCCCAGGGGTCTGAGGAGGAACCCTAATATTTATGTGACTGTTGCGAGTTATTTGGTTGGTACTTTTGTTACAGCGTGGTGTCTCCTTAACGACATAGACACTCTTCTCTACCACATGAACAACGCGCGGTACCTTAGAGAGCTTGACTTCGCTCGAGCTGACTTCTACGAGCGGACAGGCCTTTATGCCAATATCAGGTAAAATAAGATGGATCCTTTCTACTAATCCTACTTTTTTTTTTTTATACTACTGAAGTGGCAAACAAGCATATGACCCACCTGTTGGTAAGCGGTTACCGTAGCCTATGAGCGCTTGCAATACCAGAGGCATCACGCACGCGTTGCCGACCCCGAACCCCCTCCCCCCCCTAAAGAGCTCTAACAACCTTACTCATCGCAGGAACACAACACTATTTGAAACAAATAATGTTATTTGGCTGCGATCTTTTGTAAGGCGGAGGTACCTCCCCAGGCGGGCTGCTCCAATTCAGAACGAGAAAATCTCGCTGTGCCCTACCTCCTCCTAACTTCCTACTATCCTACTTCTTTCTATCTTACTAATATTAGTTCCTACTAGCGAAAGTTTGCGAGGATGTTTGGATCATCATCATCATCAGCCTGATGAAGTCCACTGCTGAACATAGGCCATAGGCATAGATGTTTGGATGTTTGTGGTTTAATCACGCCGTAACGGCTCAACCGATTCCGATCAAACTTGGAATATTATTCAAGTAAACAGTTCTATTGTGATGCTGTTTCAGAGCGGCAGGTGGCGCTGTGGTTCAGGCAGCATCAACTATCAGGTATCGGAGATACTTGAAGCCCTTCACCAAGTTCACTATTACTTCTAAGGTGAGTTTATTGTCATAGATCTTTCCTGGTTTCGTCCTTGTTCCGTGGTCAAGGAATCCTGACCACCCATGGAGCAGTTGCCACCTTTTTACTTGAATACAATTTTATTGTGCTAGAGAGACGCCCTTGATCTATACAAACATAATTATAAACAAAAATAAATAAAAATTGTTAATTTCAAAATCTTACTATTAAATTATTACTATTGAAACATTAAACAAGGACATTGCATATTATAGACAGACAGACGGATACTGGGGACTGTCACGAATGGTGTTGAGACTGCCATGCAGGCGTTTCAAGAGCGACGCCCAACTCTTTCTTATGTGGCGTGGAAGCCGTCAGTGTGCGCCTCACAGACCATAACTGATGCGCTGCAGAAACGTGGCAACCCCATCAGCACTCTCATCATAGGCCTGTTGCATATATTTCCAGCGTGGCCAACCTTGTACGGCCTGCACCCAAACAATCATTTTAAGGGGATTTTCCCATACTCGCTGGGCATGCGGGTTGGCGAGCGCAGATGAAGCTATTGTTGATAAGAAATGCTGTTGCTCATCCCATAGCTTTTTCCCTTAGTCGCCTGAAGTCGCCTCTTACGACATCCACGGGTAGCAACGGAGGGGCCTATTATCCAGCCTTACGACCAGCACTCTAAACTCATTGTTATTTTGCCCTCTGCTTTTTCGTATCAGGCAATCTACTGGGACGATAAGACGGTCTTCATGGAGCACGAGTTCATCGGCCCCGGCGGGTTTGTGCACGCGGTGGCGGTGTGCCGACAGCGGGTCATCGACACCAGCGCTGCTGCCATTGCCGAGCTGCTGTTGCAGCTGCACTGCGCCGGCAGCTGCCGACCCGTGCCGGCGAAGATGCCGCCAGAGGTACCGGAGGCATTGATTACTCACCCACCAGATGGCTATCAGTTCCTAGGTTCTCACACACGTACCTAGACTTGGAGCCGCGACCTGTGCCGGCGAAGATGCCGCCAGAGGTACCGGAGGCTTTGATTACCTACTCATCGCTCTAGATGGCTATCGATTCCAAGGTTCTGCCGCACGTACCTATAGACTTAAATTACATACCTCTGAAAATCAGAGGTGGCTATATCGGGTCCAGTTTCGCCGACAAGATGTTTGTTCTCTTTCTTCTCAAAAAGCCCCTTTCGGGAAACCAGTTACGGAATATAAAGTATTCCGTAGTGTTGGAAGGGCCTTTTGTCAATATGATGGAAGAGTTCAGTGAACACATTTAAGAGTGATAAGAGTGAAATTGGTAACTGGTACAGTTCATACACGATGTTGAATTAAGCGAAAAAAATGATAAAAAAGTATAAACTTTCTTAATGAACTTACTGATAATAAAATTTTGATGTCTTTCAGTTGGAGCTGTGGGTGCAAAGCAACGAACTCAGCTCTGCTAAGCTACGAGCCTTCACAGCTCCCCTTCCAATGCTCTCGTCCCCCCAGAACATCGGCTGCGGAGAAATCATTCCCACCCCTGCCACCGAGTGAGACACGCTTCACTGCTCGGAGAACCTGCGCTCTCGCTCGCACGCTAGTAAACAAGCGCGCCTGAATGAGACAGAAACAGGGTCCACCCGCTCCGGCAGTGATTAATCCGTCAGTAGATGCGCGATCCTCGCGCTCAGCAGTCGTGTCTTGGACATATTGTATGAACTTTATAAGTGTTTTGTTGTATTGAACGCATTAAATGTCTATTAGCTGAGCTAATTTCGCAATTTAATTAATGTGAAAGCTTATTGTCGTCAATAGATTATAATTTAGGTTATTAACCTACAATTCCTATTTATAGCGCTGCGTCGTTTCCGAAACTACGTATTGGATTATCTAGATAGATAATGATTATAAACAAAGTGTTTGATGTTTTCTTAAGGTGGTACGTTTCGCTTAGCCGCTAGAAGTTCCCCAGTAAGATGGCTAGCGGAGAAGTATTTTGCGACAATCATATACCATTTTCTATGACTCCGTATCTAACAAACTTTGATGAAAATAGTCAGTTTGGAATTTGGTTGATTGACATGAAATTGAACCAAATCAACCTAATCAACAAACTGACTATCTATATCAAGGTTTGTTAAACACGCAGTCGTATAAAATGGTTAACGATTATCACAAAACTACTTCTCCACAAGCCATCGTATTTGGGGGACGCATAAAATATTATAAAACTGCAAATCTTTTGAATATCGCGGCCTAGTGAAACAAACACCCCTACGGCACAATATCAGCAGATATACATAATTATGAGCAAAAAAACTTGGCAAAAATGAATGTCATATGTGTTTTTTGTATTTTTACTATTTTATTTACTTATCTTTATCATTTTATTATTATGCAGTTAGTCTCTGGATGTGTTTGTGCCACGATGTGCCTATTTCCTTATTCTTATTTTTCTTCGATAATTATATAAGGCTTTTTACACACGTATATATATTGCCTAGCTTCATAATTTTCACGTGGAAAATCCATGCACACTGATTTATTGTGGAATCACAACTTCTTGGTCAATAAAGAAAGAAAGAAAGAAAATAATTATTTCCCGTCACATAATCAGATAATAATTTTAAAAACTTAAATTACTGACAAAATTAGTATACAAAGTGACGAAAAAAAAGGTTGCCACTCAGCATTTGCTGCATCAGCCCAGTGGCCGGTGTAGCGCTGATTTTCAGTGGCACCCAAATGAGAATCGCGGCAGCTACTGTGACTGAATAATGAAAAGTAAGGTCATCATTATCTCTAAGGGTCCTACGGCTGGAAAATTCGTGTGTTTAAAGTCTTATTGCTACTTAAGTTTTTCGAATTCTAATCACAGTTTATTTATAAATTGCCAGAGATTGAACTTTGAAATCATTTTATTTATTACAGCAATGAGACCTGTTTATCATATACCTATCATTAAATTATGTATTACATAAATGTAGTTGTTATTTATTCATTGGCAGGCCATATAGGCCGCCATTCGAAAACCTTTATTCCCTGACTCCTAATTTTTTATAAATGTTACAAGGCCTCCCACCCGATGGACCGACGACCTTGTGAATGCTGCGGGAAGTCGGTGGATGGAAAAGGCTCAAATAAATTGATTTATATATTTTAAATTAATTAGCGCGATTAAAAACCAGTTACACTAATTAATTATATGATTATAGATAAAATTAACAAAAAAACATACAATAATAATCAACAGGCAATAATCAAAACATAAATTGGATAAAAAAACATAAATCAAAAATCATAATCATAATCAAATGAGATAAAAAATTAATTCAATTCAATTAAATATTCATTTGCTAATTGAGATCGCATGGATCATAACATTTATAACACTAATAGAATAATAATAATTAACATCACACCTTCATTCGTCAATCTCGCAAAACCTCAGGCATACTAACATAATCTTCTTCCACTCATCGGTAAAGATATCACAGTCCGAGTTCTGGTCAAGAAGTCTATTGAGAGCGGTGAGGGTGCGAAGGAGTGGACAATTGACGCGAGAAACAGTTCGACAACATGGCACAGAGAAAAGTCTATGGGTTCTATTGCGAAGGTAGTTATAAATAAATTAATAAATATTCCGGACATATTCACACGGTCAACTGATCCCAAACTAGGCATAGACTGATATACATAATAATAGATAAGTATTTAACACCCAGACACAGAACAAACCTCTGTATTCATCACACAAATGTTTGTCCTGTGCGGGAATCGAACCCGCAACCTCTAGCGCAGAAGGCAGAGTTACTACCAACTAAGCTATGAGGTCAGTTGTTTGGAAGATGGAGACGGAAGAGCAGGTTGTGCAAATCAGGAGCTTCAAGACTCACGGCACTCTTTATGGGAGTACAGCAGTGAACTTCCTCATGATGGCGCTGGAAACTGCGATACAGTTTTTAATTTAACTAATGCAGAACGTGTTCCTATTGTTTATAAATAGTAAAATTTGTTTATGTTCCAAATAAAATAATTTTGATTTTGATGATGATGATGATAATGACTAAGACTACTGCCTGTATGGCGATCTGAGATCGGTCTGAGTCCATTTCCTCGAAGTTCAGAACTATTTTATCAAAGTAATTATGATCTTCAGATTTCATACAAATTTCATGGTCTAATGCGTCATTATCAATAGATGATTCATGACCTACCTACAACATGAAGAGCTTCAAGAAAAATACAAAAAGATTTCTCCAGGACAGGCAACGCATTAGCAATGCTCCAGGTGTTGCAGATCAATAGGTGACGGTAACCGCTTACCGTCAGGTGGGCCGTAAGCCTGTTTGCCTCCGTATAACATAAAAAAAGAGAATATCAATGGATCTTTGGATGACCGCTGGTAACATTTACAACTAGGTTTTTTTTTTATACAACAGAGGTGGCAAACAAGCTTACGGCCCACCCGATGGTAAGCGGTTACCGTAGCCTATGAGCGCTTGCAATACCAGAGGCATCACGCACGCGTTGCCAACCCCGAACCCCCCTCCCCCTAAAGAGCTCATTGCTATAACAGGGGTCAAGCCATGACTTGCTTCGGGCTTAGCTCGTCTCAAGGTCCGGCTATAGGCGCCTACGACATAGCTTCTTCATTACTGTTCTTAGTATTCATGCTTCTAATTCATTCAAGGACAGAGTTCTTATAAATAACTGAACTTGTCATTTAGCCCCTTCGTCCACGGCGCGACTCAAAAGGAACGCGACTGAAACTGTAGTCACTTATGAGTAGCCTGACTGCGATAGCACTAGTATTTCAATGCGCGTTCGTCCACGGCGCTATTCAAAGGGAACGCGTTTGTAACTAGTCTCCTGGCGACTCGACATGCTGGTCGCCAGGCGACTGGTTTCGAGAAACTGTTGAAAAATGAACGAATAAAAAGTAATTATAAGTGATTCTGACGTCTATGTGACTGGAGAAGTAATCATTCCGTGTCATCGCTCGAATTATCACTAGTCATGTCAATTATTTTTGTTTTCAAAACTTTGTTTACATAAAATCGTGTACTGAGTGACTGAGTTTCAGGAAATTCCAGTAGCGTCGTGGACGAGTCAGAGTTTCCAATCAGTCCGCAACTCTAGTTTCTAATGAGTTCCGTCACTTTTGCGTAGCGTCATGGACGAAGGGGCTTACTGATTTTGTACCAGCTTACTAAGGGAAACCTGAATCAGATCTATTTCGTTTTCATTGCTAACCTTCTTCTACAAATTGAAAGAATAGCATTTTCAACAATTACAAATTCGTCACTTAGTTTTATGGTTCAATACGAGCATATTCCGAGGATTTCATGTCTTATATTCTCATATTATCTATTGGTGTGAGGGTCCTGACTCTAATTTATAATTTTGCCATTGCTACCCTTAATCTGTGTTCAAACGGCGTGCGAAATGTCATCTGAAATATGTTTTAAATCTGTTGCAAAATGATCCTACTGATTAGTCAGTTTTGAGTTTGTGAAGGCGTGCTATCAAAATCAAAATTTACTTAATTTAGTAGTCATTTTAATTGACATATCGCATGCCGTTTGTACACTGCTTTATACGAATGTAATCTCTGGAGGAGGCTTGTTTTTCAAGTATAAACCTACCTAATTTAAAGGGGTAGGTATTTTTGAAAGGGTAAATGAAATTCATATTATATATTTTAATGTACACAATTTATTTATATCGTATAGTGTTTATTATACAAAGTTAATAAATTGTAAAATCAATAAATAAATACTTAGACACAAATACCACTCCTCAGTCCTATCACGTGCCCTCTGGGCGTACCAGGGGCCTGTTTCATGGAGCTTACAAACCACTCACATGTAGCTTCTAACTTGTATCTTTCATGAAACGGCCCAGGATTCTAGCCTACAGATTGAAATACTTGATAACTAGCTTTTTTAAGATTTTTGGAAATGAGTTCGATGGATTATGAGTCCTTTTTTATAAGTCGATCGAACATGTTCAATATAACGGGTTCGGAATAGTTTTTTAACAAAATTACTAAGATCATCTTATCTGTTTTAAATAGTAGAAATCGCTTTTTAATATTACAGGTGTACAAAAATATCCTTTACAGCTATTTGTATAGGTATGTATTGTTAAAGGCACTGGTATTTATTCCGATTATATTCAATACAATCCGAATTACAATTTATTGTAGGCTATCAATACACTTAGTAAGTTGCGATTTCTTAGGACTATGATAATTTTTTTTTGGTTTGGAACTAACGGACATTTTGAGATATTACATAGATAAGTATTTATAAATAACGTCTAAGCATAGCTTACGGTACTATATAGAACTTAATCTATTTACAAGAGCTTAGTCTTTAAAGTTCGATTCTCACGATCGAATCTTCGAATAGATGAAACAGATCTACTTCTATTACTTATTATTTACAACATACATACATAGCTCATCACTAAAAATGCATTTTTTTAATTCTATCACTGAGTAGACAAGTTTAATCTGCTCGAAAAGTCTATAAACCGAAAATAAGTCTCATCTTTATACACGGGTGCTACCCTACACGAATACAGTACACCGAGCATGACATACAACTACTAGGAAGGATTACGAATAGGCGTAACGGCTCAGCCGCTCAGCTGCACAATATCATACATAACATTCTCTGTACAAGTGGTAACTTCGACTACTGGGGGAAGGTAGAGACAGTTTGTACGAACGGTCGCCAGCAGGCGGTGCGTCTGCGTTGCGGCTGCGGGCGGTGCGCGGTCCAGGCGCGACCGGCGCGGACTGGCTCAGAGGGCCGCACGCGCGCTCAGTGCTCGAGCCCGCGGGCCTTGTTCTGGTGCATCATGTTCTTCAGCGTGGCGACCTCTGTGGCGAGCCGCGCGAGCTCCGCCTTCAGGTGGGCGTCCTCCTCCTCCGCCAGCCGGTCGTCCGGTCTGTTCACGGGGCGGTACTCCCCGTTCAGCGAGATCCCAGAGTCCCTCTCATCGCTGGAGCCTTCCCCGTCCCATGAGGGCGAGGACCGCGGGCCGGGCTCCTGCTTTATGTTTTGGAGAGAAAGCAGCGCGCTGGCGACGTCCTTATCCCCAAGGTGCGATTTGTGGCGGAGCTTCAACGGCAGACCGTTGTTCTCTGATGGGTAGTGTTCTGCGGTCTCATCCCCGGAGCCTGAGAGAGAAGACAGCTCGTAGGGAGACGGCGCGCGGCGAGATCTGGATAGGTTGAGGACTGAACCGGGGGGTTCGTAGTGTGCGGGGTGAGAGTAGTAAGTTTCGGGGGCAGGGAGGCGCTCCTGGTAGGGTTCGTGGGCGCGCTGCGGGGGAGGGGAGTGGTGGGAGGGGGGAGATGCTGGCGGTGGTGGCGGCGGCGGCGGCGCTGGCAGGAACGTGCCACTTCCAGACAGTTTACTCCTCTTTGTAACGCATAGCACCTGGTCACACGTTGGTAAAGTCGCGAGCACCTGGTCTATGCTTATGAGGGCTTCGCCGCAGATCCCGTACTTTTCCTTTATGGCATCGAGCTGGGCCTTCATGACATGGTTCTCCTTCGACAGTTCCACCACGCGTTGCTCGAGTACCATGTCGTTGAAGCGACGCTTTTCGCGCGAGCGCTTGGCGGCCTCGTTGTTGCGGCGACGGCGGTCCCAGTAGCCATCATCCTTCTTATTGTCTGGGATGAACTCACGCTGTTTGCGTTGTCCGAAGAACTCCTTACGCTTGGAGAAGTCAAAGCCCGGCGGGTAGTCTTCAGGGCTGCCGTTCATGGGTGAATCCATTTGGAAGTGAGGTGAGACTGAGAGCCGGCCTCGGTTGATGCTTTGTGGCCTCGGGGACGGCGGGGCCGGGCCGAGGGGGCCTCCTCCCCCCATCAGCTGTTGCTGGCTGAGTATAAACTCGGCGACCATGTTTCGGCGGACGTGGATTGGTCCGCACGAATCTTCTTCGTAATTCTGTAACAAAAGAGACAAAACGTAAGTCACGGAATAAAATTAGCAAAATATTGTTCAGAGGACAAGCTTATTAATCGGTGTAACATAGCACGTTACATGTGTAACAATGGTTGCAACAATTGTGTCTTAACGTCCCGCTCGTGTATCTTTATGAAATAAGTTACCACAATGTTACCACATGTTAGATTGCGTTTTTTACACCCTTGTTGGTCAAACTCATCAATAAACGTTGCTAAATCTTTTACGTTACACAAATCCAATTTGAACCTTACACCGGATTCCAGCCGTTACAAATCAGGCATCCTTTTAAATTTTACTTTGTGTAATGAACGGAAACTAAAAATTATCTGACTAGAAATAAATACTGAAAATGCAACCTATAGTTCTTTTCTGGTTTAGGTATGTTAGTTAAAAATGCAAACGCACTTTGTACACGTGAGTTCCAGATACAATATTGGTCAACTGAATGAGCAAGTACCTATCAATCGATCACGTTGTGCTAAACGTGCCAACTGCATTCGGCATTATGTTTTCTATTTGATTTATAAAACTAAGTCGTTAACCTTTACGCAACATCCGCGTTAAAGGACAATATTATCACGCCAGTAAAGGCTTATCACTAGTTATGTGCAACAACGGCAGGAAGTATAAAAATCGATCAAAACATTGTTATCAACTTTATTACCTATCCAAGAAGAAAAACAATAGAAGAGTCAATCTCCATTGTGCGGCGTAGCTTTTTATTTTTAAACAAATGCAAGCTCTAGAATCTAGCTACAATTAGTCAATCACGTTCCAATACCTACGCATATACAGAAACAAACATTTTGCAATTTCAAAATTATCCTTTGAATGAATTACAACTGCAGATACACACGTGCCATCATTATACGTTATCATAATGTCCCGTAGGTTCCAAAGAGATCAATAAACTTAGAATTTTATGCAAAGGCTTTTTATCATAGTTGTCAAGTTCAGCCGTGACCGCCAGCGATAGTATTGATACGTTCCGTTCCATGCCGGGATCGGTGTCAGTAGGCCGACCCAGATGCAACCCGTTACAACTAACTGTTCAAATGACCGAGCCACTTTAATTGGTGCTCTTTTGTTGATCTAACGTCGACGATTATAAATACTTTTTATTTATAATCGTCGACGCAATTAACCTATAACATAGTCAAATTAATTAAAAAAAAAACCGACTGTCTATAGCATTGTCAAATCCAACCGTTCAAAAATCATCAAGCCGTTTGAGTGCAACGCGGTAGGTAATAAAGATTATTTTGACACTTACCTAGGTATATCGAAAAACATAAACCGGACGTAAAATAGTCTATGTAATATTCATATTTCTCATACATTTTCATTGTTTAAATAAACATAGCGCGGATACCGACAAGGTGGTCCGTTATTTTGACTACATACTCTAAAATACAGTTAGATTTTGCTATTCATACATCTGTTTATTTCGTCACAATCTGACGCCATTTTCGTGATCAACGGCGGATCAGTTTCCTTGTTTTTTATTGCATGACAAAATGGTTTGAATTTAGAACAAGGATTTAATCAAAAAAGGTTTTGTGATTTGAAACTTGAAAAAAAAATTGAGGAGTTGTTAATTTAAACTTTTTTTATTTTAATAGTCACTTTGTAATTTACACCGTAAACGGTATTAGAAAAAGATTAACAGAGAGCGTAGTTTCCGTTCGTTCGCATTTGACGCTCCGGCGCAGACAGTTAAACACCGGTTTAAACAAACGGTTGTTATTTAGCATGGCAATAAAATATGGTTATTGTTAACTCAACGCTACCTCGGGCAGGGAATTAATTCATCCATTATGTAACTTAGGTATTCATTTGAATAACATTTTAAATAATGTAAAACTCTTGTGAATTAAATATTTAACCGCGTCGGAGCATACACAGCAGGATCAAGTATCAAATTCCTCGTATTTCTGCATAATTTACTTACGTCAGCGCACAAGCCTCGTTCACGGTCAATGTCTATCAATCTATAAGTAACGGTTGCACAATCAACAGCGGGTTTTGACAACCGACAGTTATCGCTAATCACGTACTTTCTCCGGCAGACCGTTACCCGAAATCTGGGACTGTACGGTACACAGAAAACGGTTTTTTTACTCATCATAGTTCTAACCGGTACTACTGTTATGAAATAGTTATTTCGTCATCGGTTCTATCTACAAGGCTGAGTTGGGTAAGGTTTAATCTATGGTGTTTATCAGTGGGTTACAATAACGCAACGTTACATTATGTTTTAATCAAAGAAAGCAAGACTTTTCGTTTTATTAGGAATATAGATAGAAATCTGCCATTTTGAGATCAATGTGATTTTGGGCAAAACAAATAACTAAAGATTTTTGCGCTAGGCGATCTAAGAGAAACAAAAAACATCCAAAGATGTTCTTACAGCATCATTTGTTTCATGGCGTAGTTGGTATCACATTGCCGATTCTAAGCGAAGATGCGGGTCTGAATCCCGCTAGTTCGAAAAGTTATATCTTTGTCGCCTATGGCGTTTTCGACAAAAGCTACATATTTATTAGGTAGGTACTTGAATAATTTGTATTATTCAAGTACCAATGGTCTGTAAAACGAGACAGCTGTGATGAGTATTAGGTAATAAATAATGTGTAGGCAATGGTAATTGTTTGACAATGGCACGTGTTACAAAACGTGGGCAAATGTATTTTTAATACTTTTTAATCTACCGTGGCACATTATGTAACCGACCTGTTTATAAGTTAGTAGGTATTTGATTAAATTAAGTGTTGTTTGTTTCATTCATATATTTTTAACCTTATTTATACGAAATCGATATATTTATTTGCAAATAAAACACACACATTAGCAAAACATTTTACAACAAAGACGAGTAAAAGTAGATAATTGAAATAAAAATGGTTTGATATGTGCTGCAAAGGCAAAATGGCCTCGGCTCAGCATTATGCCTACTGATTTAGCAGCAGTATTCTGCCAAAACTATTGCCTACTCTCAGTCATTCAACATTATAATTAAGTCTGTTTTTATTTTTGTTAATTTTTTTCTTGAAATGTTATTTTAATTAAAATTTGTATATCACGGCGCATTGGTGCTAATTGTAAAGCTGTGTTGATAAATAAATAACACTGTAAAGTCTTATTAAGAAGATCTTATCGATGTTTTACCTATTTACCTGAGCAAATACCTGTCTTATTTATTACACAGCATCTAAAAACAAATGGGACGTGTCAAAACTCGCGTAGTTACCTTATCAGAAGTATTTCGTAACTGAACTGATTCATTGGACAAAGTCCTCGAAATATACTGATAGTGATAAAATATTTATATAGTACATATTTTAAGCGTATTACACAACGAGAACATACCTATTAAGTTATCAAAATAACCAATTTCGTTATCTGTGTGTATTTTTTAATGAGGTCGAGGTTTATTTTCAAAGCCCAGGTTGTTCTGTGAATCTATTGAATAATATTTTTTACAAAATATTGGTAATAATGATACAATGACAGATTATATTGACAGTATTGCAACATCAAAAAATTAACTTCCCAAAATAATGTAAAGATAAAATGTTTTTCTATGTTTGCACGTGTGTTGTGTAATAGTCTGGGGGTCGTAGTCTTATAGTAATACAGTCATGCATAGTGTAGGACTGCGGTTGACCTGAGGCGTGATTTTCCTCTAAATCAGCGGGCACACGACACGTGTCGGTCGCGAGTGACGGTCACGCGGCCCGTAACACGTGCTGCTCTTGAACCTCGTTGAATCGTTGCGCAACGCTTGCTCGTCTCAGTCGTCTCTACAGTTATATAAACTGCAACGTGATTTAGAAACGTGTAATTTAATTACGGCTCGCCCTTGACCGTTAATTTTTAACTTGATTGGGAAAACTGTTAGCGTTCTGTTTGAAATTGCATTTCCAATCGCTGTACCTAATCGATGTTTGTAAAGATTTTCTCTAATATTTGCATCTGCATGCTTTAAACTGGAAAGGTTTGTTGAGTTAGGTCATTAGAGCTAAAAATAAAAGGGACGCTCTTGATCTGTCCGGACGTTTTTTCTCTCAATTAACCATGGTAATGTTTACTTTGACGTCAACAGCTCGTGTTCTGCGCGTTTTGCAGTAAACAACCTTATAAAAGTTGCTTTAGAATATCAAGCCCGCTAACCGGTTTCTTTCTTATTATGTCATATTTAATTCAATGTCGCGTGTCTTGACCTTAGTTTGAATCTTTAACGTTTTATGTCAGCCATCTTGGAAAAAGTAGAGAAAGTAGTACAGCGGTAACTTTCCACGCGGTTGCCGTTTATTGCGCGGGAAAAGTAGGCCGACCGCCATCTTTGATTTGACATTTTACCGCCAAGATGTTGATAGAAAACTGATAAGAAAAATAAATTGTTATTGAATAACAACGAGGAAAACTAGCATTGGTTACTAGTGTTAATATTATTATGTAACATTGCCAACGAAGGTCTAGCGTTGGCGCCGACCGGCCATTGTCTGTTTCTACTGGATTATGTCAAGATGGATTGTTATGAAAACTTACAACTCTTCAGTCACATGTTTTGTCTTGAAACCGCCTCATTCGTTGTTATATTCGGCTGTGATCGACCAAATACCACCTGTTGAGCGACGTACCTATTTCCCGCCCTACAGAATTGAGTACAAGGAAAGGAAAGATTCGTAAGCTTTTCCAAAGTGTTTGTCACGCGAGCTTTCGAGAAAACAACGCAAAGGCCAAAGAATCTGGACGCGTTTCAAGCATTTTTCGAAGTCATACTTGACCGATTTTTCGCAGTCGATTCGCGCACAAAACCCCAATTAAACCCGGGATTGGTTATTTTGGGGCGACCTCTATCGGGCGAGATAATGTTTGGTGTCAAGGTTTTGTTTCGTAACGACTAACGACGGTTCACAACGCTATATGTGCCAAGGCCTCCCCTATTTTCCGGTACAAAATTCTCTTTAATGTGAATTTCGATCGATGTTGCAGATGACTGCAGTTACCTACCTTGGGCCCTATCAACCCCGTACCATAATATCATGTCATGGGGCCCTACCATGACGTCTTATAACCATAACAAAATCGCAAAGTTGATGGTACGGACTTTACCTGCTAATTGCGTGTTATTAAGAAGCACTTAACCTATTTCAATGCGCTAGTTCCATTTAAAATGTGTTATGTATCGTGATGCTATTGTTTCTACAAATCTAAAAATAACAATGAATCACTTTTAAGTTGGAAAATATGTGATTCATAGGAAAACTATCGGACCTAGATAGGATCGAGACGGCACACGTTGAAACTGATTTTCGTCGCTCCAATAAAATGTCGTTTACCGTTCCAAATTGCGTCAGCAGTGCTCCAAATTACGTTCTCTATCATTTTTGGGCGCAATAAAACTCATCACACACTATGTCGCACTTTATGTACCTACACACTACACATGAATAAGTAGGTTACAGTAACGAGCGAGTGAGATAAAAAAAATGGGTCAAGTTATCTTCGTTTGTCCTCGCGCCGATGAAATTATCGCCGGCCTTTGTTATTGCGCGTGAAAAAAATTACGTAATACCACATGTTGATAAAAAGTGGCCATAAGGTGCACCCTTGAAGCATCCCATTCGACTTACTCCAAATAATTTCTGTGAATTGCGTTGATATTGTTTATCGCGTATTTTCAGACAAATATTTACACGGTTTGTCGTAATACTCAAGTTCTCAGAAACACGTTTCGAGGTAAATTCATATCAATAACAGACTCCCACGCAATACTCAAATCTTGGTTTGCCGTCTATAATAAGAATTCTTTTAAAGATTTCCTTAAACATTTCTTAGTGCACGCAGCATGATTCAGAACGCATACAACGACCTCCTGTTCGAACCTTCCGGGCAACCTTGCACGTCGGTTCCTCATTACATCATATACCTACGGTATCTACCTATAGTGCATTTGTTTCACGGCTCGTATTCGTAACGCTCTTTGTGTTTATTTGCCTTTGTAGTACAAATGAAGGACTATTAGGCAATTTAATTGTTTATTGCAATTGGATTATCAGACAATCCGAAATTAAACATCTCCAACATCTTTAGAATCGTTATTATCTTTAAAAAAACTCGGTTATCTCTTGTTGTCTGTGGTCAAGAAATGCATAGGTATTACACTTATTTATCTAAAAGAAGTGACAAGTATTCGGTTTACGAAGATTTTCGGTTTTGTATTGTCCATATTTAGAGCTTGCCGGAGTCTATCGATGCAAATTATAAACTGTTCAAAGTTCCAATTGTGTCACGGCCGCAATTAGGTACTATTCGTCACACAGATAAAACTGCCCTAAGACTGTGTGCATTGCAAAGCATTGCGCAATGCCTACCCTGTACGTTGCGTCATGCGACTTGATGCGACACAGAATTGACCTTAGTTGTCCGATCGATTTTTTTCACTACCAGTTGTAGTGACTTAGTAAATCTACAGCCTTATTGGAATAATTCCTATCTACATTGGAATAATTACTATTTAATAAAAAGAAATGCTAAGCATTATTTTTAATGCTAAGTAATGCTGTCCGAAAATTTTCTTTGTTGTCTTGTTGCTTCGAAAATACGATGACAGAAAACTATCGATAAAAATTACAAACTGGCGTGCAGGCTGCAGAAGAAAAATTCTTCAAGATACAATAAATCATAAAAGTGTGACAAAAGCGATTGTATTCAAAGCTGCAATAGAGAACAAAACCTAAAACAATGATGGAAATATTGCACTATTGCAGCTGCAAGTTCTGCAATCTAGTTCCCGTACATCCGTAGGCGAATGTAGGAGGACCTTGAACCAGTTGTGTAAGCAGTAAGCAGCACAATGGCTTACGACAGAGCGGTGCCAGGCGCCGCTTGCGACATCGCTCATAGCAATGCAACAATTGCAAGCCTAACTTTTTTATGTGAATTCATCTTGACATTGCACATTTTTTGAAACTTTATAGACGAAATATTTTTCGAAGATGTAAAAACAATTTTCAAAAATTTCAACATAGACCTAATGAAAATGTATTCCATCTCTTGAAGATGAAATAATAAACAAAATTTTAACTTCAAAAATTTTAATATGTAATCCGAAATTCATTAATTACTTAATTAACAAAATTTACTATACAAATGAAGTCAAAATTTACATATATAATAAAACGAAAAAACACAGACGTAATTGCGATGATTAAATATATCGGATCACGAAAACCGATACGCATTATCGTTTTCATTACATATGATAAAGGAAATGACAAACAATTTCAAAGACATAAACAAAGATAGAATAGAGGAAGCTGAAGCACAAACAAAAGATTCAAAACAAGGTGAGGATACTATCATTGAACTGTCATAACCCCAGATATGTTTTTCGGGTGATGAGTTTTGGCACGATGTTTCGCGGCGTGAGTAAACAAAATTTCGAGAAGTCAATGACTTAGCGGAAGAAAATTCTTTGGATACAAAGATAAATTTGTACCTTACTCATATATTGTAATTATTCGATTCAAGCGTGTGAATTATTTAACAAAATGGATAAAAAAAAACTGATTTTCTAAACTAGATAAATATTGTAAGTATTGATAATTTGTGTAAATATTTAATTTTGCTTTTTATTTATTTAATTTAATTAGTTAGCTTAGACATAGTATTTCCCCATTATATAAAGACTTAGACAATTTTGGAACAAAACAGATTCCTGTTGGATTTGTGTAAGATTTTCATGAAGTCAGAACGAACACAAAAATATAAGTATTACAGTAATAAATAATAAGAAATACTTACAAAAATATTTGCGGTGTTTAAATACTCCTTATCCGGAATTATCCAAATAGCGGTTACAAAGTCAAAATCCAGTAAAATTCACAAAAACCGTTCTGCGGTCAAGTTCACAGTACTTCAGTATTTAGAAAAAATGTTTCACTCCCACTTTTCACGTCCAGAATAATTGTTGTCACTATCACAATGTTGTTATGACGAAATATCCAATGTTAATATCGTATCTCTAGTTGCTTGGGCGCGTCTGTTCACAGCGAAGTCTAGAGTGCGACTAAATTTTGTAGTGGGGTATCGGCAATGCCGGCTTACAACTCACACAAACGCAGGCGCGGTAGTGTGCAGCTTTACGTCTGTGTGAGTTGTACTCGTGTGTGAGTATTTACGTAACTCACCCCGAGTCTGTGTAATCACAAAACCGATTGAGTCAATGTGTCGAATTTTTAGCTAATTTGCGATTGAGTCATGTTTTTTTTGGTGTTTAGGCGGTTCTGAGAAATTGATAGCGCCTACTGTTCATTGTCTCTAAGTACATGACATTGTTTTTTTGTTTTTTGATAGCTGGTTCTTCTTTCATATCAGATAAAAATATTGCTAGAATTAAAGCTACCTAATTCGTACCACCTTAGTCGATGCTTTTACAGAAAATTGAGCGAGACCAATAGCGTGCTATATGATTTTTGTTACAAATTTGTTTTGTAAGTTTGTTGATTTCAAGTAATTGAGCATGATTGTTCTAATTGCAACATTGAAATACGACATAGGTAGTTGATAAAATGCACTAACTTTACACAATTTAGATTTTTTTTAGAAATCACTGTAAGATTTGAGAATTTTGTTTGAAAATAAACTAGTTAGGTAAAATAATCATATTATTTCATAGGTACAATCATTACAATCATCATCTTGGAAAAGTCCACTGTTGCACATAGGCCTCCCCCAAAGAGTGCCAGTTCGAAGACTTTCCTTAACTTTAACAATATCGTCGGTCCATCTTTAATAATTATTAAAGATGACAGATTAATTATTAAAGAGACATAAAGAAAAGTAGTATAAGTTCGTTTTGAATACTTACCTAAATCAAGATAATTTGTGTATTTTCAATGCCAAATTATTCTAAACAATCTAGTGTGTAAATAATATGTAATATTTAACCTTATATGAATCATTTTAAATGAACTTTGAGCCTGAATTTTGGGTAATGATGAATCATAAATTACTACCTATTATTATTTAGAATTATGATTATTACGTCACTTTACAATGATTGGGTCAAATATAAAGTAAAGTCACGTTGTAGCTTCATCATCATCATCATTTCAGCCGTTCCACGTCCACTGCTGAACATGGCCTCCCCCACAGACAGCAAATTCCTTATCATGTGGGGGGATTTGCCCATACTCACCACGCTGGGCATGCGGGTTGGCGAGCGCAGTTAGAGCTATCGTTTTTAAAATGAGGGACGCTGCTGCCCATCCCCTAGTTTTTTTCCCTTAGTCGCCTCTTACAACATCCGCGGATAGAGATATGGAGGGGCCTATTCTTTAGCCGAGGCCACCACGGCCTCTCCTCCTAATCTCCTTCTAAAACCAGACCTTTCCTCAGCAATATACTTAAGTTAAAAAAATGAGTTTACAAATAGGACAAGGTTTTGACATGAATCTAGTTACGTAGATTTTCTCAATATCATGCTGAAAAACATTCATAGAAAACTTATGTAATCTATTTTTATCAAAAGATTCAAAGGTTTTTTTAAGATTCATTGTCACGTGATAAAAAAATCTATGAAAAAGTGTATGGATATGAATGAAGTCAAGGACGATGTATGTTTTGTTATAGACGAAGAAGCATGAATTATTCAAAAGTTATGATTTAATGGTGGAAATTATAACTTAGACCTCGAAACTGTTACATAAATGAAGACAAACCACCTCTAGCTACTTTAACCTATGTTTTTTTTATTTACATGCTCCTCAGATAGGTATAAATTATACCATGCCTATTTATACCGCCATCTTTAGTCAAATATGTTTTTATTTACTTAATAATTTTATAAATATTTTTAATAAAGTAATTTTCTTTTTATGCGTAAGTAATAATATTAAGCAGCCATGTATGATGCGGTTGGTTCAATCTCCACGTTGTCGTACCGCTAGATGGCGTTGCTTGTAGCCGACTTTATAGAAAGGTATGAAATTTCTTTGACCGTGGGCTGTGTAGGTACTTCGTATCACAATTATAGAGAATACTCGTAATAGGTCAATGTGCCATCCCATGACGTCTTATGTTCCTTTAAAAACCACTACCTATTTTACTATTTTACATGAATTTGAATCATAAATCTTTTTCTGACAGACTGCTTAGCCCGCTTTCGAAGTCTATGCGAATATTGAATATATTTCATACAATTCATATACAATATTGTCATAAAAGTTCCATAGGAAGGAAGTTTGACACATTTTTTATATTTTTATATGAATAAAATATGTGTTTTATGATTTCCGAGAATTATATTCTGAATTTCAGTTACCTAACATTTTTATTGTTAGAAGTGATAAGGCGACAGATGGAGCACTTCGAAACTTAATTTTCTATCATAGTTAAATTTGATGTATTGTTTAAAATAATCTCTGTCACCGTTTCACTTGAAGCACTGTTTATCTTTTGACAGATTATTATGTAAAGCCATATAACAGTACCTAAGTAACGCAGGCTACCAGGGTTTAGCCAGAGCCACGGACATTTACTAGCTACGGCTCTGGCACATTTTATATTACACACAAATTATAACTTAAATAAATTATATCTTCTAGCCCATGAACGCCTGCATCTAGAGGCATCACACACTCGCTGCCGACCCCGAACAACCCTCCCCCATAAACTCTGGCAAAGTGGCAACCTTACTCACCGGAACAACACTATTAGAAACATATTTTTGGCTGCGATCTTCTGTAAGGCGGAGGTACCTCCCAAGCAGGCTGCTCCTCCTGACTTCTATCAAATTCCCTAGTTTAGGGTTTTTTTGAACGTCACCAACTGATACACAATTTATGGAAATTTAATTGATTACAATTATAATGAATACAACCAAAAACATCCGTAATACTCGTGACGTAAACACGCCAAATCAGGATTACCGAACTTTATAAGTTAGAACGACACATTTCACTTCCTCAACTTGTGACGTCAGTGTGGACCGTGGAAAACCTGTGGCGTCATGGTCTACTATACCTTAAAATAAGGGTGTGTCAGGTTATAACAAAGCTATAGGATCGGGAAAGATTGAAATATTATTTTGAAATAATATTAACTACACAAAAATGAACGGAACGTTGGTCGTCCAGCAGCGAGATGGGCAGACGATATCGCAGGCATCGCGGGCCGCAACTGGATGAGGCTTGCACAGGATAGAGGAGAATGGCGCATACAAAGGGAGGCCTATAACCTGCAGTGGGTGAAGTCAGGCTGTGGATGATGATGATGATGATGACACAAAAATGACTATCGGATAGTAAATTCAAAATTCATTTATTCAGAACAAAGTACACAGGGAAACAGGTTACAGATTGAACGATGAGACTGCAAAAGTTATGAAAACTGAGTAGCAGCCTCAACGCCCTCCTCATTGACACAACATAGTTCTGAGTAGGATGAATAAGGCTGCCCCATAGATTTCCAAAGCGACCTATCTTGTGCGCCCTGCACCCAATGGCTCCCAGCAAATTTGCTTATCGTGTCACTGATTCTTTCTTGGTCATCCTGTATTAGGTCAGTGACCAGGTTGAGGTACGATGTCCTTGAAAAGGTCCTATGACCGTCGGCTTCGTAAAAAAATCTGAGTAGTGAAGCGCGCCTCTCAGAGGCTCCTTTCATGCACATGTCACATCTGAATTTTTAGGTTTTAGGACATGCCGGTTTCCTCACTATGTTTTCCTTCACCGTTTGAGAGCGCCTGTAATTTTCCGAATGGAAAATCCATTGATGAACCAGCAACTTTTATTACGTCGTCTTTCCATCAACCATATATGTTTTTTTTTTTAGAATATGTATTTATTTCTCTCAACAAAGGTTAACAGTAATGGATGGGATACAGCAGAATATAAGTATTGTAGGTAGTTAAGTTAACCTGTTTTGTGAGAGACCGGTGCCTGAAATAGGTTTAAAAAACCTGTGCTACTGGACACTGGGCCCCATGCCGCTGGTCAACTTAGGTACCAAACAATGTAATAAAACTAACATTATGTCTTAACAATGACATTAGATAAGGATTGTACGATAAAACACGTGAGTGGATCGTTTATAGAATTAAAAAACATATTTGTTGGTTAAGCACGTGACGAATGGATAGCCGAAACTATAATTATAATACAAATTAACAAGAAATACCGGTTGAACGGTGATTTTGACCTTGTTACAATCAGAGAAGTTGCGAGATTTTTGACCTATCTCTTCTATTAGGTAATTTTATATCAGCCTTCGAGGCCTCCAGTAAAATCCGTATTCAAACGGCGTGCTATATGTCATCTACAATTTATTTCAATATGATCCTTATCTACTGAATGAAGGAAATTTTGAGTTTTACTTTTAGGGGCTTGCGATATCGTACGCCCTCAAATTTTAATGTCAAACTCAAAATTGATTTTCATCAGAAAACGTAAGGGTCGTTTTTTTACCACCCGTGTCTATGTCATCTGCCAATTTACAACGTTCAGCACGGTCATTACCAAATAGATAGGTGACTCCTCACCAGAGTTGGCCACTCATACGAACTGAAGTACCGTACCTAATTTTCAGAGCCAAAAATGTTCCTTCTTGTAGTCTACTCTATGATCTTTCACATTACCTATATGTAGGTACTTGTACGTAACGTAGTTACTTCAATTATTTATCGAATCCGTAAATAGATTCCCATATGAAGACGTAATGTTTTTCTGAAATGTTTTTTACCTGTGTAACTTGTACGTATGTTATTTGAATTTTAAGTTATTGTAACTTATGAAGACCACGAACCGGACGACGCGGTGTACGCAAGCGAAAGCCAGCCAAATAACATTATTTGTTTCAAATAGTGTTGTGTTCCTTCGGGGAGTAAGGTTGTCGCTCCTCTGATGCCTCTGGTATTGGAAGCGTTTAAAGGCTACGGTGGCCTTCCGATCCTTACCAACAGGTGGGCAGGAGGCGGGTTTGCCAGAGTTGAGAGCTGTGGGCAACGGCAACAAGAGCGGATCCAGCCTTTGAGTCAGGGGGGGGTTACATAGTCGAGGTCCAGTCAGGTCAGGCCGGACCAACCCACACTTGACTTATCAGTGGCCGACTCATACCCAGCTCAGGGGGGAGGTCAATCATTATTAACTCATTTATTTCAGATAATACATCCATAATTAAATATAAAATGTCACAATAAAATCTAATTAATGAAATATAAATAATTAAAATTAACATTCATAATATAAAATAATAAAAAATAATTAGCAATACTCTACCTGGTTATATGGACTCAGACCCCATTAGTATTTTCATCCATTTGTTTTGGAATACCCCATGACAGATAGATATGGAGGGGCCTATTCTTCAGCCGGGGCCACCACAGCATTTTTATATGTCATCACAAAAGCATTCAAAAGTGATACAATTCGATACAATGCTGTTTATCGGGTCACTACAATTATAATAGACAATGGCGACCCATTTAGTAAACACATTGTATATTGTTTGCATTCTACGGCTTGTTTTCTACGCTACTGTGATTAGTTAGTTTATGTAAACGTAAAAATATAAGACGAAATATTGATGACTAGCTTCCGCTTGTGGCTTCGCACGCGTGGTACCCTTACCTACATGTTTGTTATTCAATCACGCCGTAACGGCTCAACCGATTTCGTTGAAACTTGGAATATAAAGAGTTCTATACCTAGTATAGCATATAGGCTATTCTAGGCATACCTATAGGCTTTTTCTGTAGGTACCACACGAGCGAAGTTGCGGGTGGAAGGTAGTACATATTATCAAAGAAAAATACATATAATAACCTTGTATTTTTTACAAATATCCCCTTTTCTGCAACTGCGTAGATTGCACGTTGAAATTATTGTAGGTAATGAATAATTTTTCAATCAATTAAAAATAAACTATTATTCAATACACTTAAGTACGTTTATACTTATTAAATAAGTTTATTTTTAGATATGTTATGTCATTGTTTTGCATTCGATAACTGTTATTTACTGTTTTTTTAGGTATTTTGTGGTGATAGGAGGTTTTTGTCACTGCTCATTGCATTTAGTGATAAAGAGTTTTATTGGATTTAATGTAAATAAACGTCTGGCCGAGCTGATAATGAATTTGTTTACCTAATTATTTCCGTTATTTCGGGAAAAACGCCTTGTTCGATCGTCACCATACATGCTCGGTATTTTTAAGGGGATTTTTAGGAGAAATTACAATAATACAGCCGAATTGAGAGGATACTCCTTTTTTATTTTTTTATTTATTTATGTTATACTGAGGCAAACAGGCTTACGGCCCTCCTGATGGTAAGTGGTTACCGTCGCCTATTGACATTAGCAACACCTGGAGCATTGCTAATGCGTTGCCTGCCGAACCCCTCCCCCCCCTAAAGAGCTCTGGCAACCTTACTCACCGCAGGAACACAACAGTATTTGAAACAAATAATGTTATTTGGCTGCGATCTTCTGTAAGACGGAGGTACCTCTCCAGGCGGGCTGCTCCAATTTAGAGCGAGAAAATCTCGCTGTGCCCTACCTCCTCCTCCTTTTTTGAAATCAGTTAAAAAATAATAGGTAAAAATTTTTTTCGCGTCGTCGTTGGCTTAGCGCTCGGGTGCCCGTCTGAGACGCTAGTGGTGCGGGTTCGATTACCGCTGCGGGACAAATGATTGCATAATCTGCAAGTGATTGTTCCGGGTCTGGGTTGTAGTAACATGGTAGTTTCTGATACCCACGACACAGGGAATCCAAGTATGGGGTCAGGACTATGTTTGCAACTGTTGGGTGTTATTTATTATTTATAATAATCAACCCCCGCTCCAACAACTTTGCGATTTTGTTTAGGCAGTGACTTAAGTTGACAGTCTCAAAGATTTAACAGGTACAAATTCGTGTACAGCGCTTATGCCTTTGAATGGAAATAGGACCTAAAGGTGGGCCCCAATTCTAGGAATCAATAGGTAACTTGCCACTTACCTAGTTAATTGTATGATGTAACATACCTACTCTATTTACTAAACGGAAATGCCGATCCATACAATAACAAAGGATTTTAAATCTTATAGGTAAACGGCGTAGAGTCTATAAGATTAGTTCATATAGGAAATAAGTACCTCAAGGGTAGTCATGACATGGCGCCACAGAACAGATAGGTAATGAATCACTGAACGTATAAATTACGTTTTATAACTTATATACATAATGTGATGAGGGTGAATCAAGCAAAAGAGGTATGTCAGGATCGTAGCAAGTGGAAAACTGTGGTATCTGCCTACCCCTCTGGGAAATAGGCGCGATTTTATGTATTTAAAACTAATTTTGCGTCATTTTGCTTTCTTAGGGTAATACTGGCCTCCCACACTTATTAGAATTATAGTCAACCACTCATTAGAAAACAAAATCATAAATAAAAATAGAGATTCCCTCCTCTATAATCACGTCTCTCTAGCCTCAAAGGTTTGCTGGAAGAAAACTCTTTTTAGGGTTAAGCTCGCCTTTGTACATACCTTTCTTTTTAATTTTTGTATCTGTATTTTTCTTGTGTACAATAAAGAATAAAGAGATTCCAAGGGATTTTTTTAGTGTTACGGGAGAAGTAGCAACCCTTGGCACACGTGTAAAAACACCATCGTAATCGGACCAGCCGTTACGGAGTAAATACTTTTAAAAAATTGTCGTTGGATAATATACTCCTTTTACGAAGTCGGTTAAAAATAAACTACATTCCTATCTATTGTTGAATTACAATCGTATGTTTATGTAGACAGATAAACTGCGCATATTGAACTGTTAAAGTTGTCTGGAAGAGATAAATTTGAGCTATAAGAGCATTTTTTGCACCTTGGTAGGTATTTCTGTGTAATCAATACGAGAATGAGAGAATGGCCGACTTGGTACTACATGATATCTCTGATCTTTTTTGTGACGGTTTAAGAGTTAACCTATGTTCTAAAAAACATACTTGGACGACCAAGTTGTTGGAGAGGTAGCTCGCTTTGCTCGCTCGATCATAAAAGTTATCTATGGTCATTTTCAATAATATTGCGTCACATTGGCGATAAAGAAAAAAATAATAAACAAAATGGCGATAAGCCGATGACATCGCGGTAGTTTTGGCGCCAAACATTATGAGTCACCGTGTTTTTGATAGCGTTTGTGTGTGAATCAAGAGTAAGAAATTATTTCCGAGTATTTATCGATTTTAATATTCTAGTGCTTTGGTGAGTCACTCCAGAACTTTCGGAAAGAAAGTTCTGTGTGAGTCATTATGTGGTCTATACCAATCTGTCATCACCATCATCAGCCTGTAGAAATCCTCTGCTGGACATAGGCGACCCCAAAGAGTTTGACGACGAACGGTCTTGAGCCTTTTCCATCCACCGACTTCCAGACTTTCACAATGTCATCGGTCCGTCTATGGGGGCCTTCCAACACTGCGTCGAACCTAAACTCCCCAACGGTTGTCGGTTCTGCGACCTATATGGCCCTCCCGTTGCCGCTTCAACTTCCTAATTCTGAGAGCTATGTCGGTGACCTTGGTTCTTCTACGGATTATATTGACATTCGAACATTCTGTTTACTTACCTGGCATAAAATATATAATTTTAGGAAGAATTTTATTTACACAAAGAAACTTAAAACTAATACAAGTTAATATTTACAAAATACAAAAGAAACAGTTGAGCCATCTAAAGACCGTTACAAACGATCTATAGATAGCTCAACTGATCCAGATCACTCCAGTCGGAAGCGTCCCCAAGACGCTGGCGGAATTGTCACGCTGGATGGTAATGCTAATGCGCTGGGCCAAATAAGAGCCAGCTCTCGGGTCACGCGTCGCTTCGATCAGACGTCCTGATATCTTTTTGAAAACCCGGAGGGCCCCGTTTCCCCACGGACCCAGGGTCTCAACCCCAAAAGGCTCAAATATGTAAGCCCTATCAAGACTAACATATTTGCGCCTTTTGAGATCCTCGGTAGGTATATCTAAAAGTGTTTAATATTATGTATTTCACAATATTTACTTATCAGATAATTTTAATAAACCACGTGTTATTTGGTTTTTCCATACATCCTGTTGTCGATTATTACGAAATGCTTGTCGATTTTGATAAAGCAAGTTTAACGAACTATTAATCGCTAGGATGTTTTAAGGTCGAAAAACAAAGCGTTAGTTAAAGTGCCTACTCTGGTACCTGTATGTATTACAGTGGTACAGTCGCCTCCATAATGATGTATACGTTTCACAATTTTCAAAACGATGAGATGAATAGAAAAAGGAAAAGGATCAAGACCGTTGAAATGAAATGAAATAAATTTATTTTGACAAACACAGACAGAAGACACAAAAAACAATAGAATAAAGGTTAAAGATAGGGAGATAGGTAGACGTAACACAGATAACATACAGTACAAACAACAACACATAAGTAGGTATCTATGTCATTTACAATATTTAAGTGCTAATTAGTCTCCCGTGTGTGTGAGCCAAAACAGGCATGGTCTCAGCATAATGCCGCTACACATTAGGATAACATGCACCGTTCGTGGTGGAACTCTTTGGGGGAGGCCTATGTCCAGCAGTGGACTTCCACAGGTTGTTGATGATGATGATGAATGTACACAGCTAAAAATTAAAAAGTATGTAGGTCCCTAACCATCAACTTGTCTCAAAATCCGCTTTAGCGGTAGTAGCCTGTAATGAACTACATATATTTAAATTCCGAAAAAGTGAACAACTTTTGAAGGTGACTGCACGTATGCGATGACATAACAGAAATTATGATTCACTAGATTATAAGTAGCCAAAAATTCCCCGTAAGCAATCACCACCATCATCATCATCACCAGCTTGATGATGTCCACTGCTGAACACAAAGAGTACTACGATGAATGTTCTTCTACGGATTTCCTCATTTCAGATCTTTCACGTAGTGAAACTCCGAGCATACCTCTAACCATAGCCCGTTACGCAACTCTGAGCGATCTGTAGGGTCTGTGTGTGGTTGCCAAATGAGAATTTTTATTCCCCAACGGTTGTCGGTTCTGCGCCCACTGCCGAAAGAAATTATTTAGTGCCAACTTCGTAATTTAGTACTTACCTATCACTTTTATCCTCGTCCAGTAAGAAGTATCATGTTTTTGTTTTTATCCCTATTGCGTCGAAACTATTGCTGCACAATTATCAACCTTATCTTGGTCAAAATAAGGTGTTGTTGTGTCTTCGCGCTAGACTGCGCAATTCATTCAACGCTATTGCGACACTGTTGTCTCGAAATTGCTACCTAAGTATTGTATTATCAGATTATTTAGGTAAAAATACCCATGTTACTTTCAGTAGGTATGTACATTGTACAGTCAGCATCAGAAGTTGGTGAATTTTTCATGATTAAGAAATAACTTAGTGCAAGAGCAAAAACAATAATTTGCCAGTCTCTATTCATACAATAATTTTGGAACTGATCTTCATTTACTTTTGATGTTGACTGTACCTACTAAGTTGCTAGAAGTTCGATCTCTTCATAGAGATGTAGCAAGCTAATTTCTACCTTTTGTAATTAAATTGGGCACTTCGCTCGCCAACCCGCGTGCCTAGTTAGAGCTTTCATTGTTATTATAGGGGACGCTGCTGCCATCCCCTAGCTTTTTCCCTTAGTGGCCTTACGACATCCACAGGTAGAAATGGAGGGGCCTATTCTCAGCCGGAGGCACCACGGTCGATAATTAGTCATATCAGCCTTAAAGCCTTAAAGTCCAAGTCTACTTACTCACACTACATTTGAATGGATAACAAGTTTCATTGACGTCATTACTCAGAGATGCAAAGTTTTTGCACTTTGTACCAATAAAGGTACAGTCACCAACAAAAATCAATGAAGAAAAAGGCAGGCATGTAAATAGATACACTAATAAGTCAATGTGGAGGGCGTTGAGGCTGCTACTCAGTTATTATTACTTTTGCAGTCTCATCGTTTAATCTGTAATCTTTTGTTCTGATTCAATGAATTAATTTATTTTTTTCAAATTTTTCTAATTAGTGTACATGGACCAGGCCCAGAATGAAATGGCTCCTTTATATGTTTAGATTTTAAGTGCCTTTTATATTCCTTGCTTATAACATCGCTTTGGCTTTGCTGTTATGGTGTTATAATTATAAATAAATAAATAATAATAATAATAAAGTCCACCGAATATTGTGTTTTAAAGGAGTTCAGTACTTTTTGTGTCGTGAACGAAATTTACGATGATCAGCATTTTTGGCTCAAGCTTGCCAGCTAATTTTGAGGTTTAAGGTGTATAGGAATTGTGGAAGCTTGAAATTGTTCATTGACTTTTATGAACAGGTTTATCTTCACCTAGTTTATAAGGCGTTTCAAAGTGATCCTAGTGATTTTATTGTAATAAACACCTTTTGATTTGATTTGATTTATTGGTGACTGTACACAGCTGACCGCTAACCAAGTACGTAGAGGAACGTACTTCATCCATTGTTTCAAGGGTACTTATTACAAAACATGTCTCAACGTCATCAGTTGACAAGTCATGGGATAAAATGTCAGGTCATAGTCAAGCCAATAGTCAAGTGTACAAACGGCACGCGATATCTCCTTGATATGTCTCCTAAAGTTTATTTCAAAATTATCCTTTAATGAATCAAAGGCAATTTTGAGTTCGACATTTGAGGATGTGCGAAACAATGTCATAAGCTTCTAAAAGTTAAACTTAAAATTAGCTTTACTAAGAAGACGTAAGGATCAATTTAAAATAAACTGTATATGCCATAACGCATGTCTATTGAACACGGCTTCTGATCTGAGGTCCCAATGTATTCGAATTCGTTGGTGCCTGGTGGTATTGCAGATGAACTGGGCAGTGGTTACCACTTACCATCAAGTAGGCTATCTAGCAGTTCGTTAAGTACTTCATAACGTAGAGGTTGAGGTCAACATCTCGTCACTTTGTGACCATAACACGCCCCCAACAAGTCGCGTGCGCATGTCACGTGTACTTGAGTTACGCAACGAAGATCGCTTACGTAACGCCTAGTCTATTAGTCATAGATTACAATGTCGCGGGTTCAGCTCAGAGACTAGCTTTTGTCTATGGCTACATTAAAGCGGCGGGCTTTCAACTTGTTACGTATGGAATACTCAATACCTACTGCAAAATGCGGGCTTGTGTCAAATGGTTTGGGCCTGCCTCTGACTACCCTTAGACATCTTCAAGGATCTGATCGCCTGGATATCTGAGAGGTTGTTTGGGAATAAAAGTTGGGAACATGTATGTATGGTTTTTTTTTTTTGTTTTTTTAAGCTTATGTTTGACCACAATCTCACCTGATGTTAAGTGACGATGCGGTCTACGGTGTAGCACGTATGCCTATGTATTTGAATATGTATAAAAAAAAATTAAACATAAAATTAAATGAATATAATTAATTTAATTTTAATTTTATTAGTAAACATTTTTGCTCACGTCTTTACACAATACAATACAATTTATTTATTTGCAACAATAATAAGATTACAACATGTGCCTACTTAGGTGCAGCAAAATAAGAGTGACATACATAACTTATAGTAGGCAACTTATAGTTAGGATACTGCTGCAAAAAGGTCCCAACTCAGCGTGTGCAGATTGTAATTACCTGCGCTGGTCTTCCGTTGAGGCCTTTGAGACCGACAAGTTATAAAAAATGAAATATAATAAAAATAATACACCATAGGAAGCTCTAATGTTAGTCTGTTAGTCTGGATTACCATCGGAACGCTTATGACTTTACCTGAGTTCATGTTTCTCTCTGGGAATTCCTTACATTAAATATCATGTGTGGTTTGATTTGGGTTTTTTAGCAGTTATGGCCATTTTCCTGCTTTTGTTATTTGTGGTAGGAAGGCCAGAAAACATATTGGGATGAAGGTACATAATTTCGCCACACACTCATCGGTTCTGCGAGCTATATAACTTTTCCAATGCCACTTCAAGTTGTTTTTGGAGGAGGTAGGGATTAGCGATATTTTCTCGTTCTAAATTTGAGCAGCCCGCCTGGGGAGGTACCTCCGCCTTACAGAAGATCGCAGCCAAAAAACATTATTTATTTCAAATAGTGTTGTATTCCTGTGGTGAGTAAGGTTGCCAGAGCTCTTTAGGGGGGGGGGGTTCAGGGTCGGCAACGCGTGTGTGATGCCTCTGGTATTGCAATCTCTCATAGGCTACGGTAACCGCTTACCAACAGGTGGGCCGTATGCTTGATTGCCACCTTAGTTGTATAAATAAAAAATGCTTTACGCGACCCCTCCGACTCGAGGGAAGGTGAAGGGGTAGTATGTCGAGCTCTCCGCTAGCTACAAAGACACTAGAAACAAGCGGCATACCTCATAGGAGCCTCTAAGAGGCGCACTTTAATCCTTCCACTACACTGATTCTTTCAGCGACGATCATAGGCCCTTTTCAGGGCCACCATACCTCAACCTGCTCACTGACCTAATTTAGGATGACCAAGAAAGAATCAGTGGCTCGACAAGCAAGCAAGCGGCATACCGTATAAAAAACCATCGCTGTTCCGTCATTCACCGTAGTGCAGATGCGTTGTCATCGTCCGACGTTTGGTTCAACGGCTCATCAGTTGACAGAATAGGCGGTGACGTAAGTTGACAGTCTCAAATATTTATGGTTGAAATTCGAGTAAAGTTGTGCTGACACGCATCCATTTGAATTGCATTAGGACGTCATAGTACGGCCCACTGTATAATATGTTGGTAGAGCTGTATGTAGTGTAGAGTATATCTACTACTGGGTCTGGTTCTCCGGGTTTTCAAAAAGATATCAGGTCGTCTGATCGAAGCGACGCGTGACCCGAGAGCTGGCTCTTATTTGGCCCAGCGAATTAGCATTGCCATCCAGCGTGGCCATTCCGCCAGCTTCTTGGGACGCTTCCGACTGGTAGTGATCTGGATCAGTTGAGCTAACTATAGATCGTTTGTAACGGTCTTTAGATGGCTCAACTGTTTCTTGTGTATTTTGTAAATATTAACTTGTATTAGTTTTAAGTTTCTTTCTGTAAATACAATTAAGACCGTGTAGAGTTGTATGGCCTAGAATCTTCATCTTCATTTCAGCCGTACGACGTCCACTGCTGAACATGGCCTCCCCCCCAGGAAGAGCGAATCCCTTATCATGTGGGGGGATTAGCCCATACTTACCACGCTAGGCATGCGGGTTGGCGAGCGCAGTTAGAGCTATCGTTGTTAAAATGAGGGACGCTGAATAAATGGCCTAGAATAAATATTGCCGAGGATCAAACCTGCTGTGACGACAGCAGACATTTTAAGGCGAGGCTGAAAAGCAGCGTAGCTGAGCCCTCGACCATTTCACCTGTCTACCTACATACATACAAAAACCTGTAAATTACCAATTGTATTTTTATAGCTGTGTGTAGGATTCTTAGGTGAATAAATGCCCTTTTATTTTTATTTTATTTTATTTTATATAAAAATTGTTTTACAATGTTTGAACAAAGTTCTTTTATATGACTCCGAGATTCGTGTATTTTTATTACTTTATATAAAAAATCATAAAATAAACTGTAGATCTACTAAATTCTACGCAGATCTAATTGACGGTTCGAAAGATATGGTCTAACAAATAAACATACAATACCAATTCGTCATGGTTGTTCGCTCCATCGATCAAGGGATCTTTGCTCGTTCGATCAATAATGGATAAGTACTGTTGCGGAGGTTTGAATATCATCATCATTTCAGCCGTTCGACGTCCACTGAACATGGCCTCCCCCACAGACAGAGCAAACTGCTTATCATGTGGGGGGATTTGCCCATACTCACCACGCTGGGCATGCGGGTTGGCGAGCGCAGTTAGAGCTATCGTTGTTAAAATGAGGGACGCTGCTGCCCATCCCCTAGCTTTTTTCCCTTAGTCGCCTCTTACGACATCCGCGGATAGGTAGATATGGAGGGGCCTATTCTTCAGCCGGGGCCACCACGGCCACGGTTTGAATATACTCGTATTTTCAGTCGTCAGGGGGGAATAATGTTGAAGTTTCCAATCAAATACTTGAGGAAAGTATTGTAAGCTTTTACGATGCCAAAACTGTTTCAATAGAAGCCGTACAAGGAAAATTCAAAAGGCAACGCAACAGGCTCAAATTTACAATTTTTCTCATTTTTGCTGGTCACGTTCCTTTCTTCTCACTTCTTTGTCAAACTTTTCCATTATCAAACATTTCCATTAAACTTGTATTGGTTTCGCAGTTTTGAGTTTTTAAAGGAACTTTATATAAGAGAAGACCACGTGACCTCGAACCACGTGAATTGTATCCAAGCCTGAAAATTCAATTGCATCATTACCCTGGAATTCTTAGACTCGTATTTTTAATATTGCGAGTGTAATTTTGAGGTGAAATTAATAAAAAATATTGACAACGATTTCCATGAAAATAATGGCAGACTGGCTCAGAGTTAGATGAGTGAAAAAAGAGGCTCATTCTATCGGCTTAATAAAGGAATAACCGCATAAAGAAATACATAAAATTTGCAAGTCTTTTCCTATTATTTTAATTATGCTGTTTTTGGTCTTTTCTATCATCTTTAACAACAATAAAGTTCAACATCAAGATTGCTACCTAAAACAGCTGAATAATTAAGTTTAAACAGTTTAAATTGGCCCCTGAATGAAAAATGACGACTTTTGTCGACGATCCCCATCGGAATATTGTACGTTTATTAATTAGTCATCTTGTATAAAGGGTTATGAATGAGTCAGGGTTACACATACATACCTAAAATCACGCCTATTTACCAAAGGGGTAGGCAGAGACCACGGCCTTCCACTTGCTACGATCTTGACATAACTCTTTCGCTTCATTCACTCTCATCACATTCCTCATACATGCTCGTCGGTTTAGGGTACTCTTGACCTGGCCTTTGTCTAAAACGTCACCGATTGGTCGCTAATCGTAACGTGAGTCAGGGTTAGCCGTTAATATTTTCTCACTGTCCACTCCTGTCATCAGACTCACACAATATTCATTTTCATTCATTAACATTCATATTCATTCACAAATTGTCATTGCAATTGTTGCCCATTTTGTTTGTATTTCCTATTTCCCCTCAAAATTCCACTCACGACCAATATGAATAGGTACGACCCTGTTTTGTACCTATTCTTTCACTTCCTCCTCGTGGTTAAAGCCGTTCAAACGACGCGCAATGTGTCATCTGAAGATTATTTCAAAATTATCCTTACTCCACTGAATAAGGTAAATTTTGAGTTTGACTTTTAGGGGCTTGCGATATCGTTGAGCTTTTAAATGATATCTTATTTGTTAATTGATATCTTACGGGCGACGCAGTGTTGTAAGGCCCCCCACCCGATGGACCGATGACATTGTAAAGGTTGCGGGAAGTCGGTAGTACCTATTCTTTCACTTCCTCCTCGTGGTTAAAGCCGTTCAAACGACGCGCAATGTGTCATCTGAAGATTATTTCAAAATTATCCTTACTCCACTGAATAAGGTCAATTTTGAGTTTGACTTTTAGGGGCTTGCGATATCGTTGAGCTTTTAAATGATATAAGACAGCAGTGCGGCTGGCGGAATGGTTTAAGATGAATGGACTTGCTCTAAATCTGAGCAAAACACATTTTATCCACTTCCGCCTGTCGGGCTGTACGGTGAGGTCGCTGTCTGTGACAGTCGAAGGTAAGGCTATGAACCAAGTCGAGAACACCACATTCCTGGGGTTCCAGATCGACAGGGGATTGCAATGGGCGAACCACATACACAACTTGTGTGGTAAATTAGGTAGTGCATGCTACGCGCTACGACGTATGGCATGGGTGGTGTCCACCGACGTGGTTCGCTCGTGCTACTTCGCCACGGTGCACTCGCTGCTGCAGTACGGCACCGAGCTGTGGGCGCGCGCTGCCGACTGGGAGCGCGCGTTCCGGATGCAAAAAAGGGCCGTACGAGCTATTGTACAAATACGCAGCGATGTGTCGGCGAGACCACATTTTAAGAGTCTGGGCATTCTTACGTTGCCATGTATTGTAATATACCAAGTGGCAATGTACGTGAGAATGAACCTGGACTCATATGTGAGGCATGAACACCAGCACAACTACACCACTCGCAATCGACACAAACTTGAGTCGGTATCGCGGACACTTGCGAAATCATCCAAGCTGACACATGTTATGGGTCCAGCTGTATATAACAGGCTCCCTAAAACCGTCACGCAGGCTAATAATATTCTCGCTTTCAAGAAAAAACTAAAAAACTGGCTTATCGAGCAAACTTTTTATACCTATGATGAATTCATAGTCTTTAAATGTAAAAATATATAATCATTTGATTTGTGTTTATTTAATTGACTTATATCTACATATTTTTTTCATTATGACATTTTATTTAGAATTATTTTTATTGAATATTTAATTATATTTATTTTTGACATTGTAATTAATTATGAATGTATGATACTTTTAGTAGAAAATGAATGATGTACAAATTGACTTATAATATTTATTATCAATAAATTACTATTATGACAATTATTATTACTACTATTATGACTACTATTGTAAAGGTTGCGGGAAGTCGGTGGATGGAAAAGGCTCAAGACCGTTCGTCGTGGAACTCTTTGGGGGAGGCCTATGTCCAGCAGTGGACTTCTACAGGTTGTTGATGATGATGATGATGATGACATCTAACGTCCTCAATTAATGTCAAACTCAAAATTGACTTTCAGTTGACATAAAGATCATTTTGAAATAAGTACGTAATATTAGATGACATATCGCAAGCCGTTTGAACACACCTTAAATTGGATAGCCTAACTAGTTTTTTCAATAGGAATAATTAACCTTGTGGTGAGACTAATTGTACAGAGAGTAAGCCCTTACATTGGTATGCTTGATCACATAAACAACATCAGTTGGAACTTTTTGATCACTTACACGAAGCTGTGGCCGTGGTGGCCCGGCTGAAGAATAGGCTCCTCCATATCTATCCGCGGATGTCGTAAGAGGCGACTAAGGAAAAATGCTAGGGGATGGGCAGCAGCGTCCCTCATTTTAACAACGACAGCTCTAACTGCGCTCGCCAACCCACATGCCCAGCGTGGTGAGTATGGGCAAATCCCCTCACATGATCAGGAATTCTCTCTGTCTGTGGGGGAGGCCCTGTTCAGCAGTGAACGTCGTACGGCTGAAATGATGACACGAAGCTGTAGTACCTTTGAAATGTTTATATGGACCATGCACTGGCCTCATAGCTCAGTTGGTACTGGCCCCATAGCTCAGTTGGTAGTAACTCTGCCTTCTGCGCTAGAGGTCGCGGGTTCGATTCCCGCACTGGACAAAGATTTGTGTGATGAACACAGATGTTTGTTCTATGGCTGGGTGTTAAATATTTATCTATTATGTATATCAGTCACTGGTACCCATAGTACAGGCTATGCCTAGTTTGGGATCAGTCGACCGTGTGTGCTATGTCCGGAATATTAAAAAAATATTTAATCTAAGCTATACCATTCTCTCAGCCTACTCGGCCTTATCCATATTACGTGTGGAGATGACTCAGCCGCGGGTTTCCCCTATGCTATGTTAGTATGTTTTATAGCACGTGTTATTTGTACAGACAAATAAAATTGACAGTAATTCAGTTATTCATTTATTGTTTGTGTCATGCTATTGTGTACCAGTTCAAGAAATTAAAATGCGATTTCTGTAATTTTTCGTCCGATGAACTCGCTGTTTTATTAGTTACATAATTAAAGTTTTTAATTTCATTTATTTCCACACACACACATACTATTTTACACTATTTTTACAGGGGCACCTAATGCAACAGTGTACTTATCCATACATTAAGATTAATAATAATAAAATATAATAAAAATCTTCAAATAACAAATTCAAATTACATGTCACGCCATTTAAAAATAATAAATAAAAATATTGTCAATCAATACAAGGTGATTCATAATATGTATTCCATCCCTTAAGGGGCTTATTCTACACACAATTGGCAATAAAGTTTGATCTACGACTTTTGGAAATTGGATATTTTTCATTGAAAAAAGTCTATGCGAAAATCAGCTGTTTTGGGGTCAAATCAGGTCAAACTCAATGAATCAGCTGTTTTAGGTAGCAATCCTGATTCCGAACTTCTTGTACGTTTAGTTATTAGTTCTAAAAATGACAAAAATATAAAAAAAGATGTTGAAAAAAATTTTTTTTTTATATTTATGATTTTTTTCGCTAAAATTATTTATTTTCGTTGATAGAATAACCCCCTTTCGGGATGGTAGTTCGTTTTGATTGTTCCTTTAACGTCTCAAAGTTCTTTGAATACAAGTTGGTTCCATAATATTATGTATGCTATCCCGAATGGGGCTTATTCTACCTACACCCAAATTATTCTATAGCTAAAGTTTGTTCTACGAACTTTGGAAATTATACATTTTTTATTAAAAAAACTCAACTTTCCAGGTTTTGGTATTTTGATGTTGAACTTCTCGTACGTTTAATAATTAGGTACCTACTTATAAAGATACTAAAAAATAAAAAAATAAATATACTAAAAATAGTTAATTTGAATATTTTTTCCCGCTAATATTTTTCCTTGTTGTTGATTGAGGCCCCCTCGGGATGGTATACATGATTCACCCTATGTTAGATTCAATTTCACCTTGTACTTGTATTAGTGATTCGGCCAGTCAGCCGAATCACAATCACGTGTCTGAGATAACCATACTCTTCAATGTCGTAATAGTTACACCGTAGGTATTATCTTATCGCTTGGTGATGTCAGTTATGCTTAATCTAACTGGGTGACGGGTTCAGGCTGAGCTAAACTGCAATTGGGGCACATTGTGTATAACGCAATGTTTACATGAACATTTCTGTAATTTGTGAAGATTTTGTAATAAATCATAATCTTTTGTCTTTTGTGATCTTGTAAATTGTCTAAGAAAATTCTTGGTAAAAGTCCCAGACGAGAGTCAGTGCGTGTTGCCAGTGATGACTTATGGAGAATGGGTCGCTATTGGCCTCATACATAAGCACAAAGTCGCACAACGAGCTATGAGAACTATGCTCGGAGTTTCAATCCGAAACGACGAAATATATATAGGGTCACCGCCATAGCTCTCAGAATTAGCAAGTTGAAGTGGCTGTGGTCATGCCATATAGCTAGCAGAACTAAAAACCATTGGGGAATAAAGTTTCTCGAATGGTGACCACGAACCAGGTGACACAGTGTTGGAAAGCCATCGGACTTCTCGCATCCTTCGCAATGTCGTCGGTCCATCGGGTGCGCGGCCTTCCCACAGTGTATCGGCCGGTTGATGTAATGAATTCGACAAACTTTAGTTAACAAACGAGACTTGTTGATCGCTTTCATAATCATGCTATTGCGAATTTATAACTCTTCAAAAACATTATGTCCCGTAATACCTACGTCACTAAAACGTATCACGCGTATTTGCTCTCTTAAGGGGCGAATAAAAACTAACTGCTCAGGTTTGAAGGTTCCACGAAGTGAATTTTCGGAAACGAAAATATATCTCTTCTTCAAGGGTGAAGCTGTTTTTAGTCCAAAATGTGTATAGACTTCATAACGTCATTGGTATTTGGAATTTTTATTTAAGAAACGACGACGACCTCGTTGGCGCAGCAAACTAGTCCCCGTCTGAGACGCAAGGGGTGCGGGTTCGATTCCCACTGCGGTAAAAATGTTTGCAAGATCTGCAATCTGTATCTTGTTCCAGGTCTGGGTGTTGAGGTCAGATGGACACCAAAGGGTTCCGTTTTAAATGAGGTACGGAACCCTAAAAAGAACTTGAATGTAGGGAAAGACGTAGCCTTTATACAGTAGGTACCTACAGTCTTTTAAAAAATAATTTTGTCGCCCCATAAATCTACGTTTTTCTAATAATCGGGCCGCGCAGACATCAGAAGCGCCGCGTCGGAGCGTGTTGCAATATCAGCTTTATTTTTTTGTTGCCAAAGCAGATATTTAGAAATACACGTGTGGTGGTGCTTATTTAGCTGTTAATCTCGCCATAATTGTTTGATTGCTCAATTTTCACGTCGTGTGCTTTGTCTAACTCCCTCAACTTTACTGCTGGTGTTTTAAAGAACGGAGACCGTTATTTGAAGGAGGAAATAAAGCCTTTTTTTTCGAATTGTGAGTAACCGTTTGTGGAGTATTTCACAATAAAGACGGTCATATGCGAGAACTCGCGCCCCGAGGCTTCCGTACAGAAAAGTAAAATTCTAGTATGAAAGTGACAAACTTATATTTTGCCATTTCCATACAAAAATTAGACATTCACATAAAAAAAAAATGCCATATCTTTTTCATGCATTAAGCTAGGAGCTCGAAAAAGCATTTCTGAGAAAAAACTGTCTTGACAGGCAGACAGACGGACAACGAAGTGATCCTATAAGGGTTCCGTTTTTTCCAAATGAGGTACGGAACCCTAAAAAACGAAAGAGATTTCGATAAATGGGACGTCATTGGAATCGTCGTTGACTAGAATAACCTTTTATAAGAAAGAAAGAAAGAAAGAAAACATGTTTATTTGCTCCAACAACGCTTACTATACACATTAAAAAAAACACAAATCAAAACATACCTAAAACATATAAAAGCTTGGGTACTTATCTATGTAGTTGTAGGCACAGATCTAGTGAGGTAGGTACATAATATAGGTAGTAGGAAGGTTGTGTATGGGTTATGTGGGGCAAATGGGTCCCGTCTCAGCATAAAGCTACACCAGATCTGGGTAGGTACGGTGCGGCTCTGGTTATATTATATATTAAACTCAGTCCTTTGCTGCGTCTGCCGTTAATTGTACCGGTCGCACCTTTTATGGGAAACCAAACCATTGGGAAATTATGGGAGGCATTTCATTTGTTGCGCAATCCCAAGAAATATAATCACGTGTAAGTTTTAAACGTGACGGCATCACGTTGTAACATTAAATGTTTTATTCGTACAACTTTGTTATGATGTACCTATTCGTACAAAATTGTGGTATTGTTGTTTGTAACATTGTTTTATTGTTGCGATTTTTGGCGAGGATTCTTTGCGAAGCATGTGCTGCGGTCTCGTGTGTGTTTAACATGTTTGAGTTATGCCATTTATTCATTATTAGTATCACGTTTAAAACTTTGGTGGACTTTGGGTCACTCAAATCAAAGTTCATAAAAATTAAGACGCTCATGTGCGACAACTTGCGCCCTAAGGCTTACAATACCATTACATGGGGTCTGAAAATCTAAATTCCCAGTGTAGGACTTCCTACCGGCCATGAACTTACATACATACATACATAAAATCACGCCTATTTCCCACAGGGGTCGGCAGAGACCACGGCCTTCCACTTGCTACGATCCTGACATACCTCTTTCGCTTCATTCACTCTCATCACATTCCTCATACATGCTCGTCGGTTTAGGGTACTCTTGACCTGGCCTTTGTCCAAAACGTCACCGATTTGGTCGCTAAACATACGCCTAGGTCTTCCTCTTCCAACGGTTCCGTTCACACTCGCCTTATACACCTGTTTCGTCAATCTTCTTTCGTTCATCTTCTCTACATGACCAAACCATCTCAGCATACCTTTCTCAATCCTCATCACTACATCTTCTTTCACTCCACAACGCTCTCTTATCACACTGTTCCTCACTCTATCTTTCAAAGTTACTCCACACATACTTCGCAAAGCTCTTCAAGGCCATGAACGACCTCAAAATATTCACATGACAAACTCATATTTTCTTTGTATGTATATTTGTTAGTGAATAGCTTTCAAACCGTCGTGTCGCGTCAATCGGATCATGGAATTTAGTAGATCAACAGGTTGTACTATCAAGACTGGCCTCATAGCTCAGTTGTTAGTAACTCTGCCTTCTGCGCTAGAGGTCGCGGGTCCGATCCCCGCACTGGACAAACATTTGTGTGATAAACACAGATGTTTGTTCTGTGTCTGGGTGTTAAATATTTATCTATTATGTATATCAGTCTCTGGTACCCATAGTACAGGCTATGCCTAGTTTGGGATCAGATGACCGTGTGTGATATGTCCGGAATATTTATTTATTTTTATTTATTTAAGATTCTGGTAAGAATGTGTTAAAACGGCCAAGGGCCAAACTCCTGTAAAATTACTCTTAGGTACAAAGTCCATGAAAAATGTATAATTTGTAGTTATAAAATATAGATAAATTATGTAAAACGTGATTGTCACCGCGTTATGTCACGTTCGATACCTTATCAAAGTTATCAGAGATTAGGAATGAGGTCATCGGCATTGTCATGCTCAAGCTATTTTATCAATTTATTTTACATTCTCTTTGTCTACTGTCGAGATTCATCATCATCATCATCCACAGCCTGACTTCACCCACTGCAGGGTATAGGCCTCCCTTTGTATGCGCCATTCTCCTCTATCCTGTGTAAGCCTCATCCAGTTGCGGCCCGCGATGCCTGCGATATCGTCGAGATTAACCAGAATCATTTTGGGATGTTTTTTTATAGAGCTGATAAATCACAAAAATCTGCACAATGTCAATCAGCACAGTATCTACACGGTGATTCATAATATGTATACCATCCCGAAATGGATTTAATCACTTAATAAAAAAAATTAATACTAGAGCAAAAAATAAACAAAATATTTTTTACACCAGAAAGGAAAAAAAAGAAAGGATATGGAAATTATCCTAATTAACGTAGGTACTAAAGTACTATAATCAAGATTACTACCTTAAAACAGTTGAATGATTGAGTTTGACTGTCTTTAAACGGCTGAGTTTTGCATAGAGATCAATGAAAAATTACAGATTTCCAAAAGTCGGAGAAAAAACTTTATTGCAAAATTTGGGTAGAATATTTAACGTGGGGTTTATGGGAATAAATATGTAGGTAGAAAAGATTAGAGAAGGGGCGAGATGGTGTATCTTAAATTATGAAGAAAATTATTAACAGAATAAAGTAGGTATATTAAATAGATAAATCATATATATATATAATACATATAGTGACATTTATATAAACACATACAGATACTATATCGTATATTATTATAATAGGTACAAATAATCCTAAATATACTAAACTAATCTAAATAACTATTTAACTAACGACTAAGTACTAATAAAAATGCGAGTGGTTTTTTTGTCATAAAAAATCCATTCGATCCCTGTCGCCACCAGATGGTAGCGTGCCCAAAATACTGGCGGCATTGCCACGTTTTATGGCAATGCTTATTCGCTGACCGAAGTAAAAGCCAGCATTTTGGTCACGCGTATACTCTAAAAGTCTCCCCGCCAGGTCCTTGTAAATTTTGTGTGCCCCTGATCCCCATGGGCCTAATGTCTCTACCCCAAACGGCTCGAGCATATAGCCTCTATCAAGAAGCATATATTTGCGCCGTTTGAGGGACTCCGCTGATGCTGTTATACTAAATATTCATCATCATCATCATTTCAGCCGTATGACGTCCACTGCTGAACATGGCCTCCCCCACAGACAGAGCAAATTCCTTATCATGTGGGGGGATTTGCCCATACTCACCACGCTGGGCATGCGGGTTGGCGAGCGCAGTTACAGCTTTAGTTGTTAAAATGAGGGACGCTGCTGCCCATCCCCTAGCTTTTTTCCCTTAGTCGCCTCTTACGACATCCGCGGATAGGTAGATATGGAGGGGCCTATTCTTCAGCCGGGGCCACCACGGCCAATACTAACTATTATAATTAATTAATATCATGCAGTCACATAATTATACTTTAACTAAAAAAAAAAATAGATACACAGAATTTAAGAATAACAATATACAATAAACTTGTGCTTCACAAAGAGCAGCATGCCAGATAATGTGTGATGACCATGTTTTTGAAGATAGCAAGAGACTTGGCTTTCCTGATATTGACAGGCAATGCGTTCCACAAGCCACAAAGTAAAGTAAGGTAAAGTCACAAGTCCTATACGATTAGAATCTCCAATCCAGAAACACAAAAATAAGATTACTTGGTTGGTACTATTACTTGTTAACAGGTAACGGTCAAATTAACTTCCCCAGACGAAAGTTTTTTAAACCCCTATTGTACATAAACTAGATTGTAGGTAAAGCCAGCTACAACAATATAAACTAATAAAGCCTTTCACATTGTGCGTAGGTAATAGAATAATAGTAATAAGTACTTACTACCTTTTATGCAAACAATACGAGAATACATACAAAATAAACAATAGGGTGGAATTTTAGGCAGCTAAATCGCGAAACGCGACCTATTGTCAAGGTCGGCTTAAGAACTCACGTGATTAAGCCAATTATACATCAAGGTACTAATTACAATACTTGATAAACACTTTAAGAGTGATGAGAGCACTGGTGGAGGGGCGGTAGTGGCCCCGCCTTCCGATCCACAGGTCGTGAGTTCGAAACCTGTCGTGCACCAATGGATTTTCCATTCGGAAAAAGTATGTGCGCTATGCTAGTAAAATAAATAAATAAATATATTCCGGACATATTCACACGATCAACTGATCCCAAACTAGGCATAGCCTGTACTATGGACACCAGAGACTGATATACATAATACATATATATATTTAACATCCAGACACAGAACAAACATCTGTGTTAGTGCTCTCAAACGGTGAAGGAAAACATCGTGAGGAAACTGGCATGTCCTAGAACCTAAAAATTCGAAGACATGTGACATGTGCACGAAAGGAGCCTCTAAAGGCGCACTTTAATCATTTCACTACACTGATTCTTTCATCGACGGTCATAGGCCCTTTTCAGGGCCACCATACCTCAACTTGGTCACTGATCAAAGACAGGATGACCAAGAAAAAACCAGTGACACGACAAGAAGAAGACTTTAAGAGTTATACAATGGGTTATAGTTATACCCCATGAACATACATTTTCCTTCAACGGGGATTTTGAGATTTTTTGTGTCAAAATCCCCTTCAGTCTAATCTTGCAGGTCCAAAGTGGATTTTGAGACTGGAATTCTCAAAATCCTACCTACAGCGTCCTGTAAGTGAGTAAAAGTTCTATCTGACGCTCTATATACCTAATAGTTTACACCAAATGTAACCTTTTAATAATAACCTTTAATGTAACAATTTGTAACCTTTTGTGAGAGAGAATAAATATTATTATTTTTTTATACAACTAAGGTGGCAAACAAGCATACGGCCCACCTGTTGGTAAGCGCTTACCGTAGCCTATGAGCGATTGCAATACCAGAGGCATCACGCACGCGTTGCCGACCCCGAACCCGTCCACCCCTAAAGAGCTCTTTAGGTGTTTATTATTATTATTATTATTATATTATTAATAGTATTGTGTTCCTGTGGTGAGTAAGGTTGCGAGGGCTCTTTAAGGGGAGGGGTGTTCGGGGTCGGCAACGCGTGCGTGCTGCCTCTGGTAATGCAAGCGTTCATAGGCTACGGTAACCACTAACAAACAGGTGGGCCGTAAGATTGTTTGCCACCTTACTTGTACAAAAAAAAACTGATGGTCTGCTGAATCACATTGTCCTCACCCGATCAGCCAATTCATCATCATCATCCTGTAGAACTCCACTGACTTCACGCAACCATCACAATGTCATCGGTCCATCGAGTGGGTGGCCTTCCAACACTGCGTCGCCAGGTTGTGGTCGCCATTAGAGAACCTTTACTCTCCAACGGTTGTCGGCTCCGCGATCTATATGGCCTGACCACTGCCACTTCAACTTGCTTATTCTGAGAGCTATGTCTGTGATATTGGTTCTTCTACGGATCAGCCAATTAGACATACCTAAATAATCCGATTATTCACGTGAACTCGACTCTTGTCCTTGGCCGTCACGTGTCTTATATAACTAGCTTGTTATGATGTCAGCAGGCGATACAAAGTTGTGTCGGGCCCACGATTCACTAAGGTTTTTACTGCTGCTTTCAAATGGCGCGCGATTTGTCATCCAAAATATGTTTAAAATTTATTTCAAAACTATCTGTTATCCGCGACTTTATTCGCATTCATAATAATTTTCACCGGCTACTTTGCCCCCTTTAGGGATGATTTTGCGAAAACGCTGAAACATGTTTTTCTTTATTTCTTACCAAAAGCCTAAATATGTATTTTCAGATCATTTTGAAATTAATTAGCCTAGCGTAACCACTTACCAAACCTGGTGCAAGAAACAATAAAGCTTATATTATTATTATAACCACTTACCAAAACGTAAGCGTGTTTGTCACTATAGACTTATAACAAAAAAATCAAGCGTCGATTGGCGAGAAGCTTAAGATCCGGGCGGTAGGTGATTGTACATTGTTATCTATCTGTGGTCAGTCAAACCGCGACATCTTATCATCACGATCTTTATCACAATCTTCGTGTCGGAGATCTTGCGAGGATCGTGACATAACCACGTCGATAACCACGTTTTGCATAACAATGAGCCGTCGACTCGCTTACCGTTATCTGTTTTCGATTAGATGTAGGGAGTGTGCATGGTTACAGCGATAACCACTCAACATATTATATAGGTATACCGGCGCACCCTGGACTGTTATATACAGGTGAGTTTTTTTTCAGGGCCACTTAGGCGGAATATTACAATACAAATACAATACAAAAATCATTTATTGCCTTTAAAAAGAAAAAATATTAGAAAAAGAGCAGGATACACAAAAAAATTATAATAAAAAGGCAAAGGGAGTAAATTCAGCATTTGCTGCATGCATTGCATGCAGCGCTGTTTTTCAATTTACCCCCCTCATTAACAAACAAAGAAACCAAAAATGCCAAAACAATGTTCAAAAACCTACATTTTCTGAAAAAATATTTAAAAAATCTACTTTTTTTGAATGCTGATCTCATTTTTCTCAACATCGAGCCCGTTACTCCTAACATCACTTTTCGATTACTCTCACGGTTTCCGATTTTGCCTAAGTGGCCCTGAAAAAAAACTCACCCTGTATATAACAGTCCAGGGTGCGCGACCTAACATACTCCGAAACGCCTTACAGAAGATCGCAGCCTAATAACATTATTTGTTTCAAATAGTGTTGTGTGTTCCTGCGGTGAGTAAGCTTGCCAGAGCTCTTTAGGGGGGGGGGGGGGAGAGGGGTTCTCGGCAGGCAACGCATGAGTAATGCTCCAGGTGTTGCTGATGTTAATGTTAATGTGTTTAATAGGTGACGGTAACCACTTGGACATCAGGAGGGCCGTAAGTCTGTTTGCCTCTGTATAACTTGAATTAGTTAAGTTGTACCATATTATCTAAGAGCTGTGGATTTTGTTAATAAAATAAAATAAAATAACATAAAAAAAACGAACGCTGTGACTAGGGGCCGCTATATGAGTGAACTCTATGAATTCTTACACAGAATAAAATCAAAACTATCATAACATGACACATATAAACTTAAACTTCGTCATATCTTCTCGTCGCAGATACCGCAGAGCCTCAAGACGAAAGTCTACAATCAGTGCGTGTTGCCAGTGATGACATATGGCACTGAGACTTGGTCGCTAACTATTGGCCTTATACACAAGCTAAGGCTCAAGACCGTTCGTCATGGAACTCTTTGGGGGAGGCCTATGTTCAGCAGTGGACTTCATCAGGCTGATGATGACACATATACCATCCAGAAAAGGGGTTATTCAATCAACAAAAAAAATAGATTATAAGCGAAAAAAATATATATGTTTTTACCACACTCTCTTATATTAGCTGTTTTTGGTATTTTTATCATCTTTATTACTTCCTAGCTTCCGCCTGCGGCTTCGCTCACGTGGTAACTACATTAAAAGTAGCCTATATGCTATTCTAGGTAAAGAACTTTATCCATTCCAAGTTTCAACAAAATCGGTTGAGCCGTTACACCGTGATTGAACAACGAACATCTAAACATCCTCACAAACTTTCGCATTTATAATATTAGTAGATTACTATTACTAATTACTAAACGTGCGTGGCTTTCGGCATCACCATATTTTACTAAAGTCAATTTTATTGCTCAGCCCCATAACGGATCAAATTTTGGAACTATCTCGTAGACCCTCTACGCCGTAGAGGGGCAGTTGATAAACTATATCTTAGGCGTTAATATCATTCTTATTTATTTAATACTTTATTGCACACAAATAATACAGTTGCACAAAAGGAGGGCTTAATGCTACAAGCATTTTCTAACAGCCAACCTCAAAGGTGACAAGAAAAAAAGTCAGCTGAAAGTAGGGAACAAATATTGGAGAGCTGACAGTGAATAGAAAAATAACTCCTTATACGAATAAATACAACCTATACTACATATATTATTAAGCATAACAATACCTTCATACATTTATGAAACAATATAAAAAACAGTATAATAAAAAATATGGAAAAAGATGGGTTTTAAATAACGTGAATAATTGTTACCCACCAGATTTCATTCTTAACTGCCCCTCTACTATTATTTCTCTATAATGTTAATAAATATATAGCCGCTATAATACACTGCGGCACTATACCTACTAACTATACTATATCCGTTCTGTGGTTACGGCGTGATTGAGTAACAAATACAAATCACCACAAATGCACAGATTTACAAACTTTCGTATTTATATTATTAGTGGAATGGGTAGGAAGATTTTGAAAAGATGGATGGACTGTGTGAAAGTGGATATGGTTAAGAAAGGAGTGAGTGCTGACATGACGACTGATAGAGGGAAATGGAAGAAGAATACATGTTGTGCCAACCCCACATGATAATAATAATAATAACAGGTGAATTCAACGATTATCGTCCCGATAGTGGTGTCAGTGAACGGACTGATAGCGAAGAGCCTCGATCAATACCTTAAGAGGCTCTCGCTAGACAGCTGGGTGAAGGGCCAGATACAGAGGGCGGTACTCCTGGACTCGGCACGCATAGTCAGGAGGTTCCTCTCTCTGCAGCCCTAGCCACCGACCGCTTGAGCCGAGCTTCGCGGTCGGTGGTTCTCCATTTATATATATATATTTTTTACTATAATAGTTGTTTTGATATTAAGATGTACTTTTGTAGTAACAAATGTATTTTTTATTTTTTTTATTTACAGAAAGAAACTTAAAACGAATACAAGTTAATATTTACAAAATACACAAGAAACTATAGATAGCTCAACTGATCCAGACCACTAACAGTCGGAAGCGTATTAAAAATGTATTAATATAAAATATCTCATTTATAAATAAATGAGATTTTAATTAAATATTATGTGAATAATAATAATGTATTTATTTCATTTCAAACACACACATAAACAGAACCTACACTAAGTCATAGACTTGTGTTGTAGGTCCTGCTATCCTTCCCTATGATGTGGGATAAGGGCAGGAAGATGATGATGATGATGATGGGTGGAATGGTTTTCAAAGTCTGCTTTCAGCCACCCGGTATATTACGGTTGTCAATGCAATTTTGTATAGCGCAATATTTGTAAGCGTGTTAAAATATGTATTACTCGCTACATGCAAGCGAACCCGCCGCCCCCGCATTGACCGAACGTGAGCTATCACTACACAAAACAACTGCAGTGTGTCTGTAGGTAATATGGGCAAGTGTCACGTTTTGATCCTCACGTGTTGCTAGTTTTTAGTTAAACAAGCAAAACTGCTGTGCAGTCAAATAGGTTATAAAATTCATATTAAATCTGATATTTCGGCCGTGGCCGCGGCTGAATAATAGGCCCTTCCAAATCTACCTACCCGAGGATGTGGTGATCTGGATCAATTGAGCTACCTGTTAAATCCGTCACCGGGGTCAAGTTCATACAAATCAAAGCTCTAGCTTCATCATCATCATCATCAGCCTGTTCAAGTCCACTGCTGAACATAGGCCTCCCCCAAAGAGTTCCATGACGGACGGTCTTGAGCCTTTTCCATCCACCGACTTCCCGCAACCTTAACAATATCGTCGGTCCATCGGGTGGGGGGCCTTCCAACACAGCGTCATCCGGTTCGTGGTCGCCACTCGAGCTCTAGCTTAATGCATTGAAAAGATATGGCAATAATTATTATTACCATATCTTTTTATTGCATTAAGCTAGAGCTTTGATTATTATACGGCACCATGAGCCCACAGACTTTAATATAATAAGTTTCAAGTACCTTTAGCCGTTTCTGAGAAAAAGGATCTTGACAGACGGACAGTCAGACAGACAGAAAGACGGACAACAAAGTGATCCTACAAGGGTTCCGTTTTTCCAAATGAGGTACGGAACCCTAAAAATAACAACAAAAAACACGTAAGTTGGCGGTAAGACCTAAGATGCCATAGCCAGCCCCAAAGGGAAAAACATAAAAAACAATAACTGAATTAATCTCGATTATTCTAGAACACAATGACATTGTGATCGTTTCGGATCACCTTAAATTGTCTTCGGAAACAATGAATAAATTCGCACCTATTCGTCTGGTACGTGTTTCTTATTTTCAAATTCATTATTCTAGACTAAGCGTAAGGTGACTTTATCACGTGATTAGTCTTACTGTGTTAATGTGAATTTCTACTGAATAAAGTTTAAAAATCTATTTAAAAATTATCCTTAAAATCTACTTAATAAAGTCTATTTTGAGCTGACATAGAGCTATATATCCTTTAGCTATGCATTTACTTGGTTCAGTGGATTCCGAACCAAAGATTGCAAAGTTGTGCCGGGTGAGCCCTTAGTCTCCCAACATCGATTGCTTTTATTAGAGGTGAAATTACAGATAGAACCTATTAAAAGCAAGTCGAAGCCCCTACCCAAAGTTAAATGGCATTTGTTGGAGAAAGAAGAGTATGCAAGAGAATTCCAAAAGCGTGTGGTAGATAAGATGATTGCAATGAAGGATATGACAGAAAATTCGGAATGAATGTTGGAATGAAATGGCGATGTGTATAAGAAGTGTGGCGAAGGATGTTTTTGGAGAAACGAAAGGGAAAGGAAATATAGATAAGGATACGTGGTGGTGGAATAAAGAAGTACAAAAGGTTCTGAAAGAAAAGAAGAATGCATTTAAAGAATGGAAGAGTGTTGAAGATTGTAATATCAATGTAAAAGAGAGTAAAAGGTTAATATATCTGGAATGTAAGAGAAATGCTAAGAAATCTGTGGCCGTTGCAAGGGCTAAGGTACAGGATAAACTGTTCCAATCACTGGAGAGCCCTCACGGTCAAAAAGACCTGTACAGATTAGCAAAAGTGAGAGAGAAGGATGCCAGAGATATTATTCATATAAAATGTATAAAAGACGATGGAGGAAAGGTGTTGACGAAGGATGACGATATAAAAAATCGATGGAAGGGATACTTTGAAAGGTTAATGAATGAGGAGAATGACTGGAGTGGTGGTTTAGTAGAAGCACCAATAAACATGGCTGTTGTGAAAGAGGTGAGTATAGATGAAGTCAAGAAAGCTGTGCAAGATATGAAGAATGGAAAAGCTGTAGGACCGGATGGTATACCTGTTGAAGTATGGAAGTTTTTGAGAGGAGATGGATGGAAGTGGCTGACTTTGTTTTTCAATAAGTTGTTACATGAAGAGGCGATCCCGGACGAATGGTGCAACAGTTCGCTGGTGCCCATTTTCAAAAACAAGGGTGATGTACAAAACTGTAATAACTATCGAGGAATAAAGCTCATGTCACATAGTATGAAGATTTGGGAGAAAGTGATAGCGAGAAGAATGAGAGATGAGAGTGAAATAACACAGAACCAGTTTGGGTTTATGCCTGGACGGGGGACAACGGACGCCATATTTGCTCTGCGCCAACTTTGTGAGAAATACAGACGTGCGCACAAAAACTTGCATATGGTGTTCGTTGACCTAGAGAAGGCATACGACAGGGTGCCCCGTAAGGTTCTGTGGTGGGCTATGAAAGAGAAAGGAGTGCCTGGGAAGTACGTACAGCTTGTACGTGCTATGTACGGAAGAGCTAACACACACGTCCGGTCCGAAGCTGGAGTTACCGACAAGTTTAACGTGGCTGTAGGCTTGCACCAAGGATCGGCTTTAAGCCCTTATCTGTTCCTCCTGGTAATAGATGCCCTGACATCAGACATACAGGAGGACGCCCCTTGGTGCATGCTGTTCGCCGACGACATTGTTCTTGTCGGAGAAAATGCACTTGAGGTCCAGAGCAGGCTGGGAAAATGGCAAGAGAGACTGGAGAGTGTCGGATTGAAGATCAGCAGGGCAAAAACTGAGCATCTGTTCTGCGACTTCGGTGGTCCTTCCGGTTTCTCTCCTATTGCCTTAGATGGTGTATCCCTACCAGTCTGCTCCGACTTCCGGTACCTCGGTTCATTAATCCAGAACGACGGCGATATAGACCGGGATGTGAAAAATAGAATAAATGTGGGATGGATGAAATGGCGACAGGTCACAGGAACTACGTGTGATCCAAGAATGCCCCTTAAACTTAAGGGGAAAATTTACAAAACGATCATAAGACCTGTCGTACTGTATGGATCTGAGTGTTGGGCAACCAAAGGGACGGATGAAAGAAGAGTGCATGCTGCGGAAATGAGAATGTTGAGATGGATGTGTGGAGTGACTAGAATGGACAAGATACGAAATGAGTACATCAGAGGAAGTTTGAAAGTAGCGCCAGTGACTGAGAAGTTGAAGAGCAAAAGGTTAGCGTGGTATGGGCATGTCATGCGGAGGGAAGAATGCCATGTGACTAGAAGAGTGTTAAATATGAATGAGGAAGGATATAAGGGGAGAGGTAGACCAAAGAAAAGATGGATAGATTGTGTGAAAGACGACATGAGTAAGAAAGGAGTGAATACTGATTTGACGGCTGATAGAGGGGAGTGGAAGAGAAAAACATGTTGTGCCGACCCCACATGAAGTGGGATAAGGGCAGGGAGATGATGAGTGGATTCCGAACCTAAAAATTCCACGACGTGACATGTGCACGAACATAACTCTAAGAGGCGCTCTTTAATACTTTCACTACACTCATTCTTTTACCGACGGTCGGTCGGTTTTCAGGGCCACCATACCTCAACCTGGTCTTATACAGAATGACCAAGAAGGAATCAGTGCCACGAAAAGCAAGCAACTTCGATGGAAAGTTTTTTTGGAGGATTGCTTGTGTAATACATTACCGATTTTACCCATTGTAATATATATTTTCGAGAAACTTTCCTCATAGAGAACTAATAAACAATTTTCAAGGAAATACTTCACTTGTTGAAACTTGTAGGTCGTCTTTTGTTGGCATTGTTAGCTTTGTTTTAGTAGATGTTACAATACTCGGCATAATAGTTATAATTTAAGTTTAATTGGGAAATGGCGAACTTGGCTCGACTTTGTTGTTTTAGAGGTTTAATTATAGAGACATAACATAGGTACCTTTACACTAGGTGATTCATAATAATAATATCATATTATTTTGTAAGTTAGTGGTTGTTCGTTGAATAATGAAGGGGGCGAAAGGGGCTTATTCTACAACCGACAACTTTTGGAAATTCGAGATATTTAACTGAAAAAACTCATTAAAAAATCTGTTGTTTTGGAGTTAAGTCAGTTCAAACTCAATTTATCAGCGGTTTTAGAAATCTTGATGACGAAGCTCTAGTATGTCAATTAATAAGCTAAAGAGATTATAAATAGACCGAAAACAACTGATTTGAAAAAAAATGTGAATTATGTTTTTCTTCACCAAAATTAATCGGATCTACCTGCAGGACCTTTCCATAAAAATTATCTGTAAGAATCTGCAAAAAAAAATAATGTTCCGGCTTGTTGAAATGTCTAGAGATGATTTAGTATTTTTACGTTTGTGACAAAAGTTCTTATTAGATAATATACGTGACCACCTTAGAGGTTCATGAATAAAAAAACACAATAGGCGAACATATCAGTGAACAAAATAAAAAAATAAAAAATAAAATCAGCTGAATTGAGAACCTTCTCCTTATTTTGAAGTCGGGTAAAAATGAATAGTGTCTAATGAAAGGTAAAAAAGTCATGTTGGCCTAGTGGGAGGTACCTACCTACCTTCTATTAGCTGTAAGATCATCGCCGCTTATAAGAATCCTAATTGGTTTTACGGTGTTTTACTCAACCGTTTTTAGAACTGAAAAATCTACTGACGACGACCGGGATTCGAATCTACGACCTTTGGATTATAGATCCAAAGGTCGTAGATTGAATCTGCTAATCCGGCATAAATCTACATTTTCAGCATGAAATTATAGCATTAGTAAAGTTAGATAACAATCATAAACATAATTTAAATATGTCATACCTACATTATTTATGACGCTAGAAGTCATACAAATGTTTTCGAAGTATAAATATTTCACGCTCACGTTTCGCTCATAATAATTATAATTTTGTTACGCAATATTTAACAAGCATTATGTCAAATCACATTTTTGTTTGTTTTAAAACATTGTGACGTCAATTAAATTCTAACTTTAACAAGTAACTTGGTCGTAAATCTAACATAATTTGAAGGTGTATTTCTGAATTATTTCATAATAAAAGAGCAGTGGCGGATCCAGGATAATGGTTTGGTTTGGCCTGAACCAGCTGAGTAGACACTAATAATATACTATAAACTTTATTGTTTCCTGCATCAGGTTCAACTTAAGTATCTACTATAACTATATAACTTAGGTTTTCCCTAAGGACTACAGTATGGGGTCCTTCAAAAAGGGCGTTTTGAACTTTTTAAGGGGTCGGCAACGCGTGCGTGATGCCTCTGGTATTGCAAGCGTACATAGGCTACGGTAACGGTGGAAATTGTAATAAGAAAGTAGGATAATAGATTTATGAGGGACTAGCTGGTGCCCGCGACTTCGTCTGCGCAGGATTTGTATTTCGAGTAGCTTATATTAGCGTGGCGTTACAATTCACACAATATCTTTATAATTTGTAGCCTATGTGTTATTCTGATGTATAAGCTATATTATTGTATCATCATTTCAGCCGTACGACGTTCACTGCTGAACATGGCCTCCCCCACAGACAGAGCATATTCCTTATCATGTGGGGGGGGTTTTGCCCATACTTACCACGCTGGGCATGCGGGTTAGCGAACGCAGTTAGAGCTATCGCTGTTAAAATGAGGGACGCTGCTGCCCATCCCCTAGCTTTTTTCCCTTAGTCGCCTCTTACGACATCCGCGGATAGAGATATGGAGGGGCCTATTCTTTAGCCGGGGCCACCACGGCCATATATTATTGTATAGTTTCATTAAAATCCATTCAGTAGCTTTTACGTGAAACATCCATCCATCCATAATTACAAACTTTCGCGTTTATAATATTAGTAGGATTTGTCGTGGACTCAGATGCTTTTGGGGGAGACTTGAGCTCCTTAGCCCACCCCCTGGAACCGCTACTGTACAAGGGCGTTGCAAAGGTTGTATGTTCGCAAACAATGACGTAGGAAGAGTCTCAACCAAATTGGATGAAACTGGATACAGAGTATCTATAATCGTTTTGAGTGGAATTAAGAGGGGAATTTTTAAAATATAGAACCAAATTTGAAAGCCGTTTTTATTAAAATAAAGCTACAGTTACACATGCTCATTACTCGAACGAAAGCATGCTTTTATTGAGCAAATGCTCATTAGTAGCATGTGTATTGAAACATTGCTAATAATGAGCATGCTCATTTGGAGTTTGCTCAAAAATCGACGGTCGTGTGATTTTTGAGCATGCTACCTACAGCGAGGGTGGAGGGGGGCGTGCTATTAGTACGTGAAACTAGCATGTAGCGCGTCATACTTGAAAAACTAGCATGCCTATTGATAGCAAATGTAAACTCCTCTTAAGCATACTCAATAGCACGCTTTTTAGCATGCCATCTTAGAGCATGATTGTGTAACAGTAGCATAATTTATGCTTGGATTTTAATAGGTCAACAGGTTGTAGGTACTATCTAAATTTACGGCTAACAAGATGAGTTAAATCGGTTAAGGGGTTGCTAAGATATAGGGGTGTACATGAAGTGGGGTATCATATTATGAAAGAGCTTTGTTCAGAAATTCCAAAACAATATTGATTTTATTTATTGGCCACATGCTTTATAAAATACAACGAAAATACTTATTACTTGGCTCTACCGTTGTTATTCCTCTTGTAACAGAGTAGTGTACAACTGTATACAGCATTCCCTTCATTCGGAAGTGTAGGTATCTAGTGGGTATTGCGCAAGAGTTTATTATGGCTATTTCAGTGCATATGCAGTCACGTGCATTTGCAACGCAATTAGAAAGCGATAGGTACTTATAAGGTCGCCTGTTTAGAATACGATAAACAAATATTTATGTTCAGTCCTCCTTTTTCACATTCCATGGCTTTTTGGAACGTTATACCTAAAGCATTGTTCAAATAGCATAGGATATGTCATCTGAAATTTGTATTAAAAAAGATTAAAGTCAATTTTGAGTTTGACTTGGTAGCGTGCGATATCAAAGAGCTATATATATCCTACGCCCTCAAATGATGATGATGATGAAGATGTCACTAAGAGCATTTTCTATATCTGTTAGTACGTAGGTATTTAAATTTAAATTATATATATTTTTGTATATTTGTTTTATTGTTTCACAAGTAGGTATATATATTGTAATATTATTATATAAGTAGTTTGTTCATAGTGATAAGTTTATATTCAGGTATCTAATATAAGTATATTTTGTTAGAATAGTTTGTTTATACATCTACTATTTATTTATTTTTTTATTCATTGGTCTTGTACACGAACCCTACCTCTATAACCACCTATCTCTAGCCTCAATGGTTTGCTGGAAGAAAACTCTTTTTAGGGTTAAGCTCGCCTTTGTACATGTCCTTTCATTTAGTTTGTTTTTTGTATGTGTTTTCTGTGTACAATAAAGAATAAAGAATAAGTTTTTTATACAACTAAGGTGACAAAGCTTACGGCCCACCTGTTAGTAAGTGGTTACGGTAGCCTATGCACGCTGCCAACACCAGAGGCATCAGCACGCGTTGCCGACCCCGAACCCCCCCTTCCCATAAAGATCTCTGGCAAGACTCACCGCAGGAAGACAACACTATTCGAGACAAATAATGTTATATGGCTGCGATCTTTTGTAAGTTGGAGGTACCTCCCCAGGCCGCTCCAATTTAGAGCGAGGTATGTCGCTGTGCTCTACCTCCTTTATATCCCGCTCCTACTACGCTTGGTTGCGTTGGAACAGGCATTCACGCAGTCACAGAGGCTTTGAAACTCTTGTAAGCGCGTGCGGTAATGACGAAGCTGGCGCTAAGTATAACTAGGGGCTCGTTTATCCCATGAAATGCTTCCTACATCTATTTCGGCTTATCTGCGCTGTTGCACACGACGGCACGAGATGCACAACGTGCGCGCGCACGTGTGTGCGCACGCGCGCGCGCCTGTGTTGTAATACTGAAGGAATGCGCTGATACTGAAACTGTTGCATTGTTTTGCTATGCGATGGAGCTTTGAATCAGCTAGTTTTTTAGCGTATTCGAATCCCAGTGACAATTTGACTGACCTCATAGCTCAGTTGGTAGTAACTCTGCCTTCTGCGCTAGAGGTCGCGGGTTCGATTCCCGCGCTGGACAAACATTTGTGTGATGAATACAAATGTTTGTTCTGTGTCTATTATGTATGTCAGTCTCTGGTACCCATAGTACAGGCAATGCCTAGTTTGGGATCAGTTGACCGTGTGTGATATGTCCGGAATATTTATTTATTTATTTATTAATTATCATATCATCCTATCCTATCCTACTTCTTCTTCTTCCTGCCCTTGTCCCACATTATGTGGGGTCGGCACAACATGTTTTCTTCTTCCACTCTCTTCTGTTAGCCGTCATCTCCGCACTCACATCTTTCTTACTCATGTCATCTTTAATACAATCCATCCATCTTTTCTTCGGCCTTCCTCTAGTCTTATATCCATGCACATCCATACCTATCCTACTAATATTATAAATGCGAAAGTTTGTGAGGATGTTTGGTTGTTTGTTGTTCAATCACGCCCAAACGGCCAAACGGATTTGAATGCAATTTGGTACAGAGATAGCTTATAGTCTGGAATAGCATATATACTACTTTTTACATAAGTAATATGTTAGCCATGTCGGGACTAATATATTTGCGACTAAATAATGTATCCTAGCTTGCCACCTTTAGATAAATAAATAAAAAATACTAACAAAATCTACTGTTAATTATATAAAATAATTTGAAAAACACAGTGCTTATCACTAGTTAGTCTATTCAGTAGTACTTACCGACATAATTATCATCGCGGAAATGATTATGTCCTCATTACATAAACAATAACAATCTAGATCACGTGTGGTAGCTAGTCTAGTCATAAATAGATAACGTTATGTACTAGTGCATAGTACATTATTTACTCACGTTATATCATAATCTTGAACTTGCCCTCCGTTGCGTAAGATAGCTGGCTGATGTGCAACTAGATATGTATATACAAGGTGATTCTTAATATGTATTCCAACCCGAACGGGGCTTATTCTACACCCAATTGGCAATAATGTTTGTTCTACGACTTTTGGAAATTCGACTTCGATTGAAAAAAATCTATGCGAAAATCAACTGCTGTGGGGTCAAATCAGGTCAAACTCAATGAATCGGCTGTTTTAGGTAGCAATCTTGATTGCGGACTTCAGTACGATTTTTGTACGTTTAGTTATTAGCTGAGAGAGCACTGGTGGAGGGGTGGTAGTGGCCGATCCACAGGTCGTGAGTTCGAAACCTGTCGTGCCACAATGGATTTTCCATTCGGAAAATTTATGTGCGCTATGCTAGTGCTCTCAAACGGTGAAGGAAAACATCGTGAGGAAACCGGCATGTCCTAGAACCTAAAAAATTCGAAGACATGTGACATGTGCACGAAAGGAGCCTCTAAGAGGCGCACTTTAATCATTTCACTACACTGATTCTTTCATCGACGGTCATAGGCCCTTTTCTGGGCCACCATACCTCAACCTGGTCACTGATCAAAGACAGGATGACCAAGAAAAAACCAGTGACACGACAAGAAGAAGAAGCTGAGAAAGTTTGAGAAAAATAATTAAAAATATTAAAATGAAAATATTGATGTTGTTTTTCGCTAATAGTATTTCTTTTCGTTGGTAGAATAACCCCCTTTCGGGATGGTATAGATGTTATGAATCACCTTGTAGTTAGTTGCAAGCCTTTATTTATAGTAACACAAATAGTATTAATTGAATGAGCGAAGGTCTCTCGAACGACTTGGACGAATCGGCGTTTTGTATATATTTGTTAGAGTATAACTTTCGAATCGGCAATTCGATCTGCATGGAATTTAGTAGGTCAACAGGTTGTCAAGATTTTCTGGTAAGAAAGTGTTAAGTCAGCCAAGGGGTTGTTAAGATTATAGGTTAAGACATAATGTTAGTTATATTACACTGTTTGGTACCTAAGTTGACCAGCGGCATGGGGCCCGGTGTCCTGTAGCACAGGTTTTTTTTAAACCTATTTCAGGCACCGGTCTCTCACAAAACAGGTTAACTTAACTACCTACAATACTTATATTCTGCTGAATCCCATCCATTACTTTTAACCTTTGTTGAGAGAAATAAATACATATTCTATTCTATTCTATTCTATAGGTCCTATAGGGGGCATGAAAGGCCTCTAAGTGGCGCAATTTGATCCTTTCACTACACTGATTCTTTCACTGACGGTCATAGGCCCTTTTCAGGGCCACCATACCTCAACCTGGTCACTGACCTAATACAGGATGACCTAAAAGAATACCTAGTACTACTCTATCTCTTTCTTTTGCTTGTGTATTTGTTTTGTTCTTTATGTAATTTTTGTTTGTAACTTTTATTATTTTTCTACTGTGTGTCAAATAAACAAACTCTTCTTCTTCCTCTTCTTGTGTGTTTTGTAAAATACTTGTTAAATCTATTATTGAATGTATTGTAGATATTTCTAGGCTGGAAGTACCGCACCTTATACATCACCCCAGAAGGTCGCGACTGAGGTCCGTACAACCTTCACCAACTTCCGGTGGTATCGAATGCGGGTCACGAAGGCTCCACACCTGACTAGAAATTGATTTGTTGATTGTCATGGTCTTTCGACAAAGCCACAGCTTTGAAATAAAACGTTTGGCTCCCACTTATAGGTACCAGTATAAAACCGTGTAAAAAAACAAAAAAAATAAATGAAAAAAATGATATCTCAATAATAATTGCTTTTACGAAAGGGGCTTATTCACAACCAATTGGCAATAAAGTTTGTTCTATGGCTTTAGTAAATTCAACATTTTTCATTGAAAAATACTACGCAATAGTCAGTTCAAGCTATTGTGGGGTTAAATCAGTTCAAGCTCAATGAATCAGCTGTTCTAAGTAGCGATCTTGGAGCCGAATTTCTCGTTTGTTTAGTTAATTACTTATAAAGATGATAAAATACTAAAAATAGCTATTTTGAGAATGTTTTGTAAAAAAATATTGTTTTTTTCGCTAATATTATTTCTTTTAGTTTATTTATTTATTTGTCTAAAGTGCACAAACCTTATGTATATTACCTCCTGGCCTCATAGCTCAGTTGTTAGTAACTCTGCCTTCTGCGCTAGAGGTCGCGGGTTCGATCCCCGCACTGGACAAACATTTGTGATTAACACAGATGTTTGTTCTGTGTCTGGGTGTTAAATATTTATCTATTATGTATATCAGTCTCTGGTACCCATAGTACAGGCTATGCCTAGTTTGGGATCAGATCACCGTGTGTGATATGTTAGGTTTTTTTTTTTTTATTACCAATTATATAAAATATCTTCTAAACAGGGTCTGATATACATAAAAATAACATTGCACTATAGAGACAGAATAATCCCCTTTCGGGATTCATGACATGGTAAGAATCACTTTGTATATCGTTTTATTACCTATTTGTTATTTCCTTGACGTAAATGCTGACCTTCTAGGTACGAAATACACAAAGTAAAATTATCCCAGCGCGACAGCGCGAGCCACCAACGAGAAATAGGAAAATTAAAACGGTGACCCTAGAGTATCCTTAACCGACCACAGTGAAGGCCGCCCTCGCCTGCCACTTGCATAACAATATGCAATGTCTGCTTCCTGGTTTGTATGTCATAAAAGAAAACCAGATTACAGTGGCAGATTTACCCTAAGGCTTAGTAGGCCCGGGCCTAGGGCGGCCATATATTATGGGCGGCAAATCGTGACCAAAAATTAGTAGAAATTGTCGTAGAATCATCTCATCATCTCGGAATATATTTACAAATTAGTAGCTAATTATAGTAAATAAAATTTCTGATTTCTATTTAGATAAAGTTGCAAATAAATTCATTATGTACCTACCTAGTCTAATGATGGGTGCTGAGAAAGGGGCGGCACATGGCCTGGGGCCTAGAGCGGCCAGGACTGCAAATCCGCCACAGCCAGATTTTAATAGGAAATTATACCTAAGATCCTTCTTACATTTCGATACTTACAGACGCTGTAACGGCTCAACGGATTTCGTTGAAACTTGGAAAATAAAGAGTTCTTTACCTAAAATAGAAAAATTATATGCTACTATTTATAAGCTAGTGTTTCGTATTTGAAAAAAATACTAAAAACCTGCGTGAAACAAAGTAGCATGTGGTATTTTCTCCTGTTAGAGTTTTCGAGGTACAAATTATTTAATGAGTATTTAATTAATTATTTATTTATTGACGAAAAGTTACACTATTTTTACAGGAGCACCTAATGCAATGTGTACCATTATCATTTCATCATCATCATCATCATTTCAGCTGTTCGACGTCCACTGCTGAACATGGCCTCCCCAAAGACAGAGCAAATTCCTTATCATGTAGGGAATTTGCCCATACTCACCACGCTGGGCATGCGGGTTGGCGAGCGCAGTTAGAGCTATCGTTGATAAAATGAGGGACGCTGCTGCCCATCCCCTAGCTTTTTTTCCTTATCATTTAAATTATTATTATTATATTATCATACATTTTAAAATATTAATTTAAATTCATAGATAAGAATAAAAATAAAAAATCTTCAATTAATAAATGAGAGGAGAGAATTTATGAGAGGATGTAGTCTTTTGTAATGGATGATGGAACATCGAGGTCTTACCTATACGGAAGCTATACATAATAGTCAATTCGAGCCAACTTACCTTATATGAACCTTGATAGAAAAAGGAAAAAGCTAGTTTTATCAATAAGCTATTTGTAGTAAGAATAAATAAATAAATATACCGGATTTTAGAATTGAGGATCTTGGAATCCATTTTTTGAGTTTAGGCCGCAGAATTCAAATAAAAGTTAGTAATGTCTTAAAACCTATGTTAGGTTTATTCAGACATTCTCGACAATGTATGTAAAACAAGATATTTGCAGCGCCCTACAGGGTACATGTACTTACTTAATAATAATAATTCATTTATTTCAGACTATAGTAAAGTTACAGGTCTTAATTAACTTATTCTACAGTCCATATCAATATATACCTTAAAAAGAACATACATACAATATAAAAACTTAAAACATGATGACTACGGCGACGTGTCGATGTCGCAATCAGGGTGTCAGCTGAAGACGGTGCACGGCGGTGTCCCCTTGCAGGCGGCCAGTGAACCTTCGGAACTTGACACCCTTCGGCCAAAACTCTGCGCTTAGGTAGGTCGATAGATGTTCAGTTGGAACTCTCACCATAAATGAATTGAAGCTCACATTATGGCGAGAGTCCAGCTTTTCGCTACCTTTACACCTAAGCTGTATCCATGTATATGTTGGCAATAAATGAATATGAATAAGAGCGAGCGTATGCAAAGATGGAGGAGGCCTAGGTTCAGCAGTGGAAGTTCTACGGCTGATATGATGATCGAGTCAGTTTTTAACGTAAAAATGACTCAATCCTGATTTTAAAGATCTCGTCATAATGAAATCTTGTTTACCTGAGCTCTCGTCATTATAAAATCCTGGAATTATGAGGTCTAATCATCGTCATTCAGAGATCTCGTCATTCTGAGATCTTGGCATTAGACGGACCGGATACTAAGACCAAACTTTTGTCTTACAAATACTTATGCCATTGTATTAAATATTTTGTAAATTTATTTCAAATTTTTATTATTATTATTTTTTAAATTTATATTAATCCTAAGTCTACTTTAACCTCGATAATATTAAACTCAACCCACCCACGTACGTAACAGCCAACGCACCCCTAGATCCAAACGTGATTGTTACGTGATGTACACGTGGTTCCCCCTCACGTGAATCGTGCAAGTCACAGAATATACAACAGCACCTCCCTTATTATAACACTTAAAATGGTGTTGCGTAGGTCTATGAAAGTCAATTATCGTAGGCGGAATTTAAACAATAAATAGAAGCCTTATCTGTTCTTCCTTAGCTTTATTAACCGGTTATTAAACTATTTTATTAGCCGGTTACTAAACTATTTTTTGGGGGAGGCCTATGTCCAGCAGTGGACTTCTACAGGCTGATGATGATGATGATGACTGAAAAAAAGAGGTTCCAAGAAGAAATATTAAGAGCTCATAAAGGATGATTTTTAGGGTTACGTAACTCAACAGGAGAAAACTAAACCCTTATAGGATCATTTTGTTATCCGACTGTGTCTCTGTTCAGACCCTTTTTCTTAGGTCAACTAAGTTTAGGCACAGATAGCATAATAATATACTAGTAGGTTTAGGTAAGGTAAGGTTAAGGTATCAACTTCTAAATCTTCTCTATCTTAGATGCCTGTGTTCCTTTTATGATGTACTATGGATATTTACGAAGAAAAAACGATAAAAGCGGCCTAAAAATTACCAATTTTTTTTTGTAATTAGAATCATGGTTTCCGTTTTCGGGAGTAGTCGAATTACATCCTGTATATATTTTTGTTTTTGCTACTTAGGCGGTAATAAAGCGTTATGACGAAGAGGTATCAGTGGAAGAGAGGAGCAAAATCTATTTCATAACTAATAGTCCAGTCCACGGGATCCAGTTCACAGTTGTTATAACCTGCAATCTCTTCCCGGCCCGTCAATCTTAATCATTTGTTTATGACGGGTTAAGGTGAAGTTTCGATCGTAGCGACTTTGCGACATACTTCTGGCTAATAAAAACAGTTTCCACACGGTTGTTACAACCACCAAATTTCATAAAGGTGGAGGTGACCACGGTTCGGGTTTTTGTGGACACGGTCGATAAAGTTAAAGTCAAATTCTAGCCAATGATTTCGGCGATGCTTAATTTTGATTGGCTAGTATCTGAAATTTGCTATAATAAATATAAATATTCCGGACATATTACACACGGTCAACTGATCCCAAACTAGGCATAGCCTGTATGCTTTGGGTACCAGAGACTGATATACATAATAAATATATATTTAACACCCAGACACAGAACAAACATCTGTGTTAGTCACAAATTTTTGTCCAGTGCGGGAATCGAACCCGCAACCTCTAGCGCAGAAGGCAGAGTTACTACCAACTGGGCTATGAGGCCAGTCAGAAGTAGAATAAGTAGTAAGAAGTAAGCGTAACGGCTCTCAAATGGCGAAGGAAACATCGTGAGGAAACCGGCTTGTCCTAAACCCTAAAAATTCGAAGATTCCTCTTAGAAACTCCTTGCGTGCACATCATGTCACTCAATGACATGTGCACGAAAGGAGCCTTTAGAGTTCTTTCAATACACTGATTCTTTCACCGACGGTCATAGGCCCTTTTGCTGCACTATACTTGGTCTGATCACTGAACCAATACAGGATGACCAAGAAAGAATCAGTGACACGACAAGCAAGAAAGAAACTGCGGGGCGGGGCCGAACCCCACCCCCGGGGTTGTTCCATTTTCCTTGCCCTTGTAGCGTGATTCAACTCTTTTTATACAAGAGATTGTTTTCCGAGCCACCATGTATCAACCAGGTCACTGACCCTGAACCAAGAAAGAACCGACAACCGAACAATGATTGGTTAGGTCGCTGAATTTGAAACACGTTTCAATTACGTAACTCACGTGGGCTCTGCTCACGTGCCTTCACAGACTAACTAAGAGTAAATGCACCGATCTTCTAAGAAGCGGCGAACGTAAGTTTTCTTCTTTTTTTGAAACAAATAATGTTATTTGGCTGCGATCTTCTGTAAGGCGGGGGTACCTCTCCAGGCGAGCTGCTCCAATTTAGAGCGATAAAATCTCGCTGTGCCCTACCTCCTCCAAGAAAAAGTGGTGAAAAGTGAATAGCTCGCCGGTTTTCGTAGGAGCGCTTTACGTGAGCCAGTACAAAAACGGTAACCTATTCACTTTTCACCACTCACCGGTGACAAGTGAGTAACTCGCGTACATTACGGAACCGGACAAAAGACAAAAACGATAAGACAAGCTACTCTACTTTCTTATAAATGCCGGCTTGTTTCTTGGTCAAAATGTAGTAGGTCAGTGAGCAGGTTGCCCTAGAAAGGGCCTTCGATGAAAGGATCAGTGTAGTGAAAGGATGAAGTGCGGTCCTTTCGTGCACATGCCACATGTATACGAATTTTTAGATTCTGGGACATGCCGGTTTTCTCACGATGTCCTTCACCGTTTGGTGGTCACAGATCACTGGTATTAGCGCACATACATTTTCCGGATGGAAAATCCATTCTTGCACGAACGTTATTCAAACCCACGACCTGTGGATTGGAAGGCGGGACTCTTAAAAATAAATGGTGCGTATTTTCACTACATCATCATCGTCATTGTTTCGATTGAAGGGAATGGAGTTTTGACGTTTAAGACAAGTAAAAACCCAACTTTTTGAACGCGTTTGCGTCTTAGCCACATTACGAATGTTTTAAGACGGTCGCCACTTGTTAGCAACACAGGGCTTTACAAGGGTGCTACTGTGAGTTAAGCAATGTCCTTACGTCACCTATAACTGAACAAGGTCACCGGAATCCAATCGCATTGTATAGTACACTACTCTGATTTCCGGATTCACGTGTTTGAGTTTGTGAAATAAGTGAATTATATTAGTTTTATTAATTTTTATTATTATTTACACCGTAGCGGCCCCCAATGAAGAATATGCCTCTGCATTACAACACGTGGATGTCGTAAGAGGCGACTAAGGGAAAAAAGCTAGGGGACAGGCAGCAGCGTTTCCTATCAACAATAGGCCTGCGCTCGCCAACCCGCATGCCCAGCGTGGCAAGTATGGACAAATCCCCCAAAATGATTGTTTGGGCTCAGGCCGAACAAGGTCGGTCGCGCTGGAAATATATGGGGGAGGCGTTTGTTCAGCAGTGGATGTCCTACGGCTGAAAAGATGATAATGATATTTTTATGGGCAAATCCCCCGAAATGATTGTTTGGGCTCAGGCCGAACAAGGTCGGTCGCGCTGGAAATATATGGGGGAGGCGTATGTTCAGCAGTGGACGTCCTACGGCTGAAAAGATGATAATGATATTTATAAGGAGTAAGATTGGCTAAATCCCCCGAAATTATTGTTTGGGCTCAGGCCGAACAAGGTCGGTCGCGCTGGAAATATATGAGGGAGGCGTATGTTCAGCAGCGGACGTCCTACGGCTGAAAACATGATAATGATATTTATAAGGAGTAACATTGGCTACTTTTATCAGCGTACGCGCGTGCAAAGCCGTGGGCTTGAGTTCTAGTAAATGAGGCTTAGTTCTCGCAATGGATATCTCATCATCATCATTTCAGCCGTACGACGTCCACTGCTGAACATGGCCTCCCCCACAGACAGAGCGAATTCCTATCATGTGGGGGGATTTGCCCATACTCACCACGCAGGGCATGCGGGTTGGCGAGCGCAGTTAGAGCTATCGTTGTTAAAATGGGGGACGCTGCTGCCCATCCCCTAGCTTTTTTCACTTAGTCGCCTCTTACGACATCCGCGGATAGATAGATATGGAGGGGCCTATTCTTTAGCCGGGGCCACCATGGCAAATGGATATCTAATGACTGATAATGCCGATGATTTATATTGGTGCAGGTGGACAAAAACTTTCGTTACGTTATTATAAAACCTTTTGTGAAATATTTTTGTTTGTGACAAGCAGCGCTACAAAAGTCGCGTAAAGCACGTGTCTGTAAGTCACGTGTGGCTTTAGGTAATGTGCTGAAATACCTAATTCTAATTCTAATTCTAAACGGGGGTGGTTAGACCTGCACTGACTTCCCGCTGTGGGGTGTTTTGTGCATTGTCCCTTTTTTTTTTTTTTTTTTAACCTGGGGAAATCCATCATGGATCCCTCCTTTTGCGGGGGCAAAAGAAGGGTATGTCGGACTCCTACCGACTAAAACCACCACGGTGGCCGGCCTCCATGCCTGTCAAGGGGTTCCGGGATCTCCGTACGGAACGCACCGGTGCCCCTCTCGCATATCGCCTGAGCACTGTCCCGGGAATGACACCCACAGTCACCCCCGGCACCCTCGCAGGTGCTCACGACGGCACTTGCCACCGGTGTCGCCGCCATCCCGGGATCCGCATATGAGCAGCCAGAGCCCCTGCTCTAACCACCCGCGGATTCACGGGGCAGGCGGCGCGGGGCGGCCGTTGTTAGCGCCCCGCCGCCGCCTTCTTCTCCGAGCGGGATCGGCTCTCTCCCGATCTCGCTCGGCGGCCTCTTTCTGAACCATTACGGTCCACAGAAAGAGGCCACGGCCTTCCATGTGCATTGTCCCCTATGCTAACCCTACCCCAGCCAGCCCAGCTCCTTAAAATAGCGAAGCAGGACTTTGGGTCGTTGGGACCTCAGTATCCCTGTATGCGGCGGTGTCTGGGAGCCGCTTCGGAGTACGGCCCGCAGACCTGATGTGGCCCTGGCCTCTTCCGTGGCTGCACAGTGCTAAAATACCAAGAACATATAGGAATTGACTTTTGAAATGCCATTATCATCATCAGCCTATAGGCCCTACAGCAGCCAAATCTTCTGTTAGGCATTGGTCACCCCAAACAGTTCCATGTCGAACGGTCTTGAGCCTTTTTCATCCTCCGACTTCCCGCAACTTTCACAATGTCATCGCACAATTGGGTGGGGGCCTTCTAACACTGCGTCGCCAGGTTCGCGGTCGCCATTCGAGAGCCTTTATTTATTCCCCAACGATTGTTGGTTCTGCAAGCTATATGGCCTACCCACTGCCACTTCAACTTGCTAATTCTGAGGGCTATGTCGATGATATTGGTTCTACTAAGATTTCCTCTTTTTAGGAACATCGCACTATGGATTTCCTAATTTCCTGTAACTGTATCTATATTTTATTACTGCTCTCTAACTGACAACATCAGGTTGACAGTATTTTTACAACAATTTCATTCAAATTGGTTCTTTTATGAAATTCCTGCTCGAAATTTCCGAAACTAAAAATACGAGGGCACAGATAACATAATACTATACGAGGGTTAGTAAGTGAAAAAACGCTTTTGGTGACCTATGGACTCCGACATCAGAAACGATATTAATCAAGATTATTATTCAAACAAACCTATACGCATGTTTATTCATACAAAATGCATTACCTAATTAATAATTGAAAAACCCAACGTCTCTGAACTAACTTAGAAAGGACTAACCCACATAGCGACGCAAACAAACAGTCTGGGGTTGCGTAAGGGCAGCACGTGTTTTCGTCAAGTGCTCACGAGTGGTACTCACACTTGCCCTCACAACTCACGTGAACTACTTACGTGGGTCTGGATAACGTAAAAGTTATGAAAGTGGCACAAATAGGGGTTTGCTATGTTTGATATGTGAACACCATGCAGCACAGTGAAGAGCATGCCTTGGCAATACCAGTTTAAAAAAAACTAACGTTTGGACAACGACAAACGACTTGGCGGTAAGATAAGATGCCATAGACAGCCCGAAAGGGCAAACATAAAAAAAAGTAGGTACTTATAATTATGCTGACTTAGACTTTTAGGCGGGAACTTGAGAAAATGATGTTGTGCTCTCAATTTATTTTACAAAACTAGTGTTAAATTGAATAATATTATGTGATTATGGTGGTGTTTTGCGTAATATTGTTTGAGTAAACCGCACAAGTGAAGTGAAATGAAATGATTGCGTGTATCGTCATTTTTCTAGTTGGCGCCAATAGGTCCCTTGAGGTTTTAGTAAAATAGCCACCATTATATCTTACTAAAACTGAACTTGACTTGACTTGACGATGATAAACGAAAGAAAATGAAGAAAGATAAACAAATTAACAAGAAAAAATACACGTAAGACTTGGCGGTAAGGCCTAAATGCCATAGCCAGCCCGAAAGGGAAGAACATAAAAAAAAAAATATATGCTGACTTAAGTAGGTATGTTGTTGAACACATTCCTAGGTAATACGATAATAGTTAACCGACTAACCGTAACTCACGTGTTACCGTTCACGTGTAGGTATATGTACAAGGTGATTCATAACATGTATAAAAGACACAGTTTATCTTGGTAACAGAAAAATAATAATAATAACAGTTGTAAATTAAACTAAAATAATATTATACTAGAAATGAACTCTGTTTTCAACGACTACGACTACAAGTAGAAAACAGAGTTCAGATCACCAACCACAGGCAGCGTGCCCAAAAGGCTGGCGACTTTACCTCGTTGGATCGCTATACTGATCCTTTGTCCGAGGTAAGCACCAGCACTTCGGTCATTGGTCTCATCCACCAGCCTCCTAGATAAAGCATCGAATAGGAGCCACGCCCCTGGGCCCCAAGGTCCTAGCGTCTATAAAAGAATGAATATGAGCGAAAAACATATTTTTTTTTCAACATTTGACATTCAAATTAGCTGTTTTGGTATTTTTATCATCTTTATAACTCACTTGCTTGTGCCGCGGCTTCGCCCGCGTGGTATATAAGTAAACTTGTAAACTTTCGCATTTATAATATTAGTAGGAGTAGGATTGGAGGAGAAGGATAATCACCTGGCTGAAATTGCACGACTACGATGGTGTTCAATTCTTTTTTTGAAGTAATACCCTAAATAAAATTTCACATCAGAGGGATTGCCCTACATTTACATTATACATTATATACATCTATGAATTAAACAACAAAATATAAATCCACAATGGAAACACACAGTGGGTCTTCCTGATAACCCCTAAATAGCCCCGTATTTTCAAGAGAACTCAACATAAACTAAAACAGAAGGCACAACTGTCCTAAACTTGTAATTTGTTGTTTTTAATTGAAAATAAATATTTGTATTTGTATTTAGTTATAAAGACGTAGACCTTTTGTCACTAATTTTATAGATTTAATTATAATTAAGTACTTTTATATGTTAATTTGTTCTCATTTGAACATTAGTCCAATCCATTGTATCAATTAGTTAAACGGGAGGCGGACGCTGGAAACTGCGATACAGTTTTTAATTTAACTAATGCAGTTTTTCAACGTGTTCCTATTGTTTATAAATTGTAAAATTTGTTTTTTTCCAAATAAAATTATTTTGATTGATTGATTTCATTTGATTTCTGAATGTAGGCACGAGAAGTTCGGCATCAAGATTGCTACCTATAACAGCTGGTTCATTGAACTTGAACTTATTTGACCACAAAACAGCTGACTCTTGCGTAGAGTTTTTCAATGAAAAATGTCAAACTATCTAAAGTTGAATAACAAAATGTATTGCCAATCGGGTGTATAATAAGCCGGGTATACATACCTATTATGAATCACGATGTATAGTTGTAACTTATTTAAATAATTGTAATTGTTTTATTTATTTATTACGAATTATTACCTAACCTTGAGCATTACTTCCTCATGAGGTAACACAATGGACTAATAAAATGTCTGAGCTGTAATTAATTTGAATGCGTTTCAGGCACAGTAACCACGAAAGATGGGCTAAGGGGCTTCATTATATTTTCATTGTGTCAAGGGTTTCTAACAATTGAATAAATTATAGCATAACAACAAATCCTCATAGCTCAGTTGGCGTCATAGCTCAGTTGGTAGTAGCTCTGCCTTCTGCGCTAGAGGCCGCGGGTTCGATTCCCGCGCTGGACAAACTTTTGTGTGATGAACACAGATGATTGTTCTGTCTGGGTGTTAAAATATTTAACTATTATGTATATCTGTCTCTGGTTCCCATAGTACAGGCTATGCCTAGTTTGGGATCAGTTGACCGTGTGTGATATGTCCGGAATATTTATTTATTAAAAAAAAACACACACAATTTTCATAAAATTGATTCGACAATTCGACTGTGAAACTGAAGGAACTGAAGGAACGTGCCATTTTTGTTTGTTTTGTAATTTTAAAGAGTAACGATAGACTCAGCATCATAAACTAGTGCTAAGGTCTAGGCCGGTTGCACTGACGCGCTGACCAGCAGTGGTAACGATTATAGATAACGGGACTCACGTCTTATTGGAAATAAGGTGGTACAAATATACGATGGGCTTTAATTTGGCATAGAATGTTTATACTGTAGGTACTTTCATGGTCAATTACGGTCCTTTATTGTTGCGGTTAGAGAAGAAACTAAACAGCTTCTAAAATCATTGAATTTATGTAGAGAAACTACGAATGGTGCATATTCACGTAATTTTATAATTTTGATATTACATTCACCCGATGGAACGACGACATTGTGAAGGTTGCGGGAAGTCGGTGGATGGAGACGGCTTAAGACCGTTCGTCATGGCACTCTTTGGGGAGGTCTAAGTACAGCAGTGGACTTCATCAGGCTGATGATGATGAACTACACAAGCGACAAAATGTAAGTTTTTCACTTCGTAACCTAGGGTTTGCTGTGGTGGCACCGGCTGAAGAATAGGCCCCTCCGTTATACCCGTGGATGTCGTGACAGGTGACTAAGGGTGGATTCGACCAAGCTAGTTTAAGTCTTATCCATAGAATAAAATGACTAATTACTGTAGAGTAAGCCTATTTTCCAGTGAGTTATCCCAGGGATTGTAACTCTGGCATAACATAGCGTTTGGTCGAATCCAAACTAATGGAATAAACGCTAGGATATGCGTAGCAGCGTTTCTTATTAACAATAGCTTAATCTGCGCGCGCCAAACCGCTTGCCAAGCGTGGCAAGTATCTATGGGTAAATCCCCCCAAATTATTTTTTGGGTGCAGGACGTACAAGGTTGGTCGGGCTGGAAATCTATGGGGGAGTGTTATGTTTAGCAGTGAACGTCCTAACGCTGAAATAATGATTATGTTGACACTTTGGATCTCGATTTTCATACCCCGTGTAGTGGTATGGAGGCGTCAGGGCGCGTTTTAGATAAAATAAATAAACTTTATTTACAGAAAGAAAATTAAAACTAATAGATAGGTACATGTAAATAATAACAAAGTACACAACAGACAGTTGAGCTATCTAAAGACCGTTACAAACGATCTATAGATAGCTCAATCGATCCAGATCACTATCAGCTGCAAGCGTCCTCATTTTTTCATAGATAGATTAGACACTTTGTGTACACAAGGATTACATTATTTTTTTATACAACAAGCATACTGTCCACCTGTTGGTAAGCGGTTACCGTAGCCTATGAGCGCTTGCAATACCAGAGGCATCACGCACGCGTTGCCGACCCCTCCCCCCTCCCCCCTAAAGAGCTCTGGCAACCTTACTCACCGCAGGATCACAACACTATTTGAAACAAATAATGTTATTTAGCTGCGATCTTCTGTAAGGCGGAGGTACCTCCCAGGAGGGCTGCTCCAATTTAGAATGAGAAAATCTCTCTGTGCCCTACCTCCTCCAAACATATTAAGGTTACTCGCACTTGACCGGTTTTACTCTATGGCACGTCTAAATTTTCTTGCGCCGGCGCCGGTATCTAGCCGAGTATCGCAACACGCTGTTGCAACGATGCAAGGTTGTGTTTACGACATTACAATTTGTGAATGCACCTATAGTGGGGTCTTTACATTGGGGCGCTTAGACGCTTCGTTCACTTGTCCTCTTGCGGTCATCCTGCTAGGTCAATTAACCAGGGCGTTGATGCCAACAGGAGCATTTCTGATACGATAGCGAATCATTTAGATTAGATATAATTTGGCTAGCGTCTCTCCGCCTTCGTACTTAGACATTCATAGACATTTCGTCATGCGTGCATGCTCCTTTACACCAAAGCAAGCTCGACACTCCCCTTAAAAAACTTACTTGTTCTTATTTGTTACGTAGTAAGGTTCAATTACCTTAAAATTTTCTGAATTTAATAGAAATAAAGGTGAGTTTAGATAAGATTTTAATAAGTACTCGTTGATCTATTGCGGAACTTGCACTTACGATTACAAATATTGACCTATTTGTAGGAATAATATAGAATTACTTGTTTATTATGAAATAACCGGCTGGTAGTGAAATACAGGTAAAGACGGTAAACGATAGAGCACCCTTAGCATTCGTTTCTGACGTTAGCGTGCAAACCTCAAATATGAGATGAAATGATTTTATTTAACCTGTCTCTTCTCATTGCTGGGCAAAGGTCTTCCTCAAATATTTCCAACCCTCTCTGGTGGTGAGGATGGGCGAATTCCCCCAACATGATATAAAGTCACTCTGAAAATCTATGGGGCGGCTTATGTTCAGGTCATCCTATAGCTGAAATGATGAACTTAGATAAAAGAAGATTATCATCTACTCTTCAAATATGAGTACTTAAATTCTTTGGTTCGTTACTACGTAACCCGAAACGAGAATTCCGTGGAACGCTTGGTAGAAGATAAGGCAGGGTGAAGGGCACAAGAGCACGTGGACTCTCGCTCATGCGGTGGTCCGATCTTATTAAATCCATCACACTGTTCTGTGGGCTTCTGTTTGGACTTTTTTATATTTTTTTGTTGTCAACAGACATACCTACATATTTAATTCTAGTTACTACTGATTGGCATTGTTTTAGTGTTCCTATGCGGACCACAGAAAAGAGGGGACTCTTCTTACACAGGTTATTGCAACTTAAAAGAAGAGTTCCCAAACCATGTAACACAGCACCTTGTTTGGAACAATAAACAATATTTTGTTTTATTTTTTTTTGATCACACAATCCATCTCTCTCTCCGACTCCATTCCCGCAGTGCCACTAAAAGAAGTGAATGGAGACGCATTGTAAATACCGTCACTCAATCCAGATTGCAATAACCAGGACCAGAATCCAACTAAGAAAAGAGAACCTTAAATTAGTCAAGCTACCAGTCAAGTGCCTCGGTGACTAGACCTGAGGACTATGCTCAGCAGTGGATTTCCTACGGCTGAAATGATGGTAACGACGATACCTCAACCTGGTGACAGACCAAGTACAGATAGACCAAGAAAGAATCAGTGACTCGACAAGCAAGCGAGACGATGACTAGGTCTGCAAGCAGCATCAACAACGGCTCGGCAAAGTCATCAAACGTTGCCAAACCAACATTGCGACTATCACTCAATCCATCAGATTGCATCGCGAATCGATTAGGAAGACACAAGGTCGAGAAGTCGCGTTTTGTAATTTTGTGTCAAACATTGCATTGTGGCGAAGCTGAATGAGGAACATCGCCTTTACCATCAAGTTTGCGATTTTCTTTAGGCCACTCTGGAAGTCCGGCTGATACTGAAATGATGACGATGAGGATGATGATGGCTTCCAATTTACTATTGAGCATTTCCGGCCGCTGTCCCCTGCTGTACCCTAAGGAGTGGCGGTGTTCTTAAATTTTGGGACGGTATAAAAACATGGCGGGTGGTGGCAGGAGCTGAGTGGTCTATACCCAGCTATGGGTGAAGTCATGCTGCGGATGATAATGATGATGATATGAAAAGTGTTAAAGAGTTTATTCGGCGCTTAAAAGCTCATTTAAGTTTAATAAGCGAGCGCTGACGATAGACGGCCAATGTCGAGATGTCTACGTTGAAAATACACCTAATTTTTGACTGTGTTAAAGTACCTTATATTATAGGAATAAGTATAGATAGCTTACCTTATTGTAAGCTACCAAAATATGAATTATTGAGCTAGCTATTGAATGAATTGCCGAATAATTCGCGAGGCAAGTTATCGGGTTTCGACACCGTGGATATGTCAACACCGCGCTCATATACACTGTTACCTCATGCTTGCTAAATATACATATAAGTGAGTTGGCATGTACGCTTGGTAAGGCTGCTGGAAGTCGCTAAAACTTCTGTGTATTATGTGGCTAATTTACAGTCCTGTATGCAGGCTGGGGGCGGTCCTAACATCAGAGTATCGATACTTTTTCATATGAGTAGTACTCAAATCATTATTCGATCAATTATAAATAATAAAATAATAATTACAATTATAAGTTATAATTATAGGAATTAGAATAACACTCAATTTTGAGTTTGACTTTTACGAGCTTGCGATATCGTTGAGCTATATCGTTTGTCCTCAAATGTCAAATCCAAAAGTGACTTTCATCAGTAGACGTAAAGGTCTTTCAAATACATTTAAACCATAATTTGATGACATATCGCACGCTGTTTAAACACGGCTTAAGTTGCACCCAAAACTAGCGCGCGGATCAGACCTTCCGGCGTGATTTCGCCATAAAGTTAGTTGACCTGTTGCATTTCCACTCGTTGCAAGAACGCTGATAGAAGCTAACTACACTATAGTTCCTACGATACATGAAAACTTTATGATATACCTTTTTTTCGTTTATTTTTTCTAAGCTAGGCCACCTACAATGCTTCAGTTTTGTTTCTGTCTCTTTAGTGCTAGACATTTTATTATGACTATGTTCGCTTTCGCTCCGCCATGCCATTGGAAGCAAGACCGATTCCGGCATGTGAGTGGCAACTTTACCGCTAAAACGAATGCGCGAACAAATGTCGCGGATGTTCGCGGTTGTGCGCGCATGATCTGCAAATATTTGTTCCAGGTCCGGGTGTTGTACCATGGTACTCGTAGTTTCTGATACCCACGACACAGGGAATCCTAGTGTGGTGGTCAGGATTATGTATGTTATTTATTTATTTAAATGAATGTTGGCTAGTCGAGTAGATTTGCCCAATTCACGAATCTTTCGAGTAGCGAATCTGCCGAATTAATCTGTCCAACCGCCTCCATCGCGTTGCAATGTAGCCCCTAAGCTTCATATCAAATTGTCTTATCCATTTCTTCTTTCATTCACGGCACCAGATAATGCTTTCAGTTTCGACACTTTATTAATCCAATAATGGCTGACAAGAACTTGGCATTTGGAGGTACGCTATGGCGTACGTCTAATTGTAGTTTTGTGTACAGAATCAATAGAATTTTTGATGAATCGTAGACTACGCACTGGTAAGCGCAGTGTAGGCCGTCTCACCACTAAGTGGAATGTTGGACTAATGAAGTTTTTTTGTGAGGTTTGACGATGTAATTCGAATATTAGATTTTATATCTAATTATGAATATTTGATTTTATACCTTTTTAAAGCTCTAGTGTACTCGGTAACAATACAATGGTAAATACCTTACAAATGTGACACGTATGATAACTAAGGTCACACTCACATATCAGTGATAGTGAATTTAAAAGTGTAAATTGCTCGGCATTGACATCTCATCGTTTGGAAACATCGTGATCGCCAGTGTGGTCATGGCCTTACTGTCGTAAGAAGTTGCGATATGTGAGCTTGCACTTACAACGTGGGTAATATATCAACCTACTCTTGGTTATAACAAAAAAACCCTGTAGGTACGTAAAGGTTCCTTCTTATCCACTGCTGGACATAGGCCTCCCCCAAAGAATTCCATGACGAACGGTCTTAAGCCCTTTTCATTCACCTACTTCCAGCAACTTTCAATATGTCGGCGGGTGGAGGCCCTGTCAACACTACGTGTCCCTCGTGATCCCCATTCGAGAATATTCCCAACGATACCCAATCTCGATTTATGTGTAGTTTAACGTTCCAACCTTGACATGTTACATCACTTCAAGGTGAAGATCGGTAACTGGACTGGTTGTGTAACAGTTGTGTAACGTCCACATAAATTGCTCTCTGCGAAAGGCGTAGTGGTTTGGCGACATGGGTTGAAGGTTGAAATAGACTACCCCTTTAGTACTTATTAAGGAACGCCTGGATCTGTGAGGATGTCTTTAATGCTTTGGGATTACAGTCGCATGAAGGGATGCCGTTCATCATCATCATCATAAGGAAGTCCACTGCTGGACATAGGCTACCCAAATGCTACCAAAGAGTGCCACAATTAACGATTTTCAGTGTTCTCCATCCACCGAATTTGAGAAAACTTCATAATGTCAGTCCATCGGGTTAGGGGCCTTCCAATAAGTCGTTTGGTTCGTGGTCGCCATTCGAGAACCTTTATACCCTAACGATTGTCGGTTCTGCAAGCTATATGGCCTGACAACTGCAACTTCAAATTGTTAATTCTGAGAGTTATGTCAGTGAAGTTCGTTCTTCTACAGATTTTTCCAAGATTGAGTGCGATACCTATAAATAATGACAGTTTTCTGCCGATAGATGACAGATGTAGTGTCTTCAGTTATCAATGGAAATTAAACGGATCGAAGATTGAAGCAAGAAGGCCCCCGACCCGATAGACCAACGACATTTTTAAAGTTGAATTCGTTGGATGGGAAAAGGCTCAAGACCATTCGTAATGGACTAAAAGAGCCAATCTCAATAAATAAGTAGCCTTTACAATGATTGTAATACAAGCAACAATCTTCAGATTAATCCACAGATAGTAGTGATGTAACACTCTCGTAATATTATGTCAAGGTTCCGTGCAATGTTTTGTTTGAAATAAAAACAAACACAACGCAGCTGTACTCGTATTTATGAGTTATGAAACTAACTAGTTATTGGCTTAGTTCTTGAAAGCAAGCGCCTGAGGACACTTGGGAAAAATTACTGATAAAAGCTTGTTTTTATTTTATTCTGCGGTAAAATGAAAAGATGAAGTCTTGGCAATAATAATTTCTCCATTATGTTCGTAGATGTGAGCTAGCCAACTCTGTTGACGGTGTTTTTAGGCCTGAATAAGTTGAAGCTGAATAATGGTTATTTTAAGTGGCGTATTTTTTACTCCCCTCACTGACATCAGACTGGCAATATTTCTGACATGTATGTCAAATTTTATTCCCCTCATGCTGACTAACCCTGGTATTCTAGGTGCAGTGTATTTTTTCGATGCCCACATATTGACATGACTGACATTTTTTCCACTCAAAATTCTCTGATTCCATTCAAAACAACGATTAATAAGAATAAGTATGTAATGCACTCAAATCTAAACGCGATCTTGAGTTCATGAAAAATGAAAATTCTGTTAGGGAAATTTGAAACAGGCTTTTCTCTTTGCCAAGCTATCATATTTGAGCGCCGGGGCATCATCATCATCCTCATTTCAGCCGTACGACGTTCTCTGCTGAACATGGCCTCCCCCACAGACAGAGCGAATTCCTTATCATGTGGGATTTACCCATACTCACCACACTGGGCATGCGGGTTGGCGAGCGCAGTTAGAGCTATCGTTGTTAAAATGAGGGTCGCTGCTGCCCATCCCCTAGCTTTTTTCCATTAGTCGCCTCTTACGACATCCGCGGATAGGTAGATATGGAGGGGCCTATTCTTCAGCCGGGGCCACTACGGCAATATATTTAAACTATTTTCCCTGAATCCCCCTCGTCAATCAGTATAAAACTGACATTATTTTGACCGATATTGCTGTGTAAAACGATTCTTTTATTAAATTATCTCTCAAAATTATCCTCACATCGATTAAAGCTAGTACAATACAATACAATACAATAACTTTATTTCAGCCAACAATAGAATAAAAAAACAGATGGAATTTTTCTTATACTACGGCCCATATACATATATACCTTAAAGACTAACATACATATTAATATAAAAACACAATTAATTGCCACGTAGAAACTGCGACGTGGGACGCGAATTGTCATTGGCAGTAGGTATCCGCCCGCGGAAGCGACGGAACACAACACCCTTCGGCCAGAGATCTTCTTTTAGGTAGGTCGAAAGATGTTCGGTCGTATGAGCCTCAAGATAACAAGTCTCAGAATCATCACTCAAACCGGTTTCGTCAACATTATAATGACGCCGGCAGCTAATGCGTTCATAATGGACTCAAGTAGGTACCTAGGTACAGTATGAAATAAGAGTGCGCAACGTTGATGTAACGTTGCTGTAACCGTGTCAAGGTGAACATTCAGACTAGAGCTTGCTTTGATTATGCAACGTTCAGCGTGGTGTTTCGTGGATGGGCGACCGCTGATGATAGCTACATCAAATAAGACCAAGCCTAAGATCTTCGGATGCCATGCTCAGCAGTTACTGTGGACACACATTCATCTAAACATTCGCATCTTTGCCACGTGTAAAATGTCAAATTATGTATTGCTGTTCACTCACTTTTCGGTCTGAAAACCTGACCTTTGCCGCGTCCGTGGAGAAGAAAATACTGTCTGGATCCCTCCTCTTGTCGCAGGACGAAATGGTAGCAAGGAAATCGCAGGTTCCATTCTTGATCGCAGCACTCGTGGGAGACTAACCTAACCTCGCAGGCTAACCTGAGCCTCCCCTCGCGTTCCTTGTAATGATCACCAAAACTTTGTCGTTGTCGAAGGACCATATGTAGGGTTGCCTGATAGTTGTTGAGCTGGCTGGTTCAGTATTTGGATTGGTGATGAGTAGAAACAATGCTGAAGGGTTCACATGAATTTATTTTTCTTCTAAGTTTACAAAGGACATCCGTCCCTAATCGGCCATATTAGAAAGAGAGAGTATTACCAACAACAAACTGTAAATCTACACATTAATGTTGGGATGCCAACACAATCTTCTTTCATCCGTCCTTTTGGTAGCCCATCACACAGATCCATTTAATACGACAGTCGGATCACAATCGGAAAAAGACTTTGACGTGTTATCTCGGCCTTATGCGGGCCTTACCACCACTCAGTTACTCAATTATGTCTGTCTCTATCTTTCTACACTTTTTCTCTGTCTTTTCTTACTTTCTCAATCCATTGAAGGTTATTCCATTCAACATCTGAATTAAACGCATCATTGTAAAGATTTATTACACAGTGTGACCTAATCTAAAAACCTTGGCTGACATGCATAAAAACTGGGCCGAAAATGATGCAATTCATTGCGTTACTTCAGTGGATCTATCGGACGACCCAGTTTCATCATGAAAACTGAAGTATCTGATAAAATGTATTGAGTTTTTTAATTATTTATGAAGCATATTTTAAAGAAAATGGCGTAAACGTACACTACTATGGTCCTACTATGGTCTATGGTGCTATTATGGTCCTTTTTTTGTTCGAGGGAAGTGCTAAGAATACTTCCACCACACTGGACCTTTCACCATCAAAAACAAGTAAAAGTATTCAAATACGGGCTCTGCATTAAGTTTTAAGTTCATGGACCCCATGTCATTTTTTGAGTTTTATTGAGTGCCCTAGTTTTTTTTTTATCACCACTATTTAGACTTACTGTGATCATACATATTTTTTTTTTAAATTACGAAGTGCTTATCAAAGAACTTAATTTAATTTTACTTTATTCAAATTAAAGTGATCCCTTAGTGTTAGCCATACCTGAACCTGGTCATCGACCTAATACAAGATGACCAAGAAAGAATCAGTGACAGGACAAGCAAGTGTGGGTCACTATCTATCACTATAAAAATAAAATAATGGCTAATCTTTATATACAACATCTTTCTATCAATTCAGTTTATGGAAGTACCAATTGAATAGAAATTATCAACATTTTTCTTCACAATTCTATATATTGTTATTTCTCGTTCATTACTGAATATTCCTAGAGCTAAGCGTGAGTCAATAAATCTCAAAATATTAACATTTCAAAAGGCAACGTTCTAAAATTGGCCAACACAAATCATGTACTTGCCCACTATATCGTGACCTCCTGCCCCGTTTAGTTCCTCTAAAAACAGTTCGATTCTGATAGGACTATTGGTTCCCGTGGGCCATGATACACTGGTTATTCTCAGTAGGCGTTATGCAACTTGCGACCTTAAAATATTACGTAACAGTAAACCGAAACTCGGCTCTGCTCTACCATTTTGAACTCTAGCTTTAGACATATAAGGTAAATTTTGGCTGGCGGTGTTGGTAGTTAGAGTGAATTAGGTTACACGAAATTAATGTAATGTACCATTTGCATCGGTTGATACCGTTAGTACCTACATTAGGTACTGGCTCATTGAACGGTAATTGCGTCAAATCATCCTATAGGTTAGGATTGTTTAGGATTTGATCGCTGTGAAAATGATCATGTAGGAATGAGTCATTCGTCAACTCACACCATGAATCTTGTCCCAACTGGTGTGAGTTGACGAATCGTAAAAAAAATATTATTTTCGTTCTGCAACTCACACCACCCTTTGTTTCCATTGAATTTATGCGACGAGTAGTTAGTGTAATTTTAGTCACCGAAAAAAGCGGATTCTAAGATCAAATAATTTTTATTGCTCTGTTACCACCATTGTTTGTAAACTTCTTTGTTTCATTTGAGATCCATAAGTTGAAAATAAAGACAGACTACTACCGCATGTCAGACGCAAGAATTATTTATAACCCTTTAACTTAACTGGTAAGTATAATCTATTGGTTTTAATTTAACAATAGATGTGGCGGTAAAAAGGTAGTTAACAACACACTTTAAAACAATGTAAGGTACCTTCCAAGTATATACAGCAAAAGCAGGTCAAATATTATTAAATAGAACATGATAGAATAGAAAATGTATATTTGACTTACTAAAAACACAGAACGGGCATAGGAATAATACAAGGAGTATGCTAGTATTCCTTGTAAAAAAAATACAAAAAAGAACAAACCTAATAAACACCTACCCACCTAAATATAGGTAGGTAGGAATCCGCCTCACCCCAGTCTCGCTCTGTGTCAGGTGCAGCCAAATAGGTTCAGACTCAGCTTGTTGCTGCTTTGCATGTGAAAAGTGCCATGCAAAGTAGCACTGGTTTTCAAACAGGACCTTAAATAGGGTGACGGCACATTTAACTAATAAAATAACCAAAAAAGTACAATAAAACGATGATTCTAGATGATTTATAAAGCATCAGGTGTATTTTTTACTCACTTACAGGACGCTGTAGTTCCTAGGACATGTTTAGAATAGAATAGAATAGAAATAGAATAGAAAAACGTTTATTTTGTTATCAATACAATCAGACTTAACACAATACAAAAAATTCAATTCAACATTGGCCCCCAATTCTACTAATTCAATAACTTGAAAATGATAATCGCATGATAATGATCGCACCATTATCATTCAGTTACGATTATCGCCACCTTCGTTTCTTTGATTTCATTGGTTCCACAATGACTGCCATTGATAAACGACTGTGATAGCAGAATACCAAAAGTGTCAAAGTTGGCCATTTTTCCATTGAACCATTGTCATTTTAAAGCCACTGAATTAGTAAAATTGGGACCCCGGTCTTCCGTGGTCGCAGATTTAGACAGGTTTAGATGGAGTAGCTTGCCCAGCACCTATACCATCCTCTCAGCCTAGTCGACCCTATCCACAGGAAAGACAGAGTCAATACGTGTGGAGCTGACTAAGCCGCGGGCTTCCTCACGATGTTTTCCTTCGCCGTTACGAGCACGTGTGCACGCACATATTTTTTTCGTATAGAAAAATGCATTGGTGCACGGCTGGGATTCAAACCTACGACCTGAGATCATCATCATCATCATCATCAGCCTGATGAAGTCCACTGCTGAACATAGGCCTCCCTCAAAGAGTTCCATGACGAACGGTCTTGAGCCTTTTCCATCCACCGACTTCCCGCAACCTTAACAATGTCGTCGGTCCATCGGGCGGGGGGCCTTCCAACACTGCGTCGTCCGGTTAGTGGTCGCCACTCGAGAACCTGAGATCGCGACAGACATACCTACATAAATAATACAAGGTGATTCATAATATGTATTTTATAATATTTCTATCTTTATTGAAGTCCGAGCAGTTTGACATCAAGATTGCTACCTAGAACAGCTGATTGAGTTTGAACTGATTTGACCCCAAAACAGCTGTTTTTATTTATAAAGTTTTTTCATTGAAATATGACGAATTTCTTAAAGTTGTGGAACAAGCGTTATTTCCTATTGGATGAAGTTAACAGAATATTTTTTGAATATATTTTTGAAGATCCAATCTTCAGGATCAAGTGAGGGAGAAACCCAGTTCAGCAATTTCCCTTTTTCCCTTTAAGAACTTAAATGTAGCTTGTAGATTTTTTATTTTATTTTTGTTTTTTTATCCTTTTTGTATATCTATATATCCTTTAATTTCCATAGTTAGGTACCTAGTTTATTTATTTTTGAATGTATAAATCTCTTTTAGTCCCTAGGTCGGGCACTGGAAATTGCGACACAGTCTATACTTCTGCAATTTCCAGTATTCTAAATTGTGTCCTGTATCCTTGTATTTACGTTCAAATAAATAAATAATAATAATAAATAACTTGCTCGCTATTACTCGATAACGTCAGGACGACAACCAAAGGGACGGATGAAAGAGGAGTGCATGCGGCAGAGATGCGAATGTTGAGATAGATGTGTGGAGTGACGAGAATGGACAAGTAAGAAATGAGTACATCAGAGGAAGTTTGAAAGTAGCGCCAGTGACGGAAAAGTTGAGAAGTAATAGGTAAGCATGGCATGTCATGAGGAGGGATGAAAGTCATGTAACGAGAAGAGCGTTAGGTATGAATGTGGATGGATATAAGACTAGAGGAAGGCCGAAGAAAAGATGGATGGATTGTATTAAAGATGACATGAGTAAGAAAGATGTGATTGCGGAGATGACGGCTAACAGAAGAGAGTGGAAGAAGAAAACATGTTGTGCCGACCCCACATAATGTGGGACAAGGGCAGGAAGAAGAAGAAGGCTCGATAACGTCAGAAACTGATGCTAAAGTTCCAGATGTGTTCGTAAAAAGTAACCACACGTTCTATCAATACGTGTTCGCAAGTAGATCAGTGTGCCGACTCGTATAATATGTTAGTGGCGGAAAGACTAGTGTGGATAAGAACTAACTTAACCGAAGAACATACTCGTAGCTTTAAATCATAAAACCCTGATCGGTTTGCGATAGTCATGTAAAATTCGTTTCAAAATTACCTCTACTGAGCAAAGTCAATATTGAGTTTGACATTTGTATTATATGTATGTTAGTCTGTAAGGTATTTATTAATATGGGCCATGGCATATTACACATGTTTATGTAATATGTCGAGTAGCCTGATATAAATATATATAAATATATTTGGGGGTGTGCGATATATCGTTGACCTATATCGCACAACTTATTTGACTTACAAAAATATTGACCATCAGTCAACTCTAAGAGGTATCATTTGAGTATTTTACATTGGCGATCGATTCGCTAGCGATTCAAAAATGTTCACACACAAACACCAAAACACACCAGGTGTTATCCACACCAGCCTGTCTCGTGGAGTCCCGTTACGTGGCAGTAGGTTAGCATCCGCCAAGCACATCCCTGTGATGCTGCAGACCAGGGTTGACAAATGCCAAAGCAACAAAAATATTTAAAAAAACAAATTGAGCGCCTGTCCTTAAATAATTGTCTGAAACCATTTCAGATCTAAGATATCTTACCTTTAAAAAAATTGCATTGGAATTGGAATTGCAGCATCCATTTTAGAGTTAAGAAGCCATACTATGGCTCGCATCTTTCTGTAATTCTTTATTGCACACAGAAACATGATACATTATTTCAAAAGTCATGTACATAGGCGAGCTTAACCCTAACAAGAGTTTTCTTCCAGCAAACCTTTGGGGCTAGAGAGATTTGATAATATAGGGAGATGCAACGTGTACAACAATTTAAGAGAAAAAAAATAATAATAAATAAAGTGAAAAATACAACTGTAAATTAACTAAAATAAACCATAAACAAACGACACAAGAACATACCTACATAAACAATATATGCCTACATATCGAATACATACTTACTTAAACAATACATACCTACTTATACAATATCTTTATTTTTCTTGAGAAATTTTTGAGGGAATTTCTTGAGGAAAAGTTAAGATGGCAAACTTAAGAAACCGTATTTTTCGGTCTTAAAAAAAAAAAAAAAAGATAATTAATTTGTTTATTTCTAAAACAAATTACTTGTATTTTTTTTAAAAACAAAGTTTATCTTAGCAAAACTGGCATACTGGCAGCCCTGACTCGCATCCGGCTCGTTACTGGGTAAGCGGATTATGTCACGGTGCAAGTGCGAGTAACGCATGTAACTCCTAACTATGGGAAGACTCAATACTCTATCTAGGGTGCGCATGAGTTACACTAAGTTAAAGACAATGTTATTTTTTGATCCAAAGGTCATCATGCTAGAAGCTTAGTAAACTAAACTAGTGGTTCACCCCAAACACCGATGTCTGGTAAAAGTTGGTGCTTTGATGATCGTTGAGGAACAAGTAAGATAAACTTTGAGAATCGCATCTTTTGCATGTTAACTAATATGCAATCTTACCCGAACTACGAAGTCATAGGCTACAGTAACCACTTACCAACAGGTGGGCCGTATGATTTTTTGCTAACTTAGTTGTATAAAAAAAAGTCATTGTCACTACCAAATGGGAGTTCACGTTTTATTACGACTTGTAACTATGGAGCTACCAATAAATGATTTGTATTTGTATTTGTATTTGTATTAGTTTCCAAATGTTATTATTTTCGTTTCATCTAGACAACTGTGGTCTCAAATAAAAATAAGAATTACATTGGAATATATGATGAAAGGCCGTGGTGGCCCCGGTTGAAGAATAGGCCCCTCCATATCTACCTATCCGTGGATGTCGTAAGAGGCGACTAAGGGAAAAAAGCTAGGGGATGGGCAGCAGCGTCCCTCATTTTAACAACGATAGCTCTAACTGCGCTCTCCAACCCGCATGCCCAGAGTGGTGAGTATGGGCAAATCCCCCCACATGATAAGGAATTCGCTCTGTCTGTGGGGGAGGCCATGTTCAGCAGTGGACGTCGAACGGCTGAAATGATGATGAATGATGATATGATGAAAACCCCATTCAAATGAAAACATGTTAACCTAGTCGACAATAAAGTTTGTACTACGCCTATTGGAAATTTAACAATTTTAATTGAATTAAAATTAATCTATGCAATTTTGGGGTCAAACCAGTTCAAACTTAATTATTCAACTTGTTTGTATTGATGTCGAACTTTTTGTACGTTTATTAAATAACATATAAAGATGACAAAAAGACCAAAACCGGTAACTAATTTAAAAAAAGTCGAGATAAAAATCTGATTTTTTCTGCAAATATATAATAGAAGCCCCGTTTGGGATGGATGATAGACATGCACTCAACACTATATGAATGAACTTACAAAGTAGCGGTTTTTATCTCCGTAATCCTGAATATGCAGTCACCCCGCGTCACGGATGGCGATGGGAACCGGACCAGTGTCACAGTGTCATGTCCATTGTATGGTGAGCAGACCCGGGATCCAGTTAGTAGTCTATGAGACATGTCAATGAACTGTAGAAAGCCACAAGTGAGGAAAAACTGTGTGAATAAAGGTGGGTTGATATGGAGCTTTATTTCAGTAGGTTATGGGTTCTATGACATTTCATTGGTAAATGGTTCAACAATTATAAAAATACTAGCTTCCGCCCGCGGCTGCGCTCGCGTGTTACCTACATAAAAAGTAGCCATATATGCTATTCCAGACAATAATCTATCTCTGTACCAAATTTCATCCAAATCTGTTCATCTAAACATCCTCACAAACTTTCGCATAAAATTGAGTAGGTAGCTACCTACCTAAGCACCCATTTACCAGGTATAATATTTTGAAAGAAAGAAAGAAAATACATTTATTTTGGACACACAAGCACAGCACAAACTAATAAAAAAAAATTGCAATACTATAATAATATACTAATAATAATGTAATACTACCCCGAAAGGGGCGGGGATTATTCTACAGCCAATTGGCAATAAAGTCTGTACCTAAGTCTGTGTCTAAACCTTTGGAAATTTATCACTAACTTTTATTGAAAAAAATAAAAACACTGCAAATATCATGTTTTGGGATAAAATCAGGTCAAATTAAATTATTCAGCTGTTTTAAGTAGCAATATTGATATCGAACTTCTTGTACTTTTAATAATTCTTTCTTCTTACTTTTAATTTAATAATGGGAATAAAAATCCACCGCCACTTTTCTTTCTATTTGTTAATAGAAATAGAATCACCTTGTAGATGGATTATATTTTCATCGCATTTAGCAATAGGCTTTGGACTAAAGGAGGCAGTTAAATATCAAGTTTACAGCTGCAATAAAGCCTATCTCAATCGCTTAAACTAAAAAAAAACTCTGATTTCATCATTCATCGAAAAAAATTCAATACCTCATGAAATTTCGTAAGCAATTATGTTTTGACAGTGCAAAACGTGAGTTTATTACAAAATGCCTCGATTAATTTTGGCAATGTATGAAATTTTTTCAAAAAGATAACGATTTAGGATATAAAAGCAAATTTTCGGAGTTCATTTATAGTTATATCGATTAGTAAAGAACAAAACAAGTCATTGAAATGATGAGTTTCGTAATTTTCATTTTTGCTCATGTAAGTACGAAATAATTATTTATTTATTCTAATTTCCACGTAAGAGAACTTAAAGGAAGCTTACGTTTTGACCATTGACTTTCACCTTTTTTCCAGGTTCTGCTTCAAGCAGCTGCCTGCCCTGACACTACGACAACCGTCCACATCCAGAACCACGACGGCCCTATCTACCTTTCACCTGAACGGTTGCCAAGTGACAACCAATTAACCATAGGCAACCATGAGATCTATGGCAACCGAGCAGCATGTAGCAACCGACCTTACACCGGCGACCTGTCACCGCAACTGCTCCATAATAATTATCCGTGCCATGCTTGTGCGACTGACTGCAAATGTGTGACGAACCAACTGAGTACATATGTACCGATCAACACGGTACCCCAAAACACGTATACTCCTGGGACCTACAGTTGCCCTGACTATTACAGTTATGGGTATGGATATTACCCAGAGGCTCATGGATCAGATGGTTGCCCAATCTCATCAGAGGGGCTGATTCCACTGCTTAAGTCTTATATAGGGCAGAGTAAGTGCCCTAAGCATGGTTGTCAGTGTGGCCAAAGTTATTCGAGTAATTAAAGTTAGCTATCGCAGGCGCTTCGAGTCGAGGATCGAGGAACATCCCAAAGAATTTTGAAGATGAATACTCGGTGGTGCAGTAATCAGCACATCCCTTTAATGGATGGGAATGCCTGGGGTTTCGATTTCCGCCTTGTTTCTATATATATTTTGTTACTAAGTTACTTATACTTACTCGGTGACCATCTATTCGAGGGGGGTAAATTGAAAAACAGCGCTGCATGCAATGCATGCAGCAAATGCTGAATTTACTCCCTTTGCCTTTTTATTATTATTTTTTTATGTATCCTGCTCTTTTTCTAATATTTGTTCTTTTTAAAGGCAATAAATGTTTTATTTTTTTTATTTTTAGTTTAATACTCGTATGCATAAATATTGTATGTGATATGTCCTTGATGCGTCATATAAAATTAGTTTCAAAAAGATCCTTTCCTTTATAGGAAAGGATCTTTTATTCATATAAAGACATGATATTTGTCTTTATTTTATTGAAAATATATACTTTATACTATGTTTTACTTTATCTTAAGCCGTTTGAGCACGGCTTAAGAGCACCAAAATATTACGCACTGAAGTGGAAGTCGTGGTGCAAACGAAACCGAACAATAATTTATTTTCGTGCAATACTGAACGCATAGATTTCGAAAGACCAACAAATTGCCATATCATAGGCTGTTCTATGCGAAATGTTTGCAAAACCTAACCGTTTACGCCATGTTGCGATAGCTATTTTGTAGATTTTGCAATTGTTACAATAAATTATAGAAATTTGAGAAGTTTTGCACAATATTTGTGGCTACAGCGAAGCGAAAAATTACACGTTCCTGCCCTTTAGATCTTGAATTTCATTTCTATAACTACATTTTCATTGTTTATCCTTCTTAGTGCCTCTAAAAGGTAAAGGTTGGCAGTCATCCTCTTAAAGGTATCTTTGTCTAGGGCCAGTCTATTGTCTGATACTGCACAACCAAGATGTTCTTCTACCTCCAGCACCTGTTTTACCCAGTAACTTGATCAAAAATCTTTACAGACTAAGAATAACAGAATGATTATCATCATCTTCCAGTATATTTCAGAAAGTATTTACTACATATTAACTACCTATACATACAAAGCCATTGGCATTTATTGGGATACATCCCATTGGGCAACATCGAAAGGAGCGGGGCCGCCTTGACACGCCAACCATTCCTTTCCTAACTCGACATTTGACGTTTCGCAAGCAGTCGTTGCCGCTGTATCCTTGGGTTGCGTAACTAACCCATTCCCGACATCAAGAAACCGTTAAATTACGGTCGTCAACACCAATTTTAACCTAACAGGTGACCTTGGTTGCTTTGCAGGCCAGTGCGCGCGTTGCACTTCGATACACGCAGCAAGTACAATAAAATTTTTGTATTATTTTTGAACTCAACCGTTGTCCTCCCTTAGATATGGGGATGCGCTGTAATCTGTTCCACCGAGGTAGCCCCTCGTTTGACCGAAATTCTTTGGGATGTTCGTTGGGTCGAATTGCTGATAGGCGATATTATAAAAAACCTAGTATTTCCAGTGGCGGATTTGCAGTCTTGGCCGCTTTAGGCTTCAGGCCATGTGCCGCCCCTTTCTCAGCACCCATCATTAGACTAGTTACCTACATAATGAATTTACTTTATAGCCAACTTTATCTAAATCGAAATCAGAAATTAAATTAACTGTAATAACTACTAATTTGTAAATATATTCCGAGATGATGAGATTCTACGACAATTTCTACAAATTTTTGGTCACGATTTGCCGCGCCTAATATCTGGCCGCCCTAGGCCCGGAAAAATCCATTAGCGACCGGATACGAACTCATAACGTCAGCATCAAAGGCAAAGGATCTTTTACTATGTCACGTGTTCTTTGATTCTCGATATTTGAATCTACAATAATACGGCTGTAAATAACGGTTCCCGTTTCTTAGGACTTTAACCGTGTAAGAGTTACTTCATGATTATTAGGGTTACGTTAACCTAATGGATATGACGAGATTTTGATAATTTTCTAAGTATGTGAATAAAGTAGGCTTATTCAATGTTAATTAAAACTTTATAAATTTATGTTTAAAGGTAAAATTGAAAAAAATGTTATACTTTAAGTTTATTAATGCAAAGAAATCATCAATTTATTACAATAAATGGCGTTTCATGCGCATGTCACATCTTTTCTAATTTTTAGGTTCTAGGACATGCCGGTTTACTCACGATATTTCCACCGTTTGAGATAGCTATATAGCGCACATACATTTTCCAAATGGAGAATCCATTTGGTCCGGGATTCAAACCCACGACCTGTGGTTAGGTAGGCATTAACGATAAAATGCACGTTAACCATTTATTTTATAGATAGCAATTGTTCAAGTCTCGAAGGTTCATTACAAATTTAAATTACTACGATAGCAAATTGAAATGTCTTTATCAATATTTGTTTATGTGTTATTTATTATGTAATGTATGTGTGATTACAGTATAACGCGAAAACCTTGTGTTTAAACACTCTAAATTTTAATTTAAAGTGAATTAAAGCCCTGGCTGAAGAATAGGCCCCTCCATTTCTATCCGTGACGCGGCTTATGGAAACAAAGCTAGGGGATGGGCAGCAGTGTTCCCTATCAACAACAAGAGCTTTATTTGCGCTCGCCAACCCGCATGCCCAGCGTGCGAGTATGGGCAAATCCCCCCAAATCATTGTTTCTGGTAATCTATGGGGGAGGCTTATGTTCAGCAGTGGACGTCCTACGGCTGTAATGATGATGATGAAAGCGAGTTTTGGAAATAGTAAAGGGTATTTCCATGAATTGATTACATCACAGACAATATTTAACAGAGTTGAAAGAAAATCATTCGCAGTTTTTAAGTTGTAAACTTTATTTACAGAAAGAAACTTAAAACTAATACAAGTTAATATTTACAAAATACACAAGAAACAGTTGAGCCATCTAAAGACCGTTACAAACGATCTATAGATAGCTCAACTGATCCAGATCACTACCAGTCGGAAGCGTCCCCAAGACGCTGGCGGAATTGCCACGCTGGATGGCAATGGTAATTCGTTGGGCCGTTCGATAAGAGCCAGCCCTCGGGTCACGCGTCGCTACGATCAGACGTAATTAATTTATTTTTAAGTTTGTGATAATATAATTCCCGCTGACTACTAAGAGGCGTAGAGGCTAAATATCCCTGTCCCTTTTATAGGGGTGGTTAGGAGTTAAGTAAATAACACCCAAAAGTCACATATTACATAGTTCTGACTCACACTAGGATAAACCGTGTCATGGGTATCAGAAACTGAAAGTACTAACCATGGTACCACAATAGGTACACTTTGTGCATGAAAGGATCCTTTAAGAAGCGTACTTTAATACTGTCACTGTTCTTTCACCGACGATCATAGGCCCTTTTCAGAGCCACCTACCCCAACCTGGTCACTGACCTAATACAAGGTAACCAAGAAAGAATCAGTGACACGATAAGCAAGCAAGCTTTAGATTACCCTAAGAATTAGAGCAATTATCGAGCGTGGTATATTATTGTATGTTTATTTGTATAACTTTCGAACCGTCAATCCAGATCAAGATTTGCTGGTAAGATTAAAAGTAAATCGGCCTAGGGGTTGCTATGATATAGGGGCGGAAAAGGGTTCTATAAAAAGTTATTCAAATACTGGATAATTATTAATAAAGTGGCAAGTAAAATATTTTACATTTGCAAAAATCGTTATTAAAAAACCTTGAGACACTGTTATGTAATACCTACCTACCTACGTACCTACGGTACGTTTGTTCCGTAATCTTAATTACATCATTACTAGCAAATAAGGAAGTAGGTAACTATTAAAAACTGTCAGTAACTAGTAATTGTTGTGTATACATCCGGAATCCTACAATCCTACTAATATTATAAATGCGAAAGTTTGTGGGGATGTTTGTTGTTCAATCACGCCGTAACGGATTTCGTTGAAACTTGGAATATATAGAGTTCTTTACCTAGAATAGCATTATGTACATTTTATGCAGGTAAAACACGAGCAAAACCGCAGGCGGACGCTAGTCTACAATATAGCTCGATCTACTTCTTACTCGTTCGACAACCTCGGGGACGTAGCAAGTGTCTGCTGAGCCGCGAAGGGTGCGTTTTCGACTCCCGCTGCGGGTTAAATACTTGCATGATCTGCAAATATTTCGTCTGGGTGTTGGAGTACCATGGTACTCGTAGTTTCTGATACACAGAAAATCCTAGTGTGGTGTCTGGACTATTATTATTATTATTATTATTTTGTTTATTCCGGACATATCACACACGGTCAACTGATCCCAAACTAGGCATAGCCTGTAAATGGGTACCAGAGACTGATATACATAATAGATATATATTTAACACCCAGAGACAGAACAAACATCTGTGTTAGTCACAAATGTTTGTCCAGTGCGGGAATCGAACCCGCGACCTCTAGCGCAGAAGGCACAGTTACTACCAACTGAGCTATGAGGCCAGCCAAATTATTATCAAATATTTATTTTAATCATTGTTTTATTCGCTGCTTAAAATCAGATACTATGATAAAATCTATGGAGACATGAGAGCAAGGGGCGCGGGTTGTGATCGAGGTATGGGCGGCTGACGTGTCTCCACCCGTTCCTAGCGCAATTCGCGTGCAACCTATAGGACCAATCCCTGAGAGTATAGGGCGCGGGTTGTGATCGAGGAACGGGTGGCTGACGTGTCTCCACCCGTTCCTAGCGCAATTCGCGTGCAACCTATAGGACCAATCCCTGAGAGTATAGGGCGCGGGTTGTGATCGAGGAACGGGTGGCTGACGTGTCTCCACCCGTTCCTAGCGCAATTCGCGTGCAACCTATAGGACCAATCCCTGAGAGTATAGGGCGCGGGTTGTGATCGAGGAACGGGTGGCTGACGTGTCTCCACCCGTTCCTAGCGCAATTCGCGTGCAACCTATAGGACCAATCCCTGAGAGTATAGGGCGCGGGTAGTGATCGGGGAACGGGTGGCTGACGCGTCTTCGCCTGTTTTCAGCGCAATTCTCGTCGCTTGAATAAATGAATGAATGAATGAAAGATTTATTTTCTTTAAGACACATAAGACACATAAAACAACATAAAAATAAAATTATATATTAGATACACACTGATGTGTGCACCCAGCGCTGGTTTTCAGCGGATACCATTGCTTGTCCACTGCTTGCTTGTCGTGTGACTGATTCTTTCTTGGTCATCCTGTATTAGGTGACCAGGTCGAGGTATGGAAATTCTCGTGAAACCTATAGTTGAAGCGATCAGTTCAGTTAAGGCCGCCGGTCATTGACCTAACGCAAAAGAGCACTCTACTAGAGCACGCACTAGAGCACTGGTGGAGTGGTGGTAGTGACCACTCCTGGCTCGACCCCGCTGCACTAATGCTCTCAAACGGTGAAGGAAATCATCGTGAGGTACACCTTAGAACCTTCCTCTTCTTCTTCTTCTTCCCTAGAAACTTAAAAATCAAAGACACATGATGTATCCGAAAGGAGTCTCTAATATCCTTTCACCACTATGGTTCTTGCACCCACGGTTATTGGCCCTTTTCAGGTCTACCATATCCCAACTTGCTCAATGCAAGATGAATAAGAATGGAATAGTGACACGAGAATCAAGCACCACAAAAGAACTAGTGATATGACGACCGAGCGAATTTCAACAGCAGGTCAAATACAATAGAGGTTGGTATACAATGCCCAAGTTGTGTGTAATAAAACATTGTTTACGAACATGCGGCACCGTACTATGACGTCCGTTAGCGCTCGTTATATGCATAGTGTACACCTATGTGCCACGACGAACGATCCAGAGCTTTCTCCATCCACAGACTTCACGCAATCTTCACAACGTCTTCGGTCCATCAGGTAGGGGGCTTCCAAACACTGCATGTGTTGGGAAGTGGTGGATATTTAAGAAACTTTATTTCCCAACGGTTGTCGGTTCGGTATACCTACCTTTATCTATGAATTAAATGGTTATCTATCGGTCGTGATATTACGGTTATATAAAAAAACCAGGTTCGTGGTCGCCATTCGAGAACCTTTATTCCTCAACGGTTGTCGGTTCGGTATACCTATAGGTATACCGATAGATAAGGTATCCCATTTAATTCATAGTTATAACTATGAATTAAATGGGATACCTTATCTATCGGTCGTGATATTACGGTCATTATTATTTAAGAAACCAGAGCTTAAGTGATGTAACCGTATAAATCATAGCTTGCAATCCGTGCCCTTGAAGTGACTGGAGTTCTTTGATGCAATATTGGAGTGATTTGGGAAAACGAGATAGGAATTGCTTACAACAGAACCGTAATCGGGAAACTCATGCGTAAATCCTTTCACCACACTGCTTCATTCAACACCAATCACGAATACTCAAGGCCGGCACTTATTACCATCGTGAGTTGCTGTGCCGTGGATTTTTCCTTTGCGATTTCACGATACCGCGGCGGACCATATCGGTTTCAATTGATTAAAGTCAAAAGGTACCTCTATAACCACCTATCTCTAGCCTCAAAGGTTTGCTGGAAGAAAATTATTTTTAGGGTAAAGTTTGCCTTTTTTTATGTGTTTTCTGTGTACAATAAAGAATAAAGAATGTATTACTTTCAATAAGCTCATCAGTCATCTCTTTGAAACGTCTTGGAAACATGGTGAACAAGCCTGTTCTTTGCGACCAAGCCTGGAAGCTGCAATCATCAAATCATCCTGAGGTTCGTGATTTGATGTGCGTGTCATTTGCATTAGGATCGACATCCTGTGATGTAACAACAAGTGTAGCAATAAACGCGATGCAGGGGACGTGAAAGCGAGCATGTCTTCAGTTTCCAATGCACAGCAAGAAAATTCTCCCTGATGATTCCGTAGGACGTCCACTGCTGAACATAGGCAGCAGTAGATTCCAGCGCGACCGACCTTGTACGGCCTGCAGCCAAAAAATAATTTGTAGGGATTTTGCCCATACTCGCCACGCTGGGCATGCGGATTGGCGAACGCAGATAAAGCTATATATATAGGATAGGGAACGTTGCTGCCCAGTTTCTAGCTATTTTTTCCTTTTATGACATCCACGGGTAGTAATGGAACGCCAAACTGGTGGTAAAGTTTGCTTTACGAATTTTGGAAATTCGGTTTTTTTTGGGGCTGTTGTGGGGTCAAATCAGTTCAAACTCAATTATTCAGCTGTTTTAGATTGAAATCTATAAAACGAACTTCTTGTACGAATCAATATATAGTTATAAATATGACAAAAAGAGTTAATTTGACAAACATTGGCAAAAAAATCTGTAAGAACAAATATTCAAAATTATTTTTCTGGGATAATCCTCTTTCGGATAAGTATAACAGCTACAGAATATGTATACTACGGCTTCAGCTATTACTGTCAAACAGACTTAGTTATCGTTGCGTATATAACCTTGTCATAGCTTTAAATAGCCGTATCTCGATTACATCACAACAGCGATTGCGTAATGATATCGAAATTATCTTTCTGCGCACGCGGCTCAGTTTGTTTACTATATACGGTCGGCGGTAGAAGAAGATCGTCGCCTCTCCATCTGTAGGCGCTGACCCTTTTTTTGTTATTGGTACAACTGTGATGGTAAACAAGCATACGGCCCACCTCTTGGTAAGCAGTTACCGTAGCCTATGAGCGCTTGCAATACCAGAGGCATCACGCACGCGTTGCCGACCCGGAACCCCCTTCCCCCTAAAGAGCTCTGGCAACCTTACTCACCGCAAGAACACAACATTACACTATTTGAAACAAATAATGTTATTATTTGTACCTTAAAGTACATTGGCTGTTTCATACTGTAGTATATACCTTTTGCCACACTGGTCCCTCTAGAACTTCTCGTTGTTACACTCAACATAAATGTCCTGAATATTTATTTATTTATTTATTTAAAATGCATCTCAGGGACTTACCGCCCGCCTGCATCGGGCCAGCTTGACTGACTCCCACAGAGTATGTGTATCAATCTCTACATCTCAGGTGTCATCTGTCACTGTCAGTTGTCCACGAGGAAATAGCGTTATACGGAATGCAGGCATCCATAAATTCAAGTCACTAACCTATTTTTTTACATCATTATCATAATTTCAGCCTAGGATGTCCAATGCTGAACTGAACATGGCCTCCCCCACAGATATCCAGAGTGATGTCCTATTATGTGGGGGATTTGCCTATACCACGCCGGGCACGCGGGTTTGCGAGCGTAATTAGAGCGATCTTAGTGAAAATAGGGGACGCCTAGCATTTTCCCTTAGCCTCTTACGACATCCACGGTATAAAGCACACTTAAACCTTTCGAACAGAAAACTCATTCGCAAAATCTAGCATCGGAACTAATCATGTGCACACGACCTAATGTTATAATGACCGCGTAAGGACAACCGGAAGTTCTATACTAGGCCTTATCGGAAGTACACTCACGTACCAAGTACGTCCAAGTACAATCGTGATGCAAGAGCTTATTGATGAGGGTCGTAGCGAGAGGTTATCCTACTCTTCAGTGTAACATGATCAGAATCGAGAACACTGGTGAACACTTTCAGAGCACTTTGGAGGGGTGGTAGAGGTTGGCCGTGGTGGCCCCGGCTAAAGAATAGGCCCCTCCATATCTACCTATCCGCGGATGTCGTAAGAGGCGACTAAGAAAAAAAACTAGGGGATGGGCAGCAGCGTCCCTCATTTTAACAACGATAGCTCTAACTGCGCTCGCCAACCCGCATGCCCAGCGTGGTGAGTATGGGCAAATCCCCCCACATGATAGGAATTCGCTCTGTCTGTGGGGGAGGCCATGTTCAGCAGGGGACGTCGTACGGCTGAAATAATGAGAGGTTGGCCGTGGATTCGATACCTGTCGTGCACCAAAGGATTTTCCATTCGGAAAATTTACGTGCGCTATACTAGTGGTCTCAAATGGTGAAGGAAAACATCGTGAGGAAACTGGCATGTCCTAGAACCTAAAAATTCGAAGACATGCGCAATATGCACGAAAGGAAGAACACTGATTCTTTCATCAACGGTCATAAAACCTTGTTAGGGCCACCATACCTCAACCTGGTCACTGACCTAATACAGGTTAATCAAGAAAGAATCAGTGACAAGACAAGTAGAAGAAGAATCCAGAAGAGAATGAAAGAAGAAGTTCATTAGCTGGCTTGTCAGTGTCGCTTTCAGACGACAGGTATGGTACAGCGAGATTTTCTCGTTCTAAATAGGAGCAGCCTGCCTGGGTAGGTACCTCCGCCTTACAGAAGATCGCAGCCAAATAACATTATTAGTTTCAAATAGTGTTGTGCTCCTGCGTTGAGTAAGTTTGACAGAGCTCTTTAGGGATGGGGGGGTTCGGGGTCGGCAACGCGTGCGTGATGCCTCTGGTATTGCAATCGCTCATAGGCTACGGTAACCGCTTACCAACAGGTGGGCCTTGTTTGCCAACTTAGTTGTATAAAAAAAAGAGACGCCTTGGGATGAAATTGATACTATAGGTACCTTTAATACTAATTCAATCTCCTTACACAGGCATCAGGATTACATTGTTTTCATCAACCTTGCTGTCAAATTCCTCATTTTTTTGGGTTCCGTACCTCATTTGGAAAGAACGGAACCCTTATAGGATCACTTTGTTGTCCGTCTGTCTGTCTGTTTGTTTGTCTATCTGTCTGTCGGTCAAGACCCTTTTTCTCAGAAACGGCTAAAGGTACCTTGAAATTTATACCTATTAGGTATTAGGGTACAACAGCTTGTGAAAATCTGTTCTGGTGACTGTACCTACATTTCACTTCGACATTGAACCATTTGAAGTTGCCCAACAATTAAACAAACACATTTATCTCATACACACACAATTACCTAAAGTAAGCCAGCATTGTATCGAAATAGTTCAGTTATGCAAGTATCGGTGGCGCAAGCGATACGACGGAACTGGGCCAGCGGGCTTGCTACGGCGAACCTGAATTTTAAATTAAAACGATTTCCTAAACTTTATTAGCCTAAAATGTAGAAATCAATGACTGATAGATAAAAAAATAATATTTACCTATCAGATTTGTTCTTATTTCAAATTAAATATATTCATCATCATCATCATCATCATCAGCCTGTAGAAGTCCACTGCTGGACATAGGCCTCCCCCAAAGAGTTCCATGACGAACGGTCTTGAGCCTTCTCCATCCACCGACTTCCCGCAACCTTCACAATGTCGTCGGTCCATCGGGTGGGGGGCCTTCCAACACTGCGTCGCCCGGTTCGTGGTCGCCATTCGAGAACCTTTACTCCCCAACGGTTGTCGGTTCTGCGAGCTATATGGCCTGCCCACTGCCACTTCAACTTGCTAATTCTGAGAGCTATGTCAGTCACCTTAGTTCTTCTACGGATTTCCTCATTTCGGATCTTATCACGTAGTGAAACTCCAAGCATAGCTCTCTCCATAGCCCGTTGCGCGACTTTGAGCTTGTATATGAGGCCTATAGTTAACGACTAAAAAAACTAGTAAAACTAGTTAGATTAAATATATTAAGGCGTTGGAAAATATTCAACTGCTCCTGAGTGCCTGGTAGTCAAAGTCAAGTTTATTTCAATAATAATCACAAGGAATTACTTTGAACCATCTTAGAAACTAGGTGAAGCTACGCCTGTCCGCGATCAAGCCTAGAAGAATCAGATATCAAACAGCGCGCGTGCCTAACATTTTTATGATCTTTTCACAAAATAAATTATAGAGCTGAAGCTCTATCGGCTATCGGCACCGCATTAAAATGCGGTGCCTATCGAACAAGGTGACAAAGAAACACGAGGAAATTACAGTCGACAGCCTAGTCATCATATTCTTAGCTAAATAATATTTGACAAAATCAGACCTTGAAACCTCGAAAACCTTACTCGACCCAGGCAATCGTCCTTGGACATTTTTCTACCAGCGTCATGTATTTTCATGATAACTCTTTATTATGAGTGTTGAGTTTAGAATTTTATATCATGCCATTAGCCAAGTTTATAATTAATAAAAAAAAAAAGTTATTGTTTTTGCTCGGTAGTGGCGCTTGTTTGACTCGGCTCTTCTTTTTGTATTACGTTGTAGCGAAATACCGGTTCAATAATAGTTGTAATAGAATTTCTTGCAGTTTCTCATTCCTAACTTCCTATAATCAATAAAATTAACAAAGAGGCTGAAAATTAAAGAATATAAAAAAAAACGTAGCAGTCTCGTTAAATTACATCAAAATTAAAAACAGGTGTCCGTCATTGAATACTGCACATGAGCAGATGATGTAGGTACGTGTATATTATTGAGTAATAAGCAGAACAAATGATAAAACGCGTTTCCGTTCACAAAGTGTATTCATAAATAGGTACCCAAACAATATAATTAATACTTACGTCATGGAATAATACTATGTAGGTACAAAAACATTCTTGCGATAGTATTACCTATTGTACCTGTAACAAATAACAATACCTAGGTAAACATAATTATGTAGATGACTATGAATTGTGTTTTTTTTAACTAGCGTTCGATGAAGTTTTGAAATTCAATTTTTGAATTTTTTAAGATTAATCGTAGCGACGGTTTTCCTACGCCGCCGACTACTTTTAGATGCAAAGCCGTGTTCAAACAGCGTACTTCATCATCATCATCATCATAAGCCTGTAGAAGTCCACTGCTGGACATAGGCCTCCCCCAAAGAGTTCCATGACGAACGGTCTCGAGCCTTCTCCATTCACCGACTTCCCGCAACCTTCACAATGTCGTCGGTCCATCGGGTGGGTGGCCTTCCAACACTGCGTCGCCCGGTTCGTGTTCGCCATTCGAGAACCTTTACTCCCCAACGGTTGTCGGTTCTGCGAGCTATATGGCCTGCCCACTGCCACTTCAACTTACTAATTCTGAGAGCTATGTCGATGACCTTAGTTCTTCTACGGATTTCCTCATTTCGGATCTTATCACGTAGTGAAACTCCAAGCATAGCTCTCTCCATAGCCCGTTGCGCGACTTTGAGCTTGTATATGAGGCCTATAGTTGACCAAGTCTCAGTGCCATGAGTCATCACTGGCAACACGCACTGATTGTAGACTTTCGTCTTGAGGCTCTGCGGTATCCGCGACGAGAAGATATGACGAAGTTTCCCAAACGCTGCCCATCCGAGTTGGATTCGTCGGTTCACCTCTTTGTCGAAGTTGGACCTACCTAGTTGAATCGTCTGACCCAAATAGACATAGTGGTCTACAACTTGAATGGTATCGTTCCCTACCGGCATGGGTGCAACATGAGCGTACTTTATGTCACCTAAAATTTGTTTCAAAATGATCCTTACAACTACTCGTTAAAGTCCATTTTAAATTTGTCGGCATGCGATGAAGCTCAAAGATATCGCAAGCCCCTAAAAGTCAAACTCAAATTGACGTTATTTTTGATCATTGAGGTACCTACACGTTCCTAGCTGCGTATAATCGCAACGCAGGGTTGAACTTGTGAGATGTCTCTCGTGCCACTGCAAAGACTAAATTTCATTGTTCGTATGATAATAATAATAAATATTTCGGACATTTTACACACGGTCAACTGATCACAAACTAGGCATAGCCTGTACTATGGGTACCAGAGACATATACATAATAGATATATTATTAACACCCAGACACAGAACAAACATCTGTGAATCACACAAATGTTTGTCCAGTGCGGGAATCCCCGACCTCTTGCGCAGAAGGCAGAGTTACTACCAACTGAGCCAGTTGGTAGTAACTCTGCCTCTATGATAATAAGAACATGCTAAAGATGCGATTTCAAATGTTAATCTTAGTTGTGCCTGTCGTACTGTATGGATCTGAGTATTGGGCAACCAAAGGGACGGATGAAAGAAGAGTGCATGCTGCGGAAATGAGAATGTTGAGATGGATGTGTGGAGTGACTAGAATGGACAAGATACGGAATGAGTACATCAGAGGAAGTTTGAAAGTACCGCCAGTGACTGAGAAGTTGAAGAGCAAAAGGTTAGCGTGGTATGGGCATGTCATGCGGAGGGAAGAATGCCATGTGACTAGAAGAGTGTTAAATATGAATGTGGAAGGATATAAGGGAAGAGGTAGACCAAAGAAAAGATGGATAGATTGTGTGAAAGGCGACATTAGTAAGAAAGGAGAGAATACTGATATGACGGCTGATAGAGGGGAGTGGAAGAGAAAAACATGTTGTGCCGACCCCACATGAAGTGGGATAAGGGCAGGGAGATGATGAGTTGTGCCTCAACGATAATCGAAGTACCAACTTTTATCACACATCGCGAGATAACCACTAGTTACGTTGGATGTGACATTCGATTGAAAAAGAAATAGGTCAAGCGACATAGGTACTGTCTGATGTATCATCCAGTAGACATTTGTATACAATTGGGTGTTGTAATATAGTACTTATAGCACAGCGAGATTTTCTCGTTCTAAATTGGAGCAGCCGCCTGGGGAGGTATCTACGCTTTACAGAAGATCGCAGCCAAAATACATTATTTTCGGGAGGGAGTTCGAGGTCGGTCACGCGTGTGTGCTGCCTCTGGTATTGCAAGTGTTCATAGGCTACGGTTACCACTTACCAAGAGGTGGGCCGTATGCTTGGTTGCCACCTTTTTTCTTTTTGTTTTGTGTGGCTATGGTGTCACTGCGGCCACAACAGGCCCCCAATTCTACTAATTCAATGACTTGAAAATGATAATCGCATGGTAATGATCATTCAGTTACGATTGTCGCCAACTTCATTTCTTTGATTTCATTGGTTCATTGGTTCCACAACGACTGGCATTGATATACCTACGACTGTGATAGCAGAATACCAAAAGTGTCAAAAGTGGAAATTTTGCCATTGAACCATTGTCATTTTCAAGTCATTGAATTAGTAGCATTGGGTGGCCTATTGTGATCGTTACTGGTTGCCACCATAGTTATTTAAAAAAACATTCATTGGACTATCTCATTTGCAACGATCAATTTTCAGTACATGCGAACATTGCAAATCGTTGAACTGATGTAACTGAACTGACCTACTAACCGGCGCTATGTGGGTGAACCGCTTTTGCGAATTCAGTTGATCATCTTTTGTAATAATACGTAATGCACACGTGTTCACTTGAACATGTCAATAAGAACAGAGGTTTTTCGTAAGTATTCATTTTCCACCACCGACGGCCGTGAGGCAGAAAGGCTCTAGACTCTAGAGCCTTTCTGCCTCTAGAGTGGTTCTCTGGAGTCTAGAAACTCTAGAGTATAGAGTCTCTAGACTCTAGAGGACCACGAACCGAAAAGCGCAGCGTAGGACTCCCCCCAGTAAGTGGAAAAAGTATACGGTACTTATTCTGGCAGCCGTTGTGTTGAAATTATATAAACAAAACTAGCTGTCACTGTCACCGTTTGATACTGACAGTATCATTGAAAGTAATGTTCGCTCACTCTTGTCCGATCTCTCCATCAACTGTGTGCGGTGCTGTAATAATTGTATCTAAATTAATCTTTGCTAATATACTGTAAAAGTGTTATCGGGGCTTTTATTTCAACACGTTGGGTGCCGGCCGCACAAAATCGTTCGCTCTGGCAATCTATGGGGAGGCCTATGTTCAGCAGTGGACGTCCCACGGCTGAAATGATGATCAATTTTCCATTAAATAGAAGACCTTAGTAAGATACAAGAATAATATTTCCAAATACTAGTGGCTCGAACTGAGACCTGTAGATGTCTGATAAAAGTTGGTTCTTCGATATTCGTTGAGGCACAATTAAGATAAACTTTGAGAATCGCATCTTTAGCATGTTCTAAATATCCAATCTTATCTAAACTACGAAGTCATTGAAACTTTACCAAATGAGAGTTCAAGTTATATTGGTTAATAAATGTAATATTTTTGTTGTATCACAAAAAACACATGGCCTAGAATATTTTTTTACAATGCATGGACAAAGCTTTTTCATATGACACCCCAGTTCAAATATTTGAATTAGCTTTTCAAATCCTATATCATTGAAAACCTTATGTGCACGAAAGGAGCCTCTAAGAGACGCGTTTTAATCCTTTCACTCCACTGATTCTTTCGCCGACCGTCATAGACCATATATGGTGGCCCTGAAAAGGTTCAGGGCCACCATACCTCAACCTGGTCACTGACCTAATACACTCAGTGAGAATCAGAGTGACACGACAAGCGAATAAAATATTACAAGCTTCTTTCGTAAACTGCGTGACTGTACAAGTAGGTAAATGCTCATGAACTCAGCTGCCCTTGAGAGTTCCAGTTTGGGAGCGCAGGCGCATCTTTTTATTGTCTGTCGGGTATCACCCTTTTATTTTGTCGCGACGGCATACATAACTGTGTTTTGTATGTATCTTTGTTATTTTAGTCTGGTTCTGTACCTACTCTTTGTGTTACAAAGCCCCGCACCATCGATTTACGATTATGTTTAGGCGGTAACGTAAGTTGACAGTCTCAAAGATAAGTTTCAAATTCGTGTAAAATCGTGCTGACTCGCTTGAAATTGAATGGCAATAAGACATCATGGCAGGCCTTGTGATACGATATAGACCTGTCATCGTCGGATTCGATCCCACGACCTTCTGATCGAAAGTCGAGGTAGGTACCTACCACTAGGTCAACACGGCTAGTAAGGCCACAATTCTCTAGTAGGTTTGATTTCTAGCACGACACAACTGACAGATACTTATTTTTTTTTTAACTTTTAATTCAAATAGTCTTGTGTACATCTTTAAGTAGCCACATGCTCGATTCATCCCCATATTTTAAATGTAGTTTATTTTTTATTTGGAGCATAACAATTAACATTCGTACATCTATAAAATCACGCCTATTTTCCAGAGGGGTAGGCAGAGACGGCTTTCCACTTGCTACGATCCTGACATACCTCTTTTGCTTTATGGTTGGTGGAGATCCTACAGGACGTGTAGAGAGAGAGTGCGATTTGTTATTTACAGGAGTATAATATTTACAATAAGTACAAGGTATTTTACAAAAGAATAGAAGATTTTAGGAAACACGATACAGCACACGACCAGAGTAAAAGTAAAAGTAGTCTGACAGACCGTCGTCCGTCCGAATCAACAATTCGTTCTATTCTTCGTCGCTATGCCAACTGAGAGGTATTTGAATTTGGCGGCGACGGAGTGATGGTGGTGGCGTAGCTCGCCACAGCTTCATTCACTCTCATCACATTCCTCATACATGCTCCTCAGTTTAGGGTACTGTTGACCTGGCCTTTTTCCAAAACGTCACCGATTTGTTCACTAAACGTACGCCGAGGTCTTCGCCTTCTAACGGTCCCATTTTCTAGAATCAATTCCATACAAAATCCTTCATACATGACTGTATGTATATGAAACAGTCTCTTTCATCATGTTTCGTCCCTCCATGCATGCAAGTGTGCATCGAAGGGGTAGAGGGGACCAAAGGGGGTATGGATTAGGAGAGGGGAGCGTCGCGACGCGTGACTCAACGTTCCAGGAACGAGACGCCTTTGACTTGCTAATCTGACTACAATTTAGGGTGTCTTTATATGTATATAGGGGGTATGTAGGTCTGTCTGTCTGGTACTAATTTAATTGAAAATGATCCTCACGTATTCTGAATAAAGTTAGTTTTGAGTTTGACTTTAAGAAAACAAGCACAATGTTTTCATTCGCCGTCTTGGTTGGCACGTGGTTCATAATAATGTTAATAATTCCAATTTTGATAATTCTTTCGCTGGTGTATAAAGTATGATCCTGGGGTGGTCCCATATTAATTTAATTCCTGAGGGATTGCTACTTGTCCCGTAAAACTTAAAAAAACGTCATCTAGTCTTGAAATCACGACTTGCCGATTATTATTTTTCGGCGGTGGTAAGTATGGTTTATCCCCGCGACTTCGTTCGGTTGCTGCTATTTTTGCTGTAACTAGTTATAAAGATGATAAATACAGCTAATTTGGTAAAGTTTGTGATGAAAATCTGAAAAAAAAAAACTTTTTTGTTGATGTTATAATCCCCTTTCGGGATGGGACCTGTCTATATATTTATGAATCATTTTGTATAATGGCTCGTGTAGATGAATCTTTAGAATGTTTTTTAACGGTAACGTCAGCAGATGCAAAACTGGGCTTTAAATAAATCTTATTCCAAAAAGCAATGGGTGCTTTGAGGAATAAGGATAAAATGAAGGACATATTTAATAGTACACAGTACGTACTTCACAAAGAACTTGGTAGACAGGATTGATAAGCGTCTTTGTCTGACCCTACTTTAGGATGGATGTTAAATAATATTATTATTTTAATATATTTATCAGCCATTTGTGTAGGTACATATATATTTTGAGGAACTGATAGTCCAGTTCAAAAAAAGAAAGGGGTTTTTATCAATAAAATTACTACGATCTCTTTGTAATGTCTTAGAAACTAGGTGAAGCTACGCTTGTTCTTCGCGACCAAGCCTACAAGAATCAGGCACCAAACACGGCGCGCGCGTGCCTATAATTTTTTTCAATCAATGTGAAACTAAAAAAAAAACAGGTATTAAATGTGCGATCTTTAAAGTAGCATTATTTTATACATATTAGGGATTATGTAAATTATTTAAGGGAACGTAAACGTGAGGAGATGGGCAGCAGCGTCCCCTATTTTCACAAAGATCGCTCGCCAACCCGCGTGCACAGACAGCGTGGCGAGTATCGGCATATCCCTCCAAACGATTGTTTCTGTAAATTTATGGAGACCTGTGTTCAGCAGTGGACTTTCTACGGCTGAAATGATAATGATGATACATATTCTTCTATTTTGTTTTTATTTTCTTTATGTGGCTATGTTGTTACTACGGCCACAACTCGCCTATTGTGATCAGTGATCACCACTTGTTATTCATGTAGTTTACAGTGCGTTTATATTATAGTTCACCGCAAAGCCCAGCAGCTGACAGAACTGAAGATTTTTTTTGTGGTGCGTTCATTTAGCTCCATCGGGCTGAAGATGTGCTTACCCAGATGCTTACGTTTGAGCATTGCATTCACTCACCTAGCAGGTGTAGATGCGTTTCGCCTCCTTGCATAGCCTGTAGGTTTGTGTGTCGCATAGCCTTAGTTTAAGTGCTTATCTAGACAACAGTGTCCAGACACGGCTCCATCATCATCATCATCATAATTTCAGCCGTTCGACATCCACTGCTGAACATGGCCTCTCCCACAGACAGAGCGAATTCCTTATCATGTGGGGGGATTTGCCCATACTCACCACGCTGGGCATGCGGGTTGGCGAGCGCAGTTAGAGCTATCGTTGTTAAAATGAGGGACGCTGCTGCCCATCCCCTAGCTTTTTCCCTTAGTCGCCTCTTACGACATCCGCGGATAGGTAGATATGGAGGGGCCTATTCTTCAGCCGGGGCCACCACGGCGGCTGACACGGCTCCATGATACATATCAATTGTTATAATATTAGCTAGTTTTTAAATTATTTCTAACAAAACATTCATTTATTTGTCTGTACGGTCAATCAGTACCTAATCGTGCACGCACATTTATGCAACACTGCTTCCTTATTGTACATATTATATACCTATATGGTTCATACCGACAATATCTAAGTACCTCTTCCTGGAAATGATATATAGCTGTTTACTTCTTCATTCTACGAAATATCAAGGGTATAGGTTATAAACATATTTATTTGGGCTAATTAATTCCGCTCGTCAACCCGCATGATGAGTACGGGCAAATTCCACCCATATGATAGGAATTTGCTCTGGCAATCTGTGGGGAGTCAATATCCAGCACTTGACGTTCTACAGTGGCAGAGGAAACAGCCGCACGCGTGCTCCTGGAGTGCAGTAGCGTGGCGTCTCAACGAGCACACTACCTTGGAATACCGAGGACGCCCAGGGAGTCCTGCACCAACACGGCTATAGGTCTCAATGAAACGTTTTCTGATCCGATTCAAGTTCTATCTAGTATGTGGTTGTGTAGTCACCGAAGCCGTCTAGACGCCCTTCTGGGAAAGGGGAATGATTCATAGCACAGTGCTAGGGCTAGCACTTGTTTCTAACGCTGTTTATCTGCTAGCGAATCCGATGCGTTTCTTTAGTTGTGAGCACTGGTGGTGGTGGCAGTGGCACCGCCTTGCGATCCACGGCTTGAGGGCGTGCATCAATGGAATTTCCAGTCTGAAATTTGTGAGCGTTTTACTAGTGCTCTCAAAAGATGAAGGAAAAGATCGTGAGGAAACCGGCATGTCCTAGAACCCTTTTTTATTCGTTAAAGATAACAAGTTTTAAAGATTTCAAGATCCAACGTTATCATTGGCCAATATATTATGACATTCGCAGTGAACTGGTTTACTATTGAAACTGGTGCTTAGGAGACTATCATATCATTGTGACTGCACAACCTAACTGCAAGGAAGTTTATGTATTTAAATGTATATTGAGAGCACTGGTGGAGTGGTAGTACTAGACCGCCCTACGATGCACAGGTAGAGGGTTCAAATCCCGTTCGTACATCAATGGATTTTCCATTCGTAAATGTATGTGCGATTTACTAGAGCTCTAAAAATCCGAAATGAGGAAATCCGTAGAAGAACCAAGGTTACCGACATAGCTTTCAGAATTAGCAGGTTGAAGTGGCAATGGGTCGGCCATATAGCTTGCAGAACCGACAGCCGTTGGGGAACAAAGGTTCTCGAGTGGCGTCGTGGTCGCCACCAGACGACGCAGTGTTAGAAGGCCCCCCAAGGACGACATTGGCCCCCCAAGGACGACATTGTTAAAGTTGCGGGAAGTCGGTGGATGGAAAAGGCTCAAGACCGTTCGTCATGGCACTCTTTGGGGGAGGCCTATGTTCAGCAGTGGACTTCATCAGGCTGATGATGATGATGATGATGACTAGAGCTAGAGCTCTTGAACGATGAAGGAAAACATCGTGAGGAAACCAGCATGTAAAAATTCGAAGACATGTGATTTTTTTTTTATATTAATCATTCATTTTTTTCAGACTATAGTAAAGTTACAGGTGTTATTTAACTTATTCTGCACTAGAGGTCGCGGGTTCGATTCCCGCACTGGACAAACATTTGTGACTAGCACAGATGTTTGTTCTGTGTCTGGGTGTATATATAATAAATATATATTATGTATATCAGTCTCTGGTACCCATAGTACAGGCTATGCCTAGTTTGGGATCAGTTGACCGTGTGAATATGTACGGAATATTTATATTTATATTTATTCTACAGTCCATATCAATATAAACCATAAAACTAACATAGAACATACATTAAAAAAAAAAATGAATGAAACTTAATGAATGAATATTTTCACGAAAGGAGCCTCTTAGAGGCGCACTTTACACTGATTCTTTCACCGACGGTCATAGGCCACTAATATTACTAGGATAGTAGGAAGTAGGATTCAAAGATATATTAAGATACTTTGAAAAATCTAACTAAATTTTTAAAAACTCACATTATTATTAAAGTTTGACCATTGTGCGACGTTACGGAGCGACTGAGGGCAGAAAGTCCAAAAAGTTTACGATGGATGTGCCGTGCCTATAAATAACATTGAACAAAAACAAAACTGCATCAGTTATACAAACATCCATATTGGGTAAACATAATGTCTTACTAATAAATACTATAATTAATGAGAAAAATGACATCGGAATAATATAATAGGTACCTACAGGTATAATACCTCCTTTATGTTCTTCCCGTTTCCAACACAATAATACACACCTACGTGACTTGTAGCACACACACAAACTACGCAATACACAGGGTTATTTTTGAAATGCGCATAACATCAGAAACCATACATAAAATCACGCGAATTGCGAATAAAACACTATTTTAAAAAGATGATAGAAAGGCCAATAAAAGCTCATTAAAACGTTCGCTTTTTTTTATTAAAAGTTTATCATGTCTTTAGCACAAACATCAGTTTTCCCGAGATCATAGTTAAGGGCGAACCATTGATTGATTGTTTGAGTCTTTATAACGTTAATTGCTTTTAATAATATTTTCCCGTTGCAGAAAAACTGTATTATGGCTATATTATGATTTAGTTCCTGGACTTCATTTGGATTACAAGAAATATACCTGTTAATTGTAGAATTAGAGCAACCTATATAAACATAAAATAGGAATTATTGTGGGTTTTAACGTGTGACGTACGTATCTACTTGTTGGCATTCAATCAAATGATTTCGTGGTAAAGACTTGTTTAGTCGGATATATTCCTAATAGAAGAGCAATGACTAAATAAATAAATATTCCGGACATATTCACACGGTCAACTGATCCCAAACTAGGCATAGCATGTACTATCGGTACTAGAGACCATATCTTCATCCGCGGATGTCGTAAGAGGCGACTAAGGCAAAAAAGCTAGGGAATGGGCAGCAGCGTCCCTCATTTTAACAACGATAGCTCTAACTGCGCTCGCCAACCCACATGCCCAGCGTGGTGAGTATGGGCAAATCCCCCCACATGATAAGGAATTTGCTCTGTCTGTGGGGGAGGCCATGTTCAGCAGTGGACGTCGTACGGCTGAAATAATGATGATGATGACTGGCCCGAAGCGAAGGGGGCTATATGACAACTAGTAAATCCCTTAAAGGGCCATGTGGCCCGGAGGGAACTTGTCGCGTAGGTATGCTGCTAAAAGCGGGTTTGTGCCGTAAGTGATGTCTGGACGTACCTCCGACTACCCCTCTAAGATTTTTGCAAGGATCTTGAGCACCTACAGGGCAGAAGGGGTGCAACAACACCGATATTTATGTTTTTCGCAAAAGTACTCTTTTTGATTATTTTAATTAACTCAAAACAGTCGTAGTAGAAACAACGGAAATAACCTAAAATCGAAAATCCTAAAGATAAGTCATCGCAAAGGTAGATAAACTAACAACTGCTGGGCTTTGCGGTGAACTTTAAAGGCCCTGTAAAGGGGCTCCACAAATAAAGTGGCGATCACAATAGGCCAGTTGTGGCCGCAGCGACACCATAGACACAAAAAGATAATAAAAAAAAAAAAAAAAAAAAGGTAGTTAGAACCGAATCGAACCTAGATAAGTGGTGGTCTGTTTTGTTAATACATCTTTGTTTCACCTTTAAAGCTTACTCTTGTTGAGGTGACCTAAATAATTTAGTTACTCATTAATTAACAGTTATACGTTCATGTGTTAATTACGATTGACGTCAAAAGTCGGTTGATCTGCTGTGGTTTTAACAAAGAATCGAAAAATACTCATTTACTTAGTAGGACGACACATCACCCTAATTAAGATTTAATAATTAACATATACTGTTGCACATAGCTGTATAGCAAATAGTAAGCTGTGTTGGAGGTGCAAATCCCGGTCCCGGTCTAATACCTCATTATTTTTCTTTTGAGCCTCACTTAGTACGCCCAGCACCACACTGAAGCTCTACATTCCACTTTGAGAAAAAGGATCATTGAAAATTGATAGGCACGCGCGCCGTGTTTGTTGCCTGATTCTTCTAGGCTTGGTCGCGAGGAACAGGCGTAGCTTCACCTAGTTTCTAAGACGATTCAATGTGATCCTAGTGATTTTATTGAAATAAACACCTTTTGATTAGGTCGATTCACAATTCAATTTGTATATTCGAGAAAATGCCCATATCAATTCTCATCGTATCAATTCACAGGAACTACGTGTGATCCAAAAATGCCCCTTAAACTTAAGGGGAAAGTTTACAAGACGATCATAAGGCCTGTCGTAATGTATGGATCTGAGTGTTGGGCTACCAAAGGGACGGATGAAAGAAGAGTGCATGCGGCAGAGATGCGAATGTTGAGATGGATGTGTGGAGTGACAAGAATGGACAAAATAAGAAATGAGTAGATAGATAGATAAAAAAATTATTTGGCACTACAGACACACACAATTAACATAGATAAACAATTTTAAACTAAAGTACATACATTAGGTAGGTATACATAATCAATAGAGCAATTTTTTAAAAAAAGTAGGTATCTTAGAGAAGACAAGTTTGCGTGTGCTGCAGTACGACAAATAGGCTATGGCTCAGTGAAATATTTTGCTTAAAAGCAAAAACACTGATTTTCAGCCAAAACCTGATCGAGAGCGAGCAGAACGAGTACAAACGAACAATGCGTACCTACGCTAGGTACCTACCTAGCTGTGAATTTGTGTTGTTGTGATTGTTTAATTTGCTATCAATGATTACAAAATATGAAATATAATAAATTAATGACAATAGTGCGAAAAAATATAATAATAATAATGAACAAAATGAGCTTACAATATTTTTGTTTATTTTTGGCATACGAAGTGCTTGGGAACACCCTCTATTTGCTTTTGCAATAAAAACTTTTTAAGCTTTAATTTAAATGTGTATTTAGTGCTAACATTGCGAATAGGGGGAGGAATATTATTCCAGCACTTCGTTGCCGCATATCTGAAACTTCCCCTGAAAGCTGCAGTCTTGTGATTGTGATAGGAAAGTGCAGATCTTAGTGACCGTAACCTTTCACCAGAGACGAAGCTGAGTTTTGAGTGCAGATACTCAGGCTTTTTAAACTTAATAACGTCAAATATGAGTCCACCCAGGTGCAGTAGTCTACGTGATCCCATATTCAACAAGGACATGTTATTCAGGTATGGTGTTATGTGACTACGAGGCGGAATATTGAAACAGAAGCGACAACAAGCATTCTGCACTCTTTGTATAGTACGCTGGGTTCTCACAAGTAAACGAGGACCAAAAACAATATCACCATAATTCAACTTGGAAATAATTAGAGTTACATTACATTTGAGTACATCAGAGGAAGTTTGAAAATAGCGCCAGTGACGGAAAAGTTGAGAAGTAATAGGTTAGCATGGTATGGGCATGTCATGAGGAGGGATGAAAGTCATGTAACGAGAAGAGCGTTAGGTATGAATGTGGATGGATATAAGACTAGAGGAAGGCCGAAGAAAAGATGGATGGATTGTATTAAAGATGACATGAGTAAGAAAGATGTGAGTGCGGAGATGACGGCTAACAGAAGAGAGTGGAAGAAGAAAACATGTTGTGCCGACCCCACATAATGTGGGACAAGGGCAGGAAGCAGAAGCCCGTATCAATTCTCACTCAAAAGAGTGAAGGAAAACATCGTGAAGAAATCCGCGGCGTAGTTAGCTACGCTGTTCTTCGGACTTACTGTAATTCGGACTTTCATATTGGGCATTATTATGGTGAAACGTAAGGTCGAGGCTCATTTCTTGCACGTGTCACACGTCTTCGAATTTTTCCTTACAATGTTATTCTTCACCATTTGAAAGCATTGCACTCATTAATTTCCGAGTAGAAAATTTATTGGTGCACGACTGGTACTCGAACCCACGACCAAGACCATCGGATCGGAAGGCAGGCAGGCAGCTGTATACAGTTTGTTTACATCGCAGATTAGTACCTACTATGTATTCTAGTTTACATTAAACTAGTTCCAATGATTGCTGCTCCATCGCGATGGCGCTGGTATCGTCGCGATAAGTGCATACCAACAATCAACGAATGGCAAATGCACAAGTCGTGCGAGCAACAAAAAAAAAAAAAACAATCTTCGAGCGATCAGCGATCGGTCTCGTACGTAATGTAGGGTTGCCTGTTAGTTCTTGGGCTGGCTGGTTCAGGGTTGGATTGGTGATGAGTGGAAACAAATGCTAAAGCGTTCACATCAATTTATTTTTCTTATTCCTAATCGGCCATATTAGCAAGAGAAAGTCTTGCCAACAACAAACTTATATCAACACATTAATGTTGGGATGCCAACACGTAATACCATTTTTTTTGGCGTCTAGCAATTCATCGCGCGTATGCTGCGCGATTATTGTAAATTTTTTTGTAAAAATTTTCAAAAATTCAAAATTTTTTGCAACAAAGGTCACTACCACCACACCACTAGTGCTCTCAAAAGCTTATTTTTAAGTCTGCACCAACTGAATAGGTTCTTTATTCGTCATGCATCCAAGGCCAGACGAATTATAACATAATGCACGTGCGCGTCCCCCTGACCTTACGCAATCGAATAACAGTTTTTTGCGTGTCTGCCAAACCAGAGCTTTCTAAGGTTGGATAACTACTAAAGCGGAGCGAGCGAAGGTTGAAAACAGAATACTCCAAGAATCTTCTCTTACAGTTGTAATAAAAAAGTAAATAGATTCGGATGAGCTTGTGGCCGAATCTAGGACGTTATTTGTAGGCCGCCCGAAGGCCTCTTAGTTTAACGGATTGCATAGAAAGGGATCGTCTACGGCCATAACCAATGAGTGTAACTATTACAAAAATTTTCGACGCCTCCCACCCCTGAAAGTCAGTGCCAGCGCCACTTTTCGAATTCGGGGACCTTAGACTTTATAAAAGTAACAAAACGTTTATACAGTCTGAGAAAAGTTAGAGTACGTTAGAAAACAAAAGCTTGCGATGCTTTAGTGGACACTAGACCGCCACTATTTTCGGATACGCTCCAGGCGAAATGTTCTAGGAACAGTTAGGGTAGGTCGTCAGGACTTTGGAGTCACCTTGAGGCCGATGAACCAAGGACCTTCCCCGTGGCGAAGGTCCGGCGATGTAGGAAATGAGTCGAACGATTTAATTTATGTGGTATGCGCGGTTTTGTTGGCTTTATTTTTACCCACGAAGAATGTATGGTTGGTGGAGATCCTACAGGACGTGTAGAGAGAGAGAGAGAGTTGTTATATACAGGAGTATAATATTTACAATAAGTACAAGGTATTTACAAAAGAATAGAAGATTTTAGGAAACACGATACAGCACAAGACCAGAGTAAAAGTAAAAGTAAAAGTAGTCTGACAGACCGTCGTCCGTCCGAATCAACAACTCGTTCTATTCTTCGTCGCTATGCCAACTGAGAGGTATTTGAATTTGGCGGCGACGGAGTGATAGTGGTGGCGTAGCTCGCCACATATTCCCCCTGGCCAGACCGTGACTACGGTCGATAGAAGTCGGGAAAGTGAACTCTCCTGCCGCTCCGAGTTCTCTTCTCTTCAGAGGCTGTAGTAGTAGAAGGAGCTGCAGGCTTCGTTGTCGGTGGACTTAGTGAGGTAGGATCTGTGGTCGTCTGTGGTTTCAGTAGATGTGCTTCTTTCGACATGTATGCTGGTTTCAACCTGTCGACACTGACGTTGACTATCTTGCCATTGACGTCAAGGGTGAAGAACTTCGGTTGCCTTTCAATAACCTTGTAAGGTCCAGCGTAAGGTGGTTCGAGTGAGCGACGCACGTGATCTCGACGTAGGAATACATGAGATGAGTTGTTCAGATCACGCGGGTAGTAGAAGGGTGACGTAGTGTGCCACGAAGTAGGTCTTGGTGTAAGTTTCTGAATATGCGAACGAAGACGGGCTGCATATTGAGTGACGTCCGCTGTGGTGCAGTCTTCGGATGGAGAAAGAAACTGACCAGGTAAGCGCAAGGGTTCGCCGTACACCAGCTCGGCTGCCGACGTCTTAAGATCGTCCTTCCATGCGCTGCGGATGCCAAGCAAGACGAGTGGAAGGGCTTCAGTCCATGTTGATGAAGTGTGACACATGATTGCTGCCTTCAGCTGTCGGTGGAGACGCTCGACGATGCCGTTCGCAGCAGGATGGTAAGCAGTGGTGCGGAAGTGGCGCGCACCGATGAGAGCAGTGAGAGACTGGAAAAGGTGGCTCTCAAACTGGCGTCCTTGATCGGTAGTCACACGATCTGGGCATCCGAATCGTGCTATCCAACCAGATACAAGGGCAGCAGCGCATGTTTCGGCTGTTATATCCTTCAGTGGAATAGCCTCAGGCCATCGCGTAAATCTATCGATGACGGTGAGACAATACCTGTAATCAGAGGATAAGGGTAACGGACCGATGAGGTCGAGGTGTATGTGAGAGAACCTCGATGAAGGGGTGAGAAATGATGAAAATGGTGATTTGGTGTGTCGAGTGACTTTGCTTGACTGGCATTGCAAGCATTGTCTAGACCACTCTCTACAATCTTTGCGGATCCCTGGCCATACAAATCTTTGTGTAACCAGTCGCACTGTAGCTGAACATCCAGGGTGATGAAGTCCATGAAGCATCTGGAAAACTTGTTTTCGGAGTTCAGGTGAGATGTAAGGTCGAGGTGGTTTAACAGAAGTATCGCAGTAGATTTTTATGTCGCTATCCATAGCTTTAATCTTCCTGAGTTTAAGGGCGGAGCCGTGGAGTATCAGATCTTGCAGTTCTGAGTCTGAATTCTGAAATCGTGCAAGAGCTGTGTAGTCGATTGTAGAAATCTCCTCCACTCGAGAAAAGGCGTCAGCGACCACGTTGTCCTTCCCAGGTATGTAGCGTATATCGGTAGTAAATTGAGCAATGAAGTCTAAGTGCCGATATTGTCTTGGGGAACATTTCTCTTTAATCGTAGAGAACGCGTAAGTAAGCGGCTTGTGGTCGGTAAATATTGTGAAGTTACGGGCTTCCACCATGTGTCTAAAGTATTTGATAGCTTCATAGATTGCTAAAAGTTCTCTATCATAGGGGCTATATTTCTTCTGAGCGCTGTTAAGTTTGTGAGAGAAGAAAGCAAGGGGTTGCCAGTCTGCATCTTTGCGTTGCTGGAGAACAGCACCGAGTGCTATATCAGAAGCGTCTGTAACTATGGATAGTTCTGCTTCCACGTCTGGGTGAACGAGTAGGGTAGCTTCAGAGAGGGATGTTTTGCAGTCTTCAAATGCTCTCATTAGATCTGGCGTCATCTCTATTGGATGAGAACCTTTGACTTTTGGGCCAGATAGTAAGGAGTTCAATGGCGCTTGAAGGTGAGCTGCGTTTGGTATGAATCGACGGTAGAAATTCAATACTCCAAGGAAACGTCTCAGCTCTTTCACAGTCTTGGGAGCGGTGTATTCTTTGACAGCTTGAACTTTGGCATCGAGCGGGCGGGTTCCTTTGGCAGAAACTTGATAACCTAAGAAGGTAACCTGAGATTGTCCAAGCACGCACTTCGAGGTATTCACTAGTATTCCGTACTGTTTTAAACGCTCGAATAATAGTCGCAGATGTTTCTTGTGCTCTTCCAGTGATGATGAAAATACCAAAATGTCGTCAATATACCCGTAACAAAAATCCAAGCCAAAGAGTACCTCATCGATGAACCTCTGGAAGGTCTGGGCAGCATTGCGAAGCCCGAAGCTCATGAAAGGAAAGTCAAAAAGCCCGAAAGGTGTGGTAATTTCACTTTTTGGGATGTCGTCGGGATTCATGCTGATCTGGTTGTAGGCTTTCACGAGGTCTATTGTCGAAAATACGCAACATCCGGACAGTTGATAAGCAAAATCTTGTATGTGACGGATGGGATACCTGTCGGGAATAGTCCTGGCGTTGAGAGCGCGATAATCACCGCAGGGTCTCCAGCTGTCGTCCTTCTTTTTCACCATGTGAAGTGCAGACGACCAAGGACTTTCCGATCGTTTGGCTGTGCCGTTTGCTTGCATCTCGTCGAACACTTTTTTTGCAGCGTTGAAACGAGCTGGATCGAGACGTCTTGGTTTACAAGAAACTGGAGGGCCTGGTGTGGTTCTGATGAAATGAAGAGTGTTATGTTTAGGAGTGGATCTCACACAAACAGTGTGGATGGTCCGGAGGTGGTTGTTTCGGTCGTGAGCGTGAGCGAGAACGAAATCGGTTGTTTCCTCTTCTTGATGTTCGTGAGCGCGACCGTGCTCCTTTAGCTACCTGTTCCGTGAGCATAGCGACCTGTTTCGTTAGTTCCCGGATTTGGCTTAGCAAGTCATCTTCCTCCGGCAAAAATGGTGGTACCTTGACCGCATTTCGCAGTTCTTCCGACCCGCCGAACTCGGAACTCCAGAACTCGGCGTCCTGAAAATCTTCACCAGCCTTTGTTTTCGACATGATCACGTCGGTGGTCACCAGTTATGGTTGGTGGAGATCCTACAGGACGTGTAGAGAGAGAGAGAGAGTTGTTATATACAGGAGTATAATATTTACAATAAGTACAAGGTATTTACAAAAGAATAGAAGATTTTAGGAAACACGATACAGCACAAGACCAGAGTAAAAGTAAAAGTAAAAGTAGTCTGACAGACCGTCGTCCGTCCGAATCAACAACTCGTTCTATTCTTCGTCGCTATGCCAACTGAGAGGTATTTGAATTTGGCGGCGACGGAGTGATAGTGGTGGCGTAGCTCGCCACAAATGTGTTCGTGTGTTTGTTTGTGAGTAGCTTCAAAAAATTCTACATCGTTTTATTGGTATGTTTGCTATCACGAAAGGGGCTTATTCTACACACAATAGGGAATAAAGTATGAGCTACGACTTTTGGAAATTCGACATTTTTTACTGAAAAATCTACTGTTTTTGTAGATTAGAAAAAATAATTTAAAAAAATGAATGTTATGAGTTTTTGTTCTGCTAGTATTCTTTCTATTTGTTGATAGAATAATCCCTCTTCGGACTGGAATATATATAATGAACCACCTTGTATATAAACTCATTCACATAAAATTTATTATTAAGTTGGTAGGCATTTGTTATGTTTGAAATAAACTTTTAAGTTCTAAGAATCGTATTAGATACAACATGCGTAAATAACAATTATTCCGATAAATTTTGTTAATATTTGTCCATTAATTATTTAAATGTAAGAAGGTAAATACTGAAATGTACTGTAACATTATTTTCATAGTATTTTGACACAAATAATATAATAAAACAAATGTTTTTTTGAAATGAATGGACATTGTTCCGGTAAATTCCGCAAAATATATTTGCCCATTATATTAACAAAATGTATGAAGGTGTACCGAAACTTAAGACCATTATTCTTGTGTTTTTTTCACACACGTCCTCCTCCTCCGTCGTTCCTTCATTACTGAAGATCGTGACACATTTGTTGCAGCTTGTTAACTGCTTGTCTCCACTGGTTTCTGTCTGTTGCCCATTGGAGAGCTGCGCTTACTGGTATCTCTAGTTGTTCTGGAAAGTATGGTGTTCGACCTCTGAGTTACTTGCACTCATACCCTATATAAGTGGGTAGTTTTGAGCTGTAGTATGTTAATGTAAGTACCGCCGGCTATGAAAAATATAATTACTTGTGTCACGATCCTGGACGTTTCATTGTCTCCCGAAAAACCCTTATATAAACCAGTGGGGACATGGAAATGTGTGGATTTTACATTGTATTACCAACAAAGGACAAGTCACGTTGGATGTCCACTGGTTTCTGTCTGTTGCCCATTGGAGAGCTGCGCTTACTGGTATCTCTAGGTGTTCGGATACCTGGTCCGTCCATCGTTTGGGGCTTCGCCCTCGCGAAGTCTGTTCTCTGTGTATTGACACACATATAATTGAAACAAATCTTGATAGTACAACCTGTTGACCTATTGAATTCCATGCAGATCGGATTGACGGTTCGAAAGTTCTTCTTCGTCTTCTTCTTCCTGCCCTTGTCCCACATTATGTGGGGTCGGCTCAACATGTTTTCTTCTTCCACTCTCTTCTGTTAGCCGTCATCTCCGCACTCACATCTTTCTTACTCATGTCATCTTTAATACAATCCATCCATCTTTTCTTCGGCCTTCCTCTAGTCTTATATCCATACACATTCATACCTAACGCTCTTCTCGTTACATGACTTTCATCCCTTCTCATGACATGCCCATACCATGCTAACCTATGGTTCGAAAGTTATGGTCTAACAAATATATAAGACCAGCGCTTTGGTATAATCTGCTCTGCCCTAGCACATGCTGAGTGGTGGCCATTTTTGTTACCATGATGTTGAATTGCATTTTTTGTATTGTGTTATGTTAAGTCTGATTGTATTGGTAACAAAATAAACGTTTTTCTATTCTATTCTATTCTAATATAGAAACAAACATACAATGCCGATTTGTCCAAGATGTTTATGAGATCTTCGCTCGCTCGATCAACAAACCTGGTATTCTAAGTCGTCACTCAACCATTGTTTAGCTTCACTACAGTATACAGATACTACTACAGATACTACAAATACTACTACGGTTACTCATTCTAGCTCAATCTCTCAATTATTCGACTTGGTTAATGTCTACTTCGTTGTACCTAACATACATAACAACATACAAATTCGTATGTCGGCTTCGTATACCCTGTATTACTTGTATAGTATTATGTTATCTGTGCCTGTATCCTCCTACAATCTTCCTACTAATTAAAATTAATTGCATAATTACATGTTATTTATATTATGATGTCACACCTTGGTTGGATTATAATTCCATAAAAATAATGTAAGCATTGGTTCAGAATACTATAAATACTGTTCAATAACAAATCTTGTAATTGGTAAACAGGTCGATAAAATATTTATTGGAAACAATATTTTGAGATAGGTACTTGTTATTGTAATAAGTGGCCAAGTAGGCTTCAGGACCATCAAGTCCATTTAGTCTAAGCATTATCAACATTTGCAATGTTTAGCTGCCGTGTCCGCTGCTAAAAATAGAACTCCCCCATATCTATGGGGGAGTCCCGAGAGACCTTGGGTGCAAGGTTCTAATCTGCAGTCAAACAGATGCTGCAGGTGCGGTCTGCAGTCTGCACCCAAGGTCGTCTAGTCTCATCATCATTCCAGCCGTTTGAAAGCCACTGCTGAACAATCGGCCTTCCCCACAGATTTCAGGAGTGACTTCCTATCATGTGGGGGGAATTTTCTAATACTCTCCACGCTGGGCACGCGGGTTACCGAGCGCAGATAAAGCACTGTTGTTGTTATGGAACGCTGCTACCCATCCCCTAGCTTTGTTTCCCTTAGTCGCCTTACGACATCCACGGGTAGAAATGGAGGTGCCTATTCTTCAGATTCAGACGGGGCCACCACGGCACGTCTTAGAAATAAAGATGACAAAAAGACAAAAACAGCTGTAGTGTTGTGTTCTTGCGGTGAGTAAGGTTGCCAGAGGTCTTTAGGGGGGAGGGGTTTGGTAGGCAACGCATTAGCAATGCTCCAATGTTGCTGATATCAATAGGCGACGGTTACCACTTACCATTAAAAAATATATATTAAAAAGTTCTGGGAAAAAATCAGTATTCTTTTGCTAATATATTATCTTTTTGTTGATTGAATAAGGCCTTTTCGTATACTAGTTATGTAGAAGGAAAACAAGCCGCCTGGTTTGTTGAAACATCTAAAGGTATCTTCCAAATGGATGCATATGTGTGGTCTTCCAACGTGTGCTATTGTTTAGAAGATGCGTTGGCGCAGACAATGGCAGGTCACCTTGTCGGTCGATGAACGCAACGGTTGCATCAAGCATTTACACAGAAAACAGTTATAAGCTGTCTTCGCAGTCATCATTTCAGACGTAGGACGTCCGCTCTGAACATAGGCCTCCCCGGTAGATTGCCAGAGCTATCGATGTAGTGCGGCCTGCACCTAACGGATCCGAACCCTTTATTAGGTGTTCTGGAAAGTGTGGTGTTCGATCTCTGAGTTACTTGCATAGACTCATATCATAGACATAGACATTTATTTAATTGCACCAAAACACACACATTTGCACAACATTTTACAATAAACATTAGGTACTTTGAAACAAGAGAAAAATAATGAAATCCTGTATAAGTGGGTAGTTTTGAGCTGTAGTATTTTATGTAAGTACCGCCGGCTATGAAAAATATAATTACTTCTTGTGTCACGATCCTGGACGTTTCATTGTCTCCCGAAAAACCCTTATATAAACCAGTAGGGACATGGAAATGTGTGGATTTTACATTGTATAACCAACAAAGGACAAGTCACGTTGGATAACCCTAGCCATCATACTCTTACTCATAGTAGTATTTTTCACTCCACTTACGCTAACATCAGAAATGATATTATTTTGATCGAAATATAGATAGGAGGAGGTAGGGCACAGCGAGATTTTCTCGTTCTGAATTGGAGCAGCCCGCCTGGGGAGGTACCTCCGCCTTACAGAAGATCGCAGCCAAATAACATTATTTGTTTCAAATAGTGTTGAGTTCCTGCGATGAGTAAGGTTGCCAGAGCTCTTTTGGGGGGGAGGGGGTTCGGGGTCGGCAACGCGTGCGTGATGCGCTCATAGGCTACGGTAACCGCTTACCAACAGGTGGGCCGTGGGCCAAGAAATAGCTGTAAAATAACAATATTTTTTTCCATAATTCAAGTTTTCCTTAAAAATTATCTCATGACTTTTAGCAATACGAGGCCCAAACCACGATGTCTGCTCTGAATAGATCGAAGGTTTGAACCTTCCAAATAATGGTCAAAGCCAATGGTGTAAGATCAACTCAGAACCTTCATAATAACAGCTACTCCACTTCTTTAGCCGTAATAGCGGCCTACTTTATGCTTGGGTTTCGTGAGCGACAGCATTGCGAAAGTATATTACTTATTTCTTTGCTAAAAGGCTGAAAATTGCGTGCACTGCTCTTTTTAAGAACACAGAGGCGTAAGCGCTGGTAGCTGCTGGCAACCTGTTGTCACTGAAAATGCAGCCAATGTTTTTTGCTTGCACCGGCTCGGGAACTGCGCAGATTTTATATAGGAATTTGATATTTTAAGGTCAAAATTAGATGTTTTAAGATGTATTAAAGCCGTTTAAAAATTTTGGGTTGAAATGTAAGTGCTCAAATCACGTGTTTTGTATTGTTATTATATACCCACATAGACTGTGAGATTCATTACCCTTCCGTAGTCGGGTGAAAATAAATAAGCTGACGACTCTAACCACGCGATAGGCGAGGACAGATAGTCGCCCTGTTCAGAAAAAAAATCCGTACATTTCCGGACATATTATCACACACGGTCAACTGATCTCAAACTAGGCATAGCCTGTACTATGGGTACCAGAGACTGATATACATAATAATAGATTAATATTTAACACCCAGACACAGAACAAACATCTGTATTCATCACACAAATGTTTGTCCTGTGCGGGAATCGAACCCGCAACCTCTAGCGCAGAAGGCAGAGTTACTACCAACTGAGCTATGAGGTCAGTCAGAAGGCTTGATTATTTAAATCATCACCATCAGTCTGAAGAAGACCACTGCTGGGAGAGTCCAACCCCAAAAAATTGCGACAAACGGTCTTGAGCCTTCTCCATCCACCGACATCCCTTAACCTTCAGTGTCGTCGGTCCTTAGCGAACTGTACTAAGCGCGGACAGCTTACTTTACTGTGTGTCGCAAATAACTATCGTCACGAGCTAGTGGGAACAGCCAGAGATGATAGTTTCCAATGCGTCACGATGCACTGTGAACCCATCATCATCAGCCTGTAGATGTCCACTGCTGGACAAAGGCCTCCCCCAAAGAGTTCTCAGACGAACGGTATTGAGCCTTTTACATCCACCGAAAGTCAAAGTAAAACGATGTTTATTTCAACAACATCACTAGGATCACTTTAAAACTTCTACTTACACTTTTCACAATGTCGTCGATACATCGGGTAGAGGGCTTTCCAACACGGCATCGTCCAGTTCATAGTCGCCATTCGAGAACCGTCCTTTGGCAACGGTTGTCGGTTATGCGAGCTATATGGCCTGCCTGCTGCCACTTAAACTTGCTAATTCTGAGAGGTATGTCAGTGGACGTTAGATTTAATTGAATAGCCGTTAAACGATGGGTTAGTGTGTTGATGAACATTGGTCATATTAGGAAGCCCATTATCAGCCGGCTCGCGTAAACAAGGCATTATCTTGAAACAAAGCCGATAGGTACTGTCCTTTGGGCATTAACCTTGGACAATATAACCTTAAAAGGGTCTGGAGGACTGGGTCACCTCGTGGTCGATGACCTCGGAATTGCATCACCACTAGTGATTTAATGCTGATACGTTTATTTATGTGGTAATTGTGCTGTATGCATGCAGCTCTATCAAATCACATCATATTAAAAAGCGAAGTGATTCTGTCTCACTGTCTGCCTGTAACGTTTTCAGGACAAAATAACAGAACCGATTTTGATGAAATTTAGTATGGAGATAGATTAAATCCTGAGTACAGATATAGGCGATTTGCTCGAATGAAGCTGTGGATAGCCGCTAGTTATAAATATAGTGAGAGTAAAGATATTCCTGAAAACAGGGTTCAGTGTTCAATGCTCAGGCCCAATATGACTCAAGATTGAACTCCTTTGTTTTATTCAATCTCATCGCATTCTTCACGCATGCTGGGTACTCTTGACCTTTACTCAAAACGTCACCAAATTTGTCACTAAACGTACGCGTCACTAAACGTACGAGGTCTTCCCCTTCGTTTTTCTAATCTATTTCGTCAATCTTCTTTTATTCATCCTCTTTATATAATCAAACTATCTAAGTATACCTTTCTTAATCTAAATCCTCATCAATACGTCTTCTTCCACTCCATAACGCTCTCTTATCACAATGTTCATCACTCTTTAAAATCTCCCAAACGCTCGTCGGTTCTGCGAGCTATATGGCCTGCCTACTGCCACTTCAACTTGCTATTTCTGAGAGCTATGTCGATGACCTTGGTTCTTCTACGGATGTACCTTACCTATATAATATGTCTGAAGTAAAAAGCGTTTGATTCGATTTGATAACGTTCGTCATAGAATGTAGACTGTTTCAGAGTATGCACGAAAGTAGCCTTTAAGAGGCGCACTATAATCCTTTCACTACACTGATTCTTTCACCGACGGTCATAGGCTCTTTTCATGGCCACCATACCTTAACCTGGTCACTGACCTCATACCTGACCAAGAACGAATCAGACACTCGACAAGCGCAGTATCAAACCTTTTCGCATTAGTGTCCTTAACCTTGAAGGGTGCGGAGTCACCTTGCGGTTATCGACCGCTTGCGTAAGTACTTGCATCACCGGCCAGAAATTCGCGGTGATTCAGCCCAATCAAAGATGTATGCGGTCGTTAGTGGTTCGAAAATGTGGTCGGTGTTGAACGCCATATTGTATTTATTTTCGACTAGCTGTACCCGCGATTTTCTGCGCATTTATAATATGGAAGCTAGTACCTCATAATTTTACATTGCTATAATTTTGATTTGACCCCAAAACAGCAGATTTTTGCATAGCTAACATTCGTTCGTCAGCTGACACCAAGAATCTCGTAGTAAATATACACCAAAAATAATATTATTTCCGCAGAATGAAACTTTTAAATAATTAGATGTAGAGAAACCCCCTTTTGGGATAGCATACAATTATGAATCAGCCTGTATAGCCGTTTATCCAGAACTGATGGCCTACGTGTGGTATAATAGGTATTCATCGTTCTAAGATTTCCAATAAGCATGATTTATTTTGTTTTCGACGTTGCAAATAAATACGGGCACGTGCGAGTCACACTCGCGTACTGAGGCTTCCGTACATAAATTTAGATTTCGCTTCATCATCATCATTTCAGCCGTAGGAGGTCCACTGCTGAACATAAGCCTCCCCTATCGATTTCTAGTAACAATCATTTGGGGAGATTTGCCCATACTCGCCACGCTGGGCATGCGCGTTGGTGAGCGCAGACAAAGCTATTGTTGTTATTAGGGCTGCTGCCCATACCCTAGCTTTTTCCACTTTGTCGCCTCTTACGACATCCACGAGTAGAAATCGAGGGGCTAATCTCAGCCGGAACCACCACGGCAACATAGCTTCACCTAGTTTCTAAGACGTTTCAAAGTGATCCTAGTGATTTTATTGAAATAAATGCCTTTTGACTTTGACTTTGACTTGACAATTTGACCTCATTCCCGCATCGAGGTTCTACCATCGGACCTCGCGTCACCGGAATAAGGCTCATCCATATCTCATCGACACGTGGGTATCTCGAACCACTCGCATTACGAGATCCTTTCTCCCCCATACGTGCAAATTGTGGAATGAGCTTCCTTCCGAGGTTTTCCCGCTAACCTACAACATGAAGAGCTTTAAGAAAAATACAAAAAGATTTCTCCAGGGCAGGCAACGCATTAGCAATGCTCCAGGTGTTGCAGATGTCAATAGGCGACGGTAACCGCTTACCATCAGGTGGGCCGTAAACCTGTTTGCCTCCGTATAACATAAAAAAAAAAATAATAATAACTGATTTCGCTTGCTCTACCATAATGTGACTTTCATATGCAATAGTTATTGATAGACGGGATCGATCTGAACTTTAGAGGGTATTCCAAGTTTCCTCTTAAGGTATTGAGCCCGAGACAGATACAAGTATCTATAGAGTATTTATAGCCTATACCTACCCAGATAAACCGCCTTCCTTCATCACACAAATAGTATCTGCTCTGCATTTTCCTCTTCACACCCACATACACATTAACTGACCAGAAAAGCTTGACACTCGCTACGTCTTACACTTCTGATGAGTATCGCTTATTTTGTAGAGTTTGAGTATCTGTTTTTATTAGTTGTTGTCAGATTGCAAAATTATGTGTTAAATATAACGAGAATGATTTCTAAGAAAGTGCTCTGATTTCATTATCATCATCATCACCAGGTAATGAAGTCGACTGCTAGACACAACAAAGAGTTCCATGATGAACGGTTTTGAGCCTTATCCATCCACTGATCACGCAAAAATGTCGGTCCATCGAGTGCCATCCAACACTGCTTCGCCCGGTTCGTGGTCGCCATTCGACAGATAGTCACCAACGGTTGTCGATTAGTCTAACTTACTTCGCGCTTAACTTCATCGCTGACTAGTCATCCGACTAGGCTGAGAGGACAGTAAAGGCACTAGTACAAGTAGTAGTGGTACTCCATCTAAATATGTTCTGGGCACTACAGCGTCCTGTAAGTAAAAATTTCCATCTGACCCTGTATAAATCGTCTAGAACAGAATGCAATACGGTCTAGTATTATATATAGTGCACATTGGTCGTACAAACAGTCACCACACCCTTCTTCTTCTTCTCGAGTCAAGGACTCTTTCAAACTCTACTCGACCAATATGTAGCAACCTCGATGGCCCTTTCCGTTGCATCATTTAGGTCCTCCCAAGTGCAGGTGGCCGTGCACAGTGGACAGGAAAGCAGGTGACGCATGTCCTGTACGGGGGCTCCGCACTCGCACTGTACTCTGGACGAGTCAATTATACCCCATGTAGCCAGGTTTTTTCTACAGCGGCCAACTTGGGACCGGATTCGGTTTAAGGATCTCTATATTGGCCACTGCAAGTCATGTCCAGGCGGTAGGTGCTCTGCTGGGGTAATCGATTTTGGAGGGGGAGGATGAGAGTTCCTCCACAGCTCACATCTTGTTTCCATTGCACTCCACCACACCCTTAGAATGTATTAGTATTAGTATTAAAAAGAAAAGCTCTAAAAGAGAAGCTCTATTTCCTTCATTCTGATCTTTCCAATGCGAGCTCTTTCGCCATAACTATACGACATGCCGGCAATCTTCTCTTTTATCTGGCTCATGTAACTTATTCTTGTTCATCCTCATACTTCCTTCTACTTTTCCCTGTCATGTCTTATAAGTTGTTTTCATTTTTCCTCTACTGTTTTGTATAGTCTTGATCGAAACCCTTCTCCTCAAAATGTATCACTATTATACCGATATTTAAATGCGCGTCACAATCCACACTACAAAACTATGTTCTACCTATAAACCTTTTGTACATAAAATGTCATTACCCTTGCACAAAAAACTGCTATTACGCTGTGGAAATACCTAGGTGTCGGCAGAACCCTTCCAAGCCGTACAACGATTTAAATAAACACTGCTCACATGCTCGTACACGAGTTAGTGCATTCGGTTGTGTGTGCGTGCATTATGTTGCGTGTGTGCGTGCCGACCTTGGGCAGGGTCGGTGTACCGACGCCAAGGGCGGGCGCTTCGCAGCGCAGGCCCTTTGGTGCAGACTTATGACAGTTACGTGTTGCATACGCAAATATTTTTACATGTAATTCTGTTGAAGAAAGGGTTAGATTGTAAATCATCTGGAAATATTGCAAGGGTTCAAATGGGTTACCGATACTGGTTAGGTTCAATGAAGGTTCAATACCATTCTTCGTAGTACTTTATGGGTTGTCTCTAGGTATTGCGGTCTGGATAATTGATCGACCGTAAACTTATCAAACAAAATTGTTTGGATGAATCGGTGTTCTATGTTTGTATGTAAATTAGTTAGAGCATAACTTTTGAACCGTCGCGTCGATCCAGTCTACATTGAATTTAGTAGGTAAACAGGTTGTAATATCAATATTCAAGAAAGAATATGAGTTGAATCGGTCAAAGAAATTATGATCTAAGGTTCCAAAAGGGGTTTTCAAAGAAAAGTATTTAGTAAAATTACATGAATTGGGGTTTCATATGAAAACATTGTGTATACATTCAAAACGATTTTAATTTTTATTCTAGGTCTAGGTTTTTGTGACATACAACGAAAATAGTAACTAGTAAAACCAATATAGCGTGAGCTGAATAAAAATTAACTAAAATTTCGCTTAGATACATTATTTTCTTTGTATCCTTATGTATTCCTACTTATTTTCGGCCTTACTAAGTATCTAGTCGACAATTACCCGCTATTTAACTTGTGACAAAAAGTTGCAAGTACGCGGCAGGTGGGCGAACAGCATAACCAAATCATGCACGTTTATAAACTACGATAATCAGAAAGGAATATGTTTTGAATACTGTATTATGTAGTGCTTGCCGTGATGGCCTCGGCTGAGGAATAGGCCTCTCCATATCGACTGTGGATGTCATAAGAGGCGAATAAAGGAAAAAACCTAGCGGATGGACAGCAACATCCACTACTTTCACAAAGATAGAAAAGAAGAAAGAAAATACATTTATTTTGGACACACAGTACAAACTAATCAGAAAATACACTACAGGTTACAAAGAGGTGGGTAAGTAACAAACAAAAGTAGGTAGGAAGTACAAAACTAGGGTATTCATTAGGCAGTGCCGAGGTGCATGCGTGAGCCAAAAAAGGTTCCATCTCAGCTTTAATGCTGCACACGAAGTGTAGCGGCGCTGCTTGGATAATGTATATTACTAAGCGGCGTTTTAGATGGATGGAAGATAGCTCCTAGCACGCACGCTAGCCTGCGTGCCCTAGCCTGGTGTGAACAACCCTATACATGATAGGAATTTGCTCTAGAAATATGTACGGGAAGCATATCTACCGTGAGAGGTAAGAGTCCATGTCCTAAGAGGAAACTAAGGAAGAAAACTAAGGGATGGACAGCAGCGTCCACTACCTTAACAGCGAAAGCTCTAACTGCGCTCAGCAATCCGCGTGCCCAGCGTGGTTAGTATGGGCAAATTCCCCCCTGAAATGATAATGGACGACAATCAACGACAACGACGAAGTAGTGTACACAGTGCAGACCCAGGCTCCATATATTGATGAAACGTCTCTTTTGTAATCTTCTCTTATTGTTATCAGTGGAGGTTCGGATGAAATGATTATGATTATGTATGTATTTTATGCAATGGACAATTTTTTTTTGTAACATCAACATAAAAAATAAAGAAAGCTGTACCAATAACTGATCTATTGCAATTCTGCCACCAATATCGGATGGTGTAAATCACCCTCCAGAGATTATGCCAGACATAACGGTATAGCCAGGTGCAATGCGGAGCTATTTATTAATAAAAATAGACAACCTACTCCACTGAGTTACATACTAGACACTAGCGACATCTAGGCCCTGAAAAGGGCCTATGACCGTTGTCGGTGAAAGAATCAGTGTAGTGAAAGGATTAAAGTGCGCCTCCTAGGCTTCTTTTAAGCACATGTCCGATGTCTTCGAATTTTTAGGTTCTAGGACATGCTGGTTTCCTCACGATGTTTTCATTCACCGTTTAACAGCACTAGTATGGCGCACATAAATATTCCAAATGGAAAATCCATTGATGTGCGACCGTGAATCGAGCCACGACCTTTGGATCGGTAAGCGGGGAAACTACTACCACTCCACCAATGCTTATACAAAAATGAGGTAAAGAAAACACCTTATAAACCATATAATCAAGATCGTTTATAACTCCATTCCCGCAGTCAGGGTGCATTTTTTCTGCCACCATAACATCCGCTTCAACCTATTTTCTCAGACCTATCTCTTCACAATACTTTTAAAGAAGCACAGGTCTTCTCAATTGGTCTTATAAAACTGCCCAGTATTTACAGACCTATCTCCGCTTAACCATTTTTAAGATACGCAGATCTTGATCATTGGGATGTGTAGGCCAGTTTCTTCAGACCTCTGGCGGCGTGTGTTCGAGGAGAAAGGTTAGGTTTTGGTCTGTGGTTGTATAGTAATCAATTATTCCACCAGGTGGCGGTAAATGCGAGCATTTTTATGTTAGTAGGATTACAGGGTAACTGTTTTGCGCAGGTGTTGTAGACTGGTTTTGTCTAACGCAATCCTGGGCGTATTCGCCTACACAGCTCTAGTTTGTAAGTATAGTGGTGCTGTAGGTAAGGTAAGCCAGTATATACAATATGATCACATATGCGTAAGCTATCCAGAGAAAGGCTAATTCTACATCCAATTGGCTATAAAGTTTGACCTATGGCTTTTGGAAATTCAAAATTTTTCATTGAAAATGTCCTATGCAAATGTCTATGGAAAAAGGTTCTTGAATGGCGAACACGAACCGGACGAGTGTGATGCCTCTGGTATTGCAAGCGTTCTTAGGCTACGGTAACCGCTTACCAACAGGTGGGCCATATGCTTGTTTGCCACCATAGTTGTTTAAAAAAACATCATGAACTAAACTACTCGTAATTCAAGCGCGTACAGAAATAGAGTTTTGAAGAGTGAATAACATCGAGCAGTGAACTCTGACGGGGGTCATGCGAAAGTGAAAATTTTACGAAAACATGCAATATTTTTGGTTTCCTCAAACCACGTTGGCCTAGTGGTAGATTCCCCGACTATCGATCCGAAGGTTGTGCTTAGCTTATTCAAGTACCTACAGACTGCAGACACGCTTGCTTGCTTGTCGTGTCACTGACTATTTCTTGGTCACCACCATACTTCAACCTGGTCACTAACCTAATACAGGATTAGGTCAGTGACCAGGTTGAGGTATGGTGGTCCTGAAAAGGCATAGGTCCTTTTCAGGACCACCATACCTCAACCGTCGGTGAAAAATTCAGTGTATAAAAGCATTAAAGTGCGCCTTAAAGGCTCCTTCCGTACATATGTTTTTCCGAATGGAAAATCCATTTATACACGATCGGGTCTCAAACCCACGACCTGTTGATCGGGAAGCGGGGCCACTACCACCACTCCCCCATTGCTCTAATGTCTGTAGGTTAAATAAGCTTGAAACGAGAATCGCCCGGTCATTTTCTATTACAATAACCTTAGTCTAACTTAACTTTATTACAGAACCCTTTATAATTACCACCCTTAATAATTAAGGTACACGATAACCGACTCTCAATGGCTATAAGATTATCTTAGTGTATCGTGAATGTGAAGGTACTTATTATAAGTCACGCGTCTAAAAGCGTGATACAGGCTTCACAATGGTAATTCGATTTGATCACCTAGCTGATACACGAAAAGAATTATTTAGCAAAGGTTATTGTACGCAGTGACCGGACGGCGGATGGTAATGAATCTCCTACTGGTAAGTATAATGTGAAAGTCACGCGTATGAAACGCGTGATACAGAAAACAGACTAAAATGGTAATTCGGAGATGTTCTTACGTCACGGGTTTCGGGGCAAATGTTATTCTGTTTACATTAATTCATAGGTTCGTTGTACAGGACGACCGGTGTAGAAGAACAGTCACGCGTGTGTAGGAGTGATACTGACACAAACGTGTGTGTTTGTGGAAGTTTGTCTGGTGATGTAGTGCAGGCCAATGCCTCCATAACTTGATGACAAGCCTGGACTTGAATTTCAAGATTTTACTTTGTTAAGGGTTTCATAACAACGTCTTCTAATAACAACATCTTGAACTTCAAGTCCAGTCCTGTCAGTTCCCTAGTTTTTTTTCTTAGTCGCCTCTTACGGTTCAAGATTTTGAAGCGGCTTTTCGTCACATAACTTAGCCGTTGTGGCTCCGGCCCCTCTACTCGTTGATGTCGTAAGAGGAGACAAAGGGATAAAAGCTAGGGGATGGGCAGCAGCGTCCCCTATTTTCACAAACATAGCTCTAACTGCGCTCGGCAAGCCACGTGCTCAAGCTTGGGCAAGCGTGAGCAAATTCTCCCCATATTATAGAAATTCTGTGCAGGAGGCAATGTTCAGCAGTGAACGTCCGGCGGCTGAAATTATAAACCTACCTCGACCAGGTCAAGGGCGACCTCGGAGTGCTCAGCTGAGACCCTAGAGGTGTGGGTTCGATCCGGTGGGACCAATATTCGCGTCATCTGCAAATATGTGTCCTAATATGTGTTTGTTGTATTTTCTGTAATATTTGCACCTAAATTAAGAGTCATATAATATAGTATACATTAGTAGATAAAGCGTTGTCTAGGATGATTGAGGTGTCCTAGACTTGCGAGCATTTGTCTCAAAATACAAAAGGTCGTACGACCTTAACGTAACGTGTGTACACACGTTATAAATCATGTGTTAATTTTAAAGAGACAATAGTCTATAGACCGTAAAATCTGAAAAGGCGAGCTTTCGATAGTGTATTAAATATATATATGATAGTGTAATGAAAGATTTACGAAATTCACCCCAAAGGGGATGTAACGGGCTTGAAAGAATGTATGAAGGTTACATGTTTTTCAAGTTAGAGACATGAAAATTAACATGAAGATTATGAAGATTATGAGTTTTATGAAAAGCAGACCTTGAGGGTATTAACCCTCAAGGCCTGCTTTTCACCGTCACCATCATGGTCACGGTGACGGTGACGGGATGGTGACGGGACGGTATGTAGAAGTAGGAAATAGCTGCATAATAAGTGTTAGTACCTTGGTAAGGATAATGGAAACGTAGGTTTATACAAACGCGGATGAAGTCACGAGCGGGACAGCTAGTCAGCTTATAAGGCGAAATCCTAATATTTGTTTGTCGCGGTTGTCGTGTAGTGTCATTAGTTTCTTCACCCTACGTCTAATTTTGAAGGGCAAACTAACGAAATAGACCCAAACATTATATAAATCACCGATCAGCCAAACGTACTGTCCTTGTTGATGGCTTGAGAATGAATTTACAAGCAAACAGAAATAACACGTTTTCATATTATTAAAATCCACTAATGTGACTAATTCTGTGAAAATTTTTAGTTTTTAATTTTAAGGGTAACAGTTATTAATCTTGTAAATCGTGTCATGTTCGCATAATTGATTACGAACGTGGATCTGAACTAAGCAATGTTTATACTAGAATAAGCTTTATCGGTTGTAATCTGATTTGTGAATTCATTAAATAAAAAAATAAGTATAAAATAAAATCATCCTAGACCTTCAGGCACTTCAATCCTCGAAGATATCTCAGGGGGCAGTGAGAGGCACGTCCAAATATTTTTGAAAGTACCAACATGGTAATGTATAACCGTGTGTCTTGAAGTATCTCGATTCATCTGTATACGCTACGTTAGTAATAATACACATATTTATCGTTTTAAAGCTACGAATTATTATAGAAAACGATATAGATTCCCTGTACGAATCTTTTTTTTTAAGTTTCTTACCCCTTGTTAGGTCATAAAATATTTTCCAAAATAGCTCTACACTAAAAGTCAAATGCCGTGGTGGCCCCGGCTGAAGAATACGCCCCTCCATATCTACCCGTAGATATCGTAAGAGGCGACTAAGGGAAAAAGCTAGAGGATGGCAGCAGCGTCCCCTTTTTTAACAATGATAGCTTTTTTTGCGCTCACCAACGCAGCGTGGCGAGTATGGGCAAATACCCTCCACATGATAGGAAGTCGCTCTGGAAATCTATGTGGGAGGCCTATGTTCAGCAGTGGACGTCTTATGGCTGAAGTGATGAAACATCAAGTAGGTGCCTCTGAGACCGACACGTGCACACGCCAAGCGCATTGCACCACCCACATTGCGGTAGGATTTCATAATTGCGTTGACACACTCAGATATATCGCTCTCATTAAACGCGTGGGTGGTATGACATGTGCTTAAAGTGAGTCCTGAAGTGAGCAATGTTCGTATACATTATTATCATCTCAGCTTGCTTTATTTTCTTCTTCCAAGCCCCCTTTGTCTTGTATGTCTCTTGTTCAGAAGTTTAGAAGTCAAAATCAAAAGGTATTTATTTCAATAAAACCACAAAAATCACTTTTAAACCTCTCAGAAACTACAATCCTAGGAAAAACTACGTCTCTTCACTCTTCAATTCGATTTTGTTTTTAATTTTGGTTTTCATTTTATGTTTAATTTTAATTTTGATTTTGATTTCAGGAGGAAGCCATTACATAGAACCTAAAAATTCGAAAATTGTGACATGTGAACGAAATGCCTCTCTACGAGGCGCACTTTAAACCTTCCACTACAGTTGTTCTGTCACCGATCATTGGCCCTTTTCAGAACCACTTAGGCTATCTCAATATAATTATTGACATATTGCAGGTTGTCCAATAAAGAACTAGAGGAAAAAGAGGATCATCGAAAAAAATGATAGGCCCCAAGCCGTGTTTGTTGCCTGATTCTTCTAGGCTTGGTCGCGAGGAACAGGTATAGCTTCACCTTCAAAGTGATCCCAGTGCTTTTATTGAAATAAAATCCTTTTGACTTTGACTTTGAAAGTGACAAAAAGCAAGCAATTGCCATTTACTTTAGGTACAGACGAAGCAAGGTGCGGTATAACCTGACCGTCTGGATGTTGATTTAGCTGCCTTTGTTGTCTGGCGGCGTTTTACGGCTTGTTACCAGACAGTTATGCTGAAAACGCTGAAATCTAATGCAATTTCTCTGCAGACTTGAATACTGGGGTTCGGCGCGCGGCGGCACCTTATGATTTAACTCAACTGATATTCTTTTATTTTATATATATTCCTGACATACCACACACGGTCAACTGATCCCAAACTAGGCATAGCCTGTACTATGGGTACCAGAGACTGATATACATAATAGATACATATTTGACACCCGGACACAGAAACATTTGTGTTTAAACACACAAATGTTTGTCCAGCGCGGGAATCGAACCCGCGACCTCTAGCGCAGAACGCAGAGTAACTACCAACTGAGCTATGAGGCCAGTCAATCTGAATCTGTTTCATGTAAAACCTATTCTAAATCCGTATACTTGCTTGTCGTGTCACTGATACTTTCTTGGTCATCCTGCATTAGGTCGGTGATCAGGTTGAGGTATGGTGGCCTTGAAAAGGGCCTATAACCGTCGGCGAAAGAATCAGTGTAGTGAAAAGTGCGAGGCGCACTTTAATCCTTTCACTACACTACATTTAGAGGCTCCTTTCGTACGCATGTCGTCATTATTTAGGTCATGCCTAGGACATGTCTAGGACATGCCGGTTTCCTGAAGATGTTTTCCTTTGCTGTTTGAGAGCACTTGTATCATCATTTCAGCCGTACGACGTCCACTGCTGAACATGGCCTCCCCCACAGACAGAGCGAATTCCTTATCATGTTGGGGGATTTGCCCATACGCACCACGCTGGGCATGCGGGTTGATGAGCGCAGTTAGAGCTATCGTTGTTAAAATAGGAGACGCTGCTGCCCATCCCCTAGCTTTTTTCCCTTAGTCGCCTCTTACGACAACCGCGGATAGGTAGATATGGAGGGGCCTATTCTTTAGCCGGGGCCACCACGGCCGACATTTTCAGGATGTTAATATATATTGCATGACCGGGACTTGAACTCACGATGTGACCAATACCTCCACTACGCTAGTGGTCTCCAATCCTTATACAGATGAAGAGATTTCCCGCCTCAAAGATGCGATTATCAAATGAAATTTCAAAGTTGAATCCGTATTGTTAGATAATGCGATCATCGTGTCGAAGCATCTATTTTTTTTATGTTATACGGAGGCAAACAGGCTTACGGCCCTCCTGATGGTAAGTAGTTACCGTCACCTATTGACATCAGCAACATCTGGAGCATTGCTAATGCGTTGCCTGCCGCACCCCTCCCCCCCTAAAGAGCTCTGGCAACCTTACTAATCTAACTAATTCTAAATGGGGGAATAAGATCTGCACTGACGTCCCGAGTTGGGGTGTATTGTGCATTGTCCCCCTACTGACCTCACCCCAGCCAGCCCAACTCCTTAAAGTAACGGAGAAGGACCCTGGGTCGGTGGCAACATTGTTCGAGAATCCCCGTTCATGTTGTGGATGAAGAGGAGCAGGATCCGATCACCTCCTGCATTCCTGTTTTGAGCCTAGCTTCATTTGTGGCAGTGCAATGTAGTACAACGTGCTCCACTGTTTCCTCGAGTTGAAGACAGCCGCGACAGAGGCCGCTGTCTGTAGCTCTAATCTTAAGGAGATGGTGGTTGAGATCAAATGTACGAAGCAATGTGTCGAAGCATATTGCTGCTCAAACATCAGGGGAGGAGATCCTCCGTTTTGTGAAGGAGACAACTCGGTTTTGGAGCCGTGACCCGTCCAATATACAGCTACATCTGCAACGCCTGGAGTCGTCTAGAGAGACGAACTTCAAGTCGTACGTGCTGAAGGTGCCTGCGAAGCTTCGCGACATGTTCCTCTCTCCCGGCTTCTGGCCTGCAGGAATAGTTTTCCGACGCTATAGGGATGCGCCAAAGAACAATAAACTCTAATATAATATGCAAGAGTGAATATTATATGTATTTTAGTTTTAAGGTATATATATCTATGGGCCCTGTATTTGTACATGTACTTTGCTATGATGCCTGAAATAAATGACTTAATAAAAAAAAAATATTGGAAGTTTCCGTGTAAATAAAACATGAAGCGAGTATCGCCTTGCAATATTATGTCTCGCAGTTTAAAGAAACTCACTTGGCTATCACTTGGAGATATCGTATGATATAATCGTTATCGAATTTTTGTTTATATTGAGTGCATTGCAGATTACCTTCGATAACCGTAATATTTTATGACAATAACTCAAAATTGACTCTGTTCGAGAAACATACATACATACATAAAATCACGCCTGTTTCCCAGAGGGGTAGGCAGAGACCACGGTTCTCCACTTGCTACGATCCTGACATACCTCTTTTGCTTCATTCACTCTCATCACATTCCTCATACATGCTCGTCGGTTTAGGGTACTCATGACCTGGCCTTTTTCCAAAACGTCACCGATTTGGTCACTAAACGTACGCCTAGGTCTTCCCCTTCCAACGGTCCCATTCACACTCGCACACACACTTATACATCTGTTTCGTCTATCTTCTTTCGTTCATTCTCTCTACATGACCAAACCATCTCAGCATACCTTTCTCAATCCTCATCACTACGTCTTCTTTCACCCCACAACGCTCTCTTATCACACTGTTCCTCACTCTATCTTTCAAAGTTACTCCACACTCGGGAAACATAAGTATCATTTAAAATTAAACCCTACCTGTATAACCAGCTATCTCTAGCCTCAAAGGTTTTCTGGAAGAAAACTCTTTTTAGGGTTAAGCTCGATATTGTACATGTCCTTATATTAAGTTTGTTTATTTGTATGTGTTAGCTGTGTACAATAAAGAATAAAAAGTAAAGAATAAGTATTAAATAAAAAAAGTCGAATTTCATTAGTATATTATTACATTAAACTAGTAACTTTTACCTTACATTACGAACAATATTACTTTTCTAGAAAAAAATATTTTTTTATTATAAAAAAAACAAATAAAAGGTGATTAATAATATGTATTACATCCCGAAAGGGGCATATTCTCCAGCCAATGGGCAATAAAGTTTGTTCTACGACTTTTGGAAAATCAACATTTTTAATTGAAAAAACTCTATGCGAAAATCAGCTGTTTTGGGGTCAAATCTGGTCAAACTCAATGGATCGGCTGTTTTAGGTAGCAATCTTGATTCCGAACTTCTTGTACGTTTTGTTATTAGTTCTAAAGATCATAAAAAAACCAAAAACATCAAATTTGAGAAAGTTATTGAAAAAAAATAATAAAAAATAAAATGTATATATTGATGTTTTTTTCCGCGTATATTATTTCTTTTTGTTGATAGAACAACCCCCTTTCGGGATGGTATACATGTTATGAATCACATTGTAAATATCTTTAATTTGTCGCGACAACGCGTAGCTTCGCGTGACAGTGTAGAAGCAGCATTAATGACTTCACATACTAAAATCAGTTTTATTTATTACGTCATAGCGTGCGATGTCAGCTATCGTTCGTTAACCCTTCAATTTCCCTAGGCAACACAATTTATACCTACCATGATAAGTACTCAGGTACAAGTTCAATTACGTAATGTCGTGAATGAACTCGGTTCAAACTACTGATTATAAAAACGATAAGGGAACAAAAAAATCTGTGAGTATTTTATCCATACTATAATATAATAACTGCGAAAGTAACTCTGTTTGTTTGTTAACTTATGGCGATCATCTTAATGTCTCTAAATATAATCTTGAAGTGGCTGAAATAGGGGTTGAAAGTTAATATGGGCAGTACAAAAGTCCTCAAGTTAGGGATTTCAAAATTCATATACAGGCTTTTGATTAGAAATAAAGAAATACGTGTTTCAGCTTTTTCACATAATTATAAATAATAAATAAATATTTCGGACATATCACACACGGTCAACTGATCCCAAACTAGGCATAGCCTGTACTATGGGAACCAAAGACTGATATACATAATAGATAAATATTGAATACCCAGACACAGAACAAACAATCACTTAAATGTTTGTCCAGCGCGGGAATCGAACCCGCGACCTCTAGCGCAGAAGGCAGAGTTACTACCAACTGAGCTATGAGACCAGTCCTAACGACATTGTGAAGGTTGCGGGAAATAGGTGGATGGATAAGGCTCAAGGCCGTTCGTCATGGAACTCTTTTGGGGAGGCCTATGTCCAGTATTGGACTTCTACAGGATAATGATGATGAAGCAATATATATATATATATATATGTTTTATGTTATACGGGGGCAAACATGCTTGCGTCCCTCCTGATGGTAAGTGGTTACCGTCGCCTATTGACATTAGCAACACCTGGAGCATTGCTAATGCGTTGCCTGCCGAACCCCTCCCCCCCCTCTAAATAGCTCTGGCAACCTTACTCACCGCAGAAACACAACACTATTTGAAACAAATAATGTTATTTGACTGCGATCTTCTGTAAGGCGGGGTACCTCTCCAGGCGAGCTCCTCCAATTTAGAGCGAGAAAATCTCGCTGTGCCCTACCTCCTCCGTAAAATAGCAATGGTTGAATAATAGAATAATTACTATTTTATGCGTTGCTTAGTACTTTCGATTATCAATTTATTAAACCTCATGGTCCGATGGACCGAAGACATTGTGAAGTCAAAAGTCAAGTCAAAGTCAAGAGGTTGCGGGAAGTCGTTGGATGGAGAAGGTTCAAGACCGTTCGTCATGGAACTCTTTGGGGGAGGCCTATGTCCAGCAGTGGACTTCTACAGGCTGATGATGATGATGAAACCTCATAGTAACAATATCTCAATAAAATAACGCCAAAACTGACCCGTAGGCCAAATTCACACTCGTTTCCGCTGAGGTCAATAACCGATATCTCTACGTACCTACTTCGTAGCGTTATCTGCGCGCTACGATTCGGGGGTGAACGACCGCGTAGGCGTCTACGAAAACGTAACATGAGATAATTTAGATTTGCTTCCGTTTTTTTGTGCAGTTTATTTAATGTCAATTTCAACTAAAGTCCTTTTCTTGAATGATATTTAATTAAAGATTTTTCTAAAACACAGAACGACATTTTTAATAATCTATTTCGAAGTCGAGAGCACAGTTAATTTCAAGTTGTTACGTTCAGCCGTTTCTGAGAAAAGGAGAGTCTAGACCGATGGACAGACAGACGGACAACAAAGTGATCCTTTAACGGTTCCGTTTTATACAAATGTTGTACGAAATCCTAGAAATTCAGAATCGAATGGATATTTCGGCTAACTTCGAATTTTGTAAAAGATAGGTATTTAAAAGATAAGACGACCTCTATGGCATAGCGGGATAGTGCCCGTCTGAGACACAAGGGTACAAATATTTGCAAAATCTGCAAATTATTTGTTCCGGGTCTGGGTGTGGTACCATGGTACTCGTAGTTTCTGATACTCACGATACAGGGAATCCTAGTGTGGGGTCAGGACTATGTATGTGACTGTTGGGTGTTATGTTGAAGTGTAAAACCGTTGTGTAAAGCCGTTTTTTGAACTAATGATGAAACAAAACAAAAAACGAGAAAAAATAATTCTGTTTGATAAATTGCAGTTAATTGTCAAGTTAAGGTATATCAATGCCACAATATTCTTAAGGATGCCTTAAAAAAACTAAAAATAAACTTTGAATTCTTTTCAAATTATTTTAGCATCTCCAAACTTTTAAGCAATTCCGAGGTTCTTACCCCGTAGGTAATAAAACCTATTTAGGTGGCTTTTTGCGCCCCGGGGTTATTGAGCTCGTCTCTGGAAAACTACATTTTATTTGAGACTGCCAGTGTAAACGAACTATCGCTTTCTGTCCTCCAGGACCTGATTCAAATCAAATCAAAAGGTGTTTATTTCAATAAAATCACTAGGATCACTTTGAAAAGTCTTAGACACTAGGTGAAGCTTTTTTTATTTTTTTATTCAACTGAGGTGGCAAACAAGCATGCGGCGATTAGCGTAGCCTATGATTGCTTTCAATACCAGAGGCATCACGAACGTAAAGAGCTCTGGCAACCTTACTCACCGCAGGAACACAACACTATTCGAAACAAATAATGTTATTTGGCTGCGATCTTCTGTAAGGCCAAGGTACCTCCACAGGCGCGCTGCTCCAATTTAGAACGAGAAAATCTCGCTGTGCCCTACCTCCTACAAAAAAGCTACGCTAAAGCTAAGCTAAGCTAAGACCAAGCCCAGAAGAATCTATATTACATACAGTTTATTATAATTAGGTGATAACTATCATTAACTCTAATAACTTTATTTTCTCTAATTTAGAATGACAATCTTGTTTAATTATTATGTGTACGGGCAAACAATCACGTAGTACACCCTAATGCCGGGTACAGACTGGTGAAACGTGACATAAAATGTAACATGAAAGGACCATTTCATAGTGTGGACGCAGGGCGCGCACTAACCGAGCATGTGCGTACTCGCAACTGTTTTTTTTTTTCAATAAAATCACTAGGGTCACTTTGGTTCCGGCCTGCGCGCGGCGAGCTTCTATGTTTCGCGCGCGTTCCGCAGTACAGACACACACAACCCGTCCACACTGGGCGTCCCTTTGTGTTTGGCGAAAAACTAACAAATGGCGGATCGCAGCGTACACGAGTTGAAATGATCTGTTCGTGCGCGTAGTGTGCACGGTTCGTGCGCGCAAGGCGTCCACACTATGGGATTTCTGTTATTATTATTATTATTATTTTTCTGGACATAACACATTGTCTACTGATCCCAAACTAGGCATAGCCTGTACTATGGGTACCAGAGACTGATATACATAATAGATATATATTTAACACCCAGACACAGAACAAACATCTGTGTTAGTCACAAATGTTTGTCCAGTGCGGGAATCGAACCCGCGACCTCTAGAAGGCAGAGTTACTACCAACTAAGCTATGAGGCAAGTCAAAAAAAACATTGCATGATACATGACAATTATATGCAGATATTAAGATGCATAATATTCAGATGTTTTTTGTCTGTTTTTCCTGTCCCAGTGCCTTTTAACCACAGAAACATTTTGAACTGAATTAGTCACATTATTAGTTAATTCATACGTTCTAATATGTACCACTGTTTGAAACTACTATGTACCTATTGTAGGTACTCGTGTTACTCTTCCATTGTCATCAATGCCATTGGTTTACACAATGTTACGTACCTAGAGGATGATTGGGGAAAGATGACTAGCGTCACGTAATTATACAATAGCTACGTGCTTATAGACCACTAACGAAAATATTTTTTTTATACAAGGAATTTATATCTAAAATTGTATAAGCTCTTATTTATTAGGGATCATTATTATTTTTCTTTTAAGCCTCACCTAGTTCGCACCACACTAGCTCTAAATTAAATTTTGTACAAAAACAATTAAAGAAAAATATATATAATAAAAAAAACAAAAAAAAAAAACAAGGATCATCGAAAAAAATGATAGGCCCCAAGCCGTGTTTGTTGCCTGATTCTTCTAGGCTTGGTCGCGAGGAACAGGCATAGCTTCACCTAGTTTCTAAGACGTTTCAAAGTGATCCTAGTGATTTTATTGAAATAAAAACCTTTGACTTTGACAACTAAGGTGACAAACAGTGGTAAAGTGGTTACCGCTTATAATATTAATAACAATATTATTTATATAAGGCATCGAATTATTGTAAACAATAATATTGGCCCGTATAAAAATACCTTAAGCACTAACATACCTACTTATAAACATATAGGTACCTAACATTAACTTATTCTACATCTTAAGGCGATGTCGTGTGGCGTAACTGCCCGGTGTCTCGTGGCAGGCGTCCGATGAACCTCCTAAATTTGACACCCTTATGCCACATGAAATACCTAAATACCAGAGAACGCCAGAGGCATCACGCACGCTGAATCCAGCCCTGTCTTACGCATCCAAATCGATCGGTCAGTGACCTCTTCGTGAACTACGATCTGACCTTAGGTCAGACCCAGGTGTTATTGCATCTTGAGAGCACTGGTGGAGTGGTGGTAGAGGCACCGCCTTCCGATCCATAAGTCGTGGTTTCGAATCCCGGTCACGCACCAATGGATTTTCCATTCGGAAAATGTATGTGCATTATACTAGTGCTCTCAAACGGTGAAGGAAAACATCGTGAACATTATTCTTGAGCCTTCTCCATCCACTGCCTTCCAACAGCGTGGTCGTCATTCGGAACCTTTATTCCCCAACGGCTGTCGGTTCCGCAAGCTATATGGCCTGCCCACTGCCTCTTGAACTTGTTAATTTTGAGAGTTTAGTCGATGGCCTTTGCTTTTCTACTGATTTCCTAGTTCTTAGCTTGCCGCTGAACAATCTGAACACATTACATGCTTTGTATTTTTATTTTAAAGTAGTCACACACTAAAGGAATACAATGATTTTTTATAATATCCCAAAAATTCGACACCGAAGCGACGGGACAATTTTATTGTTTCTTCCGTGGGTGGCGCTTACGGCGCTATGAGCCGATTGGATATCCTAAACATTACATGCTTGTTTTTATGTGGCAAGCAAAACAAACATTATACGAAGATCCTCAAACCGATCATTAAATATTTATGATATGACGTCAAACTTATCATTTTGACATTCTAATACACAACTTGTAACATAAGAATTAAGTCGCAATACCATATTTTTTTTTACTGGTACAATGACCTGAGTTGATGCTGCAACATCGTCGCCGCAGATTAGTCTTTATATCTATGGTATAAGAATCAACTGCCAATGACCGTTTTGAATGCGTCTGTTGACGGCACGAGACGGTGCAAGGGCGGGCGGACATTGCTCTCATTGCCAATAAGTTAGCACTCAAAATGTTGTGTAATGCTGTCTTTAAAAGCGTTGGTAAAAAAGCTGCGAAGCTGGCCACATTCAGCTTTTTACCCAGCTACGGCAAAGCAAATATGAAGGGTTGTTAGAAGTCTTTGTATGTAAATTAAATAGCTCTCAACGCCTAGGCCGCCGGATTCCCTGTGTCGTGGGTATCAGAAACTACGAGTACCATGGGACCACAACACCCAGCCCCGGAACAAATATTTACAGATCATGCAAACATTTGCCCCGCAGCGGCAATCGAACCCGCACCGCCGTCTGAGACAGGCAGAACCCATTACGCCACCAAGGTCGTATTAACGTATGTTCTTACGTAGCACATTTAAGTACCAAATACTCATACAATTTTGATAAATGAGGTGTCAATCGATGCGTCTATATGGTTGGGGTGTCGTAGGCTGGGGTTAGGTACTCTTCTTAATTCAATATGACTGCAAAAACCCATAAAATGAACGTATCGTATTTGGTATCAAATGAAAGGGCTTGACGAGTACATTTATTTATTTATTTGTATAAACCACTCAGAAACTAACAGCCGAGGCCAAAACGTTTAAGAGCTAGTAGACATAAATTAATTACATAACACATCACATAACATACATACATATTTTAACATTTTACGAATTTTTATAACTAAGGAAACATATACACAATAATACAAATGAATGTAATTTCATGTGGAACATCCACATCTGGTTCCTGAGCAATCAACATGTACATTCCTAAATTACAATATTTGTTCATGGATAAGCTATAATCAGTCTATAAAAGATCAAGCTTTTGTGTAGGGTTTTAGTTTTTATTTTTAATCTTGTTAAAGGCCTTTACCCCGTACCATATTACGACGGTGCTAGACGTATCAGGCATGATAAAAACATGACAGGCATTACTACACCACTAGAACATGTCGCGTTCTCGTTGTGAATTCGCTGTGGAGTGTGTGTCCGGTTACGGCACGCTACGGTGTTGGTCAGTGTATTGGACGTTGTTCAATAGAATATTTTTTTGCATGTGTCGATGCTGTCGTTGTATGGAACGTTGTTGTGGGAAAAGGCCTTTAAGCAGCGTTACGCTGGCCTTCAAACGTTGATTCGATACTTCGTGGTAATAAGTACTAAAACAAAGTAAACAAAACCAGATTCGAAGAAATAACGATATAAACTGCATATTTTATTGAATGCGTCGAGTTCACACCAAGTTCAAGGATAGCCCTTTGTTTGTAACTCTTTAAGACTGTTTACTGATACGCGTTAATGAAAATGTAGGTCTGCAAACACACAAGCCACTGTTTCTGAGTTTTTTTTAAACAACTAAAGGCTTTGCCAAAAAACGCATACATAGCGCTAGCTTGATGCCGCGCTATGTACGGTATGTACGCTATGACGGCCCTGTTTGACAGCTAACACCTTTATAGTACAACACAATTCGACGCTTTAGCGCGGCATCGGGCTAGCGCTCTGACGCGCGATAAGTACGCGTTCTATTTGGCAAGTACACGGCCCATCTGTTGGTAAGCCATTACCGTAGTCTATGAACGCTTGCAATACCAGAGGCATCATGCACGCGTTTCCAATCCCGAACGGAGCTCTGGCCACCTTACTCAGCGCTGGAACATGGAACATAACAATATTTGAAAAAAAAAACATGCTATTTGGCTGCGACCTTCTGTAAGGGAGTGCGGGTTTGAGGTCGGTAACGAGTGCGTGATGCCGCTGGTATTGCAGCGTTCATAGGCTACGGTACCAGCAGGTGGGCCGTATACTAATTTGCCACCAAAGTTGCATAAAAAATAAAAACTTCTGCGCTTCTGGGAGGAGTTTGACTGGCTACAAATCTAGCCAGATCACCTCCACTGATAATATACCACCTTTGAGTCAAAATGCGGAAAAATTCAACTTTACATACAACTATATAGGCCCCCAATTCTACTAATTCAATGACTTGAAAATGATAAAAGCATTATAATGATCGCACCATTATCATTCAGTTACGATTGTGTCCACCTTCGTTTCTTTGATTTCATTGGTCCATTGGTTCCAGAATGACTGCCATTGAAATAAGACTGTGGTAGCAGAATACCAAAAGTGCCAGAAGTTGTAATTTTGCCATTGAACCATTGTCATTTTGAAGGCATTGAATTAGTAGAATTGGGGGCCAGGACATTGGTATCTAGCGCGGATCTACCGTACGCGTTACCTTTATCACCATTTCAGCACATGAACAAAATTGATGCACAACTGGGATTCGAGCTATTAATCTTCGGATAGACAGTCGAGGTTATCAGCCACTAGGCCAACACATCTCAACAAAAAAGAAACAATAACATAATATCAGATAACAACGTCCAAGGGTGCGTTACCCTCCCATATTTTCGCGAGGACACTGACACTATCTACCCCTTAGGGGTGAGGGTGGTTTGTCGACCTCAAGGGCAAGGGCCTACTGCAACCCTGTGAAATTGAGGGCTGAAGGTGTGAATTTCAGATTGTTTTTTGGTGCGAAGGAAAAAATCTTATAAATTCTCTTATTTAGTAATTCTCAAATTAGTACAATTTATTAGAATAAAGACGGTCAAGTGTGAGTAGGACTTGCGCCCTGAGGCTTCAGTAATATTCTGGAAGGATAAGTAGTTAATGTGTGCTTTTTGGTCTGTATCTCTAAAAGTGCTTAATCGATTCCGATGCAGTTTTTTGCAAATCTTTAGTTCGACTTCAAAGAAGGTTCTTAGTTATATTTAAGTCACATAATGTGCAGGACACATGAGTAATTTTAATTTTCGAGATGATTAGTCCTCCCTTATTAATTAATTTACCAGAAAAATTGTGGGTACACAAATTAGAATTTTTATTTAAAAAAATTTAACCCTTGCAATACTGGAAATCGACTATAAACACACGACTTTAAATTTGAAGGCCGAGAGTTCAAATCCCCGTGAAAAATAAATTTTCCACTCGCAAATTAATGTGCGCATTATAAAAACGGCGAAGGTTAAGTGGAAACCGGAATGCTTCAAACCCACAGATATATCAAGATATAATGTCAGTATTCGTAACCATCCATCACTGGTGGAATGGTGATAGTGACCCTGCCTTTCGATCCACACGTCATGGGTTCAAATCCCTGTCGTGCACCAATGGAATTTCCATTGGTGCACAAAATTTATTTCTTTTATTCGGAAAACAAACAGTGTTAAATACTAGATAAACAGCTTATAGAAGAAACTTAAAACCAATTAGGTATACTTTAAATTATTTTTTAAATTATTTTTCTTTATCTGTGATTTATATAAAATTCGAAGGCATATGTGCATGAAAGGAGCTTCTATAAATCCTTTCATCACACTGATTCTTTCACCGTCTGTCATGGGCCCTTCTCAGAGTCAGTTAAGTGGAAACCGGAATGCTTCAAACCCACAGATATATCAAGATATAATGTCAGTATTCGTAACCATCCATCACTGGTGGAATGGTGATAGTGACCCTGCCTTTCGATCCACACGTCATGGGTTCAAATCCCTGTCGTGCACCAATGGAATTTCCATTGGTGCACAAAATTTATTTCTTTTATTCGGAAAACAAACAGTGTTAAATACTAGATAAACAGCTTATAGAAGAAACTTAAAACCAATTAGGTATACTTTAAATTATTTTTTAAATTATTTTTCTTTATCTGTGATTTATATAAAATTCGAAGGCATATGTGCATGAAAGGAGCTTCTATAAATCCTTTCATCACACTGATTCTTTCACCGTCTGTCATGGGCCCTTCTCAGAGTCACCATAGCTGGCCTCATAGCTCAGTTGGTAGTAACTCTGCCTTCTGCGCTAGAGTTCGCGGGTTCGATTCCCGCGCTGGACAAACATTTGTGTGATGAACACAGATGTTTGTTCTGTGTCTGGGTGTTAAATATGTATCTATTATGTATATCAGCCTCTGGTACCCATAGTACAGGCTATGCCTAGTTTGTGATCAGTTGACCGTGTGTGATCATCATCTCCCTGCCCTTATCCCACTTCATGTGGGGTCGGCACAACATGTTTTTCTCTTCCACTCCCCTCTACCAGCCGTCAAATCAGTATTCACTCCTTTCTTACTCATGTCGTCTTTCACACAATCTATCCATCTTTTCTTTGGTCTACCTCTCCCCTTATATCCATCCACAATCATATTTAAGTTGACCGTGTGTGATATGTCCGAAATATTTATTTATTTTATAGCTGAATCTGGTGACAGACCTAATGCAGGATGTCCAAGAAAAAACAATGCCACGACAAGAAGAAAAAGAAGACCGTCCATCAAAATGAGCTTCATTCTCATAATTTCAGCTGTAGGAGATCCACTGCTGAACATAGCAATCCTACTAAGAAATCCTACTGAAAACCAGCTTTGCACCTTACCTCCAAGTTTGGTGCAGCTTATGCTGAGACCTGGACCTTGCCCCCCACAACACATACCTATGTACCTTCCTACTATTTTTAACCTTTCTATCTACCTACCATGATTGTGTACGTACCTACCTAGGAATATATTTGCCTGATTTTTTCTTTTTAAATTTTTCTTTTTACTCCTTTTCTTTTTGGAATTTAATGCCTTGTTAGGTACCTACCTAGAAACAATATATGTGTGCTGTGGGACAAATAAATAGATTTTCTTCTTTCTTCTTCTTCTACTATATAACAATAAAAATGCGAAAGTTTGTGAGGATGTTTGGATGTTTGTGGTTCAATCACGCTCAAACGGCTGAACGGATTTAGATGAAATTTAGCACAGAGATAGGTTATAGTCTGGAATAGCATATAAGCTACTTTTTATCTTCTTATGTACCACGCGAACGAAGCCGCGGGCGGAAGCTAGTATTCAAAATAACAATCTCATCATATTTTCCAAACAAGCTTCCAAATTGTTAAATCGCTAAATTATTTAAGTACCAAAGCGGTGTTAAGTAATCGTAAAAAAATTAAGCGCCGTAAAGCTATAAAAGAATAATGATGAATAAGTTACTAAAGGAACATATAAAACACTTTGCATGTGTGTGTATGCATAATAAATACAATGCATATCCTCACAGGATACGTCTACGTTTGTCTGTGTGCGTTACATTAGCATATTATTTTGTATTTTCCATGAATTCATCAACGTGTGCTATTTAGATAGCGAATACATCACACAAAAACCGTTTGTATATAGAAATGTCAGCTTCTGTAAATATTTACAAACAAATTAACGGTCTAGAAGTTCAATGAAAGTTGCAATAGAAACATAAAGCTTTCTTTGTGTGTGGCCAGACTGCAGTGCACGCGTCTGGGTTCCTATGTGTGTGTGCACCCTTTTCGTCTCTGCCAATTCGTCTCAACCAGCAACAAAAACGTGTTGAGCTGTATTTTCAAAAGAGTAAGGTTGAAAGTGGCCTGTGCTTGGTCCGGTGGGCTGTTGTTACAGGGTGGCTGGTCGTTATTTAGAATCACATACAGGTTGTGTGCATGCCGGTTGCATGTGTGTGTTCACCTTGAAAGCAGGCAGTTCTTTGTGCATTGGGTCATTCGGTTAATGGCATCGAGAAAGTCAATGGCGTGGATGCCGGTGGTACCGACAGCAGATAGTGTGGATTCTCAAACATATCTATTGTTTCATCATCATCAACGACAACGCCGGTTCGGGGTCGGCAACGCGTGCGTGATGCCTCTGGTATCTCAAGCGCTCATAGGCTACGGTAACCGCTTACCAAAAGGTGGGGCGTAAGCTTGTTTTCCACCTCAGTTGTATAAAAAAAAACTGCCTGTAGAAGTCCACTGCTGGACATAGGCCTCCCCCAAAGAGTTCCATGACGAACGGTACGACGAACTTGAGCCTTCTCCATCCACTGACTTCCTGCAACCTTCACAATGTCCTCGGTCCATCGGATGGGGAGACTTCTAGCACTGCGTCGCCCGGTTCGTGGTCGCCATTCGAGAACCGTTACGGGGAGTAAACGGTTGTCGGTTCTGCGAGCTATATTTTAATCTATTGTTAAAAGCTACAATATAAACCCCGTTCCTATGTTATACCGATCGGTATCAGTAGATGATCTTTAAGATAACCAGCTTAGGATACATATGAACTATGGTATCTGAGACAAACCTATAAAATTAACTAGTTTTTGTATCTTTGTATGACGATGTTAAAATACCGAAATCTCCTAGATCGATTGGTTATACGCAAAAGTAGAGATTTTTGTAACCGTCCGTAGAAGATCGTAGCTTGAATAACCGGGCGTAATTGATATAGATGAACAATCCATACTCGTAGTGACTCGGTGGCTAAGTTGGTTAGAGTATATCCGAATCTAGGGACGGTTGCGGGTTCGAGTCCTGTCTGAGACGATATTTTTTTGTATAATATGACTATAAAATCAAATAACCAAGTATCTAATGGGTGAAACAGTATCGACCATCTGTTCCTAATCCACAATACACATTACATCACCTTTATTATATTCAGCTGCCTTATTGTGTAACTGAACTGATATAACCGCAATCGGCTTCAACTGTCAAATTTCCTTTGAATAGTATAAAAAAAATATTTATATATTTGACAAATTCTCCAAAATATCAATATCCGACCATTTCAGTGACAAAATAAGGCAGCTTGATTAGTTAATGTACTCAGTTACACAATAAGGCAGCTTGGTTAGTTAATATAATCAAGCAGGAAGGTACCTGTGCCTATATAGGTACATACGTACATAACCGATCCTTTTGAGAAGTCATTCAAAAAGGCATTTTGATATTCCTGCATCCGGAAAAGTTATTCTGAATGAAAATAACTGTGTTTGATGGCCCTCTTATTCATATTTACGGATAATTTTATTCAATAAAACAGTTTATAAAATTATTATAAACGGAAAACTAAATTATATTTCTATATTTTATTATGTCGGTCGGTATAGTCTAACGAAAAGGGGAACAGCATATATTGTTAAATCACATAAAATAAAATAAAATAAAATAAAAAGGGAAAATATGTAGGGCATTACGTAAATAATTTATTTTTTTAGTATAAATTTAAAAATTTGGAGGTGGTAGGGCACAGCGCGAGATTTTCTCTTTCTGAATTGGAGCATCAAAGTCAAAGTCAAAAGGCCTTTATTTTAATAAAATCACTAGGATCACTTTGAAACGTCTTAGAAACTAGGTGACGCCTACGCCTGTTCCATTCCTGTTCCATTCCTGTTCCATCCCGCGGTACATCCGCCTTATAGAAGATCGCGGCCAAACAATTCTCTCACTATTGAAAGCGCTCATAGGCAACGGTAACCGCTTACCAATAGGTGGAAAAAATATATATCGCAAACATCAAAGTCCGATAACTTTATCCTTCATCGGTACACGCGTCTCGAAATACCCGGTTGCGTGTGCGCACGCGCATCTTTGTGTGTGCGTATGTGCGTGTGTGTCCACTTGAGGTAGGTCTTTGGGGTGGCTGAGCATACTGCAGCTGCCCAGAATAACAAATAGTTGGGACTTGTGGAGACGAATTTATGTACAGAAGGTATCTTTTGGATTGGATTACGCCGTTTTGGTCGAATGGGAGGTACCTTGACATAAGAAAAAAAAAAGCACACACGGTCAACTGATCACAAACTAACATAGCCTGTACTATGGGTACCAGAGACTGATAAATATTTAACACCCAGACACAGAATAAACATCCGTGTTCATCACACAATTGTTGTCCAGTGCGGGAATCAAACCCGCGACCTCTAGCGCAGAAGGCAGAGTTACTACCAACTGAGCTCCAATTGATTTTTGTACTTGTTTTTTTTAATCCGTGACATATTTAGTCCTTATAGCTGTCATTTTTTTAATATTAAAATTAATATATTTTAATTCTTTCTGTGGGCACCGCTTACGGCGCTTTGAGCCGTTTGGATTTCCTAAAGGTTTTCGCTCGGACGGGCATGGTCTCCGGGTTACGGGTTCAAATCCCGTCGGCGTCGAAATTTTTGGGATATTATAAAAAATGATAATTAGCCCTTACCCCACACTACGATTCCCTGTGTCGTGGGTATCAGAAACTACCAGTAACATGGTACAACACCCAGATCCGAAACAAATATTTTCAGATCATGCACACAAATTTGTCCAGCAGCGGGAATCGAGCTCGCACCCCTTGCGTCTCAGCCGGGCACTCGCCCGCTGCGCCACCGAGGCAGGTTTTTTCGTTACGACTTATAGGCTGGAGAGACATTGGCAACTTTTTATCTACGTACCTAAAGAGCAAAGCCGCAGGAAAAAGCTATACGTATATCTAAAGTAAAAAAAAAGTATCATGATACTCACTCATGGCCGTGGTGGCCCCGGCTGAAGAATAGGCCCCTCCATATCTACCTATCGGCGGATGTCGTAAGAGGTGACTAAGGGAAAAAAGCTAGGGGATGGGCAGCAGCGTCCCTCATTTTAACAACGATAGCTCTAACTGCGCTCGCCAACCCGCATGCCCAGCGTGGTGAGTATGGGCAAATCCCCCCACATGATAAGGAATTTACTCTGTCTGTGGGGGAGGCCATGTTCAGCAGTGGACGTCGGACGGCTGAAATGATGATGTTACTCAGCTATATTCATTTAAACGAGACGTCGCCATATAAGGAATCCTTTTGCGGTTAAAATAATGGTAATATTTATAGAAATCAAATGTGACTGAATTGTAAAAACCCAGATTTTACCTACATTTACCAAATAAGACTAGCACTGGATCATATTTTCACATAAAAATAAATTCATATGAGTGGTAAACAGGCCAAGGGGGCCACATCTAAGGGATGGGCAGCACCGTCCCCTATACAAACAAAGATAACACTAACAGTGAGTATGGGCAAATTCCTCTGAGATGACAGGAATATGATCTGGTAATCTGTGGGGGAGGCCATGTATAGCAATGGACGTCCAACGGCTGCAATTATAAACTCTCCATTTTGCCAGTGGAGCCTTGATGTCTTTCTACGACACTAGCTTCAGCAGATCGCATGGTATCGGAATAAAAATTACTCTATGTCCTACTACTCTATATGTGTGGATGTGGGATGACTGGCCTCATAGCTCAGTTGGTAGTAACTCTGCCTTCTGCGCTACAGGTCGCGGGTTCGATTCCCGCACTGGACAAACATTTGTGTGATGAACACAGATGTTTGTTCTGTGTCTGGGTGTTAAATATATATATCTATTATGTATATCAGTCTCTGGTACCCATAGTGCAGGCTATGCCTAGTGTGGGATCAGTTGACGTTGTGTGATACGTACGGAATATTAAAAAAAATATATGAAGAAAATTATGTCAGTGTGAGAATAGAAATTAATTCACTCAACTAAAATTACGGGTATTCATGGTGAGGCTACTGAGTACAGTTGGAGTGAAAAAATTGCCAGTAGCTACGTTTCTTGTTCCCCCCTATGATAGGCAAAAATAAAAGACGGCCCCCAGTCCCCGGCAGCTCCGCTATTCCTGGTATTGGTAGCACCCACGGTAACGGCGGAACAGGGGGTGCTAAGGTTGGAGGACCTCCCACCCGATGGACCGACGACATTGTGAAGGTTGCGGGAAGTCGGTGGATGGAGAAGGCTCAAGACCGTTCGTCGTGGAACTCTTTAGGGGAGGCCTATGTCCAGCAGTGGACTTCTACAGGCTGATGATGATGTTGATGACGTTTCTTGTTAGAAAAATGAACCGTATTTCCTTATAAATATTTACCCAAGCTTAATAATCAAACAAAGCGTTACAAATACTGAGGTCATCAAAGAAAGAAACATCCTTACAAAGACAAATAGATAAGGAGTGTTTGCAAAACTATCACATGTAAGCCTGTAATCTTAGTTACGAAAGAATAAGTGGCACAAGGAGACAAAAGACACAAGTAGGTAGGTAATCGTATTTACAGAACTGCCGATGTAACTTGGAAGACCCGGGAATATAGTTCCAATCACGATCCAATTCTAAGCCTCACCTAGTTCGATCGGCACCACACTGAAGCTTTAAATTCCATTTTGTGAAAAAGGATCATCGAAAAAAATGATAGGCACCAAGCCGTGTTTGTTGCCTGATTCTTCTAGGCTTGGTCGTGAGGAACAGGCATAGCTTCACCTAGTTTCCAAGACGTTTCAAAGTGATCATAGTGATTTTATTGAAATAAATGCCTTTTAACTTTTGACATTGACTTTGAATCCATATCCAATTCCAATCTTATTTGGCAAAATCGAGATCGCAACTGAAGTTAAGTTGACGCAGTATAGACTGCGTGCAATACTCAGTTCCAAAAGATAACTTCGTGCTAAATATCGCACGCTGTATTTATTTGCCGTGGTGGCCCTGGCTGAAGAATAGGACCATCCATATCTACCTACCCACGGATGTCGTTAGAGGCGACTTAGGGAAAAAAAATAGGGGATGGGCAGCAGCGTTTTAGGAGGAGGTAGGGCACAGCGAGATTTTCTCGTTCTGAATTGGAGCAGCCTGCCTGGAGAGGTACCTCCGCCTTACAGAAGATCGCAGCCAAATAACATTATTTGTTTCAAATAGTGTTGTGTTCCTGCGATGAGTAAGGTTGCCAGAGCTCTTTAGGGGGGAAGGGGGTTCGGGATCGACAACGCGTGCGTGATGCCTCTGGTATTGCAAGCGCTCATAGGCTACAGTAACCGCTTACCATCAGGTGGGCCGTAAGCTTGTCTGCCACCTCTGTTGTATAAAAAAAAAAAAAAGCGTCTCTATAGCTCTAACTGCGCTCGCCAACCCGCATGCCCAGCGTGGTGAGTATTGGAAAATCCCCACATGATAAGGAATTTGCTCTGTCTGTGGGGGAGGCTATGTTCAGCAGTGGACGTCGTACGGCTGAAATGATGATGATTTATTGCAATCGATTGGCATACTTGATTTCAATTTTGTGGAACATCGAAGAGTCCTGAACCAGAATCTGCGGTGAATTTCAAGTTTCGAATACAGAATCCTGTAGAACTCGAAAACGCCTGTGGCGCCTCACTGACGTGACGTTCGAAGTGAGTTCTGTCACAGACTTGAGTGAATTCGAGTTTGAGTTCGAATTTTTACAGAATTAAATGATGCGAGCGAACAATATGACAATATGTTTATGAATTGAGAAGGATGCGTTCGATATAATTATGTATTGTATCACTGACCTTGGTCACGCAGTTCCTCAGAGTTACGCTGATAAATATTCATTACCTACCGTGATGCAATTAATTGTTTTATTAACCAGTTGTTTTCGTATTTTTAACCGACTTCAAAAAAAGGAGGATTCTCAATTCGTCTGTTAGTTTCGTGTGTATGATACTGGTTATCTCGATAGAGAATATTCCCAAGGTGATTCCATTTAAATTGAATTCCTGAGGTATTGCTACTTGTCCCGTAAATCACAGGGAAACGGGCGTAGTGATGAATGAATGAAAAAATGAACGAATTAAATGAATGAATGAACAACTTATGAATGAATTGAATGAATGAAAATACGTAATAGTACACCAAAAGTGATGCATAATGATAGTAACGTCCTCGCATTAAACACAAATGAATCTCCAAATACAATGATAAAAACTCGGTCAGACAATATTTACATTGCTTTTGGTAAACACACTCATCCTTAACACATTGCCCCAGTTTTGATAAAGCCGAGGACATTCGTTACCTACTGATAATGTGACCTCGAGTTTGGGGGAGCCGCTCCAAGGTGCAACGTTTTGATAATTACTGAGGAATTTGACGTCATTTTGGGTAAACAAAGACTTTTTTTTTTTTTTCTTCAGGACATATTTGCACGGTCAACTGATCCCAAACTAGGCATAGTATTATGTTATCTGTGCCTGTACTATGGGTACCAGAGACTGATATATAATATAATAGATAAATATTTAACACCCAGACACAGAACAAACATCTGTGTTTATCACGCAAATGTTTGTCCAGTGCGGGGATCGAACCCGCGACCTCTAGCGCAGAAGGCAGAGTTACTTCTAACTGAGCTATGAGGCTAATTTAGACATTCTTACTCTTTTATACATACATACAATCACGCCTATTTCCCAGATAGGTAGGCAGAGACCACGGCTTTCCACTTGCTACGATCCGGTATTATCTCTTTCGATATTATCTCTTTCGCTTCATTCAATCTCGCAACATTCTTCATACATGCTCGTCGGTTTAGGGTACTCTTGACCTGTCTTTTTTCCAAAAAGTCACCGATTCAGTCACTAAACGTACGCCCAGGTCTTCCCCTTCCAAAAGTCACATACACACTCGCCTTACTCATTATTAAATTATTACTTTTTACTCTTTTGTGTATTCTTCGGCCGTGGTGTCCCCGGCCGAAGAATAAGCCCTTCCGTTGCCGTGGATGTCGTTAGAGGTGATAAAAGCTAGGTGATGGGCAGCAGCGTTTCCTATCAACAATAGCTTTATCTGCGCTCGCCAACCCTCATGCCCAGAGTGGTGAGTATGCGCAAATCCTCAAATGATTGTTTGGTTGCAGACCGCATAAGGTTGGTTGCGCTGGAAATCTATGACGAAAACCTATGTTCAGCAGTGGAAGTCCTACGTCTGAAATGATGATAATGAGAAGAACATCTTGTTCATAAGAAGACTAATAATGTCGGCTTGCGTTATGCCTACAGTCTCTGCACTGTTGTGCAGGAAAACAGCAAAGAACAAAACAACACAGCCAACGAACTACATAACACACAACACAATACATTTTATCGTAACATTATAGATTGTATGATAGCATGCATATTTATGATCATTATCATCCTATATCAGTTTACTGTGGGACGTGTAGGTCTCTCACAAGGCGCGTCACTGAGCCCGGTTTTCTTCCCTTTTCATCCAGATCGTCGAAAACAATGATAGGCACCAAGCCATGTTTTGTTGCCTGATTCTTTTAGGCTTGGTCGCGAGGAATAAGACGTTTTAAAGTGGTCCTAGTATTTTATTGAAATAATACTTCGTCTTGTCATCGTCCCACATTGCTGGAGGGCGTCCTACACTACACCTAAATGCGATTATTCAGCTATTTTAAGTAGCAATCTTAAAGTCATGTTTTAGCAAAGCATCTGATTTGAAAAAAACAGGAAAAACAAATATGAAAGTTGTTTTTTCGCTTATATTTTTTCTTTTTGTTGATAGATGATGTACCTTTCAGAATAGTATAGTTACAGAACACATTTTTTTTCCGGACATGTCGCACTTGTTCAGACACAAAACAAACATCTGTGTTAATCACACAAATATTTGTCCAGTGCGGGAATCGTACCCGCGGCCTCTAGCGCAGAAGGCAGAGTTACTACCAACTGAGCTATGAGGCCTGTAACAGGCCTGTAACATTGTATATTGCATTTGGCGATATTTATGATAGTATGCATATAATGTGTTATTACCAGTGAGTGGCCTGAGTGGTCGACTGCCCTTGAGGCGACGGAGGACGACGGTCGTTGTACTGATGTGATTTTATAACGATTCGTAACAAAGAGATTATGTTGTTCAGTACCAGCACTTGTATGCAAGCATTCCTGCATAAAACTATTCGTTCATCATGTCACTGGTTTTATCTTAGCCACTGTGGCGGATTTAGACATTTCCCAAGTAAAGGTTGTAAGGAAGAGGGATGATGTCTTGTAGACTTCTCTCTGTAAGACATCAGAAAACCGTCTTTCAAAAATCGTTTTGTTAACTATAAGACGGCTTAAAAAATATTGGTCGCTTAGTTAGCAAAAAAATTGACATCCGGAATCCTACTAATAAAGGTCTTACAATCTGCACACGCTGAGTTGGGACCTTTTTGCAACAGTGTACCTACTAACTATAAGTTGCCTACTATAAGTTGTGTTTGTTACCCTTATTTTGCTGCACCTAATAAGGCACATATTATGTTGTAAACTTGTAATGTTGCAAATAAAGAATTTGTATTTGTATTAATATCCTACTTCCTCCTAATATTATAAATGCGTAAGTTTATGCGGATGCTCGGATGTTTGTGGTTCAATCACACCGTAACGTTTTAACCGATTTCGATGAAACTTGAAATAGATAGAGTTTTGACTAGAATAGCTTAAGCTTTTTACTTAGCTACCATTTGAGTGAAGCCGCGGGCTCACGCTAGTAATTTATATCATCTAAAGGCTTCTCAGACACAGACCGTTTTGCAAGGATTATCATATCATAGTTACCGTCATTGTTTTATGATAAAAATGTTTACTAGCTCTTCACACAACACACTACAATGCACTCAAAAGGCATAAACCTTGATAAAAATAGGTAATTGTACCAAAACGTCTACCTTACTTGTGGTGGGCTATTGGCTCTACATACTACTATGTAGCTGATACTAAAACTGTGGTTTCTTAGAAGCAGGGACAGTAAAGCGAGTGGCAAAGGGTGGGCTGTATCTTTTTTTTTTATACAACTGTGGTGGCAAACAAGTTTACGGCCCACCTGTTGGTAAGCGGTTACCGTAGCCTATGAACGTTTGCAATACCAGAGGCATCACGCACGCGTTGCCGAGCCCGAACCCCTTCCCCCTAAAGAGCTCTGGCAACCTTACTCACCGCTGGAACACAACACTATTGGAAACAAATAATGTTATTTAGCTGCGATCTTCTGTAAGGCGAAGGTACCTCGCCAGGCGGGTTGCTTCAATTTAGAACGAGAAAATCTCGCTGTGCCCTACCTCCTCCTAAATATCTGTATTATTTTGGCAAAAGTTTGTTGAGAAAACCTTTCCACAAGAAAACCCAAAAAGATTTACTAATTAAAAACCTGTGACTGTCTGTTTCATTGTGCACGATCCTGGAAAAGTTTATAAGCCAATTTGGATGTAGTTCGAAGATTTTTAATAGTAGTTCAGAGTCCAATATGACGTGTCCGAAGGTAATGAGTTTCTCTGTGATCATCATCATTTCTGCCGTAGGATGTCAACTGCAGAACATAGATCGATTTTCGAGATCCTTTCTTCCCCATACGTGCAAGTTGTGGAATGAGCTTCCTTCCGAGGTTTTCCCACTAACCTACAGCATGAAGGGGTTCAAGAAAAAACACGATTTCTCCAGGGCAGGCAACGCATTAGCAATGCTCCAGGTGTTGCAGATGTCAATAGGCGACGGTAACCGCTTACCATCAGGTGGGCCGTGAGCATGATTGCCTCCGTATAACATTTAAAAAAAACATAGGCCTCCCCCATAGATTCCTAAGTGACTGATTTTGTGCGGCCTACAGAGGCTCCCAGGTCGTCTTTCCAACCATTGGGGGCCGTCCTACGCTCTCTTTAGTGGACTTTAAGGAATATTTCTTCTGGACTAATAGCTCCGTATTATTACTGCCGTAAATGAGGAAACCGAGGTTTTATTTAAATACCTCGGGCGATACCTGAAGCATTACAAACAAGAGGTCAAGACAAACAAACAAGTTTGTTTGAAGATTACCATTTCTTTGTCTGTGTTTATGAAAAAAACAGCTAAGTACTTAATCTATATTGTAAAAAGTTTCATACAACAACTATGCAATCTTGTTTTTTTATTACCTACAGTTTACTTTAATAATGCTTATAGTCTTTTATGAGATGCATCTGATTCATAATCAGCCTGTATATACATATACAGGCAGTGGACATGTCCACTGGTGGATATAGGCTTCGCCCAAAGAGTGCCATGACGAACGGTCTTGAGCCTTTTCCATCCACTGAATTCCCGCAATGTCGTCGGTCCATCACGGGGCCTTCCAACAATCTGTCGCCCTGTTTTTGGTCACCTTAGTAGTGACCCCACCATCCCCACCATCTGCTGAAGACTTTAATTGGCAATACTATAAATCAATTTAATTCCTTAAATAGCGGCCATCTTTTCATTTGATATTGATTACAGAGAAACTGTAAAAATGTCTTGTAAAATTTATGAGAACAATGTTCCGATTTGGCACGTCATGTTTTGGGCTTGATACACATAATTATTATTGATCGAGTGAGCGAAGCCAGCGAAGATCTCTCAAACAACTTGGATGACTCGGCGTTGTGTGTATATTTGTTGGAGCATAACTTCCGAACTGTCAATCCGATCTACATGGAATTTGGTAGGAAAACAGGTTGTACCATCAAGATAATATTGCTAGCAAAAATATGAGTTAAATCGACCAAGAGGTTGCTAAGATATAACGGTCCAAAATGGGGTTTTAAATAATGTTGATGTAATGAAAAAGTTAGGTATACAAATAAATTAAGTGGAGTGTCCTATGAAAGAGATTTGTTCATAATATAACGAAACGCATTTTAAAAATCTAGAACTCTAAAAATCGCTAGGGCAGCCGCTAGTTTGTCATAAAATATTAGGATTGATAGCCAATTTTTTCCACTCCACGCTTTTGTACCTATGCTTAGTCATATTACCTTCTCAATCCGTCTTATGAATGAAAATAATAACCGCCAATAACAAGACACAACAACTTCATAAGCTTATTTCAAAAAGAGAATTATAAAATACCATAATCCCTTGTAACGAACGGGATGCGTGATTCACCCGCGGGCAATTTCCGTTGCGCGCGCCGTCCGTTCTAATTTTAAATTCAAACCCCTTTCGAATTCTTTCGAAAATGGAATAAAATGCTGGCGCGTGCGTTTGGTTTGCTTTTAATTTTTATTGTTTTAGGACAGTTTCACATCCTATGCATTGAACATTACAAAGGATTGGATGGAAATGCATGATTGTAGGATCTTGTTGCGTAGACGAAAGGAATGGCGCCAGCAATTAAATGTTTTGGCGCCAGCATTTTATGATTATACTCGGAATTCTGTAGTTTTGTCTATTATTTTCAAAGAGACAGGACAGAAGACTTCCGTCAAAATAATTGTCTTATCTAGGACGACCGGCCGGCCTCAGATGGTGAGGGCGGTTTTTGAGATTTACTAGTACTCAGTAGACACTTAGTAATTTGTGATTTTTCGTAAGGATCTTATCACTCAGAATATTAAATTTTCCAAAAAAAATCGTAAATACCATATAGTTGATACCTAATTGCTGCTCTATTGAATTTATTATTATTATTTCATCATCATCATTTCAGCCATACGACGTCCACTGCTGAAAATGGCCTCCCCCACAGACAGAGCGAATTCCTTATCATGTAGGGGGATTTGCCCATACTCACTACGCTGGGCATGCGGGTTGGTGAGCGCAGTTAGAGCTATCGTTGTTAAAATAGGAGACGCTGCTGCCCATACCCTAGCTTTTTTCCCTTATTTATTATTAGTTTCCCTTGTTATTATTTATACTTAGCCTATATGCACTTTCCGGGTCAAGACGATTAACAATACCAAAAACATCAAAATATTTCCAGCCGTTTGGGTGCAACGCATAATAAAGTTTTTTTTTAACTAAAATATACCTAGGTATAGAACAAAGATATGTGCGAAACACATCATCATTTCAGCCGTAAGATGTCCACTAATGAACATAGTCCTCCCCACAGATTTCCAGAGCGACTTTCTATCATGTGGGGAAATTTGCCCATACTCACCACGCTAGGCACGTGGTTAGGCGAGCGCAGTTAGAGCTATCGTTGTTAAAACAGGGGACGCTGTGCCCATTCTATTTCTTTTTCCCTTAGCCTCTTACGACATCCACGGTAGTTAGATATGGAGGGGCCTATTCTTCAGCCGGGGCCACTATTGGCGAAAAACCTAAAACCGGTCAACGGATATGAGAAAAATTTAGTTACTTAGAAGTAGTTCAATGTTTAGTTGTGCCGACCGTGGTTCAGATCGATTATTGCAATGCTTAGTGTTCTCACGGGAAGATATGTCGACGATATGCATGCCTGTTGGTAGTATGTGCTTATGTTCGCAAAGCTATTTCAGCAGTTATGTACCGGCAAACATAATAAACTTGTTTATGTACAATAAATGCAGTCAGTGAGCTGCTGACCTTCAAGCTTCATCTCTCTTTATCCGGCCATAGAGTAGAGAAGGTATAGAAATGCTATTCAATATTTAAACTTCAAATTCTTATATTTATTTATTCATTATAAAGGCGTCTGATCAATGCGACGTGTCAATCAAAGTGACCCGAGAGCTGGCTCCTGTTTGGCCCAACGGATCAGCATTGCCATATAGCGTAGCAATTCCACCAGCGTCTTGGGGAAGCTTCCAACTAGTATTTGCTTGAATGCTTGCGCTTAGAAATCAGAACTCTCCCTTTTTATAACACTTACAAACAAGTAGTTACCTAAGGGTGTAAAAGTTATAGTTACTTGAATCCATTTCAGCTGCAAAGACGCTTCATAACGTAATTGGTTGAAGATGTACCTATTTGTGCACGTTACAGTCAGTGAGCTGCTGACCTTCACTGCTTCATCTCTTCACCCACCATAGAGTTGTGCACAGATCGGTCTGTGCAGTAGGAGAAGACACTCGGAAATTATCCGGGGATAATTTCCCCTGGGGATTATTAGGGGGTTCCCCCCACGCTCAAAGACAAAGACGTCATCACCATCAGAGAGCCTTCTCCATCGACCGACTTCCCTTCACCTGTACAATGTCGCAGGTTCATCTGCTTCCAACACTCGACGTCCGGTCCGTGGTCACCATTTGAGAATCTTTACTTCCCAACGGTTGTCGGTTCTGCAATGAATTCTGGCATTAGAAGTAGTAATTTTTTTCGATCTTTGCGGATCTTTTCCACAAAATGAGAGCTCAGTATGGTGCGGTTCGAACAAGATGGGGCTCAGAAGATGAATAAAAACTTGTAAAAATGCGAAAAAAGACTGACGATTTGCTTGAGCCGAAATTATGAAAAGGTGTTGAAACTTGTATAAATATAGGCCCCCTTTTTTTAACGTGGAAATCCATCATGGATTCCTCCTTTTGCGGGGAAAATGAAGGGTATATCAGACTCCTACCCACTAAACTCACCACGTTTGCCAGCATCTATGCATGTCAAGGGGCTCCGGGGTCTAAAAAGTAACGTACCGGTGTGCAACTAGTTAGGCACCTATGCAACTGTTTGAAACATGGATCTGTCTGATCTGTATACTTAACCCTCACGCACCGGATGACGCGCCGAGTGTAAATTTAGCGGCGCGCCAGGTTCAGGGACATGCGCGGGCGACGACGACGCCATCTTGCTTTTGTTGCAGCATTGCATGCACTCCTCATTTGGTAGGGCTGGCGCTGTTCATCAGAAAGGAATCCAGTGATGTAAATGATAGACTGTTTTTGTCAAATGGAAATTTATATTAATGTGCGGCCACGCTTAAAAGCCATTTTTGACGGGCATTTGATACTTCATCAAAATAAACTTGTAACGGTGGCCAAACAATATTATTTATTTTCTCAATAATATAACGGCACAATTGGACGAATTTTCTCAGATATGAAATATATATTTATTAAAATATTAAGAAGGAATATCTAAATCCATTAATTTCACGATTTTCTTTTAACTAATAAAACTATTTAAAATTATAAAAAAAAAAAAACTAAATAAACCGAACGTCGTTACAAGTTGTGCACCAATAAAAGTTCATGCAGTGCATAATAATACTGAGCTACCCTTCAGCACTGGCAAAACGCAACAAACTTGAGAAAAGTCGTCGAGAAAACATAGAAAATAATCTTACAAGACTTTGAACAAGATGTGAATTGACAATATTGTTGAAAATTGATTCATAAATCTCTGAGTACCTACAGAGTGATGAAGATGACAAAACGATTATTTAAACTGGATAAATGCAACTTATTTTGTTCAACTATGTACTTGTTTTTTTTTCTTAAAGTGACGATATAATTTAATAATGGGATAGGGATTGTAATGGGATTCAATCAAATAAAGTTGCTCTACATAAGCAATAAGTGATTTTTAAAGAATAGATGTTATTTTATTTTTTCACAATAACTGCATTCGATTCACTGATGTTTGAAAACCATATCGATTCATTCAGTTTATCGGTAATTTTAAGCAGTTCACCTCACTATGAAGCTAAGACTGACATCAAATGTGGCCTTTTAATGTGGCTTTACTCTAGTCATGCTGTCATGACAAAGATTGCGATAAAATACAAGATAGATATAAGATATACTACTACTTAAAATTGTTAAAGCTTGTTGGATGTTGTTTGTGGTTCAATCACGCCATGGCCGAAGCGATTAAGATGAAATTTGTAATATATTTCGTTAAATTCAGTTAGCTTATAGGTGTTTTTATCCATGTAGCACGCGAGCGATTTTTGTTTTTCTTTTGTAAAACATTATACCTAAAAATAATAAAGTTCTTCAGTACTCAGTTGATTTTCCTATTCGACAACCCTAGAACACAAATTATTTCGTTGCGTATACAAATGTCAGTAGACCATGAAATAAATAGCATTTCTGTTTAAAATTTACATTTATTCCTAAGATATTCATTTGTGATAATGTTCCTGTTAAGTGGTAGATAGAGTGCATAACGGTAGTAGCTTATGTACCTTTTTGTAAAATTGTAAGATACAAAGTACTTACCTTGTATCGTTAATGTCTTTGCGTAAGCGCATTGCGATTATACTGGAAACACATCATATGTAGCCCCAAAAGGGGCTTATTCTACATCCAATTGACAATAAAGTTTGTTCTACGAATTTTGGAAACTGGAAAGATATTCAAGAAGAATAGAAAAGACATCGTCTGAGATAACTAGGCAATCAGACGAAGTAAGATTCCTTCCAAGTCAGAGCGACTTCCTATCATGTGGGGGGAATTTGCCGATACTCACCATGCTGGGCGGTTGGCGAGCGCAGTTACAGCTATCGTTGTTATAATAGGGGACGCTGCCCTTCCCCTAGCTTTATTTCATGAGTCGTCTCTTACGACATGCACGGGTAGGAGATATGGAGGGGCTTCTTCAGCCGGACCCACCACGGCCAAACAAAAGATGATCACAAATATCAAAAATATGAATCAGCCAATGTGTTAAATCTATTTTAAATACATAAAAAGTCATCAATTTCAAGTGCTGACTGTACCCACAGTGTGATTCATCCACTACAGTCATTAACAAAAAGGGTAGCAGAACAAAGTCCTCATCACTGAATCACCCTATCCGTAGTTACCCTTGAATTATCTGCACTGTCTTTAAGACGTGGCTCTGAACGCGAAAACAGCATCGAGTTAAATAAAAGCTTGTAATAAAGCTGTTCATCGTTGCATCATTTCCGTGTACCGAGGGTCGAGACCTCATCCACTTCCCTACCATCTGCTACAAACCCTTAGCACCAGTTTTGTCATTATTCATTTCCAATGCATTCATTTATTTTATAGAAAAGGGATCATCGAAAAAATTGATAGGCACCAAGCCGTGTTTGTTGCCTGATTCAGAAGAATCCTAGCCTATCCAAGCCTAGAAAGGCTTGGTCGCGAGGAACAGGCATAGCTTCACCTAGTTTCTAAGACGTTTCAAAGTGATCCTAGTGATTTTATTGAAATAAAAGCCTTTTGACTTTGACTTTGACTTACACTAGTTGTAATTTTCCCTTTTTAGGGATGATATTACAAAATTTTTGAATACGTATAACTTTATTTCTTACCAAAAGCCTAAATACTAATTTTCGGACACCTAACTTGAGGAATTATGGAATGCCCATACAAACTTTCAACCCCTATTCCACCCCATTTAAGATTATTTTCGAGACGAAAGATAGCCTTTTTGAAAACCCTCTTTTGGACCTCTATATCTAACAACCCCTTGGCCGATTTAACTACTATTCTTACGATAAAGATGTCAACCTCTATTTACTTCTGAACCAATGTTTTCTACTTATATCAAGGCATGCAATATTTCTATGGACTCGCTTCGCTACTCACTAGCGTTTCGTACTCACAGCGACGTCCAAAATGGTGCTCGCCTACCCCAGAACACGGAAATATGTTTCGTCTAGAGCACACGCATTAGTCGTTAAGAAGATGGTTCCTGTTTTCTGCTCTGATTCCGAGCCAAAATAATAATTATTGTGCAATAAACCACGTTTATTTATTTGTCACTAGCTGTCCCGCCCGCGACTTTGTCCGCGTTCTCAAATAATGTTCCTGCGTTGATTCTAGTCACTTCGTACACTTCGATCTCGATTTTTCGACCCTGTGTTAAGTGTGTACGGAAGCCTCGCGGCGCGAGCCCTACCGGCACTTCATCGTCTTTATTTCAAAATTAATTTTCTCCTAAAATTTACTCTGAAACCTCGATAAGGTTACGGGATAAACATATAACTACGTAGCTCGAGCCCGCTTAAGATCAGATAATAGCCTACTAGTAATTATTATTAATTTCTCCTAATTTTATCCTTATAAAATTTACCAGACAATTAAATGAGTATTATTGATAAGATTGATAAGTAGAGTAAGACAAGGATAGTGTAGTTTTCTATTAGTGAAATAATTTCTCGACTCCAGTTGGGGACGAGATGGGAAGGGATCTAAGGCGACGACGACGTGGCAAGAATTTAATTACCTATGTAGAAAATAAAATATATTTCTCATGTTTCTTAGGTTATGAAGATAAAAAGAGTTCACACACATCACCACAAATTACATTATTTTTCCATGGTCCAAGGTTATACATTCGAAAGGGCGCTGACGCATTGCAAAATATATAGGTACGTGCATCTCGATTTAAAGGTCAACAATTACGCGTATAAGCGCAATAAAACGAATAACTACCTACCTATCTTCTGAATCCCACATTACCTACAACTGGGTAGCATTGAAAAGTTCATTGGTATTTAAATGCACTTCCTGAACGGACGAGGTCGCAGCACCGACGGCAGCCATCTTGAATTTTTGACGTTTATTTTTGGCGGGCTTATTTTTTTTTTAATTCTCTGATATGGCAATGTAAGTTAAGACGTGGCTGAATGTCATGAGGTTTATTGTTGTTTTATAATGGTGAATGATGGTTTTTTAATTACGCCTCCTTACCATTACCTATGTACTTAAATTACAATAATAGGTATAGGTATACCTATTATTGTATTTTTCGCATTGGAGGTTCAATGCGAACACCAATCAATTTAGCAGTATATTTATTGAGGTAAATGTTGAGTGTTAAAAAAACGGCCACTAATACGCCAGTGACTGAGAAGTTTAGGAGCAATAGGTTAGCGTGGTATGGGCACGTAATGCGGAGGGAAGAATGTCATGTGTCTAGGAGAGTGGTAAATATGAATGTGGAAGGATATAAGGGAAGAGGAAGACCAAAGAAAAGATGGATGGATTGTGTGAAAGACGATGAGCAAGAAAGGAGTGAATACTGACATGACGGCTGAAAGAGGGGAGTGGAAGAGAAAAACATGTCGTGCCGACCACACATGAAGTGGCGTAAGGACAGGGAAATAATGATGATGATGTTTTGCCTACCTATGTACACCTGGATATAGTTTCTTGATAAGTTTTATAGTTTTAAAGATAATGCTATTTAAAACTTATTCGGAAGTAACGTCGCACCGTCATAAGCACCACGTCGGAGTGCGAGCTAATTTAAACTTTAATGCCACGATGTACCATAAAAAGTACGAGAGTATACCCCTTGGCGAGAATATTGCCCTAGGCCATGTTGTAAGGGCATGTTAGGGCACGATGCGGCATCGTGCGGACATCGACGTCCGGCCTTGACGTACGATTCGTGAGTTCAGTCGAGACGATTGTTATTCAACGTTTGCGAGAGAACAGAGGAATGAGTGGAGACTTGTAATTTGATATTTAGCTCAACTTCAACTTCTTATTTTTGGCTACCGTGGCTACTGCCACAATTCTGCCAATGTCCATTTCATGCTTGTTTCATTCATAAAGCTTTATGGAGAAAGTGTCAAGAAAATTTATATTTAGCTCTGTTCCCGCAATGCCAAAGATAACCAATTCTCCGACCTTTGCACCGGTAACACAATTGTTATTTGTTTAAGACAAGTATATTATATTATATTAATATATATTTGACACAGAAATTACTCGTATTACTGAAGATGATCAGAATATCTTTATAAATCTAGGTAAATCTGCTTTTTGGTGTTCTGAAATTATAGAATTGAAATGTTTAAAACTTGTTTCGTAAATAGTATACTATCGTGAAAGGAGCCTATTCTATTAACAAAGAGAAAAAATATCACCAGAAAAAACCAAATTAATATTTATTTTTCCAGATTATTCAGCTATTTGTTGTCTTTTTATAATCTCCTACGAGATATGTAATAAAAACCCCATTAAAATAATAGTTGCTTTGTCTACTTCACGGTATCTTTGTCCGTGCCCTTGAGCTTCGTTTGGCGTTGTGGCAGGTCGCGTACAGTTATAGCCTCGCATCCAGCCGACGAAACGCAGGAGATGTAGCATTGCCGTACACCGATGTTCCACAGAAATGCGCTCGGGAGAGGCTACGGTAAGACAATTTGAGATACCAAACATAAAGAATAAAAGCCAGCGTCTGTTTTCCCGGACGAGTACAATCTAGGAGTCTTCAAATCTAGAGTGAATAAGTTCCTTCTGGTAAAGCGTGCTCCATCTTAGGCCACATCTACACTACTACACTTGCAAAAGTGAGCTGGTGGTCAAACGCCTAACCATCTCCAATAAAAAAAAAAAAAAAAAAGTAGTTGCAGTCAGTGGTATCTAATAAAAATAAAAAAATAAAAATATGTTTTCAGAATTTTTTCCTTGTTTTTTTTTTCAAATTATTTGTTTTTCTCGTTATTTGATGTTCTCGTTATTAGTATGCTGAGCCTTGCACGAATACTTTTCAACTTTCCAGAAAAGTAGGTACTCTGGAATCTAAAGTACCTACTTTCCGAGAGTCTAGATGATCATCAGTCAGTGAGTGAATGACTGCCTTTTGTTAATACGCGTGTAATAGTGTAAATAAGTATTTGTTATGAGTTAGGTAGCTACATGAAATGAACATTTGTAAAACGCTTGATTTCATCATCTTCATCATCATCATTCATCATTTCAGCAGTAGGATGTCCACTGCTAAACATGGCCTCCCCCACAGATTTCCAAAGCGACTTCCTATCATGTGGGGAGAATTGGCCCAAACTCACCACGCTGAGCACGCGGGTTGGAGAGCGCAGTTTGAGCTATCGTTGTTAAATTAAAGTCCACTATTTTAATAAAGATAGCTCTAACGATGCTGCCCATTCCCTAGTTATTTTCCCTTAGTTGCCTCTTACGGCATCCACGGGTAAGTACTTATGAAGGGACCTATTTTTCAGCAGGGGCCACCACGGCGTAAAATATTTTCGATTTGCTTACTACCGAGCTACTCGAGATAGAATGAATCCAAAGTCTGTGCTATAAAGTTTATTTTACATTGAAAGTAGTTTTTAGTGATGATTCGCCGTCTCAAGTCTCTCCGTTTCGTGTCGGATTTATATCTGCAACGTGCATGCTGAATGTAAAATAAATGTATTTGTGTAAGTAAATAATATTGTTAATGTAAATGTTGGGAATGAGATTACATACCTATTGCTCGCTCACTGCTAAGCTTTATTGGGTTACTGACCTAACGTAAGTAATCAAGAAAGAACCAATGACGCAACGCAAAAGCGAGATTACAATTTTAATAACCTCGTTCAAGCCGATTAGGTAGAAACGGTAAGCGATAATGTATTTTGTAAGTCTATGTCTATGGGTTCAAATGTCAAACACAAAATTGATTTTATTCAGTAGACTTAAGAATGAATTTGAAATAAATTTTAAACACATTTTAGTTGGCACATCGCTCGCCGTTGAAACGCAGCTTCACGGAATGTTTAAGAAAAAATACTAGGAAATTAAAATTGCCCTGAATAACGTTTTTGAGTCATCATGATGAAATAACCAGTGCGGTGAAATAATTAAGCATTATTACCTACTATAATAAACTATAATAATATTTTGCAAAATGTACTAATATTATTATTATTCGTTGCAAATTGAAGGGAAAAGCTAGGGGATGGGCAGCAGCGTCCCCTATTTTCACATAGACAGCGCTAGCTACGCTCGCCAACCTACGTGCCCAGCGTGATGTGTATGGGAAAATCCCCCCACACGATAGGAATTCTCTCTAAAAATCTGCGAGGGAGGCCAGGTTCAGCAGTGGACGTCCTACGGCTGAAATGATGATGATGATGATTCAAAAGGTGGACTATATTATGCACTTTATCATCTAAAAACTGTTTCAAAATTATCCAGTTGTCGCGTATCGCGCGTATCTAAATGCCATAGCGCAAACGTCATTCGAAAATTCAAATGTTTTGACAGCTACTGTCAATGACTCACTTCACTAAAAATCGCATGTAACTTAAACTTTTTTATCATTAATATACGTAAATCAATCAATCTTTGGACTTCATCATTTCTACACACCACGAGAGGATCCCCTGTGTTTGCGGATACATAATTTGGTCCTTCGAGCCGGATATGCGCAACGGACGTACGCACGCACGACCTTTGCACGACCTCTCAGGCGCACGGTGTCAACGGATATTTCGGAAGATTGAACAAGGAATCTACAAAGGATTGATCCAGATCGCTGTCCAGAAGCGCACATACCTACCCAACGGTACGGCCAGCCATCTATCCTATCCAAAACTGCCTATCCCTTCTTGTGTTAATCCCGTGGTAATACATGTTTCAGTAATTGAGACGCAGTGAGCTACAATCAGTTTGCATAGTGTCTAGCAGCGTGTGCCGCAGCCAGCATAACTGCCACTTGCCAACCGTGAGTACTCCACCTTTTACTAGACTTCCAAGATGAGCACAGAACCTAGGGCTAGGTCTAAATCCCCATACAAATTAGCGATTACAGACAATGACGACACTAACAAACTTATACGTGACCAATTTTGAGTTTGAAATTGGGGGGTTAGCCATATACTTCAACGACATTGCACACGCGTCTACTTGAAATTCACCTTATTGCCAAGATGTAAGGATCATTTTGAATTAAATTTAGGTGATCATACGCAGATCGTATCATAGTCTTTACCTATTCAGTCCTCATGGCTCAGTTGGTAGTTACTCTGCCTTCTGCGCTAGAGGTCGCGGGTTCGATTCTCGCGCTGGACAAACATTTGTGTGATGAACACAGATGTTTGTTCTGTGTCTTGGTGTTAAATATGTATCTAAAATATGTATATCAGTCTCTGGTACCCATAGTACAGGCTATGCATAGTTTGGGATCAGTTGACCGTGTGTGATACTCGTAAGTCCGGAATATTCCGGAATATTACATCCTTCCATTTCCCACAAACACCAACATAACAAACTATTCAACCAAACATAATCTTACGAAAATCCTAAACACATTTTTCTTCACTATAATTAGAGGCATGTTTTTCCGTGAAAAAAACTATAGTTTAAATAACCAGGGGTCAGTAAACTTGGATGTTTCAGCCAAGAAAAAGTGTGTTAGTGATGTCAGTGACCTGTGACGTAGGTACCTAACCAGGTCGAGGGTTAACAGACCCCCAGATTTATAGTTGTGTTGCTATGGCAACTTTCGCGTTTTGAAATAGTTTTTCGGCTAAATAAGTTATAGTTTTAGTTCCTTAAGAAAATCCTCTAATAAGTCTTGGAGTAGGTATTCTTAAAATACATATCTCCTTTATTAAATTTATGAAATTTTTCCATACCTCAACATGGTCACTAACATAATACAGGATGACCATGAAAGAATCAGTGACACGACAAGAAGAAGAAGAATATGAAATTTTCTGTAGGAAAAAGTAATTCAAACAAGTAATGTGTAGGTTTTTTTGATTAAAATATATAAAGAAATTCTTCTTTATTCTTTATTCTTTATTGTACACAAGAAAAATACAGATACAAAAATTAAAAAGAAAGGTATGTACAAAGCCGAGCTTAACCCTAAAAAGAGTTTAGTTTAGTTTGAGAGTTTCTTGTGGTTATTTACATAGCATGCGCCCGCGGCTACGCTCGTGTGTTACCTGGATAAAAAGCCTATATGCTATTCTAGGTAAAGTACCTACTCAATCTATTGCAGGTTTAATCGAATGAGCCGTTACGGCTTGTTTGAATTACATCCAGACGTACAATCAAAATTTAGCGTTTATAGTATTAGTAGGATAATACACGATATGTAGAAGACGAATTATTACAAATTATTGCATCATTTTGCACAATGAAACACAAATAGTACCTATATACTATATATATAGTACCTACATAAATCATAGCCACAAGTCATTTACCTAAATTTGATGATTCATCAGTGTTATTTGATTTAGTACCTACCTATTTAATAAATAACTATTTGACGCTTGCAGCTGGAGGTATTATTTTTCCAACACCCGCATCAAACGTTATCCTTTTATGGCATTGTTAATTTTTTTACATTAATTTTAATTATTAAATTTATTTTTATAGGAAACAAACTAAAATGCTAAAACACGTATTTAATCATTATTTTTGAGAATTTAAAATTATAATTATACATGTAAAACTACAAGAGTCTACTGTTAGGCTGTGCTGTGCATTGTATAATATTCAGTCCGTCAGACAGGACTTTGATTTTTATACATATATTGATAGATGTGGTTATTTTGCGGTCTGATATTTTAAGACTGCTCTTTTACTTAAGGATTATAAATTGTGTAAACATTATGCTCACAAAATAATACATTTTAGTAGGTATTTGTTATTTACATCTAGAATTATTCTCATTTCGACCCCCTAATTATAACAAAATAATATTGGGGGCGAAGTGAAAAAAAGTTGTTTTATTAAAGAGCAAACTAAGCAAAAAATAAACACGGAACACGACAGTGACAATTAAAAAATTACTTCCACACAAACGTGCGTTAGGTAATGCTGACTCCATTTCCACGCTTTCCACTAGTTTCCGGCCACTTTCCCGGACGGTGACCGCTTGGCACCGAGGTCAATACCACGGATGTGTTCAAGGGTGCTTTTGGGCCTACGAAATGACTAATGTGATGTCCATTGAGATGAATTTTACAAGTTTATCTGTCGCAGTAACGACAACCGTTGGGGGGTAAATGTTCTCGAATCGCGACCATGAACCGGGCGACGCAGTGTAGGAAGGCCCCCCGATGGACCGACGTCATTGTGAAGGTTGCGGGAAGTCAGTGGTTGGAGAAGGCTCAAGACCGTTCGTCGTGGAACTCTTCGGGGGAGGCCTATGTCCAGAGGTTTTGATCATGGGGCATGTCAAAGCGCTTGCGGTCATCGTAACTTATCTAGGTTGGTCATTCAACACTATGATGTCATGGTGAAGTTTGCGGTACCGAAAATCTAGGTTCACTCATTTAAGAGCTACGGTGCCACAGACAGACACGCACACAGAAACACAGTCAAACATAACAACCCTGTTTTCGCGTCGGAGGTTCATAATGTTCCTGTTCACAGGAACAGTTTCGGTCACCCGTCATAGCTATTATAACTGTAATGAATAACTAGGTCTGCACGCAATACAGGCTTTTAACCTTACATTGGTGGCGTCATCGGATATGTGTACACAGCTTAGCTTTTCCTTTGGTTCCACATCAGTAACTGATGTTCCAATAAATTGCCAAGACATTATGGGAGTTACGTAAAATGAAGGCAAATCGTTTATTGGGTAACGTAGGTATTACCTACATGTGGCATTTAGAAATAATAATTAATTGGCTGTGGTGGTCCCAGCTGAAGAAAAAGCCCCTTAAATTTGATAATACAAACGCACCGTGACGTGACGAGACGCAGTAGCCCAAACACGAATAATTCTCCACAGCGCTACGCTTACAATACGATAGCTGAAGTCAAATAATTATTAGCCAACTTTTTTTTTTTTTTTTCATTTTAACACTTTTTTTTGTGCACGAAAGGAGCCTTAAGAGGCGCACTTTAGTCCTTTCACAACACTGATTCTTTCATCGACGGTCTTAGGCCACCATACCTCAACATGGTCACTAACATAATACAGGATGACCATGAAAGAATCAGTGACACGACAAGAAGAAGAAGAAGATTAGCCAACGACTTTAGCGATGCCCGTTATCTTTTAATTTGAGCTAATTTTACATTACTATCGTATCGTAAGCGCAACACTATCGTGAGTTATTCATGCTTGGGGTTGTTGGATACTGTTGAATACAAAAAAACGTATTACAAGTCACATTTCGATGCAAAACGATCTACGTGACAACGTAGATAGATAGATAAAAAAAATATTTGGCACTACAGACACACACAATTAACATAGATAAACAATTTTAAACTAAAGTACCTACAATAGGTAGGTATAAATAATCAAAAGAGCAATTTTTAAAAAGTAGGTATCTTAGAGTAGGCAAGTTTTCGTGTGCTGCAGTACGACAAATAGGCTATAGCTCAATGAAATATTTTGCTTAAAAGAAAAACACTGATCAAGAGCGAGCAGAACGTAATCAACGTAAAGGTTCTTGCGTGCTCAAATATCTTTTTTAACCCTGGTATTTTGTATTTTCGCAATGTGTTGCGCCGTATCATTAGTAGGTAGGTAGGTATTTACTCATTTTCTACATATTTTATCTTTTCCTACAAAACATTCCATAATTACTCCATAAAGTTCCAAAAACAATAAAACATTGTTAGTACCGCGTCAGATTGGGCCTACTTTTATATTCCGGGTTCGCGGCGGTCGCGGCACAATTTTTGGGGGTCAATGTTCTAGTGTAAACGCTGAAACGTACTGAAATTGTAACTGAAAGTTCCATAGGTCGATGACCGTTAGTAACCGACTTCTAGATGGATAGTTTGTTTTTGATATTTATCATGGTTATTAATGATACCTACTAACGCTTATAGATCACCAGTGATAGTATCGCCTCAGACAGATAATAGTACCTTTCTTATAAGCTTATACATGCTATTACTAGGTGATTGCAAACCGCTATATTTTTACCACAAATAGGAAAGTAATTAGCATGATAGACTCAATGATTTTTTAATTGCCAAGGCATATTATACTTTAAATGAATTTTTAAATGACCGTACTATTGTTTAGCTTAGTTATTGACCTAATTAATTTGACTCACTTAAATATTTTTCTGACATATTACTCGCATTTATTTAATTTTTATTAACTATGTTAATTTTTTTTTTTTTAGTTGTATATTAATTTTTGACGATGTAATAAAGGCAGATAACTAAATTAATGCATGCTTTAATAATTAAAATGTTAATTAAATGTTTGTACGCCCAAGTGGCAGAATCTAGCGATCTAGACTAGTCCTATGAACTGACTGTTAAATGTACCTGATTCACAAACAATAAATGAATTACTGAAATGAAATTAAATGAAATTTATTTATACCTAACAACAGACTTAACATACAATCTTATCTTAAGTTTTATGTAACTAGTCTAAACATATTATACGAATGTTAAACAATATTGGTACCCAAAATAGGATTGCCTGTGCTAAGTCATACCTACCAATGCCCTCCGCCAAGCCATTGAAACTTTAGGCATATTATGCGCGACGGTGTTTGAGTAAGACATAGGTAGGTAATGTAACTAGTCTAAACATAATAAACGAATGTTAAACAATATTGGTACCCAAAATAGGATCGCCTGTGCTAATTCATACCTACCAATGCCCTCCGCCAAGCCATTGAAACTTTAGGCATATTATGCGCGACGGTGTTTGAGTAAGACATAGGTAGGTAATGTAACTAGTCTAAACATAATAAACGAATGTTAAACAATATTGGTACCCAAAATAGGATTGCCAGTGCTAATTCATACCTACCAATGCCCTCCGCCAAGCCATTGAAACTTTAGGCATATTATGCGCGACGGTGTTTGAGTAAGACATAGGTAGGTAATGTAACTAGTCTAAACATAATAAACGAATGTTAAACAATATTGGTACCCAAAATAGGATTGCCAGTGCTAATTCATACCTACCAATGCCCTCCGCCAAGCCATTGAAACTTTAGGCATATTATGCGCGACGGTGTTTGAGTAAGACATAGGTAGGTAATGTAACTAGTCTAAACATAATAAACGAATGTTAAACAATATTGGTACCCAAAATAGGATTGCCTGTGCTAAGTCATACCTACCAATACCTACCAATGCCCTCCGCCAAGCCATTGAAACTTCAGGCATATTATGCGCGACGGTGTTTGAGTAAGACATAGGTAGGTACTAATGGAAAGAAAGGGTGTGCCTACATATTTCGACTTAAATAAAGAAGTAAATACGTGAAGTGTAGTAGTGGTTGGCCTTATGCGTTTTTTTTATACAAAATCAATGTCAGCATCACATACTGGCTGACACGTAATTCTTTGCGTACTTGCACCACCATGAGTTGACAAGGAAGCTTCATCATTTCAGCCGTAGGATGTTCACTGCTAAACATTAACTCTACAGATTTCCAGCGCAACCGACCTTGTGCGGCACCCAAAAATCATTTTGGGGGATTTGCCCATACTCTCAACGCTGGGCATGCGCGTTGGCAATGATTTATTTTTGATGTCACAAAACTAGAGTTCTTTGCCTGGAATAGCAAATAGGCTTTTAATTTATATATTTTAATGAATGCGCGGGCGCAAGTTAGTAAGTAATAAAGAAAATAAACAATAAGAAAAGTTCGGGAAAACTCTGAGAAAAAAAAAATATTTTTTTTAAATAATAATTTTTTTTTGGTGATAGATTAAAGCCCTTCTGAAGTTTAAATTTTGAAAGAACTTGTATTACACAAACCTTGTAAACCAAGTACACTGGCCATGTTTGCGCTGTCACTAAGCAATGTTCCTTTCGTCATCTTATTCCATCACAGGGTTCAATGACTTATAGCATACTAAATGGTATTGATTCAGAACACATTGGCCAGTCCCGAATTAGACATGATGGTCTAAGCCCCGGTTCTCTCAGAAGAAGCAGCAGACTTCATTATGCCGGTCGTAAGATACAAAGCGCGGATTTTGGTGGAATGAGTCTTGTGGCAGAGACGCTAATAATAATTATTATTCTCTGCCCCAAGCACGAATAACTGATTTAATTTTGATTGGCTAATATTTGAGCCGTGGTGGCCCCGGCTGAAGATATAAATGAATAGGCCCCTCCAGGTAGGTAGTATTATTTAAATTTTAAAATCACTCCAAATTACTGTTTCTGGTAATCTATGGGGGAGGCTTATATTCAGCAGTGGACGTCCTACAGCTGAAATCATGTTGATGAATATTTGATTTTGCTATCGTAGCGTAAGCGTAACGCGAATTATTCGTCCTCAGGCCATTTGTTCACATAAGCTCAATGGTGGACGATCGCTTCGAACCCACGACCTTCGAATCGAAATTCAGGATTCATACCACTACGCCAATATGGCTGACATATTAATTTTACGTAGGTAACATTTTCCATCAAAATAAATAGGTATTTCTACATCACAATAAGTCTAAAGCGTGCGCGCTTTATAGCGGTCGTTATTTGATGTCAACGCTTTTCTGGAAGCTACCGCTTTTCCAAAATCTTGACAAGTGACCATCAAAGTAAATAACTGTACACAATATCCTCGACAAAATTTTAGAAATGTACCTGTCATTATCATTCCTACCGTTCGAAGTCCACTGCTGGCGGCGCAGTTAGAGCTATCTTTCTGAAAATAGACGCTGCTGCCGATCCCCTAGCTTTCTTCCCTATACCTATACCTACATCGAATCAGCAATAATCAACGTGATATGATCATAACCGATCATAACTGTGTAGCAGATAATTTTATAGAAAATATAAGCTTTTATTATTATTATATTAAAATAATATAAAAAAGGAAATACGTTCTGTCAAAAACAAAAACAAATCACACATTTTATCAGGAGTTCATCGATGACCATTTGTCTCGAAACAAGCTACCTTCTACTCATTTTCAACAAGAAGGTATTTACATATTATGAATGTAGTCCACAATGTTTGCCAATACCTACATAAATCTCTTTTTATTACTGTTATTGTACAGCTATTATGGGAAACTAGCTTGCACCGCGGCTCGACTCACGTGGTACCTTGATAAAAAGTATACTATATGCTATTCTAGGCAAAAAACTATATCCATTCCAAGTTTTATCGAAATCGGTTGAGCCATTAAGGCGTGTTTGAACTACAAACATTCACACAAACATTCACATTTATAATAATAATACTACCTAGCTTCCGCCCGCAGCTTCCCTCACGTGGTACCTACATAAAAACTATATGATATTCCAGACTATACATATACTATACATCTATCTCTACCAAAGGAGCCATTTCATTCTGGGCCTGGTCCATGTACACTACATAGAAAAAAAAGGAAAAAGGAGTCGTTTCATTCTGGGCCTGGTCCATGTACACTACATAGGAAAATTAGGAAAAAATAGGAGATTACAAGAAAAATACAGTTTCATTAATTTGAAGACAAATGCGATGGTACAAGACAAGTTCTTCTGGTAAGTTTTTGACTATGTGAACACTATTTGAAGGCCGCCATGTTGGTTTATAATTGACGTTTGACATGACATTGACATATTTTTCACGCCATGTTGTTTGATTTGATGTTTTTGTGTGTACGTCAGGGCATCGAGTATCTTCCTTCAGTGATGATAGATGTGATGACGCCGCTGGCGCCTGCGCGGCGCCGTCACGATCAAGCTAAATCTTCTGTAGTTCTTATATGACGTACGATCAGACGTAGATATTTCAGAAAATAACTTAAACTAACGCAACTAAGTATTTTACATTACACTTCGCTTTGTGGAGTGTAAGGACGCGTTAGATGAATGGATGTTAAACAACACAGTATTTAGACAAAACAACGAAGCTAAACAAAAACATGTCAACAGATAAATGTAGGTTGTCAAAATGAAATAGATAAATGTAAGTTGTCAAAATGACATTTCACACACGTCCATCCGCCATATTTTTGTAGCGCTGTGTGTTGCTCTCTTTGTCGAAGAAAATCATAATGTACCTTAGAACGAAGTCAATTTAAATAAAATAACCAATTAAATACGTTTACTTTATTGCTTAGCAATATTTTAGAGTAGTGTACACAGTGCAGGCCCAGGCTCCATAGACTGATGAAACGGCTCCTTAGGAGATTACAAGAAAAATGCAATTTCATTAATTTGAAGACAAATGCGATGGTACAAGAATATTTCTTCTGGTAAGTTTTTTACTATGTGAACACTATTTGAAGGCCGCCATGTTGGTTTATAATTGGCGTTTGACATGACATTGACATATTTTTCATGTCATGTTGTTTGATTTGATGTTTTTGTTTTGTCAGATAAATGTAGGTTGTCAAAATGACATTTCACACACGTCCATCCGCCATATTTTTGTAGCGCTGTGTGTTGCTCTCTTTGTTGAATAAAATCATAATGTACCTTAGAACGAAGTCAATTTAAATAAAATAACCAATTAAATACGTTTACTTTATTGCTTAGCCATATTTTAGAGTAGTGTACACAGTGCAGGCCCAGGCTCCATATATTGATGAAACGTCTCTTTTCATCCAAATCCGTAAAAGTTTATGATCAGTATGATCACCTACCAAACAGCCATACTCTCAGATTTCCAAGTGCTCAGAGGCGCTCAGACTCACGAAAATTATGGACTCGGCCATAATTTTCGTGAGTTTCTCACTTGTCACGGTGAGACGATAAAAGTGAATAGTTTGGACTCATTGCCCGTAGTCCGGTTCAGTTGTTCGGTCAACCGGACTACGGGAAAAATATATATTCCATGGTCAGACAACCAAAAATATTTTAGGGTCGCTTTTCGCAAAACCGTACAACAACGGAAAGCTATTCAATAAACGTCTAAACGTTATTTATTATCATGTTTTACAAAAATTTAATTTAAAGCTTTATTAGCAATTTTTTATACTACAACACTTCAAATAATGACCAACGGATATTATCTGCAAAAAAAATATTTAGCACAAAAAAAGTTTATCCTACTAATAATATAAATGCGAAAGTTTATTAGGATTTTTGGATGTTTGTTGTTCAATCACGCCGTAACGGCTCAACCGATTTCGTTGAAACTTGGAATAGATAAAGTTCTTTATCTAGAATAGCATATAAGGCTACTTTTTATGAAGGTACCACGCGAGTGAAGCTGCCGGCGGAAGCTAGTTACATAAAGGAGATAAGTTTCGATTTCAGATGAAAATAAGGTAAAGACACTCAGTTTTCGCCAAAATGTAATAACAAATTCTTTGGGCATCTTATGATTATGGCAGCCATTTTTAGACAAAAATAAATTAACTTTTTTATTTTGTTATTAAATATGCAACGTTTATTATATTCGACTTGCTCGCTTGCTTGTCGTGTCACTGATTCTTTCTTGATCATTCTTTATTAGACCAGTGACCAGGTTGAGGTACGGTGGCCCTGAAAAGGGCGTATGACGGCGAAATCCGCCTCTTTAAGGCTCCTCTCATGTGCTCCTACTATAGATTCTGAACAAACTCATTTCAGGGTTTGCGCTTTTCAAGATATATATGAGAAGTTAAGAATATAGTGCTATACTAAAGTGTGACGCAACCGCATCCATCTTCACTATGTTTTGGTGGGGCCGTCGACCGACGCGCGGCCGACGACCTTGCGATCACGACCTTGTCTCGCGGTCGATGACATCACGTATTTTGGGCGTTTTTCTTCAAGGAAAATTCCCTACCACATACTCTGAGCTCCCAACCCTCCGCTTTCACGTACAAAAGGGCATGATAGAAGGAAATTGGAAGAGCCTTCGGGGGTCCAAGGTAATTGGTGATTGTAGAGGGCAATGGTTTGTGTCGAACTCAAACCTACGCGTTCGTAGATTCGTACAGTAGATAGATATATGAGAGATCTACCGAAATCTCTTTAGCATGATGAAGGCGAATTAATTTTTGCCTGAACTAATATAGTTTGGGCAATAACTGGTTTATGAAAACGTTTAAAACATACGCGGTTGACGGTTACGGGAAGTCGGTTGATGGAGAAGGCTCAAGACCGTTCGTCGTGGAACTCTTTAGGGGAGGCCTATGTCCAGCAGTAGACTTCTACAGGCTGATGATGATGAAGAAACATACGCATTTTAACAGATTTTATTCGCAAAACGGATTCATTCAATTTCGTTAAATATATAACTAACCTCTGCTCAAAGTCAGGGTTGCCGAGTAATGACATAGCTTGGTTATGAGGGGTGAGCACTATCATTGAGCTATGACATATCACACACCCAAATTGACTTTAAATACTTTTGAGTATCAAACAATATCAGCCGTGGTGGCCCCGGTTAAAGAATAGGCCCCTCCATATCTACCTATCCGCGGATGTCGTAAGAGGCGACTAAGAGAAAAATAGGGGATGGGCAGCAGCGTCCCTCATTTTAACAATGACAGCTCTAACTGCGCTCGCCAACCCGCATGCCCAGCGTGGTGAGTATGGGCAAATCCCTCCACATGATAGGGAATTTGCTCTGTCTGTGAGGGGAGGCTATGTTCAGCAGTGGACGTCGTACGGCTGAAATGATGATGATGATGATGAGTATCAAACTCGAACCCTGTCATTACGAAACTGGGTTTACACGAGGTCTAACTAAACTCTGGTTTTGTGACGTTTCATTTCATACATTAAACATTATGACATTAAGTAACTGTATGAAATAACACGTCACAAAACAAGGGGTTTAGTTAGACCTGGTCCAAACCCAGTTTCGCAATGACAGGGAAAATGGCTCAGCAGAGGAAGGTTTCCTTTGAAATACATTTGATTTTAAATGACATATCGCGCGGCGCTTTTAAGTTCTCCTCATATTTTTTATCACAAAATGTAATCTATATCCTTCATTTAATTTTGTAATCATAGCTTATAACTTCACTAAAAACGGGATCATTCCATGATTTGTGAGTTTATTTGTTTATTGTTTATTGTGAAAATTATGATCATAACCATGACAGTTTCAAAAATGTATTCATAACATCGTTTTTTGAAATGCATTTGCTCTAGCTAGAGTTAATTGTTAACCTTTGATGTACAAAGGAAATCCGAAGTTTGTTTCGTAAAAATAAATTGCAACTGCGACGTTACCACAGGCAATGGTACCTTGCAGGCAGTGAAGCAATAATAAATGCAAACAATAATTATCTAAAACTGTGACATCTCAGCCAATTTTAATTATTTTCGCCGCTGTGCATCTCTGCAATCCGGCAGTTTCGGCAACGCGTTGCGTTAAGTTCTACCAACGTTTACGAAATTAATGCTTAACAGTTTCTTAAAGTATCCTTGACTCGGCTTGACAACGCTTGGGCAACTTGCTTTGGTGTCTACACAGTAGTGAATTAGAGTTAGCACCAGTTGTTGCAGTTATCACATAGGTTGGGAGTTGTCGTCGCGTTGTGCAGCCTAATATTGCCACCAATCACGAGAAATGGAGGATCAATATTTTACTCGTACTACAGAGAAAAAAAAAAACACCAAAAAGATATCACTGCATCAGTCTCAAACGCGACTCTGAATCCTATTTTTGTACAGCTAACCTAGACCAAAAATTAAATTGACATAATTTAGGGGTTAAATTATGTCAATTTAATTTTTGGTCTATCCTACTATCCTATCCTGTCCTACTATCCTATCCTTTACTCTCTACTAAGTGTAACATAGTGTTACGGGTAATTTCTACATTAATAGATACGACTTAGTGAACCGGAAGCGGATCGCTGTAACCTATATATAACGCTATACAGGCTCTTAAGAGACCTAGTGCGAGGGACAGAGCTCAGCCAAGGTACATAATAATGTCTTGAATCTTTTGTATCTTTTAGTATTTCTAAGAGATTCAAGACATTATAACAGACAGAGACATAACAGAGATATAACAGACTATTGTCCAAACAGCCTGTATAAGTTTAAATAAACATTTTTATCCTTATCTTTTTTCTACTTATTAGTAGGTGATAGTAAATTTAGGATATTTAGGAAAGGGATATTTCCTATTTGGAATACATAGAGTTCTATAACTAGAATAGCATATAGGCTCCTTTTATCAAGGTACTACGCAAGCAAACCCTCGGGCGCAAGCTAGTTACTTATAAAAATCTGTGAAAGGTAAACATTGCCTAACGTATTGTCATCTCTTACTATTTCCAAAGCTATTACATAAACAAAACAGTGATAGGAATAATTTTAAACAATGTTTTAATTTAACTAACGTTTATAAAGAGTTAACACTTTCAATACGACATAGGTAGTAGTGACATGACCTACACGAGTTCAGTTAACCTTCGAGGCTTCGAAGAACCAAGGAGAACATCGGTCACCAAACCTAGACGCGCGAAAAAATGGGACTCTTGTGCAATATACGTACATTCTGCCGAAAATTCGACGGTCAACGAACCTTTGTACTATCTACGCACACAAAGATCCCCGTGGCTCGTACAGACGATTTTCCTACACACGTATTTTCACTCACACGAGCGGAAATGCGACGTGATTGGCCGTTTTTTTTGTGAGCAGAATTAAATTCTAATGTACTCTAATGAGGGCAAATAGAACGGCATTAATACACAACTCATAAAATTGGTGTGATAATTAAATGATTATGTTTACTTATAAAACTTACGTCAGTGATGTAATATAATAAATTTGGGACATGATGCTTTAATATACAAACTCATTTTTTGGAAAATATGACCCATTTTTGTGTCGCGAAGGCTCATAATGCTTCAGCACTATGATTATACCAAAAGAGTTTTTATTTTATACAACTACTAAGATAGCAAACAAGCGTACGGCCCAGCTGTTGGTAATTGGTTACCGTAGCCTATACGCTTGGAATATCAGAGGCATTAAGCACGCGTTGCCGACCCCGAACACCCACACCCCCTATAAAGAGCTCTGGCAACCTCACTCACAGCAGGAACTATTTGAAACAAATAATGTTATTTTGCCGCGATATTCTGTAAGGTACGAGTATCTTGCCAGGCGGAGGCTGCTCCAATTTAGAACGAGAAAATCTTGCTGTGCCCTACCTCCTATCAAAAGTGTGTTTGTTTTTTAATAAGGTAAAATCCCATGTCCATAACCCCGTGACCGCTAGGCCACAGGTGCCAATGTGATTAATAAAATACCTCATTATCATAACAAAAAACTTACAATCGCGGAAGTAACTAAATCAATCGATTGTTACTGATCAAAGTGATCACTGATCATACATACAATAGCTCGTTACGCAAAAGTGTGTTTTATTTTCAGTCAGGTTCATTGCTCCCATATGATCACGGTTCATTGACCCCGTATGACATAGATTGTGCTAATGTTTTGGCAGATTGGTTCGTATACTCTGTGTAGTCGCTAAACTTTTCACGCGGCCACATTTTGATCAATAATATCTTTTTATTCATTCATCATCAACCTGTTGAAGTCCACTGCTAGACATAGGCCTCCCCCAAAGAGTTCCTTGACGAACGTTCTTGAGCCTTTTCCATCCACCGACTTCCCGCAACCTTCACAATGACGTCGGTCCATCGGCCTTCCAAGTTCCAACACTGCGTCGCCCTGTTCTTATAATTTTTCTTTTCATTAATAATTTTCATCCCCTACTTTGCCTCTTTAAGGTATGATTTTGCGAAAATGCTGAGACAAGTATTTCATTATATCTTACCAAAAGCCTAAATATAAATTTTTAGATCCCTGACTTGAGGAATTATGGATTACCGATACAAACTTTCACCCCTAGATTCCTTTTTAGATTCCTTCCCTTCCTTACCTTCCCTTCTAGATTAATTTTTGAGACAAAAAATAGCCTATGTCCTTTTTTAGGATAGATAGATAAAAAAAAATATTTGGTACCACAGACACACACAATTAACATGGTTAAACAATTACAAACAATATTACTAACATAAATAAACAAAAAAGTAAATAACAGTTGGTAGGTAGTTTGTGTGTGCTGCAGTACGACAAATATAGCCTATTTGGCTCAGTGAATATTTTTGCACAAAAGCAAAAACACTGATTTTCAACCAAAACCTGAAGGAGAGCGAGCAGAACGAGTACAAACGAACAATGTGTAGGTACCTAGCTGTGAATTATTGTAGTTGTGTATCATTAATAAATGTTTGTGTAGCAAAGAAATGATTACAAAAATAATAGGATATAATATATACTGGTGTATGGAGAAGGCGCAAGACCGTTCATCGTGGTACTCTTTGGGCGAGGCCTATGTTCAGGCTGATGATGATGCATGCATAACGAATAGCTACTAACACCCGATACATACAACAGTTACACACATATAGTACTGATTTCGCAATAGCATTCCTTGTGTCGTGGTAATCAGAAACTATGAGTACCAGGTACCACAACACCCAGACCTAGGCTCCATACCGTTCGTCATGGAACTGTTCGGGGGTGGCCTTTAATCAACAATGGACTTCTACTGGCTGATGATGATGATGATGATGATACATTTGGCTAAGGATGATTTACATATGAAAAAACACATACACGGCTAAAACACTAGAAATAAGGAAAAACTAGATGTGCCACGAACAAGGCTTCTTAGACTTGCAAACTAGGTGTAACACTATGGTGAAAAACCGAAATAAAATAAAATTGAAATTTGCCTTAAGCTCGCTATGTACGATCAATTGCCATTAGAAGTTACACAGTTACCCATCAAAAAAAATAATTATTTGGTCAGATTTCATGAGAGTCATCCATTTTACCATATTACCGAATATATGAATTGTTTATTCTCTGTTATGCATACGATTAATAGTGTAGGACAGTATCTATCAATCCATTAATGATCTGTAATAATAATATGAAATGAAATGAAGAATAATTGATAATCTGCATATAAGAAAGTAACTGTAATTGGACATACCTATTTTATGCAATGTAACGCGGGTGAAATAAATAAATATGAATATGATGATGAATGGATATTTAAAGGTGATGAGCAGTTAGTTGCTTTCGTCAATAAAAAGTTCCACAGAAATGCAAATAGGTACAGTTAGACATGACTTCATACTGTGTTCGTCAGTCTGCGTAGGTAGTTACCTTAATGTTACATTGCATCAGCGCTACTGTAACATGTCACAACATGTCTTTGCTATAAAGCTGCCTTCAGACTACGTTATACAAGGTGATTCATTATATGTATGCTAAACCGTAAGTGGCATATTTTACATCCAATTGCCAATAAAGTTTGTTCTACGAAAATTCGACATTTTTCATTGAAAAAAATCTGTGTAAAAACTGTTTTGGGGTCAAATCAATTAAAACCAACGAATCATCTTTTTTAAGTTGTTTTTTTTTTCTTTTCTGTAAGACGGAGGTACCTCCCCAGGCGGGCTGCTCCAATTTAGAGCGAGAAAATCTCGCGGTGCCCCCGGTAAGTGTATAGATAGATACTCAAGTTTAGATCTTCCGTATATCGTTACCAGGGCGTCATAATCGCACCAGTGACAAAGCCCTTTACTGATTAAAAAAAAAAGTCTAGTAAGTCAATATCCGATTAGAGTTGAGTGTCCTACGGGTATGGATAATTTGGTCGTCTACGTCAGCCATCACTTCAGTCTCAGACCCCTTTATTCGGGCCATTGCCCCAGCAATGTACCAGCGACCTTGCAGTGGTGGGGTAATCACCTCGCAAATTCAAGGGCCTCCCAATCTGATGGGTATCTGGTGATGTTTTTGCGTGTGTTTTGTTAATATACTTACACCTCGGACGCATACATACATACTTATAATCACGCCTATTGCCCAGAGGGGTAGGCAGAGACCACGACATACCTCTTTTGCTTCATTCACTCTCATCACATTCCTCATAATGCTCGTCGGTTTAGGGTACTCTTGACCTGGCATTTTTGCAAAACGTCACTGATTTGGTCACTAAATGTACGCCTAGGGGTAAGCTTCCCGCTGCAGGACAAATAAATAAAAAACACTATGTTAATTACTAAAATGTTTGTCCTGTGTGGGAATCGACCGCGACCTCTAGCGAGTTACTACCAACTGAGCTTTGAGGCCAGTCAACAAATGTTTGCAAGATCTGAAAATACTTATTTGTTCCGGGTATGGGTGTTGCGATACCATGTTACTCGTAGTTTCTGTATCAACACCACAATATATGAAACAAATAATGTTTTTTGGCTGAGATCTTCTGTAAGGTGGAGGTACCTCGCCAGGAGGGCTGCTCCAAATTAGAGAGAAACTTGCATTGCCGTACCTCCTAAAAAAATGAATGTCCTCCGAACTTCACAAGGGTCAGAAACCCGCGCGTGGTGTCTCTGGTATTGCAAGCGTCCATAGGCATAGCATCATCATTGAGTAATTGCAGTGTTCGAAATTATTCCTAAATTTTAATTATAAATCTCATGAATACTACTAACATAGACTAAGAAAACTTTGTGATTTACATATTATGGACCTTAATTGTTTTTTTTGTTGTCTGAAATAAATGAATTTTATTTATTTATTATAGGCTACGGTACTTATCCACGATTATATGTATTGTTTGGCAACATAATTGGATTTAAAAAAAAACACTTGTTTGATTTATTTGACTCTGCGGAACCCTTCCTCATAACACTGCGGTTTTCCTTTCGTAAAAATTTAATGAATTTCTATGAAATGTATTCATTGTCTAACCATAGAGGAAAATACTTCATTCATATCTCGCCCAGTAACAAATGACCTATTTTAATGTATGTGTATATGTACCTACAGCCAGTGTTTATATTAGTGTTCATTACCTAAGTTTTAAATCCATTGAATTTACCTCTTGGTAAGGTGCATTTTGAAGAATCCATAACACAATCAGAATTAGAATCCTGAATTTCGGAACGTGACAAACAAGTGAAGCCACGGGTATAAAATATTACGAATGGTTCAATCTCAAACGAAAGGTTTGTTTAGGAGGAGGTAGGGCACAGCGAGATTTTCTCGTTCTGAATTTGAGCAGCCTGCCTGGTGAGGTACCTCCGCCTTACAGAAGGTCGCAGCCAAATAACATTATTTGTTTCAAATAGTGTTGTGTTCCTGCGGTGAGTAAGGTTGCCAGAGCTCTTTAGGGGGGAAGGGGGTTCGGGGTGGGCAACGCGTGCGTGATGCCTCTGGTATTGCAAGCGCTCATAGGCTACGGTAACCGCTTACCATCAGGTGGGCCGTAAACTTGTTTGCCACCTCTGTTGTATAAAAAAAAAAAATTAAAAAAAAAACTAAAAACGTAAACTCAGACGGGGTTTGAATCCGCAACCTTCCCCTAGATACCTACGGGGATTCTCCAACCAACTAACCTACGGAGCCAATTCCCGCCCGTACGAAAACCTTTCCGTAATCGCCACCCATAGAAGTAACAATTAGTTTCCACCTGCTCAATGACTAAAGCGGGATTCGAACCCACGACCTTTGTAACTGAAGGCGGGGCCACTAGTTAATTGAAATAAACATTTACTATCTTATACAACAGTGCTCTCAGAACCCGTGATTTTTTTTAAACGACGGTCATACGCCCCTTTCAGGGCCACTATACCTCAACCTGGTCACTGACAGGATGACCAAGAAACAATCAGTGACACGACAAGCAAGCAAATGGTTTAAGCAAACAATGCTTAATCCAAGTCTTGGTCTAAACTTGAGTTTAACGAACGAGTGACGTCTGGGTGGGCGTTTTTGCATACGTGCATTCTAAACGATTTTGACATTGACAAAACAATGTTTTAGACTAGAGGTGATAGGTGCACGGCCTCAAGTTGTTGAACCCTGCGCAAATAGCACTCCGTTTCGTCACATAGTTATCGCTATCGACGCGTCATACACGTGGTGCGAATAGATACACCACCGAACTAGTGCTACCAAAATACTAGAAAGACCGGAATTTACCAGATTTTGAATGAATGACAATAAAAAAATACCATTCAAACAGAAACTCAAACTTAACAGCGAAAATGTTCCAGGTGTTGCAGATGTCAATAGGTGACGGTAACCGCTTACCATCAGGTGGGCAGTAAGACTATTTGCCTCCGTATAACATAAAAAAAAATATTGTACAATGGGCGTCTTATCGCTAAAAAGTTATCTATTCCAGACAACCTTGGGATGGAGTGAAGGTAAGATTCGAGGAAGATCAGATATGTGTATTAAGTTGAAGATATTTCAGAATTTTCAAAACGATGACACAGATACAGGTGAAGATGAAATAGAATAGAAAACTCTTTTGTCATATAAATAGTCGGATATTTTGTACTAAGTTTTTTTCTTCCAATGTGTTTGGTGAACCATGTTGTCTGCTTTTGTACGTCGCGTTGGTACACTTGCTGCGTTTATACGTAACTATCTTTAAGAATTGAAATCATTTCTCGTGATAATGGTAAAATTATTGTGTCTCGCGAAATTTGTTCGACTCGTGACTAGATTATCCTTACACGAAAACATCGATATCTTGTAAGAAAAATCTTTGGCCGGATAAATTAAAAAGCCGGCAATACCATACGTTTCTAGTCGCGACGTCGAACGAAAGTATGCGAGCAGCGTGCGAAGGTCACGCGGGCAATAACACATTGCGTAATACTGAATCAGATCCATCACTGGTTTGTTTTTGGACCCTGTATTAGGTTAGTGACCAGGATATCAGTTTGGATAGGTCGTTTTGGAATCGCAAGTAAGTCGTATTTGAGACAGCACTTTTGCGACTGATTTCCTTTTCTTTTTTCCAGGTTTTAGTACTGTAATGGATGAAGGACAAAATACAAACACAGATTTTATTTGAATAATTTAATTGTTATAGTGATCAAATTTTCAACTCAGACGGGATTTGAACCCTCAACCTTCCGAACCGAGTTTTATTTTTATACAACAGAGGTGGCAAACAAGCATACGGCCCACCTGTTTGTAAGCGGTTACCATAGCCTATGAGCTTTTGCAATACCAGAGGCATCACGCACGCGTTGCCGACCCCGAACACCCTCCCCCCTAAAGAGCTCTGGCAACCTTACTCATCGCAGGAACACAACACTATTTGAAACAAATAATGTTATTTTGCTGCGATCTTCTGTAAGGCGGAGGTACCTCCCCAGGCGGGCTGCTCCAGTTCAGAACGAGAAAATCTCGCTGTGCTCTCCTCCTCGAGATGCTCTACCAACTAAACTACCGCGCCACTTCCCATCTGTGAGAACATCTTTGGGACTGCGATGGCTTGAAGCGCCGTAAGCGCCATCTACAGAAGAAACAAATGGTTTTCCACCAGTACAAAATTGCTTATTTTTTCTTTATTTACTTTTTCAGATTACCTTTTACCAGGTGAATTCACGCCTATTATGAGTTGCCAGTTCTAACTTCTAAGTGGGTGATTCTTCGGAAACTCAGTTTTTGTCTGACTTTCGTGGCATATTTTTTTTTGTTGAAATTACACATAATGACGAAATATTCTATATGTTGATTTGATTACTAATTTATTGATAGTGGAGGGAACTTTATTGGCCTAACGGTTACGAAGTTATTCAATTTTAAAATTATGGTGTCCATGGAGATCAGCATTCATACCACCGAAATCAAATATACAAAATTATTGAACTTTAATGTGTTGAAATGTACGTTTTGTTTGAACTAGCCTATTACAATCATTCTAAGAAGGAATTTCGGGTAGGTTTATAATAAAAAAGGTAGTAAGCACATAAAAATATATTAATTTTCTTAAAACTAAGGTACAAAATTAAATATTGTTATTAAATATATAAAATAAGAGAGAATTACAAAAAATCTAACATCAATTATCACGTTTTTTCAATCACATGATCACATGAGATCAAACAATCTTTTAAATAATCTATGTATGTTAATAACACTGGCCGTGGTGGCCCCGGCTGAAGAATAGACCCCTCCATATCTACCTATCCGCGGATGTCGTAAGAGGCGACTAAGGGAAAAAAAGCTAGGGGATGGGCAGCAGCGTCCCTCATTTTAACAACGACAGCTCTAACTGCGCTCGCCAACCCGCATGCCCAGCGTGGTGAGTATGGGCATATCCCCCTACATGATAAGGAATTTGCTCTGTCTGTGGGGGAGGCTTTGTTCAGCAGTGGACGTCGAACGGCTGAAATGACGATGATATGTTAATAAGCCCGCAAATTTGATTTTCGTGGGTTTCACTGACCTTTCGTGTACTTTTTGTCGACGAAAAACATGGAAATCAAAACCACGAAAATCAGAAAAAAGTTGAAAATCCTAAATAATTTCTTAATTTGCTGGTTAATGTTACATTGATGTCTGCAGTAGAAATTAGGAACACAAAAAGCATATATTATTAAAACAATTAAACTAATAGGATTAGTATGAACGAATTTATAGTCTACATGGTAATCAGAACTTGCGGTATACCAAGCCACGGAAAGTGATTACTTACCGTAATTTCGAAGCGACGCGGAGACATGGACACGTGCTGTTCTCACCACTGATGGATCGCGACTGACAGTTTGTCTCTGTCTAACAACTATTCACGTAGTTACTAAAGTACAGTTTTTATGAATGAATTAGTGCGCGCCATGGCAATCAGAGCTAAACGTCGGACGCGAAGTTATCTAGTTGTATCTTATTAACTAAAGCTAATTTTTGCGTAGTAATAGTGTCTGTTAAGCCACTAACTATCTGGTTTATTGTGAACCTGTGTGAAATAGTGCTATTATTTATAGGAAATGAGATAAAAAATTATTAACACTAGAACATGAGGTCCGGACGCACCACAAAAATCAGTATTTCCACGGTTTTTATTTATTTTTACTTATTTAGAACAGGATAATTAAAAAACTAAAATAGGCCCCCCCTATTACTTTTGGCTAATCTACTATCTGAAAAAGAATCATAGGGCTACGGATACTTTTTATGTGTTTTTTCGAGTCGGACACGTATTTTTGAGCCCTCTGAGAATTACCCAAGTAGAATACTGGTTTTTAGGCGCCTTTTTCGTGAAACCATACAAAAGTGGTAAGCTCGAACGACAACTCAGAATAGTAACTCAGTATGATAAGAACTAAGTACTAAACTAAACTAAAAAAAAGGATCATCGAAAAAAATGAGCCCCGAGCCGTGTTTGTTGCCTGATTCTTCTAGGCTTGGTTGCGAGGAACAGGCATAGCTTCACCTAGTTTTTAAGTCGTTTCAAAGTTAACTCTGGCTTCCGCGCCGGTGGTCGCAGGTTCGATCCCGCACTGGACAAACATTTGTGTGATAAACACAGATGTTTGTTCTGTGTTTGGGTATTAAATATTTATCTATTATATTATATTATATCAGTCTTTGGTACCCATAGTACAGGCTACGTCACAGTTGACCGTGTGAATATGTTCGGATTATTTATTATTATGTATAATTAAATCTGTTCGAATGTTGTCTATTAGTGAATTTAAGCTCAAATTAAATGACATTTTAGTTATAAAAGCATATTATAGTATAAACGATTTTTTGTATGACAAACTTAATTTAATTTAATATTATATAAGATTGACATTAATGATAAATTTATATTTTTATGAATTTGTAATTTATTATGTTAATTGTAATCTAATATTGGTTTAAATCTTTGTATTTATAATGTTTGTATGACCGATGTCAGAATCTAGTGATCTGTACTCTAAACCTCACCATCCATCAATGTACCTAGGTTCACAAACAATAAATGAATTATGAATTTATTATCCTAGTGATTTTATTGAAATAAAAGCCTTTTGACTTTGATTTCATGACGTACATTAGTCCTATGACTTCATCATGAAACTGCATTTATTATGATTTGAACAATTTGTAACGTAAATGTAACGAATGGGTTTTCCGGAGGATAGAGGATGGAGCATTGAAGGACCTTTGTCTTTCTATTTATGGAAATGTAGGTAATCTGGGTATACAAGATGACACATAATATGTATAGGTATATCCTGGGCTTATTTTGCACCTAAGGTTCTCGAGTGGCGACCACGAACCGGACGACGCAGTGTTGGAAGGCCCCCCACCCGATGGACCGACGACATTGTTAAGGTTGCGGGAAGTCGGTGGATGGAAAAGGCTCAAGACCGTTCGTCATGGAACTCTTTGGGGGAGGCCTATGTTCAGCAATGGACTTCATCAGGCTGATGATGATGATGATGATGATTTTGCACCCAATTAGCAATAAAAATAGTTCTACAACGTTAGGAAATCCGATTTTACATTGATAAAACAATAATTCGAGAAGATAGAATGGCACCCCCACTGTAGATTAATGATAACTTAGGGTGGATTCGACCAAACGCTATGTTATGCCAGAGTTACAATCCCGGGGATAACTCCCTGGAAAACAGGCTTACTCTAGAGTAATTAGTCATTTTATTCTATGGATAAGACTTATACTAGTTTGGTCGAATCCACCTTTAGATGTATAGGTTGCTGGGAACCGTTGGTTGGTTTCAGGCCGCAAGATCGGTAACAGAGGAAATCTATGAGAAAGATCTTTGTAGTACAAAGATCTCCCTGTATATCTGCTGTACACAGTTTGTACAGCAGTGGACGGCTGATATTCTGATGCTACAAGCCGTGTTGGCCTAGTCAAAGTAAGACTTCAATCTCCGTCCATAGGGATGGAAATCCAATACTTGTAAATTGGATTGGGTAGATAAAAGACAGTCCTCATCATCATCATCATCAAAAACCTGTAGAAGTCCACTGCTGGACATAGGCCTCCCCCAAAGAGTTCCACGACGAACGGTCTTGAGCCCTTTCCATCCACCGACTTCCCGCAACCTTTACAATGTCATCGGTTAATCGATTGGGGGGGGGGGGCCTTCCGGGGATTCTTAGCACCCCCTGCTCCGCCGCTACCGTGGCTAGTACCAGTGCGAGGAATAGCAGGAATAGCGGAGCTGCCGGGGACTGGGGGCCGTCTTTTCTTTGTGCCTATCATAGGGGGGGTTGGGCCATAACCCACCACGCTGGTCCAGTGCGGGTTGGTGGGTGACAGTCCTCAGAATGCTATTATTGTAGCGACTTATTTGCTTCCAAAAAGCTATGCGCGACCTTATTAAGTCAAAGTCAAAAGGCATTTATTTCAATAAAATCACTAGGATCACTTTGAAACGTCTTAGAAACTAGGTGAAGTTATGCCTGTTCCTCGCGACCAAGCCTAGAAGAATCAGGCAACAAACACGGCTTGGTGCTTATCATTGTTTGCCTATCATTTATTATTGCAAAGAAGTCAGGTACTCCCATATCAGAGACCATGTTCGACGCACTGCAGTATCTCGGCAGCCTCATACTAACCCGGTAACCATTATTGTACTGGACTCTATACTTGTATGTTCACCGATTAGCGAGTTTCCTTATTTTTTTGCGGTTGAATGACCTGCATATTATGCTTCGTATAGCATGCACCCTTTGGTGATTCAGGATTACGGACAACAGTCACCTAGTTTCGACACCACACGAAGATTCCTTGTATTATGAATAGGTACTCTGATACTAGGTACCAGGTACTTGGTCAGACTACGGTCTATAACAATTCATCTTTATCATCATCAGCCCGTAGAATACTGAGAGCACTGGTGGAGGGGTGGTAGTGGCCCCGCCTTCCGATCCACAGGTCGTGAGTTCGAAACCTGTCGTGCACCAATGGATTTTCCATTCGGAAAATTTATGTGCGCTATGCTAGTGCTCTCAAACGGTGAAGGAAAACATCGTGAGGAAACCGGCATGTCCTAGAACCTAAAAAATTCGAAGACATGTGACATGTGCATGAAAGGAGCCTCTAAGAGGCGCACTTTAATCATTTCACTACACTGATTCTTTCATCGACGGTCATAGGCCCTTTTCAGGGCCACCATACCTCAACCTGGTCACTGATCAAAGACAGGATGACCAAGAAAAAACCAGTGACACGACAAGAAGAAGAAGCCGGTAGAAGTCCACTGCCAGATATACCTAGGCCTCCACCGAAGAGTTCAATGACGAATCTTGAGCCGAATTCCCAAAGTTTCTTACGGTCGTCGGCCTTCCAACCCTGCGTCGCTTATTTCTTCAAGAACCTTTATTACCCAACGGTTGTCCTTGGTCTACCCACTGCCACTTCATCTTGCTAAATCTGAAAGCTATGTCGGTGACGAGTCATTCGTCAACTCACACCATGAATCTTGTCCCAACTGGTGTGAGTTGACGAATCGTAAAAAAAATATTATTTTCGTTCTGCAACTCACACCACCCTTTGTTTCCATTGAATTTATGCGACGAGTACAGTCACCGAAAAAAGCGGATTCTAAGATCAAATATTTTTTATTGCTCTGTTACCACCATTGTTTGTAAATTTCTTTGTTTCATTTGAGATCCATAAGTTGAAAATAAAAAACAGACTACTACCGCATGTCAGACGCAAGATTTATTTATAACCCTTTAACTTAACTGGTAAGTATAATCTATTGGTTTTAATTTTACAATAGATGTGGCGGTAAAAAGGTAGTTAACAACACACTTTAAAACAATGTAAGGTACCTTCAAAGGATTACCCGACGCCTTCTCTTTTCATCTAATCTATTTTGCACATATTTTTACGACCCTTAAAACAATGGAAATGGGTAGGTAGGTTAAGCAAAGCCAGTAGTATCCAGAATGATATTTTAAAAACGATTACTTTGCTGTTTACTTGTATCCAGTAAGGAGCTCCGCGATTTGCATACTTTGAAAGATTATTTTCTTATAGACTCTTGTGTGTGCCGTGTGTGTGTGTGTAGAAGTGTAGGGTGATATTACTACCCACATTCATATTGGATTCAATCAACTGTTTTGGTAAGTGCAATGTTTCGCTTTAGACCTTTGTACATTACGTTTAGTTATCATGTATGTATGTAATTAAGCAGGAACCAAGACCAATAACTATCAAGCTTTAAGATACCCTAAAAACAAGTTCATAGATATTAAAAATTTGTTTATCCTAATAATAACCCAACTAGGTCTTATATTAAATAGACATTGATTCCAAAGTTTAAATACCATTGTTGATTATTTTATATTGTTGTATAGTCATTTTGTTTTTTTTAAGCTGATACGTGTAGTTTTAATTAAAGTGACAAAGCAAAATAAAAGTTTCTAATAAGTATGCCTTATGTATATTATTTTACTAACACTTTTTTGGTTGACTGTACTAAAATTCACCCAAAGTAAAAATGGTGTGAGTTGCAGAACGAGGAGTATAGCTTTTTTACGATTCGTCAACTCACACCAGTTGGGACAAGATTCATGGTGTGAGTTGACGAACGACTCTCGGTGACCTAGGTCATTCTAAGAAATTCCTTTGCCAGTTTATTTTCGTATTTTAAAACGTAATTATCTACTTATAAGTTTTCTAGTTACAGACGCAATATAGTGATAACGCAATGCGTTTAACTATTCATTCGCTTTGTCATGTTATTTCACAACAATTTATCAAAAGCTGATACTAGTCATCCAACCATTGTCTGTCACAACAACAATGACAGTTAACAGTTACCTAAGTTTGTATGAGCTGGCCGACCGGGAACGGAGGTCGTAGGTCATCCGAAGACCTCATCCATAGATTACCACTAAGCAATTAAGTCGGTCAAGTGCGAGAGCTCGCGCCCTGAGGCTTCCGTACCACATTTTAACTAACTTGCTCAAGTTTGCCCCAATGTCACGAGCCATCCGGTTACTAAATGTTCTTTCTGAGAACAATTTTGATGTTTTTTTCCACAACCTGCCGAATCTCATGCAGATAGCACAGGCGGTTTTGGAAAATATGGAGTAGGTAAAAATAAATTATGTTTAAATTTATATGTTTAGATTTTAAGGGCATTTATTTTCCTTGCCTTGGGCATTTATTTACATCGCTTTGGCTTGGCTGTGATGGTGTTATAATTATAAATAAATAAATTTTCCTACAAACTTCGCAATTAAAAGGGATAAAAACGTCGAAATTCCTCAATTGTAGACAATTTACTTGATGTGACAAAAGCTCTTAGTATTACAAATTTCAGAACTGTAAGGTAAATGAAAGTACCTACCCTAGAGGTTTTTCATTTTTGACATTTCCATACGAAATTAGACATTCGTTGCCATATCTTTTTTTTCGATGATCCTTTTTCACAAAATTTAATTTAAAGCTTCAGTGTGGTGCCGATCGAACTAGGTGAGGCTCAAAAGAAAAGTTAATTATAATCCTTAATAAAAAAGAGCTTATAAAAATGTGAAAAAAAAGAAGACAAATGTGAGCTTCAACAAATGATCTAAGGGCAGCACACGCTACACTTGATGAAATAAGTACCTAATGCTTATATAATATATAAGCTCGCAGACCTTAATAGTTGTGTCATGTCGGTATTCACTCCTTTCTTAGGTACTCATGCAATCATGGTAGACATCCTTGAATAATATCTAATGTAAAGTCATAATAAACAGCGTGCGATGTGTCATTCAAAATTTATTTCAAAATGTTTCTTACATCTACTGAATAAAGTCAATTTTGAGTTTGACTTTTAGGGGCTTGCTATATCGTTGATCTATACCGCATGCCCTCAAAATTAAATGTCAAACTTAAAATTTACTTTAATTTGTAGTCGTAAGGATCATTTTGGAATATATGTAACACGTTTTAGATGACATATCGCGCACCGTTTAACACGGCTTTACAGCTAGCTTTGTTCAACTAGCTTCCACCCGCGGCTTTTCTCGCGTGTTACCGCGACAAAAAGTAGCAAATATGTTATTCTAGTCTATTTAATACATACTCGTTACATGTATTTCATGCTGCGTAAAAGAGTAACAAATATTTTCGCATCGCCTCCTCTTTACAAACTTTCGCAATTATAATTTAAGTGGGAATAAGGAGGTTGTACATTTCCCAAAAGGCTTCTTTCGTCATGTCGACGGCAATCCCCGTGGGGTGGCGATGACTCATTTTATCGGGCAATCTATGCAAACCAGGAAAATACTGCATGACGTCATAACATGAAATTTGAAAATGATGACAGGCCTCATAGCTCAGTTGGTAGTAACTCTGCCTTCGGCGCTGGAGGTCGTGGGTTCGATTCCCGCACTGAACAATCATTTGTGTGATGAATACAGATGTTTGTTCTGTGTCTGGGTGTTAAATATATATATATTATGTATATCAGTCTCTGGTACCCATAGTACAGGCTATGCCTAGTTTGGGATCAGTTGACCGTGTGATAGGTCCGGAATATTTATTTATTTATTATTATTTTGTTTGTTTATTTGATGAATGTTCCTGATTTAAAAAAAATGTGTTCCGTAACTAGCATTACTACCCTCTACTGGTTATAAGTCAATTTTGAGTTTGACTTTTAAGGAGCTTACGATATCGTACGCCCTCAAATGTCGAACTTGAGTTCGACATCTAAATGTAGGTAGATATAGCTTGCAGAACCGACAATCGTTTGGGAGTACAGGTTCTCGAATGGTGACCACGAACCGGGCGACGCAGTGTTGGAAGGTCCCCCGATGAAACGAAAACATTGTGAAAGTTGCAAAATCGGTGGATGGAAATGACTCATGACCGTTCGTCATGGAACTCTTTGAGGGAGGCCTATGTATTCTTAAGTTACCTGAAATAAAATTTATATTATTATTCACATATATTTAATTAAAATCTCATTTATAAAATACATTTTTTACTACAAAAGTACATCTTTTATTATTATTATTATGTCCAGCAGTGGACTTCCGCAGGCTGATGATGATTATTATGAAATTTTAAGTCGCATTTATTGTGAAATCCAATCTTCTTCAAAGCCCACGTCATTCATGACGTCAAAGGGAACTACTGCGTGACGTAACTAATTTATTAATAAGTTATTTAATTATCATCATTTACCTGCACTAACGCGTATCTAGGAGTATGTAACGCTGACGCCAGTAGATAGTTTCATAAGAAAAACCAATGAGTAATCTGACTTAAATTAGAATAATAAATAAATATTCCGGACATATCACACACGGTCAACTGATCCCAAACTAGGCATAGCCTGTACTATGGGTACCAGAGACTGATATACATAATAGATATATATTTAACACCCAGACAAGGAACAAACATCTGTGTTCAGCACACAAACGTTTGTCCAGTGCGGGAATCGAACCCGCGACCTCTAGCGCAGAAGGCAGAGTTACTAACAACTGAGCTATAATGCGGCATAAAATCGTTTTATTATTCTATTTTAAGAATAAATTGATTCCCCTCAATAGGTATTTATAGCCTAGGTATACGTAATGTTATGGTACTACTTATAATACTAGTAGTTTCCCCGAATGGAGACCTAGTGATGATTGGTTAAAGTTGGTGTTTCAGTGACTGTTGAGGCACAAGTAAGATAGCATGTTCTTACTAATATCCAACTAAACTACTATTTTATGTCACTAATTTTATTGTGTCTCAAAAAAACATATGTCCTAGTCCATCTCTACAATAATTTGTGGAACTTTCCCTAGGAAGAGTAACGTTCCATAAGAAGTGTATCGTTTCCTAGATAGGACGTGAAACGTTCCCTAGGAAGAGTAACGTTCCCTAGGAAGAGTAACGGTCCCAAGACGAGTAACGTTTCCTAGGACGAGAAACGTTCCCTAGGAAGAGTAACGTTCCATAAGAAGAGTATCGTTTCCTAGGTAGGACGTGAAACGTTCCCTAGGAAGAGTAACGTTCCCTAGGAAGGGTAACGTTCCCTAGAAAGAGTAACGTTCCCTAGGAAGAGTATCGTTTCCTAGGTAGGACGTGAAACGTTCCCTAGGAAGAGTAACGTTCCCTAGGAAGAGTAACGTTCCCTAGGAAGAGTAACGTTCCCTAGGAAGAGTAACGTTCCCTAGGAAGAGTAACGTTCCCTAGGAAGAGTAACGTTCCCTAAGAAGAGTAATGTTCCATAAGAAGAGTATCGTTTCCTAGGTAGGATGTGAAACGTTCCCTAGGAAGAATAACGTTCCATAAAAAGAGTATCGTTTCCTAGGTAGGACGTGAAACGTTCCCTACGAAGAGTAACGGTCCCAAGACGAGTTACGTTCTCTAGGACGAGAAACGTTCTCTAGGAAGAGTAATGTTCCCTGGGAAGAGTAACGTTCCCTAGGAAGAGTAAGGTTTCCTAGGACGAGAAACGTTCCCTAGGAAGGGTAACGTTCCTGAGTATAAGCTGTGGTGTGACCTGATCCGTCCAACTTAAATGTCGCTCATGGTTATACAACCCTGGTTTCCTCCGCCAGTTTACATTGGTAATTAGCGCACTTGGCGAGCATGTCTTCCGAGGTTCAAGGCTCTGTAATTGCACCGGCAGTTGCATAACTTCCACGTCTATAGGAAAACAGTTCAACGGCATTTCAAGTGCCTAGGAAAAGACTACGGTGGATTTTGCTGATTTATTTAACCGCCAATAAAAGTAGAAAAAGAAAGAAACACGCCGTGGTGTGCAGAATAGGCCTCTCCAAATCTACCTGCCAGTAAATATATAAATATAAATAAATATATAAATATTCCGGACATATTCACACGGTCAACTGGTCCCAAACTAGGCATAGCCTGTACTTTGAGTACCAGAGACTGATTTACATAATAGATATATATTTAACACCCAGACACAGAACAAACATCTGTGTTCATCACACAAATGTTTGTCCAGTGCGGGGATCGAACCCGCGACCTCTAGCGCAGAAGGCAGAGTTACTACCAACTGAGCTATGAGGCCAGTCAAGTCCAGTGGATGTCGTAAGAGGCGACTAAGAGAAATAACCTAGGGGATCGGCAGTGGTGTCCCCTTTTTTCACAAAGGTAGCTCTAACTGCGCTGGCGAGCGCAGTACCCGTATACCCAGCGTAGTGATAAGTTCTTGAAAGAAAGAAAACATGTTAATTTAAAAGTTCTTGCTTGTCATGTCATTGATTCTTTCCTGTATTAGGTCAGTGACAAGGTTGAGGTATGGTGGCCGTGAAAAGGGTATATGACCGTCCGTGAAAGAATCTGTGTAGTGGAATTATTAAAGTGCGCCTCTTAGATACCAGATAGCAAGTTAAATATGTACCTACAAGGTGATTAATAACATGTATTACCATCCCGAAAGGGGGTTATTCTAACAAAAATAAATAATATTAGCGAAAATAAACCACAATGTTTTCATTTGTTTTTTTTTGTTTTTTTCACAAACTTTCATAAATTAGCTGTTTTTTTTTATCGTCTTTATAACTAATACTTAAACGTACAAGAAGTTCGGAATCAAGATTGCTACCGAAAACAGCTGATTCGTTGAGTTTGACCTCATTTAACCCCAAAACAGTTGATTTTCGCATAGAGTTTTTTCAATGAAAAATGTCGAATTTCCAATAGTCGTAGAACAAACTTTATTGCTAATTGCTTGTAGAATAAGCCCCTTTCGGGATGGAATACATTATTATGAATCACCTTGTATAAGCAAGTGGCATATAGGTAGGGATCTAGTCATGTATTCAATTATTACACCCAACAGTCACATACATAGAAATGAAAATGTGTCGTATCGGACATAACATGGTAGCACAACACCTAGACCTAACCTAATACAACCCGGAAGAAATATTTGCTGATCATGCATACATTTAACCTCATAGCTCAGTTGGTAGTAACTCTGCCTTCTGCGCTAGAGGACGTGGGTTTGATTCCCGCACTGGACATTTGTGACTAACACAGATGTTTGTTCTGTGTCTGGGTGTTAAATATATATATTTATTACGTATATCAGTCTCTGGTACCCATTGTACAGGTTATGCCTAGTTTGGGATCAGTTGATCGTGTGAATATGTCCGGAATATTTATTTATTTATTTATTTGCCGTGGTGGCCCCGGCTAAAGAATAGGCCCCTCCATACCTACCTATCCGCGGATGTCGTAAGAGGCGACTAAGGGAAAAAAGCTAGGAGATGGGCAGCAGCGTCCCTCATTTTAACAACGATAGCTCTAACTGCGCTCGCCAACCCGCATGCCCAGCGTGGTGAGTATGGGCAAATCATATCACAATCACACATGATAGGAATTCGCTCTGTCTGTGGGGGAGGCCATGTTCAGCAGTGGACGTCGTACGGCTGAAATGATGATGATGATGATGATGATTTATTTATTTTGTCCTGCAGCGGGAAACGAACCCGCACCCCATGCGTCTCAGGCGGGCACTCACCCGCTACGCCACCGAGGTCGTCAATATGTTAAGTAAGAATTCATTGAACCTAGTTGAACCTAGTTGAATGAACTTGGCATAATGACTGTCAAAACTATGGTGGCCTTCGGTTCTATTCTATGCAAATTTGGGGGAGAAAGCTGGCTGACGCATCATGAGCTCATTGACTACCAATGAGCAGGTCGTTTTATTTTATGTTATAGGGAGGCAAACAGGCTTACGGCCCTCCTGGAGGTAAGTGGTTACCGCCTAGTGACATCAGCAACACCTGGAGCATTGTTAATGCGTTGCCTGCCGATCCCCTCCCCCCTAAAGAGCTCTGGCAACCTTACTCACCGCAGGAACACAACACTATTTGATACAAATAATGTTCTTTGGCTGCGATCTTCTGTAAGGCGGAGGTACCTCCCTGGTGGGCTGCTCCATTTTATAGCGAGAAAATCTCGCTGTGCCTACCTCCTCCAATTATAATTAGGTATAATTAGGTAATTTAGATAGATAGAAAATTCTTTATAGCACACAATATTGTACTATACAAAGGCGAACTTAATGCTAAAAAGTATTATCTTCCAGATAACCTTTGTGTTTGTGGACAGAAAAAGTGAAGGTAGTGCACAGCAAAGGGAACTGTTGACAACATCCTACTATCCTACTAATATTATAAATCCGAAAGTTTGTGAGGAAGTTTGTATGTTTGGATGTTTGTTAATGAATCACGCCGTAACGGCTCAACCGATTTCGTTGAAACTTAGAATGGATAAAGCTCTTTACCTAGAATAGCATATAGGCTTTTTATGTAGGAACCACGCCAGCGAAGCCGCGGACGGAAGCTAGTAATGTATAATTGGTCGATCCAAAGGTTATGAGTTGGAATTTTAATTATGTGCACAATACTAGTGCTCTACGGTGTTGCAAAACCTCGTGAGAAGCTGGCATGGCATTACCTAAATATTCAAAGGCACGTGACATGTGTATTGAAATCCTTTCACCGCACTGGTTCTTTCACAATCGGTCAGTGAACATTTTCAAGACCACATCCTGATTAAATATATCGTGCATAATTGACCTAATGAAGGATGACCAAGCAAAAACCAGTGGTACGACAAACAAGAATTGAAAACTTTAAGAAGTTCAAAGTTCAACGACCTGTTACCTAAGATTTCCGTATCCGGTCAGAAAGTTCGAGCGTTTCACTGAAGAGGGCGCTGGGAGCATCGCAAGTGCCTTGCGAAAGTGCGCACGCGCACAGAATGACAAGTGGACGGAAGTGGTGTTTGTAGAAAAATGCATGTTAGGTTCAAGTGTGACAGAGGATGTGTTAGAAAGTTAGGAAATGGTTGGAAAGCCTGCCCAAAAAATATTTTCACCCATTATGGAATGGATATCATTTTCAATTTCAAATCAGAAATCTTTATCAGGCAAGGCTAGATGACGATAGACAGAGAAACGCGCTAGCTGGTTGGTGGTTATCGTGTCACTGATTCTTTCTTGGTCATCAATTAGGTCAGTGACCAGGGCAATAAAGTTCGTAACTTTGAGGGTAATTTTAACAATCTTAGCAACATTCAAAACTTTCCAAACTTGACAGGGGAAAATTTCAAGATCTTAGCATCTTCCTTTTCATGTCTGAAAAACTTTAGATGTCGCTGAAATTGATAAAAACATCCTCATAATTGTGAACTTCATTACCATTACGCTAACACAATTGCACCACTGGTTGAGGTTTATTTATTATCATTGAGAAGTTGGATCTCACATGGATATGCGACGAGTCCCAAAATGAGGCCCTTTATTATTCCTCGGTAGTAACTGAACCTTAAAATAACCAAAAATCCTAATTGTTATTACGTGTTATAGACCGTCAGGTATACCACAGGGGTCGACTTTCGGACCAACTTTGTAATTCTTCTATACAAACTGCTTAGATTTGCATTCAAATGTGTTGTTAAGACAGACGGTAACATCCAAACTGAGACAGGTATATTTTTGTGCAAAGTCAGATAATGCGTGTAACGTGACACCGGTGGTCAGCACTAGTTTATGGTGATGGCGTCGCAATGTTACAATTATCAGGTGCACTAATCTACCTCTCTGGTGATTTGATAGCGTAAACTGTTGCTAAAAGCCAGCAACGTACAACATAATTCAAACAATTAAACACACAATAGACATTACAAATCACTCTTTTAACACACACTAACCGTATGTTAGAGGTGAATGACCGATGACGTAATGTTTTGGAGTATTCTGCAATACATATGAACAGTATAAGACTCTATTAGCTATTTTATGCATATAGATTTTATTATATTTATGGTTTTGTTTATTTTCATAGAAATAACCCACACTAAAGGAACACTATGTTTTTTTATAGGTAATAATATCCCAAAAATAGTTTTAGTTAACTGACGAGAGGTGTCGCAGCTTATTCAATTGAATCCTATCTAGGGGAAGGTTGCGGTTCAAATCTCATCCGAGTCTGAGTCTGAGTCACATCTGAGTGAATTATTTGAGATATTATAAAAAAAAATCTGCTCGCAAATGAAGAAAAACATCTTCAGGAAACCGGCATGACCTAGAACCTAAAAATTCGACATATGACAGGCAGTTTAATGCTTTCACTAGGTACACTAATTCCCTAGGTACCAACATAGCTGATTTTTGCATAGTTTATTTTCAATTAAACATTTTGAGTTTTCAAAAATTGCCAATTGGGTGTAGAATCATCCCCTTTCAGGATAGCATAGGTATTATGAATCACCTTGGTATATATAAAAAAGTCATCTGGAACCAAGAATAAGTGTACAGACCTATGTTTATACTAAAGCAAAGAATGCGTTAATCAAACAAAGTCACGGGCAAAGCTACACATTGCAAATTGTCGGTCATCGACCCGCTTGCGTAAGAGAAATGACTTACGCAACCGAGCCTTGAATCAACCTATGCGTTAACTTGAAGACTAAAGTTTGCACTGGTGAAAACTATTTCCTAGATCTCTTGTGAGCATACAATTAATGCTGATGGGAAATCAAAGTTCTTTAGAGCTTACGAATTGGAATATGCAGCAGGTAGGCAGCCAAAATGGTCCCAACAGTCACATACAGTCCTGACCCCGCACTAGGATTCCCTGTGATGTGGGTATCAGAAACTACGAGTATCGTGGTACCATAACACAACCCGGAACAAATATTTGCAGATCATGCAAACATTTGTCCCGTAGCGGGAATCCCCTTGCGTTTCAGACGGGCACTCGCCCACTACGCCATCAGGGTCGTCATATTAAATGATAGAGTTGTTTTTTTTATGGTGGGAATTAAAAAGTGACGTCATTCAGCCTGTAGCGCACGGACTATCAATAATAATTACTCCTGGCCCCCAATTCTACTAATTCAATGACTTGAAAATGATAAACGCATGATAATGATCGCACCATTATCATTCAGTTACGATTGTCGCCACCATCGTTTCTTTGATTTCCTTGGTCCATTGGTTCCACAATGACTGCCATTGAAATACGACTGTGATAGCAGAATACCAAAAGTATAAAAAGTTGTCCATTGTCATTTTGAAGCCATTGAATGAGTAGAATCGGGGGCCTGTTCCCCCGATTTGTTGCCTACTTCATCATCCTGACGACAGGTATTGAGCCTTCTCCATCTTCCGAATCCCGCAACCTTTTAGTGTCGTCGCTCCGTCGGTGGGAGACCTACCTAAACTGTGTCGTTCGGTTCGATTCGAAAACCTTTATTCCTTAACGGTTGATGATCTGCCTTTGGATGATAAAAGGGCTTCTTTATTACTGATTTCGGCGGAGAGAGAGCATGGTGTCAAAAGACAATGTAGACATTGTATTTAGATGCATGATGATGTTTGAGGCAGACTCGCTTGCGATTCGAAACCGTCAAACAAATGCTATCCCCCCTGTGCTAACCGGCACGGAACCCCTCCACGCCTCTTCATTCAAGTTCCTGCTGGCAGTTCCGTAAGGTTCAAGGCCCGGTTACATAAGCGAGCGTTTCACCTTACGTCAATGTGTACTAGGCTTAGGTGCATTGGCCCGAGCTTCCGAGTGATGTAACCAAGAGTGTTTCTTTTGGATTTGTTCCGTTAGTTGTACGGATTGGCACGTTCGTTTGTCTTTTGTTTGATAGAAGTTTATGTATAGCTAGCTTTGCCCGCGATTTCGTTCGCGTGGAAATTTTTATGTGAATGTGTGAACTGACGAATCGAAAAAAATCGCTAGGATGACAGCGACCATTTCAATTGGGTCACCATTATGTTCGGTCCTGTGGTGCAATTGCGTAAGTTGATGAGGATGATTTTATCAATTTTAACATCAGTTTTTAAAACATGAAAAGGAAAAATATAGATCTTGCAGTTTTCCCTTGTCAAGTTTGGAATGTTTTGAATGTTGCTTAGATTGTTAAGATCACCCTCAAAGTTACGAACTCATTGCCTTTACGCAATTTTTTTTTTATATTCCGGACATATCACACTCGGTCAACTGATCCCAAACTAGGCATAGCCTGTACTATGGGTACCAGAGACTGATATACATAATAGATTAATATTTAACACCCAGAAACAGAACAAACATCTGTGTTCATCACACAAATGTTTGTCCAGAGCGGGAATCGAACCCGCGACCTCTAGCGCAGAAAGCAGAGTTACTACCAACTGAGCTATGAGGCCAGTCAAATCACCACAAGTCAAATTGCACCACTAGTTCCGACGGAAGGTCAGCGTTGTGATAGCCGTGTTCAATGGCTATCACAACATAATGCTGAGTCGGACACCATTTCATAGCATTTAAGTTTTCTTTTTTCTTATTCATAGTTAGTATAGTATAGTCAATCATTATCATCATTTATCATTTCAGCCGTACGACGTCCACTGCTGAACATGGCCTCCCCCACAGACAGAGCAAATTCCTTATCATGTGGGCGGATTTGCCCATACTCACCACGCTGGGCATGCGGGTTGGCGAGCGCAGTTAGAGCTATTGTTGTTAAAATGAGGGACGCTGCTGCCCATCCCCTAGCTTTTTTCCCTTAGTCTCTTACGACATCCGCGGATAGGTAGATATGGAGGGGCCTATTCTTCAGCCGGGGCCACCACGGCCGTATAGTCGTATAGTCAATGGTGTTGGGTAATTTAAGAGACTAGCTTGGTGCAGATTTCTCTAATCTATTCTATTATCCACTCTTTTCTTAATCACTTTTACGATGCCCTTGATGATGATATCCACTATGCCAACGCATTAGCAAACAGAACTAGGTTACTTCTGTTGCAGTGTTTGCATTGACATTCGGTGCGCGTGCGCATGTCAGCGACCTCACTTTCACTCGGCTCCGCCCGCCCTTCCTGTTGCGCAACGGTGGAAGTGCCGTGGAAGTGAGGAAAGCGAAAATTGTTTGCTATTATTCAATCTATGCATCTATACACAAATACAATTGAAATGTCTGTTTGTAATGTCAAAATAACATATTTTTAAATGCCAAATTAAAACCGGCATGTGAAAGTAGATAAGGTGCATAAAATAAAATACATATTATTACATTTTTTATCTGTTTGTTCCGGCTAGTTTCCAAAATGGGTGGACCGATTTTGAGAATTAGCAAGTTGAAGTGGCTGTGGGCGGGGCACATAGCATGGAGAGCCGCCACCGCCGGGGCAGAATTGTTCTGGAGTGGAATTGCAAAAGACGGCCCCCCACTAGATAGAAATACTATCCCTATATTCAGCAGTGGATGGATCGTGCCCTCCGATGAACGGAAGCGTTCGGCTGTTAATGCCAATAGCAGTCACCCATCCAGTTAAAACATTATTCGTAATTATTAAAATATCCATGTTATCCATATTCTGTATAATAATCATGAGTGGGACTTTTATGATACTGGCAATAAATATGGCGTCACAACCTAGGTAACTGTAGCCATGATGCACACTTCTTAAAAAAAAAAGATGACGTCATTTCCCTTCTTATGCAACAGGAAGCCCATGAAGGCCAGGTGCGAGTGAAAGTGCGGTCGCCAACCCTGCGCCTGCGCAGCTAATGTCAATGCGATGCACGAACTGGGTTATGCACGCTGGTGAATGCATCAATGAATGATCGAAAATGAATGAAAAGTATGTACTTGTTTATTATTACATACATTACGCCGTGACGGCAGAAGGGATGGTGGCGTATCTCAACCAGAAGACCGGCCTCACTATGAGGGTCGAGAAGTTGGAGTCTCGCTATAATGTGAATTTTAATTACTTTATGGTGAGAGTACCTACCTGATCGCTTGTCGATGGTCATGAGTGGGGAGATGTGGCCTAAAGGTGTCAAATTCAGGAGGTTTGTCGGACGATACGAGACACCGGAGGCGCCGCAACCGGGCAGAAACGACACACGTCGTCGCCTATACGTGTGCAATAATTAAATAATTAATAGGTATTTTATATATTTTAGGTTAAGGTATATATTTCTATGTGTCTTAGAATTAGTTTTTACTATTCTTAAGATACCTGAAATAAAATTTATATTATTATGCCGTATATAGGAGAAAATTTGAATGTTCTACGTACCTAATAGCAGGTCCACACGACATCAAATTAAGTTGGTACATAACGCTGCGCAGGCTCAATCAAAAAATCAAATCAAAGACTTTTATCCAGTTTTAGACTTTAGTTTTTATTTCAATTTTTCTACACGTGAGAACCGATAATTGGCTTTCTGCTTGCACTAATTTATCTATAAGTTATTACCGCTGTTAATTTTCCTACAAATAAATAAATGAATTTCTTTTGATACATTCTGTACGAGGAAAAATATGTAAGATAAAAGTATAAGTATCAAAATAGGATACAATTGCACGTTTTTTTTAAATACTTAAACAAAAAGAGCTATTAAATAATGTTATTTGGCTGCGATCTATATTTATTTATTATATTTTAGATAATTATTCTGTTCTTCTGCGACAAAATATCACTGTGCCGCACCTTCTCCTAAAACCTGCTATTAAAACCTAAGCAGGTAAACATTTAAACAAGTTCAGGAGGTTTTTCATCACCATTGAGAGTTTGCAGTAAGTTAATTTCGCACATGTAGCGTTTAGCGACAAATCAAGGTTCGGCTGTTCAATAGACTTATCTCAAAACTAGCACAGTTAATCTCATAACTGTCTAAAATACTGTTCAAATTATAAACGCACATAAAATCACCGTTTGATAATCTAAAAACCCACATAAATATCTCGCAATTTGAAGCGTAATAAATCTTTGCATGATGGATTATACAGTAATAGAGCAAGCGATAATGACCTTTAAGCGTGTGGAGTAAGAGTGGTATGTTACAGGGATGCGCAGATTGCTAGACTTCGTAAGCGTATGGTTGGGGCTGTATTCCAGTGAGTTTAACTATGAATGCAAGATATAAATATGGGTGTCGATGAGATTTTTTATTGAGATTTTTTAAAAGTTACGTGGCCAAATCTTCATGCATAGGAAGCTATGCTCTACAAATCCAAAGGTAGCCGTTTATTGACGACCTCGGTGGCGTAGCGGGTGATTGCCCGGCTGAAACGCAAGGGGTGCGGGTTCGATTCCCGCTGCGGAACAAATTTTTGTTTGATCTGTAAATATTTGTTCCGGATCTGGGTGTTGTAGTACCATGGTACTGGTAGTTTCTCATACCCACGATACAGGGAATCCTAGTGCTATGTACTTAATAATTCTATTTGTATACCTACTTACCTACCTATATACTTTTACTTCTAGTTCTACTTACTCTTATTTTATTTTATTTGTTTTTGATCTACCACTCCTACCTACCTACCGACATCGACTGAAGAACGCGAGCAATAAAGCACACTGCGATCGTGAGGTCGCCGTAAAGGGTTCCATCTGAAAACCAGCGCTACACTTCGTGTGCGGCATCAATGCTGAGATGGAACCTTTTTTGGCTCACGCATGCATCGGCACGGACTAATGAATACCCTAGTTTTTTACTTCCTACCTACTTTTGTTTTGTTTCCTCCCTACCTTTTGTATTGTAACCTGTACCTAGTGTCTATTAGTTTGTGCTGTGCTCGTGTGTCCAAAATAAATGTATTTTCTTTCTTTCTTTCTTTCTTTCTAGTGTGGGGTCAGGACTATATATGTACTGTGCCTGTTGGATGTTGTTTATTTACTGAATAAAGCCGATTTTTTGCTAGTTTGAGGGGCTTGCGATACCGTTGAGCATTATCGCACGCTCTCAAATGTCAAACTCAAAATTTACTTTATTCAGTAGCAGTAAGGATAATTTTGAAATAAATTACATATGACATAATTATGTTGGTAACATGCACTCCATATCTCGATGTGGTAACCATTCCTAACCAGTAGCGCTCGTGAGAAGGCACCGGCGCGGGAAGTATTCAGTTATTTTCACCACTTTTCCTCCAATACACTTTCCTCGTGCGCATTGTACTGATTGGAAAACGATACATTGCGACAAACACTTATTTTCATACGTAATTATGAAGAGTGATATGCTCTCACTAAGACTGCATAGCCACTGGGGTACAGGTGGCCTTTCTATATAGGAGCGACCTACAATTTTTATTCCAAATTCTATGAAAATTATAGTGCATCATTCATTTCGATTCGAAACAATGTCGGATTTCGTGACAGTTGTTGCTTTGTATTCCGACCCGTATTGTTTAGAACCCCTTACACCCCTTAGTGTAGATGCCGCTTCAAAATCCACTAGTTTGACTATTTTGGGTCATGTAAATTACAGAGCTTCAATACTGGTAGTAAAACAACACAATTACTGACTAAATAAATTTAGGAGGAGGTAGGGCACAGCGAGATTTTCTCGCCCTAAATTGGAGCAGCCCGCCTGGAGGTACCTCCGCCTTACAGAAGATCGCAGCCAAATAACATTATTTGTTTCAAATAGTGGTGTGTTCCTGCGGTAAGGTTGCCAGAACTCTTTAGGGAGGAGGCGTTCGGCAGGCAACGCATTAGCAATACAATACAATACAATATAATAACTTTATTTCAGGCAACAATAGAATAAAAAACAGATGGAATTTTTCTTATCCTACGGCCCATATAGATATATACCTTAAAGACTAACATACATAATAATAAACACAATTAATTGCCACGTAGAAACTGCGACGTGGGACGCGAATTATGCATTAGCAATGGTGTTGCTGATGTCAATACCATCACTTACCATCACATACCATCAGGTCGGCCGTAAGCCTGTATGCCTCCGTATAACATAAAAAAAAATATATAGTCTACAAACCATCGATCACAGGCCACAGTACAAATCTAGGTGACCGCAATACGAGTGAAATGAGAAAGCGACCTCGTGTAACGGTCCGTATTGTGTATAACACTTAATCGCGGATTAGTCAACGGACCATGGCGGGTGTAATACTGGCTATTTGTAATTTTTTTTTACCGGTAACACTATTTACCTGTAATTCACTGACATAGCTCTCAGAATTAGCAGTTGAAGTGGCAATGGGCAGGTCATACAAGGTGATTCATAACATGTATACCATCATACATGTAATAACATGTAATAAATTGACATCTTTATGACATGTATTTCAAGCAATAAATTATACTTTGACTTTGATCCCGAAAAGGGTTTACTCTATCAACGAAAATAAAAATAATTAAAAAAAAAACATCAATATTTTCTTTTTTTTTTTTTTTTTCTTTCACAAAATTTCTCAAGTTCGCTGTTTTTGGTATTTTTATCATTTTTAGAACTAATAACTAAATGTACAAGAAGTCCGGAATCCAAATTGCTACCTAAAACAGCTGTTTTATTGAGTTTGACCTGATTTGACCCCTAAACAGCTGATTTTCGCTTAGAGTTTTTTCAATGAAAAATATAGAATTTCCAAAATTCGTAGAACAAACTTTACTGCCAATTGATGTAGAATAAGCCCCTTTCGGGGTGGCAAACATATTATTATGAATCACCTTGTATAGCTCGCAGAACCGACAACCGTTGAGGAGTCAAGGTTCTTGAATGGTGACTGATGACGGCGCACCGTCTTGTGTGTTTTTGTGTATGTGTCAAATAAACAATATTCTTCTTTTTCTTCTGTAGGAAACCCGATGAACCAATGACATTCGGAAGGTTAGGGGAAGTTGGTAGATGGAGAAAACTCAACTGTTTGCAGCAGTCTAGCTATCACGAACCTTTACTGTTTACAAGACTCTAGAAGTTGTATGTGCAGATTTTGATCATCATTTACCTCGGTGGCGTAGCGGGCGAGTGCAGTCTGAGACGCAAGGGGTGCGGGTCAATTCCCGCTGTGAGACAAATGTTTGCATTATCTGTAAGTAATTGTTCCGAGTCTGGGTGTAGTACCATGGTACTCGTAGTTTGTGATACCCACGACACAGGGAATCTTAGTGCGGGGTCAGGACTATGTATGTGACTGTTGGGTGTTATTTATATATGCCACAGGACCGTCCACTGTACATAGATCTCCCCCATTGACTTCCAGGGAAACAGATCTTGGGCAGCCTGCCTATTCCATCTTATTTTTTAATGATTCACGGAGGCAAACAGGCTTACGACCCACCTGATGGTAAGTGGTTACCATCGCCTATTGACATCTGCAACACCTGGAGCATTGCTAATGCGTTGCCTGCCCCGAACCCCTCCCCCTATAGAGCTCTGGCAACCTTACTCACCGCAGGAACACAACACTATTTGAAACAAGTACTTTTATTTGACTGCGATCTTCTGTAAGGCGAAGGTACTTCTCCAGGCGGGCTGCTCCAATTTAGAGCATGAAAATCTCGCTGTGCCTCCTTGATCTTCATTCCTAAGTAGAAGAGTCTCTAGAAAAATCATGCAATGAGCAGCAGACCCTAAAAAGTACGAATACCTACAAATCGGCGAATTTGGCATGCAAAAAAGGCATAACTTTATAGGTCAATAAACTTGTGATCATGACCTCATCGTGACACAAGATGGCGCCGAATTTAAGTGTGACAGTGCCGACGTAACTATGGTAACTGACCTGCTTGCGACCACCTTTCCCTGACTTTCTCTGACACACTTTTGTTTAGGGCGGTTACACATTGGGTTTTGCAGAGATTTATAAAATAATAGTCTTACGACTGACTGAAATCCACATAATCATTCAGATTTATAGGTTTTCAAAATTTTGGAGCCCCATCAATATATTTTTTCTTTATTCAAGGGTATTCAGTGGCTTGTCCAGGATGAATGCTGGGCCGATTATGTTTTTAAATCCAAAGGTGAGTTATCTTAACAGTAAATCTTTTTTTAAGTCAACTTCAACCTTGATTTACGAACAACAAGTAAAAAATTGATAATACAAAGTTATTCTTAGTAACTAATAATTTTCAATGACTTTTCTCTAATTTTCGAATTCGATTTCCGCTGCGGGACAAAATCTTTGCATGATCCGCAAATATTTGTTCCGGGTCTGGGTGTTGTCAGGCCCACGACACAGGGAATCCTAGTGTGGGGACAGGACTATGTATGTGACTTAAAATAGCCCTGCAGAAGTCAGGCGCGAGGAACGCGTCCTTATAGTTGCCGGGTAGTCCTAAAAACAAAATGCGATTCTGTAACTGCCTTTACCGGCATCACTGGCTGCAGTGTTGTTGTGACCGCGAACTCGGTGAAACCTTTCTAACATTGCGAGTGGCATACATTACTCAAAGAGACACAGATCGTGAACAACGATGGGCTTCTAGAAATGCACAGAAACAATGAGCTTTTGGAAGAACAGTAGGTACCTTGTTCAGACGCTTTTACTTGAGCGTTCTTTAACGTTGAAAATCGGTCAATACTCGTAAGATTTCAAATCACATTTTCGGCTATACAAATAGTGACTAAATAAATGCAAATATAGGTACTTACGACCAGGGGCTGCTTCCCGTAAATTAAAAATATCGAACCAAAACTTTAACTGCTGCTAAGGTCATGCTTATTTTTCTAGGACGCACTTAGTGATGACCATTTTCATTAAATGCTAATATGGCTATTTAGCGTTAGATGCAGTTGTCTTATTCAGAACATAGGCTACAGCCCTTTAGCCATCAATTTCCAGTGCGATCAATCTTGTACCGCACCCAATGACTTCTAGCAACCTTTATTAGGTTGTCTTTTCAACGAATAACCAAGGTCATCGACAAAGCTCTCAGAATTAGCAAGCTCAAGTGGCAGTGGGCAGGCCATATAGCTCGCATAACCGACAACCGTTGGGGAGTAAAGATTCTCGAATGGTGACCACGAACCTGATGACGTTGGAAGGCTCTACCCGATGACCGACGACGTTGTGACAGTTGCGGGTAGACGGTAGATGAAGAAGGCTGAAGACCGTTTGTCGTGGCTTCTTTGGGGGAGGTCTATGTTCAGTAATTGACTTCAACATAGATAGTTTATAAACCCAACGCAGTATTGGTAGTAGATAGGTACTTAAATATACAAGTACTGCTAACGAATAAAAACACTCTAAGTTGACCTACTCCCCCCTCTAATTTTCCCATTATCCACCACCATGTGGGAACGACCCCGTTTCAGGGTCCCGTTAGTAGAGAAAGTGGTTGCACCGTCTCTATGCAAATTATGCAATTATGCCACTCGTGTCGGGTCTCTGCTCACAGATTTTTGAATAAAGAACCTTTTTTGTTTTATGCATCTGGCCATTGTAATACCCAAAAAAAACCAGAATAGTTCGAATTTCGAAACCAGAGAGCTTAATAATATCATATCAAAAAACAATTTTAAGCCTTTTCATAAAAAAAAGAAAAAGTAAATAATAAGTGGTAGGTATAAAAATAATTTTCTAGGTCATAGAAAATTATATTTTTGATAGCTTTTTCGTTAAAAAATATAATGAAATCTATGATTGAGCGTTAATCCGTTACTCAAGTAGGTATAGATTTAAGTCGTTCTTCATTTAAAATTGATTTTGATAATTTACCAAAGAATAGCCAACGGTAAGAGCCTACTTAGTTACTAATTTCAAACAAACGCACCATTGACTAAAGCATTATATTCGGCTACCGATTACATCATTCTGTCGCCTAAGTACAGTTATGCCGTGTTTTTCTATGCAGCTTTCCATCCATGCAGTGATCTAACGTGACAAGCTTAAAATGATGCCATCCGCCATATTGGTGTAATGGCTGCCACAAAAACTAACGGAATTAAATACCTAACAGCCGCGCGGAGAAAGGCTTTCGATTGTCCCACATAACAACGCACGCGAATCGGCATAGCGCGACTACGAAACAGCGCAACACTAGTGAAGCGTCTGCCTAGGTAATACCAACCCTATTTCTATTGAGCAGCTGTCAAAATAATTGGCGGGAGTTTTGACGTTACCGTTTCAAAATTCAAACGTCAATAATGACATTCGCTCGCGTTCGCAAACATAGAGCTGTCTTGTTCTGATATATTCGTAGAATGTTGCCATTTCACTTTATCGACATTGAAAAAGAAAGCATTAGATTTTTAGCGGCAATGCTGAGTATGTCGAAGAAAGCAAGGTGCATGTGTAATAGAAACGGTTTTGTACCGGTTGCATAAGAAAATTGCATTTCCCCAACGTTCGCTTGACAATGGAAAAGATTTTCACCTATGATTTAATTAGTTAATAATTTATGACAACAATGCAATAAGCAGTGGAGGATTTACTAGGAGGCGAAGTTTTTACAAAATAGGTACATAACAAGCAGTCATAAACGAATGTCCAAATACCCAATTATCCTACATAATATTATAAATGCGAAAGTTTGTGAGGATGTTTGGATGTTTGTTGTTCAATGACGCCGTTCGTAACAGCTCAACTGATTTCGTTGAAAATCGGTATAGATAAAGTTCTTTACCTAGAATAGCATAGAAGCTGTTTAAGTAGGTACCACGCGAGTGAAGCCGTGCGTGGGTGGAAGCAAGGGATAAATAAATATGAACATCAAAGTAGGTAGGTAACTGTAATAAAGAGTTCTAGAGTCATCTATCATAATAAGTAGGTGTAAACAGCAAATTGTTCACAAATTCCAAGAAAAAATCTTGTTATTCATTGTGGTTTAAATTATGTCAAATGACTAGTTATCGCCCACGACTTCGCTTGAACTTGCGCATGAACTTGACCGGTCAATAGTCTGCAAGCAAACTAAGAATAGCAGAGAAGGGGAGTTTGAGAAAGGGGGACAAATTGGCCAAATAGGGGCAGACTGAATCAAACTATCGTTGCTTCAAGGATATTTACTGACTGAAATACTTGCTTTTTTTCATTCATGTAATGGCTACTGCTGTATAAATTGTTCTCCTCACCTAACACTGACATCACTGAATAAATCGCTGTCAGATTTGTTTTTTTTTTCTCAAAATTGATTGTATGTATAAATGGCAAAAAAAAAAATTGGATTTATTCCGTGTTTAAAAGCCGTGCGATAGGTATGGTAGTTAAAATTCGTTTCAAATTGATTTTTACGTCTATTGAATTAAGTCAATTTTGAGTCAAAGTCAAAGTCCCGCCGGAACACATACTGTGGCGGCAGTAATTGTTACAGAGAGATTTATAGCAAACTTACATCTCCCTGACTCCACAGAAAGCTAAATAAAACCATAAACTAAGCATGTAGAGTCAATTTTTGTTGAGCTTTTAGCAAGAGTTTACTCAGTATTATTACAATAGTACCTACCTACTTGTTGCATTAATAAAGCTTTAACCTTCAATCAATCTGAGTCGTTTAGAATTAAAGCCAGTTAGAGCACAATAATATGCAACCCCATATTTGGAAGCCACTTGACATCCAATTGTTGGGTTGTGTATTATACGGACACCTATGAAATAAAGAAAATCTCTAATGTTCCGTACGAAGTTTGTAAACGAAACATTTTATTGGTATTTATATATAAACCATAGAACTACAAATGAAGTCTGTCAGTATGTCAGTTTTCCAAGCCCTAGTTATACAGTTGTAAACTGCAGCAAAGTGCAGTGAAAGCCACGTCCGAGCAATGCATCCGAGTGTGCCATATCTTGATACTTTTATAGTAGGTAAGTTCATATGAGCCAAGCCCAAGTTTTTTTTTATATTATACGGAGACAAACAGGCTTACGGCCCGATGTCAATAGGTGACGGTAACCACTAACCATCACCTATTGACATCAGCAACACCTGGAGCATTGCTAATGCGTTGCCTGCCGAACCCATGCCCCTCCTAAAGAGCTCTGGCAACCTTACTCACCGCAGGAACACAACACTATTTGAAACAAATAATGTTATTTGGCTGCGATCTTTTGTAAGGCGAAACCTCCCCAGGTGGTGGGCTGCAATGGTCTATCGTCACGATTTACAACGAATACCTAACTGACTGTCTCCACTGCAGAACCAACGGCCGTCGGGTTCCTCGACTAGGTATCTGACTGTTGGGTGTAACCCTCCTTAAATAATAATTACTAGCTTAAAAAAATGTTTCTTCGATTCTGTAGCTACAAACTATTTTCAGGTACAACTTTTTGCTCATTTTATAATAACCCTGTATTTTACTACCTGAGTCTTTCAAATATCAAAACTGCTGCATCTCATCAGCAAGAGCTATAGCTCTGAAACTAGGGAAAGTTAGCATTAGCTTTGAGTGGGTGCGAAAGCCCTGGTCCTAAGAAGCGGCTACAGTTTTGTGACGACCGTAACGGTTTAAGCCGACATAGCTTTCACCTCTTACAATTAGCAAGTTAATGAGTAAGCTATATAGCTCGCAGAACCGACAACAGTTGGGGAATAAAGGCTCCCAAATGGCAACCACAAACCAGACGACCGACGCAGTGTTGGAAGGCCTATGGGCGGTAAGCTCAAGATTGTTCGTCGAGGTACTCGTCAGAACAGGGCCTATGCATGATGAAGGGAGTTTCTCGGCTCGGACGTGCTTTTCTCAAAAGAAGATAAAAAGTAGAGTAGTGTAAACCTACACGTTAATCAATTTTGTTTATTTCTTGAGTGTAACTTTAGTATCTCCATGTAAAACGAATGCATTACCAATCTTTTTCCTGATTTTCGCGAAATTTGATACGCTTGAAAAAACACTCCTACACACGATACGATAATACGAATGTGGAAGGATATAAGGGGAGAGGTAGGCCAAAGAAAATATGGATAGGTTGTGTGAAAGACGACATGATTAAGAAAGGAGTGAATACTGATTTGACGGCTGATAGAGGGGAGTGGAAGAGAAAAACATGTTGTGCCTACCCCACATGAAGTGGGATATGAGCAGGGGAGATGATGACACGATACGACAAGTATTTTAGTAGTACTAGTTTCAAAGACATTTCAAACTGATCCTAGTGATTTTATTGAAATTAACATCCTTTGTCTTTGACATTGTACGTCCAAATGTAAAAAATTAAAATTTATTGGTAATAGATTCCTGATCTCTTTTGTTAATTTTAACGGGAGTCATATAACGGTAACCGTTTCCTCAAAACTCCACCATCTATTGCCGTACCGTTATCCGTCTGGGTTATAGACATAACTAGTATTATTGTACTGTATACTGCTTAACACGTTATGAGCTATTGCTCATAACGTGTTAATTACTTATAAGAACTTATTATAACAAGTAACTTGTTACTTGTTATGAGGTGCATTATTTTCTCTACAAGGTGTGTCATAACATGTATACCATCCCGAAAGGGGGTTACTCTATGAAAAAATATATATATATATTAGCGAAGAAAATCGATATTTACATATTATTATTATTATTATTTTCTTCTTTTCTCAATGTAGATGTTTATGGTAAAAATTACTTATAAAATATAATATAAATTTTATTTCAGGTAACTTAAGAATAGTACAGATGGTAAAAACTAATTCTAAGACCCATATAAATATATACCTTAACCTAAAATATATAAAATACCTATTAATTATTTAAAACATTGTGACTACTGCGGCGTGTCGAAACTTACGTGACTAAAGGAAGGAGTTCGGGATCAAAATTGCTACATAAAACAGCTGATTCATTGAGTTTGATCTCATTTGACCACAAAACAGCTGATTTTCGCATTGAGTTTTTTCAATGAAAAATTAAGAATTTCCAAAAGTCGTAGTACAAACTTTATTACTAATTGGTTGTATAATTGGTAAGCCCCTTTTGGGATGGCATACATATTATGAATCACCTTGTATTGCAACAACGGCCCCCCCTCCCCGACCCCGATTATTGGCGAGAAGTTCATAGGCAGCCCAAAGGCATCTGTCTAGACTTTGCGAGCGTGCCTTCCGGAGCACGGATACACTTAGTTAGTGCTAATAGTCACCCTTCTATGGTGACCGTGCTGAACGTTACTTAATCTACGATAAGGTAGATAGATAGATAAATGATTTATTTGACACACACAAATACAGCACAGACAGAGATAAAAGCAAACGGAAGAAGCAACAGTAGGTAACAATCACAAAAAATAAAATAAAGCGTAGGTACTTAGTAGATAGGCAGGTTAACACTAAAAATACTCTACAAGTAACAATACAACATACACAAGAGAGACTGTTGAGCCATCTAAAGACCGTTACAAACGATCTATAGATAGCTCAACTGATCCAGATCACTAACAGTAGACACATTTACAACAAATAAAAGCAGGCGCCTACCCCACCCATCAAGTGGGTGCCAACTGGTGATACCTATATTTTATGTAGTAGCGTGGTAACCTAAGCTTCATTAGGAGCACTTCTCTACACAAATTCATAATTTAAAACTACTCTACTATCTGACTTCATAACGGTAACTTTGCGTCAGACCGAAACTAGATCACATACAATACAAAGTAACAATGACAATACCAACCTGATAAAAAATTAAAAAAAACCGTGTTCCAAATTCAAATAATTTCCCACACGTAACGTTACGCGGGCGGACAACGAGCGCGAGCCGTTATACGCGGCAGTGACCTACATTTTCGGCTCGACATTTCGCCGAGAGCGCACTGTGTTGTGTTCATAACCTTATTGTTACCATCGCGAGCAACATCATACATCGCTGCTACTACCCCTACTTTCTCTTCTATCTCCCGCACTGAAGCGTCGATGCTCACGGTCTAAAGTAATGACTAGGTTGGTGCTGGGTCAAAGTCACGATCTTGGTGAATGGCCGGGCTCGTTTGCCGCGCTTTCTGATTTTGAGACGAGAAAATTATTTCAAAGTCACGTTCATACCTATTAGTTCATACTTATCGGTGGTTACGTTATTTATTTATTTGACGTTTTGCAGACAATCGTCTTGTTACTTGCTTTATCTGTTACACAGATTATTTAGTTCTTCACGGTGAATGAAGAATTTCGTGGTTAATTATAGTCATGTTTTTATTGGATTGACATTTTGGGTGTTTTAAACTGTGTTGTTTGCAATAAAGTGCAAACTACTACAGATTATAAATTAGTGTCACTAGAACCATTAGTGGTACTACGGATACAAAGTTGTATCACTTGTGCCATCAATGGTAATAGTCAATGGTACTACAGATATAGGTAAAGGCGTATTTTATTTTGTTTTATTTTATTTATTTAACAAAACCCACAGCCCTTAATCTAAAATACAATAAAAAATTACATGCTAATTCATACGGCCAAAAAAGGATTTACATTTTTTAGAAAAAAGAAAATATTTTAATTGACAAAAATGTACAAAACTGTAGTCCCTCTCCATAAACTTTAATACATCTCGTTTAAATGTTCCTTTAGCATTTTTTAACTGGATTTGCGGACTGGCAGTTTTGTACTTGAATTTCTAGGACATGCACCCTGTATAGCGCATATTTTTTTTCAAAATGGAAAGTCCATTGGTGCACTCGGCATTCGAACCCATGGCCTTTGGATCTGAGGCAGTGCCACTACCATCACTCCAACAGTGTTCTCAGTGATAGAGAGACAGAAAGACAGTGCCTGCATGTCATGTCACTGATTCTTTCTTGGCCATCCTGTTTAGGTCAGTAACCAGGTTGAGGTATGGTGCCACTGAAATGGGCCTGTCGGTGAAAGAATCAGTGTAGTGGAAGGATTCAAGTGCACCATCTTAGAGGGTCTTTTCATGCACATGTTAGTCGAATTTTTAGGTTATAGGACATGCCGGTTTTCTCACTACACAGCACTAGTCGAGAGACAGTGTGACAGAGAGATGTAGAGACAGACAGACAGAGACAGAGAAACAGAGTCATCATCATCTTCCTAGCCTTATCCCACGTCATGTAAGGTCGGACAACATCTACTTCTAAGCATTATTTTGTAACTCGACATTATTTTGTACAGAGAAAAAGAGTAATTTTCGCAAATAGTGATGTGATGACTGGGCAGGCTTTGGTCTTCTTGTTCTTTTCGTGTCGATGTTTCATACATTTTATATTAATTTAGAGTAGTAGGCGGCCACCTCAATCGCCCTATCCGTGGCCGCGTTGAGGTCCTCTCTCGTTTTTTTTTGAAATGGCAAACAAGCATACGGCCCATATTGGTAAGCGGTTACCGTAGCCTATGAGCGCTTGCAAAACCAGAGGCATCACGCACGCGTTGCCAACCCCGAACCCCCTTCCCCCCTAAAGAGCTCTGGCAACCTTACTCATCGCAGGAACACAACACTATTTGAAACAAATAAGGTTATTTAGCTGAGATCTTTTGTAAGGCGGAGGTACCTCCCAGGCGGGCTGCTCCAATTCAGAACGAGAAAATTTCGCTGTGCTCTACCTCCTCCTACCTTCTCCTCCTCCTCCTCTCGTGCAGGTTTTCGGGAACAGGGGACACTCCAGCAAGTGTGGCATGGACTGAACTGGAGCACCACAGTCACACTGGCTTTGGCTTTGGTGATGATGATGATGAGGGTCTATGGTGCATTCCTTACCATCTGTCGTCTCTGCAGCCGCCGCTGGCGCGGATGCGGCGATCTAGAGTGGAATACGAGGTCACGGTACACTTTTGTGTAACGGCGCGATGAAAGTTCGCGCTCTGTTATTTGTGAACATTTATGGCTGTAAGCGTCGATTTGGATTGAGAGGTTAATGTCAAAGTCAAATAAAGTAAAAAGGCTTCTATTTCAATAATACTAGGATCACTTTGAAACGTCTTAAAAACTAGACGCTGAGAATGACGATTGAAGTTACGCTAAAAAAAGGCGAAAGTAACTCTGACTCTCTGTCTCTCTGTCTCTCTGTTTCTCTGTTTCTCTGTCTCTCTGTCTCTCAGTCTCTCTGGTCCTCTGTCTCTTTGTCTTTCTTTATTTCTCTCTATCTCGCTGTCTCACTGTCTATCTCTCTGTGAGTCTGTATTTTTGTTTCCTTTTCACGAATAAACGGTTGGACCCATTGACTGACACATAGGAGATTGATTTTGTTTTATTGTAGAACTAGGTGGACTTAACCTAGTATCAATGTAAGTATATTATCCTCATACGAAAGACACCAACGCGCTCGTTGGGGAGAACGCTTCCATAATCATTATCTATTCATATTATAATAATAATAAAATAAATAAATATTCCGGACATATCACACATTGTCAACTGATCCCAAACTAGGCATAGCCTGTACTATGGGTACCAGAGACTGCTATACATAATAGATATATATTTAACACCCAGACACAGAACAAACATCTGTGTTAGTCACAAATGTTTGTCCAGTGCGGGAATCGAACCCGCGACCGCTAGCGCAGAAGGCAGAGTTACTACCAACTGAGCTATGAGGCCAGTCAATATTATTATATTTATTCAAAATGCTACGGTTATACAGGTGGTAACAATTCCCAACAATGAGCTTAGGTTTAGGGGTGGTAGTGGGCCCGCCTTCCGATCCACAGGTCGTGGGTTCGATACCTGTCGTGAACCAATGGATTCATTTAAATGGGTGTTATGCTAGTGCTCTCAAACAGTAAAGGAAAACATGTACTGGAACCTAAAAATCTAAGACATGTGACATGTGCACGAAAGGAGCCTCTAAGAGGCGCACTTTAATCCTTTCTCTAAACTGATTCTTTCAACGACGGTCATAGGCCACCATACCTCAACAAGGTCACTGTCCTAATACAGGATGACCAAGAAAAAAATTGTGATGCGACAAGCAAGCATCGTGATTTTTTTGTGCTTAGGCCACTAGTCAGTCAGTGGTCTTTCATCGTGTGTGGCACTTTTTGTACTTAAATATGTACGAAAGTAAGTCAATGAACTCTAATTACTACACTCAGTTCATCCACCCTATTACGTACAAGTTCCGCCGCACGATTCCTACAAAAAAACACGCAAATTAGGTTACTGCGTCCACAATCAAGTAATTCATAAAAACATATTTCCTTCCAATAAAAGAAATTTTCCGCTCATGTAATATTACCGTAAAAGTTTTACAACTTTCCGCGCGCGTAACTGGCATTGGCATTGCGTGCGTATACGCAACACTCCCACCGACAAACAACGCACACAGATAAACTTTCTTTAAACGGATAGTGTAGTGACAAGTCAGATTCACAAGCTCACTATCTTTCTTACGCACACACACATAGAATATTGCTTGCATTGATGACAGAGAAATGCTAACTTACAGTAGCGCAGTTTAAACAAAGTCAAAGTATAATTTACTAGCTTCCGCCCGCGGCTTCGCTCGCGTGGTACCTACATCAAAAGCAGCCTTTAACTATTCTGGGTAAAGAACTCTTTATATTCCAAGTTTTATTGAAATCGGTTAAGCCGTTGCGGCGTGATTGAATAACAAACATCCAAAAATCCTCACAAACTTTCGCATTTATATTTTAGTAGGATTGCTTGAAATACATGTCATAAAGATGTCAATTGCTGTATACCTACTGCGTCCCTGAAATAAGAAAATTAAGATTTTTTTTCATAGTTAATCTAAACATTTAGTGCATTAAAAGGTTCGATTGTGTGAGTGAATCAAAATTGCAACTGCAAAGATGAACCAAGCGTATTGTAAAGGTATACAATGCGAACAAAACCCATACAAACACATTCATGACCACACAATATGATAGCGTAGGTGAAAGTCCGCGTGTGTGGGTAAAGAAAGGTGTTTAGTTAGGTGAAATGGGCACACGGTCAAAGATAAAATTATAATTACTACATGAACTGGACATTATTTTAGTAGTTTCGCGTTCGAAGTCTCGGGTTATTCTACTAGTAAAATTAAATAAATATAAAATTGTATTTATTATACACTACATATCTAATCACATTTTGAAAACTAAACTAAATGTTTATCTATTATCTTTGTTACCTTATATCGTGTAGGGATCTTGCAGAGTTAAGTGCCGCGTAAGAGCGATTTTAACTTTAATTTAATGATGCTAAGGCATACATTTGAAATTGCACGCGTCGAGACTGGATGGGGCTGGAAAGAAAAGATTGTTTTTTTTTTCGGACGGATTTTTAAGCTGTGGTTCTCTTACGACCACTGGTAGCGTAACCGGACTATAAGAAAAGATTGTTTTAAAGAGTCGTTCCATATACCCCGTCTGCTACGGTGTAGCATTGCTACGGACCTTTTAGCTGCTACGGCGTAGCACTACCAGTACATTTTTAGAAGGATTTTTTTTTGTTTATCACACAAAGTCAACTGATCCCAAACTAGGCATAGCCTGTACTATGGGTACCAGAGACTGATATACATAATAGATTAAATATTTAACACCCAGACACGAATCAAACATGTGTGTTAATCACAAATGTTTGTCCAGTGCGGGAATCGAACCCGCGACCTCTAGCGCAGAAGGCAGAGTTACTACCAACTGAGCTATGAGGCCTTCTAGAAAATCTTTAAATCCACACCCGAAGCCCTTGTCACAGGTGAGTGGTGAAAAGTGAACAACTTTTCACGATTCTACTTTGCTTCTTTCGAATTTTCGTCCGATCTCGAATATTTTCTTTGTTTCAAAGCCATGGGGTACAAGTGCACCCTCTTGCACTCTCTCTCGGCGCACATAGTCACTAGTCACTAATACATCCACAAAAACGCCTACATGTCTAGCCTATCCACACTGTGTCACGCCACATAAGCCTTGATTATGTATCACTTAGTTAAGTGATAGTCGGACACATGAGTCGATATACCTAAACTTTTTAATATAATAATGTTATGTACCTAGGTATACCTAAACTATGTAATATTTTTTAAGTTATATTGTATGTCTAAATGTGTATACTTTTGTGCTCACCACCTAATCGGCCATGTAATCTCTTGCTAAAATAAACGATCATTCTATTCTATTCTATTCTATTCTAAGTGCCAATATAATTTCTAATACTTACCTATTAACTCATCGTAAACCTCTTACGCTTTATTGCATCCTATCTATTTACATGGCAAATTTATGTTCTGCCCTTAGAGTAAATAATTACTACAGAGCTCGTGGTCGATGGGCAGCCTAACCTACCTCCAAGCACGAACTGTCACATGTAGGTTGTAGTATGAACATAAGTTTAGATGTCTTAGATGAACCTTTTAGAGTTTCGGTGGAAAATCCATTGGTGATCGAACCAACAACGTTGATCGGTCGTTTCGAGATACTGCCACTTCTACCTTGCTGATCCTCTGGGCTCTACAAGGTGATTCATAATTATGTAAGCTATTCTTTACTGTACATAAGAAACTGTACATAAGACCAAAAACAGATAATTTGAAAAAGAATGAAAAAAAAACACTTGATTGATTGATGATTTTTCCCTATTCTATTTATTCTTTCTTGTTGTTATAATAAGCCCCTTTCGAGATATTAAACATTATTGAATCACCTTGAAGGTATAGGTGACCTTAGTTGGTCTACGGATCTTAATCTGAAGCTGTCTTGTAGAGAAACAAGCATAGTCCTCTCTATAACTCGTTAGACGACCTTGAGCTGTCATTTAATTTTATTCAGGTCTACTGTAAAAGACCACGTCTCTATGCTCCCTCTATTTATGCCGTAAGCAAAATGGACATTCGTAGAAATTGCCGCGCTCTCCTATAAATCATTGCTCTGAAACAAAAACTGTAAATGACCAAGGGTAGGCAAGGCAGTAAGATATGTATAGGTATACTTACAACATAATATCCGATGGCAGAATGGTGGGTAGGGTACTTACGTAAACAGTGACCCAGAACTTGGAGAAAGGTTCGCTTCAGTGCAACTGTGCAACATAACCTTGCATAGGCAGCTAGGTACATATTGCATCTTAATTCTACAACTACTAGGTAGGTTGTGTACCTTAGAAAGGTACACAAAAGAGAGATGGTATTACCTTCGAAAGATGCTTATCACGAGGGAGAACGCTATGTTCGGGGTTTTACTGCGTGATAAAATCCGAAGTGAGGAAAACCATAGAAGAACCAAGGTCACCGATATTTATCTCACAGAAGTAGCGATTGAAGTGGACAGGCTATGTAGCTCACAGAACCGATAACCGTTGGGGAAGAAAGGTTCTCGAAAGGCGACCACGAATCGACCGATGCAGTGCTGGTAGCACCGATGCGATGGACCGATGACATTGTTAAAGTTCCGAGAAGTCGGTGGATGGAAAAGGCTCAAGACCGTTCGTAGTGGGACTTTCAACTCATTGGGGGAGGCCTATGTCCAGCAGTGGAGTTCTACAGGCTGATGATGATGCTGAGGTGATTAAGACACACTAAAACCTGCAACTGTCACAGCTGCATCAGCTCTATGCAGCCTAGAAAGCGGCCCTAGCTTTCGCTTTACGACCTAGTTGCCCAGCACACTGCACGCCGCGCCGCCGCCGGTATCATGCCCACAGCCTATAGACGTAGCCCTTTGCCTACCTAACTATAGAGAAACGTATTTAAGACCTACTACCTAATAAGTAGGTACTAGTTAAAAGTTTCGATGATTTTTTACTGTCACAGAAGGAGGCGATTTGAATTCGTAAAACAATGTAGGCGACAGATAGACTAAGTAGAAGACTTTTTAGTCTCTACCTGTCTGCCAGCCAACATTCGGTGCTTACATAGGTTAGTTACAATAAAAAAGAAGTTTAGTTTGCGTCGATGTCTTTTGGACTCTAAAAAAAAAAAGACTATATAAATTTAAAAATAATGCGTACCTACTTACTAACCACATTATCACTGAATAAATAGTAGGTACCTACAAGTAGCTAAGTAGATACAATATCGCGAATATTTCACAAATACGCATAGGTAGGTTAGTAGGGGGTGCCTAGGTAGGTCGGTAGGTATGTGTATAAATATTTTTGCTATATAAACCATTTATTAGACAGGTACCACCTACCTACTTACACACAGATAGTTCCAGTTTGTGACAAGCTTAACTATCGAGTGTTAAGGGTAACCGATACGTAAATTTTAATACAGGATAATAACCTACTCAAGGTGTGTTTTTTTTATTGAGGTACTTGTTACGGCTTAGGTGGCTGAAATTATGATGATGAAATTATTTGCTTGGCTGCTTGCTCCAACTCTACTGTCTCTACATGATTGGGGTGCGGTAAAGTGCATTCGACAAAACTGCCATCTATTGGATATCTTAGTAACTGCTTCCAAGTATTCGTTTAAACACCCGCACACACCCCTCACTAGATGGCGCTAAATTTATCCGAATATATTTTTCTATTCATCTGATTTATAAATGATTTTGTTAGTCCAATTCAAATACAAATAGTACAGAAAAATAAAATAAAATAAAATTCTAGAATACTGGAATACATAAACGCTTGTTTGAGTCGGGAATTAAATTACGAGTCTGGCAATAATTTGCTGCATTGCAGTAAAAAAAAATAGCTTTTTTTGGAAGTAGCAACCCTAAAATTAGGTCAAGGAAGTGCAACGCAACGAAGGTTTCGTACAATTTTTGTTATTTTTTACCCAATTTTAACATGTAAATCATTAATTTAATAATGAAATAAACCGCGGAGAGCTAAATGGATGTGTGTTCGTGATGCTCGTTACAAGGGCTGGTGAAATTCGCAGGACAGGAGAAAACTAGACATGACAGCCAGTAAATACCGCATAGAGTATTTTACCTGAAAATCCTGAAATAGATTTTAACTTAAAATATACCTATCGCTATGTACTGGTTTCGGCTGTTGAGCGATTGTGAAAAACAGAGTACCTAGCTCGTAGCGCTCGTAGCCTTGTAGCGTCAGCTGTGAGAATCTGATAAGAAATACCTACGTATTTGTCATAACATTTGACCCAGTTCCGATAACGTGTGCGTTGACCTATCTGAATGCGGATTCGCGATGTTATTTTTACTGCCGTATCAAGCTTTGCAGATTAAATATTTCTAAATGTCTATTTCGGTGTCAATACACGAAACAAATCATATGCGAAACTGCTAGGACCTCGACTCCTTGGTGCATGGTAAGTTCTTTGTTTGAAATAATTTGTAAGAATTTTTTTCTTTTTAAATTTTTATTGTACCAGTGTTCATTGACGTCGTTCATTGTCCATCATCAGCTAAATTTATAATGTACCAGTGTCCATTGAAGTCGTTCATTGTCAATCATCCATCAGCTAAGTAATACACTAAAATTGTGTACAGTTGCCTACACTAAGATGTAGGTTGACATTTCATAAATTTTAAGATGTTCGCACAGTACTAAAATTGAATTATGTATGCAGAGGGAACTCACAAATTAGTACCTAACCATCAACCTGTGCCATTTTCAACATTACTCTGTCATTCTTCGTCATTTGTATTGTCGTATCATTTTGAAAATTATGAAATTCATACATCTTTGAGTAGGCAAGTGTACTGAGGTACCTAGGAACTTATAGGTAAGTACTTCTAAGTCATACTACACTATCATTCAAATTTAAATCTAATTGTGCTCCACACTTTAATTAATTTAAGTACCTACACTGTAAATTTCTATCTGTTTTTCAGATGTATCCATATTGCAGTTGAAAACATCAGTCTGAGCATTTTACCAAAGAATTGTAAACAAAGAGCCAAAATATACAAAAAATATCCCAATATCTTCCAAAAGAGGCTGAATAATGAAATCCCGTTGCCAAACAAGAGTGCCAAAATGAGTTCCAAATTCAAACTTGTCACATAGTTTTGGAGGGAATCTGAATGTGTAATATGAATTTTGTAAACTAAGCTGGAGTCTGTAAGACCTCCTGCCCTGGTCGCTGGGACCCGTGGCAGGGATGAAGAAACAGAATGTACGCACTTTATCGTTAATTGTGTGCACATTTACATATTTGCTGGTTGGGGCGGCTGTATTTGATGCATTGGAATCTACTACAGAGAGGAATCGGTTCGAAGTACTGCAAGGTATGTTGACTTTACTCATAAGTCTGCCTCATAATATAAATGTTTATATGGATGGATGGATGGATGTTTGTTACTCAATCACGCCAGAATGGCTGAATGGATCTGCATAAAATTTGGCCCAGTGACAGATTATAGTATTATTCTCATAGGTACCATGCAAGCAAAGCCGCAGGTGGAAGCTAATTTATTCCATAAATAAGGTACCTAAATATGGACCTATCAAACCATCACATTAGATGCCTAGTTACAGAAGTCTCAAACCAGTAACCAAGCACTGGGTGAGAAAAGAGAAAGACTGGGCTCAGTGGCTCGTCTCGGGACGAACCTATGTCCAGCAGTGGACTGACTTATAGGTTGATGATGGTAGCCGAGGCTTTGGTGGTATTGAGTAGGTACCTGAATATGAACAAAGAAGAGTAATGATAGAGGTGTTTAAGGCGAGTGTGAATGGAACCAACAATGTAAGTGCGCCAGTGAGTAGCATTGGTGGAGTGGTGGTACTGGCCCCGCCTTCCAAAGGTCGTGGGTTCGAATCCCTGTCGTGCATCAATGGATTTTCCATTCGGAAAATGTATTTGCGCCATACTAGTGCTCTCAAACGGTAAAGGAAAACATCATTAAGGAAACCAGCATGACCTAGAACCTAAAAATTCGAAGACATGTGCATCAAAAGAGCCAAGAGGCGCACGTTAAATCCTTTCACTACACTGATTCTTTCACTGAAGGCTTTTTTGAGGGCCACTAAACCTCAACCTGGTCACTGATCTAATACAGGATTACCAAGAAAGAATCAGTAACACAACAAGCAAGTAGGACATCACACATTCAATATAAAGCTTAATATTAGAGCTTGCCTTACAGCTATTGAAGGAATGATAATAAGGAAGTACAATATAACAGAAGAGGACTTCAGAGTGATGGAGACTGTGGTATTGAAGTCGGAGCCCCACAAAGCTGGCCAGCAGTGGAAATTCACCGGAGCCTTTTACTATGCCACTACAGTGCTCACAACTATAGGTAAAGTATTCTTCTTCTTCCTCGAGGTTGCTATTGCTATATGTTATATTGGTCGACTAGAGTTTGAAGGAGTCTTTGACTCGAGAAGAAGAAGGTAAAGTATTGTAGGACTCCTTGCCTATCGGAAATGTTCGTCGGCTCGAAGCGCCGATAGCTCCACTTACAGGGGATAGTTCATAGTAGTCCATAGTTCATAGTAGATAATGCAGATATCAAAGCATGCTTGACTAAAGTTTAGTTCATTGGCTAGCATTGCTTATTAAAATGGTTTTTCGAATAGGTAGTGTCTTTTTATAAAGGATGGGTGACCGCTAGTGGCCCAACACAAATAAACATACCGGCGCCGGTCTTCTGTCTCGCGCCTTTGCCGTTGACGGTAGAAGTCTGGAGTAGTGCCTGTTTTATTTTGTGAGCAATCGTATTGTGAACAATCACTTTGTTACAGGCGTTGAAATACATAAAGCGTGGAAGCAAGCTGACCATATTCATATTTTTTTTTTTTTTTTTAATTATCGGGCTGACGAGGCTGTTGTGTGGGGGGGGGGGGGGGGGTTGTATTACTCTAAGCTAAAGCTCTTGTTGTTGATAGGGAACGCTGCTGCCCATCCCCTAGCTTTGTTTCCCTTAGTTGCCTCTTACGACATCCACCCACCTATGTAGGGGGTAATCTCCGGTACTACAATGCTTTCACTAATATGTAGAAAGAAACCTACACTATCCCTGTGTAACATAGGCTATATATTTTGATAGAAATAACTTTTAAAAATAACACCGAAAACTCAGTATTGTAAATCTGATGACATAAAATGTTATTCTTTCAGGATATGGCCACTCGACGCCAGCCACGATTGGGGGCAAGGTATTCACGATGTTCTACGCTATTGTTGGTATCCCACTGGGCCTGATCATGTTCCAGAGTATCGGAGAACGAGTGAATAGACTAAGCAGGTACCTACCTAAAATAAAAATGTTCCGGACATATCACACACGGTCAATTAATCCCAAACTAGGCACAGCCTGTACTATGGGTACCAGAGACTGATATACATAATAGATATATATTTAACACCCAGACACAGAACAAACATCCTGATCAATGATTGTCCTGTGCGGAATCGAACCCGCGACCTCTAGCGCAGAAGGCAGAGTCAGTACAAACTGAGCCATGAGGCCTTGTTTAAATATTTGTTGTTCAATCACGCCGTAACGGCTCAACCGATTTCGTTGAAACATGCAATGAATAGAGTTCTTTACCTAGAATAGCATATAGGCTACTTTTTATTTAGGTACCACTCGAGCGAAGCCGCAGGCGGAAGCTAGTAACTAGCTAAAGTAACTAAAGTAACTTAGATATCTATGGGGGAGGCCTATGTTCATCAGTGGACATCCCACATCTGAAATACAAGGAGCCTCTAAGAGAGACACTTTAATCCTTTCACTACTCTGATTCTTTTACCGACGGTCATAGGCCCTTTTCAGGGCAACCATACCTCAACCTGATCACTGACCTAATACAGGATGACCAATATAGAATCAGTGACACAAGAAGAAGAATACAAATGAATATCTAACCAAAATTAAAATAAAACTGGCCTGCCAGGCTATTGTGAAAGGGAAATGGTAATGAGGATCGCAATTATGTAGATGATTTTTTCAATTTTAGCTACATCTGAAGTTTTTCAAACGTGAAAACGAAGAAGCTTAAGGTCTTGAAGTGTTCCCTTGTTAAGTTTGGAACGTTTTTAATGTTGCTAAGATTGTTATTATTATTATTTTATTCATACAATACATCTATCATTACAGGATAAAACTGTTAAAACTACCCTCAAAGTTACGATCTTCATTGCCATTATGCTTATACAATTTCACTACTGGCCTATGTTCATCAGTGGACCTGACCTTCCTACGTCTGAAATAATGATAATTTTCATTTTCTCTTTCCAGTGTCATAATCAAGTCAATAAAAAGAGCATTGAACTGCAAGCAAGTCAACGCTTCCGAAGTGGACCTCATTTGCGTGGTCACCACCCTATCATCCCTGACCATCGCTGGTGGGGCGGCTGCGTTCTCAACTTTCGAGGGATGGAGTTACTTTGACAGTGTTTATTACTGTTTCATCACACTTACAACAATAGGTAAGTACTTATCCAGGTAAGTTTACTTGGGCTACTTTTAAGGCCGAGAAGGGAAAAAGACGAGATGTGCATACAACATATCCATGTTTTGGCATATAAAAGGACAACGCCCTATCCTAAGCGTATTTATTTTCCATCTTGTATATTCCAGATTTTAGCTACATGTTGTGTGACCGGCATGTCCTAGAACCTAACAATTCTAAGACATGTGACATGTGCACGAAAGAAGCCTCTAGAAGGCGCACTTTAAACATTTTAGTACACTGATTACTTCATCGACGGTCATAGGCCCGTTTCAGGGCCACCATACTTCAATCAACCTGGTCACTGACCTAATACAGGATGACCAAGAAAAAATCAGTGACACGATAAGAAGAAGAAGCGATATTTTGTCCTTGCAAAAGGACATATTTCTTTACCATACTATTATACTGAGACGCAAGTGGTGCGGGTTATATTCCCGCTGCGCTGATTTGCATGATCTGCAAATCATTTTTACGGGTCTGGGTGTTGCGGTACCATGTTACTCGCAGTTTCTGATACCCACGACACAGGTAATCCTAGTGTGGGGTCAGGACTATGTATGTGACTGTTGGGTCCTATTCATATACTATTATTATTTATAAGTCACACCACAGAGTCAGTTTCAACTCCTTTGTGGTGAGGGTACCGACCGAACATCTTTCGAACTACCTAAAAGAAGATCTCTGGCCGAAGAGTGTTGTGTTCCGTCGCTTCCGCGGGCGGATACCTACTGCCAATGACAATTCGCGTCCCACGTCGCAGTTTCTACGTGGCAATTAATTGTGTTTTTATATTAATATGTATGTTAGTCATTAAGGTATATATCTATATGGGCCGTAGTATAAGAAAAATTCCATCTGTTTTTTATTCTATTGTTGCCTGAAATAAAGTTATTGTTTTGTATTGTTTAAGTTAATCTGTTCATTCCAGGCTTCGGCGACATGGTGGCCTTACAAAAGGACAACGCTCTAAACCGGAAGCCTTCCTATGTGATGTTTGCACTGATCTTCATCCTCTTCGGGCTGGCTATAGTCGCTGCTTGCTTGAACCTGTTGGTGCTTCGATTCGTTACCATGAACACTGAGGATGAGAAACGTGACCAGGCACAGGCTGAACAGGTAAGCTGTTTTACTTACGACGCACCGGTCTCATAGCCTCATAGCTCAGTTGGTAGTAATTCTGCCTTCTGCGGTCGCGGGTCGCGGGTTCGATTCCCGCGCTGGACAAAGATTTGTGTGAATAACACAGATGTTTGTTCTGTGTCTGGGTGTTAAATATTTATATATTATCGATTATATATATCAGACTATCAGTCTCTGGTACCCATAGTACAGGCTATGCCATGTGTGACATGTCCGGAATATTTATTTATTTATTTACTGGTGGAGTGGTGGTAGTAGCATTCCGATCCACATGTCGTGGGTTCGAATCCCGCTTCAAATTTCAATATTCATTTCTTCATATGATTTCGCATAGTTATTTTGAAATTTCTTAAATCTGGTTGGATTTGCGTTAATTTATTTTAAGTTATCGTCATGATGAATATCAGGCAAAGGCTGAACAGGTTAGCTGTTTTACTTACGACGCATTGGAGTGGTTGTACCCGCCTTCTGATCCACATGTCGTGGGTTCAATTCCCGCTTCAAATTTCAATTTTCATTTCTTCATTCGTTTAGATTATTTGGAAATGTCTTAAATCTAGTTGAATTTACGTTAATTTATTTTAAGTCACCATCATGGCATGATGGCTAAAAGCATGTATGGATGGATGGATGGACTGATGTTTGTTACTCTTTCACGTAAGAACTACTGAATGGATTTTAATGAAACTTCACAAATACATTAGAATAACACATAGGCTACAATTTATAAGATATTGTGTGAATTGTCCAAAATATTACTACTAGCTACTCTAAATACTAATCCTGCGCAGACGAAGTCGCGGGCACCAGCTAGTCATGAATATATTATTACTGTACCTTTGTTACTGTGCCAAATAAACTACATATTTTTATGCCTCCCCCAAAGAGTCTGAGCCTTCTCCACCCAAACCTTTGTTACTGTTCCAAATAAACTACATATTTTTATGCCTCCCCCAAAGAGTCTGAGCCTTCTCCACCCAAACCTTTGTTACTGTTCCAAATAAACTACATATTTTTATGCCTCCCCCAAAGAGTCTGAGCCTTCTCCACCCAAACCTTTGTTACTGTTCCAAATAAACTACATATTTTTATGCCTCCCCCAAAGAGTCTGAGCCTTCTCCACCCAAACTTCCCGCAATCTTCTCAATGTCTTCGGTCCATAGTGTGGGGGCCTTCCAACACTGCGTCGAACTATTAACTAAAACTACTAGAACTATTATCAATGGCTAAGTGATGTTTCACACGTTATTTAGCAGTTTCGAAATTTTGAAATTGGAAGCGTCCATTTTGATATAACAGAACATGACAAAATGGTCCGAAATTTCGAAACTATGTAGCTTCGATATTTCGGAATGCATCAGGGGTCTAATAAAAAAATAAAAAAAAACATTTATTGCCATAAATTGGTACAAATATTAAAAAAGAACAGAATACATAAGAAAAAATAGGCAAAGGGAGTAAATTCAGCATTTGCTGCATGCATTGCATGCAAATGCTGGTTTTCAATTTACCCCTAATAAAATCTTTCTTTCTTTCTTCCAGGCGCAGCAGGTGGCAGTGCGTTTGGAAGGTGACGTCATCACTGCGGACGGTGACGTACTGCGAGGTGTCTCAAGAGGAACCCGACTACCCGCAGACCCGAACCAAATACATACAGGTCAGTTGATCGGGCGAGCGAAGTGAGTCTCAAACAACTTGGGTGAATCGGCGTTGTATGTTTATTTGTTAAAGCATAACTTTTGAACCGTGGATCCTATCTGCATTGAATTTAGGAGGTCAACCTGATCCGTAGCTTTTGAACGTTTGATCCTGAACAACCCATAAATATACTGTACAAAGATCTGTTAAAATTCAATAAATACCAGCAGTTTTGATATCAAACTTAATATTTAGTATTATTTACTAATAGTTCTGTTTAATTTCAGGAGATACTTCTTTATTGCCCCTATATACTGATGAAGACTACGCACCGAGCGTTTGCAGCTGTTCCTGCAATTGTTTCGGACATAACAAGTAGGTGTGCTTCATAAATATCATCAAAGTAGCTTCATCCCTCGACAAATTTCATCAAAAACTGTCCAGCCGCTCAATCGTGAAAAAGTTACAAAGAGTCAGAGTTACTATCGCATTTCTAACGTTTCTAATAATGTCCTTCTTCAGGGCTTATACAGAATAATATCTAAATCGGTCCAGCCGGTTATTTTTGAAAATATTTCAAACAGACCGAGTAACTGAGTTACTCTTGCATTTACAATTAATTTAGTGTCATATACAAAATCCGTTGTGGAATAAACGTTCTTAAATGTCGACCACGAACCAGACTACGCAGTGTTGGAAGACCCCCACCCGATGGACCGACGACATTGAGAAGGTTGAAGCAAGTCGTTGTAGGTTGTATAGAAAAGACTCAAGACCGTTCAAAGTGGCATCCTGGCAAGGTCGCCATGAGGGGAAGTTGTAATGGAAACGACTGCTCGCGATTGAGTATCTTTTATTACTAATGATCTTATGAATAGAATAATAGACTAAGCTATATGATCTACCTACTACACCTCACCCTCTTCTGGAGAGGCTTATGTCTAGCAGTGAACTTCCTAAGCCTGATGATGATGAAATGTTTTACTGACCATATAATTTATCAAGGAACTTACTAATTCCAGACTCTCACCATACCGCGACCCGCTCTCACCAGTGCCACCGACCAACATCAAGCAGCTCAAATCCAAGAACTACCAGCTTGGAGTCATCCCTCGCTTCATAGAGAAATCCTCATCCAAAAGCCGCTCCCAGTCACTCAGACTCAATTCCGCCTCAGGATACCTCTACATGAACGCGAAAACTAACGACTTCCAACTAGAACCTGATGATTTTAAGGAATTAGTCGCGAAACGACGCGAGCAACTCCGTCGGGGAATGGAACCTATGATGTGCAATAACAACGAGCAGTATCTAAACCAATACACCAGCATGTGCAACAGACTAGACAGGGATAGCCCACATAGCTCCTCTTTATACTCAATGAACATGAGAACTGAGAACAGATCTAACGATCCCTTAGTCGACGATTATGACTCGGAAAAATCCAGCTACGCGAAGAAGAAACTGATGAAGAACATAGCAAGGAACACGAGGAAAATGGATAACTACTTCTACGACGACGCAGTTCTGCATTTCGATGAAGAGTACGCGTTCGACGGCTCAATAATATTCTCCAAGCGGAGAAAATCTGTGGAGAAGAACTGGGATTACGCGTGCCAGATGCCGAAGGAGAACGCGCTGGCGATAGACGACGATTACGGATACTATTTGCCTGATGAAACGGATCAGTATATAACCGATACTATTACTCTTAACCTGCCACCGCATCGGGCGAGCATATAGTCTGATCGACGAATCGTGATCACAAATCCTAACTAATACATAAACTAGTGGCTGCCCGCGGCTGCGCACGATAAAAAGTAGCTAGGTAGCTATCTGCATACCAAAATTCATCAAGTTATACTCAGCCGTTTAGTCGGGAAAACGTTTCAAACAGAGACAGATAATAATAGTGTGAAGTGTGTCTATAGTGGGATGTGAAAGTGTTGGTTAGTTAGTCCTTCATTCACTTAGTAAGGAGCAATGGATGACCTGATGTTTTTGCATGGATAAAGTTAAAGAACTGCAGAATGTCCCGGGCTACTATTTATCCGGGTACGAACCCGCGTGCGGAAGCTAGTAAAAAAATATAAAATCACAAACTGTTGCTAGACTCTGACCTACAGGACAAGAACAGTTTTTGGTAGTTGCATTGTAAATAATTTATATCCAGGACTAAGATCACAATTTGATGGGTAAGATCACAATTTGTTGGCCAAGATCACAATTTGAAGGCCAGGATCACAATTTGATGGCCAGATCACAATTCCATGGCCAAGTTCACAATTTCATGGCCAAGATCACAAGTTGATGGTCAGGATCACGATTCGTTGGCCAGACTCGAGCCAAGCCAGTGAATAGGTTAGTGGTTAATACGGGCCAATTAAAATTTACAATTCGCTAGTAGTACCCAGTGTAATTAGCTTTTTCAATTGCCGCGTCTGGTCTGTTCTACGAACGAGCTTGGCTTATATGGGCGATTATATTTAACCGCAATGTAATCGTAACGATAATCATTTTTCTTTTTTCTGCTAAGATTCTCCTATGGGGGCAACTCTTTAAGCGATTGTTAACGCGTGCGGTAGGAATTTCTTAATGTTTTGGTGACGATAAAGCACCTGCTGTGCTATTGCGTAAGCGAAATGGTAATGAAGTTGGCAATTATGTGGATGATTTTATCAATTTTAGCGACATTTGAAGTTTTTCAAACATTAAAAGGTAGAAGCTAAGATCTTGAAGTTTTCCCTTGTCAAGTTTGGATCGTTTTAGACTTAAAGACTTAAAATTACCCTCAAAGTTACGAACTTCATTGCCATTACGCTTATACAGCTGCACCACTCCAGTGCACCTGGGGCCCAATTCTACTAATTCAATGGCAAAATGACAATGGTTCAATGGCAAAATGGCCACTTTTGACACTTTTGGTATTCTGCTATCACAATCGTATATCAATGGCAGTCATTGTGAAACCAATGAAATCAAAGTAACGAAGTTGGCGACTGAATTATGATGGTGCGATCATTATCATCCGATTATCATTTTCAAGTCATTGAATTAGTAGAATTGGGGGCCAGTTTTAGCCATCAGTCAAGTGCAACTCACCAACCTTATACTTTCAGAATTGGTTACAATGGTCCTTTGTTGACCTGATGTTGTGTGATGTGGTCTTTTTGGACCTCATAAGAAAGCTCAAATTAAGCGAGCTATGTAGATGGCTATCAAAGTGTTTCTCTACCAGATGAATCCAGAGGTGATCCATAGACAAACTAAAGTCAAAGGATTATCCTTTCATTGGAATTCATAATATCCTTTGTATAAATGGCCACCACACTTCAATGACCTAACCAACAAAGTAATAGTCACGACCAAAGTAGTATTCGTTACGATTACAATGTCGTTACTCAAGTGGATTTATTCCACGGCCCCTGTAGATATTGTAAACTTTAAAATTATTCGGTAAGATTTGCAAAATAGTTAAGCTGATTGCACGGTATGTGCAAAAGTCCTGGCTTGTTGATTTTTATTATAAATAACATCATGCCATGTTCGAACGGCTTGCGATTTGATACCTGAAATTCGTTTCAGAGTAATCCTTGTAAAAGTCAAATTTGAGTTGGACATTTGAAGGCGTGCGTTATAGCACTGCGTATTGCCAGTGATGACATAATGGCACTGAGATTTGGTCGTTAACTATTGGTCTCATACACTCGTGTTTGGTTGAGCTTAGTGTGTAATCTCGGCGGTATTTTAACCATTAAAGCTTAGGACCTTAGCACGAGTATAGGCAAATATAACGGGAGTGTATTATGCGATTTTCTTATTTGACTAAAAATGTTTGAAGTTTTGAATAAAACCACCACCATTTTCTTCGGAACAAACTTGTCATTCATAATAACTTTATTTACAGAAAGAAACTTAAAACGAATACAAGTTATTTAAAAAATACACAAGAAACGGGTGAGCCATCTAAAGACCGTTACAAACGATCTATAGATAGCTCAAGTGATCCAGATCACTACCAGTCGGAAGCGTCCCCAAGACGCTGGTGGATTTGCCACGCTGGATGGCAATGCTAATTCGCTGGGCCAAATAAGAGCCAGCTCTCGGGTCACGCGTCGCTTCATAATTACTTGACATTGGCTATATTGACTGTAATACAGCAGAGGCCATTTATTGAAGAAGAAGTCAACACAAATTGATCATAGTCAGTAGAATAGGATCATTTAGAACTAAATTTTAATTGACATATCGCACACCATTCGAACAAGGCTTTATTTCGAAAATTTGCTAAAGTAGTTAACTACCGAGCTTAGATTGTAAATATTTTGATTCTCATAAAGTGTGCCATTTGATCTTTACCCTACTGCCAAAGGGAGTGATAAGTTTAATAAAGTTTTATTTTCAAATCATTGTTAGAATCCTTGTTATTATTAATATATAAAGTGTTTCGTAAGAAATGTAATATCCCGAAAGGCGTTTATACCATCAACAAAAAAATAATAATTAGATATTAAAAAAAATACAGTTTTTTCGAATCAATTATAACTAATTATTATGTAAGAGAAGTTCGAAACCAAGATTGCTTCCTAAAACAGCAGATTTTTGCATAGTGTTTTTTTTTTTCAATTTAAAATGTAGATTTTCTTATAGTTACAACAAACTTTATTGTCAATGAGTGTAGAATAAGCTCTTTTCGGGATAGCACACATATTATGAATCATCTTGTATACTTAAAAGTTAAAAATCTTTTCACAACTTAATCGGCTCGATAACTCTCGCCCTGTCCTTTTCTAACAGTAATAAAAAAAAGCTAACATTGATGTTGACCTATTCAACACTACAACGAGTAAGCTTAAACGCTTACGCAACGACAGCTTCTTTGGTACTGATTTACTTTTGTGTGTGTGTATTGCTTAATGTCGTCTATCGTTACTTTATATACCTACTCATCCCCTGCTATCTGCGGAAACTTGTAATTGGCCATCAGTGCACATGTAGTATCACTACTGCATGGTTTGTATAATTATTTATCTAATGTGTCCACCTAGCTGTTAGTTTTCCAAAAATGTTTAAAATAAAATAAAAGAAAAGAAAGAGGTACAAGCGATATTTTCTCGCTCTAAATTGGAGTAGCCCGCCTGTGGAAGTACCTTACAGAAGAGCGCAGCCAAATGACATTGTTTGTTTCAAATAGTGTTGTGTTCCTGCTGTGAGTAAGCTTGCCAGAGCTCTTTGTGGGGAGGGGGTTCGGGGTCGACAACGCGTGCGTGTTGCCTCTAGTATTTTATTTTATTTTTATAATATTAGTAAAACTTTCGGCTAATATGAGTTTAATGAAAACAATGAGTACTTAAAGGCTAATTACAAGTTTCCACATATAGGTAGAAGTAACTAAATTAAAACGAAACAGTAAAAAAGTAGACGGCACCGCACGTACCACAAAGAGAAATAAAAAAATATATATAATAAAAAAATCAAAGCTACCTACTAATTAAAAAATAATTCACACATATAAGTAATTGCAAGCGTTCATAGGCTACAGTCACCACTTACCAACAGGTGGGCAGCTTGTTTGTTAGAGGCTGACATACTGTTATCGAGCCGATGTAGTTCGTGACTGATTATGAATATAAGAAGGAACATGTAAAGCTGCCAAAGGTATTTCAAGCTTTTTAGCGCTTCCAGAAAATCTTATATCTTTTGGAAGCATTTCATAAATGAATGAGAGAAAATGGTAAAATAATTCTAGTCATAATTAAATGATAAAATAATGGTAAGGCTTGAACTGACTTGCTTTAAGTTTTAGTTTTGTTTAAACAAACAACCTTATCAAAGTATTTTTTTATACTTATTCCTTTTATGCTTACTGCTCAATAAGTAGTAAATTACAGTATTAATTATTTGCCCTGTGATAATTTATTTAGTTGTTAGTTAAGTCGCCAAAGATTTTTAAGTTTAAGTTGAAGTTTTGTTTGAACAAACTCCCTTATCAAAGTATTTTTTTTATACTTATTCCTTATATGCTTACTGCTCAATACGTAGTACATAACAGTATTCATTATTTGCCCTGTGATAATTTATTTAGTTGTTAAGTCATCAATGATTATGATTTTCGTCTTTATGTTTTATATTATATTTTTATATATAATATTAGTAATATTATAAATCCGAAAGTTTGTGACGATGTTTGGATGTCTATATTATGTTTTGATGTTGACGCCCAAACGGCCGAACGGATTTATATGATATTTGGCACAGAAATAGATTATAGTCTGGAATAGCATATATGCTATTTTTTATCTTCATAGGGACTACACGAGCGAAGCCGTGGGCGGAAGCTAGTTACATATATACGTTTTATTTTTATTATCTAAGTTCTTACACAATGTAGGAACATTGTAAGAAATAAAATTCTCACAGCCAATTGACTCCAATCAATGTTCAAGAGGTCCCTGTAAAGTAATCCATTTTTGGAAACTTGGTGTCGCTTTGGGACACTTTGAAATAAAACACATGTTTATTTATGAAAAGGGCTGTTATAGTGAATTTGTAAGTATTATAATTAATATTGTAAAAATATACACAATTGTTCATGTGTTTTGTCCCATTTGTCCATTTCGGACTAAAACAAAAAATTTCAATTTAAACTGTTATCTTATTCCATGTCAAAGTCGATAGTTAGGTATTTATTTCGATAAAATCACAAATATCATATTGGTATTTACATCAAATGTTAATAATGGTGGCTTTTATTAATTAAGTAATTCCGTTTAGAAATGTGATGGTACAGCATTGTATAAAAAATACGCCGTAGATATGCGATGAATTTCAAAATTCACGAATTTATTTTAGAATTTATAAGGGAACAAGAATAATGTAGCTTTTTGCAATTTAAAAAACCAGGCGGACCTCTCATGACCACATAATTTTAATTTTAATTTCTGAAAAGCATTGATCACCTATTCTGAGATGCCAGCGACATCTCACTTTTCGGCAGTGAAATGAATAAAAAAAAAGTATTGATCTGTAAAGAAAGGTTTTTTAAGATACTTAATAAGCTAGGTATATAGCTGGCCGTTTTTGTATGGTGTCACAAAAAGGGCGCTTACACGCCTTTCACGGTCGAAAAGTGAGAAGTGATAACTAACTGACATCTCAAAATAGGCCCTCTGATCCGATGTGATTAGGGACCATACAATTTGGCGTAGAATCTTTTTAATCCTTTCAATAATTTAGAATCTTTAAAAAAAATCGTTCCCTTGCTTATAATTTCCTTACAAATATTAATTACCTACCATGTAAGTAGTTAAACTATTAAGGAAGATACCTACTTTCTTTTTTCATTATTATATTACTTAATAAAAATAAAATTGTAAAAAATGTAAGTTAGTAGGTAGGCACCTACCTAACGGTAAGAACTTTCAAAATGTTTAAAATAAAATCTCGTCAGAAAATGGGCGAATGAAGAGGCTAAGATGAAGTTTCATTGTAATTCGATGAAATAAAATTGCGAAATAATGTAAATCAAAATTTCTTTAATAAAATTATGAAATTTACTTTGGCGTTTTCAGTGATTACCTGTTGTTTTTCAAAAAAAATTATTTTTTGTTTTTGCGCCATCTATCGACAGTTTTTTTAAAGCATTTTGCTCTCAAATAATAACAAGTATTTTGCGCCATATTCGACAGTTTATTAGAGTATTTCGCTTTAAAAAACCCAAAACGAATTATTTTGCTTTTGCGCCATCTATCGACAATTGTCTAAAGCATTTGCTGAACCATGAACCGAAGTCTTGCAAATATTCTGTTGTCAGCTTTTGGTAAAAAAGTACAGATCTAGTTAGTTCCTACAACTTTCATTAGGTAGCGCTTTTACAAATCCTAAACTATAGTAAAATTATATTCAGTAAACCCGCGAGTTGAGGTTTTATTTAAGTTCCTACTTAGGTATATACAAAACTAGATAGATTAAATATTTTAATTATATTGTAAGCACACCTAAATGCTTTGGTTAGTTACATTTTACCAATTTTTACCCGACTGTCGAGAAGGAAGGAGGGCAGGTAATTTTTAATAACTTACGAACTACTTAGGTACGTCTATAGATAATTACCTATCTACTTATCTCACAAAAATTATAACCAATTTTGTAATTACAGGAAGGTACCTTCTAGTAGGTACTTAAACTGTGAGGTAGGTTCTTTAATTAAAAATGCACCACGGGCTTATCTCGTTGCAAACAACGGCACTTTTCTAGCAATTCATTATAAATGCTTTTAATAAATGCTTCGCTCTGAGCGCTGTTATTTCTCTTTGTGAGTGGCCAAAGAGAATTGTAGAAGAAAAATGGGCCCGGGGGTAAGCCCTCCCACTGAATAAAGAAAAGTTAAAATTTTCTTACAGCGCCCCTCGGCGGGTGGTCTATCTATCTTCGTAAGTATTGGCAAAAATTGCCCCCTTGTTTTTTGTCCCTTTCGCACCTGGTGTCATTGAATCTTGAAAATAAAGTTGGGAATCGACGATGTTTTAAATCGGTCTTTTGCTTTTTATTCTGCGCTCCAAAGGTGCTATTCGAGGCTTTGAAAGTGACTTTTTACGCTTTGTTTTTTTTTTCATCATAATATTATTAACCTATACAAAGTGGATATGGTGAAGAAAGGAGTGAGTGCTGAGATGTCGACTGATAGAGGGAAATGGAAGAAGAATACATGTTGTGCCGACCCCACATGATGTGGGATAAGGGCAGGAAGATGATAATAATGAATATTATTTATACAAACATTTTAATAAAAACAGATTACCTATACTTACATAATAGGTATATATTGCGATGCAGAATCTTCGATGCGATTCTCGTGTAAACTAATGTTTGACCTACCGTTATTTAATTAAAAAGCCGTGCATTGTTTAGGTAATCTTAACGTTAGGAATCCAAAACATAGACTCGCCGCTCAGAATGTAGAGTCCAAGTTTAGTAGGTAATAGCATTATGAAATCGAAAACATTCCGAGAAGAGTTTCTGAATTGAAATCTACAGACATTACACTTTATTGGCGCTAGCAGGCAATTAATTGTGTACTAAGATAATCAAGTGTGATCTTTATACTGTGGCCCAAGCACAAATAATTTACATCTATAATAACATAGCAAATGTCAAACATTAACCAATCAAAATTGAAAGATTTCAAGCATAGCCGATGCCATTGGCTGATATTTGACTTTTACTATCGTATCGTAACCGTATCACTATAGTGAATTAATCGTACTTGGGACACTGTCGCGATAATACTAACGCTAAACCTCTCATTCTGATCACGTTTCATAATGATCATTATAAAAAACTTCCTCTTCGTATTGTGATACAAAATGGCTTTGCAAAATGCAATCTTTTATTTCAACATTGACTGCTTCGCGAATGAGTTCAAAATTATGAAGGGCACGCGTTAACAGGTGGCTATTTGTGTCAAAGTAGGATGATAAGTTCCTGTCCTACATACTTACTACCGTCAGCAAATCAAGATAGATAGAAAATGCTTTATTGCACACCATAAAAAGTACAAACATTAACAAAAAAACAATAAAAACTAAACTATGTGATGAACAATGGGCGGCCTTATCGCTGAAGTAGCGATCTCTATCAGACAACCTTTGGATGGAGTGGACTGGATATGATTAAATAGGGGTATATCAACAAACACCCAAAACACTCACATAAACCAGCCTCTAAGGCCCATTATAATCCTTTGAGCCTCTAAGGCGCATTATAATCCTTTGACCACACTAATTCTTTCACCGACGGTCATAGGCCCTTTCCAGGGCCACAATACCTCAATTTGGTTACTGATCTAATACAGGATGACCAAGAAAGAATCAGTGATATGACAAGCCTAGTGTATAAAAGTAAAACACAAGCAGTTGTTTGCCAACCGTACGAGCAGTCCAAACTTAAGTTAACGCGACTTAAGTTGTTCGAAGTGAAAACTTGGGCGATTTTCACTTACACTCGGCCACGGGGCTTAGTATTCGCGATTGTGTGGTCTTACCACACAATACCACTTATTGGTTAAACTAGGAAATAAACTTAAACTTTAAACCGACGAGCATGTATGAGGAATGTGATGCGGGTGAATGAAGCAAAAGAGGTATGTCAGGATCGTAGCAAGTGGAAAGCCGTGGTCTCTGCCTACCCCTCTGGGAAATAGTATGTATGTAGGGAAGAAAGAAAGAAAGAAAAACTATTTATTTGTCCGGAGGATATCCTACTATCCAACTTCCGACTAATATTATAAATGAGAAAGTTTGTGAGGATGTTTAGATGTTTGTTGTTCAATCACGTCGTAACGGCTCAACCGATTTCGTTGAAACATGGAATAGAGAGAGTTTTATTATCTAGAATAGCAAGCTAGTAATTCATAAGGATCAGAGAGGCCCGAGTCCGAATTTGACTTCGGCGTCGCATGGTGGGTGTGGGTTCGATTCCCGCTGCGGAACAAATGTTTGCATGATCTGCAAATATTGGTTCCGGGTCTGGGTGTTGTGGTGCCATGGTACTCATAGATTCTGATACCCACGACACAGTTAATCCTTTTTTTTTATGTTATACGGAGGCAAACAGGCTTACGGCCCACCTGATGGTAAGCGGTTACCATCGCCTATTGACATCTGCAACACCTGGAGCATTGCTAATGCGTTGCCTGCCCTGGAGAAATCTTTTTGTATTTTTCTTAGAGCTCTTCATGTTGTAGGTTAGCGGGAAAACCTCGGAAGGAAGCTCATTCCACAATTTGCACGTATGGGGGAATTAGAATTAGAATTATTTATTTCAGTTAAAACAGCAAGCTTACAGTATATACCAAAGTGCCTACTGTCTAAAATTTAAACTTAAATATACTCTTAGCGAATTAAATATTTTACAAATGTTATTATTAAAGATGTCGACATGTTGGACCTCGTGTGACTAGAATGGATAAGATAAGGAATGAGTATGTAAGAGGGAGTTTGAAAGTGGCGCCATTGACGGAAAAGCTGAGGAGTAATCGGTTAGCTTGGTATGGGCATGTCATGAGGAGGGAAGAATGTCATGTGACAAGAAGAGTGTTAGATATGAATGTGGATGGATGTAGGAGTAGAGGTAGGCCAAAGAAAAGATGGATGGACTGTGTGAAAGTGGATATGGTGAAGAAAGGAGTGAGTGCTGAGATGACAACTGATAGAGGGAAATGGAAGAAGAATAAATGTTGTGCCGACCTCACATGATGTGGGATAAGGGCAGGAAGATGATGATGACATGTTGGACCTCGTGTACATAGGCATTTAAAAGAGTGAGAGCTCTTAGCGTTGGCGCATTATGAGCGAAAGGATCTCGTCCTAGTGTGGGGTCAGGACTATGTATGTGACTGTTGGCTGTTATTTATTTATCATCCAACAAATTGTCTTCTCAAAATAAGTATTAAATTTTGTGCTGAGAGAGATTTTCATTAAGTCTTAAGTATGAAATCCATTATACTTCTCGCAAAAGCAGAATAATTTCCTAAAACAATTCCGTAAACTCAAAGGAAAGAAAGCACAAAGCGCAGAATCGGCTACAAGCAATAAAAGGATTGTCCGCTGGAAAATAATTTTATTCTGGCAAAATTGAAACTGGGCTGGTTGTACAAATTTTAATATTCTCTCGAGGTGGATACCTAGCTATTTATATTTTTCCTCCCCAGTTTCTTTTGGCGATTATTATTCTGTATTCCAATGGGCTAGGGGGCGGAGCCACCCCGCGGACTCTTTCCTTTTTGCTTCTTAAGTCCATCTTGAAACTGAACAGAGGAAAATATGGAGTAGCATAGAAACTTATAAAATAATATAAAAAAATAAACTTAAAACTAATACAAGTTAATATTTACAAAATACACAAGAAACAGTTGAGCCATATAAAGACCGTTACAAACGATCTATAAATAGCTCAACTGATCCAGATCACTACCAGTCGGAAGCGTCCCCAAGACGCTGGCGGAATTGCCACGCTGGATGGCAATGCTAATGCGCTGGGCCAAATAAGAGCCAGCTCTCGGGTCACGCGTCGCTTCGATCAGACGTCCTGATTAAATAAAAATTGATCTATCCTCAAGACGAAAGTCTACAATCAGTGCGTGTTGCCAGTGATCACATATGGCACAGAGACTTGGTCGTTAACTATTGGCCTCATACACAAGCTCAAAGTTGCACAACGGACTATGGAGAGAGCTATGCTAGGAGTTTCACTACGTGATATGATCCGAAATGAGGAAATTCGTAGAAGAACCAAGGTCACCGACATAGCTCTCAGAATTAGCAAGTTGAAGTGGCAGTGGGCAGGCCATATAGCTCGCAGAACCGATAACCGTTGGGGAGTAAAGGTTCTCGAATGGCGACCGGGCGACGCAGTGTTGGAAGGCCCCCCACCCGATGGACCGACGACATTGTTAAGGTTGCGGGAAGTCGGTGCATGGAGAAGGCTCAAGACCGTTCGTCGTGGAACTCTTTAGGAGGCCTATGTCCAGCAGTGGACCTACAGGCTGATGATGATGATGATGATCTATACTACTAATATTAAAAATGCGTTAGTTTGTGAGTACGTTCGGATGTTTATGTTGGGATGTTTGTTGTTCAATCACGCCGATTTCGTTGAAACTTGGACTAGATAAGATAGTTCTTTTCCTAGAATAGCATATAGGCTACTTTTGCCGTCAATTTTGTTTTTTTTGGGTTTGTACGTCAACAGGTAAAACGGAACTCTTTGTAGATACGATCACTTTGTCTGTCTGTCAAAACTTTTTTTCTTAAGAACTCCAAGGGAATCAACTTGAAATTTATAAAAATTTTAAGGGTCTTCGAGAGTCTTCGTGTATAAACAGACATACTTAATATATTTGCGGAACATACACCCAGATCCGGAACAAAATTTTGCAGATCATACATTCATTCAAAAATTTGTTTCGCAGCGGGAATCGAACCCGCACCTGTTGCGACTCAGACGTGATCTAGCCAGGTGCGCCACCGATGTCGTCATATTAAAAAAATGTGCACAAAATTGGAAATATCTTAATAGTTTTTTTTTCTCCACGCTTTCCTGTTCTCTGGTTCTGTCACTTACCCCTTTCACTGGAAAAACCGTGGCACCTACCCGGAAGGGGTTCGATATTTAAATATAAGAAGAACACCCCCTTTTTTCAAGGGAGGCCGACCCCCTGCCCCCTGGATTTATGGATCTGCCCTCCCAAAGTAATTACTTATCTTTGCGAATACAAATCAATCGGGGAAAAAGAGATGAGTTTGGAGAAATATCTAATATTTCGGGATGTTTGATCGACTGCCGAGACGCTTAAATGATACTTAGGGTCCTTGAGAAACCGCGCTTAGTACATGGAGTGCTGTGTAAATGAGCCTTTATGCGGATTTTAAGGAGTGCAAGGAATACGAATATACTTCATCATCATCATCTTCCAAAACCATGACTTTACCCTCTGCAAGGTATAGATAGGCCTTCCCCTGTAAGTGCCATTATTTTCTATCCTGTGCAAGCCTCATCCAGTTGCGGCCCGGCTACTGGTCTGCGCCCTCACGTGGTTACCACACCTTTACTTTACTTTATTGAATGCCTTAGACCATCAAGTAAAGTCAAAGTCAGAAGGCGTCTATTTCAATAATATAATGAGAGGAGGTAGGGCACAGCGAGATTTTCTCGTTCTGAATTGGAGCAGCCCGCTTGGTACCTCCGCCTTACAGAAGATCGCAGCCAAATAACATTATTTGTTTCAAATAGTGTTGTGTTCCTGTGGTGAGTAGGGTTGCCAGAGCTCTTTAGGGGGGAAGGGGGTTCGGGGTCGGCAACGCGTGCGTGATGCCTCTGGTATTGCAAGCGCTCATAGGCTACGGTAACCGCTTACCATCAGGTGGGCCGTAAGCTTGTTTGCCACACAAAAAAAATCACTTTGAAACGTCTTAGAAACAAGGTGAAACTACGCCTGTTCCTTCCGACCAAGCCTAGAAGAATAAAAAATGAAATAATGAATAAAATATTTATTTGTAAAAATCAATCCACATACAATCTACCAGCGGCCTTCACACTAGGCATAGCCTGTGTCGTGGAGACCAGTCAACAACAAATATGGCTACCTAGATCTTCTGGTGAACAGTTAAGCTGGGTATACGCCGACAGCCTAGCGGCTTGAATTACCAAGCCATCAGCCCGTCAAGTTCTCAAACCCAGCGAGAATAATAAATAAATAAGCGATACTTTCAAAACTCCAAATTGACACCGACGCTAATGAATACAGATAGAGTTACCGATTAATTGAGACTTTATTTAATTTCTTTCAAATTAATTCTAAAAGATATCTAGGTAGATACTGAGATGAGATGTGAGAGAATTTTTATTTTATTTATACGTTTTAAGTGGTTATTCAGAGACATTCATACATTCATATGTGCGTGGTACCCTAATCATCATTATCAAACTTCATTTAATTTCTTTCTAGTTCAAATTAATTCTAAAAGATATCAGGTACTACAAGGAATCAATCGGGTGTTTATCGCTTACCTTTTTAATATTTTATTCTTGACGTTTTGACTGTGATGCAACAATCTTGGTCGCGGGCAGACCAATTTTTAATTATGCTATGTATACTGATCGTGAAAGTTTGAAATATACTAATACCTACTCTTTCATCATCATCATCATTTATCAGGAGTATTTAATTTCCCTAAAATTCTACTAATAAAAAATTTAAGTGAGTGATTAGAGACATAATTTCTTCTTGGTTTATCGCAGCGAGGAATATACATAGCATCACTTTAGTTTCTAAGACGTTTCAAAGTTCATCATCATCTTCCTTTATCCCACATCATGTGGGGTCGGCACAACATGCATTCTTCTTCCATTTCCCTCTATCAGTCGTCATCTCAGCACTCACTCCTTTCTTAACTATATCCACTTTCAGACAGAAGTTTCAATGAAGACGTTTCAAAGTTATCCATGATTTTGAAATAATTATTTTATTAATTTGCTGTCTTTTCACCACCACCTTTTTACCACCCATAAACTACCAACTTCTATAGAAGTAAGGTAGTTTACGGGTTGTCTTACGTGCATCAAAGATTCGTAGCACACCTACGAAGCTACGAGAGTGCTACGAGCCATCAAAAGATTTCAACGCGATTCAGGGCCCATGATGTTTTATGACGTCTTATTGCCATTCAGACGTGTCAGCATTATTTTACACGAATTTGAACAGTATATCTGAAAACCAGCGCCGCTTCATTTCGTGTGCGGCATTAAAGCTGAGATGGGACTCCTTTTGGCTCACGCATGCACCTCAGCACGGACTAATGAGTACCCTAGTTCGGGTACTACCTATCTACTTTTGTTTGTTTTCGTTTCTTACCTCTTTGTACCCTGTATTGTCTATTTTATCTTATTAGTTTGTACTGATCTTGAGTGTGACGCAAACAAATGTATTCTCTTTCTTTCTTTAAATCTTTCAATTTACGTCACCACCAGAACAAAGTATAAAAGTTGATGGTACAAGACCATAAATTCTCCAAATTTAAGTGGTTTTTACGTTTTTAGTTAATTATTTATTGTTGTTTGGAAATATAAGAATTTTGGAAATAAACTCACTAAGGGTGGATAAGACCAAACGCTTTGTTATGCCAGAGTAACAATAACTTTATTCCTTGAATTTACTCTCGGATAACTTGGTTTGCATTTTTCCATCGAAAACGAATACTGGGTATTGTTACTCTAGTGATAACTAATGCATGAATGAACTATTATGTAAGCCAACTAAAATCAAAATACAGTTGCTTGTTAGAATGCCAAGCGAAATGGTACGCTACATTACGCCATGTCGCAATCAGCTGGTCGGCCACCACCATTAAAAAATATTCCCACATAACTTGTAATATCCAAGAATTTTGGCGGTTTAGCGATTTAAACTCGGATAGCAAAGTTATTCTTGGGATAGCACTTGGTAAAACGAAAATAGGCTTCCTCTACAGTAATTAGTCATTTTATTCTATGGATAAGACTTATACTAGTTTGGTCGTATCCACCCTAAAACTTTAGAAAGCTCTATAAGAGTTTTCAGTTAAATTTTTGAAAAAGGCAACAATAACAAACTCCAACCTTTTTATCTATAACCCTTAAACCCTTAGGTACCTACTGCCGCCTGATTCTCAGCAATAAAGGTCTCTGGTCACGGCACCGCTCTCAAGCCAGGCAATTTCCTATCTGACTGACAATTTCCTCAGCTCGCCCGATTTTAATATAAAACGAGAAAAAACATCGTCCCGACTTCTGTAGTTACCGGCGGATTTGTATGGATACGACTTTTCTTTTTAATAAGCGAGGTACGCAATTTTTTTTTGTTTTCAGCCGTATTCTTAAGCAGATCGTTTGTTTCAATTGTTATAACACCCATACATAGTTCTGACCCCATGATAGGAATACCGCGGTTGTAGATAGTTTATATAGGTTTAAAGAAATTTATTCTCAAAAAGATTACAATCATGAGAAACATGAGAATAATTATTTAGCTTATAGTAATAAATGATAATAGTAGTTAGTCGTTCGCGTGCGCAGATATTATTATAAATGTAGGGTAAAATAAAATAAGTAGGTAAACAGTAGGTAGGTAAAATGTTAAAACACCAGCTAAGCTGGGACGTTACACAGATAGGTATGTACTCGTCTCACGCGTTCACCAATCTCACTATGTTTGCCAGTTACTGTCAATAATCAATTTGGCGAGTTTGGTTTTGAATACGTGAAACGAGCTAACATTTTTCAAGATTGCGGGTAGTTTATTATAAAGTTGTGCGCCTTCTTGGTTGTGCGTTGTGTATATAAAAATAGCATCACGAGAACGAAGGTGCAGGTGTTTCCACTAGTTCCTAATATAAATGATTCAAGATAGTCTTATCCATACAACACCCCCGGTTCCTTTGAAAATGGCTTTGGCGAGAGAAAGAAAAGTGGTTCGCGATGGCCGACTCCCCTCCCCCTTCCCACCCCCACCCGCTGTTATTTTATATAATGCTGTTTTATTTTACTTGCCATTGTATTTTTGCTTCCATCTAAGTTAAGCTCTCATCTAAGTTATGAGGCTGCTTTGGACTAGGCGTTTGAGAGTAATTGACAGAATACAGATTGTCATTAGAAATTCGTAGGTTTGTAGATTAATTTTGAAGTTATGAGTTTTTGAATTCATGTGTTTTTGAATTTATGTTTTTTTTACACAATGTCTTTTATTACGAAATCATGCTCAAGCACGCACCCGATTTTTTTCATTTTGCATATAAAAATACTATCAAAATTTTCCAAAATTTTCCTTGTTCTGACAATTAAAAATACAACGAAAGATAAATTATCCAAATCAGTTGAGCCGTTCTCTAGTGATGCTCCGTTATTATAGTAGCAATTGATTTTTATTTATATACACCTAGATGCTTTAATCAATGGAGAAATTTCAAAATCCCGTGTAGGCTGTACTTAAATATTTTTTTCTTAATGGTTTTGTCAAACTTAAATAACCTTTATTAGTTTTTCTTCAAAGGATTTAATCACATAATTACAAGAGGTGATAGAAAGCTGTTTCAAAATGATTATCTTTAGTGCTTATAATATCTCTTGTTGTTACCAAGCACAACTCGTCCATTATAATCAGAGCTCTACCGATGCTGGAAGCTTCACTTTGTCGACTGGTTTCGACCAAAGAAGACGGAAGACGTAGCTCAAGTAACGTTGGTTTTTCTATTCGGCCAAGTAATTATTGCCGCGGCGTTTTCATTCAGTTTTTCATCTCTCGGGTTCTGGAAGAAAATGAAAAGACAATGTTTATTTATTGATAAAAATAAATGCTATTTCTCAGGGAGTGTCAAAATCGACAATACAAAAGTCTACAAGCAGTGCGTCTTGCCAGCGTTGACATATGGCACTGAGACTTGGTCGCTAACTATTGGCCTCATACACAAGCTCAAAGTCACGCAACGGGCTGTGGAGAGAGCAATGCTCGAAGTTTCACTGCGTGATAAAATCCGCACTGATTAGATTCTTCGGAGAACCAAGGTCACTGACATAGCTCTCACAATTAGCAAGATGAACGTGGCAGTGGGCAGGTCATATAGCTCGCAGAGCCGACAACCATTGGGGAATAAAGGTTCTCGAATGGCGACCACGTACAGGGTGTTGGAACCCGATGGACGGACGGCATTGTTAAAGTTCCATGAAGTCGGTGGATGGAAAAGACTCAAGACCGTTCGTCGTGGAACTCTTTGTGAGAGGCCTATTTATTTTTTTTATTTTTTTTATTAACTTTTTGCGGCTATTGTGTCACTGCGGCCACAACTGGCCTATTGTGATCGCCACTTTATTTGTGGAGCCCTTTTACAGGGCCTTCAAAGTTCACCGCAAAGCCCAGCAGCTGTTAAAAACTGAAGGATTTTCTTTGGGGTGAGTTGCTTTAGCTCCATTGGGCTGAGGATGTGCTTTCCCAAATGGATGCTACGTTTGAGCATAAGTGCTCCGCACTCACCTAGCAGGTGTATAGGCGTTTCATCCGCCTCCTTGCATAGCCTGCAGGTTTGTGTGTCGCATAGCCTTAGTTTGAACATGTGCTTATTAAGACAACAGTGTCCAGTTAAGGCTCTGACAATAATGCGAAGGTTGGTCTTATTTAGCGCTAGGATACGGTTGGTGTACTGTTTATCAAAGGCTTTTATAAGTAACTTAGAGTGGTTCATGCCCGAAGAGTTTGTCCAGAGTTTGGTCGATTCTTCGAAGCACGAAAGCAAGAGGCTTCTTTGAGCCAGGCTTTTTGGTACGCCGCAAAAAGGCTCAGGGCCTATCATAGTACCATTTGCCCCGGCGCGCGCAAGTTCGTCGGCAAACTCGTTACCGTCGATTCCCGCGTGCCCCGGAACCCACCTTAGTACGACCCTGTTCCTTGAGCCTAGGGCGTTTAAACGTGACAGACAGTCTTCCACAAGTCGAGACGTGATGACATTAGAGTCCAGTGCCAGAAGGGCAGCCTGACTGTCAGAGTTGATGTAAATCGTGTGGTTGGTGTAGCGCTTTCGCAGATTGGCGTCTGCACATTCAAGAATGGCAAAAACCTCTGCCTGGAATATGGAGGCGTTTTTTCCCATGCTAACGAAACCGTTTACATTAGGACGTTCACCATATACTCCACAACCTACATCCAGTCCCATTTTTGAGCCGTCTGTGTACCAGTTTAGGCAACCGGCCTCAAAGTGTAACTGGCTGTTCAGCCAGTCCTCCCTGGAGGGCAATTCCACGATGTATTGTTTTTCAAATACATGTCGCGGAAGCATGACATCAGATGTCATGCTGAGAATGGGTGATTGCAGAGTAGAGTCCTGAAGGGATCTCATCTTCTGCGAGAGCCAGCATCTTTTACCCTGGGTGTTTGCGCGATACATACTGGCTTTCGCCTCCTTGTGTATATACACATGAAGAGGCGGTAGTCCCAGCAATGCATTAAGCGCCATCCCAGGGGATGTGGACATGGCTCCCGAAGCCATAAGGCATGCAGTCCTTTGCAGACTGCCCAGTTTAATTGTTGCAGTTGACTGAAAGGCTTTGTCGTACCATACCATACAGGCGTAAGTAACTATCGGCCTTACTATGGTAGTGTACAGCCACAGAGCTATCTTGGGGTTTATGCCCCAGTTATTGCCCATCAGTCGCCCGCTAGCCCCTAGGGCCATTTTAGCTTTTTTTAAGACATTAGCTAAATGCGTGTTCCACGTAAGTTTTTGGTCTATTGTTACGCCCAAATATTTTACTTCCGTGGAGAACGTGATAGTCTTGCCATTTAACTTGGGCTCTGTGAGCTTGTCAAGCCTACGCTTGTTAGTAAATGGCACGATTACAGTTTTGTCAGCGTTGATGGATAGGTCGTTGTTACCACACCAGTCGCTGACAACTTTAAGAGCTCTTTGCATAATGCTAGAGATGGTAGATTGGCAGAAACCCCTCACGACGATTACAAGGTCATCTGCGTAACCCTGCGCATCGATTTGGAGATCTGCCAGTCTGAACAGGAGATGATCAACTGCAAGGGAATACCTATGGAATATTGGGAGAGGCCTATGTTCAGTATTGAACTTCTTCAGTATGTTGATGATGAACCAAATAATATATAACTACATTATTAATAGGTATGTAGGCATTGAGTACTTATTATAATTTATAGATAGTTTCTCGATCTTTTCATCCTAAACACCATAAGATCTAGAATAAAAATAATAATTGTTTTGAAATGTATATCAAAAGCTCTTTCATATGACACCCTACATCATGTATTAACTATTTTTGGAAAATCCCCTCTTTAACTTCAATATCTTTAGCAACCCTTTATATCCCCCCTTATTAGACGATTTTACATAAATTATTACCAGTGAATTTTGATAGTACATCATGACCTGCATGGAATTTAGTAGGTCAACAGCTACTTAATTCCATGCAGGTCAGATTGACGGTCCGAAAGTGTTATGCTCTAACAAATAAACATACAAACAAACAACGCCGATTCGCCCAAGTTGTTCGACAGATCTTCGCTCGGTTCGCTTGCTCGATCAATCCTATTCTACTAATATTATATGTACGAAAGTTTGTGAGGATGTTTGGGTATTTGTGGTTCAAATACATCGTAACAGTTCAACCGATTTCGATTAAACTTGGAATAGGTAGGGTTCTTTGCCTAGAATAGAATATAGGTTATATAGGCTCTTTATTAAGGTACCACGCAATCGAAGCCGCGGGCGCAAGCTAGTAAGACATAAACCGCTTAAACGTTCCTGCATGTCTTAATGCCTGTCAATTCCTCATAAAAATTGTCTAAAAACTTCAGGCAAAGTCGAAGCGAGAGTTAGTTAAAAATACAGAACAAAAGGGGCTGCCAAGCGTCCAGCCTTCTATCTTTTTGCGAGACTTTCAAATAATTGTATAGATAACGGAACAAAGAAATGAGCCCCCCACCCCAGTCACAGAAGAAATAATACAATCATACTGATATTTCACTTCAATATTTAAATAAAACCCCGGTATTTATAGTGGAGTGTATTTTTTACACTGTTAATAAATAATAATCCTACTAATATTATAAATGTGAAAGTTTTTGAGGATGGTTGGATGTTTGTTGTTCAATCACGCCGTAACGGCTCAACCGATTTCGTTGAAACTTGAAATAGATAAAGTTCTTTACCTAGAATAGCATATAGGCTACTTTTTGTGTTAGTACCACTCGAGCAAAGCCGCTAGTGGAAGCGTAATAAATATAGCCCAACAGTCACATACATAGTCCTGACTCATGTTGTTCAAATGGATTTGATAGTTTCACGCAGCACCGTAATTTTATCGTCAATTTTGTGACGAATGGTATGTTCTGTTATTTTAATTAAAGTTACGTTTTTCTAGTTTTGCAAGAATCATCTATTGAGCCATATTGAATTTAGAAACAACAGGATAAAGTTCATTTTACTAAACACCGGTTTACAGTGGTACAGACTTGTCCAAGGGGGGTAGGGGGGACATTTTTAACGTCTTGAGAACCCTCTTTGATCAAGCAGCATTTTGACGTCACTGCTGTAAAATGCGATGTTGTTTTGTTTTTAACTCGCTCTCTGCGATCGAGTTTCTTTCGACTTGTCAAGATAATGGAAGACAAAACGGCTATTCAGTTGCAAACAATATATCTTCGAAATGATACATTGTATGCTATCTCGAAAGGGGCTTATTCTACACCCAATTTTCAATATATTTTGTTCAGTGACTTTTGGAAATTCAATATTTTTTGATAGAAAAATCCTGCTGTTTTTGGGTCAAATCAAATATTCAGCTGTTTAGGTAGTAATCATGTTTTGAATTTCTGGTACGTTTAATAATTACATATAAAGATGGTAAATAGGCCAAATGCAGCTGCTCTGTACAAGTTTAGAAAAATCTATTATATTTTTTTCTAGTATTTTTCTTTTTGTTGATAAATTTTATTAAGAATACTAAACATATTTAAAACGTATCGCCGAAAGTCTCGCCAAAACTTCAAAATGGTCGTTTTGAATATTTTTTTGTTTTGTTCGCTTCAATACTGGGGTGGTTTAGGAAAACATCTCTCAGGGAAAACCAAAACCAGCCGAAAAAAAAATTGCTAAACAAGAGTTACAATCTAATTAATTTAAAGTGATACGAAGTTCATCAGGTCATCTAGTTTTATAAATTTTCGCTAGTTAAATGACTTCAAATTATAAATATACTAAATTACCTACCTTACTTTAATTACTTTCCTTACACAAAATACCCAGCAGTCGTCATTACTATTCCAATAATGTCTCCCTGAACGAAAGCCCTCACTTTTTTACTCGGCAAAAAGTGACAAAAATATACCCTTCCCAATAAGAGTAAAAGAGACAGGCGATTGACCGTTCCTCGAATTTTAATTTTCTTACTATTTGAATCCTAATTTTTCGTGGGGCGTTTTCTGTCCCTTTCTAACTCGCTTTCTTTCTTCTTTTTAGGGGTCGCTTTATCTTAAGGTAGTTTTATGTTAATTTGTTACTTTTGCTTGGGGCTATCTGCGAATTGTAATGAACGCTTGATAAACAATGAAATATTGCGAGGATTTTCAAGCTGCTGCGAAAAACACGATATCAACACTTTAGATTTTCATCATCAACATCATCTGCCTGAAGAAATCCACTTCGACCGGTTCGTGGCGGCCATTTAAGAATCTTTATCCACCAACACTTATCGGTTCTGCGAGCTCTATACCCTGCCCACGGCTGAAAGGCAAGAAGTAAGCGTTCAATATTTGCATTGTCTGCAAATGTTTGTTCAGATTTGGATGTACCTTCCATAACGCTCGTAGTTTCCGATAACCATGACCCAAGGAATCCTATTGTGCGGTTAAAATTGTATGTGACTGTTGGGAGTTAAGAATTAACAGCAATAATAAAGGAGATGTTTCATCCTGGGTCAGGTACACTACGTACCTACCTACATAGAAAAATTAGAAAATTAGGAGATTACAAGAAAAATGCAATTTCATTAATTTATAGGCAAATAGTTGATTTGATGTGTTTGTTTTGTCGCGGTAATTTTGACAACCTTCTAGATGTCAAAATGACATTTCACGCTTTACGATCCGCCATATTTTTGTAGTGCTGTGTTGCTCTGTTAAACACAGCAACTGGTTCTGTTTGTCGAATAAAATCCTGAAGTACCTTATAACGAAATCAATTTTAAGAAAATAAGCAATTAAAAACGCTTAGCTACACTATAGAGCAGTGCACACAGTTCGGTACCAAGCTCCACACATTTATGAAATATCTCCTTTGTTATGTTATTCTCACGCATAAGTATATTTTTAGTAACATAATGAAATCTATGTATAAACCAAGTTATGTCCAGTAACGAACCCAATCTTCTTCCTAAGTGGAGGAGGGCACGTTAAAATTGTCTTAATTTTTCATCTCGGCCTCCTCCCCGCCATAATTGTTTTTAATTTAGGGGCGAAGCAAGTTACAACAAAAATACTCGTTTACACAGGTAATTTTATTGTTGGAACAAATTATTGTTGTTTTGTAAGTATTTCGTTGAGGGTTTTTACAATTTATATTTACAGAGTAATTTTACTTTAAAATATTATTTATTGTAAAAAAAAAAAACTGTTTTCGCTGTATTATTTAAAGATAAAGATAAAATATTTATTTGCTGTGAACATGGTATGTAGTGTACAGGTGTTTATATTTATATCGTTCATAATAATCAACCATTTGTCATGAGTCATGACGTACAAATATTCGATAGTAATACTTAAATAGAGATAGGTGGTTATAGATGTGGGGTTCGTGTGAACTTATTTCATGGTCGTCTGTAGGTCAATGATCAGGTGTAGCATACATATTATGCTATAATCATTTTGTAAGAACATATAAGATTTTCGAACTAATTTCCAAATTTATTTCAATATGCACAATTATATGCAACAAAAGCGAAATTTCTAACCGTCTTTGGACATATTTCCAGGGACTTGCGGAAACGGATGGAGACAGTCCCAGTCTTCTGGAAGGCGGCCAGGACGTAAGATTTGTTGATTCTATAAAACAAAAATATACTGTCTGGTTTGCTTGCCTTTTTGGAAAATCTTATTATGTAACTAGTGCAAGCCCCCGCGACTTTGTTCGCGTGATTATTTTTCGAACAAAATTCAACCAATTTCGAAAAAAAATTAGGAGGAGGTAGGGCACAGCGAGATTTTCTCGTTCTGAATTGGAGCAGCTCGCCTGGGGAGGTACCTCCGCCTTACAGAAGATCGCAGTCAAATAACATTATTTGTTTCAAATAGTGTTGTGTTCCTGCGGTGAGTAAGGTTGCCAGAGCTCTTTAGGAGGGAAGGGGGTTCGGGGTCGGCAACGCGTGCGTGATGCCTCTGGTATTGCAAGCGCTCATAGGCTACGGTAACCGCTTACCATCGGGTGGGACGTAAGCTTGTTTGCCACCTCTGTTGTATAAAAAAAAAAAAACCCCTGAACTATGTTAGGGGTTGAAATACATTCATTCCGGAATTCCTTTCTTAGTGCACCCGTACTAAAAAAAAGGAATACACAATCACACATTAAATTTCAAGTTTTTGAAATAAAATAACACCCAACAGTCATTTAAATAGTCTCTGAGCCCACACTAGGATATCCCGTATCGTGGGTACCACAACACCCAGACCCGGAACAAATATTTACAGAACATGCAAACATTTGTCCCAGGCTGGTACTCGCCCACTACGCAACCGAGGTCGTCAATTATTTATATCCTAACACCTTGCGCCCGTGACTTCGCTCGCGTGGTACATAAAAAAAACATAAAAAAAACATAAACTACATAAAAAGTAGTTTTTATGCTATTCTATGTAAAGATGATTGATGCCTGATTGAATAACATACATCCAAACATCCTCACACACTTTTGCATTTATAATATTAGCAGGATATTTAAAAGCTTTAGTTCAAGATAATGCGTCTTCATTTTGACATTTTATCTCAAAAATGTCACTGTTATATAAATTTCTATGTGATTGGTAGGATAAGGTAGCCTATAGGGTGGCATTGTGAAGCTAAGGAGAGCAGAGTTTTTACAAGGGGTGCCTACCCCATTTAATTTTTTATCAGTGCCAAATTATTGCGCGTACGGCAGACGAAAGTATTGCGCGATTTAACGAATGAAGTTTTAATAATATATTTTTTTCTATTATTATATTGTACTCCTAGTTCAGAACGTTTATTTTAGTTCAGGTTTGTATACCTACTCAAAATGTTGGTATTTTAATGTATAATTTGTAATCTTCATCAATGTGAAATTTTTATATTCTTTTCGAGTTGGTATACAGTTGGTAGTGAGTTGGTAGTCTCTCCACATTATAAATAAATAGTTTAACAGGCATATAGTGTAAATTCAGCCATTAATAAATAATAAATAAATAAATATTCCGGACATATCACACACGAATGAAGCGAAAAAGGTATGTCAGGATCGTAGCAAGTGGAAGGCCGTGGTCTCTGCCTACCCCTCTGGGAAATAGGCGTGATTTTATGTATGTATGTATGTATATCACACACGCTCAACTGATCCCAAACGAGGCACAGCCTGTACTATGGGTACCAGAGACTGATATACATAAAATATATATATTTAACACCCAGACACAGAACAAACATCTGTGTTAGTCACAAATGTTTGTCCAGTTCGGGAATCGAACCCAATCGAATTGTTGCATTACAGTGCTTTTTTTTATGAAAACCATTCTTGTCTAATAGATACTTCGCCGAATATGGGTGTTAAAGGGCAATGACATTTCGTCAAAGAGTATCAAAATGGTTTTCTTACCAGAATCAGAATATATCCTAAATCCCAATTGGCAGTTCAGCATAATAGTCTATAGATGAACTATCTAGACAATTTATGATCAACTAAGCCTTTTTAGTCAATATTTTTCCGGTGCCCATTCTATCCAGTAAGGGTCAGAGATAGGTAGAATAATAAAAATAATATTTAAGGTATTTTCAGACAGGATTGTAAAAACTGATAATGAATAAATAAATGAAATGAATGAAAGAGACACCATCATCTTGCTATTTCGGTCGTATCTAAAAATAACAACGATCAAGCTGTCAGTCTGACGTCAGACTATCAGTTCGGGACATCTGGTAGTTAATAATGATGATTTTCGTACTTTCTGCCGCCCGTACAGTATCCACCCTCTAGGTGGCACCAAAACTTTCCGTCGGACCCCGCGAGGGAGAAAAATAAATCTAAATTGGCCCAATCCTCTGAAATCCCCTACTTTTTCTGGCGCCATTTTCAAGAATAATTGCTCAAGACCGAGTTGGGAAACTTTTGTATTATTGGAACCGGTTCGAAAAATAGACTCTAAACACATAGTGGTAGAGTAGTTTTTTGCTAGGGGAAAGAGTGAATTTAAAAATTTTAATTTAGAAAGATATATTTTAAGCTCAGTTCATTTGTAGAGTAATTTATTTGTTGGAGCTTAACAAGCTTAATCGATTTTGTATCTTTATGATTTCTTTTATAAACCTAACTCAACGTAATCACTCGTGGCGTACCATGCTTAGTGAGTAGAATCAAGAGTCTAGAATCTGCGAAAGTTTGTGAGGATGTTTGTTATTCAATCACGCCGTAACGGCTCAACCGATCACGATGAAACAGATCTTTACCTAGAATAGCATAAAAGCTACTTTTCATCAAGGTACTAAGAGAGTGAAGCCGCGGGCGTAATCTAGTTACATACTAGCATAAGAATGCCTTTTTATTATATTGTGATGGAAAACCATTCTACAACCTCACGTAACTTTACAAATTGCAACACGTGAAAGATTACCGTGATTGTGAAGTTTGCCGCGCTCGCTCTCGTGTCGGCCGGATGTGACGTAATAGCCGAGTTCCGCCTTCACAGGAAGTACCCGCAATGGCATCGTAGTGCGTTAAATTTGTTATTGAACCTTATTTACTGAGCAAAGTTTTATCGGAAGTAGGTCCTCCGCCTTACAGAAGATCGCAGCCAAATAACATTATTTGTTTCAAATAGTGTTGTGTTCCTGCGGTGAGTAAGGTTGCCAGAGCTCTTTAGGGGAGGAGGTGTTCGGCAGGCCACGCATTAGCAATGCTCCAGTTGTTGCTGATGTCAATAGGCGACGGTAACCACTTATCATCAGGTGGGCCGTAAGCCTGTTTGCCTCCGTATAACATAAAAAAAAAGGTTTTGTATAACAAAAAGTTACATAAATGTGTTGAAGTGCCTGCTTACATTTTTTTTTATTATTACATCTAAGGTGGCAAATAAGCATAAAGTTTACCTGTTGGTAAATGGCTACCGTAACCTATGGACGCTTGTTATACCCGCGGCATCACGCGCGCGTTGCCGACCTCAAACCTTTAGAGCTCTTGCAACCTTACTCATCGTAAGAAAACAAAATTTGAAACGAATAATATTATCTGGCTGCAATCTTCTGTAAGGCGGAGGTATCTTCCAGGCAGGCTGTTCTAAATTTAGAGCGAGGAAATATCGCGGTGGCAATTTATCATGTACATGACGCCACAGATTTCGCATAAAACTATTTTCATTTTAATTCCCAACATAAATCTTACAAACTTACAAAAAGAAACCCCATTTATCACAAAAAAAAAATCAACTTTTTACTTTCCCAACTGTGAAGCGAGACTATTAAACTGTTCCGCACCTCAAAACTACAGAGTAAACTTTTCGATGAAAAATTCGACTTTCGACCGTAGCCAGTTCGCAAATTAAAAAGTTTCCGAAACACTTTCCCTCGCAAAGTTTGAACTATTCCGCCATTTTGGTTTAACGGTTAACTTTTTAATTTTCACGGTTTGTAGAGCTCCGGCATTCGAACGTTCGGAATTTTAGATGTGATCTTTTTCGGATAATTCTAGGTACCTACGAAGGCGAAAAATATCACATTTTAAATAGCTTATTTTTTAGTAGTGTGGACCACGCAAGAAAATAGAAATAAGATAGAACTATAGGATTTGACTGGCCTCATAGCTCAGTTGGTAGTAACTCTGCCTTCTGCGCTAGAGGTCGCGGGTCCGATTCCCGCACTGGACAAACATTTGTGTGTTTAACACAAATGTTTGTTCTGTGGCTGGGTGTTAAATATTTATCTACATAGTACAGGCTATGCCTAGTTTGGGATCAGTTGACCTTGTGTGATATGTCCGGAATATTTATTTATATTTATTTATTTATTACAGGATATAACAAAACAAGAAGAAATGTGGTCTTTTTCGATTAATTTTAGGTACCACCTACATAAGCGAAAAATATCACATTTTAAATAGCGAATTTTTTAGTAGGGTGGCCCACGCAAGAAAATGTAAATAAGATAAAACTATATGATAGAAAAAAAAGAAGTATTTTTATCATATCCATAAGTGGCTGAAGGACGAATTATGAAAGTTATAGATTGTTTGATTTTTTTATGTGACGACCACGGTGGCGTACTGGACGAGTGCCCATCTGAGACGGGGTGCGGATGCGAGTTTTATTCCTGCTTCCGGACAAATGTCTGTATGATTTGCGAATATTTATTCAGAGTCTGGGAGTTGTGGTACCATGGTAGGTACTCTACTGATAAATACCCACGACACAGAGAGTCCTAGTGTGGGGTTAGGATTATGTATGTGACTGTTGTTGATGTTTTTGTTGTTTATTTAGGGATAGTAAAAGCTTTTTTTTTAAATTTATTTATTGCTAGCGTAACGCTATCGAGATAATTCATCGGGCAACAGTAGGGTAGGGTTCACGACAAAATCAATGATCGATTTCTCTAGACTGGAACTGAGCAAAAATAAAACGACCCGTTACACAACTCCTTCTGAATGGACTGTAATGAATTCTGAATAACATTATATTTTCCAAATAAGACGAAATTACATTCTATAAGGTTGATTTTCTTTCTTGTTCTTAATTGGATTGAGGATAATAGACACAGTTTGAAAATATGGTAGGCAAGGTTGTTATCAATCCGAACAAAACGTAGCAACTTACGTTTAATTTGTTCGAGTTATGATATCAAGGTTATTAATTATAATTCGAATTCCTTTTTCAAGTTAAAAAAAATATTTTCAATGTCAAAAAAAAAACAAAACAATGATGCATGAGGTTGTATTTTTAGTAATACGACTGCAAAAGCATTCCCAATTTGTTTTTTAATCTTTCTAAGCATAAAATCTTTTCAGAAAGTTTTCAAATAGTTTTAAAAGTAATTGAATCCTACCTATTATCATTGATAGTAGTACCAGGTGAACTTTGGTTCATCATAATCATCAGTCTGTAGAATTACACAGCTGGACATAGGCTTATCCTAAAGGATTCCGTGACGAACCATATTTTCCATCCATCGACTTCCCAATGTCGTCGGTCCATCTGGTGGGGGGCCTTCCAAAACTACTTCTCCCGTTTCGTGGTCACCATTCGACAACCTTTATTTCCCAACGGTTGTCGGTTCTAGCCTGCCCACTGCCACTTCAACTTGCTAATTCTGAGAGTTATGTCTGTGTATTAACCAATTTGGTTGAAAGAATTTTCTTTGTAATAAACCTTTGGTTTATAAAATGAAAACATCTTGAATCCCATAATCTCTACAAGATTAGAAAAAAGGGTTCAATAGCGGAGTACTTATCTCAAAATTAAAAACCGAGTACTTGGCATTCAAACCAGTGAAATTCACCGTCTAACTCATTACGGAGAGATAAAATTTAAATTGCAAAATGCTCCCCCTTCGAAAAAAGGGCTAGTGGGCGTCAAAAAAGTAGCTAAATGCCTCCAAGATGGGGGGGTAGCCACCCTCTGGACCCTCTTAGACCCCTCGGAATTAATATTTTTACCGCCGTTTGTTTCTTGTTATCAGAAATTTTAGATATTTACGGGTTGAAACGCTCAGCGAAATTCGTTTGATGCTTTGTTTCTTTCCCGGGTTGCGAGGATTCGTTTTGTATTTCTTGCGATTTTGTTTTCGGGTTGAGATCCTTAATGTTCGGTTGGTCATTGCTTACAAAAACATTCTACTGAACAATAAATAAATAAATAATAAAATAAAAATTGTTTATTTCATGTTTTAAAAACACATAGGTCACTTCCTTTCCTTATTGATAAAAATATTATCCTTTACTCCTTTACTTTTATCAAAAATTGTAATAATAGGTATTGCATGTGTTATCTGTATTTAAAGTATCTTAAAGATGATTTATACACCGTTGGGTGGAGCTTTCTATAAACAAGACGCTGTAGTGCCTTGGAGATGGGTACTACTCGGTGGCGTAACGGGCGAGTGACCGCCTGCGACGCAAGGGATGCGGATTTGATTCCTAAATGTTTCAATGAGCACTGGTGGAGGGGCGGTAGTGGACCCGCCGTCCGATCCACAGGTCGTGGGTTCGAAACCTGTCGTGCACCAAACAGGATGTTGTGGTACAACACAGGGAATTCTAGTGTGGACTCAATACACTAATAATACATTTCATTGATGTGGAATCGGGTATGTGACTGTTAAGTGGTATTTATATTTACACGTTCCTTTTAATAAAATTAAACTTTAGTCTAAATCCTTATTTAACTAAAAAGCTTCTTTGTCTGGAACACATTTTTCTTCTAAATAATTCTCGAAATATTCTAGAACAAAATCATTAGTGGAGTTTTGTGGAATTTTTCAAGTTGTCACGCCATTGAGGGCCAAAGTTTTGGGAGCCAATTTACTGTTTAATAGGAGTCATTTGTTTCGTAAAAACATCGGCTATAACCAACAAAGTTCGCCGATTTGTTGTGAGTTCAACTTTTGATTAGCACTTGACTTGAGATATTTTTATATGGCTTGGAAGCAATTGGAATTTATCTAGTAAAATTATATCTTGAATGGCGACCGCGAACCGGCGACGCAGTGTTGGAAGGCCCATCCGATGGACCGACGACATTGTGAAGGTTATGGTGGATGGAGAAGGCTCAAGACCGGTCGTCATGGCACTCTTTGGCCTATGTTGGTATGAGGCCTGGCTTACAACTACTCACGTATATATATTTTTTTATTTTTTTTTATACTACTGAAGTGGCAAACCTGCGTACGGCCCACCTGTTGGTAAGCGGTTACCGTAGCCTATGAGCGCTTGCAATACCAGAGGCATCACGCACGCGTTGCCGACCCCGAACCCCCTCCCCCCCTAAAGAGCTCTGGCAACCTTACTCATCGCAGGAACACAACACTATTTGAAACAAATAGTGTTGTGTTCCTGGCTGCGATCTTTTGTAAGGCGGAGGTACCTCCCCAGGCGGGCTGCTCTAATTCAGAACGAGAAAATCTCGCTGTGCCCTACCTCCTATACCTATTATATATACGGAATACTCACTACTGCAAAATGTAGGCATGTGTCAAAATGTTTGGAGGTGTCTCTGACTACCCCCCTTAGACTGTAGACATCAAAGATGTCCTGGAAATCTAAGAAGTTGACTACCTTGACGTGGCTTGGAGATGAAGGCCGAGTGTTTTTTTTTTATCAGAAATTGAGATCATTGTCAGTTTAGTGTATTTTTCACTATTTATAGATAATAGATAGATAGATAGAAAATTCTTTATTGCTCATAAAAATACTACAAAGGCGAATGCTTAAAAGCATTATCTTCCAGATAACCTTTGTGTTAAATAACGTTTTGTTATATAGCGTCGTGTTTGTTCTTTGTTTTAGTGTTGTGTAAGTTTAGATGTGAATATACCGTTTTTATTTCTTTTAAAAGTACCGATAAACCCAGAAAAACAAAGCAGTTAAGCGTAGCAAAGTCCATCAAAACTTCGCAATCATTATACAAATATAATTACGAAATGTAAAAGTGAATGAAAAGGGGTCTCCGAGAAAAACTTGGGGAAATTTTAGGCAAAATTCTAAAGGGGTAGAAAAGGGATGAATTGATTTTATTTGCGAGACGACACGATTTTTTCATTAGGGGAAGGGAGTTTTGAAGAAAATTTTAATGATGGAAGCCATCTTGGAATTTAAGAAAAGCTTTGAAAAGGTACAGTTTGTAAAGAACTTTGGTGAATCTGATTTTGTTATCTCGAACAATTTTATACCTTAATAATTGCAAATAACTACCTACAGCCTGTTTATCAATTTACTGTGTCAAACATCCTACTAATATTATAAATGCGAAATTTTGGGAGGATGTTTGGATGTTTGTTGTTCAACCACGCGGAAAAAGCTCAACCGATTTCGTTGAAACTTGAAATAGATACAGTTGTTTACATAAAATAGCATATAGGCTATATTTTACATATGTACCACGCGAGCGAAGCCACGGGCAAAAGCTAGCTAGTAAAGTATGTATTTTTGTGGAATTAATGATTTACAAAATACCTAGTAGTTCACGATAATAACCTTCCATTCCTACATAAAACGTAGCCTTTACCTATTTTAGGTAAAGAACTTTATCTATTCCAAGTTTCAACGAAATTGGTTAAGCCGTTACGGCGTGATTCAACAACAAACATCAAAACATTTTGGTAGGAAGTAGGATTTTCTTTTTTCCATAACAATGACCTACTTTTAAACCTTAAGTACTTAATAACCAAAATTTAAAGAAGCGAGACTCTGCGACTTTTAAGATCAATCTTATTTTTTAATCTACGTTTTTATACCTTATAACAAAACAAAAAGCCATAACAACTCAACAATACCTATTTGCTACATAAAAACAACGACAAAGATCTTGATAAAAATCTTAAAGGACCACGCTAAATACAAGTCATTATTTTTTAAGAACGCCATATTGCTTGCCTCCCCACCCCACCCCCTGACGCCTACAAAAGAAAAAGCTTTTGAAATTCGAACAAAAATACTTCGTTCCACCAATGGAAGCGGCGTTCGGAGAATAAAAAAAAATCGATAGTGAAGGCGGGAAACGAGTGAATGAGTTAGAAAAAAGGTCGAAACACTTTTGGTTTTCTATGGTTTCATTATCGATCTCATAGATTGCATCACGTGCGTCAATGTAACCTTTTTTTTTAATTTATTGAATATTCACAATTTATATAGTGGATTGTGCATAGGTGTGCCAATATTTCTAGGCAACACAAGGCACAAGAAACATTTTGAAGCAAATTTTAGTTGACTTATCGCTCGCCGTTTGAACGCGGCTTGATAGTCTGTTTTACTAATAATTATCACTTGGACATCGACCACCAAACATTATCATTGATTAGTAACTGTTCCCCCTTCGGTCGATTTCCTGATTGCATGTGTCACTGGTCCTGTCTTGGTCTCTCAATTTATTTAAGCACTTTTATAATCACAACTCACCTGAGCAACGTAACGGTCACAGAGCTTAGCCACAACTGACTTAACCCTACCGATGCCACGGGGTCAAAAGGTCCGCAACAAAAAAAAAAACTCGTCTTACCGGTTATCTTGCCCGGGGCTCAACACAAAAGATATGAAAGGGTGCAAAACTGGACATAAAGGAATCCTCAGCGCGGTGTGTAATAATAGCGAATTGCATTAAAATATTTGGACCTATTTAAGTATCCAGTGGGTACGGCTATTGTGATTTTTGCGGAACTGACCTAACCGGTTTTTTGATTTTCGTCGGTTAGGGTGGTGGTAGTAGAAAAATGTCGATATCGATGGTTTAAATTCGTTATCGTAAATGTACGATAGATAATTAAGTATGATGAGATCATGGATATCGGTAGCATGGCTCTCAAACCTGCTCTCTGGCGTGGGCGGGCGGTCAGTTACGTTTTCGAGTGAGATATTACGAAGAGATGACATATGCGGGAACCAGTGTGCTGAAAGATGGGCACTTATAGGATCCATGATTATTTTTGGTCACCAAGCTGAGGTTGTAATAACCATGTGAAGGTCACTGTGACTGTTGATGGAGAATGAACATTGAACTGATTAACGATTTCTTAGTAAACTATTTACTTATGTATTTCTTTACATAGAACAATAAAAGTTTTCAATCTATTTTTTGGCATTTTATGTGTAATTTATGTGTATTTATGAATAATCAATATATTTAAATCATAATAATTTTAATTGTAATTTCATCGACGTTCGATAATCAAGGAACATCGATAGCCTGAAGCCGGCCACTCGTCCAACCGTTAAAAAACTACAATTAACCCGTCTGAATTGTCCGCGGGTACAATGGACCTAATTTGCATTCCTGCCGGACTGGTTCTCACGAGGGTAACACCGGGCCTGGACATGTGTCTTCATCACACCTATGGTTGAATATCATTATTTCGAAGGATTTAATTGTGGAAGCATAAAATTGATGGTTGAATTTCAGATTGGATGTGAGAACTAAATACTAAATATTAAGCTGAGATAGGACCTTTTTGACCCTGCCTCTGCAGCGTAGACGATACCGCATGAAATGTAGGTATCACCCACCAGTTGGCACCCACTTGATGGGTGAGGTAGGCGCCTGCTTTTCTCTCTTGTAAATGTGTCTACTGTTAGTGATCTGGACCAGTTGAGCTATCTATAGATCGCTTGTAACAGTATTTAGATGGCTCAGCTGTCTCTCATAAGAGAGACAGCTGAGCCATCTAAATACTACACAATACACAAGTATGTTGTATTGCAATATACAAGTATGTATTAGTCTTTTTTTTACTATTAACCTGCCTACCTACTAAGTACCTACGCTTTATTTTATTTTATTTTGTGTGATTGTTACCTACTGTTGTTTCTTCTGTTTGCTTTTATCTCTGTATTTTGCTGTATTTGTGTGTGTGTCAAATAAACAATTTATCTATCTATCTATCTACATACATAAAGTTTAATCTTGAAAATGACCTCAGTGACGTAGTGGGCGACCCGACTGAGATGCAAGGGGTGCGTGATTATTCCTCACGGCGGGACAAATATTTGGGTGATCTACAAATATTTGTTCCGCTGCTGGGTATTGTGTTACCATGTTACTCATAGCTTCTAATACTCACGTTATGGACAAAGGGAATCGTAACGTATCTAACTAACCCAACCCTGGAATTCATGGTCTCCCTTAAACAGACTTTAGACTAACATTTATAGAGTCAATTTTTTTAAATTTGATTCGTTTCTGAAATGTTCAATCAAAATTAAAGATATGGGGCTATTGCGGGGCTATTGGTGGGGAATATTAGATAAACTATTCTAAACACCAGTTCCGTGACTCCGCTCCAGTAAGACCATTCTAACACAATCATCGCATCTAGACAATCTGGGCTTAACTGGCGCTGGATTATATATTTTTTTGTTGTGCTTTATTGAGTTTAGCAGCAAGCAGAGATAGCAGGCAAGCCGTGGATTAGGAAAGCGAAGGATAGGAAGATCTGGAAATTTTTGGAAGAGGCCTATACCCGCCGAGGGGTCCTTAATTAACTTTTAGATATATAAAATTAAATAGGAAATACATTGTTTATGTTAGTTAGGAATAATAAAGGCTTTTTTATTTTTATTTATTTATTTATTGAGTTTTTATTACTATAATTTATATTTTAAATTAATTTACAGTAGATTCGAGAAGAATAAGTAACTTTACAATTCTCCGAAACACTCCGTCTAAAAGCTTGATATTATCCGCGGGTACAATGGACCTAATTTGCATTCCGGCTGGACCGGTTCTCACGGCGGCGAAGGGTTACCTGGACATTGTCTTCATTTTCACCTACGAAGGGTTGAAGATGATGGTGCGTGATGCTTACCATACTTTTTATAATCATTCGAAACAACAAAGATTTTACATCGAAATAATCGACGTCTTAAATCAATCAAGTTGAATTTACGCCTGTTCTACTACACCTTCTATGCGACAAATCCCCGTACCATCAACGGTCGGTGACGTAAGTTGACAGTCTCATAGCTTTAAGGTTCAAATTCGTGTAAAATTGCACTGAATCACTCGCATTTGAATGGCAATAAGCCTAGGTAGGGCCTAACACTGCCATCTTTGAGAGTGTCAAATTAATTCACTGCTTAAATTTGCTCACAGAAGGAGCCTCTAAAGGCGCACTTCTTTAAACTCCACTAGTTGTTTCACCAAGGGTAATTGGCTCTTTTCAAGGCCGCCATACCTCAGCTTGGTCACTGACCTCATGCAGGACGACCAAGATAGAACCAGTTACACAACAAGCACGAGAAGCTTAGACAAAATCGTATAGTTGATGTTAGGCCAAGCCTAGCAGATACAGACAGCTTGTTATCCAACTGACAGCTCAGTTGGGTTGTGTTTATTGCACGCTCAGTTGGGTTATGTTTATTGCACGTGTCTTTGTTTTTTTTATTATTATTATTAATTCATTTAATGATCCTTTTACAACTTTATTGTTAAATCAGTCTCAAGTTTTATGTCATCGATATAATCAAATAATTTGTATGTTGTAACATAGTGTTAAAGATTTTTTAGATGATAAGGGACATCTAATTGTTTGTAAAGTGTGTTTATCGTACGTAGTAGAAATAAAGGTCTTATTTTAAATATCTTTATTTTATTCAATGATTATTTCATAACTTTATTGACAACTCTGTGAGAGATTCCGAAAATTGACAACTATACCTCTACAAACACCTATTTATGTAGGTGCATGCTAGAGCTTTTATGAACAACTTAGGTCGCAAATAGGCATACTGCCCTCATCATAACGCTCATAGTCGAGACTAGTTTTTCAGATTTCGATATGTTGTTTGGTTGTGAAGCTGATAATGAAGGAAGGGTTGGTAAAGAAGGACTCAATAAGTAGGTTATAGTGGGTCATGTCTCTAGGGCAGTTAATCGCTTTATATCGGGGCCGGGTAAATATTTCCACCGTACTATTTTACCCGACAGTGGAAAGATAATATAATCACACTCAATATTATAAATGCGAAAGGTTGTGAAGATGTGGGGATCTGGAGATGATTGTATGTACCTACCTTTACGCCGCAACCACTGAATGGATTGACAGTAGCTAGCTCTAAGTACTGTAGGGACAAAATAAATAAACGAGTATCTTACTATATATATTATTATTATTACTGGCATCATAGCTCAGTTGGTAGTCTCACTCTGCCTTCTGCGCTAGAGGTTGCGGGTTCGATCCCCGCACTGGACAAACATTTGTGACTAACACAGATGTTTGTTCTGTGTCTGGGTGTTAAATATATATCTATTATGTATATCAGTCTCTAGTACCCATAGTACAGGCTATGTCTAGTTTGGGATCAGTTGACCGTGTGTGATATGTCCGGAATATTTATTTATTTATTTATTTTATTTACTATCCTATTAATATTATAAATGCAAAAGTTTGTATGTTTGTGGTTCAATCACACCCAAATGGCCGAACGGATTTGGATGAAATTTGGCACAGAGATATATTATAGTCTGGAATAGCATATGGGCAATATAGGGTTTTTATCTTCATAGGTACGCGAGCGAAGCTGCGTGCGGAAGCTAGTTATTTATATTTTTCGTAGTCGTGACACATTTTGAGGCGTAGGCCCTCGTAGACCCGAGCTACGAAACGCCTACGCTGCATGTTGACGCAGTTCGTAGGAACTACCACAGAGCACCATTTTGGTAGGTAATTGAGCGAGTGGCCAACTTTGTACCTACCTACATTTTCTTAGTTGCCGCGTGGAACAGGCGTAGCTTCACCTAGTTTCTTAGACGTTTCAGTGATCCTAGTGTTTTTATTCAAATAAACACTTGCCTTTGAATGAATATTTTTATTAAACTCTAGAAGGAAACGAACTCGTTCGTCGTGACACTCTTCGGGGGAGGCCTATTTAAATCATCATCATCATCATCATCATCAGCCTGATGAAGTCCACTGCTGAACATAGGCCTCCCCCAAAGAGTGCCACGACGAACGGTCTTGAGCCTTCTCCATCCACCGACTTCCCGCAACCCTCACAATGTCGTCGGTCCATCGGGTGGGGGGCCTTCCAACACTGCGTCGTCCGGTTCGTGGTCGCCACTCGAGGACCTCTGTTCCCCAACGGTTATCGGTTCTGCGAGCTATATGGCCAGCCCACTGCCACTTCAACCTGCTAATTCTGAAAGCTATATCAGTGACTTTGGTTCTTCTACGGATTTCCTCATTTCGGATTCTATCACTATCCTATTTAAATAAACATTTACAATACGCTTATATTAAAATTTAGATCACCTGTCCAAAGTCAAAGTCATACATATACGAGTAATACTTTCAAAGTCAAAGTCAAAAGGAGTTTAACCAATAAAATCTTGAGCTACTATTCCTCGCGACGAAGTCTAGAATAATCAAGATAACCAACGGTCTTAACCGGTCTCACAGACCCCAAATGACTTCACTAGCCATTCAAAACTTGAGACAAAAAACTATACAATACTTCTCACAGCATCCCCATCCTTTCATCACAAGACAAACATTATCTTAACCCTAATTAATTTGAATATGAATGCGGTCCGTCTGACCCGTGGCTCTTTCTAAGACCATGAAGGGTTAATGTCTTGTCTTGGTCATAGTTTCTGTGGGAAGATGCGTGTTAATAACAATTAAAGTATTTTAGTAACATTACGAAATTAAGAAAGATTTATATTATTAATAACTAATACCAAATATTATTTTTGTATAATAACAACATTTTTAAAATATTAATTACCTAGTAGGAATGTAATCGTAAGAGCTCTTATAAAGTTAAAGCAACTTTTTCCTACAAACTTCACCAACTCATGTTAGGCTAGGTTAGAATGACGAAATCTTTTATTTTTATTTGCGGCTCAAAGATTCCAATTTTTAATGCATAGAGTTAGAAGCTAATTTTTTTACGGCGCTAATTACCTTGACAGACCTTTAGATTTGGTTAAAGTTATAAGACGATACCTTATCATGAGAAAATTTATCGTCACTCCATTTTTTACTAGAAACGAATAATTTTTTTAACTACGAGTAATAGAAATAACGGAGCAAGCTGACATGTTATAGTTACTGCCATCTAGCGTAGAGTAGCTAAAACGAATACTGACATCTGTGGGTGTGAAAGCGACTTATTTGTAGAGCGTCATCTATTGCTGAGTAGAAAAACTAATCGTATAAGCGCCATCTAGTGATTAGCAGCATCACTAAACTAATTAGTGCCATCTAATGGCGCGTAGTAGTAGACAGGATTTTAAATTGTTATTATAAAAAAAAATCTATTTAGTTGCTTGGATTTTCACCACCTAAAAGTAGAGGTATTAATTTATTTTATCACTCGAAAATGAAAATTAATTATTTACGGTTGGAATTCAATCCGGCTTGGAATTTTCGCTTTTCTTTTCAGGCTTTTTATTAGGTACTTTAGACTAGAAGAAAAATGGCCATTGCGTCTAGTATTATTTAGTTATTTTCAAAACAAAGCATCCTTAATAATATTATAAAATTAAAATAAACGTAAACGTATTTTATTTTAAGTTTTATCTACTTCATACTAGATGGCGATGTAAGTCCAAAGTTGTCGAACAACCCTTCGTGCTATCAACCCCTACTGTTTATACCGGCTGATTGAATGAAGGGTGAGGCGTTTTTATTATAGAAAACTGGCTTTCACCCGCGGTTTCACTAGAGTGGTACCTACATATAAAGTAGCCAACATTACGCGATTCTAGGTAAAGAACTTTTTATATTCCAAGTTTCATGGAAATCGGTTGAGCCGTTACGGCGTGTTTGAATACCAAACATCCTCACAAACTTTCGCATTCAGGTATAATTATAATAATAATATATAATAATAAAGATAAATACCTATAATTATTAATAATATTATAAGGATACTTTAAAAGTTAACATAATATTTGATAAGTAAACTAGTAGGAATTAAACGGCATCAGGCAGTAACAAAATTGGATGAAACTTTAAACAGCCTATATAGTTCATGATTTGGTATAACAAAAAAGCCACTTTTCGGGTAACTACGCTTATAAGCGTCGCAACATCATCATCATCATAATAATTTATATTTCAGCCGTAGGACTGAACATCTGGCCATTTTTCGCACAATCAGTCGCAATGGCAATCGCAATCGCGCCATCGGACTAAAGCGTTTGTGATAACAATTTAGTATTGCGCAATCGAACTTTGCACTCTCGTAGTCCGATCTCCCCCATAGATTTCCAGAACTATCGATCCTGTGCGGCCTGCATCCAACGGCTCCCGGCAACCTTTCTTAGGTCATCTTTACATCTAGTGGGGGGCCATCCTACGCTGCAGCATTACCTCTGGTATTACAAGCGTTCATAGGTTACGGTAACTACTTACCAACAGGTGGACCACATACTTGTTTGCCATTAGTTTAAAAAAAACCCCTAATGTGTATCAAAACTTAAGAAAATATTCAGACAATTATGCCACATGGTCAAAAAAAAACCTAAGATGTAGCAAAATCTAAGAAAAATACCATGCCAATTACGCCACGATCGCTTAATTATCCACCTCAATTTATGAACAAGATGCACAAAATCAGAAAACATCCCACAACAGATTGTAGGCACTCATTCTCCCACATTTACCCCTTTTTTCGTATCCGGCTACGGGACACCGGGAAAATAAATGGCTTTTTAAGTGTCCAGCGTTTTTTACTTCATGCGAGAGTAGGGTGGTAGGGAAAGACGTCCGGCCTTTTTTATTGACCGGTCAAACTTTACTTTATTTCCGACTATTTTAGGTACAGCACGCACTATCGCAAACAAATTATCAATAAATAAGTACTTGTTTACTCCAAATATTGATGTTTTCAGGGCAAAGCATAATTCATACAAAAAAAATATTTTATGATATGGGCGTTTGTTTTCATAGGAACCATAAAACAAAGTCAAATGTTAAGAATTAATTTAAGTAAGCACATGTTAATTAAGTTAGGTTATTCTGATAGTGGGCTACGGCCTCGTGACTCAAGCATAAATTGTATGATATTATTTTGAATGCTGTCAAAAGATCTATGCTTGATAATCAATTCACGCTTGAGCTATTTTCAAAAAGCACGAGAGAGTAATTGTAATTTCAAATTTGAAGATCCCGTGAAGTATTTATATCTATATGTCTGGAATCCCGTTCTAAGGGTTAAATCTTAAGGCATGATGATGTTCCGTAACCATTTTCACTGAAATAGCTAATCGGTTAGTTCTTTAAGTTAAATATTGAACAGTTACTTCGACTTCAAAACATCAATACTTAGCTTTTGTGAAAGGCAGGCTAGACAAGGTTGACTGTCTTCCTAAATCCGTCCGGCCTTTTCACTTAAATAGACAACCGGCTTTTTAGTTCCTTTCTTCACAACACTAGTGGAGTGTTAACAGATTTTTTCCCGGATTTCCCGGGGTTATAATGGTTAATTCAGTGACTCCCGCGTGGTAGTATTTTTACTTTTTTCGGGTTAAAAGGCTATTTGTCAGCCAATTTGGCGGTGGTCAGCTTTTAATCGGTGATTTATGAGAGTTTCAGTGTGAAAAATGCGGTACTTTTCTATGTATTTATGAAGTGGGTTTATATATTTTTATGGACTCGATTTTTTTCAACCTTCTCGTCGTAACAAACAAAGTTCATTGCCGATGATTGCTATATAAAATTACGTCAAAGTGGGTACTAACAGCTGATATATTAAAAGATGAGTCATTATTTTGTAGGTATGCTATCCCGAAAAGGGCTTATTCTACACCCAATAGGCAATAAAGTTTGTTCTACGACTTTTAGAAATTAGACATTTTAAAAAATTTTAATTAGCATTGAAAAATCTGTATCCTCTTACAACATCAACGGGTAGGTACTTGAGGGGCCAATTCTTTAGCCGGGGCCACCGGGTCTGCCTCAACACATTCATTTATTAAATCACGCCTATTTCCTAGAGGGGTAGGCAGAGACCACGGCTTTCCACTTGCTAGGATCCTAACATAACTCTTTTGCTTCATGCACTCTCATAATATTCCTCATACATTCCCGAAAACGTCCCCTATTTGGTCACTAAACGTACGCCTTTTGAGGTCTTCCCCTCAGCATAGCTTTCTCAATCCTTTCTCATCACTACGTTATCCCACAACGCTTTCTTATCACACTGTTCCTCACTCCATCTCACTCTTCTTTTCCTGCATAATTACAACAAAAAAACTCTGATGATCCCTAGAGTGTTGCATAGCAACTGATACACAAACGATACGCCAGCAATGAATTTAAATTGTACATATCCTACGTTTAACACGTAAGCATCACGTGATGACCACGTCGCTCCAGCCGGTGATTTTTCCTGGATGTCCCGGGGGCGCCTTGTTAGGTAAGGGACACAGTAAACACGAGATATTATTTTTATTTGATTTATTTGAAGGAACAACAAACATTTACACGTGTATATTACTATATAATAATATATTATTTATATATCTCGTCACCCGTTTCGGACAAGAAAGCAATAATAATATATTATTTATGGCTTTCTTGTCCGAAACGGGTGACGAGATATAAAAGTACCTAAGATTTTGTTGTTTTATAATTATTTAAACTAACTGGTGCCCGCGACTTTGTCTGCGCAGGATTAGTATTTCGAGTAGCTAGTAGTCATATTTTGGACAATTCACACAATATCTTTATAAATTGTAGTCTATCTGTTATTCTGATGTGTAAGTTAAATTATTGTGAAGTTTCATTAAAATCCATTCAGTAGTTTTTACGTGAAAGAGTAACAAACATCCATCCATCCATCCATCCATACTTACAAACTTTCGCGTTTTTATATTAGATAGATAGATAAAAAAATATTTGGCACTACAAACACACACAATTAACATAGATAAACAATTTTAAACTAAATAGTTAAAATAAATAATCAAACGAGCAATTTTTAAAAAGTAGGTATCTTAGAGTAGGCAAGTTTGCGTGTGCTGCAGTACGACAAATAGGCTATAGCTCAGTGAAATATTTTGCTTAAAAGCAAAAACACTGATTTTCAGCCAAAACCTGATCGAGAGCGAGATATTTGTAGGAAGTAGGATAGCCCGGCTGAAGAATAGGCCCCTCCATATCTACCTATCCGCGTATGTCGTAAGAGGCGACTAAGGGAAAAAAGCTAGGGGATGGGCAGCAGCGTCCCTCATTTTAACAACGATAGCTCTAACTGCGCTCGCCAACCCGCATGCCCAGCGTGGTGAGTATGGGCAAATCCCCCCACATGATAGGAATTCGCTCTGTCTGTGGGGGAGGCCATGTTCAGCAGTGGACGTATATACGGCTGAAATGATGATGATGAGGATAGCCTTTTCGAAATTATCTGCGCTCTCTAATCTAAATGTATGCTAGAAAATAGTAGCTGACTGACTGACAGAGAATGCGGAGCTTAAACCTTTGGTCCTAGAGACTTGAAAATTTAGAGGGCTTGTTCCTTCTAGTGTGAAAATCCTAAGATGCTCATTAACTTTGGACTTACTAAGTTAAAACTGGAATTTTTACATAAAGTACAGACGGTACCAATTCAGTAAATAAATAAATAAATATTCCGGACCTATCACACGGTCAGCTGATCCCAAACTAGGCATAGCCTGTACTATGGGTACCAGAGACTGATACACATAATAGATATATATTTAACACCCAGACAAAGAACAAACATCTGTATTCATCACACAAATGTTTGTCCAGTGCGGGAATCGAACACACGACCTCTAGCGCAGAAGGCAGAGTTACTACCAACTGAGCTATGAGGCCTGTCAAACAAAAATCAATTTTACAAGTTTTTATTAAAATGTGTTTAAACTGCTCCCACTGTACCACAGTCCTCCTCAGCTAGTTAACATTCATTGAGGCTTTTCATTTGCGTGTTTTTCGGACGCCATTTTTCTTTATTTTTCACATTTTAACACCCGACTGGGACGTGTAACAATTTGCAATGGGAATTTCATTCGTTATTTTTGCGTTTAACTGTTGTTTTTTTGCTCGTTTTTCCGGAAAACTCATGAGGGTGTTTCGTAATGACTATTGTATACAAACTAGGTAGGAGGAGGTAGGGCACAGCGAGATTAACTCGTTCTGAATTGGAGCAGCCTGCCTGGAGAGACACCTCTGCCTTACAGAAGACCGCAGCCAAATAACATTATTTGTTTCAAATAGTGTTGTGTTCCTGCGGTGAGTAAGGTTGCCAGAGCTCTTTAGGGGGGAAGGGGGTTCGGGGTCGGCAACGCGTGCGTGATGCCTCTGGTATTGCAAGCGCTCATAGGCTACGGTAACCGCTTACCATCAGGTGGGCCGTAAGCTTTTTTGCCACGTCTGTTGGATGAAAAAAAAAAAAAAAAAACTGTTTTATTGATAATAATTAGACTTTCAGGCTATGGTTGGGTCAAGGATAGTAAAAAAAGTTTGTATATTTACTTTGATATTATTATGCTGAAAGGGGCTTATTCTACACCAACTGGACTTTTGGAAATTTTGGAAATTCGAAACTTTTAAAAAGTACTATGCAAAATCATCTGTTCAGGGGTTAAGTCAGTTCATTTAACTAACACAAACTCAGCTAATTTAAGTAACACAATTTCATATAAAGATGATAAAAATACCAAAAATAGCTGATTCGAAAAAGTTCGGTAAAAATTTGTTCTTTCGCTCGTTTTCTTTTTTTTGTTGTTACAATTCAAATTAGATTATTTCCATTAGTCACCTCTTACGACATCCACGGGTAGGTTATCCTTCATATTATATTTTTCACCCACCACGAAGATTGACTATTTTATTAATGATAAAATGGCATGGATGAATTTTAATTTGTAGTATTTTTATTTATAGGTAGCCCTTAAATTTGTGTGTTATTTTGTGACATTTTAATTTTATTGACAATAATGACCTGATTTATTTAATTTCCTTCTAATTAATGTTTTTATTTTATTACCATGTTTTATTTGACGTTCATAAGTGTGCAATACATTATATTATTATTAAATAGTGTTTAGAAATGTTCTGTGGTGAGAGATCAGAGACGTGAAAAATAGAATAAATGTGGGATGGATGAAATGGCGACAGGTCACAGTAACTACGTGTGATCCAAAAATGCCCCTTAAACTTAAAGGGAAAGTTTACAAGACGATCATAAGGCCTGTCGTAATGTATGGATCTGAGTGTTGGGCTACCAAAGGGACGGATGAAAGAAGAGTGCATGCGGCGGAGATGCGAATGTTGAGATGGATGTGTGGAGTGACGAGAATGGACAAAATAAGAAATGAGTACATCAGAGGAAGTCAAGTCAAAGTCAAAGTCAAAAGGCATTTATTTTAATAAAATCACTAGGATCACTTTGAAGTTTGAAAGTAGCGCCAGTGACGGAAAAGTTGAGAAGTAAGTTAGCATGGTATGGGCATGTCATGAGGAGGGATGAAAGTCATGTAACGAGAAGAGCTTTAGGTATGAATGTGGATGGATATAAGACTAGAGGAAGGCCGAAGAAAAGATGGATGGATTGTATTAAAGATGACATGAGTAAGAAAGAAGTGAGTGTGGAGATAACGGCTAACAGAAGAGAGTGGAAGAAGAAAACATGTTGTGCCGACCCCACATAATGTGGGACAAGGGCAGGAAGAAGAAGAAGAAGAAGAGTGTTTAGAAATGTACCCAAATGAATAAATAAATGAAATCTGCAAAAAAACCCAAAAAAATATACTATAAAAATATATATGTACATTCGCTCTCTATAAGATATAGCGCCATATTAACTCAGCTAAGTATACATAGATATTATCTAAGTTTATCTGGAACAAGCGGGTGCGGGCAGAGGGGTCGTAATCAATTTAATTGGAAATTTCCTTTGATTAAACGCAAAGACGTTGAGAAGTTGACCCAATAAAACAGGTAGAGTCGGCAAAACACGAGACATTAGTTTAAAACTTTAATTCAAACACTAGCGGTTGCACAGTACCCATAATGTATATGTACGTAAGTACTGGCAAAGAGTGGAACGATCTGCCTGCGTCTGTTTTCCCTGATGAGTATAATCTAGGAATCTTCAAATCTAGAGTGAATAAGTTCCTTCTGGTAAAGCTTGCTTCATCTTAGGCCACATCTCACTTGCAAAAGTGAGTTGGTGGTTAAACCATCTATAACCATCATCAATAAAAAATGGCCTAACCATCATCAATAAAAAAAATGTTTGTATATTCTTTCGCGTTTTCTCAAAGTAAAGCCAAATTTCATCAAAAATGATTCAGACATTAAGAAACCCAAGCCCTTTCTTTTGGTATATTTTGATATCATTAGTGATGGGATATCTTGCCAGCAGCGGGAATAAGGTAGATTTTGTGATCTCTTTGATACTTTCTGTAGTCAGTTATTCATTATTAATCACTATTTTGGCATATACAAACCCCAGATAAAAATTGCTACATTTAAATTTGACACATAATTTTGATAAGTAAATAAAATAAATAAATAAATTTGAAAATTGCTCGAAAGTAGGAAAATACAGCAGCAAATAAAATGCATCTCTTAGGTCTCCACAAAGTTTGAGATGTTCTGAATTATCGTTCAGAGTTTTATACTCAAACATCAGTTAGATCACAACTTACATTAATGTGACGTTTCAGTAGGTATTCGGGCGTAAGACTGTCTTATTTATCCTGCGGACGGTACAAAATTCGTATATCTTAAAATTTCAACCCAGTGAATCTTGCGGCGTCGAGATTACCAATAAAATTTATGTAGCTACCCGCATGCCGGGACCTCAGTAGCTACAGCTATTCCAATACATATTAACATAGTTACTTTTATTGTTAGTGGGCCAGTTTACCCTTCATCAGTTTTACCTAATTCAAAGAAGGTTATTGCTCTTTCCCAAGCTCTGACGACCTCGGTGACTTAGCGGGCGCGTGCCCGTCCTAGGCGCAAGGAGTGCGGTTTCGATTCCAGGATGCCGCTACGGGATAAATGTTTGCATCATCATCAACCTGTAGAAGTCCACTGCTGGACATAGGCCTCCCCAAGAGTTCCACGACGAACGCTCTTGAGCCTTTTCCATCCACCGACTTCCCGCAACCTTTACAATGTCATCGGTCCATCGGGGGGCCTTCCTACAGCTGGGCCTCTGCCGGGGATTCTTAGCACCCTCTGCTGAGCGGAGCTGTCGGGGACGGGGCCGTTTTTTGTTTGTGCCTTTCGTAGGGGGGTTGGACCATAACCCACCACGCTGGTCCAGTGCGGGTTGGTGGGTGGTCCGACAGAGCCTCGTTCGCTGAATGATAGGGTGTACCACGGGCCGGTGAGGTTGGCTTGTATTCCGGACGTTGTTATTGGAACCCCTTATACCCCAAATGTTTGCATGATCTGCAAATATTTTCGTAGGGGGTTGGACCATAACCCACCACGCTGGTCCAGTGCGGGTTGGTGGGTGGTCCGACAGAGCCTCGTTCGCTGAATGATAGGGTGTACCACGGGCCGGTGAGGTTGGCTTGAATTCCGGACGTTGTTATTGGAACCCCTTATACCCCAAATGTTTGCATGATCTGCAAATATTTATTCCGGGTCTGGGTGTTGTGGGACCATGGTACTCGTTGTTTCTTATACCCAGCCACGCCACAGGGAATCCTAGTGTGAGGTTAGGACTATGTTTGTATGTGACTGTTGGGTGTTATTTAATTATTTATACATTATTTATTTAAGCGTTCTTTTTATTTCGTACGCCCAGCGACACGTGTCGTGGTAGAGTCGTAGTGAAAAAATGATGAAAATAAACACTCAATGTCTTTTCATCAACATCATCATTTCAGCCGTAGGTTTCCAGCGAGACCGAGCTTGTGCGGCCTGCACCCAAACAATAATTTAAGGGGATTTTCCACACTGCGTGGATACTCACCACGCAGGGCATGCGGGTTAGTGAGGTCAGATAAAGCTGATAGAGATCGCTGCGGCCCATCCCCAACCTTTTTTTCACTTAGTCGCCTCTTAAGACATCCACGAGTAGTAATGGAGGGGCCTATTCTTCAGCCGGGGCCACCAAGGCCTTTCTATTATATAAATTAAAAAAAATCGGTATTTTTATTTATCTAATATCTTATTTACAGAAAGAAACTTATACAAGTTAATATTTACAAAATACACAAGAAACAGTTGAGCCATCTAAAGACCGTTACAAACGATCTATAGATAGCTCAACTGATCCAGATCACTACCAGTCGGAAGCGTCCCCAAGACGCTGGCGGAATTGCCACGCTAGATGGCAATGCTAATTCGCTGGGCCAAATAAGAGCCAGCTCGGGTCACGCGTCGCTTCGATCAGACATCCTGATATCTTTTTGAAAACCCGGAGGGCCCCGTTTCCTCACGGACCCAGGGTCTCCACCCCAAAAGGCTCAAATATGTAATCCCTATCAAGACTAACATATTTGCGCCTTTTGAGATCCTCGGTCGAATCTGCCGCCGTCTAATATCCCTATTTTTCGGTCTTTCTTGAATATGTATTACTAATTGGGTAATTATAGGTTAGGTAGAGCTTTACTCGATCCTCCAAAATCATTGTGTATGGCATGTGTTCTTTTCTTTTAGTAGCCTTATAGCGACAAATCTTTCCGACCGACTTTGAGCCAGTACCGTGGATGTCTAGGAAAAATTTCAGTCAACACAGTTAGAAATTGGAATCTGATTAGACAATTCTTATGAGAAAACTCATAAGAATTGTCATTGATGAAAGTGGCAAACTCCGATGCCGGAGTGAGAAGCAAGCAAATAGAGCACTGGTGGGATGTTGGTAGTGGCCGCCTTCCGATCCACAGGTCGTGGGTTTGAATCTCGGTGGTGCACCAATGGATTTTCCGTTGGGAAAAAATTATGTGCGCTATAGGTACTCGTGCTCTCAAACGGTAACGGAAAACATCTAGATGAAACCATGTCCTAGAACTTAAACATTCTAAGACATGTTCACGAAAGGAGCCTCTAAGGCTCGTATTCAGAGAAAAGACTCGAGCATTGATCGGTACTTAAATCTCGATTTGAGGCGAGATTCTAATTTTTGAACAGTATTTACGTATAGATTCAATGATCACAGTTCACCTGAGTAAATGCTTATTCTGAAACGTCAATCAGACGAAATCGGTGCTTGAGTTTAGATTTGATTTGACATTAATCAAATGACATTTTCATTCCGTTACACGTACTTTGATGCATATTTATACTTCACTTTATTGTTCTATTCTATTTCCACCCTGGCTGTTTGAATTTCTGCGTAAAACGGATCGAAATTTATAAATAAATCAAAATGTAAACGAGAACATTTGAGTACAGATTTGAGACTTGATTCAGCTGAGAGTTGTTTAAGTACCGTTCTTGAATAAAAGCTATGTTTGAGAAGAGATTCTATACTTAAGTAGAGTTCAGCTGATCTGTGATTAAATCTAAGTTTGAGTCGTGTCTCTGAATACGAGCCTAAGAGGCGCACGGTAATCATTGCACTGCCCTGAGTTTTCACAGACAGTCATAGGTCCTTATAGAGGCCACCATACCATACTTTAACCTGGTTACTGATAGCCTTTGACCGCCAGTGAAAGTATCTGTGTAGAATATTCTTTCCTTTCGGGGTGGTAATAAATTTTGATATGAATTTAGGTAGATATATCAGTTGTCCCGCTCGCGACTTCGTCCGCGTTTGTTTATACCTATATAGACTATATTCCATTATCCTTGCCAAAGAACTAACACCTAAGAAACAGCTATTTACCTACTTCTTGCTACCATCACCGTCACCGCCCGTCACCGGCCCGTAATCGTCACCGTCACTATCACTATCACGGCCAAGTCTTTTTTTTGTACAAAATGTATACATTTATTTCTTATTTAATACCAATTTTCATGTCTCTAACTTGAAAAACATGGAACTTTCGTACAACCTTTCAACCCCCTTATCATCCCTTTGGGGATGGAATTTTCATAATATTATTTCTTATGAAATGTTTACTTTCTTAAAGAAACCTGCGTGCCACATTTCAATTGTATAGGCTAAAAAGATTAAAAAATCCCATATAAACTTTCATCCCCTATGTAAACAAACCGAGGGTTGTTAAAAAAAAAGTTGTAGCTGTTTTTTATTATTTTAAACTACTTACCTGATAACCGATTTTGATGTCCCTAACTTCAGAAACATAGGACTTCTCATACAAACTTTTATCCCCTATTAACACACACTGAGGGTTGGTTTTCAAAAAACCTTATATAGGTATTTTATTATTTTGAACTATTTACCTGATAACCGATTTCTATGAGTCTAACTTCAAAAACATAGGACTTTCATACAACCGTTCAACCCCCATTTCACTCATTTACGAGTTGAATTTTCCAAAATCCGTTCTTATTGCACGGTAACATCTTTTTAAGAATGTCTGTATCAAATTTCAGACTCCTCAGCCAAGTAGTTTCCGAGCTTTCGTGATGAGCCTGTCAGTGAGTGAGTGAGCGGACTACGTTATATATATAAGATATATAAAGGTTAATCAGTTGTAAAGGCTACTTTTTATCTAGGCGCCATGCGAAGCCGCGGGTGGCAGCTAGTAAATTATAACCCAAGTTGTTCCAAGACAGAATATTCTCGGTAGTTTGAGAATTAACGAGTAGTTGAAGCAAGTGTTGCAAATCCCGTAACGCAGTTTGCGCGGTAAATCTCTGTAACTGCCTGAGCGCGTTGTACTGATTGCTTGCGAGTTGCTTGCTTGTCGTACCACTGGTTCTTTCTTTGTCATCCTGTAACTTGAAAACTTAAGAAGCTGTCGGAATAACCACAAAATCAAACTACCCCGAAATAAAACTGCGTTGTTGAACAAGAGTGTGCTATGTATGGCTGTTCGTGTGTACAATCACCTACCTAAACCTTTACTTGATACTTCAAGCCTTGTAGTATTCAAAGTGAGACTGAAAAAGTTACTATTGGAAAGAGCTTACTATTCAACCCATGATTATTTTGACTGGCCTCATAGCTCAGTTGGTAGTAACTCTGCCTTCTGCGCTAGAGGGCGCGGGTTCGATTCCCGCACTGGACAAACATTTGTGACTAACACAGATGTTTGTTCTGTGTCTGGGTGTTAAATATATATCTATTATTTATATCAGTCTCTGGTACCCATCATACAGGCTATGCCTAGTTTGGGATCAGTTGACCGTGTGTAATATGTCCGGAATATTTATTTATTTATTTATTTTAATGTCATTTTTTGTAATAGCACTATTTTATTGTAATTTAAAGCTCTGACATACCTACTTAATTTTTTTGAAAATATGTATATTGCATGCGTACAACGCTGAATATGGCTGCTCCTAATTTGTATTGTATTATGTAACAACTGTACCTAACCTATATTACGCAATAAATAACTTTGATTTGATTTGATTTGATCTGTATTAAGTCAATGAGGAATGGGGGTTAGAGGAATGAATATGATACCCATACGTGAATGGTTGCAAGCCCATCGCCGCTTTGTTAGTTTCCTCACGATGTTTTCCTTCACCATAAGAAGCACGTCTTGGGTAATTACGATTTCAAGATTTAAGATGTTATTCATGTTATGGTGTCTTCCACTATTTTGAGCAACGAAAATTTTCCTATTGTTTTACTAATCGGTATAACCCGTTCAAGTGAGTTTAGTAACCGTCTTACCCTATTGATCGTATGCTCTCACACATTACAAAATTCCTTTGAACTACGCTATTATCGTAGCTATTATGGAATATAATTAATTAGGCGTATCTTCGAGCTGCTCTTGGATAGGACTGGTTCAGGACTGAGCTGCATATAACAAACTTCATCATCACCTTGAAGAAGTCCACTGCTGGACAAAGGCAACCCACAAATAATAATAATAAGTCATTAATACAACTTGCACAGATAGTGATAGAAACGAAATGTTTCGATTAGTTCCTATTTAATTCTACCTATGTATTATAATGTACCTACTAATAACATATGGCATCGCCTTAGAGATAAAAAAAACCTGTTATGATGTTATACAGTATTCTAAATAAATAAATAAATAAATATTTCAGGCAACACAGCAAAGTACACAAAGAGTGCCACCAGGAAAAGTCTTGAGCCTTATTCATCTACCGACTTCTCAACCTTAACAAAGTTGGGATGGGGGGCCTTACACCGTGTCGTTTATCTGTACAAGAACCAATTTCGTGGATATAGCTCTCAGAACTAGCAAGTTGAAGTGGCAATGGGCAGGCCACAACCGACACAGCCGCACAAACGCAGAACCGACTACCGTTGCGAAATAAAGGTTCTTCGAATGGCGACAACGAACCGGGTGACGCGACTTTGGAAGGCCCCAATGGACTGATTGATTTGAAAGTTGCGGGAAGTCGGTGGATGGAAAAGGCTCAAGACCGTTCGTCGTGGACCTGTGGACTTCTACAGGCTTTTTTTTTATACAACTGATGTGGGAATCAAGCATACGGCCCACCTGTTGGTAAGCGGTTACCGTAGCCTATGAGCGCTTGCAATACCAGAGGCATCACGCACGCGTTGCCGACCCCGAACCCCATCCCCCTTAAGAGCTCTGGCAACCTTACTCACCCCTGGAACACAACACTATTTGATCAAATAATGTTATGTGGCTGCGATCTTCTGTAAGGCGGAGGTACCTCTACAGGCGGGCTGCTCCAATTTAGAACGAGAAAATCTCGCTGTGCCCTACCTCCTCCTAAAACCACCTAGGCTGATGATGATGAAGAATCATTCGCGCGAACAAAGACAGTGTTCCCTCAAAGTGCTCAAAGACATTCCCCAAGACATAACTACAAGAAGGTACCAACATTTATAAGTTCCTCTACCGCTCAATACAACGTACATAAAACTATACATTCAAGCACAAAGCTCACCCACACACGCGCACACCCACACACCCACACATCATCAACATAAAACTGTATCATACAGGCTCTTCCCAAGACGATATTAATATTAAGATTACGGCCCGAGTGTAGCTACTCAGCTTTTTCCAAACGAAAATAAGCCTTACTTCAATACATTAGAGCTGAAATCGAAATGGCAGCGCTAGGGGGTCGTGGTGGTATGGTGGTGTGGGTATACTTGGGGCGAATGTAAAAACCACCCCGCGATCGACTTATATGCTGTATCAAGACGATGACGGTGGCGAAGGATAAGGTGGTACGAGAAAATGATTTTCTTGGGTTTTTTCGTGACCTTGTTTATTTTATAAGACAACTAGCTTCTGCCCGTGACTTCGCTCGCGTGGTACCCAAGTAAAGTAGGCTATTCTAGTTTATTATATTTTTTGTTTAATTTTTTATACAACTAACAATCCGCACGCATTTTTTTTCTATAAATAATATCAGTTTGATAACAGTATGAGGAGAGTGAACGAACACAGTCAACCTTAAAATACGGGAGCCAATCGTTATTAGACATAGACATAGACAAACATTTATCCACAAACTTGGCACACAATACACGTCACAATAAAAGCAAGACAAAGAGAGCGAAAATATAAAACAAAGACAGAGAACTTATTAAAAAGAACACGTGAAATGTTATTGTGCGCCACAGCAGCAAAAAGGTCTCGGCTCAGCATAAATACCTTACCACTGAGGAGTAGTTAGGCGCTGGTATTCTGCCGAAACCGTTATTTATAGTCACTTGACCTTGTGAGACTACTTCAAATTTGTGGAGTGTTATAAATAAATAGTTGTGAATAATATATATTGTTATCATCATCATCATCATGATCTGGTTATAATTATTAGTTCAAAATAAAAATAAATAGGCTCACGACTTTTGTCCCCAAGCATAGTAGATAGATCATCAGGCGATCAGATCCTTGAAGTTGTCTATAGGGGTAGTCAGAGGCACATCACATTTTAGCCCCACATATAGCAGCAGTTAGTGTCTCTATCTAACAGGCTGCGACCCCATAGCTTAAAAAATACCTACTTACCTTCCATACGACATTTCCCTTCACAGTTTCAAGCAAGTGTTATTCAATTTTTTCAAACAGAAAACACATTGGCGTACTTTCCGTTTCAAACCCACGTCTCGAAAGTCGGGGTACCTCCCACTAGACCAACACGGCTTCTAGACCAGCACGGCTCGAATTATGCGTTCCAAAACGGAAAAATGTCAAGCCGCAAAAGTGCACGTACGCCCTTATCCCCAGCACCGTTAGAAGCGCGCCACCCTCAAATTTTACCTCGTCTCGTTCCTCGCGAGCTCCACACCTACATATTTATTATGTACTTATGTACTCCTTATGTACCTACCTACTTAATATGCTGAGACGTTGGAGGGATATTAAATGTTGCGGGATCGCTTCTAATATTACAGTTGATAGTGTAAACCGTGGAGTTATATTCTAATGAAGAGGGTTTCTGAACTGAAGAAAAGGCTTTATTTTTAGGGTTCATTAACTCATAATGAAAAAAACGGACCTTTTGTAGGTTTACTTTGTTATTTTCTTTCTGTCTGTGTGTAAAGGCCCTTTTTCTTAAGGCCGGCTTAAACCAAACCAACATATTTTGTTTTATACAACTAAGGTGGCAAACAAACATACGGCCCACCTGTTGGTAAGCGGTTACCGTAGCCTATGAGCGATTGCAATACCAGGGCATCACGCACGCGTTGCCGACCCCGAACCCCCCACCCCTAAAGAGCTCTGGCAACCTTACTCACCGCAGGAACACAACACTATTTGAAATAAATAATGTTATTTGGCTTTGATCTTCTGTAAGGCGAAGGTACCTCCCCAGGCGGGCTGCTCCAATATAGAACGAGAAAATCTCGCTGTGCCATACCTCCTCCTAAAATGTACTAATGTTTACTACATGAGCATGTACTTTGTAGCTATGATAGCTCATAATGTCGTAAGACTGTAGTTTTGTTTTCGATTGTCCCTATCTAGAGAAGCCATTATTTTTCAAAAAGCTAAATATTTTGGAAAACAAACTATAAAGAGTAAGGAAATACCTTTTTGGGATGCCATACTAGATCTGAAACACGTTGTAGAGACAATCATAGGCTACGGTAACCGCTTACCAACAGGTGGGCCGTAAGCTTGTTTGCCATCTCAGTTGTATAAAAAAAAAAAACAGGTTGTTAGGCAAAGAATGTTAAAGAACAGCAGGCAGCGACCGTTGGGGCAGAAAAGTTCTTAGGTGGAGCCCACTCACAGGACAGAGCAGCGTTAGTTGGCTCTCTAGATGGTGCTACGATCTAATAAAGGTTGCTGGGACACGTTGACTGCCACACAAGATGCCTATGTTCAGCAGTGAACGCCCTACGGCTGAAATGATGAATGAAATGAATGAATGAAAATTCTTTATTGTACACCAATGAAAATTCAAAAAAAATACAAAATAAAACAGAAACTAAAACTAAAGACCATAAATGTACAATGGACGGTCTTATTGCTAAAAAAGCTATTTCTTCCAGACAACCTAAACCTAATGATGATGACGTAATGCCATGTAAAATGTAATTTATCGATGTCTAGGTCGTAACGGAATTATAAGAAGACAGGGTAATTTATGCAAAACTATTGCTTTCATTGCATTGATTTTATTTAATAATAATAATAATAATATTCCGGACATATTACACACGGTCAACTGATCCCAAACTAGGCATAGCCTGTACTATTTCTCCATTATAAGGACTTTTTTGATCACTGCACTACTTATATCTTGTTGGGTTGGTTAAAGTGCACGGTTATCATTACGCAATCCAGAAATACAACAGTAGCTAAACGAGAAATGGGGAATGTAAAACAATCAACCATATTTTCCACTATTTATTTAGGTAAACAAGTTACGCATGCAGCCCGCATTCGCAAAACAAAAACATCCGCCATTTTCCCTAAATCCCACGAAATTAAAACTAAATCGCGCGACCCGAATTCAAAATTCGAACCCCTCACAACTACACGCGTAAAAACACCAATGAGCAACGCGCATTCAAATTAAGAACGCAACTATAAAGCTAGCACAGGTATCGTCAACCCTCGGTAAGAATTTTTGCAAAAATATACGAATAGTTATAGAACGCGGTGGGGGCTCGAAGGACGGGGTGGGAGCAGGAAGTGGGGTTGAAGTAGCAGGGTGTTTCTCTGCGTCGGGCGGGGTGTCTCCTAAAAACGGTTAAGTAGCTCTCCCTACCCTCTATAACTATTTTATGCGGTCCCCTTAGAAAGACAGCGGAGATGGGGCCCGCGCGATATGCTATAGGCGTAGTTACGAGTAGGAGGGAAGTGAAATTTTAATACGTCTAGTCTGTTAAGAATTCATGGTGGATTTATAATTAAATGCCTAATTAAGGTATAGCGTTGTTTTCGTATATGAGTCGCGTATGAATTTTAATGTTATGGGTTATCTCAATGTTTTTGGGGGAGTTTTAGTTGTGAATTCGCCTTTTGTTTTTCAAACCTTTGAACAATCATTTGTACCCATAGATATAGATATATAAGTAGGCATTTATCATCATCATTTGAAACGGATATTCTATGACAACTTTGGTATATAAAATGCTCGTAAAGTAAATATTCAAGACTCGCTGCTCGATCCAAGTATCCAAGGATAAACGGGCTCATTTCTCGCTTGAAAACAGTTCTATATTTGTATTTTCGAAGTCTGACTGAAGTAGGTATTTTTTAATCTGTGGCTTGATATTCATTACACATTCAATATCGTTAACTTAAGCGGTATATTGTGAACTGAAATTATCATAATATGCACTTTCGATACTTTGTTATATCTGTTCATCTGGACGGATCGTAGGTAATTAGATTTAAAAAAAAGAAGGCAACAACAACATACAAAAAAAAATTAGGGTCAGTTTTTTTTCGCTCATTGTTTAAACGTATTTATTACCAATTGTAATGATAGTCACATGCTCTACATTTTGCAGTACCATACCTGACAGGCTGAAAGTCTGCGCGCGCCACTTGTAATAATAAAATTAATTGGTTCATGACCGACCCACAATATTTGGATCAAAAGTTACTTACTTTTGATAGATCTTACTGTTGATCTAAATATTGTGGGTTGGTCATGAACCAATGAATGTACCTACTGTGCCAGCATAGCTCTCCCGGAGCTCTTCAGAGAAAAACCAACTACTTAAAAAACTGCATTTAATATTACAATGTAAAAGAAAAAGGAAGTAGTAAAAGAATTACTAATGATTCATCACCAGTTATGAAACACAGTGATTTTATAGGCATACAAGTTTATCAATAAAAACCACCCACATGACTAATGTCACGTATTGCGCTTAAGTAGTAATATTAGTACAAACGTCATTTGCAATTCACATATTTTTGACATCTGCTGTCACTGACTCACGTAGCTCATATCGTTTACCACGCATTTGAACTCTGGAACCTGAACTTTATTTATCATAATTATACGCGAATCAATCAATCTACGGACTTCTTCATTTTAAATACAGCATGAGAGGAACTTTCTGTGTTTGCGGAAGCGGAAACAACTCAACACTTTTACGATCGAGACTTTTACGCACACAAAAATCTACTAAATTTTTACGAAAAAACATCTTTTCCAGAAGATGTCTTAAGCCAAACTAACTCAAATTCATTCAAAAGCCTCAAGGAATGCTTTTTAATAAAAATGCACCTGTAAGTGGTTTACCCTTCGTTCGAAAATAAGTAAGTCAAAACAGGTCCCTTTGAAATTCAATGGTGTGACAAAAAGATGATAGCTTTCTTATAAAAAGTGCAAGTGGCTACTCCGTGGGAATTTGTACGAAAAAAAAACCGGTTCTAGTTTTACATTGTTAATTATGTTGTTTAAAGATTATACTGGAATGGTATGATTAAACATAAAAAAACATTTAATAATAATAAAACGTTGGTAGAATATGATGTATAGTTCTAATTAAAAAAAAACGTAATGCACCTAAACATGAGTTATTAATAAGTAAAAAATCTCAAAACGGTTCTGAAAAAAGTGTATGAAGTAGGGTAGGTATGTGCTTTGTATACTTACCTTAAGTTGTCAGTATAAAATACTCTAATAAATAAAACGTATTTTGTACAGTACCTTTGTGGTAACCTTTGTACAGTAATCAAAATCAAATCAAATATCTTTATTTGGAACAATAACAAATTAACAAAATGAAAAACGATGTTACTCGCAGAATTAAAATACTGTATCGCAAGTACCAACGCCCTCCTCCATAATGAAAGAAGCAGGGTTCCCAAATTAAGGCTACAGAGCAAAATAGACTTAAGGTTAAAGTGGTAGTAAATCCAAGTCTAGTTCTCAGAGTTTCAACTCATGAACAATTCTCACGACCTGAGAATGACCTAATACTACAACTGGTATTTCACAAATAAACATATTCCCCGATCACGATAAAGAAAAATTGAGACCGAATTGTCCAAAACTCGTCTTAAACCCACCCCAAGAATTACTCCATACATTAATCGAACAGGTCGCCTTATAAAAGACATAAAAATTGTGTTACTTCAATATAATTCCCACAAAACTGTATTTCGATGAAAAAAACGAGTTATTGGAAACCTGTCGTCAAAAGGGACGTCTTGAATTAGACTAGATACAAAATAAGATTACAATTGAAGACCAAAAACTGGTTTCGGGAACAAAAAAGGGTGACTTCACTTGGAATCTTCCCAAAAACATCTAAACTTTCGTAAAAAGCGAACACCGGTTTTTATACAAAATTATCTTGTGCTATTGTTGCAAAAAAACTTTCAAGATAACTAAACTTGAATTTATCGGCGTAAGAATGTTTTTGACGTACAATCCAGTTGTGTCTAATGTTGCTCGCTAACCAATTGTACAAATAAGTCAGATTTTTTATTGTGTGTGAGTGAAATGGTCTTTTCAGTCCGCGTTCAGCGGTTCAGCGAGCCAAATGTTGTGAATCCGGGCTCCGCTGCTTATACTCGTGTAAAAAGCCAACGTCTAAGGCGCGGGGCGGCGTGGGTGGGGAGGGAGCCGCGGGTCGTACACACCTGACCCATCGCTGTGTGCGTGCCGGTTGTAAATGTGCGCTTATATTTTCGTTTCAATAGTTTTTGTGCAGCGGTGTGGGTGTGTATGTGTGCGTTAATGCCGTATTGATTCGCCGTGGAGTCAGCAAGTTTATGGGTCTTGAAGATGGAGAATATTTTCGCAAGGTGATATTGTAAAGAAATTGCTTGTGTAGGCTTTCAGAAAGGTTATAAGGACAATACAAAGTCGGAAGCTGTTGTTTCTAACTTTTATGATACCTATTGTTTTGTTTGACCAACAAGGTACCATTAAACTACCTATATTTTTGCAGTCTATTATAGCTTATATCGTACTGATAGATTTATAATTTTAAGTATCATTCGATAGTAAATTGTATTCATCATTTCTGCCGTAGGACGTCCACTGCTGAAAACAACCAAAGGTATACGAATACGGACATTTATAAGATCCACAAAAAAAAATAGCAAGCAAAAATATAAAGATAAAAACGAGCCAAATGTTGCCACACACCGGACACCACAGCGCACGCCGGAGTTTGAAAAAGCAGCGTCTCGAGGCGGGGAGGGGTTATATTTTAAGATGGCTTCCACGGGAATATCGACGTCGCTGCCTCCCTGTGCCGCGCGCAGTTTACCACTGATTTAGGAGTAGGAAAATGTGTCGCGTCTTTGTAGGAAAATGTTAAGGACGCCTGGAAGCTTTTTAAGTTTTTAGAAATATTTATTATACTGTGGCTTCCAGGGGAATATTGACCTCACTAGTCGCTTCCTCCTAGTGCCTGCGTAGTTTCACTAATGATTTAGCATCTTTGTATAAAATTTTGAGGACGCCTTGAAGCTTTTTTTTTTTTTAATTTTTATTATTTGGCTTGGGCTTCCACATCGCTAGAGACGCCGTCTCCCTTGCCGCGCGCAGTTTCACTACTGAGAAAGCGTCTTGGACGCCTAAATGCTTTAAAAGATAGATGTCACTAAATCCATATAAAAAATCAGGTCGATCTGTCGCTCCGTTACATAAAACAATGACTAAGAAATCAACACATTTTCTTCATTAATACAATAGGGTACTTTCCCTTCATTCATTGATTTGGCCCACTCTGTATAGCTTAAAATTGCTATACTTACAACACAAATTTTTTTTCGTAGATTCTTAACACTGAACATGAAATGAAACTATGCATATTTATTTTTAAAACTCGTGTAATAACTCGGTCAAAATTAAATTAAATATCTTAAGAATAACATTAACTCATTAGAGACTAATATTACATAAAAAATACTAAAATAACTAGGCCCGTGTTCTAGACCTAAGCTCAAACGTGAAGAAGAAAGTATACTTCTGATTGAGTTTAGTTACAAAATACGGGTCTAAAATATCTAAAAATAATTAAAATTTAATCAAAAATAAGGTCCCCCATGAAATTCACGCACTGTTTGTTTTTTTTTATTTTCCACGAGACAAAGGTTTCTTCTTTGCACCAGCGTACCTTACATTATTGGTTGCCATAAGTCCCATTTCTAAAATATCATCAATCTGAGCCAACTCCTTACAGGAACTTGGTATACAATTTCCCTCAAGACACAAGTTTATCAGACCTCTTGGTTTTCTATCAAGCAGTTTTTGATACATCAGCACGTTCATCATCTTTTTCAAGCTTAAATAACTGATGTTGTTGTACGACAAATTCAAATAGGCTAGTGTATTGTTGCCGCAGCAGTACATGACACCGTTTTTCGAATTAGTGTTCGTAATTGAGTACGGATCGGTGAAGATCCCTATGGCATTAACAACCAGGTTTTCTGCCTTTTCATAGAAAGCTGCGTCAAAATTCGTGAGACTTTTGTTCGCGTCAGCTAAATTTTTCAAAGATAGTTCCTTTTCTGTTCCTTTATTGACTTTCTTACCGGGGAAACTGGAAGGTCGGATGTTCTTCTTTTTGAGCGACTTTCTATCATCACCGCTTCTGAGTTCCGTCATCATTCTAGCCACCAATTCCTTCTTCTGTTTTAGATACGCCATATACCTGTGCCTGGATTGTATCAGTTCTTCACCAGCCAAAGGGAATTCAAATAAAACGTCAAGCAAATAGGATGCTCCATCGTCTGTGATCATGTTATCAGATACATTTATATAAACCAAATGTCGGTTAGACTTCAGCGCTTGCGCCAAATACGCCATCCCTACATCTGTGATCTTGTTCGATGAAATATTGAGAACTGATAAAGTTTTGGATGATGTCAAAGGATAGACTAAGCTATCGGCTATTTTCTTAAGCACATCATCGCCTATCTTGCATCGTGCCAACGAAATCTGTTTAAGATTGTTTTCATTTTCGAGCAGCATGTAATAATTTGCGTCCTCAAGAAACGTTCCATCTAAACAAATATCCGTTATGTAAGATTTGGGTAAAATTTTACAGATCTCGCGTATTGAATACCCGTCCATCCCCTTGTTTATAATAAAAGAAGTCAAGTTTATTTGAAATTTGGCGATCAACCCCAAGATTTTCAGAACGGTTCTCGGTATGTTTTTGTTTTTATCAAAGTTAACTTGAACGAGATTATCGCAGTTATCGTAGATGGCTTTAATTCGGACGATTTTATCGTCGTCATTATAATTCTGAAGATGTATGGAGATGCTTTTGTCCTCTTTGTCGTCGGAGCCGACTTCGGTTCGTGAGGCGAGTTTTTGCTTACTCTTCCCACGGGACTTGGAGCGATCAGTCTGGACCATGCTGACGTACTCATCTGTCATCAAAAGTTGAATAATAAAGAAGTCTGTATGAGCCACTGACAGACTCTGGCACGGAAGTCTTCGATGAGCTAAATTTATTTATTTTTACGATCTATATTACCAACAGTAATAAATATGAATATGAGCTGGATACCTAAAGGTATCCGCTATCATTTGCCAGTCTTTTATAAAGAAAAGACAGGCAAATGATAGTGGAGTATCGAAGTGAATGGGGGAGGCCTTTGCCCAATAATAGGATAATGCAGACTGACCGTAACCTAACCTAACAGCCTCCTAGGTTCTGGCCTCAATTTTCCACTAAGAAACAAAGTCGAGAGTCGTGGCCACTTCGTGAGCCTCTTAAGAAAGCTCAGGTCACTCAGCGAGCTATGGATAGGGTTATGCTTGGTGTTTCTCTGCCAAATGGAATCAGAAGTGAGGAGATCCGTAGACGAACTAAGTTCTAGAGCCACGCACCAGAAAGAGCGGGATAAGACGGCCCCCCACTAGATGGAAGGACGACCTTATAAAGCTGTTAGGAGCCGTTGAATGCCGAATAAAATCGGTCGCTCTGGAAATCTATGGAGGATTCCTGTGATTATGAGGTATGAAGTCGAATGAAGATGACCTTTGTAGCGCAGCATGTGAGTTCCCGTCTGCGACGCAAGGAATGCGGGTTCAATTCTCTCTGTGGGACATATGTTTGCATGCTCCGCCAAAAACGTCCTGAGCATTAATCTTTATGCAAGGTACGGCACAGCGAGATTTTCTCGGTCTATATTGGAGCAGCCCACCTGAGGTACCTCTGCCTTACTGAAGATCGTAGCCAAATAACATTATTCATTTCAAATAGTGTAGTGTTCCTGCGGTAAGATCGCCATTGCTCTTGGGGAGGGGTTCGGGGTCGGAAACGCGTGCGTGAAACCTCTGGTATTGCAAGCCTTCATAGGCTACGGTATCCACTTACAAACAGTTGGACCGTAAGCTTGATGCCAACTTAGTTGTATAAAATTAAGATAGGTATGAGTAGGCAGGCTTACTCTGCAGAACTCTAATGATCATAACATTGACCTCCACTTGTAGCTGGTTACAAGCCCAGGGTAGGTACACATCGAAGTTAGTCGGGCACGGTCTGTTGGAGGTGTTTGTCTCCTTGTTCTCGTGTTTGTGATCGTGTTTATTATCGTGTTTATCCATGTTTGTATACAAAATACATGTAAATCGCGTAGAAAATTATAAGAAAAGCTATAACAGCTGGGGTAAGAATTTCTGAAAATTATTGACTGATGTCAAAATGTAATTATTTTTTTTGACGTTTTTTCTTTTTCGGGCTGGCTATGGCATCTAGGCCTTACCGCCAAGTCTTACGTTTATATTTCTTCGTAGTTATTTTTATCTTTCTTCTTCATTTTACTTCTTAGTCATGGTCAAGTCACCGTCAAGTCAAGTCTAATTCAGTTTTAGTAAGATAAGATGGTGGCTATTTTACTAAAACCTCAAGGGACCAAAAGTAAACACGACGAAAAAAAATAAAAAATAGATATAAACCAACCATAGATTACGGAGCCACTACTCTCTAAATATATAACAGACCTTTTAAAAAGTAAATAACAGGAATATAAAAAAAAAGTTGTATTGTTTATGGCAGATGCACATGTCGTGCGAGCCACACGAGTCTCTCAAATTCTCATAATTCTCTTTTTTCCGAAGGTCCTGACTCCCAATCACAAAAAAAGAGACCATAAAGATACATAAGGAAGTTTTTAATTTTACTGAAAAGTTTTTATGTTTTCTTAATTATTTTTTTACAGGAACAGGCGTAGCTTCACCTAGTTTCTAAGACGTTTCAAAGTGATCCTAGTGGTTTTATTGAAATAAACGCCTTTTGACTTTGCCTTTTTTTTTTGTATGATGTCTCAAAGCCTATTTATTACACTACGTGTGAATTTATTACCATAAATATTATTGTTATATAGAGGGAAAAAGTAGATTATTAAGTGTCTTTATGGCAATAAATGAATTGAATTATAGTTAATTTAATTATTTGATGACCTCGGTAGCGTAGCGGGTGAGTGTCCGTTTGAGACACAAGAGTGTGCGGGTTCGATTGCCGATGCGGGACAAATGTTTGCATGATCTGCAAATATTCCGGGTCTGGGTGTTGTGGTACCATGGTACACGTAGTTCATGATACCCACGAGACAGGGAATCCTAGTGTGGGGTCAGGATTATGTATGCGACTGCTGGGTGTTGTAAGGTTTTATGATGATGATGATGATGACATACAAACATCAACAAACACTATCTAGCAACTTCGAAAGACGTTAGATATAACTTTCCAAGAAACGATATGTAATTATGTAAATAAGTAAGGTGAAATAGTAAGCTTTCTCCCCCCAACGGGGGGCGCGAATACTACCAGCAATATTATAAGTTGGTGGGCTTGCCAGCTACAACTATGGAGGAGGACTTTTTAAAACATTATCTTTTTGTGAAATGTAACGTGAGTTGATGATGTATGATAAACATTCATTAGAAATCAAAAGCATTCAAAATTCACCCGAAAAATGTATTACAGTTAATTTCAATACATTTACAGTTAATTTTAATTCTCTGCCGTACGTAAGTAACTGATTTTTACAATATTACCAACCAAAACAACAAATAAATAAAACTTAACAAGCTGATTTAGCCAAATGGAAGGAAAATTTTGATGTTAATTGTTACAGTCATAATTAAACCGAAAAAATTGTTTTCCGTCTCTATTATACATACAAACACACAACAAAAACGTGAATTTTATTTTTTGACGTAAAAAAATCCCCAAAACTTCCCAAGAATGGTAGACATCCTCTCAGATCTCAAGGCGATCAGATCCCAGACGATGTCTAAAGGGACAGAGGCATAATAGAATATTTTGCACATGCCGTGGGAGTATTCCATACGTGACAAGTTGCAAGCCTATCGCCGCTTTTTAACAGTATCAAGCAAATTTTAATAATCCTCTAAAGTGTCTCTCTCCATGCTAACCAGCTCCTTCACGCGAGTGCTAAGAAGTGTTGAACCGACGCCATCTTGAATTTCATCTCATAGCTCGTTACTTACGAGCCAGATAATGTATTGAAATACCTACTCTCCCAGCTGCCATACCTACACACTTATGTAATCATCATTATAGCCGTAGGACGTATTTTTAAGCACTGGCAAAGAGTGGAACGATCTTCCAGCGTCTGTTTTCCCGGATGAGTACAATTTAGGAGTCTTCAAATCTAGAGTGAATAAGTTCCTTCTGGTAAAGCGTGCTCCATCTTAGGCCATATCTCACTTGCAAAAGTGAGATGGTGGTCAAACGCCTAACCATAACCAATAAAAAAAAAACGTATTTTTTGGAGGAGGTAGGGCACAGCTAGATTTTCTCGATTGGAGCAGCCCGCCTGGAGGTACCTCCGCCTTACAGAAGATCGCAGCCAAATAACATTATTTGTTTCAAATAGTGTTGTGTTCCTGCGGTGAGTAAGGTTGCATATGCATAAGCATTGCTCCAGGTGTTGCTGATGTCAATAGGCGACGGTACCCACTTACCATCAGGAGGGCCGTAAGCCTGTTTGCCCCCGTATAACATTAAAGGAACACTGCTGAACATAGGACTCTTCCACAAAATTCCATAGCGACTTCCTATCATGCGGGAAAATTTGCCGATACTCACCATTCTGGGCACGCGGGTTAGTGAGCCCAGTTAGAGCTATAGTTGTTAAAATAACGTCGTGTTTAAAACGTTAAAAATGACGTTTTGGGGACGATGCTGTAGCTTTTTCCCCTTAGTCCGATCAAATAAAAGCTTTTTAGCTTTGAGGAGATTGTTGATATAAGATGAAGAAGAAAGAATGTCATGTGACAAGAAGAGTGTTAGATATGAATGTGGATGGATGTAGGAGTAGAGGTAGACCAAAGAAAAGATGGATGGACTGTGTGAAAGTGAATATGGCTAAGCAAGGAGTGAGTGCTGAGATAACGACTGATAGAGGGAAATGGAAGAATAATGGAATATATTTATTTTCTTACAAAACCTACACCTAATTAAGAATGAACAAACAAAAACAAATAAATAAAAATAGGTGTAGGTCGAGCAACAAAATTGGCTCTGCCTCAGCATGAGTTGTTGTAATACATGTTGTGCCGACCCCACATGATGTGGAATAAGGGCAGGAAGATGATGATGATGAGAGAAAGGTTCTACAGTGACCTAAAAATCAACCTGGTTGACTGTACCTACATAACACCATCTCGTAGCATTAGTAGCACCGTAGCGCGTTGTAGAGCTTCGTAGCAGGGCTACGGCTATATATTGTTGATAATCCTTTTTGATTATACACAAGTCTTGTGTCGCTAACAAAATATAATGATGATCTGTGTGATCATGCAATCATTTATCCAACATCGGGAATAGAGCCCGCACCCCTTGTGTCTCAGACGGGCCCTCGGCTACGCGACCAAGGTCATCTAATGTTGGCAGTGCTCAGAGCTTTTTGACCTTCTGAGATTTAAAAGTCACATTCATGGCCTCAATGGAGTTATTTTTCACACCTTTTTTTTATACAACTGAGGTGGCAAACAAGCATACGGTCCACCTGTTGGTAAGCGGCTACCGTAGCCTATGAGCGTTTATTAGCGTTTTTTAATTTACTTTGTTCAATCAAACACAAGCGTGCCTACATTTTTATCATCGGATGGCGTCCGGAGAAGTTCGGAGAAGTTTGGAAACATAGCGGAGATCGCGATCCGAATCCGAAATCGTTTAAGAACCGAACGTAGTACTTTGTTCGCTTTCAATCTAACTTTGCGGGGATTTCTTGGGTAGGGCTGGCACCGAGCAGATTTTTAAAGGCTGAGCACCAGTGGGAAAGCTGGGTTATGATCGTATTGTGACACTGGGCGACGACACAACCGACCGACCTCGGCGGCGGGCGCAGCGGAGGACGGCGGATGTTTCTCGATTGTGCTACTTCTCAAAATAGATAGATAACACTTTATTGATCACCACACGGAAATAATACATAAGATCACAATTACAAATTTACACGGCAATACAATGGGCGGCCTTATCGCTAAGAGCGATCTCTGCCAGGCAACCTTAGGATGGACTGGACTGAAAAGATTAGAGAAGGGGCAAGATGGTGTAATCTTGATATATGATGGTTATATGATGGTTTATCTTGTATGTATGATGGTGTATGGTGTATGTGATGGTGTAAATAATTTTTGAGAAGTAGCACAATCAACTTTTAAGTAAACTAGCCCAGACTTTTTGGCGGGAACTTGCTAAGTGATGTTGTGCTCTCAATTTAATAAACAAAACTAGTGTTGTATTGAATAATATTGTGTGAGTAAACTTCACAACTGGAGTGAAATGAAACGATTGCGTGAACCGTGATTTTTCGAGTTGGCGCTAAATGGTCCCTCGACGTTATAGTAAGATAGCCACCATCATATCTTACTAAAACTGAACTTGACTTGACTCTTGATTGTGCCTTGACCATGACTGAAGAGACAAAATGAAGAAGGTTATAATTAAAGACAAAATCCACGTAAGACTTGGCGGTAAGGCCTAGATGCCATAGCCAGCCCGAAAGAGATGAACATAAAAAATAATAATAAGAAAACAAGCCCAACCCTACAGTATAGAAATACAAAACAGCGAGAGACGGGGTGGGGGGTGCAAGGAAGTACGTGCTCCAAGTTCGCGATACCAGTGGTTGGCGTAAGATTTATTTGTGTATCGCCTCCAAATATATTGGCTTTTACGAGATAAGGGGAAGGGATTTTGGGATTCCTAAGTTGTGGCCTTACTTAGAAAGTGTGATACATCATTTGTATGGAAATTTGTGTTTAGAATAAGGAATTTGGCAAATATTCAGTGCTAGGGCTTTAACTAGGTACATAATACTAGTAATTTAACTAAAAACGAGATGTTTACCACGATTTGTGGGTTCATTTTTGTTCCCCGATATTTCGGCACAGCGCCATGACAAAGGCAAATTATTACTCTCAAAGAAAAATCGGGGACAAAATTTTATATTTATACTGTAAATATCCCATTTTTTTTGAAAATTATGTGCATAACCATGATGTTGATGAATTTTACGAGCCATGTTGGCCTAGTGGAAGTTTTTCGAAGATCGTGGGCTTCGAACCCGGGCGTCAACAAATGAGTTTTACTATTCGAAAAAATTAAATGCGCATTTTCGGGCATGCCTCTGACTACCCATTAGACATCTTCAAGGATAGTTAATTGATTTAGGCGTGACTTTGCGGAAGTCCATTTTAAGATATTAAATAGACACACACATATAAGGTACTATTCCGCCAATCTATTCCACATAAGTTTAACAAACAAACTTAATAAGAATTCGACACGTGTTTCGCCTCTCTACAAAGCATCATCAAAATCTTCACCGATATCTGTTATCTTCCCTCATCATCTTCCTTTGCGATACGATAGTCAAAGTCAAATATTAGCCAATAGCATTGGAGATGCTTTAAATCTTATAATTGTGATTGGCTAATAATTGTAATTTATTATCGTATCGTAAGCGTAACCTTATCTTAAAGTATTCTTGCTTACACCAGTGTTGATCTAAGATCGCAGTATTGGAAGGCCCCCCCGCCAGATGGACCGACGATATTGTGAAAATTGCGGGAAGTCGAATGATGGAGGTTCAAGAATGTTCGTCGTGGAACTCTTTGGGGGAGGCCTGTATGTCCAGCAGTGGAGTTTTATAGGCTGATGATGATGAACACGCCATTATATGAATTGGATCGTAATTTTTCCAAGACATTTCGTTGCTCAAATTACCGACAGTAGGTAATGAGTACAAGAAAACATACCTACCTGAAAACAGTTACAAAACAGAAACGCAAGCAACATTTTATTCCAAGATCGATACTTACATCTAAGCGTTATAACATAACCCACCCTCCGTTAGTCATTCGCCACAGTCGCCGCGAAAACAGAGACGTTCGCGACCCCCCGCGACCCCCATCCCCACCCCACTTTAGGGGTGAAGTGGGGGCACCTGAGACACCGCTAAGACGGAGGCACTCAAAATTTCGCTTATATAACGGGGTAGGAATTAATTAGTTTTATGGTGCAAAGTTTTAACATAATGCTTTTGGTTCTGTACCTTGGGCTTTGATGGTATATCGTTAAGTTTATGTCCTTAGGTAGTGGATAATGTCTATAGTATAGGATCTGACACTTTAAGGTTGAATATAAATTGATGTTTTGAAGCATTTTGATCATAATGTAGCCTCAGTACTTTTCTGTGCTTAGTTCTTAACCTATTTTATCTTAGCTATTTATGTATATTAGTCTGACAATATCATCATTTTCTTTGTTGCAATAAATAATTATTATATTTTCATACGTAAAATTTATGAAGGGTAACAATATTCTACATTCTTTAAGTTATCGTAAGGGGAATTGGCAGGATCTTTGATATTCTACTGTCGTATCGCGAGCGTAAGTCTATCGTGAGTTATTCGTGATTGGTGCACAAAGGCTCGAGTCCGTAATGCTCGCCACTCGCTTGTCGCCGTGGGGCGTGAAAATTGAATAGCTTAGTTAGTTTCTAAGATGTTTCAAAGTGATCCTAGTGATTTTATTGAAATAAACACTACTTGAATTGATACTTTTTTACTTGTAGCAATTCAAAAAGGTTAATTTAAATACAACAGCTGATTTTTACAGTGTTTATTCAGTGAAAAATTTCAAATTTCTTAAAGTCGTAGAACAAACTCTATTGCTAATTTGGTGTAAAATATTGATACAAGGATCAAATTTCATCCAAATCCGTTGGGCCGTTTGGGCGTGATTGAACCACAAACATCTTAACATCCAAACATACTCACAAACTTTCACATTTAGGTATTACATTAGTAGGACCCCACACATAGATTCCCTGTATCGTGGTATCAGAAACTAAGTACCTACCATGGTACCACAACACCCAGACCTGGAACAAAATTTGCAAATATTTGTCCTGCAGCAGGAATCCAACCCGCTCCCCTGGCGTCTCCGACGGGCACGCGCCCGCTGCGCCACCGAGGTTGGTACAAAATGAATGAATGAATGAATGATTTATTTGCATTATTACAGGTATTGCTAGCTCACAAATTAAAATAAGGTATCATTGTATTTGACTACAAGAAGCCGTGCAAATATTGAACTAGAAATAATATTACATCTAATACAAAATGTCCATAGAAAAAAATAATAATTATAAGTTATACAAAATAAATTAATAATAAACGTGACTCAATATTAAATTAAATAGGAACAGATAAAGATAAAGATAAATTTATTTGCGTAAACATGAAATATAATTTATAAAAACAATTAATTAATCCTTAAACTAACAATTAATAATTTAATTTATAAAAAAACAATTAATAAATCTTTAAAACTAATCATTAATAATTAATGTTCATTTATTTAAATTTGTGTAATTAATAATCGTTAATTGAATAAAAACATCTCTCACAGAGCCAGTTATATAATTTGTGTTTAAACTAATTGCCTTTAAGTTCCCTAAATTCATTGGGCAATTTGTTGATATTGTAAAAGAGTAATGATTGACTGGCCTCATAGCTCAGTTGGTAGTAACTCTGCCTTCTGCGCTAGAGGTCGCGGGTTCTATTACCGCACTGGACAAACATTTGTGACTAACACAGATGTTTGTTCTGTGTCTGGGTGTTAAATATATATTATGTATATCAGTCTCTGGTACCCATAGTACAGGCTATGCCTTGTTTGGGATCAGTTGACAATGTGTGATATGTCCGGAATATATAAAAAAGAATATAATGATTTTAATATAACTCCGCCCTTATCAAAGGCTGCAATTCAAACTTAGCAACATAACTTCGAACCAGAAACTAAACGCAACAACTGGAAACCTCCATCAAGGCAAAGAAGCCTTAATAACATCGCAACATCATTATTTTAATGGAATCTTGTTAATCCTGAGGGTGGGGGGGTCCTTGGGGGGAAAGGAGGGCAGCATAGCTTAGGATAATTAGAATAGTTGGTCAGGTGCCAGCACCACGGAACTGAAGGCGTTTGTTTTTTTGAACCAAGAAAGAACAAGTGGATGACTAAGAAAGAACTTGTGACACGATAAGCAAGCATTTTTTACAGTAGATATGCGAACATCATTGAAGGAAAGGTCGACGGAAAAGAGAAAGAATATTTATTAAATTATTTACTGTTATTCTTATACAACTAAGGTGGCAAACAATCATACGGCCTACGTAAGCATACGTTGGTAAGTGGATACCGTAGCCTATGAACGATTCAATACCAGAGGCATCTCGTACGCACGACCTCAATCCCCGCCCCTCCCCTTTAAGAGCTCTGGCAATCTTACTCACCGCAGGAACAACACTATTTGCAATAAATAATGTTATTTATCTGCGATCTTCTGTAAGGCGGCGGAGGTACCTCCTCATGCGGACTGCTCCAATTTGCAGTGAGAAAATCTGGCTGTGCCCTACATCCTCCAAACATATTGTGTTATGTAAAGTTTGATTTGTACTTTTTGAGTCAAAATAAACGGTTTCTATTTCAAAAATGAACCAGTTATCCTGCCCGTGCTGTGACCACCGTATAAAATTACGCGAACAGAAACTATTATATTATTATACTCAAGACGTTCAGTTTAATTAAAATTTAATTAATTCCATCTCCTGTGCCTTTGACGCAAGCGCAAAGATAGCTTATTTACTCAGTTCCTGTTATGTTACGCTAATGGAATAGTATAGTACTGTTGCCTTCAAAAACATACTATTTGAAAAACATTATAATCGATTTGCCTCAAGACGAATGTCTACGAACAGTGCGTTTTTTTTAATGTTATACGGAGGCAAACAGGCTTACGGCCCACCCGATGGTAAGCGGTTACCGTCGCCTATTGACATCTGCAACACCCGGAGCATTGCTAATGCGTTGCCTGCCCTTGAGAAATCTTTTTGTATTTTTCTTGAAGCCCTTCATGCTGAGGGAAAACCACGGAAGGAAGCTCATTCCACAACTTGTACGTATGGGGAAAAAGTATCTCGAAAATCGAGTGTTTCGAGATACCCACGATGTGGCGATGAGGTGTGGATGAGCCTTATTCCGGTGAGGTGAGGTCAGATGGTAGAGCCCAAATGCGTGTTGCCAGTGATGACACATGGCACTCAGACTTGGTCGTTAACTATTGGCCACATATACAAGCTCAAAGTCGCGCAACGGGCTATGGAGAGAGCTATGCTCGGAGTTTCACTACGCGATAAATGTAGCTTCTATGCTATTCTATGTAAAGAACTCTAGCTATTCCAAGTTTCAACGAAATCGGTTGAGCCGTTTCGTCACGATTTAACCACAAACATCGTCTTAAACTTTCTCATTTATAATACTAACTTGTGCCCGCGGCCTCGCTCGTGTAGTACCTAAATAAAAAGTATATTTTAGGCAAATAATGTTATTTAAGTATGACAAGTTTCAGCAATATCGGTTGAGCCGTTTCGTCGCGATTTAACCACAAACTTCCTCACAAACTTTCGTATTTATAATATTAGTAAGATTAACACCAAAGCAATTGACCCAACATACTGACGCCTAACTGGCCGAATAAATTTAATCCTGTCCCCTGTACACACACATTCACACTCATACAAACACAAACACATACACACACACAACCCCCGGGTAATAAGACAGAGGAAACAAATAGAAGCCGATTTCCATTTCTCGTGGAATTTCATAATGCCACTTACGACGAAGCGCAAGAGGCGGAGAGGAGACAGTGCTTCTCAAACTTTTTGGGATATTCGACTTACATTTTGCGTGTAGGTGTCGACGTCAGTGCACGCGTACCGAAGTGGGCAGCTGGCTAGAATATCAGTTTGTTGTGCAGTTCAACTCTTAAAGCATAGATTTTTGACAGACTTCAGCTATATTCGGTTATAAGGTTTTGAGCAATTATTCTATGTTAATAATTGAGCGTTGAATAATTGAGTGTTGACTATAGAGTACACGCTACTTAATATTATAAATCCATAGGCGTGACAGCCCCAATACCATCCTAAAAACTATATCAGGTAGAATCACCTCTCCCACGTGGCACTGCTTCGTGAGGTGAGTGATCTTTTAAAATGTTTATAGTTTTAGTTTTAAGTCTTAATAACCCTTATTTTAAGTGCTTTTTTCGTGTATTTTACTAACAAACTATGGATCCATTTGTTGTCCGAAATAAAATATTTTTATTTTATTATTTATTAAGGGCTTATGGGTCACACACGAAGACAAAGTCAAAGTATAATTTATTGCTTGAAATACATGTCATAAAGATGTCAATTGCTATATACTATTGAATCAATGTATTCTACCTATATCTAGGCATGCAATATTTAATTTACAATCATAATAAAATTTAATTAATAAAAAAAATAACAAATATTTTTTTTTTATGTTATACGGAGGCAAACAGGCTCACGGCACACCTGATGGTAAGCGGTTACCGTCGCCTATTGACATCTGTAACACCTGGAGCATTGCTAATGCGTTGCCTGCCCTGGAGAAATCTTTTTGTATTTTTCTTAAAGCTCTTCATGTTGTAGGTTAGCGGGAAAACCTCGGAAGGAAGCTCATTCCACAATTTAATTTAATAAAAGTAGAAGAAAAAGAATGTCATTATGAACCAATTAAAATATTAAAAACAATTATAGACTAGACACAACAATTAAAGATTAATAAGCCGTGTCAAAAAAAAAATATATTTTATTATGTCAACAATAACAGATCCGTCGTATATGTCGCTACTTCTGAGAGACTTCCTTCTTCGTGCGGGCATACCAATTTGAACCTTCTAACGCCTTCTAACACTGCGTCGCCCGGTTAGTGGTCGCCGTTTGGCAACCTTTACTAACGGCGGCTGTGCGAACTATGTGGCATTTTCACTGCCACTTCAACTTGCTAACTCTGAGAGCTATGTCGGTGTTCTTCTTCTACGGATTCCCTGATTTCGGATCTTTATTTATGCTTTTTTTATTATAGGGATGAAATAGTTATTTCACCAAAGCATCAGCAAAGTTTGGGAGCCTCCTCCCCCAAGTGGAAAGATGAGACGTTAGGCGAAGGGATAAGATTCTACGGCTAATTACCATTAACAGAGGGCATTTAAATATAAGGCGTTCTAGTTGGGTTAATTGACGTTACAGAGACAGCTCCCGAATACTGAAGGTAAAACTATCGAAAAATTATATAAAAATAGCTTGGCCCGTGGTCTCGCTACCTGGTATCTAGATAAAAAGCCTATATATTATGCTATTTTAGGCAAAGAACTCTATCTATTCCAAGATTTGTATAAATCTGTTGAACCAGCGTGATTGAACCACAAACATCCTTCAAACATCACAAACTGCATGTATGGAATACTGACTACTGCAAAATCAGGGCATGTGCCAAATGTTTGGACATGACTCTGACTACCACCTTAAGGCATTTTCATGGATGTGATTGCTTTGAGATGTGAGACAATCTCTACCATTGTTGAAGATAACAGTCGGGAGCCTATTTATACACAGAATTGATAACCGCCTGTTTTGGAGTCGGCCGAAAATTCGCGAATGATAAAATATTTCTCCAAAGCTCATACTTTCCCTATTAGAACAGATGTCCCCTCCGGGCCCTACATTAATTATAATGACTTATTGTCCAATAGTTTTCACAATTATTAGCTTCTTGATAAATTGGTCTGTATTTTAATAAGGTTTTGTGCGCCTATTATAAGACTAATATATAAGTTATTTTATAATAATTATGTATATTATGCCGAAAGGGATTATTAAACACCCATTTAGGCACAACGTTTGTTCTACGATTTTTCGTAACACAAATTCGTCCTGTTTTCCATTGAAAAAACACTATGCATATTTGCTAGAATATTTATTTTTAGCTACCAAAATGACATAATTAATAATTAGTAGAGTTTAACTAAAATCATTTTTTTTAAACCTTTCTATCTTATTTACTCAGTCATTTTTAAGTTTTTTAGTGTAAACTAGAAATAAAAGGATTTTTATTTATTTTATTTTATTTATTATTTATAACTAAAAGCATGCAAACACACCAAAAATACATTGAAATAAATAAATATATAACACCCAACAGTCACAACCCCACACTTGGATTCCCTATGTCATTGATATCAGAAACTTCGAGTATGAGGACATTATAGCAACGTACAGATAAAACAAACAAAATACATGTTATGGCTACGCCTAAAACATAACATGAATTTCGTTTTATCATCAAAATAACCTAAAATTCCCCTCCCCCACCCTAATAAAACCCTTAATCTTGAGACGTTACCACCCTTACTTACATAAGCGTCCGTGGAAGCGACTCACCTGTGTCATTAATTCATTTTAAGATGCCTTACGCCATCCCCTTAACACGCTCCTACACGGGAAACTTTATTAACAAAACCTCAAATCAAAGATGTAAGGGAAAAACACGTAACTCACGTAATAAATTATAAGGGTAGTCATATTACTCCTACATAGAGTGCCATCCTACATGAGCGGTCGTGAGCCTTCTCCATCGCCATTCACCGACTTCCCGCAACCTTCACAATGACGTCGGTACATCGGTCCTCCCGCCTTCCCTTCGCTACGCCACTGCAACAGCCAGACCCATAACAAATATTATATTTGAAAAACATGATAAAATTTGACCCACCTCGGGGTTCGAACCCACATTCTCATACTACGATTCCGATACGAATTTCCGTAGCTTAGTACATAGCTATAGTTAGCTGTATCCCACGAATTTTTACAAGCAATTTTTGTGGGTATCGATCCAACTTCGTGGTGTGGTCGCCCGTGTAAGAACATCGTAAGAAACATCCCCTTAGACACTACATTTGCATATTACAAAGTATGGAAGTTCGCTAACGAAGTGCGCGGGTGGCGGGCGGTGGGGTGGGGTGTCTAAGGTTGCTGGTGTAAGACGGGGAATTGGATACAGGGAGGCATTTGGAAAGGATAATTTTAAGGTAAATTTTTAAGTAAGTTTTTACCTATGGTCGCGAGAAACAGGCGTAGCTTAACCGTAGAGCTACGGTGACTAACCTAGCTCTCTTCATAGCTTATTGGGCGACTTTTCGCTTGTGTATGAGGTCAATAGTTACCGACCAAGTCTCGGTGCCATATATACTGGCAACTAGAGGTGGTGCGTATTTACGCAACCAGGTTTTTAAACCAGGTTCTCACATCAAACTACGCGTACCTAGTACGACTTCACGATACTTAAACATCTTAAAAGTATTCTAGTGTGGTGCGGGCCACCATTCATCAACCTGGTCGCTGATAATCGCTTAATACAGGGTGACCAATAAAGAATCAGTTATACAATAAGCAAGCAGTATTAAAATACAAGAAAGAATTAGCTATAATTGTATGACACCGTTGTATTCTATAAAGTCCATTCCACGTTAGTGAAAATAAAACGAATAATAGAACTATTCCCTCAATCCCTCCCTGCAGCCTGGAAAGCGGAGAAAGATGAAGGAAATGAAAATGTACGTAGCAAAAAGGGGGCGGCCCCGCCCGCAGCCCGAAAATTCTATAAAGAGGGGCCCGTCTCCGATACCTTTGATAAGCCCTTTTAGGGTCTGAGGGGCCCCAAGGAAAACGGAAACATTAGTCTTGTAGACACCTAGAGTTCTTATCGGCTGATTTCCTACGAAGGATGCGGGTAGTCAGTTGAATTTTCAGTTATAGTTTCGTAAGTTTTGGGTTCCCTCTGTTTGGTCTGAGAAAGTAGGTAGTTGAAATCATTACCCTCTATCTTTCGGCAGTCGGGTTAAAATAAAATTTTAAAATGATTTTCAGAAGGTCCGATTATATCAGGAATTGTATATCCCTCAAACAACTTTGATGATTTGGCGTTGTATGATTGTGTGTATGTTGGTTCGAGCAAATCCGTTTATCCGATCAGCATGGAATTCGGTAAGTGGACAGATTGAACTATTAAAATTCATCATTATGAATATGAGTTAAAGGGTTTGTTAAGATATTGTGGCCCAAAAGGGGGTAAAAAAAGTAATACAAATAAACTAGATTAGCACGCGGCTTCGCTTGCGTGGTACATATAAAGTAGTCTATGTATAGGTAAAGAACTATGTCTATTTCAAGTTTCATCGAAATCGTTTCTGCCGTTCTGGCGTGATTCATTAACAGCCATCCATCGAAACTTTCACATTTATTATATTAGTAGGATTTATAAAATAACAGAATAAATAACAGTCGTCAAGACATTAGTAGTACAATAAGTATTTAAAGAATTGGTAGTGATTGTAAAGATTGCGTGTGAAACGAAACTCCCCAACCCTGTTCGAGTCTCAACACGTTTTATAATAAAACTGAACGGATAAGTCCTAATAGAAAATCAGGTCAAATTCACAATAAAATACCCCAAACCGGGATTCGTACCCACGACCTGCCGGTCAGTAAAACAGGTTGACCAGAACTAGGATACTTAAAAAAAAGCATACAAAAATGATTCACTTTATTTGAAGGGTCGCTTCGTTCTCAGTCATTGATAACTTGATTTGACGATCTTTTCTAAGATTTAGGCTCGTATTCAGAGACACGACTCAAACTTAGATTTAATCACAGATCAGCTGATCTCTATTTAAGTACTGAATCTCTTCTGAAACATAACTTTTATTCAAGAACGGTACTTAAACTACTCTCAGCTGAATCGAGTTTCAAATCTGTACTCAAATGTTCTCGTTTACATTTTGATTTATTTATAATTTTCGATCCGTTTTACGCAGAAATTCAAACAGCCAGGGTGGAAATAGAACAAAACTATAAAGTGAAGTATAAATATGCATCAAAGGACGTGTAACGGAACGAACGAAAATGTCATTTGATTAATGTCTAATCAAATCTAAACTCAAGCACCGATTTCGTCTGATTGACGTTTCAGAATAAGCATTTACTCAGGTGAACTGTGATCATTGAATCTATACATAAAAACTGTTCAAGAATTAGTATCTCGCCTCAAATCGAGATTTAAGTACAGATCAACGCTTGAGTCTTGTCTCTGAATACGAGCCTTAGAGTTTTATAAAAATAAAATGTTCTTGAATTGAATTTGAGTTCTAAGTAAGTAACATAATATGTTAGTGTTGTTAATACGAGTTATATTATAACTCAAATTCAATTCAACATCCAAACATTCACACATGTTTTCGTACATACTGTACGACTCTACTCTACTCTACTCCACTCAATTTAGTCAATATAGGTACGTTCTTCTTCTTCTTGTCGTTTCACTGATTCTTTCTTGGTCATCCTGTATTAGGTCAGTGACCAGGTTGAGGTATGGTGGCCCTGAAAAGGGCCTATGACCGTCGATGAAAGAATCAGTGTAGTGAAAGGATTAAAGTGCGCCTCTTAGAGGCTCCTTTCGGGCACAATATAGGTACGTAGAAAATAATAATACAAAAATAATAAATAAAATAATGTCATTAGAAATAACGAAAATTTTATTTATCAAACCTCCCATAGATTGCCCCATAGATTACCAGAAACAATAATTTGAGGGGATTTGCCTAGACTCGCCACGCTGGGCATGCGGGTTGGCGAGTGCAGATAAAGCTCTTGTTGTTGATAGGGAATGTTACTGCCCATCCCCAAGCTTTGTTTCCCTTTAGTCGCCTCTTACGACATCCACAGGTAGAAATGGAGGGGCCTATTCTTCAGCCGGGGCCACCACGGCAGTATAATATGAGCTATTTCATAATAGGTATGTAATATTCTACTAATATTTAAATGCGAAAGTTTGAGAGGACTTTTTTTTTTTATTTATTTATTCTACACATTATTAAATAAACGGTTACAAATTTTGTTTTTGTGCCCTAAAAACCACGTAGGGTTTTTAGGTTGTGGACACTCACACTCGTCAGAACCTAGTTGGTTCTCTTTCTCAAATTACACGAGCACTCAAACTGAGTAAGTATTAGGTAGGTAGTAAGCAATAGTATATAAATACAACAAAAAGTATGAATAGAAACAGATCAATTAACCAAATAAACAGCTAGTATGCACTCATTGTTGTTTGGATGTTTGTTGTTAAATCACACCGTAACGGTTCAACCGATTTCGTTGAAACTTGGAATAGATAAAGTTCTTTACCTAGAATAGCATATAGGCTACTTTTTATGTAGGCACCATGCGAGCAAAGCCACGGGCGTAAGCTAGTAATAAATAAAGTGTGTTTGTAAAGTACATAGCAGAGAAGTTGAGCGTTATGTTTCCGGCTAACGACGGGCGGGCGCCGCCCTCTAGCCGTCGGATGGCGAAAATGCAATGCGGAGTTTTTGAAAGATGCTTATAAGATACAACATGTTTTTTTTAATTATTCAGAATGATATACTCGATATTGCCAGTTATTAATAGTACCAGCTCGTGTTGCGTTCTTCTTCTTGTCGTGTCATTGGTCATCCTGACTGGCCTCATAGCTCAGTTGGTAGTAACTCTGCCTTCTGCGCTAGAGGTCGCGGGTTCGATTCCCGCACTGGACAAACATTTGTGACTAACACAGATGTTTGTTCTGTGTCTGGGTGTTAAATATATATCTATTATGTATATCAGTCTCTGGTACCCATAGTACAGGCTATGCCTAGTTTGGGATCAGTTGACCGTGTGAATATGTCCGGAATAAAAAAAAAAAAAAAAATTTGTTACTGACCATGTTGAGGTATGGTGGCCTAAGACCGTCGATGAAAGAATCAGTGTTGTGTCAAAAGTCGAAGTGGCCAAAATGGGAATAGAAGTGAACTGTGGCCCAAACACGATTAATTCATGATTGCAACGTTATCGATCTTACGATACGATAATTATACTTGATCTGTAAGTGGTATTATACAAATACAAATATTTATTTCATAAAAATATACGTTTACATAATGTGTTGCACTGATTCCTGCTTTAGTTTTTACTGTGTTGCAGGAAAGCAGTAGATTAGATTAGGTAGTATTAGCCATAGATATTGTATTTCTTGTAGTGTAGCCGTGGTGGCCCTGGCTGAAGAATAGGCCCCTCCATATCTACATATCCGCGGATCTCGTAAGAGGCGACTAAGGGAAAAAAGCTACCCGCATGTCCAGCGTGGTGAGTATGGGCAAATCCCCCCACATGATAAGGAATTTGCGCTGTCTGTGGGGGAGGCCATGTTCAGCAGTGGACGTCGTACGGCTGAAATGATGATGATGATTGTATTTCTTTAGCGATATGGTACTATAATATTATTCTTTGCTTTTCTTCACCAAAGTGACACATAATTATGTTTACTGTCCCAAGAGGGTCTTATTCTATTAGAGAATATGATATTTCCAAATTACATTTTATATTTTGTTTTATAAATGTTCGGAGATTTGAAGAATTTCTAAAAGTACAAGAACAAATTTTATTAGAGAATATGATATTTCCAAATGACATTTTATATTATGTTATATAAATGTTCGGAGATTTGAAGAATTTCTAAAAGTACAAGAACAAATTTTATTGCGAATGGGGTGTGGAATAAGCCCCTTTTGGCATAGTATTAGGAATCTATTTTAGAGCTGGAGTTATTCCTTTTTAAGATATTTCCTCATAAAATTGTCTTCATTATGAATACGAACATGACATTCAGTTGACAAACAAAAAACTGGATTTTCAAAGAGAAACTGAGTACCTACAGCAATTCATCATCATCATCAACAACCTGTAGAAGTCCACTGCTGGACATAGGCCTCCCCCAAAGAGTTCCACGACGGACGGTCTTGAGCCCTTTCCATCCACCGACTACCCGTAACCTTTAAAATGTCATCGGTCCTTCGGGTGGGGGGCCTTCCAACACTGCGTCACCCGGTTCGTGGTCGCCATTCGAGAACCTTTACTCCCCAACGGTTATCGGTTTTGCGAGCTATATGGCCTGCCCACTGCCAATTAAACTTGCTAATTCTGAGAGCTATGTCGGTGACCTTGGTTCTTCTACGGATTTCCTCATTTCGGATCTTATCACGTAGTGAAACTCTGAGCATAGCTCTCTCCATAGCCCGTTGCGCAACTTTGAGCTTGTATATGAAGCCTATAGTTAACGACCAAGTCTCAGTGCCATAAGTCATCACTGGCAACACACACTGATTGTAGACTTTCGTCTTGAGGCTCTGTAGATGCAAATTTTGTAAATGATAAATCATTTGTAACCCTATAGGTTAGTAAAAATACACTCGCAAAAAGAGAAAGGCAAAGTTGTGCAAAATTTTTGCCAGATTTTCTCCACGAAATTGATCTCTGCTACCACCAAAATCCCAAAGACGGTAATGTCTGTCGAGAAATCACGAAAATGTTTCCAACACGGCCTGGCCGAACAATTAACTGACCCAAACATACAAACACTCACCCTTACTACGGGAACTCACGCATAATTACACTGTTGAATTAAAAAGGTTTAGAATTGGCAAAACAGTTTGTACGTATTGTTTCAGTCAAAGAGTCACAGAAAAATCATGGGCTCTTAACACTTAAGTTGAGCGCAAGCTTGTATTTTGTGTGCCAAGACAAATTAAAGAAACAGTTTTGATATTGTCCCTTAAACTTATATTAGGTACTACATGTTGTTCAATAGAATTAAGCAGTATAAGGCACAGTAGGTACGTTAATAAATGGTTATGAATTGTATAATAAAGGTTGCAATTGAAGTGGGAAATGTTGTTAGTTTCATTTTGACTTGCCTCGGCTTCATTCTATATAGACTAAAAACTGTTACTCTCCAGCAAAGACGCTATCCTCAAAAAACACTGAGACACTAAAAGATGACTAAGGGGAATATTTAGCGGTACGTTAAAAATACGTGATAGGACCCACATTCCAGGTAGGTTGCAAGTCCAACAGCTAAACCATGACAGTTCGCGTTGGAACCGCTCCGGACTCGCATGGAATTATTCAAAGTACCCACAGAATTTTACTATATAAATATTTACTTAAATTTTAAATATTTAAGCTTGCCTGTTTGTTAGTGAAAGCTGGAATGAAATCCATTCGGCGCGATCGCCGAAACCGCGGCGGGTGACTTTGTTGATTCATTTAAGACACAAAAATGTCGATCTGTTTATTCCAATTTTCCGTTCGAGATACAAATGGTACAGCTAGCAAATTTACTGAGGTCACCGGCCGGTGACCGCCCGATCTCCACTCACCTACTTTGACGAGCCATAAACACCTTTTTATCAAAATATCTTGATATATGGATTTATGATGATTATTTTGGTGGATGATTGAAATGAAGCTTACTTCATCATTATTATAAATTAAGTCTATTGCCGGACGTAGGTGTCTTCTCTGATTCAGTTAGTCGGTCAGAGCCTCACCTAGTTCGATCGGCACCACACTGAAGCTCTACGTTCAATTTTATGAAAAAGGATCATCGAAAAAAATTAAAGGCGCCAAGCCGCGTTTCGCTCCTGATTCTTCTAGGCTTGGTCGCGAGGAACAGGCATAGCTTCACCTAGTTTTTAAGACGTTATAAAGTGATTCTATTGATTTTATCTATCTTTAATTTATTTCTATCAGTCTACCCATAGTACAGGCTATGCCTTGTTTGGGATCAGTTGACCGTGTGTAATATGTCCGCATTATTTATTATTATTATTTTATTGAAATAAACGCCTTTTGACTTTGACTTGAGTGTATATCAGCTACATTTCACCTAATTAGTAAAAATAGTAATTTCAATTTTTGTAAAAACCATCAGTTGAACCGCCATTGATTGGTACAAAAGTTCCAACACAGATTTTTAAAATTCAGAGAAGACGGAGCCGTAGTAAAATTTCTCCTTAATCGTTCCCCCATAGTCGAGGATCGTGACTCCGCGCAAGTATGCCCCGTTCTGTGACTTTTCTCCATCTGCCACGATCCTCGGCTTGATGGAGAGCGATGTGATGTGATGTGCGATGTGACGGGCATGTCAATCTGTTCTGACACCTGGTCAGACCATCGTTTCGGGCTCCTCCCTCTCGGTCTTTTGCCCTCTATTTTGCCTGTTATTATAAGCTTATAGTAGAAAAATTAAGCCACATGAAATCACAATTTTGTTTTCTCTGAACCTAAAATCATCTAGGTTATTAGGTACCATAGGTAGTAGGTACGTATAACCCTGTCTGGGTTGAATTCAAATCCTGGCATAATAGATATTGTCAGAGGTTGAGTCAGCTGAGCAATTAATTTGTCTAATAATAGACACTGGCCGGTTGCCCTTGACCCGCACATGTCCAGGTATGACCGGGTAACCTCGATTGGAGATACCCTTAATTGCTTGTTGCTTGTGTCACTGGTACTTTCTTGGTCAGTGAGCATTAAGGCCAGACAGTAGGTTGAGGTAGGGTCTCCCCGAAAAGGATCTATGAACGTTGATGAAAGAACCAGAGTGGTGAATAGATTAAATTGCGCATTTTAGTGGCTCCTTCATGCACATGTCACATGTCTTCGAATTTTTAGGATCATCAGGCTTTTTTCAATGTTAAGTCAATTAATACTGTACTGGAAAATTCAAGAACATGTCACGCGTCTTCGAATTTTTAGGTTCTAGATGCAGGTTTCCGAAGATTGACATTATTTGTTTCAAATAGTGTTGTGTTCCTGCGATGAGTAAGGTTGCTAGAGCTCTTTAGGGGGGGAGGGGGTTCGGGGTAGGCAACGCGTGCGTGGTGCCTCTGGTATTGCAAGCGCTCATAGGCTACGGTAACCGCTTACCAACAGGTGGGCCATATGCTTGTCTGCCTTCTCAGTTGTATAAAAAAAAAAAAAAGATATTTTCCTTTAGGTACCGTTCGAAATGTTCTTTTTTTCAATACCTATTGAGTACTGTAAGTCCTACAATTCACAAAAAGTAGGTACCTACCTATATATGCATTTTTTACTGACCTTGCCGTAAATCTTCTAAATTTTTATAGGTCAATGACTGCAAATTGTTTGACTCCTGTATAGATCTCGTGAATGAGGTTACTTTATGTTGATGTAACAATTTGCTGGACAATAATATTATACTGGATGGCCTTGACCGGCGTCTGACCGGCAGGATACCTAAGGGTCGCTGTGTAAATTGGCCGAGCAACAGCGCTGTAGTCGTTTCAATAAGGTAATGTTGCTAACACAATTTGCGGAGATTTCTGATGGGTATTTGTGGGCTAGCCAGTAGTTAGTTAAAAAAAAGGCGGTCTCAATTATTTTTATTTATGTTTGTTTACTCAGAACTCTGTCATTTATAACCCAATTTATATTTGAAAGGACATAGGCAATAGCGCCAGGTTCAGGGTTCGTGGGGGTTGGTAGCTTGGCCTCTGTCGGAGATTCTTAGCACCCCCTGCTCCGCCGTTACCGTCCGTACTTTATTATAACCTATCATAAGTGGGGTTGGACCAAAACCCACCACGCTGGTCCAGTGCGGGTTGTTGAGAAGTCGGTGGATGGAGAAGGCTCAAGACCGTTCGTCATGGAACTCTTTGGGGGAGGCCTATGTCCAGCAGTGGACTTAGTGCAGGCTGATGATGATGATGAGGCAATGGCGAGGTATGGCACAACGAGATTTTCTGGCTCTAAATTGGAGCAGCCCGCGTGGTTGCTTGTTTGCCACCTTATTTGTATAAAAAAATGGCATATCGCAAACCATTTGAACACATCTTATTTTTTGCTACGCATTGTAAAAAATACACCCTTTGAACGGACTGACTTCAAAGAATACCTGTTCAATTATAGCAGGTTCTTAAAAAACCGGGTCGAATGGGGTCACTATCGCGCCTAATTCTCACAAGAAATTCGAATTTTGAGAAATATCTGGTCTGAACCAGTTGAAACTGGTTTAAACTGGTTTTCGATTCGATTTATAGAAAGATGATTAGATCGGTCAAGTTTTTGAGGTCAATCATGTCATGGGAATGGATTTGAAGATACTTACGTGAGGTGTAAACTGGTTTTTTTCTGGTTAATAATAATAATAACACCCAATCTAGGATTCCCTGTGTCGTGGGTACCTACCTATCAGAAACTTCGAGTAGGTATCATGGTATTACAACACACCGACCCGGAATAAATATTTGAAGATCATGCAAATTTTTATCCTGAATCGGGAATCAAACCCGCATACCTTGCGTTACAGATAGCTCGCTACGCCACCGAGGTTTATTCGCCAACGGTTGTCGGTTCTGCGAGCTATATGGCGTGCCCACTGCCACTTCAGCTTGCTAATTCTGAGAGCTATGTCGGTGACATAGTACTTATATAGCTAAGATCTAAACGAGGCGTGGGATATTAAAATAGATAAAACAATACAGATTTTGAAACGACTCCAAAATCTTACGTAACGAGCCTTAAAACAATAGCACATCATAAAGCATTCTCCTGCTGAAACACGATCGAAAATTCAGCGCCAAATCGCTTTCAGTATTCTTATTAGCCGCTTGACAAAGCTCATACAAAATTGACTGCAGCGCTACAGCGGCTAACTCCCGAAACTTACCCCTTCATAACTATACAGAATACCCCACCTATTCCTCGGAGAAATTTAAATTTCGAACGCCTCTCCGCCATCTTGCGCAAGACGTCGATATAGAATAACTATACGCCGCGTATTTTTTTCTAGAACGTCTTAAGTTGGTCATTTTTACGCCACTATAGCTCTTACGCCTTCATCTTACGTTGGCAAATCGCTCGCGGAAAAATTAGGCTCAGCTCCTTCACGGTTTTTCTTATAAAACAGACTAAATCTAACTCCCATCAAGCTATCCTCAACCTTATACCAACGCAGATGGGTATAAATTTGCTTGCGCAGCCAGAGAGAGTTACTGCATTTTGCAATACACCGCTAAAACTATAATAACAATGCACGCGGTCAGGCTAGTTTCCGTCCTGTTTTACGACGCTCCTTATTACCATGGAAGAGAGGGATGGGTATACGAAAATCGTTGCGTCTTAGTGGGTGGGGCTTGAAATAGTTTGGATAGTGGAGCAAGTTTTGGAAGAAGTTTGAAAGAGGACTCGCTTTTATTGGATTTAGTTTGGCTTTTCGCTTGCGAGCGTTTGTCATTAATAATGTCAGTACCTAGTACCCAAATTGTCTAATTCGAGTACGGCAAATGAATTGTATTCCAAAAATATATCGAAAAACTAAGCTGAAAATATTTCGTTCGTACCTAATCATATCATCATCATCATCATCAGCCTGTAGAAGTCCACTGCTGGACATAGGCCTCCCCTAAAGAGTTCCACGACGAACGGTCTTGAGCCTTCTCCATCCACCGACTTCCCGCAACCTTCACAATGTCGTCGGTCCATCGGGTGGGGGGCCTTCCAACACTGCGTCGCCCGTTTCGTGGTCGCCATTCGAGAACCTTTACTCCCCAACGGTTATCGGTTCTGCGAGCTATATGGCCTGCCCACTGCCACTTCAACTTGCTAATTCTGAGAGCTATGTCGGTGACCTTGGTTCTTCTACGAATTTCCTCATTTCGGATCTTATCACGTAGTGTAACTCCTAGCATAGCTCTCTCCATAGCCCGTTGTGCAACTTTGAGCTTGCTAATCATATAAAAAAAACACAATTACCTAGACCTAAAAGTGACCTATGCAGTAGGCAGGCATTATAGCTCGCAGAACCGACAACCGTTGAGGAATAAAGGTTCTCGAATGACGACCACGTACCGGGCAACGCAGTGTTGGAAGGCCCCCACCCGATGGACCGACGTTATTTGAATTGAAAATCGCCTGTTTTGTGGACAAATTAATTCAAACTCAGCTGTTTAGGCAACAATGTTGATATTAAACTTCTTGATCGTGTAATAATTAGTTATAAATGGTCATAAACCTTCACAATGTCGTCGGTCCATCGGGTGGGGGGCCTTCCAACACTGCGTCGCCCGGTTCGTGGTCGCCAAACGAGAACCTTTACTCCCCAACGGTTGTCGGTTCTGCGAGCTATATGGCCTGCCCACTGCCACTTCAACTTACTAATTCTGAGAGCTATGTCGGTGACCTTAGTTCTTCTACGGATTTCCTCATTGTGAAGGTTGCGGGAAGTCGGTGGATGGAGAAGGCTCAAGACCGTTCGTCATGGAACTCTTTGGGGGAGGCCTATGTCCAGCAGTGGACTTCTACAGGCTGATGATGATGATGATGATGGTCATAAACCGCTGAAAATAATTAGGTACATTCTATGTAGGTACCTATATTATGTTTTTTTTTCACTTATATTGAAAATTATATTGACAGAATCAATATTAGCATGTAAGAATTAAGTTATGCATATTAAGTAGTTACAGTAGTTTCCATCGCATTTTCATGATATATAAATATATCTGAATCTATCTTTCTAATATTCAGTACACTTTATTTACACAAAGAAACTTAAAACTAATACAAGTTAATATTTACAAAATACACAAGAAACAGTTGAGCCATCTAAAGACCGTTACAAACGATCTATAGATAGCTCAACTGATCCAGATCACTGCCAGTCGGAAGCGTCCCCAAGACGCTGGCGGAATTGCCACGCTGGATGGCAATGCTAATGCGCTGGGCCAAATAAGAGCCAGCTCTCGGGTCACGCGTCGCTTCGATCTTTCTTATATATATGAATATATATATATATATATATATATACATATCATCATCATCATCATCATCATCATCAGCCTGATGAAGTCCACTGCTGAACATAGGCCTCCCCCAAAGAGTTCCATGACGAACGGTCTTGAGCCTTTTCCATCAACCGACTTCCCGCAACCTTAACAATGTCGTCGATCCATCGGGTGGGGGGCCTTCCAACACTGCGTCGTCCGGTACGTGGTCGCCACTCGAGAACCTTTGATCCCCAACGGTTGTCGGTTCTGCGAGCTATATGGCCGGCCCACTGCCACTTCAACCTGCTAATTCTGAAAGCTATGTCGGTAACCTTGGTTCTTCTACGGATTTCCTCATTTCGGATTTTATCACGCAGCGAAACTCCGAGCATAGCTCTCTCCATAGCCCGTTGGGCGACTTTGAGCTTGTGTATGAGGCCAATAGTTAGCGACCAAGTCTCAGTGCCATATGTCATCACTGGCAACACGCACTGATTGTAGACTTTTGTCTTGAGGCTCTGCGGTATCTGTATATATACATATATAAAGTAAATAATATAATTGTAAAAATGCGGAATATTGGGTGAAATTGGAGAGAGAGAAAGCTAGAGCAGCTCTAGAATTTTTTTTTCTTAAGATATTTTAAGTTGCATTGCTTCTTCGGTAAATATACAAAGTAATTCATAACATGTATACCATCCCGAAAGGGGGTTATTTTTTTTTTTAATAACTTGCTCTTATTAGCTTTTTGTGGTATTTTTATCATCTTTAGAACTAATAACTAAACGTACAAGAAGTTCGGAATGAAGATTGCTACCTAAAACAGCTTATTCATTGAGTTTGACCTGATTTGACCCCAAAACCACTGATTTTCGCACAGAGTTTTTTCAATGAAAAATGTCGAATTTCCAAAAGTCGTAGAACAAACTTTATTGCCAATTGAATGTAGAATAAGCCCCTTTCGGGATGGAATACATATTATGAATCATCTAGTATATGCACCGATCGACCATAAATGAAATATCCAGATGATACGATTACGTATACCACCGGCATTTCCGTTCATTCCGCTGCATGTAGTGCGTGCGGTGCAGCCGTCGCGCCTTCATCATCATCATCATTTCAGCCGTACGACCACTGCTGAACATGGCCTCCCCCACAGACAGAGCGAATTCCTTATCATGTGGGGGGATTTGCCCATACTCACCACGCTGGGCATGCGGGTAGGCGAGCGCAGTTAGAGCTATCGTTGTTCAAATGAGGGACGCTGCTGCCCATCCCCTAGCTTTTTTCCCTTAGTCGCTTCTTACGACATCCGCGGATAGGTAGATATGGAGGTGCCTATTCTTCAGCCGCGGGCCACCACGGCGCCCTTTATGAGAGTTTATTTGAAATAAATCTAGCAACTGTTTTCTATATGCAACCAAAGAATTAAATTATCTTATTGGATTCGTGTTTGAACTCTTTTAAAAATAAGAATCCATTTTTGAATCATGAAAATCATGACAAAACTGCTTGGAAATTTATCATCTCAAAATCGTCTTCACGATGTCTTCTTTCGAAGAGTTCTATGAGACACTCATGCAGACGAGGTCCAAGACCATTTTTCATGGCACTTTGTGAGCCCTAAGTTCAGCAGCGGACTTCATCAGGCTGATCACAATGACGAACTTTGGTGATGTAGTTGTGCCTGAAATGAAGTGAAGTGGTGATGGAATTGAGTCAGTCTGTTTATAATCAGGACCGTTATAAATAATATAAATAATAATAAATATTGCGGACATATCACACACGGTCAACTGATCCCAAACTAGGCATAACCTGTACTATGGGTACCAGAGACTGATATACATAATAGATAAATATGTAACACCCAGACACAGAACAAACATCTGTGTTAGTCACAAATGTTTGTCCAGCGCGGGAATCGAACCCGCGACCTCTAGCGCAGAAGGCAGAGTTACTACCAACTGAGCTATGAGGTCAGTCTTATAGTATCGTCATCATTACCATCAGCCTAAAGATGTCCACTGCTGAAGGCCTATGTTCAGCATTGGACGTCCTCCGGCTGAAATTATGCATGATGATGATAAATACCAATAAGTAAGTTCGTATGAGTGAGGCCACTGACACCGAAATTCCTTACAACTAACTAATAAGATAATAATAGACTAATAACATTTTTTTATCGTCACCATCATCGGCCTTTGGAAGTCCACTGGACATAGACTTCACATAAAATAAAATAGTTAAGTTTGTGTGTTGAGCTTAATATGAGGAATAGATTCATCATCATCATCATCAGCCTGATGAAGTCCACTGCTGAACATAGGCCTCCCCCAAAGAGTTCCATGACGAACGGTCTTGAGCCTTTTCCATCCACCGACTTCCCGCAACCTTAACAATGTCGTCGGTCCATCGGGTGGGGGGCCTTCCAACACTGCGTCGTCCGGTTCGTGGTCGCCACTCGAGAACCTTTGTTCCCCAACGGTTGTCGGTTCTGCGAGCTATATGGCCGGCCCACTGCTACTTCAACCTGCTAATTCTGAAAGCTATGTCGGTAACCTTGGTTCTTCTACGGATTTTATCACGCAGCGGATTTTATCGATATAGGATTAGATTAGCGGAATAGTATTACTTATTTGTTTGTCTGTTAAATCTCATAGGTGGTCTCGTAAATCTATGAAGGAATCATCAGAATCACGAGCTAAAGTGTACATACTTACAACCCATGTCTGTGTATGATGTGTGTATCACCTAATAATGAGCCGTGTCCGGCACCGGGCGTCACATTCCGCGGCCAGTCACCGCACTGAAAACCTGTGGAGTCACTGATTGTTTACAATCACTAATAAATAAAAGGTAACAAATCTACATTCATCTAAAATGGACAAACTGTTGATCCTAATTTTAAAATCCTACTTTCTACTCTTCTATCCTACTAATATTATAAATGCGGAAGTTTGTGAGGATGTTTGTATGTCTGGATGTTTGTTGTACAATCACGCCGTAACAGCTCAACTAATTTCGATGAAACTTGGAATAGATAAATGGCTTGGGCGCGAGGAACAGGCATAGTTTCACCTAGTTTCTAAGACGTTTCAAAGTGATCCTAGTGATTTTATTGAAATAAATGCCTTTTGACTTTGACTTTGACATCATAAAATATGGTACACCCAAAACCTACAACCTGTTGGTCCTAATTTTAAATAATATCATCTTATATCACACACTTATACATTAAAAATAAATTCTTATTAGACACCCCACAGTCACATAGATTCTGTTATCATTATATTTTTATAGGGGAAAAAAAAGGCTGAAGAATAGGCCCCTCCATCTCTACCTATCCGCGGATGTCATAATGCAAAAAAGCTAGGGGATGGGCAGCTCTAACTGCGCTCGCCAACCCGCATGCCCAGCGTGGTGAGTATGGGCAAATCCCCCCACATGATAGGGAATTTGCTCTGTCTGTGGGGGAGGCCATGTTCAGCAGAGGACATCGTACGGCTGAAATGATGATGATGAGGGAAAAAATAACCCCTTACGACTTTAATCCCATAGCAAGATAGACGCATGGATCTCTCAGATGTCAAGATTTAATCAGATTCTTGGAGACATTTTAGCGAAATTATGCGCATGACTACAATATAGTAAATTTGATTGTCTTCTTCTTCTTCCTACCCTTGTCTCACATTACAACATATTTTCTTCTTCCACTCTCTTCTGTTAGCCGTCATCTCCGCACTCATTTCTTTCTTACTCATGTCATCTTTAATACAATCCATCCATCTTTTCTTCGGCCTTCCTCTAGTCTTATATCCATCCATATTCATACCTAACACTCTTCTCGTTACATGACTTTCATCCCTCCTCATGACATGCCCATACCATGCTAACCTATTCTTCCGAAACTTCTCAACTTTTCCGTCACTGGCGCTACTTTCAAACTTCCTCTGATGACATACTCATACTTGTACTATCTGATGTACTATCGTCAATTTTATTGAATCAGCGGGCGAATATTTTGCAAATATTTGTTCCGGGTCTCGGTGTTGTAGTACCATGGTACTCGTAGTTTCTTATAGGGAATCCTAGTGTGGGGTCAGGACTATTTAAATGTATGTTGGGTGTTATTTATTTATGATTTGTATACCAACATTTAATTATTTTTAAAATGATCGCGAGTAATAATATTAAATCAGAAATTATGAACCTTTCCAACCTGCGCAATCATCTTTACTGTGTAAAAAAAAAGTAAAGTACCTAAGTATCTTTTTGATTCAATAAAAAAATTAAGATGCAATGTTCGTCTCCATGTCCTCTGTGTCCGAGGTCAATGCCCGCGGGTCCGTTTGACCACGCGACAGATCGACAGATTCGAGTCATTGTTTACAACTTAAATTTCGAGGTGAGGCATTTTTCGTATCAGTTTCTGGATGTTTACAGAATAAGAAAAAATAATTGCTAGTAATTTAATTGCAATACGTGCCTGCATAATGATTTATTGAGCAGCGTTATGCCCGTAAATTTGCCGGTTCGTGATTCGCCGTTCATAAGTGAAGATTTTCAGGAGACAAAAGTATTTTCTATTAAAAATATAACGATAAAATAGTTTGTAGATAGGTAGATTAATATGCTTGGTTCTTGGAAGGAATCACAGGAGAGCTTTCTTGTAGGTAATAGGTCCAAGTTTTTCCTGTAGAGGCGCTCTTGTATAAGGAAAATTATAATTAAAACGTTACTTTTATAATAAAAAGTCACTGCATTTTTATTAGAATATTTTTATTAAGGGGCACATGCACGGTTAGTTTTACACTTTTATGTGTTACATTACTAAAAAAACTAAACGAATAGCCACTCGGCGCTAGATGGCGTTATTAAACGTTTGTAAAACTCACAATTAGATGTCACCACTAACAGTTGCGTCAGTTTTCTGATAGATGGCGCACTATATTTTTTCTTATTGGAAATTCATTTTCTGGCATCGGTAAGACGTAAATTGGTTTACGAAAGTGATATAACAATGATTCCATCATCAGATCAGCGAGGTTATTAAAATAATCCCAAGCACTAGTTATTTACTGTTTTTGCTGATGATTTCGATGGAACAGCTTGTGACTTCATCAGCTTTTACTAAATTAGCAATTGGCGTAACAAGCTTATTAAAAAAAGTACCGAGTCAAAGCCAAAAGGTGTTTATTTCGATATAATCACTAGGGTCACTTTGAAACGTCTTAGAAACTAGGTGAAGCTATGCCTGTTCCTCGCGACCAAGCCTTAACAAAGAACCTAGTACACACGTACCTATGTAAGTAGGTACTCACCTTACCAGTTTACTGTAGGTATATTTCATTTCAATAATAGAAATACAACAATTTTTCTAACGAAATATGATAGTTTTTTCACATTTACAACAATAAGATGACACTTTTAACGACAAAGATAAAATACATCAACCCTTTCAAGATTCAACCCCACGATTCCCACGCGCTGACCACTGTCCGGTCACATCTTGGGGTAATATCGACCCTCATTATCATAATAAAACCTGTTTTAAGCCAAGAGCTTAAGATTTCTTAGAAAACCGGTATCCGTTCCCATAGTGGACATTGGACAGTAGGATTTTAGTCATTTTTGACTTGACCTTTGTAGGGTTAAATACTTTGGTGAATCAAATATTATACGAAAGTAATTCTTTCCGTCCTTTCTACGACTAAACTGCTGAAACGATTGTGCTGAAATTTAATTTGGAGATAGCTTATGCCATGAAAGACATATGCTACTTATCCGGGTACAGTTCGAACGAATCTGGGTGAAGCCGCTAGTGACAACAAAATTAGAAGTGATAACAGTGTACCAGTGATACAATGTTAAAATTTATTTTCTTTGCCACAAGCACGTATATTTAACGATAGCGTTACGCTTACGATACGATCCTCCTCCACGCGTCGTAATCCTCATGACTCCTCATGACATGGACGAAGATTTTGTCAGAATGTCTGAGTTTTTGTGAGCGTGATGTATAACTGTATGTTTCAAATTCCAATTTTTTTTACTTTAATTATTTTGACATCTGACTTCGTTCATTTTAATTATTTTTGACCGTATTATTTGACTATTCAATTTATTGTAGGTATATGACATCTGACTTCATTGTAATTATTATAGACCGTGTTATTATTTTATTTTATTTATTGAAAAGACCAACAGCACTTATGATAAAAACAATGTTACATAACTAATTGTGTTAACCAGCCAATTAAAGGTCTCTCTTAGTATAATTAAACATTGATTATTAGAGTATTCAATTATTTATCGTATTATTTGCTGATTAATTATAATTTCTTATTATTTTTTGTTAATTTAATATTGTCTTAAATTAATGTAAATGGTTTAGCCGTGTTAATTAAGTAAATAAATAAATAAATGACTGAGGGTTGTGACTTCCCTGTTGAATCATCTTCCGGATAATATCTCGCTCCTGTCTTTAGCGGCGTGGAGCGCATCATGGAGCTTTGTGTCCAGGGCTGAGCTGATTTGGTCAGATCATGTGAGTGGTCTGCGCCCTTTTGGTCGTTTGCCTTCTACCTTCCCGGTCACCATCAGTAGTTCCAGGTTCTCACCGTCTTTTCTGGCTATGTGACCAAAGAATTCCAGAACTTGCAGGCAAATGACAGTCTCTTATTCACCTTGAACGATTACGATACGATAGACAAACACAATTTTGAAATTTTAATTGGTTACTTCGTGATTTTTGCTATCGCATCGTTAGCGTAACGCTATCGTTAATCATTCGTGTACGGGCATCAGTCAAAAAATTATTTGTGGTATTTGTGATTAGTGGCAAGTGAGACGTGAATGGTGTTGTTTTATAATCAGAAACAGATTGTTTTTTTTTCCTGCTGCACCTAAAAAGATGCTTTGTTCAGGCATGTAATTGTAAATACTTACTAGCTTATTATACTTACCTAACCTGTCAAATGAGGTAGCTTAGGTATCTTAAGGTGAGGGTTTAATTGTTTTATGATTTTTGAATGGTTTTTTCTCAATGACCGCAAAACGCACAGTTTTGATTTATATGACAAAGATAGCTTGTGCATTTTATTTACGTAAATCCACGACAGAAACGCGATTGGTAAAACTTTTCTCGATACATTTATTTTATAAAGTTGGGTCCTCTGCAACAATTTTTTCGAAAATACTCTGAGACTATCTAACAAAAATAACTTTTTTTAAAATATTGTGTTAGACAATAGCATTGGGTACCTAAATCTTTTTTAAAAAAATAGATAGTTTTTAAGATAATCGATATTTTATTATATTTCGCTTACGTCGTCGATGACTTTCGAGCGCCTTGTAACGCTTGCAATCTCTTTCCGCATTCAATTATAGGACATAGCGCTGTCACTTTCTTCACTCCGCCCACTCGACATTTTATTATGATTTGTGTAGCGCCTTAAGCATTTTTATTTCGACGTCACTCGTTTCTGCGTATGTACAAGTTATAAATTGTGCTACGAGCGTAGCAGGTCTACAAGTCGTAGAGCCTCTACGTAGCATTTCTTGGAAGCGCTCCAACTCGATTATAAATAAAGTTGTTAAAGGGTCGTTAGAAAAATTACCAAGTGGTCTTGCCTGTATCTTCCAGTACTGGTTGCTTAGAACAGGCCTAAACTCAACTAGGTTTAAGACGTTTCAATATGAACCATGCGATTTCAATGAATAAGTGAATATTAAATAGGTATTGTTATACCCAAGCATAGTCGACATCCTCTAAAATCTCACGTAATAATGATCAAGGGTGGTAGTTACGTCCAAACACTATGCCTTGCCACAACTTTGCGGCATCTAGTATCTACACTGTGTTTCAGGTTCTTTCGGTTTTTCTTTCGTTCATGTAAACACAAAAAGATGCCCGTTAACGTCACTCAAAATTAACTTTATTCAGTTTGAAGTTTTTAGGTAATATATTGCACACCGTTTGAGCTCGCCTTCACTACGTCTTCTTTCGCTCGTCCAACCATATTATTTCTCAGCAGAATCTTAACCCTGTAATTTTTCTCCGCCGTAACCCGAAGGCAGGTGCCCATAAATCCTGGCCGGACGGTAAAACGTAATGAAACGCCGTGCATTTTCTCCAGGCGGCATCGCTCACCCGCGTACCACACGCATAAGTGTGTAATATACAGAGAAACAAGTTTTTAGTATGAATAATAACGCCCAACAGGCACATGTAGATCTGACCTGATTCCCCGTGGTTATCAGAAATTACGTAAGCCATTATACCACAACACCCAGACCCGGAAAATATGTTTGCATGACGGCATCCCGTAGCGGTAATCGAACGCACCCCTTGCGTCTCAGATGAGTACCCGCTACGTCACCAAGGTCATCATAAGCTCAGGTAGACATCTTCTCAGATCTCCAGGCATTCAGATCCTTGTAGACGTCTAAAAGAGGTAGTCATGTCCGAACAGTGCTCACAGGAGGAGGTAGGGCACAGCGAGATTTTCTCATTCTGAATTGGGGCAGCCCGCCTGGGAGGTACCTCCGCCTTACAGAAGATCACAGCCAAATAACATTATTTGTTTCAAATAGTGTTGTATTCCTGCGATGACTAGGGTTGCCAGAGCTAGAGCTAGAGCTAGAGATCTAGGGGGGGAGGGGGTTCGGGGTCGGCAACGCGAGCTTGATGCCCCTGCAAGCGCTCATAGTCTACGGTAACCGCTTACCAACAGGTGGGCCGTATGATAGTTAGCCAACTTAGGTGTATACAAAAAAAATTTTTTTTTGATGTATTTTTTTATTTATCCTTAGTTCTCCATTCACGATTAAGAAAGAAACTGAGGCTTAAATATTATAGATTCCTAAAAAAGCTCCATCTCGAAAAACAACCTTTGTGCGAATCCAGAGAGAGCACCTACCACTTTATCCGCCTAGATCGACATAAGCCAAGAGCTACAGAAAACAAATTACGAATCATCTCCCCCCGCGAAGACGCCGCCCTCCCCCCAAATGACTCAGTTAGAGCTAAATTGCTCCACCATATTGCTCGTCGGCAAAATTTCCGTTGTACAATTTCCAAGCTGTGCCGCTTTTAATGAAATTGTATCGATTTAATATTGAATCGATTATTTCTATTCGCTTCCGTATTGAATCGAGATTGAGGGGGAATCTGAATTCGTTCTTTTACTGCAATATCCTAAAATAGCTTGATGTGCTTAAATTATTACAACCCTTAGTTCGACTTTAAAGACAAGATTTTGACAGTGTTGTCAAACTAAGTTAACAAAAACAAAACTGTCAAACTGTCAAACTAAAAAGGAAATAATAGTATCACATAATTAAGTAAGTTTGTATTTTGTAATTAATCATTTATGTACCGGTGTATACCAAGTTATGATCTTGATTTAGTCATCATCATCATCAGCCTGATGAAGTCCACATAGGCCTCTGAACATAGCTAAACATAGGCCTCCCCCAAAGAGTGCCACGACGAACGGTCTTGAGCCTTCTCCATCCACCGACTTCCCGCAACCTTCACAATGTAATGTGTAATGTAATGTGTGTTCTTCATTTAGTAGCTGAAGAATAAAATCGGACTAGGCAAGTAATGAGCATTAATTAATTAAAAAAAAATATAGTCTCACGAACTAAATCCCCCAAGCTTGGTAGACAACCTTGTCTAAGGGGTTAGTCAGAGGCACGTCTTAACACTTTTGTGTATAAAATGCATTTATTAAAGAAAATTAAGTATAGCCAATCGGAAAGAAATAAGTTCTAGGACTTGCCTCTGACTAACTCCTTAGACATCTTCAAGGATTTGACCACATGGCAATCTGAGAGGATGTATAACATGCTTAGCTATAATATAAGTAGTCCATATTCATGAGTCTAATAATTATTATTATTATAGAAACGTATTTTAAACTTTTAAAAGGAACTTTATACACACTGGTTCTTTCATGGCTCACCAGTCAGAAACAGTAAATAGGTCAATGACCTAGAGAGAAACAGATACAAGACGAAGAAATTCAGCATTGGAAACCATTCCGTAGTTGTAACTTGCAATAGAAATAGTGATAGATTTATATGGAAAGGGTCTTTTGTAGATTTTGAGATGAGAATGCGATTATCAGAAGCGATAATCTCTAGGCGATTTTTTTATTATAAAATCATGGAGGGTGGGTTCAAGGTTGGCAACGCCTGCGTGATGCCTCTGATATTGCAAACGCTCATAGGCTACGGAAACCACTTACTTACAGGTGCATCCTGCGTTAAGATTAGTAACCTGGTTTTAGGTGTAGTGGCTCTGAAAAGGGCCGATGACCTTTGGCTTAAGATCCAGTGGTGAAAAGATTAAAGTATGCATGGTGCATATGTCACAAGTTTTTTTTTTTTTGGTTTTAAGACGTGCCGGTTTTCGCACGATATTTTCCTTCAAAGTTTGATAGCAAAATAGCGCGCATAAATTTTCCAAAAGTAAAATACATTGCTGCACGATTGGGCTTCGAGATCACGACCTATGGATCGGAACACCCGGTCACTACTACTCCACCACTGCTCTCTATTATAGGCTCAAGTATTGAGCGTACGTAAATTATTTATATATAAGTCCCTGAAAAGATTCCATAAACACACTGTACCTACTTTTCCAGATGTAACAAAGAGGGTCGACCGATGTCCTGTTCCCCAAATAAGAACACAACTGGCAAAAATACACTTTAACTACATTAGTCCATTTATTTACAATAAAATCAACACATCTCTACATATTAAAAGATTAAATAATTTCGAATTTAAAAATAAGATTGCAGATTGGCTCTCAAAATTGAGCTACAGTGAGACCGAAGCTTTATTTCTAGTGGTAAATTGACACGCACACTTTCACATATAATTACAAAATTTGTTAAAAATCATGCACCTATTATAAGCAGTGGCTATACTTGTGTTTAAACTCTTTTATCTGTGTAAATAGTAGGTTCGTACCTACTCAACACATTATTGTCTACGTTAACCATTTTAGTTTAGTACCATTTTTGGGAAGGAACTGACTCCTAACATACAGGTAACCCTAGTTTAGGAGTCAGGGCTTCATTTTGTTTTGTACATTGGTTTACTCAATAAATGTTTTTATTATTATTATTATTATCTCCTTTCGAGAATCGCATATTAAGAGCGAGAAACTCTCTCCATCTTAATGAGCTTAAACCGAAAGCTTCAGATAGTGAAATAAATATCTACGCTCTGAAACGAACGGCTTCGTAACCCGTTCGTTTCAGAGCGTAGATATTTCTTATTGCAAAAGGGTGAAAATGCTATGGCATTGTTTGGAAATGTATTTGAATAGGATAATAAAACTGCCTTCGAGTTTGGAAAACAGATTAAGATCTTGGCTAAAAAGTGGAATAATTCGCACGCTGATCTTTTCAATTTTCTTATATGGCTGCGAGCCCTCGACTGTTAAAGTACGGTAAAGATGCTTTTGAAATGTTATGTTAGCGTCGTCTACTGCAAATAATCTGGCTATACAAACGTGACAGGACAGAACAGGACAGAACTCAGGATTGAACGATAGATTGAATAAAGCGTTATATTCCGAATTTTTTCAATTTTTCTTTCTACTTATTAATCCTAGGCCGTGGTGGCCCCGGCTTAAGAATAGGCCCCTATCTCTATCCGCGGATGTCGTAAGAGGCGACTAAGGGAAAAAAGCTAGGGGATGGGCAGCAGCGTCCCTCATTTTAACAACGATAGCTCTAACTGCGCTCGCCAACCCGCATGCCCAGCGTGGTGAGTATGGGCGAAACCCCCCCACATGATAGGGAATATGCTCTGTCTGTGGGGGTGGCCATGTTCAGCAGTGAACGTCGTTCGGCTGAAATGATGAATTAATCCTATTATTATTATAAACGCGAAAGTTTGTAAGTATGGATGGATGGATGTTTGTTACTCTTTCACGTAAAAACTGCTGAATGGATTTTAATGAAACTTCACAAGAATTATAGCTTATAAATCAGAATAACACATAGGCTACAAATTTATAAAGATATTATGTGAATTGTCCAAAATATGATTACTAGCTCGAAATACTAATCCTGCGCAGACGAAGTCGCGGCACCAGCTAGTCATTAATACATTAATCATAATTAAGTCCCTAAGTTTGGTGTGTCTTACGGCATAGGCCTCCTTCATCGTCTTCCACAGTTTCCTATCAGTTGCAATTCTTAGCCAAAGAGGACCTAGAGTCAATTGAACGATATATTCAATAATATTTAAAAAAAAACACGGCCCTCGGTGGCGTAGCGGGCACGTGCCCCGCTGCGGGCACAAATAGTTGCAATGATCTGCAAACATTCGTGCGGAAACCGAACCCGCACCCCTTGCGTCTCAACCCTTACCTTAAAACTGCAGGTATTATTAAATCATATTGAGTTACCAAGCGTTCTAATTTAAAATCAGACAAATATGTAATATTTGACAGGCCTCATAGCTCAGTTAGTAGTAACTCTACCTTCTGCGCTAGAGGTCGCGGGTTCGATTCCCGCACTGGACAAACATTTGTGACTAACACAGATGTTTGTTCTGTGTCTGGGTGTTAAATATATATCTATTATGTATATCAGTCTCTGGTACCCATCGTACAGGCTATGCCTAGTTTGGGATCAGTTGACCGTGTGTAATATGTTCGGAATATTTATTTATTTATTTTCGTATTATCTTATTTCGAAAGCAAAATTCATCCCCCACTTTATAAAGCCTTCGAAGCCTGTTTAAAGTAAACACGGGAGATTCTTCACGAGATACTCAAACTTCACCCCCTTCTTAATAATGCATCATAAAAGTGTGGGGTCTATCAGACCCCACGAGGGTTACGTCTCAAAGAGTGAAGATAAGTAAACGAATACAGCTGCTTTATATTCAAAATAATTATACAGGATGTTTTTGGGTTTTAGTAATAACGAAAAGAAAAAATGTATTGTTTTTTTAAACTAGCAACGGCCCACCTGTTGGTAAGCGGTTACCGTAGCCTATGGACGCTTGAAATACCAGAGGCATGACGCACGCGTTGCCGACCCATCCCCCCTCCCCCCTAAAGAGCTCTGGCAACCTTACTCACCGCGGGAATACAAAGTTACAAAAAGAAGGATTTGATGATAGTTAGAACATGCTAAAGAACATGCGATTTTCAAAGTTATACTTAATTGTGCCTTAACGATCATCGAAACACAACCTTTTACCAGAAACCGCGAGATCCCAGTTCGGGGCAAACCACTAGTCACATCGCACAAAGACAATTCATACCGAACACAATTATCGTTATTAATGATCACCTGAAACTACACAATGCCAATTACAACAAAAACACACTTTGCCCGCACATAAATTGACACCCTATATAAACATTCGCACCCTAGTGAAAATCTTCGCGTCTCATTACCGGCCCCCCAAACCCCCCAAAGGGGGTGGGAATCTTCGTTCAAATCTCTGACGTTTTATCTAAATGGGCCTCGAAATGGGTGTCGTTTCTACTAATGACCCCGAAGAAATAGTAAGACGCAGCTTGACATTGAGTAACTGAATGTGATTCTGTTGTTGGCGTTGAGAATGGAAAGTTCTAGGCGCAATTAGATGTTTAGATGACAAAAACGCTTGGGACTGAATATGCTAAGAAGAGAAGATTTCCAAGTTTTGTGCTGTGAACAAAAGTTTGAAATTTGTCTTTGAAGCGTCTTCAATCTAGTAAAAAATTAAATTTTATTTACAGAAAGAAACTTAAAACGAATATAAGTTAATATTTACAAAATACACAAGAAACAGTTGAGCCATCTAAAGACCGTTACAAACGATCTATAGATAGCTCAACTGATCCAGATCACTACCAGTCGGAAGCGTCCCCAAGACGCTGGCGGAATTGCCACGCTGGATGGCAATGCTAATTCGCTGGGCCAAATAAGAGCCAGCTCTCGGGTCACGCGTCGCTTAATTCGTCATTCAATCTAGTTGAATTAAGTTGTTCGGACAAAAGATTCTGTAATGCTGGGTCTTCAATGTAGTTGAATCTTTTGTCACCAAACGACGTGTTGACAACACAAAAGTAGGCAATTTTTCTTTCGTGGAGACCCAGAATAATAAAATTTGTAAAAGAATAAATAAAATAAGAAGAAGAACCCCGAAGAACTACATGCAACTACATAGATTTTAGACGTTTGTTTTCAAATAGTGTTGTGTTCCTGCGATGAGTAAGGTTGCCAGAGCTCTTTAGGGGGAGGGGGGTTCGGGGTCGGCAACGCGTGCGTAATGCCTCTGGTATTGCAAGCGCTCATAGGCTACGGTAACCGCTTACCAACAGGTGGGCCGTATGCCTGTTTGCCACCTCAGTAGTATAAAAAAAAAAAAAAAAAAAAAAGTTTCAAAATGATCCATGTGATTTCAATGAATAAAATATGAAGTTTTTTTTTTTTTACATTTAGTAGGCTCCCGATGGACCGACGACATGCAGGTTGCGAAAAGTCTGTGGATGGAAAAGGCCTTTGAAACTGTCTTGAGACCGTTCGCCACTCTTTGGGGTCGTCAGATATAATACCTAGAGCACTGGTGGAGTGATGGTAATGGCCCGCCTTCCGTTCCTCAGGTCGTAGACTTGGATCCCGGTCGTGCACTAATAGATTTTCCATTTGGAAAATGTATATGGCCGTGGTGGCCCCGGCTGGAAAATAGGCCCCTTCATATCTACCTGCTCGCGGATGTCGTAAGAGGCGACTAAGGGGAAACAGCTAGGGGATGGGCAGCAGCGTCCCTCGTTTTAACAACGATAGCTCTAACTGCGCTCGCCAGCCCGCATGCCCGGCGTGGTGAGTATGGGCAAATCCCCCCACATGATAAGGAGTTTGCTCTGTCTGTGGTGGAGGCCATGTTCAGCAGTGGACGTCGAACGGCTGAACTGATTATATGCGCTAAACTGTGCTCTCAAACGGTGAAAAAAAAACTTGTGAGGAAACCGGCATATTGTCCTAGAACCTAAAGATTCTATTTCATGTGTACGTAGGAGCCTCTAAAAGTCGCACTTTAATCCTTTCACTCACGGTCATAGGTTCTTTTCAGGGCCACCATACCTCGGCCTGGTCACTGATGACCAAGAAAGAATCAGTGATACAAGCAAGCAAGCATCAAATTATCAAAATCTCAGAAAACCCAACATCCACCGTAACCAAAAATGTCTTAACAAACCATATTTTACCGAAAAATTCAATAAAGATATTCCGCAGACCGCAAAATTATCAGGCAGCCCGCGCCATTATAGTTACCGAAAACTTCGACCCTTCTCAATTCGTTAATAATACTTACAACTATACACACACAGGCGAAGAGGGTAATTTACCCGCCTGCCGCGCAAAAACACCTCCTGCCTTGGGGCAATTCTTCAAAGGGTGAAAAAACCCCCGGCCCCCACCCCTCGGGGGCGCGCCTTAGCGATTCTTGGGTTAAAAAAGGGGTGGTACTTAGCAACCAACTATGAGCGAAGTGGGGTCGCTTTTTGTTGTATTTTTATTTGGTTTCTGAACGTTGGCAGCGCGGGTTCCAATTTTAAATATGTAAAGATCTCTTTGGTTGAATTATCTTAGTTGTCATTCGCGTTTTTTCTCTTTTGTTTTTGTTATCAGCCGGTGAGTTTTTTGTTGTTTATTAATCCTGTCCCAGTGCCCCAAGCATGAATAATGCTAGATAGCGTTACGCTCACGATACTATAATAAAAGTGAAATATTAGTCAATGAATTATATTCTATTTATTTTATGAATTTAGGCTATTCTTGAAATCTTTTAATTTTGATTGGCTAATATTTGTTATTTGCTATCATACTCGTAGTTAGTGTAACGCTTTCGTGCCTTATTTAATTTTGTGCTCGGGCCACTGAACGTGGTCGATGATTAATGCTTCTTTGTAATTGATTATTAGCGAATAATTTTTGCATAAATAAAAATTACCTTGGTTTTGAATTCACTTAGTTAGGTAAAAAATATGCAACTCACTTCATACCATAATACTACTAATCGTCATTCTTTCATGGCGAAGTTGGTATCGCAGTATCTTTTACATTTAATAAGTCCATTCATAAATAATTGCATATGTTTTTCACTATCAATTTTTTAGTTTGACCCTCTTATTCATAATCACTCACTATATTTATCGGCTCGATAACTCTCGCCCTGTCCTTTTCTAACAAAGAGGTGAACATTGTATCGAGCCGATACAATGAGTGATTATCAATACGGGGGAAGAATTTTTAGAAGTACGGTACTATCTAAAATACAAACGAATTCAGAGCGTATTCCCAACCTCCGTCCGAATAAGTCAAACTCGAAAAGCTACCAAAAATAGCAAATGAGATTAAACTATTCAGCAACCCGTATAGTTTTTACCAGACATTAAATTTTACCCTTTTCAGAATAAAAGCTCACCCGAAAAACCGTTCACTAACACACGCGTATGGCGCACACAAATAAAAATACACACACGAGCAAAAAACGGTAACTACTACCCCCTTCTCCCTAAGGGGGAGTACCCTCATATCCTTGTAGAAATTTTGTTTACTTCTCTCTGCAAGGAACCGGGCTTCCGAGAGGAAACGCAGCTTCGTTCGAAATAGGAACTCTGTGGGATTGCTTTTGCGTTCAAATTGCTTTTTTTGTAGTAAGATAGCATTCTTTTTATTAAAGAGACTGGTATGTTTTGTCTGTGGATTTTAATTGAAAGAATATTCTATAGTTACACCATAAATGTACTCGTTCTTTTTATGATAGTCGGTATCTCATAGGTGGGCAGTATCATTAAGTAATTTACTTAAGATACTGAGAGATACCTACTTACAAAATTTACTTTACGTGACAGATTTTAGTTTTAAATCTTAAGTGTGTAATTTAAATATTTATCTGAAACGTCTTCAAGATTTAATTTTAATGTTTCAACCGTAGATTATTACACTTAAATGCTTAAAATGAATTTGCATTATGTATGTTTTTGCTGTAGATAGGTATACTCACATGTTTAAAAGCTTTCTCAAGGGCCCTACCACGACGTTCTTATTGCCATTAAATGCAAGCGTGTCAACAATATTTTACACGAATTTGAATCATAAACTTAGTTACCGCCTAAACAAAATCGCAAAGTTGATGGTACGGGCCCAAGTCAATTTATTAGCGAGAGGCCGCGTGCTTGATATGAAAACCCGTGCTTCGAATGCTGAACGTTCTCAATTCAAAACTTGAATTTAAACGTGGAACGCCGCTCCAAGTTTCCGTATTTGAAAATTAAGCGACTTGCTGCGAATTTAATACAATATGGCGTCCCAATCATTTAATTTTATTTATAAATACTATTTTTTTACTGGGAAATCATGAGATTGCTTGTAGATCTATCTAGATTGATTTTTTATTACTAACAAATTTTGATGATTCTGTTTTAATATCTACTTTTATCACTGAACGCAACTTACCTTACCTACATTTCGTTTGCACAAAACATTAGTGAAAAATCAAGATCAGTATAACTTGAAGTTTCAACGAGTGACAATGAGCACTAAAATTTTTCGAGTAGGTAGTGGGATTAGAACCGGATCGAAAGTCGGTGTACCTCCCACTAGGCCAACAACAAACTTACGCAATAATAAAACGTCAAGTTTCATTACGCGAGCAATATAAATAACAATATTTCTTGAGGCCCAAATTAAGGCTCATTGTGAAGCGAGGCACACCTGCTCTCAGAAATTTTCATGTTACGAACTTGTAATTAACAAAATACATTCAGAAACTTGTAACTAGATTTAAATAGTAACGCTGCTTGTAATGATGGGAATTCTATCGACAAAAAAAACGGTATTTCTTGTATCATCATCAGAAGACACAGCCAGACAAAGGCCTATAAAAGAGCGTCGATGTAGTAACTAGAACATAAGGAAACCCCCACATGATAAAAAGTCTGTTGTGGAAAGCTGCTGTTTTCGGCAGTAGACATTCTGGGGCTGAAATAATGTTTCGTTTTTTAAATTAGTCAAATTACATTCCAATAAATTCAGTGGTTCCGGCGTCAAGTTTGCAAACATCTTTGCAAACTTTTGCATCCTATTATTATTATAATTGCAAAAGTTTGTAAGGATGTGAAGATGCGTGAATGTGAAGACGTTCGTTACTCTTTCAAACCGAAACCACTGAACGGATTATAATGAAATTGGGCATGCATGTACCTACTAAATAACCTGGAATAACATTAGCCTAGCGCAGCTGTTGGTGGAAGTGAGCTTATAATAAAATTAGGAAAGGATAGGATTTCAGTTTTAGATCATAACCTAAAGTTATATAAATTCGCGGTATCGAAAGAATCTTCAGACTATCGATAGATTCTTTATTTATCAATCCCATCACTATCGCCTATACAAAGAGACACTAAGAAATTATGTATTCCCCTTAGCGTAGTTTCGGCAACTTTATTGAATTTGTTCCTAGGTGTTCAGTCGACTTGAGATGCAGCACTTTTGTCAGATGTTCGTGATTTGAATGCGAGACGCTCTAACTAAAGCTTGTAAGTTACGCCGCCATCTTGACGCGTTCGATTTTTGAATTCGAAATGAGGTTTCGTGGTTCCTATTTCGAATACCAACTTTTTTTTATGCTTGTTTATATTTGCCAGTTTCAATTCGAATTTTAAACTCAATAACATCCTATCTTAAAACGCTTACCCCACAATTCCTGAAACCCGGTGAGTTTCCTCCCAATTACATCCTTAGGTAATTTATCGTTCCCTTCGAGAAAGCGGCTCTTATCGCGTAGTGGGGCGAAATTAGCTGTCGTATACGTACAATTGGATTTTGAGCGAGAGCGTTTCTTATAATAAAAGCTTTTAAGGAGTTAGGTAGTAGGGGGAGGTTTACAGGGGTGTAAACTTTTTAGATGACGACTTCATAATAACAGGGGCTGAGTTTATGAACATAATCGTCGCTGTAGTTGGGAAACTAAATAACTAACACATTTTGCCAAATCGACTTTATTGCATTTTCATAAAATCCAATTCAAGCTACATCTTTCTGAGTCATTAAAATTTTGATATCATATTCCATTAAAAAAATATATTTACAAAAATGGACCTGTCAAGACGTGTCAGAAGAAAAAATATGTTTTTGAAGAATGTGAAAAAAGTAACGAAGTATAAGTAGTTAACTCGGCAATAAAATAGCTAAGTGTAATCATGCGTCACTTTGCGAGCTAATAAAATGCATAAAGTGATTTATTCAGTTTTTATAAATAATTTATTTATATGAGTAAGAGACGTTAGGGAAACACAATATACGGGCGAAGAGCAGAAAGAAAAATCTAAAGAATAAAATTAATCCTAAACTCAATATTATGAAGCACAGCACAAGGTTTCAAGCTGTAGAAATATATAATGAACTGCCACTAGAGATAAAATCGGTAATTCATAATAAAACTGTACTCAAAAATAAATTAAATTCCTTCCTTTTGGAGAAGTGTCTCTACTCACTTGACGAACTCTGACCGTTTTGTGTTTTATTGATCACGTCAAAAATTTGTATGACATTTTATTTTATAACTGACATTTGAACATTTTTGTAACACAACTTTGACTTTTATTTAATATCTTTGTATGTAAGGACTTTTTTATGTATAATTTCCGCAAACAATTACTTGTTTTATGGAATAAATAACTATGAACGAGCCCTCGTGTGGGATGCCACGTGTGTAGACACGTTGGCCCCCTCTCACCTCAGTGGGACATCGCAAAAGGCGGGAGCTGCAGCGGAAGCAGCTGAGAACGCCAAGCGGCGAAAATATTCAGTCCTCTCCAGTGACTACATATTTACGCCGCTTGGTGTAGAAACCTTTGGACCATGGGGCCTAGGTACAAAAAAACTCTTCAAAAAAATTAAACCAATTTTGGTTGACGTCGCCGGTGATAAGAGAGCTGGCTCATTCCTTGCACAAAGAATTTCTTTGGCAATTTAACGCGGGAATGCAGCCAGTGCTCTTGGCACCTTGCCGCATGACCAAAATTATTTGTTTATATAGTTTCTATTTTATTTTGTAATTATTTGATTTTATATTTTATAGTATGTATATAGTTATAATACTATGAACTATCATTTTTCGTGTAACATGATTGTGATATTTATTACTATTAAAATTAAACAACCTTTATTAAATTTTCTGCGATGTTTGTACGAAATTATCACCGCAACTGCGTCGTCGCTGCGTCGACGACACGTTACGGCTGCGTTCATAGCAACGCTGCAACGCAGCGCCTGTGGGGCCGGCATACTTTTTATCCAGGCTCTAGTTAACATTTGAACTATAGATTGGTACTTAAACACGTGCAATAATTATGAAATTCATCGAATACCTTTGTTGATTTTAATTTTATAAAATGCCTACAGACTTTTGATAGCTTTTTAAGCGATTCGCATCAAGGATTCACCGTCGAAATGTTTTCGATAATGCAATATATGGGTCGCGCGCTCGAAGTTATCAGGGGCGGACTAAGGGGCGGGCTATTTTGTATATGTTTTTTACTAGCTTCCGCCTGCGGCTTCGCTCGCGTGGTACCACACCAACGTGGGCATATTGGTACAGTAACGGCTGGTCCAATTGCAGTGGTTTTTCTCTAATGTGTACCTGTTTATTTCTATTTAATAAAATAAATAGAAAAAGTACAGTATATCCTTGTGAGATTTCGAGATCAGATCTTCACCTCTACTAAATTCCTAATACTTGAAGTTGGTATTTATACTTGAAGAATAAAATGAATACAGAACTTAACAAAGCTTCAACCTTTATGTCATATTATTATAATAAATCATGTTTGTTTTTGTTCTAGATGCCACTGAAATATATAGGTGAGGTGAACCAGTCGAACTAATGTGGTGAAAAGTTCAATATGCCTCGCAGAAACAACAGTATGAAGAAATAAACAACACCACAAAAGCATGAATCGACGACAGTCGGACACCAAATAGATGTAGTAAATATATATTTTTTATGAGTGACACTAGAAGAATATTTAAAACACGTTTTATGATATAAAGATTGATCTTTGCTAGTTAGAAAATAACACTTTACACCATGTCCACTATGGGAAAGCAAACCGGTTATTCAAGAACTGATTCACCGTTAAACGGGTTTTAGGCCCAAAACCGGTTTTCCAAGAAAAGGTCAGTTGCATCAAAACAGGTTTATAATTAAATGAACGGTAAAAAGTGACCCAAGATGACACCGGACAACGGTCAGCGTGAGAAGAAAGGGGTTGAATGATTCCTGTAAGGAATGTACAACCGACAACGGTAGCGATTTGCATAAGATTATTGCTAATTATTTTTTATTATTTTATATTACGAATGTTAATTTTAATTATTTATATTTCATTATTTAGATTTTATTGTGACATTTTATATTTAATTATGGATGTTATATCTGAAATAAATGAGTTAATAATAATAATAAAAATCTTAGAAAAAAATCGTTATTTACGGCCTATAGTTGGTGATCTGGACTGTGTGCGACTTTTAGAAGTAGCAAACTGAATTTGTTCCTAGTTATAGTCCTAGTATTATGTAGTAGGATAATGTTAAAAGTATTGCTATCTGCAATCCTTTGACAGATTTTTTAGAAGAATTAAAGCCACTATATATCACTACTTAGATCTGTTACACGAGGCTTTTGAGACTACAAACTCTAATTTGCGTCGTATACTGGACTGGAGTAAATGCTACGGTATCTCAGTCAATCCGGATAAGACGCAGATTATTGTTATAGGTAGCTCCAGAATGATCTCAAGGATTGACTGGTTTCATCTCCCTCAGGTGATTTTTGACGGAAAATGTATTCAGGTAAGTGATTCGGTCAAAAACTTAGGCGTACTTATTGACAAGCAACTCTCGTGGCGACCACACTTAGCTGAAATTAGTCGGAAAATGTTTGATTCTGGTGCCTCACTCAGAAGGCTTCGGAATTTTCTTCCCACCGCTACCAAAATTGCGCTCGCACAATCCCTCCTCCTTCCAATCCTTGATTATGCTGACGCCTGCTATCTGGACATCACTGAACAGCAACTTAATAAGCTTGAGCGCCTCCAAAATTATTGTATTCGGTTCATATTTGGTTTGCGCAAATATGACCACATTTCCAAATTCCGCACTAAGCTCAAGTGGTTGCCAATCCGTTTTCGCCGGAATACTCACATTCTCAATCTCCTATATAATACTCTTTTTTCTCCATTGACTCCTCCTTACCTTAAGAAACGATTCCAGTTTTTGCACTTATCCCATTCTTGCAACCTACGATCCACTGACACCAACCAACTTAAAGTCCCAGTTCACTCTTCCACCTTCTATGAGAAGTCGTTTACAGTCCAGGCTGTTCGCTTGTGGAACGCATTGCCTGTCAATATCAGGAAAGCCAAGTCTCTTGATATCTTCAAAAACATGGTCATCACTCATTATCTGGCATGCTGCTCTTTGTGAAGCACAAGTTTATTGTATATTATTATTCTTAAATTCTGTGTACTTATTATAATTATATACGATATAGTATCTGTATGTGTTTATATAAATGTCACTATATTGATTTATCTATTTAATATACCTACTTTACTCTGTTTATAGTTAATTATTTTCTTCATAATTTAAGAAACACCATCTTGCCCCTTCTCTAATCTTTTCAGTCCAGTCCATCCAAAGGTTGCCTGGCAGAGATCGCTCTTAGCGATAAGGCCGCCCATTGTATTGCCGTGTAAATTTGTAATTGTGATCTTATATATTATTTCCGTATGGTGATCAATAAAGTGTTATCTATCTATCTATCTATCTAAAGCCACTATAGTAGGTATTTTAACACCAACCGTTGTTTATTATGTTTAAATTCACTGGAGGTTGTAGAACCGACCATCGGGATCTACATCTCCCGATTGGATCCGAATACCACTAGTGAGAGTGTTCTCCGGTATGTGGAAGAGAGAGCCCATCGTTGGATCAGTCCAGCTCCAGAGGTTCTTGTACATGGCCTGAAACGCCTGGAGTCGAGTAGGGCGACTAATTTTAAGTCCTACGTGCTCCAGGTAGCTGCCAAGTACAAAGACGTGTTCCTCGCGACCGAATTTTGGTCAGCTGGAGTTGTCTACCGTCGCTACAGGGAGGCGCTCACGATCAAGAAAGTCCCTGACTCTAGATGTGGTGTAGTTATTTAAGTTTAATATTATATGTATGTTAGTCTGTAAGGTATTTATTAATATGGGCCATGGCATATTACACATGTTTGAGTAATATGTCAAGTAGCCTGAAATAAAGATATTAATAATAATAATATTGTGTATAAACATCAAAGGAGTCCTTACTCCGTCTCTGAGCAACCCGGACGGGATATATAAATTGGGATTCATATATTTTAGTGCCCCCACTATTTCGAAAGTGTTTTGAAAAGTAGTCCAACCCCCCCACCCCGTTAATTCCTTTAGTTTTACTGCCTTTTTGGACGGTTTTTAGCTTCGGGGTTGTTTTATAAGGGTCGATGTTTGGTTAGGCCGACCTTTTTTAGTCCGTAGGGACCGAATAGTTTAAGTTTTTGGTTGTAAAACGTGAATTGTGCTTTAGTTTCTATTGGAAACGGGTTTTCGGCGTTTTCGAATTAAAAAGCTAGGTATTTTGTTTTTATTTAAGCAATGGATTTTTATACAACTTAAACTGCAAACTAGCACACGGGCCGTATGCTGGTAAGTTATAATAATAATAAGTCATCGACCGCTTGCGCCTTGCTTTGAGGTCGGTGGTTCTCCATTTTTATATATATTTTTTACTATAGTAGTTTTTTGATATTGGTTTTATTGATCATCAGCCTGTAGAAGTTCACTGCTGGACATAGGCCTCCCCCAAAGAGTTCCGTAGCTCTCTACATAGCCCGTTGCGGGCCTTCGAGCTAAAAAAATAAATATATATTATTAATAATAAACTTTATTTCGGGTAACTTTAGTATAGTACAGAACGTAAATACTAATTCTTAGACCCACATACCTACCTCATCATCATCATCAGCCTGTAGAAGTCCACTGCTGGACATAGGCCTCCCCCAAAGAGTTCCATGACGAACGGTCTGGAGCCTTCTCCATCCACCGACTTCCCGCAACCTTCATACCTACCTAAATTGTATAAAATATCTATTAACTATTAAGTGGTTACTGTAGCCTGTGGACGCTTGCAATACCATAGCCCACCTGCTACTAATTCATGATTTTATCAAGAACCGGTAAATACCGGTAATAGCGAGGTACCGTTTTGTTTCCACGACCGAAAATGAATTTCGGTAAATTGCTTAAATTGCAAGGAGGAATATGTTATAAAGTTGCATATTTCACGAAAGCCAAAAGATTATCACAAAAACTAATTAACTAACCTCCAAAACGAAGTTGAAAAATTGATTAAAGCCCACCAACCGCAATACCACCACCCAGCCTTCCCCACGGAAACGGTGAAGTTGCGGGGCGGGCAAAAATAGCGAAGACAAGTTGGGCGGATTAGAATTGCAAATCCAATTTTTTGTTATGTGCCAGTATTTATAGTTTTAGTAGTTTCCGCCCGCGGCTTCGCTCACGTGGTATCTATATAAAAAGCCTATATGGCTGCTATTCTAGGTAAAGAACTTTATCTATTCCAAGTTTCAACGAAAACGGTTGAGCTGTTACGGCATGATTGAACAACAAACATCCTCACAAACTTTCGCATTTATAATATTAAGATTATATAGAAAGATAAACGTCGTGATAGCTTAGTGGGTACCCCAAGAAGTAGAATGTGCGGTCTTATCGCTAAGAGCGATCTCTTCCAGACAACCTTTGGATGAACAGGAACTTAATATACACATCTTTAAGGATTAAAGACGTAAAAAAGAGGCTTTCTTTAACCTTACACTAGGAATACTATCCATGGTACCACAACGCCTAGATCCGGAACAAATATTAATAATAATAATAAACTCATTCTACAGTCCATATCAATACAAGGTGATCCATAACATGTATACCATCCCGAAAGGGGGTAATTCTAACAACGAAAAGAATTAATATTAGAGAATAAAAACATCATTATTTTAAATTTATTATTAAAAAAAAAATTCACAAACTTTCTCAAATTAGCAGTTTTTGGTATTATTTTCATCTTGAGAACTAATAACTAGACGTACAAGAAGTTCGGAATCAAGATTGCTACCTAAAACAGCTGATTCATTGAGCTTGACCTGATTTGACCCCAAAACAGCTGATTTTCGCATAGGGTTTTTTCATTGAAAAATATCGAATTTACAAAAGTCGTAGAACAAACTTTATTGCCAATTGGGTGGAGAATAAGCCCCTTTCGGGATGGCAATCATATTATGAATCACCTTGTATATACCTTAAAACTAACATACATACAATATAAAAATTTAAAACATTGTGACTACTGCGTGTGATATTAGCAAGTCATGCAAACAATTGTCCCACCGCGGGGTTCGCACCCGCATATCTTGCGCCTCACTCACGCACCACGCCACGGTACGTAAGAACGAATAAGCGATCAAAGCCACGAGCACTTCATTAGCTAGTTGATATTTAAATTTGTTCAAAGTATGAAGATGGTAGCAAATACTAGCACCATCAACTTATGATTGTCAAACAAGAGGCACCGCGGGACTTAACTTTGAGTCATTTCATTCGTCATGGTATAGTGATGGATGTAGCTGATATCGATGAAATGTTTTTTTTTATCGTGAATATTCCGTTTGACCGTTCCTTGCCGTGGTGGCAAACTGAATAATAAACAACAAACAATAACACCCAACAGTCTCATTCATAATCCTGACCTCACACTAGAATTCTCTATCGTCGGTATCAGAAACTACGAGTACCATACTACAACACCCAGACCCGGAACAAATATTTGCTGAACATTTGTCCCGCAGCGGGAATCGAGCCCGCACCCATTGCGTCTCATTCGGGCACTCGCCCGCTACGCCATCGTACTTAGTATGCGTAGTTTCTGGTTTCCACGACACAGGTAATCCTAGTGTGGGGTCAGGTCTATGTATGTGACTGTTAGGTGTTATTATGAGGATAGCTGGCCAACACGACTTCGTCAATTAAGTCATCATCATTTCAGCCGTAGGTCTTCCACTGCTGAACATAAGCCTCCCCCATATATTACCAGAAATAATCATTAGGGGGGATTTGCCCATACACACCACGCCGGGCATGCGGGTTGGCGCAGATAAAGCTCTTGTTGTTGATGTCAATGAAATGATTCAATCAAGTACCTAAAAAATTCTTTAATCGATAACTTAATTTAAATTCGTCATCACCCCCTCCCTACCAGGAACAAGCGTCTCGAAGCTCGCCGGCTTCGTTCGGCAAGTTTTGATAGAATTTTCAATTACCTTCCTTTGTTTCAAGTTTCGCTGGCGTTGTGTACCTACCCTCGTCTGGAGTACTTTGTAGGTGTTGGGTGGAGTTTTTGTGTGGGTAAGGTTGGTAGAAGTGGCAGTGGGCAGGCCATATAGCTCGCGGAACAGATAACCGTTGGGGAGTAAAGATTCTCGAATGGCGACCACGAACCGGGTGACGCAGGATCCCGAACCCCCTCCTAAAGAGCTCTGGCAACCTTAGTCACTGAAGACCTTAGACTGTCAGGAACACAATACTATTTGAAACAAATAACGTTATTTGGCTGCGATCTTCTGTAAGGCGGAGGTACTTAGGCGGGCTGCTCCAATTTACACCAACAACCTGTAGAAGTCCACAGCTGGACATAGCCTCCCCCTAAGAGTTCCACGACGAACGGTCCTGAGCCTTCTCCATCCACCGACTTCCCACAACCTTCACAATGTCGTCGGTCCATCGGGTGGGGGGCCTTCCAACACTGCGTCGCCCGGTTCGTGGTAGCCATTCGAGAACCTTTACTCCCCAACGGTTGTCGGTTCTGCGAGCTATATGGCCTGCCCACTGCCACTTCAACTTGCTAATTCTGAGAGCTATGTCGGTGACCTTGGTTCTTCTACGGGAGTCCTCATTTCTAAATATTATAAATTAATAATTATTATAAATGCGTACTATAATTACATCTAGATATGTAGATATTTCATTGTAGCGTGTGCTGCTCTAACAACTTTTTCTGAAGCGCACCATTTGTATATTGATAGTAGAATAAGTTAAATAAGACCTGTAAATTTACTATAGTCTGAAATAAATGAATTAATATTAGTATTATTTATACTTTCACACTGTTGTAAGCTCTTACTGAATACCCCAATAAAGCTCTATATTCCATTTTGTGAAAAGGTTAATCGAAAAACATGATAGACACTCGCGCCGTGTTTGTTGCTTGATCCTTCTAGGCACTAGGAACAGGCGCAGCTTCACCTAGTTTCTAAGACATTTCAAGTGCCCTTTTTTTTCTTTTCTTCTTTTTATGTTATACGGAGGCAAACAGGCTTACGGCCCACCTGATGGATTGCTAATGCGTTGCCTGCCCTGGGAAATCTTTTTGTATTTTTCTTAGAGCTCTTCATGTTGTAGGTTAGCGGGAAAACCTCGGAAGGAAGCTCATTCCACAATTTGCACGTATGGGGGAGAAAGGACCTTTTGACTTTTTTGACTTTTGAGAGGCGTTTTTTCAATATCTAAAGTGTGAGGATGTGGTTGAGATAGAGGGATAAATAGAAAGAGGGAGAAACAAAATCTTGCACATACATTAATTCTGAATACAGCTAAACATCATGATTGCCTCTGACAGTACCGCGACAAGTTTTAATAGAAATTTAAATTAGCTCCGCTCGTTTCGAACGCCCCTATTTTGAAGTAGGTATTTAGGGAACAGGAAGGAAAGTTTGGAAGCTCCTAGAATTGGGTAGGTGTGCTTAGGTATTCAAGAAATGGGGGGGGGGGGGGGCGAAAGTTTGCGGAACGCTTGGAATATAAGCATGGCGCGGCTATACAAGGCCCGCGGCTTTGCTCACGCGGCCCTATGTATAGAGTTGCCTATATGCTATTCTAAGGAAAGAACTCTGTCTATATTATAAGTTTCAGCGAAATTGGTTGAGCCGTTACGGCGTGATTGAACCAGAAACATTCGAACATCCTAAAAAACTTTGGCATTTATTAATATTATGTATATTTTGCCGGGATGCGTATGTGTTCCAGAATATACTCTATCTCTGTGCCTCTCATCCAAATCAATTCAACCGATCAATCCGGTCGTTTATAAATGAATTTTCTACCTGAAAAATGTATGAGCGTGTAAAGTTTGATAAAACAACGCTTGATCCTCGCGACCGAGCCTAGAAGAAGCCTAGAGTTCTTTCCACTATGCCAAGGGAGACCCTTATTTACGCTCCCGTTATTTTCTCTCAAGATAAAGTTTTTGTACTTACACCAAATTGGTTTTCAAGTCTCGAATTGAAAACGTAATTGAATTTTGCTAACTTCAAACGTATTGAGATGTTGGGCGTATTTCACTTTAAATCAACTTACAATGTAAAATGAGCAGTATTGCGTTCTGATAAAGATATAATTTTGCAATCAAACAACCTTTTAGGTCTCAATATTTTTGACGTACCTATATCGCTATACACAAGATGATTCATAATATGTATGTATGCTATCCCGAAAGTGTTTATTCTACTCTCATTGTCAATAAAATGTGGTACAAGATTTTTGAAATTCGACATTTTCGACACAAAAAAAAAAGCAGTAAAAACTCTTCAGCTGTTTTAGGTAGCACTTATAAATTCGAAAGTATGGGATGGATGGATGTTTGTTACTCAATCGCGCCAGAACGGCTTAACTAATCTGGATGAAATTTGCCACAGCGATAAATTATCGTCTAAAATAACACATAGGCTACTTTTTGCCCTGGAAAAATGTACGGATCCCGTGGGAAAGATTATTTTTTACAGAGCTAGGGATTGACATTATTGTTTGCATAGTGGTAGTTTAGGGGTCAACTTTACCCCGGAAAAAGGCATCACATCACCACATTGATCACATTTTGATCAGGCCGTCAGTTCTAGTAGATACTGTAAAAAATTCCACGCGAACGAAGTCGGGGAAAGACCAAAAACTAATGTTTTCGTTTAAAATAAGAAATATTAAGGCAATCAAATGTAAATTTCAGTTGTGTAAGAGATAAAAAAGTGCACAAAGTTGATGGAGTACGGGGTCTTGTAGTCAGAATCAAAGTGAGATAGCGTTATTAAGTTCCTAAAATAATGTATTCTGTGTTTGTAAGATCTGCGAAGCGAATCAAACTTTAAATGAATTTTCTTTATGTAAATACGTGTAAATGAGAGTGCTTTGCAAAAGTTTACAAACTCTTGTATATTTTACAGTTTGATAATGAAGTACACAGAATATTTGTCAAAGTCATATTGACTTCGTTTGCGATGTATAAACTTAAATCTTTAGTACATGCAACATTAACCACGCCAAAAACTTGTGCACAAAAAGAGCCCCTAAGAGGCGCACTTTAATCCTTTCACTACACTGATTCATTCATAGTCTTTCCTTTTCAGGACCACCATACCTCAACCTGGTCACAGACCTAATACAGGATGACCAAGAAAGAATCAGTAACACGCCAAGATCATCATCATCATTTCAGCCGTACGACGTCCACTGCTGAACATGGCCTCCCCCACAGACAGAGCGAATTCCTTATCATGTGGGGGGATTTGCCCATACTCACCACGCTGGGTATGCGGGTTGGCGAGCGCAGTTAGAGCTATCGTTGTTAAAACGAGGGACGATGCTGCCCATCCCCTAGCTTTTTTCCCTTAGTCGCCTCTTACGACATCCGCGGATAGGTAGATATGGCCATCCATATTATGGCCTATTCTTCAGCCAGGGCCACCACGCCAAGATCATTTACAATAATTTTGTAAACTATTGACACTCATGCAGACCTTGATGGCGTAGAGGGCGAGTGCCTGTCTGAGACGCATGGGGTGCGGGTTCCCGCTCCGGATGAATATTTGCAGACCAGTCCTAGTCCTACTAATTTTATAAATCCGATGGATTTTGAGAATATTTTTTTGTTTGGATATTTGTGCTGCAATCACGCCATAACGGCTCAGCCGATTTCGATGAAACTTGAACCGTATAGAGCTTTATAATTTTTTGAAACTATTATGGTTATGAACAGTTTACTCCGTCATCATGGCGCATGTAACTGTGCCGAAATATCGGGAAACAATTAAACTTACAAATCATGGTAAATATCCCATTTTCAGTGAAAAGTATATAGAGCCTAGAGTAGCATTTAAGCTTTGGTATAGTCAACAGCATTCCCTATCAACAAATTACTTTTCTTTTGAGCCTCACCTGGTTCAATCGGCACCACACTGAAGCTTTAAATTCCATTTTGTGAAAAAAGATCATCGAAAAAAATGATAGGCACCAAGCCGTGTTTGTTGCCTTATTCTTGTAGGCTTGGTCGCGAGGAACATGCATAGCTTCACCTAGTTTCTAAGACGTTTCAAAGTGATCCTAGTGATTTTATTGAAATAAATGCCTTTTGACTTTGACTTTGAATTTTTCTGCACTCGCCAACCTGCATGCCCAGCGTGGCGAGTATGGGCAAAACCCCCAAATGATAGTTCGGGTGCGGGCCGCACAAGGTCGGTCGCGCTGGAAATCTATGGGGAGGTCTATGTTCAGCAGTAGACGTCCAACAGTAGCTGAGATGATAATGATGATGAAACAATTTAATGACTTGCTGTAATCTTCAATAAGGTGTTCGTTTTTATTTCCTTAAAATTTCCCCTTTCAAGTATTTACATTCTCTTCTTTCCTGTAAGAGATGCTGTGTTTTGTCTCTGTCTTAAAACAATTTCTACTAAATTGTGTGCTCTAAGGCATTTTTGCTACATATCTGTAGCATTACAATTACTCCAGCAATAATCTATCTTATTCCTCAAACCATAAGGTACTTATCCCAACAGCCGCAGACTTATTATGTTTGAAAGTTAGCAAAATAAATGACAAACATTAATCCAAGTAAACGCCATTAACATCAAGATATAAACTTACCTTCCCGTTCTGAAGTCGGCTAAGCGGGGTAACTTTTCACCCCACCAAGACGAGAAATATTTACATAAATTTACAAATTTCGCAGCGAAATAAAGTTATGTAGGGATGGTAGTTCGTCATCATCATCATTTCAGCCGTAGAATATCCACTACTGAACATAGCATCCTCGATAGATTTCCAAAGCGAATTCCTATCATGTGGGGGGATTTACCATGCTGGGCACTCGGGTTGTAGAGCGTATTTAGAGTTTTTGAAAATAGGAGACGCCCTAAATTTTTTCCCTTAATCACCTGTTGGGACATCCACGGGTAGGTTAGTTATGGACGGGCCTATTCTTCAACTTGGGCCACCACGGCCTAGATAGCCCTAGGTACGGCCTAGACTGTAGCCAAATTCCAATGTGTGATTGATTTTGAGACAGACTGCTATTGTTTTCATCATCAAATTTAATCCATTTCTGATTTATATCGAGACCGAAAAATGTGTTAATTTTCTAAATGAACACATTTTAAATTCCTGCCAACCCTAGCACTAGAAGCATAGTTCGCGCGGGTCGCCCCCCTGGGTAGTTGTTAGGGGGGAGGGGGGCCGTTTTTCATGTTTAATTTTAACTTTGCAAAACTGGCGTTTTAATAACGGCCCGTCTTTCGCGCTCCGAATTTTATGCGCAGCCAGCAACCTTTTTGCCGTTTCGAAATGAGAATTTTCAGTTTAATACCACGCTGGAGACGACAAAGTTTTATTGTGTACGAATTAGTTTTCGTGTAGTCGTTCTCAAAAATTGCTTATTTATAAATTTTGTTTGGTGGAATGAGTTTGTCGCGTGTCGCCATGTTTTACTTTTAAATGTGGGGAGTGGTTTTCTGAAATCGGTGGCATGGGATGCCTTATGCTTTCTACCCGTGATTATAAAAATACTGGTCATAAAGAATTACAATGTAAGTTGTAGATAAGTCTTACAATATGAGAATGTTGTGTAGGTACGAATTAGTTTTACCTATAGCTGTTTTGGTATCAAATCAGTTCAAACTCAATTATTGAGCTGTATAATATAAGGTAGCAATATTAATGATGAACTTCTCGTACGTGTTTTAAATAAATATATTAGTTATAAAGATGATTAAAAGACCAAAAACAGATGATTTGATAAATCTCGGAATTTATCGTTGATATTTATTTCGCTATTATTTTTCTTTTGTTGATAGAATAAGACTAAATTCGGAGCTACTCACAAAAAACGTTGCATAAATACGGGCCCTAGTCCAAATACCCTGTAACATAATCCAAAGCCTACAAATGTTATAATCAAATCAGTAAATACATAATGCCTCTAAGCCTAGCACTACCTCGGCAGTAAAACAAGGAACAGAATATTAAAACCGGCACAGAACACCATTAAAATGCGTAATTGCTGGATTAGAAGCCCAAGATTCCTCTATTCCCTCCACGGGCGTGTTCAGAGTACGATACTTTTAGCTGTCTACGGAGAGTAACCTATGTGTTTTAGCTCAGGGTGTCAGCGTCGTCAGCTGACACCCTACAACTCTAGTCTACCTACACTAGTCAATAGGAATCCCTGTGCCGTGGGTATCAAAAACTACGAGTACATAAACATGGTACTCGTAGCGTCATACCACAACACCCGGCAAGTTCGGCGTAATCACTCTATTGACCGAGCAAAAACAGGCCCAGCTATACCATTATTCAATTCGACGGTGTTCTAATATGAACGCGGTCCTACGTGCCTCACATACGTCATGAGCGAGGTCTCAAGATTAGGCGATTACAGCGGCTTTTTCGAATTTCGAACGCACGTCTCTGCGTTTTATGCCTCGCCTCGGTTTAGGAACGTTCTGAATTTAAATGGATTATCCGAGCAAGCTCTAGAAAGGAGATTGAATAATATTTTATTTATTTATTTATACTTTCACACTTAAACTTAGTGTAAGGAGGACTTAATGCTAAAGCATTTTCTACCAGTCATCCTGGGCGTGCAAAAAAGATGGTGAGGCCTGACAATTAAACTAAACTTAGAAATAACTTACCTACTTACATAGTTTACATACTTAGTTATAGTGATATTTATACCTACTTACGCACAAGTACCCACGTAGGTATCTAAAAGTGGGAGAAAAAAAAAAAACAATTTAATACCTACAGAAGTGAAACATGTTGTGCCGACCCCACATAATGTGGGACAAGGGCAGGAAGAAGAAGAAGTGATAACACTTAAAAAAAACGAACACAATACCTAATACCCACAACTTGGTACCTACATTATGTTAGTTCAGAAATAAGTACATACCTACCTAATAGCTTAGCTTATGCCTGCGGCTTCGCTCACGAAGTACCTAAATAAAAAGTAGCCTGTGTGCTATTCCAGACAATAATCGATCTCTGTGCCAAATTTTATCCAGATCCGTTCTGCCCTTCTGGCGTGATTTAGTAACAAACATCCATCCATCCATCCAAACTTTCGCGTTTATAATACAGATAATTAGTGGGATTATTCCTCATTGCTATGTTCTTAGAGGTCATAAGCATTCAATAAAAAAAAAAAATGTTTTCGTCCTTTTGCCAGGCTATCATCCAAAGACCGTATGTTTTCCTTTACAATTTATTCTTAAAAAATGTATCCTTCATGTTTACCCACGTTCTTATAAAAATAGCAAAATCTGTAAGGAACAGATGCCTTCTCATGCAAAAATTCATGACAAAAAGCACCATTAAAATGTTTTTAAACATAATTAATAAACTTACGAGAACATTCATGTCAGCTATAAAAACTACACCCACGCGGGTAGGAGGGGGAATCCCCTTATCTGTACACGTATAAATCTATATGACGTCATAAGAAACAGCGCTATCGTCTTGTGTATACCTTTCTCGCTCACTCTTATGTCCTGCTATAGGTTAGAGCGAGAAGTAGTGTATCTTGGGGGGGGTAGCGCCTTACAATGGAAAAGACGGAGAAATTAAATAATACTTTGTCGTTTAAATTGAAAGGGTGGTGGGGTAGTTTGGAAAATTTTCGGGGTAGGTAAAAAGTATTGATTTTAGTGGGATTAGACGGTCTCTCTTTTGCGGTGAATATTCCTGTTTATGATTTTAGTTTGCTTTTCTAGTTAAGGGTTTAGGGGTAAGTCTGTTAATCTGCATTGGCTTCATTGGTGAATTGTTGTATATTCAATGTCTGAAGAAATACCTATACTTTCTTTTACACAGGTGATCGTGGGATCGTGGGTTCGAATCCCGGTCGTGCACCATTCGATTTTCCATTCGAAAAATCTATTTGCGCTATACTATTGCTCTCAAACGGTGAAGGAAAACATCGTGAGGAAAGCGGCATGTTCAAGAATCACCACTTGCTACGATCCTGACATACCTAACTCTTTTTTAGGGTGTTTTTTTTTCTAGGGTGTCAAGTTCCGAAGGTTCACTGGCCGCACTGATTCTTTCATTGACGGTCATATGACCAAGAAAGAATCAGTGACCCGATAAGAAGAAGAAGAACTGGCCGCCTGCGTCGTCGTCGCTGTTTTATTTCTGTATGTTTCTGTGTACAATAAAGAATTAAAGAATTAGTTTTTAAGGTATATATATTGATATGGGCTGTAGAATAAGTTAAATAAGACCTTACTTACTAATTTTACTGTATAAGTAAATGAATTAATAGAAGAAATAAATGAATTATAATTATTTTTCTTCATTTCACATGCCTCATACATGCTCGTCAGTGTAAAGGTACTCTTGACCTGGCCTTTTTCCAAAACGTCACCGATTTGGTCATCGAACGTACACCTAAGTCTTCCCCTTCCAACGGTCCCATTCACACTCTCCTTATACATCTGTTTCGTTCATCCTCTCTACATGACCAAACCATCTAGGCATACCTTTCTCAATCCTCATCACTACGTCTTCTTTCACTCCACAACCCTCTCTTACTACACTGTTCCTCACTCTATCTTTCAAAGTTACTCCACACATACTTCGCAAAAGCTCTCATTTCCAATTTCTCTTAGCTCTTTACCTAGAATAGTATATAGGCTAAGTACTTTTTATGTAGGTAACACGTGAGCAAAGCCGCAGGCGAAAGCTAGTAATCAATAACAATACCGATAGTACGACATTATCATTCTTTGGCTAAATAAAATAGGCAATACCCCACCCCACCGGGCAAATAAGCCATTAAACGCCTTGCGACGGCGCTTGGCTATAAAATCTCTGCTTCTTGGCCCCATCCGGGGGGTAGTTGGGGTGGGGGGGCGATAAACTGCCTTTATAACGCTCCGTGCTATAATTAAAATGGCGTTTTCTAAGATAAAATGATCTTTGTCGTTAGGCTTTGTCGTTAGCGATACTGAATTTTGTTTTTGTTTAGTTTACTTAGTAATTCGCGTTCGCGTGATGTTATTTCCATACAAACTTCAAGCCCAGCTGCATCCTCTTTAGGTCTGAATAAAAAAGTGAAAGTTATTGTGCTTATAATCATTTTTCTTTGACAACAAGTCAAGCACGTGTTCAAAACCTAATTCACTTTAATAAAAGAAGATAACAATACAAACTTGAATTCAAAGAGCAAACCTGTAAAACGAAACCCGAATTTCAAAAATCTAGTTTTAGAATAAAACGTCAAAATTCAAAAAGGGAACCGGATTTAACCCTTCGATTAAGAAGAATAAATTGGAACGAGTTTGATGGCCAGTTGTCGCTGTCTAGTTCAGCCGGTGTCCGAACAATTGAAAATGGAACGACTTTTCGAATGTAGAATTATCGATATGTAATCGAACCGATGGTTCTTTGTTGCCAGTGAACCGTGAACGTTTTTTTTCTTTATTTTCTTTATTATAATCGAAACGACTTTTTAGCGGGAACTTGCTAAGTGACGTAATGTTGACAATTTATTTTACAAAACTGGTGTTTAAAAAAAAAAATCAGAACTTGTATCAGAACTTTATTCTACTTTACTAAGTTCTACAGTAAGAGGATCCTCGTCAAAATGGCGCAGGATCAAAATAATAGACAAAACTCTTCGCTAATATCGTAGTCAAAGTAATTAAAATATTCCATATAGTAGGTATAGTGGCGTTAATTAAAGGGATGATCAAAGAAAGCCGCCGCGAACAGCTATTGTGCTGACTTCCTGTCTCCTTTGACGTGCAAAAGGGAGTACTTGCAAAATCATTTCGAATTAGTTTTTCATGTTTTGAATATAATATTTAATTTTCTTTGAGTCGTTTCTTGTAGGGTTACACTACGTAAATGAACTGGCAATCACATTTGGCTTCAAAATCTCACTGTGTAACTTTAAAAACACAATGAAAGTTTGAACAGATTACGAATACCAGCAGACTAATTCAATAAAGGGGTTGAATCTGTATCATTGTAATGATTTGCTTATTAATAAAATTTAAGTCAAAACGTGCTTAATTATAGTACACTGATATATAGAATAGAATAGAATAGAAAAAAATTATTTTGTTACCAATACAATCAGACTTAACATAAACAAAATGCAATTCAACAATTTGGTGATAAAAATGGCCATGTGCTATGGCGCTGGTCTTCCGTGGCTATGGTGTCACTTCAGCAAAAACTGGCCTCTTGTGATCAGCACTTGCTTCTGTTCAGCCCCCTTACAAGGCCCTATAAAGATCATTGCAAAGCCCAGCATCTGTTAAGAACCGAGATATGAAAACTGGAATTTTGTGTAAGTATATTTATATAATCTTTTGAAAGAATGTTTGTCCCTTGTTCACATTATGACTTGTTCAAGTACATGTTAAATATGTCTATGGATGAATAAATGAATACAATACAATATAGCCTTTTACTCACATAAGTTTTAAAATCTCAAAAGCGGTACTTACGCCTTTATTACCCCCAGCTTCCAACCGGGCGCCATCTTGGAGGAAAACACAAAGATGCTGAATGGTGAAATTTTCTTGTGTAATTTTCACGCTTTTCCGCCCCTCCGCCCACCCTTGCATTAGGGTTGTAGGCGTCTAACTTTGGCCGGAAATACCTATTCAATATTTTATATGATCAAGTAATAGGATTTTATTGCAAAATATTTATTAAAAGAGGACTGTAATACTAGTGTTATTATATTTTATTAATGCGATCTCAGAGGCGCATCTGAGTCAGACGCAAGGGGTGCGGGTTCGATTCTAACCCGTCGAATTCCCACGCTGACCGATGTCCAGTAGCGTAAGACCCATTCAACAATCATAACCGGTTTTGATGGGCCACTATCTACTATTCTTCTCAGTTAAACCGGTAAAATTTGTAGTACTTTTTATGTTTTTAGGCCATATACTCGTAGCTCACAGAACCGACAACCGTTAGAGAATAAAAGTTCTCAAATGGTGACCATGAACCTGGCGCCGCAATGTTGAAAGACCCCATCCGCTGGACCGAGGACATTGTTAAAGTTGCATGAAATCGGTGGATGGAAAAGGCTCAAGACCGTTCGTCGTGGAACTCTTTGGGGGAGGCAAATATACAGCAGTATTTCTGCGTTTTTTGTGGGAGGAAGGGCACAGCGAGATTTTCTCGAGGTAAATTGGAGCAGCCCGCCTGGGGAGGGACCATCCGCCTTACAGAATGTCGCAGCTAAATAACATTATTTGTTTTAAAATATAGTGTTGTGTTCCTGCGGTGAGTAAGGCTGCCAGAGCTCTTTAAAGGGATGAGGTTCGGGTTCGGCAACGCGAGCGTGATGCCTCTAGTATTGCAAGCGTTCATAGGCTACGGGAACCTTTTACCAATAGGTGGGCCGTAAGCTTGTTTGCCACCTTATTTGTATAAAAAAACAAGCTAATGATGACGACTATTTTTATGTATACTTACTATTTTTCCGGCTAAAATATTTATTTTATTACCTACTCGTTAGACAACACTACCCATAGGCAATTTGCTTACCACCAGTTACTACAGAACCCCAGGTTTACGTGCGCCGACTATTAAAATATTTAGTTTTAGTGTGTTTGTGGGTCTCATTATAATGGTTATGTGTTTATAGTGAATTTCAGATGCACAGAAGTGTAACTTTTTAATTGAATCGTTATTTTAAGATGTTGCGTAATTTTGGGAATAGGTCAAAGGTAACAAGCTTTTATTTAATTACATGAAACAAGATATATTTTTTAAATGTATTTCATTCTAAAATTCTAGGAGGAAGGAGGAGGAATAATAAATAAATAAATATTCCGGACATATTCACACGGTCAACTGATCCCAAACTAGGCATAGCCTGTACTATGGGTACCAGAGACTGATATATATAATAGATAAATATTTCACACCCAGACACAGAACAAACATCTGCGTTTATTACACAAATATTTGTCCAGTGCGGGGATCGAACCCGCGACCTCTAGCGCAGAAGGCAGAGTTACTACCAACTTAGCTATGAGGAGTAAAGGAACCTCTAAGAGGCGAACTAGAATCCTTTCACTACACTGATTCGTTCTCCGGCCACCATACCTCAACCGGGTCACTGACCTAGTACAGGATGACCAAAAAAGAATTGGTGACATGACAAGCAAGCAAGCAAAGGACTTATTTTATCAACTATAAGGACGAATTTAAGCGTACGAAACATAAATAGTTGAGTTTGAACTGATTTTAAAACACAAAACAGCAGATTTTCCCATTGAGTTTTCTAATGAAAAATGTTGAATTTCCTAAAGTTGTATCGTATTGCCAATTGGGTGTAGAAAAACCCCCTTTCAGGGGGCAATCAGCAAACATAAAAGTTGATTCATAATACATATTATGAATCAACTTTTATGTTTGCTTGTTCGTGTGGTACATCTATCAAGCCCATTTTTGTGCATCTGTATGTTTGTTAAAAAAAAAATATATAGCAGAAATTTCCCCCTACATTTTCTTTGGTTTGTTGTATTTACACTAAATATATGGATGATGTAGATGAAAGGTTATCAACGAAACTCCTGCACGTTTAAATAGTAGACAGGCAGCATTGGATTCATTATAAATGCAATTAACATTAATTTAGCTTAGAGATATATTAATAATTTTATTTTATGATGTGAGAATGCGCTGACCACTACGCCACGAAGCCATTCCTGGTGGTAATTCTTCGGGATTTAATTTCGGGTTTCGATTCCGAGTGAACTTTTAACTTAGGGGAGAGGTAGACCAAAGAAAAGATGGATAGATTGTGTGAAAGACGACATGAGTAAGAAAGGAGTGAATACTGATTTGACGGCTGATAGAGGGGAGTGGAAGAGAAAAACATGTTGTGCCGACCCCACTTGAAGTGGGATAAGGGCAGGGAGATGATGATTCCGAGTGAACTTTTTTGGGATATCGTTATCTTCAAAATGTTACCTTATTGATCCGAAATGTTCTATTCATTGCAAACTATCTCAAAACTATTCGATCTAGCTTTATTAGCCGATAACAAAGGACGCCATAAATATTTAATGCTGTCAATGCGTGTATAGCTAGAAGTTATCTCTAGATATTGCATACACGCCTCGGGGTATCGAGGCGGGTGATGTTAAGAGGACTTTCTATTGGGATAGCTCAGCGAGATATTGTTTTTATGTTTAAGAACTCTACCGTTTTATTTTATTTTTCTATATAAAAACTTTATTTACAAAAATAAACTGACTTTCTATTGGGATAGCTCAGCGAGATATTGTTTTTATGTTTAAGAACTCTACCGTTTTATTTTATTTTTCTATATAAAAACTTTATTTACAAAAATAAACTGACTTTCTATTGGGATAGCTCAGCGAGATATTGTTTTTATGTTTAAGAACTCTGCCGCTTTATTTTATTTTATTTAAAACTTTATTTACAAAAAGAAACTTAAAACTAATACAAGTTAATATTTACAAAATACACAAGAAACAGTTGAGCCATCTAAAGACCGTAACAAACGATCTATAGATAGCTCAACTGATCCAGATCACTACCAGTCGGAAGCGTCCCCAAGACGCTGGCGGAATTGCCACGCTGGATGGCAATGCTAATTCGCTGGGCCAAATAAGAGCCAGCTCTCGGGTCACGCGTCGCTTCGATCAGACGTCCTGAATTTTATTTTTCTTGTATTTTGTTGTATTTTGGTCTGTAATCTCCGTGGTATTTAACTGTTATAGGATCTTAGCGTGAGTGTAGGAAAATAGAACAGGAGTTTATTATATGATTTTCTTGTTTGTTTAAAAATGCGGTTTGAAGTTTTGAAGAAAACCGCAACCATTTTCTTCGGAATAAACTGTTAGTCCACGTTGCTTCTAGTTGCTAAGCAACAGAATTTTCATACTTGAAATTCATAATTACTGGACATTGGCAAAAGCCATAAGATTATAAACATATAAATAACATAATATATAATAATTATCATTTTCATATTGTTTACTTTTTAATATTGTTTTTGCATTAATCTAGAGCACTGGTGGAGGGGTGGTGGTGGCACTGCCTTCCGATCCACAGGTCGTGGGTACGAAACCTGTCGTGCACCAATCATTTCACTACATTGATTCTTTCATCGACGGTCATAGGCCCTTTTCACACTGACCTAATACAGAATGACCAAGAAAGAATCAGTGACACGATAAGAAAAAGAGCACAATAATAATTTTTAATATATTAAAGGTTAGTGTGCAAGCCCCGCGTGCGTTCCGTAATGAGCCCCGGCACAACTTTCTGCAGAGCCGCGAAAGTAGCACGGAAAACTTTAACAGCGTCTTCGTAGTATAGCCCGGGGCAACAGACTTGATACTTTAAGTCAATTTATTACTTTTTTTTATTACTTTAAGGCTTTCTATCAGAAAGCTATAAGGCCACGTCCTAATAGAAGGCAATCAAAAGATTGTGATACGCGATGAAAGCTATATATGACAGCGTGAGCCTGCTTTTCGTGTCACTCATTCTGTTGTGGTCATTTTGTATTAGATCAGTGAACAGGTTGAGGTATGGTGGCCATAAAAAGGGCCTATGATCGTTGGTAAAAAAAAAGACGAAAGACAAAAGTCTCAAGACGAAAGTCTACAATCAGTGCGTGTTGCCAGTGATGACATATGGCACTGAGACTTGGTCGCTAATTATTGGCCTTATACACAAGCTCAAAGTCGCCCAACGGGCTATGGAGAGAGCTATGCTCGGAGTTTCGCTGCGTGATAAAATCCGAAATGAGGAAATCCGTAGAAGAACCAAGGTTACCGACATAGCTTTCAGAATTAGCAGGTTGAAGTGGCAGTGCGCCGGCCATAAAGCTCGCAGAACCGACAACCGTTGGGGAACAAAAGTTCTCAAGTGGCGACCACGAACCGGACGACGCAGTGTTGGAAGGCCCCCCACCCGATGGACCGACGACATTGTTAAGGTTGCGAGAAGTCGGTGGATGGAAAAGGCTCAAGACCGTTCGTCATGGAACTCTTTGGACTCCTGTTGAAGTCCACTGCTGAACAAAGGCCTCCCGCCTATGTTCAGCAGTGGACTTCAACAGGCTGATGATGATGATGATCGTAGGTAAAGAATCAGTGTATTGAAAGGATTAAAGTGCGCATGTAGAGGCTCTTCTCGTGCACATGTCTATTGTATTCGATTTTTTTGTTCGGTTAAGACTTCTATAAAACATCTCAGACAACGCAGCGCTTCAATTATCTAATCCCAACTTTGTCACACACCTCTCAATAATATAATGAACTATTAGCATTCAGAGCGCCCATGACCACACAAACATCTTCGATATTGTAATTATTGTGACCCTTCGGACCCTTTCCCACGCTGACCGCTGTCCGGTAACGTCTTGGGGTCAGTTTGACCCTCATTATAATGACAAAACAGGTTAATAAACAACCGTTGAAGGAAAAATCCTGTTTACATTCCCATGGACTTTGTCTTTTGTGTATAATTTTTACAGTAGGTTTATAAAAAAAAAATAACACTCAATAGTCACATTCATTCCAGAACCAAGTGGTGGTCGCGAGGAACAGGCATAACTTCACCTGGTTTCTAAGACGTTTCAAAGTGATCCTAGTGATTTTATTAAAATAAACGCCTTTTGACTTTGACTTTAGTGGCAGTGGGCAGGCCACAATAGCTCGCAGAACCAGCAACCGTTGGGTAATAAACTTTGATTGGCGACACGAACCATACTCTACAAAATACCGTATTTTCTAATTGTATTTCTAAGAAGATACTGCTAGTCGTGGTCGATGGCCGTAGTGGCTCCGGCTGAAGAATAGGCCCCTCCATATCTACCTATCCACGGATGACGTAAGAGGCAACTAAGGGAAAAAAGCTAGGGGATAAGCAGCAGCGTCCCTCATTTTAACAACGATAGCTCTAACTGCGCTCGCCAACCCGCATGCCCAGCGTTGTGAGTATGGGCAAATCCCCCTACATGAGAAGGAATTCGCTCTGGCTGTGTGGGAGGCCATGTTCAGCGGTGGACGTCATATGGCTGAAATGATGAATGATGACGATGCCAAGACGACTAGCAGTCGCTAGTCGTGTTGGCCTAGTGGGCGGTACACCTCGACTTTCGGTCATGGGTTAAACTCCCGGTTAGAACTATCTTAAAACGGTGAAGGTAAAATCATGAGGATACCCTCGGCTTAAACTTAACTTCCCCCCCACCCCCTTACCTCACACCTGCACACGCATCTGAATTTTCATACTTTATTATGTGGAATGTTTTTGTTCTCATTTAACCCTTTTTGCTTGTGAGTTTATTATTATTCTTTTTTCCTTTGATTACAATCCTCACACATTAGAATTAATATCTAGCCATGTACCTTCAAGTAAACCTTTTCTTACAACTGTGGAGGGAGGGCCTGGTGACATGTAACAGGTTTTTAAAAGAACCTACTTCAGGCACCAGCCCCATCACGAAACAGGTTTCGGAATAGATTACAAACCTACTTTGTAAAAAAAAAAACATGTCCCAGGCCCTACAGCCTCCTGAAAGTGAGTACAAAGTCGCCTCGGTGGATGGTGGGGCCTGTCTGTGTCGTAAGGGAAGCGGGTTCGATGCAAATGTTTGTTCCGGATCTGGTTGTTATGGTACCTACCATGGTACTCGTAGTTTCTGACACCCACGATAAAGGGAAACCTAGGATTCAGGACTATGTATGTGACTGTTGGGCGTAATTTATTTATTTTATTATAAAGCCTTTCTTATTGCGTTACGTAATTTTAAGTACCAAGATAGTTTAGTCATACAACACCGCGCTTGAGATAAATTTTGGAGCGTCAGTGAAATTTTAATAACTAATTTTCTTGTAGGACTTGCGCTGGGGGCGCAACTCTGCATCGCGAAGTAATGTACACAGCTTATTATGTAGATACTGTTATATTATGTACTTTGATTACCTACATTCGCTCGTTAGTAATCTTATGAAGGCAATAAAATAATTTAAAGCTTTGATTTGAATCATTTCCGTGCGTGATTAAAGAAAGATTTGGTGTAGATTGAAATTACTCCATCAAGCTAGAGCTTGATGAAGACAGAATAAACCTACATTTGCGAAGTTGTCTACAACTTCGCAAATGTAGGCTTTTTTCTGTATAAATCTCTATCCTACTAATATTATAAATACGTAAGTTTATGAAGATGTTTGGATGTTTGTTGTTCAATCACGCCGTAACGGCTCAAAACGATTTCCTCGAAACTTGAAATAGATAAAGTTATTTACCAAGAATAGCATATCCTTTAATGTAGTTCACTTCAATAAACATCATAAATCTTAAAATGAGATCTTTTGAGGTCATTATTATTTTAAGATGCACATTTCTGTCCATCCAAAGAGATCGCTCTAAGCGATAAGACCGCCTATTGTATTCGCTATAGAGTTTTTTACCTGTGTGTAATTTTTAAGATGACCCTTGTGGTGTAAAATAAATACTGATATATTCTATTCTATTCTAAAAAACTGTAAAATTAGTGCATTAAGTAGGTTTTGAATATACAGCGTTTTAAAAAAAATCAATCGCCAAAACCACGTCCTCCGTCAGTCATCCGCCCTCCCACTAGGCCAAGGGGGCAAGAGGCGCCCCCACGCCCCATTTATCCACATTAATATAACTCGACTCGTGATAAATTGCTCCGAACCCGGCCCTACGTTTTCTTAGACGAATTTTGCGAAGCGCTACAGGGTGATGCGATTGTGGAATTCAATTATACTTTCTGGGGAATATTTGTTTTAGTATGTAAGCTCATTGTAGTTAATCAAAACTAGATTTAAAAAGGTGTCAATTAATAGAAGAATTAAAAAGAATTAGTGTGTGTTAATAATATGAAACTTCTGAATAATTAATTTTACCTGAACTTTGTGTCTTTTAATTTCAACAATATTGCGCATAGGTAGTTATTTTCTGAGCTCTTAATAACTATCATGTCAGAGGTAATAATAATATTATTAGTATTAGTAATAATAATATATTAATGAAATGAAATAAATTGACGACCTCGGTGGCGCAGCGGGCGAGTGCACGTCTGAAACGCAACGGGTTCGATTCCTGCTGCGGAACAAAAGAAAGAATAAGTGGCACGACGAGAAAGAGCAAGCGAGCATCTGAAAATATTTGGTCTGGGTGTTTTGGTTCATAGTTTCTGATATGCACGACACGGAATCCTAGTTTGGGGTCATGACTCATATAATATAATGTGACTGTTGGGTATTAAAAAAAAATCCCGAATCCTTTTGAAGGTCTAGTAAGCCATTTTGATCTAGTAGGAGGTTCCCCGACTATCGATTCGAAGGTTGTGAGTTCAAACTCATTGCCTCATTGTCTCAATGTGCTCATTGCCCACCGCAATACGAAGTTTACCACCTTAGTATTATAAAAAAAAGTTACACTACCTATTTTTCCCCTCTGCACTACTAAGCAATAGTGTCGTGGGTAATTATGAAAGCACTAAAATTCAATACTTCTTAAAATGAACCTATTGTAAAACACCCTATAGATATTTTCGGGCGAGTAATTAACGACGAAGGAGGCCTTTTCACTCGCAAAAAACATTTTGCTCACGTTCTAAGAACCTCACGTCTACTTCAGACGTCGTGTATGTAGGAATTATGTATACTGAGCCTTTTCACATGCAAACGGCTATCTCGTCCTGAGTGTGATGTGTTCGCTGATCGATGGACGGAAGTGTGTAGATCATGCCTGAGGTACGCTGAGATGATCGATAGTGTAAGGAATAAATAGTTCAGTTAGTTAATGTTATTGCAAATGATTATATGCCCGTATTTATTTTATTGAATGCAATTTTATTTTAATCAATAATCAATTAAAATTTATAATTAATTATAAATAAGAATATCACGGTGTATTGGTGCTTAGTGTAATGATGTATCTGTATGTTGCGCGTATTTCATAAATTGTACGCAACACTGATTAGATGGGTGACAGTGTTCATGTGAAAAGGCGCTTAGTTATAAAATTGATGTATAGGAGAGCTATTTTCTGAACCTTCGCCGGATTTGAGGGATGGGAAGTTTGTAAGAAATTCTAAGATTGATGGCTTTACTAAGAAACTAGATTAGATGTTCAACGTGCTCCTTTAATAATAATATGGTATCCCAAGAGAAGCTTATATTGTTAATAAAACACTCATATTACCATTAAAAAATTGTAACTATTGTAATTTTTTAGGGCTTCACTGATTTAGCTATCCTACTAATATTATTAATGCGCAAGTTCGTGAGGACGTTTGGATGTTTGTTATTCAATCACGCCGTAACGGCTCAACCGATTTAGTTGAAATTTGGAATATTAAGAGTTTGTTACCTAGAATAGCATATTGGCTACTTTTTATGTAGGTACCACGTGAGCGAAGCCGCGGGCGGAAGCTAGTAAAAAATACGATTGCGAAAAGTTCTGTTAATTAAAATAAACATTAAAACAAACTTTGTAATTCTAAGTGATATAGGTAAGAACATAAGAGTAAAAATTAATAAACTAGATGTGATGTATGTTTGTTTTATTGCTAAAAAAAAATGTATTTTTTCATGTAGTGACCTAAATACTTTTATTTATTAACATGCCCTTCGAAACACGGATGCGCTGGTAATGGAATGTGAAAATGGAAGAAATGGAAGTGAAATGGATGGCACACATGGATCACTAGAACAACCATCCATGGTCTAATACGAACGACTAGACCACGAGCGCTTTATCCACCCTGATTGTATCAAAGGTCACTGACCTGAATGATGAACAAGAAAGAACCATTAGTTTACAAGACAGAACATCTTCATTATCGTATTTTCTTCACGTCCGTATCCAACGAATCTTATCTCCCCTTATCCGTCAAAACTCTTATAAGTGCGAATAATAATTACAAGGGGCGTCTCCACCCATACCCCCTAAGGGGGGTGTTCGTTAGCCCTAATGCCGGCAGACATTAATCATTCCTTTCATAAAGAGTGGGGCCCGTAGATAAATAAGTGTAGTATGTGTTTTCTTAGGCTACCCCTTCTTGAGAAGATGATAGGATTATATGGATATGATGACAGAAAATTGATAAAAATGGCTTTGCTTGTCGTGTTGACTGATTATTTCTTGGTCATTCTGTGTTAGGTCAGTGACCAGGTTGACGTATAGTGGCCCTGAAAAGGACTTAAGACCGTAGGTGAAAGTATTTTAATGCGCCTCTTAGAGGCTCCTTTCGTGCACATGCCACATGTCCTCCAATATTTTTTTTATGTTCTAGTTTACACGAACATCACAGACTCTGGCCTTTGAGATCTAAGGTCTTAAGGAAACGAGCTTCACACTTAGATAAGGACAAACATATTGAGTTGAATGGCCAAAAGTTTGCCTGTTGAAAAAAAAGGAAGGAGGAAGAATGGAAGTAGTATTTAGAAATTAGAATAAGAAGTTATTACTGAGTTTAAAATATGTATTCAGAACATTTGGCACATTAACTCATTAACACTTTGGAGTTTCTGATACACCATTATTATACTTGAAAAGTTGAGTTACATGAACATCGCACAACATTGTACATCGCACAGCGTCATATGCTAAACTCAAAATTTACTTCATTGAGTAGACGTAAAGATCGTTTTGAAACGAATTTCGGATGAAATATTGCAGCCGTTTGAATACGGCTTAATACTATGCAATTTTTTAAATAAATGTTACAAAATAATAACAATATGTTTTGTCTTATCCACCATAATCGAACACAATTTCCTGAGCGTAGCAAGGCGGCGCTGCCACATAATTATTCATCTTAAATTGCACGTGTATGTATGTGTGTATGTATGTACAGTCGGGCACAGAGATGTTTCAGAATCCAAATTATCAAGACAAGACAAGACAATAAGTTGGTAGTATTAAAAATCCTTTTTACGTCTATTTATGATGTAATATAGGTGGCTTTTATATGGTCTATTGGAACTTTTTACACACGGAACATTGTAGCGCCTGAGACATGTTTAGAATGAGAAACCTCGCCTTCCTATATAGCATAGCTTATTGAAATATAAATATAAAATATATAAATATTCCGGACATATTACACACGGTCAACTGATCCCAAACTAGGCATAGCCTGTACTATGGGTACCAGAGACTGATATACATAATAGATATATATTTAACACCCAGACACAGAACAAACATCTGTGTTAGCCACAAATGTTTGTCCAGTGCGGGAATCGAACCCGCGACCTCTAGCGCAGAAGGCAGAGTTACTACCAACTGAGCTATGAGGCCAGTTATTAAAATCAAGCGAAACGTTGGGAATAAAACACAAAAGTTACGCCATAAACACCCGTTTGATTCCAATAAGGAATGTATACTGATCGCGAATGTTTGAAAAATACTACATAATACCTAACATGTTGTCAGCCTAGTTAGCCTTATCGATAGGAAAGATAATGGTCCATACAAGTGGAGCTGACTAAACGCGTTTCCTCACGCTGTTTTCCTTCACTGTTTTGAGCACCTGTCGAAGGATCAAGTATCTTTGTTTCGGTATACAAAGTGATTCATAATATGAGTTCTATCCCGAAAAGGGCTTATTATAGACCCACTCAGCAATAAAGTTTGTCTTTTGGAATTTTTCATTGATAAAACACTATGTAAAAAACTGCTGTTTTGGAGTCAAACTCTATTATTAAGCTCTAGTAGTGTTGTTGTTTAGGTAATAATATTGACGTCAAACTTATCGTACGTTTAATAATTGAAGTTAAAAAGATGAGGAAAATACCAAAAACAACATCATCATCATCATCATTTCAGCCGTACGACGTCCACTGCTGAACATGGCCTCCACCACAGACAGAGCAAATACCTTATCATGTGGGGGGATTTGCCCATACTCACCACGCTGTGCATGCGGGTTGGCGAGCGCAGTTAGAGCTATCGTTGTTAAAATGAGGGACGCTGCTGCCCATCCCCTAGCTTTTTTCCCTTAGTCGCCTCTTACGACATCCGCGGATAGGTAGATATGGAGGGTCTATTCTTCAGCCGGGGCCACCACGGCGGAGAATCTGAATTTTTAGCATTTTCTCTAATTATCCTCGTATCTATCGATAAAGACTTAGCCCTTTTCAAGTTAGAATACTAGATACGGAACATGTTATATAACGTATAATATTTAATAGAAGAAGTTTTGTCTACGAATATACTTGAAACTCGGAACCGTGTGAGACTCAAATTACTCCTTTTGTAAGAAAGCTCGCTGCTCGGCGAAAATTTATAAATTTATTAAAGATTCTGTTCGCGCCATGGAATTTAATTATGAAGGGTTGAGTTAAGATTTATTTGGAAGGGGATGGTAAATAGTAAATAATAAGAATTTGAGTATGGAATTTTATTTAATTATGAAAATTAGCTCGTGCGTCTTGCATGGCTGAAGGAGACTGAAGGATTTCTGGAGGAGGTAGGGCATAGCGAGATTTTCTCGCTCTAAATTGGAGCAGCCCGCCTGAGAGGTACCTCCGCCTTACAGAAGATCGCAGCCAAATAACATTATTTGTTTCAAATAGTGTTCCCCCCTCTTCCCCTTTTAAGGGGAAAGCCTGCCGGACCCCTCCCGGTTCGGCAGGCAACGCATTAGCAATGCTCCAGGTATTGCGGATGACAATAGGCGATGGTAACCACTTACCATCAGGAGGGCCTGTTTGCCTGCGTATAACATAAAAAAAGCGCACTGACTTTTTTAATCACATTGGGTTTTTTCACCATTGACCAAAAGGGCCTTAAGGCTAATGGTTCATCCCCGTGTCACTACAAAAAGACACCACTGAATGCGCTATGGGGAATTACTATTCCCCGTGACCGACTAATAGTTGCTATAGTAGCATTAGTTGCACAGCTTGTCTCAAAGTCTAGGGATTCACGGGGAATAATAATAATAATAATAATAAATAAATAAATATTCCGGACACATCACACATTGTCAACTGATCCCAAACTAGGCATAGCCTGTACTATGGGTACCAGAGACTGATATACAAAATTGATATATATTTAACACCCAGACACAGAACAAACATCTGTGTTAGTCACAAATGTTTGTCCAGTGCGGGAATCGAACCCGCGACCTCTAGCGCAGAAGGCAGAGTTACTAACAACTGAGCTATGAGGCCAGTCAGGTAAATGAATGAATAAATATGTAAATATGTCTTTTTTTCCGCTAACATTATCTCTATTTGTTGATAGAATAAGCATCTTTTGGGATAGTAGGTATACATATAATGAATTACTTCGTATAACTTGTTTTATACAAAATTTATAGCATTCAAGAAGTAGTTCCCAAGAAACGGATATTTAAATAATATGATAATATACTGTTTGTTCTGGCCCCAAAAACTTGAACCTCCCTTTCTAGAGCAATATTTCTTCATTTCACCCCCTACCCTAAAGGGGTGGATCCACATTTTAATTAAATCGCGCAAACACGGGTAAGAAACTGTACCTTCTTTGTGGTACGTTCTTATTTGTAAATTATGGGGAATGCGGAAGCAGCATCTATATACAATACATACCTATGCGGCCTTATTGTGAAACTAGGTTTTAGCTCAGCCAAAACCTGGGTCTATATGTTCTAGTTCTACCTTTATAAAATTGCTTTAAAACATGCCAGACTTTTTTCCGGATATTGAGTAAGTAATTTTAGTCATTTATTTTATTAATTAGAATGGCGATTGCCTATTATATTAATTATTAATAATTTATAAACATAAAATTAAAAACCATAAAACAAACCTGACATAAAATTAATTAAATTAAAAATCACAATTTGAATAAAAAAAAGAAAATAAATAAATATTCCGGACATATCACACACGGTCAACTGATCCCAAACTAGGCATAGCCTGTACTATGGGTACCAGAGACTGATAAACATAATATATAACACCCAGACACAGAACAAACATCTGTGTTAGTCACAAATGTTTGTCCAGTGCGGGAATCGAACCCGCGACCTCTAGCGCAGAAGGCAGAGTTACTACAAACTGAGCTATGAGGCCTGTAAACTTATAACCTAACATTCCTCATAATAGGTAGATGCCTATTATGATGTATGTTAGTCCTTTGCATCTAAGACAAACCTATCTTGGTTTTTTAGATGTATACATCATATCCTTTAACGACTTTTTAAGAATAAATAAATAAAAAAAAAAAAAATGACAAACGCTACTAGCAAGTCTAGCAATAATACAAAATCATGGATAACAGTCGTGAGGATTTATAAAAATAGTGCTATAATGAACCTGTTATACATAAGTTAAAAGATTGTCACCTTTATCCCACAAGCAGAATTAAAAATAATAAAGACAAACTGCAACAAGCACAACAGGTTAAATTAACTGTTGCGGTTAAACAGCAAAAACGCCAGTTAAAAAGCCTTCAGATTAACCGATCCAGTGCGGCCAGTAATCAGTGCTCAGGGCGTATGTCCGGGAGAAAAAATAAGGCTAGGATGATGTGGAGAAGGAGTCAGTGAAAGAAAGAAAGAAAGAAAAAACTTTTATTTGTAACCACAATATTTGTTCGATTTTCTGTTTAGGCTTAAGTTAAGAGGTAGGTTAGGTACATATTATTAACTCATTTATTTCAGATAATACATCCATAATTAAATATAAAATGTCACAATAAAATCTAAATAATGAAATATGAATAATATGTACCTTTATGGTCTTTAGTTTTAGTTTCTGTTTTATTTTATATTTTTAAATTTGTAAGGTGTACAATAAAGTATTTTCATTTCATTTCATTTCATTCATTTAATTTTCATTATGAATAATTAAAATTAACATTCATAATATAAAATAATAAAAAATAATTAGCAATACTCTACCTGGTTATATGGACTCAGACCCATTAGTATTTTCATCCATTTGTTTTGGATGGGACAGTCCAGACATGAAATAATCATCTGCAGGATGCCATTGCCACTACCCCGCGTACGCTGGAAGAGGGAGGCGACTTTTTTACGAATGATCGAACTATATAACATAGGCACTTATGAGTGTATGGTATGGCACTAAATAAGAGTTCAAAGATATCAGTGTTTTGAAATTGCTTTAAAAAGATTTTCAAACGTGTTAATTTTTTTTGCAGATGATGACATGATACTAAGAAGTGGTCGCCAACTATACCCCTCTTACAAAAGCTAAAAGTCACGCAACAGGCTATGGAGAGAGCTCGGGGTTTCACAGCGTGATAAAATCCGAAATGAGGATATCCGTAGAAGAACCAAGACAACGAGGGAAATAAAGGTTCTCGAATAGTGACCACCGGATCCAACCGGATGACGCCGTGTTGGAAGGCCCCGATAGACCAACGACATTGAAAAGGTTGTGGGAAGTCGGTGGATGGAGAAGGCTCAAGAGCGTTCGTCGTGGCACTCTTTGGGGCAGTCCAGTGGACTTCTAAAAGCTGGTGATGATGATGATGACTACTGTATTTGCAGCCACTGCTCTCTCATCTTAACACCAGCCGATAACATCCTTTTCTCTATCACGGTACTTCTGGCGGTCTGCTGCCAGCTAGAGGTGGTTCGTATTTACGCAACCAGGTTTTTAAACCAGGTTCTCGCATCATACTATACGTAACTAGCACGACTTCACGATACTTAGACGTATTAAAAATACTCGGGTGCGGCGCGCAAGTCCACCGCGCACCCTAAGACGCGGCGCGCCTCGCGGTCGCAACCCGACCTTCCGTCTCGCGGCGCGGCGCGCCCTTGGGTACGCGGCGAACTTGCGCTGTGGAATTGCGCAATGGACTTGCGCATTGGACTTGCGCAGTGGACTCGCGCGGTCGAAGTAATACTTTCAAGTATTTTGTACCTAGGTTTTAGAACCTGGTTCATGTAAATACGATACGTTACGGATCTGGTACGCGAAATAGCAAGTACGACTCATCTCTATGCCAGACAGATCTACTGGTCTCCCGGCACTTGGTCTGTGGTGGGCTCTCTCAATGAGCTTTATCTTATTAGATCCTCAGCCATTTTTTGTTTTTGACGAATTCAAAAACCTCATTAAAAACATACTTTGTTATTTACTTCTTCCAAAAATGTTAAAGTCTCGCAACTAAAATATTAAATAAAAAGCTCTTGCCACTCTTCCGCCGCTCTGAATCGTTCTTACAATAAATCACAGGGTTCCACAGGCGCCACTTAAAAATCCATTCCCTGTTCGTAATGGACACTAGAGGGCTGTTTTTCAGTAAAAGAACACAATTTTAGGGGTTTTTTTACCAGGTTCGATGAATTTTTCAAACGATGCTACACATGTGCGACGTGACAAGAAGTAATGTGCGAAATTTAAATAAACAAATGCTGTAGAAAGTGACAAAGTTGATCACACTCTTAGTAATTATTTCATATTAACCATACACTACAATACTTTAATAACATGGGTCATGGAATTACTATGTCCCACCGAGGTTGTCAAAAACAAACACACTTTTGCATTTATAATAAGTATCAAAATTGACTAAAGAAAGAAAAAAAGATTGACTAAATAATTACCTACCCTAAGTATGTATTTAGTCAATCTTTCCTTTCGACCACGTTTAAAAATACTAGATAATTAAACTTACCTACCTAAAGAGCGGTGGCTTACCGCATTCGTGTGCAAGAGCCTTCAGGATTTTAATTTTGTGGCCTCAGGGGATGTTGGGGGATTTTTTCAGCTTGTTGGCTTAATCGAGCTTTTTACAGCTTTTCTTTTTAATGTCAACAATTAACTAGATCAAGGGCGATAATTAATAAAATCCACGTATTTTTAACATTATTGTTGTTATACGTCCCAGCCATTCTCGAACCGAATGGTCTGCTACGTGATGATGGTAAGCGGCCTGACGGTATGACTTTGGTCCCTTGGGAGAAGGGTAAGGCCTATGGTGTGGGACGCTACTTGTGTTGATACACTAGCGCGCACACATCTTCCGGGGACATCAGTTAGGGCGGGTGCGGCGGCAGATTCGGCCGAGGATCTCAAAAGGCGCAAATATGTTAGTCTTGATAGGGCTTACATATTTGAGCCTTTTGGGGTTGAGACCCTGGGTCCGTGGGGAAACGGGGCCCTCCGGGTTTTCAAAAATATATCAGGACGTCTGATCGAAGCGACGCGTGACCCGAGAGCTGGCTCCTATTTGGCCCAGTGAATTAGCATTGCCATCCAGCGTGGCAATTCCGCCAGCGTCTTGGGGACGCTTCCGACTGGTAGTGATCTGGATCAGTTGAGCTATCTATAGATCGTTTGTAACGGTCTTTAGATGGCTCAACTGTTTCTTGTGTATTTTGTAAATATTAACTTGTATTAGTTTTAAGTTTCTTTCTGTAAATAAAATAATTGTTCTACATTATTGTTTGTGGATTACTTTGTTACTTTTGTAAAAAAAAATACTTTTGTTTTTTTTATCGAAAGTGTGTTGGCCAGTGTCATCCCGAGTTAACAAAACGACGTGATTCGCGCATGCGTAAAAATGACATCTACTAGTACTCGTGCTGTTTAGATTGCCCTAAGGAGTTTTATCTTATTGACTATTAAATGAAGTCGGTTTTTTTAAAGTTTTTATTACGTTATTCAATATCAGTAATTTTTAGTTATCCTTAATATTATTGAATTTTAATTTACCTACTTACGTAAAATAAGTATTTAAGTCTTATTAGAAACGACCCCTTGGTAAATTATTAATTTATAGTTCATCTACTCCTCAATAGATGTCGCTCGATTAGTTCACCCATTTCCCGCACCCACAGCGGCATCACAGTCGCCCCCAATCCAATAAGACAGCGTTGAACGTGTGACCCAAATTCAATAAGCCTCGAAAGCCTTTAAAAAAAACAAATACAGAACCCTCTCACTTACAAGCCAATGAAGCGAGCAAATAAGCGAAAAATCCGCTCCACTCGTGGAAAAAAAAGATAAATTGAAAAAAGGGAAAAGCGAAAAAAACGTCACTCGATGTTCAGTCGTGTGCGGAGTAATTGCAAAAGGGAGGGAAAAAATACTGGTATTGTGTGGCAGCCAGCCGTTAGGGTTCCGTTTTTTTTGAGAGTTTTTGTATTATTGTTCTTATTGGAAAAATAACCCATTAGAGACAATTTTCTATTTAGAACAAGATTTAGATCTACTACAATAATGGAATTCTAAAAAGGTAAGTAGGAATAACCGGAGTGATTTTTCAAATACTATCAAAAACTGTATGAGATTCAATCAAAAGAACATTTAATTTTGAAAAACCAAATATTTACACTTCGCCAATTAAATAGTAGGTATTGTAAGTGTAACGCTATCGGCCACAGTTCCCCTTGCGTCTCAGCCGGACACCTACATCACAAAGTTGTCATACTTTTACTTCGACTTTTTGAAACATAGGTACCTACAACACTGATCTGAAAATCACACGGAACCCACATAAAAAAGCGTATAAGGGAAAATGATAACTTTCAACTTGTGATGTCGCCAATCACTGCCTGTCAGCCGATTGAGGAATTATTTCAAGCTTTATTTTACCGCCCATTTTATCTGCACTGAATTTTTCCACACTTTGAATAACGATTTATTTATGATAAACTAGCTTCCGCCCGCGGCTTTGCTCGCGTAGAACCTGCGAGGATAAAAAGTAGCCTATGCGCTTTACTATATATATCTCTATGCCAAATTGAATCCACATCCGTTCGGCCGTTCTGGCGTGATTGAGTAACAAACATCCATCCATCCAAACTTTCGTATTATTATAATTAGTAGGAAGTAACCTAATAGCCAATCAAAAGATACGGTGGTGTTCATAGACTATGGAACTGCTTCGCTCCTTTCTTCCATGGTCTATGCTTGCCAAGGGTATCGGGCGCGGTCCGGCTAAATTACCAGACGCACTGCGTGTTGTATAGCACCACCATGTACCTACCAACATAGCCCGCAATACAATATCTGTAATTATTATGTAATATATAACTCACCTAAATCTATCTACTACTACTTACACTTTTTTTATATAAGTACCTATCCATACCTACTATAATTATCCTTATTATATACCTACTATAAATATTATGTTTAATGTTCGTCACGTCGCGTCGCCTGAGCCCCGTCAGAAAACCAGCGCCGCACCGTACATAATATAATGTTCGGTGCAGCTTTATGCTGAGACGGGACCCATTTGCCTCACACAACGCATACTACTTAGCCTACCACTTAGCCACCTACCTACCTACTTTTTTATGTTTTCCTACTGCGTTGTGTATTACCTACCTGTAAAGTATTTTTGTATCCTACCTACTGTACCTACCTGCGTTGTGGGTCAAATAAACAAATTTTCTTTCTTTCTTTCTTTCTTTCTAATAGGATCAATGGAAAAAAAATATTTTAGTACTAAACTTTCATGCCTTCCTATGATAGTATTTATGTAAAATTGTGTTAGGTATACAAAATGACACCCTTATTCATAATGACACACTTAATTTATCGGCTCGATAAAATGATGTCTGAATCTTTCTCTTGTTTACTGTTAGAGTTAACGAGCCGATAACTTGACTGATAATGAATAAGTGTTACCTTTTACCGAGCAATTTTATTAAAATTATAACATTAGGTACTATAAATGCTAAACTGACATTAATTTATACACGTTCTCGCTCACAAATAATTTGATTGTTCAGCTACTCGACAACAGATGGCGCTTGTAGAGTTGCACTACATAATTATTTTGGATTGAAACTAAATTTTATGTGACGTAGGTACTACTACCTGTTCGATTAGTGTTTTTTCTCATGGAATCTATTTATTAACTCTGCCTTCTGCGCTAGAGGTAGCGGGTTCGATTCCCGCACTGGACAAACATTTGTGACTAACATAGATGTTTGTTCTGTGTCTGGGTGTTAAATATTTATCTATTATGTATATCAGTCTCTGGTACCCATAGTACTGGCTATGCCTAGTTTGGGTGACCGTGTGTGATATTATTATGTCCGGAATATTTAATATTATTATGTATATTATGGTTATGTACCTACTAGATACATTTTACGGATGAAAAAACCATTTGTTCACGACTGGTTCAATCAAAGCCACGAGCTTTGTATCGGATGGCGGGGTCCCTACCACTACACCACTAGTAGGTTCTCAATCCGAAGGGGTAATTAAAGACATTTATATTCTTTATTCTTTAATGCACACAAGAAAAACACAGATACCAAACAGAAATTAGAGAGAAAGGAAATAAATTAGAAACAAAGGCGAGCTTAAGCCTAAAACGAGTTTTCTTCCAGCCAACCTTTGAGGAGGAACCTTTTTGAGAGATGTCATCAAACATTGAATTTGGCACATATTTGTGTATAATCAATCATGCCTTTTCAACACAGTTCTGAATTTGATTCGACTGATCACACTAATGTTTGATTGAGGGGACAACACTAGCCGCATGCTTACAACAAATAATAGTCATTGACTACTAAAAACTCAAAAGTCCTGCCTACCACTGCGAATTGGTAAGTCCTCAAGATATCTTAGGTACAATTTGCTTTTTTACACAGTAGAAAACTCGTCTGTAAAAAAGCAACGGTCTGTTTCCCAGACAAAACAGGCGTATTCTATACAAAAAGATTAATTTAAAAAAACAATTCACGGTTGAATTCACGACAAAAAATTCTCTCAGAAGCACCGAAGCGTCACTAACTCCCGACATAGACAGGCAGACAGTTCATAAAAACATTAATTTCAATACACCTTTTTCATATTTTTCAGGTAACTGGTTTGGCTTCCACGTCTGCGTACCCCTACCCTGGTATTCTGAGTCATTGATATATTTCCTCACCTCAAACTGACATTCGGGCTTCATCGTCGCCAACGTGGCCCAAGCATGAATAATTCACGATAGCGCTACGCTAAAGATACGATAGTAGTCAATCAAAGTTAAAATATTTTAAATCACTGACAATCATTTGATTTGATTTACTCACACCGATGACACAGAGAATCCTAATGTGGTGTCAGGACAATATGACTCTTAGGTAGTCGGCTACAGAGAAAGAAGTAGCGTAATGTTTTTTACAAGTAGGTAGGTTCTATCATCTAACCCTATGTAGGTTGTTATATAGAAAACATAATATACGTAGAAACACGTATTTTTCGTGTAATAAATACATTTATCCATAAAAACCAAGGGCCCGGAAAATGGGAAACTCCAAAAAATAATTACCACCCTCCAAATACACTCGCATTAATATTAAAAACTTTAATGAAAAAAATATTAAAAGGTGTACCCGAAAATTTTATCCTTTTTTCCATTAGACGCGGTCTCAAGAACAGGGGAATGTGTGAAGTAGACTAACGTTTGGTTAAATAATAAAGTTTTTTATACAACTTAGTAAAACAAGCGTTTTTGTAGGTAATCTTATCAGCCTGTATAGGTCCACTGCTGGCTATGACGAGTTCTATGACGACCCATCTTTTGCCTTTTCCATCCACCGTATTCCCACTACTTTCATTTCGGTCCATCAAGGCCTACCAATACTGCGTCGTCCGGTTCGTGGTCAACATTCGAGAACCTTTATTCCCCATCTGCCACTTCAACTTGCAAATTATGAGAGCTATATCGGTGGCCTTGGTTCTACTATGGGTTTCCTCACTTCGGGTATAAAGTAGTGAAACCTAATTATCTTTTAAGCAGCACTGAGCTTGCAACCTGTCACTATGATGACGAAACTGAAGCTCTACATTTCATATATGAAAAGTAAAGGCACTAAGCCTAATTTGTTGCCTTGATCTAGTTTCTAAGATTAACCTAAATTGAATTTTAAAAAAACATTAGAACCAGTCATCATCTCTACAGTTTCATATTTCTTTCCCGAAAATACGTACAGTCAACTTTATAATACTCTGTCACGGCATCCCCTTTTAGGACGTCATATCGTGCACATATTTGCGAATTTGTAAAACGTTCAATAAAATGATTTTCCTCAGCTTTACTAGAAGGAAATGCAGTTCTCTTTCGCTAAATTTAAAATAGTACCTAATCATCTTGTAAATTACAGAAAAAAATGTATCTACCTTATTTATCTATTTCAATTGAATTTGATAAACTTATATTTGATTGCGTTAGGTAAAAAGCTAATTATGATAACCTCGGCACGAAAACATAATCTAGAAATTATATTTATGCTAAGAAAAAAAATTTAATACACGGTCTTTCCTTTCCTTTTTGAAAGCTTTTGTTACTCAAAGAACAACTCGAAAAAGATAATTATATACTTAAGTACGAATATAATTCTTAATTTATTAATCCCTTATTGTGTGATATGACAAAATGTTTTGTTCAAACTATTCACAAGTCATAAGCCTGTGCACTTATTATAAGTACATAATTAAAAATTTGTGTTTTACCTATGACAATAAAGATGTTTCTATTTTTATAATTCGTCCCTGCTGTAAGTCTCTACGTTGCAGCAGCAAAGTTCATAAGACAAAACACATTCAAATTAATTCGGTTTAAAAAAAATGGTTCAGAAAATCGTTTATAAACATCTGTGCCTGACAGTACCGACCGTACTTTTTCTTTCCATAGCAAAAATAAATATTTTAATCTGTGGGTGTAGGTTCGCATCCCAATTATAAGCAAGGCCCTCCCTTGAAGGGTTTTGAAGTAGGTATTTTATTAGCAGCTCTGGTGGAGTGGCGATATTGGTCTCGCCTTCCGATAAACAGGTCGTGGGTTCGAACCCGGTCGTGCACCCAGCCTCACGATGTTTTCCTTCCCCGTTTGAAAGCACTAGCGCACATTCATTTTTCGAATGGTAAATTCATTGGTGCACGACCGGGAATCGAACCCACGATTTGTGGATTGAAAGGTGAGGACACTACCACTAAATGATTATTCAGTCTAATCTGTTGATGAACGAACTCTAAACTCAATTTTCCCTCGCTTTTATACAACAAAAAACGCACACTCACGCATTTTCAAAAACCTAACACAACATTATCAGTGAAATTCACTTAGCTACTTGCCGAAAACTCTGAACAATACTCCCCTTAATGTACCCCAGAAAAATGCTCTTAAGCCCCCTCTTCTACCACCCCATCTAACCCCTTTAAGGGCCAATTTTTGCAGGGGTTCCGATTTTCTTTTACCTGCTACGTTTTGTAACGATCTTTTGAAGATTGGGGAGGATTTTTCGCTTCAATGATTTAATAGGGGTTGCTGTAAATGTTTCTTTATTGAGGGTATGTAACAGCTTATTAATGGGATCGATAAAATATATTTAGTTTTAAGTTTTAAAAGAAGAAATAATATGATATATGCTCATGATTCTTATCCCGAAACATGTTAGGTAACCTCTCAGATTTCCAGGCGATTAGATTTTTGAAGATGTCTAAGGGGGGTAGTCAGAGGTACGTCCAATTTTGGCACATGCCCAGGCAAGTGAGTATTACATACGTGACAGGTTGCAAGCCCGTCGCCGCTTATAAGAATACTTTGTAGGTTTCCTTGATATTTTCCTTCCTTAAAGCACATGATATTGCGCATATAAATTTTTAGAACAGAAAAACTCATTGGTTTGACCTTGGATCGAAAGTGGGGGTACCTCCCACTAGGCCAACACGGCTTGGTTTTAGATAAAACAAAAATAGCTTTCTTCAGCTAATATTACTGCTATAAATGCGAAAGTCTGTATGGATGGATGTTTGTTACTCAATCACGCCAGAACGGCTGAACGGATCAAATTTGGCACAGAGATAGATCATAGTCTGGAATAGCACATAGACTACTTTTTATATAGTTAAGGTGAGGGTTAAATTGTTTTATGATTTTTGAACTTTTTTTTCTTAATAACCGCAAAACGCACAATTTTGATTTTTATGACAAAGATAACTTGAGCATTTTATTTACCTAAATCCGAGACAGAATCGCGATTGGTAAAACTTTCTCGATAGATTTTTTAGTCCTCTGCAACAGTTTTTTCGCAAATACTCAGAAACTATCAATCATAAATAACTTTTTTTTAAATATTGTGTTAGACAATAGCATTTGGTACCTAAATACAAGACACTTTTTTAAAATTTGGCATGTAAGTAGTAAATAAACTGGAATAACATCTAACTAACCTTTTATCCTTTTTTTTTACATGCGAGCAAAGCTGCGGGCGTAGCTGGTGTTTCATAAATATAACTCAAGGAACATTTCCTAAGACATCATTTCTAAAATATCTAATAGTACCTAATAATGGCAAGTGCACAAGTCGTGCGAGCCACAAAAATAATACCTTTTAGCTACAGGATAGATTTTCCATCAAGATTCCATTAACAAATCTAGAAAATAATTTTATGATCCCTGATCCTCCCTCTCTCCCTCCCTGATCAAGTTTTACTTTTTATTCTTGTAGGTACCACGAAGCCACAGTTGGAAGCTAGCTTAAAAAAAATTAACATCTAGAAGTTAATTTTTTTTTTTATACAATTAAGGTAGCAAACATGCATAAGGCACCTGTTGGTAAGTGGTGAATTCGAAAAAAGCCATGTTTCTTTGATAAACTAAGCTGCATTTGAGTTTCATTAATAAAGATAGATGTGTTTTTTTTCTAATTATACATAGCCTTTTTCAGTGTATTTTACAGACGATCTCGGTGGCGATCGGGTTAGTGCCCGTCTGAGACGAAAGAGGTGCGGGTTCGATTCTCGCTGCGGGACAAATGCTTGGCTAATCTGTAAAGAAAAATCCATTGGCTCACTGTGTCGTGGGTATCAGAAACTACTAGAAGTACCATGCTTCTACAACACCCAGTCTCGGAAACATTGCAGATCTAGCAAACATTTGCCCCGCAGCGGGAATCGAACCCGTACCGTTTGCGTATTATCAGAGCACTCGCCCGCCACGCCACCGCGCTCGTAGACTTACGAAAATGTGCCTTTATGTCAGTAGTACCATTGATGGCACAAGTGACACAACTTATTATCCTTAGCACCAATGCAATGGTATTACCTATAGTCACTTTAGCCTCCAATTGCTTAAAGAGAAAAAAAAAACTCCCATTTTGTTCGAAATTCAAAAACATTACTCTTAAATTCGTCGTTCAACTTCTAAACATAAGGGTAGCGCTACACCTACCTACGTAAAGGTTGATATAAAGAAGGGCGTATATTTTTGTGATAAGGCAGATTTATAGAAACGAGTCTTCGCTGCCGGAGGCTGCGGTGTCTGCCCCCGCCTTTAAATGCTACATTAGCAAAGAGAAGGCTTTTGTGTTCCCAACAAGTTCCCTGTCCTGTGGACTAACTAACACAAAGGTGTTTTGTGGACAGAAGATGTGAAGGTAGTAGCTGGAAGTTTATGCTGTGCACTAAAGAATTTCTGAAATCTATCTGTTATATTGAAGAAATCAATACGGTATTGTAGCAAATCGGTGAAGGATATCTCCGGAGGAAATCAGTAAGTATTCTTAAAGCGGCGATGGGCTTGCAACCTGTCACGAATGGAATACTCACTACTGCAAAATGTGGCCATGTGCCAAATGTAATGTTTGGACGTGCTCTGACTATCCCCTTTAGATATCTTCTGGTGTTCTGAGAAGATGTCTACAATTGTAAAGGACAAAAGTCGTGAACCATTTTTTTTGTTCTTAATAAAAAGTCGACGCCATACCAAGGTGGCTCTTGCCATCCCTTTGTCTTGCCTCGCTCCGTATTTTTTCCCCATTACATTTTCATTTTATTTCATATTTCTCCTTTGGGGGAGGGGGTGGATAATAAAATTTTTCCCTTCGCTCCCGTCTCTTTTATTTATGGGGTGGTTAAGGCACAGAATATGTTTTTCCTACATTTCGGTAATGAGCCAAATTATTAGGGATGTTTTTCAGATTGCCCGCCATTTTTACTTTTTCTTTTTTTGGGGTTCGTTACTGTTTTTGCGAGATAAGTGTCGTATTTCATTGACAATAACATTTTGTTTTGTTTTAGTGTTTTATTTTTACATAGACAATTTGTGTTTATTTTATACAGATATCCAGGCAAGTGGATTTCAACTATATTATTTGTTACTTGCTTTAAGGTTAATGGCCTAATTAGGGTATTAGAATCTTCATGTTGACGGTAAAAGTATCAGTGCGGTGAAAAATTCAGTGCATTTTCTCTTAATAAAAGTGATTTTATTGAAATAAACATTTTGACTTTGTCTGTATCGTCCGGTTCGTGGTCGCCATTCAAGAACCTTTATCCCCAACGGTGGTCGGTTCTGCGAGTATATGACCTGCCCACTGCCTCTTCAACTTGCTTATTCTGAGAGCTATGATGACGACCGTGTTCTTCTACGGATTTCCTCATTTCGGATTTTATCACCCAAATATGAACCCCTAACTTCACCGACAATAATACGGCAGTGTTTGCCAACTTAACGGTGCCAAAGTTATGTTTTTTGCCAACAACGCTATCTGTAATGTGGCAAGTGAAACTATATTTTCGGCTTTTTGTAGCTATTTGGCATCATTCCGCCAAGATAGGGGAGTTTTAGTTTTAATGCTCTGTTTTGTTGTATAAAAATGATGAGGGTTTGTGTGCTGCTTGGGCTCTCACGTCGTGAGGGGAATTACGAGAGGAAATTTCCAAATAAGAGTCAAAGACAGCAATTGCGTTGGGTCTGAGGGAAATCCTACTAATATATTATAGTTTGTGGTTCAATCACGCCGGGCCTGAACTAATTTCGATGAAACTTAGAATAGATAGAGTCAAAGTCAAAGTCAAAGTCAAAAGGCATTTATTTCAATAAAATCACTAGGATCACTTTGAAACGTCTTAGAAACTAGGTGAAGCTATGCCTGTTCCTCGCTACCAAGCCTAGAAGAATCAGGCAACAAACATGGCTTGATGCCTATCATTTTTTACGATGTTTTTTTTTTCACAAAATGGAATTTAAAGCTTCAGTGTGGTGCCGATCGAACTAGGTGAGGCTCAAAAGAAAAGTAATCTAATTATAATCCCTAATAAATAAGAGCTTATAAAAATGTGAAAAAAAAGAAGGGCGGCACACGCTACACTTGATGAAATATGTACCTAATGCTTATATAAAATTGAATAATACTTAAAATATGATGCAAGCAAAAACCGTAAAGACACTGCAAAATGGCATTTTAGCTGTCGAGGGGCAGAGCGACTTCAGGCCATGCGGTTTTATCATTTATATAATCATTTAGTTTTAGTTTAGTTTTAGTACGCTTTCTTAATAAGATTATTCTTTATGTAGAGAGTTCTTTACTTGGAATAGCATACCTAGGTATATGATATTTTGTCTCTAGATACCACGCAAGCAAGAAGCAAGAATCCGCTGGCACAAGCAAATAAGGCTAAATTATAAAAAGTTTGTGCTTGTTTGTGACCATTCAGCTCTATAGCGGCTGAACAGATTTTCATTTCAGGTAGGTACTTTTTGTACGAGTATTGCGCAATTCGCGTGTAGAAGCTATTAAAAATATTAATGACTCAATCTTATCCCCTAAGTGATATGGAAAATCTATTATAATGAATAGGAGGAGGTAGGGCACAGCGAGATTTTCTCGTTCTGAATTGGAGCAGCCCGCCTGGGGAGGTACCTCCGCCTTACGAAGATCGCAGCCAAATAACATTATTTGTTTCAAATAGTGTTGTGTTCCTGCGGTGAGTAAGGTTACCAGAGCTCTTTAGGGGGGAAGGGGGTTCGGGGTCGGCAACGCGTGCGTGATGCCTCTGGTATTGCAAGCGCTCATAGGCTATGGTAACCGCTTACCAACAGGTGGGCCGTATGCTTGATTGCCACCTCTGTTGTATAAAAAAAAAAATAGATTTTCCATATGATGATGTCGTAAGAGGCGACTAAAAGAAATAAGCTAGGGGATGGGCAGCAGCGTCCCATATTATAACAACAATAGCTCTAACTGCGTTCGCCAACCCGCGTGCCCAACGTTGTACGTATGGCCAGTGTCCTTCCACACGATAGGAAGTAGCTCTGGAAACCTGTGCGGAGGCCTATGTCCAGTGGACTTCCAACGGCTGGAATGATGATGATGAATATCTATTCATCATCTGTAAAGCCTCGCTTCTTGGACAAAGCTAACATTGCATACAGTCAACAATGGCCTTAGTAAACCTTTTAAAAAGCAATGTAATCTGGCTTCTGGCAAAAATCCGCGGCGAGAACAGACTAAAAATACATTTCCGCGCATTATCGCATCGAAAAACTCCTTGCGGTAGCACACCGACACGATCTGGGTTGGTGTGAGTAAAAATACCTGTGCAGATACAAATGGCTCGACTGTGTGCGTGCTAGCCGCTCTGCCTCCATTGGGCACAGCGCAATTTCTTTATTGATCCATATTTCTTCTTCTTCAGACTGCCCGAGGGTGGTTCACCCTACCCCATCTCCCCCCAGGAAGGTGTTTTTCTACAGTTTTAATGAACGAAGGACGATGGCGGAAGGAAGTGGGGGAAGAAAGGTTATTAATGCTTTTTAAGCTGCGTAATTTTAGCCCTTAATGGTTCGGATGTTTTTAGATTTTTCTAAATGAGATGTTGCTAATAATACTGTAATATTGGTCGCAAAAAATAGGTAGGTAGGTATAAAGTCAAAAATTCAAAAAGATTTAGTCACTCATTTAGTTCAAAATGAAAACTATTGAAGTTCTTTTTTTTTTTTTGTTTTGATGGACTTTATTTACAGAAAGAAACTTAAAACTAATACAAGTTAATATTTACAAAATACACAAGAAACAGTTGAGCCATCTAAAGACCGTTACAAACGATCTATAGATAGCTCAACTGATCCAGATCACTTCCAGTCGGAAGCGTCCCCAAGACGCTGGCGGAATTGCCACGCTGGATGGCAATGCTAATTCGCTGGGCCAAATAAGAGCCGGCAACACTATTGAAGTTCTTAGAAAATATTTCAGTAAACAAGTTTTACTTTAGATAACTAATTGTCTAGTGAAAAATCTGAGAAAAATAAATCTACCGATATGAAATAAGAGAACTCCAATATTAAAATAAAAACCACAAAAACTTTATTTATTGTATCATCCGATCGTTAGTATTCAGTAGCGTAATAGGCTTTTGGAAAAAATATTAACGTATTTCAAGAACAGCTTTCTATTTTTTTTTAACTCTAATTATTTCATGTACTAAGAGGATTCCCAAGATAAAACCAAAGACAAAGGAAACAGGCAAATTCTGAAACTAGCAAAGTGAGTTGCCTCATTCCCCCAAAATTTAAATTCGCAGATAAACAATAAAGAATCTTCCGCCCCACCATCCATCTTCCACACAATACCCCCTACCATCGTCATAATTTCTTAAGCCTTTTTGCATCATTTACGTTGAAAACAAAACAGCCCCCAGCCAGTGTAGGCAGACCCCTCGCTTTCTTAGCTTCGGAGTGAGTTTGCGTGTATTTTTTCGAGCAGAGGGGTCGAAGAAGGTCGGGTTACGCTGGTCGGTATTTTGCTGACACACTGATCAGAGGCTTGGTTATGGTTAAAGTAATTCTACTTGTACTTTCTTATGGCCATTGAAATAAAGTTCATGCATTTGGTTTCCATCATAATTTTGATGAACGTCGAGGCAATCCAGCTCCTCATCAACACAGACATAGTAAGAAGACTCAAAAGGACCAAGCCTTTTGAGTTAGTATAGTGTAAAATAGTGAAATTCAGTGTAAGTGATAGTGACTACTTATTTACTTATAAAGAACACAGAAGAACAATAACAAAGTGTCTTCCCCTTAAATAGAAAATGTAAGAAAAGTGCTATTGGACACATTCTTAGTTATAATTTACTTTATAAAACTATGTCAAATTCAAATTACTCATTAGCCTACTTGGCTAGATTGTAATAATATGTAGGATACAATACATATTGTAAACAAGGAATAACAAAACAAAAATTTAAAAAAATAATTTTGATTATTTCAGTCATTAGGTACCACAGGTACTGCACAGAGGTCTACACAAAATATAAGTTCTTTCATAAATCTAAAAGCCATTCCCATAGGATCTACACACTATGTAAGTTATAATTTCAATCAAAAGTAGTTCTAAAATTATAGACAAACAATTATGGGACGAGTTATTACTAAAGATGGAATTTTCTTGACTTATTTATTACACTTTTCAAACAAACCTCTATTATCTATACTATTTTCTATCAAAAACTTTAGCTGACTATGTTTCTCCGTTATGATTCCTGTTAAAAAGCCCTTTTTTTCTTAAACTAGGTATAATAGGTAGGTACTAGCACAAAAATGTCCACTATCTAAATGAAATACCCAAGGTATGTTTTAAATTATATGCATTAGTGAACAAAGGCGGTACAACAAATAGGTATTGGACTCGATCGGGTGGGGGCTCTGAAGAAATATCTAAAATAGTACGGAACACGGGCGGCGCGGTACAGGGTCGGACTTGACATGGAACAAAAAGTGGTTTCGGCTGAAACTCTTTTAATTTATCCACTCTGGTTCTTTTTTTATCTCCTCGAATTCCATTTCCTATCAGTGGAATTCGTGCCATACGATACTCAAAGCTACCATCATTCATTATTTTAGCCGTAGGATGTCCACTACTGAATATAGGCCTCCTACAGAATTCCTCAGCAACATCCTATCATGTGGGGGTAATACCTATGCCCATACTCATCACGCTGGGCATGCGGGTTGGCGAGCGCAGTTAGAGCGATCGTTGTTAAAATAGGGGACGCTGCTGCCCATCCCTCACCTTACCTTATTTCCCTTAGTCGCCTCTGACAACATCTGGGTAGGTAGATATGGAGGGGCCTATTCTTCAGCCGGGGCCACCACGGCCAAAGCTACTTACTAAGGTTCTAACTACTAGCCAGGTGACTAAGAAATAACCAGTAACACGGGGCAGACTTTTTATGACTATTTTTCTATCACGTAAATGTATTCTTAATGCCTAGAAAATCTAGGTTAATGGTTATTTTAACGATTCTGTATAAAACTGGAACCTAGACACAGACTATAAAATCAGTTGATTTACTATTGAACCAGTCTATAACTTATAACGTTTTTATTATCTGTTTCGCCAGCATTATTTATCTGATAATTTATTGTAAAATTTGCACAGAAACTACATCAAATGGATCACTTTCAAACGTCTTAAATCTAGTTGAGGTCGCGGTGGCCCAAACTGAATATAAGGCCATGTGCTCCTACCCGTGGATATGTAAGAGGCAACTAAGGGGAAAAAACTAGGTGATGGGAAGCATCTTCCCCTATTTTAGCTTAGATAGCTGTAACTGCGCTCGCCAACCCGCGTGCCCAGTGTGGTGAGTACCTATGGGCAAATTCCCCCCACATGATAGAAAGTCGCTCTGGAAATCTGTAGGGGAGGCCTACATTCAGCAGTGTCCTAGTTCCTACGGCTGAAATTCATCATCATCAGTCTGTGGAAGTCCACTTCTGGACATAAGCCTCCCTCAAAGAATTCAATGACGAACAGTCTTGAGCCTTTTCCATCCACTGACTTCCCACAACCTTCACAATGTTGTCGGTCCAACACTGCGTCGCCCGGTTCGTAGTCGCCAATCGAGAACCTTTACTCCCTAACGGTTTTCGGTTCTGCGAGCTGCCTGCCCACTGCCACTTCAACTTGCTAATTCTGAGAACTATGTCGGTGATCTTGGTTCTTATACGGATTTCCTCATTTCGAATCGCTACATGATACCTAAGCGAAATTTGAAATTACGATAATGCTTGCATTCTTGTCGTTACTCTGATTCGTTCCTGGTCATCCATGTATTAGGTCAGTGACCAGGATGAGGTAGGGTGGCCTAAAAGAGCCTATGACCGTCGGTGAAAGATCAGTGTAGATAGATATGATAAGATAGATAAATCATTTATTCGACACACACAAATACAGCACAGATAGAGATAAAAACAATCGGAAGAAACAACAGTAGTTTACAATCACTATAGACAAACAGCTTAGGCACTTAGTAGGTAGGTAGGCTAACAGTGAACTTAAAAAAAAAAAAAACCTTAATAAACTACACATTAATAGAAAAGCAGGCGCCTAACCCACCTATAAAGTGGGTGCCAACTGGTGATACCTACTTATGGCGAGAAATGTCTACGCTGCAGTGGCATGGGTCAAAAAGGTCCTATCTCAGCTTATTGCTGCTCCGCCGAGGCGTAGCATCGCTGGAGTGTAGTGAAAAGATTAAAGTGCGCCTCATATGGGCTCGTTTAGTGCATAATGTCACATTGCTTCGAATTTTTAGGTTCAATTACGATGATGAAATCTAGTTGAACTTACGCCTGTTCTATAAACATGTATCCTCCTCATCCTCAATCATGTATATATATAATGATGTACACTACCTACTTGTCAGCTATAACAGGCGTCTCAGTCCGCTCCGCCGCTGGCCGCTGAGCGCGGGGGCCGTCCGACACCACTCCTTTTTACGCTCACGCCGCGCCTGGGGAGATCAACATTTTCTTCAGATTACGAAATTACGAATGTATTTGTCATTATAACTTTTGAAACTATCATGAACATAACTTTCACTAAGAATAGGATTATTTGAGTCTTCAGTTTTACTCCGTGTTCATACGTCGTGGGTTATGTCATATAAAATGTACTACTGGATAAAGTCAATTTTGAGTTTGAATTTCAAGTGGCTTGCGATATCGTACCTCAAATGTCCAATTCAAAATTGACTTTATCCAGTAGAGATAAGTTGTATCGTAGAGTGGAGATAAATTAGAGATAAGTTAGAGTAGAGATAAGTTGTATTGTAACTGCTTTACTATAATTTAAGAATGGTGGAGAGTGGTCTTATAAATAGTTAATTTATTTATAAGACCACTCTCCACCATACTTATATTATATATATTTAAAAAGATCAAAAAAGTAACAGAAAACGGGCAGACTAAGTGAATGAACGTAAGTGTTTATATACATATCTTATATTTTCTAAAGCGTTTAATAAATATTATTATTATTAAGAGAAATTGTAATCTGAAAATAGCCAAAGGTTTCTTACCCCTGCCGCAAGAAGGTGTGAGAGCCGCGTCGCCTCAAGAATGCTACAATTTTCCTGAGTTTTCCATTTCTCGACCCTCCCCATCCCCTTACCCCCTTACACCCCCTCCGGGTAGGGGGTGAAAAAAGAAATGGTCTCTCGGTTGCTTGGCAACGAATTCCTTAAGACTTCTTTCGTGGGGTGTAGGTACTGGTACATTTGCGGGGTTTTGTGATGAATGCTTTTAAATTTCGTTGGGAGAATAAATGGAAATTTGTTTTTAGTATTTTTAAACATGGCTACTGTAGTCGGCTTACATTGTGTTATGAGTTGTGTAAAAGCTGCAGATAGTTATCCAGGAATTAAGGTTTTGGACAATAATAGACCTTCATAAGTTTTAGGACAACAATTGAGATGAAGTTTATTGGTTACTCAATCGATAGCCTAAATGCTATTCTAGGTAAAAAGACCTATTCCAAGTTTCAACGAAATCGGTTTTTACGGCGTCATTGAACAACAAACATCCAAACATCCTCACAAAGTTTCACATTTATAATATTATCATCATCATCATCAGCCTGTAGAAGTCCACTGCTGAACATAGGCCTCCCCCAAAGAGTTCCACGACGAACGGTCTTGAGCCCGTTCCATCCACCGACTTCCCGCAACCTTTACAATGTCATTGGTCCATCGGGTGGGGGGGCTTCCAACACTGCGTCGCCCGGTTCGTGGTCGCCATTCGAGAACCTTTACTCCCCAACGGTTATTGGTTCTGCGAGCTATATGGCCTGCCCACTGCCGCTTCAACTTGCTTATTCTGAGAGCTATGTCAGTGACCTTCGTTCTTCTACGGATTTCCTCATTTCGGATCTTATCACGTAGTGAAACTCCGAGCATAGCTCTCTCCATAGCACGTTGCGCGACATTGTGCTTGTATATGAGCTTGTATAATATTATATTATATTATTATCAAATGCACTGTAAGTTCAACATCAAAAATGCCCGATCAATAGATGATTTAAAACTGATTTGACCTAAAAACGGCAGATTATTTTGATGTATGTCGAATTTCCAAATGTCGTAAGTAGATCAAACGCTATCGCCTATTAGGTGTAGAGTTTTTCTTCATCATCATCATCATCATTTCAGCCGTTCGACGTCCACTGCTGAACATGTCCTCCCCCACAGACAGATGAAATTCCTTATCATGTGGGGGGATTTGCCCATACTCACCACGCTGGGCATGCGGGTTGGCGAGCGCAGTTAGAGCTATCGTTGTTAAAATGAGTAATGTTGATGAATTTTTCTAAAAATTTATTATATAGGTCAATTTTACATACTATAAAATATAAAATCAAATAATTACAAAATATAAAATAGAAACTAATTAAACAAATAATTGATATAATTAATATTTTCTTATATTTTAGAAAACCTTTCAGCTTAGTAAACGTATAATTATGAAACACAGTGTTTGTATACAGATTTATTACCGAAATATGCCGATTTCCAAAAGCCATCACCGTCATATCAGTCGTAGGACGTCCAAAGCTGAACATGTCCTCCCCCACAGACTTCCAGAGCGAATTCCTATCATATGGGAAGATTTACACATACCTATTCACTATCACTGTGAAAATACTTGTGAAAATATGTGACGCTGTCTATCCCTAGCTTTTTCCCTTAGTTGCCTCTTACGATGTCCATTCTTAGGTAGTTATGTGGCTCCGGCTGAAGAATAGGCCCCTCCATTACCTAAAAAATCTAAATATTATGTAAAAATTCATCAACTATGTAAGTTCCAACGTCCGGGAACTTACATTTTGGCGCAACAAATCTCCGTCGGCATGAAAATATAAAAATACGCCAAAAAGGCCTACGTCCAGAACTTGGCAGCCGCTTAAAACTGAACCTTATTAACTACCGCACAAGTTTGAATTCAAATCACGAGTTAAACTTTTTACGACTTATACTCAACTACCCTCAAAACCGTAAAACCCTTCTTACTTCTCAGGAAAATGCACCATAAAACTTTGAGTTACGGTTGACTTTTCTATGAATTTTTAACAAGTTACAGCGTTTTTGGTTTACCGGAGTTTCCTTCTAAGACAGTGTTGGGAGAAATCCCAAGTGTCGTCCCCCCCCCCCCCTCCTCACTTCTTTGCTGTGTAATTTACATTTTAAATTGCACTTACATAGCCGAACGGCGACTTGGTCTGTTTTGTAGCGTCCTGTATATAGTACCTACTGAGGGTGGTGGAGGAACCTGTATTAAGGTACGAAAAACGTCTCTAACGACGGTTTCATGTTAATTGAACGACTTTTCTTGATAATGTTTAAGTTTTAGGTAATTATTGAACGGGGAAACGAGTTGATGAAGTAAATTACAGTAGGGTACGTATATCAATACTCTGAGGGCCTAGGCCCTATAGTGGGGATAGTGACTATATCTAGATATAGTCACTTTCTACTAGCGAAGAAATAAAAAAATGAATAGGTTCACCATTTTTATCCCAAGGATCAAAGTCAAAAGGTGTTTATTTCAATAAAATCACTAGGATCACTTTGAAACGTCTTAGAAACTAGGTGAAGCTACGCCTGTTCCTCGCGACTAAGCCTTGAAGAATCAGGAACAAACACGGCTTGGCACAGTGGTAAATATCCTCTCATATCTTGAAGGTGTATAAGGGAGTAGTCAGAGGCACTTCCAGGCATTACATTTGGCATATGCGCTTATTTTGCATAGAGTAGAGATTATAGTGTTGGTAAATGTGTGTGAACCACTAAATAGTTATTAAACCTTATATTGACGATCTCGTCGGCGTAGCAGGTGAGTGCTCTTCTGAGACGGAAGGGGCGCGGGTTTGGTTCCCGCTGCGGGACAAATGTTTGCATGGTCTGCAAATATTTGTTTTGGGTCTGGATGTTATGGTACATACCATAGTACTCATAGTTCTGATACCAACGACAACGACACCGAATCCTATTGTGGGATCAGGACTATGTATGTATGTGACTGTAGGTTGCTATTTATTTATTTATTTAGTCAAAGTCAAAGTCAAGTCAAAGTCAAAGTCAAAAGGCATTTATTTCAATAAAATCACTAAGATCACTTTGAAACGTCTTAGAAACTAGGTGAAGCTATGCCTGTTCCTCGCGTCCAAGCCTAGAAGAATCAGGCAACAAACACGGCTTGGTGCAATAAAGACGATCAAGTGCGAGAACTCGCGCCCTGAGGTTTCCTTACCATTGGTCGTGGGTTTGAATCCCGGTCTTGCACAAGTGGTCATGGTCAGAAAATAAAAATTCTAAATGTAGGAATTGACAAAGTTATATTTGCGGTCGCTCACGTAGTCATTTGTATGACATTGACCGCAAATATAACTTTGTTTCTTAAAAAACTTCGAAATTCAGCAATTTCAGACTTTTACCTTTAATTGTGTAACAGAAGCTCCTAGCATTGCAAATTTCAGAATTGTGAGGTAACTGGAATTACCCTAGAGGTTTTTGATTTTTGCCATTTCTATACAAAAATTATACATTCATTACCATATCTTTTTAATTCATTAAGCTAGAGCTTTGATTTTTATACGGCACCATAAGCCCACAGACCTTAATAGGTGGTATAAATTTCAAGTTACCTAGACCTTAGATACCTTTAGCCGTTTCTGAGAAAAAGGGTCTTGACAAACGGAGAGACAGACAGACAAACAGACAGACAGATAGACGGACAACAAAGTGATCCTATAAGGGTTCCGTTTTTCCAAATGAGGTACGGAACCCTAAAGATTGTGGATTACGCAGTTTTCTGTCGGTCGAAGGTCATAGACCCTTTTCAGAGCGACCATACCTCAACCTGGTCACTGACCTAATACAGGATGACCAAGAAAGAATCAGTGACACGATAAGCAAGCAAGCAAGTGATGTGCAGGGATTTTAACAGAAACTGGTGCTAAGGGTGCAGTTGTATAGGCGAATCGGATGAACGGATCGTGTTCCGTTGTTATGAGGTAGAAGAAACTTCATCTTTGTGTCTAAAGTTACAGTTTTCGGTGAAATCAACGCTTCGGTCAACTTATTACAAAGTCTTGTAAATAAGACTGTGCCTCGTATTAGAAAGTTACTCAATTTTACATTGGGTTCGCACCCGGTCTGATCTATTGAGATTTTCCATTCAAAAAATAAAGTTCGCATTCATGATCATCATTATTTCAGCCGTACGACGTCCACTGCTGAACATGGCCTCCCCCACAGACAGAGCGGATTCCTTATCATGTGGGGGGATTTGCCCATACTCACGACGCTGGGCATTTTTTTTTTATGTTATACGGAGGCAAACAGGCATGCGGGTTGGCGAGCACATTCAGAGCTATCGTTGTTAAAATGAGGGACGCTGCTGCCCATCCCCTAGCTTTTTTCCCTTAGTCGCCTCTTACGACATCCGCGGATGGGTAGATATGGAGAGGCCTTTTCTTCGGGCTTTTTTTTCAGCCGGGGCCACCACGGCCAAGTTCGCATTAACATTAACACGTGCTTAAGATGGTGAAGGAAACATCGTGAGGAAACAGTAAGTATTCTTAAAGTGGCGATGATGGCGGGAAGTGAGCATCGCCTGAATGAGTCCACTGCTGGACATGGCCACCCAAACAGTGCCACGACGAACGGTCTTGAGCTTTCTCCATCTAGACTTCCCGCAACTTTCACAATTCGTCGGGCCATCGTCGACCTAAAATGTAGAATTCCAAAAGCCGTAAAATAAACTTTACTAAAAATGGGATTTACAATAAGCCCCATTCGGGATAGTAGGTACATACATACATACATAAAATCACGGTTATTTCCCAGAGGGGTAGGCAGAGACCACGGCTTTCCACTTGCTACCATCCTGACATACCTATTATGCTTCATTCACCCTCATACATACGTCGGCGGGCACTCTTGACCTAGCCTTTTCCCATAACCTCATCAATTTGGTCACTAAACGTACGCCTAGGTCTTCCCCTTCCAACGGTTCCATTCACACTCACCTTTTACCTACACCTGGATAGTAAACGTTCTTAATCGTTCGTTAATTTTTTTTACTCTTTAAAAACAACTTTCATTATGCAGCTCTGATTAGTCACAATAAATACCATCCGGTACTCAAAAATCAATAAAAACAAATTCGTTTCGACCTTCGCTTTCGATTTCTAAAGACTGTCTTGACATGTGTCCTCACCTTATTGTTACTGCTGTTTTTATAACGATACCAATATCCCTTTTCATAAAAAAGGGACCCGTATGTCTTTGGGATAAGGTGGGAATTTGAATAGCAATGCTCGCTTGGATTGTAATGTTTCTGTGGAATTCGGAGGAAGTAGCCATTTTAAAATTCGATAAGTTTACTTTCAATAAATAAACGTTCGACACCTTGTTAGGATGGGCATAGAGTAAAGACTGGGTACAGAACGTCATTTTCAAAATCACCATCACCACCTCACCATCTTTTCGCACGCCCAGGATGACTGGTAGAAAATGCTTTAGCACTAAGTCCTCCTAACATAAATTTTATGTGTGAAAGTATAAATAAATAAATAAAACAAGTGGAACGGGAAATTAATTGGCAACGTGAAGACTAAAAACGTAGTAAAACAGGTATGTTTTTTTCATCTTTTTATAAATATTTATTTAAAATGAGATGATTTATGTTAAATAAATATTAATCTTAGATAATGAGGTGGTGGAAAATAGGTGGTCAAAATCACCTACTTATCCAATAGTGCGTTTGAAGCTGCTTTATCTAAATGTTCGGCTTTTAACACAGATCATATTTACGATCTGTGGTTTAAAGTTCCTCATCTGCATGCACATCTATGATAAACCCATGACCACAGATCATCCAGTGAGCACAGAACACATGTTTGTGTTCCAACTGGTCATCACCTGTTGTGTTTATTCAGTGTTTGGACAACTTTATGACGTTTTACTTTCTCGAACCTTTTTTTTTATGACAGATTGTCCACCTGTTGGCATATAAATAAAGTAGCATACAATTTGGGGTAAAGATTACATTTTGTAAAGGATTGAATTGAATTGGTAAATTTTGTGGCCCGGCTGATGAATAGGCACATACTATGTGGATGTAGTAAGGGAAAAAGCTAGGGGATGGGCAGCAGCGTCACCTATTTGTCTAACAGTGATCACCAACCCGCGTGCCCAGCGTGGTAAGTTATGGGCAAATTCCCCCCACATGATAGGAATTCGCTCTGAAAATCTCGGAATCTCTGAAAGTGGCGTACCCCAGTGGCGTATCGAGCGAGTGCCCGTCTGATACGCAAGGGTTCGATTCCCGCTGCGGGCCAAATGTAGGTACTCGAAGTTTCTGATACTCACGACACAGGGAATCCTAGTCCTATGGTCAGGACTATGTTTTTTTTTCTGCAACTAAGGTGGCAAACAAGGATACGGCCCACCTGTTGGTAAGCGGTTACCGTAGCCTAAGAGCGATTGCAATACCAGAGGCATCACGCACGCGTTGCCTACCCCAAACCCCCACCCCTAAAGAGCTCTGGTAACCTTACTCACCGCAGGAACACAACACTATTTGAAACAAATAATGTTATTTGGCTGCGATCTTCTGTAAGGCGGAGGTACCTCCCCAGGCGGGCTGCTCCAATTTAGAACGACTATGTATGTGACTATTGCGTGTATTTTTTTTGGTGCACCATATGCAATTTTAATGAAATAATATATAAGTTCGTACGCTTCCACTATCGTTCGAATTCAAATTACTAAAGCACATACCAAAACAATGTAACTTCCACAAATATTCAGGTACAGTCGAGTGGCAAATTTTTAGTGTGACGTCGCCGGATATCCGCACCCGGCAACTATACCTCTCGCCGGATAACCGGTGTAAATCTTACATTTGTACCCGGCTGTACTGGTGCAGGGGAGAGTGGAATTTCGTTCATCTTTAGACAGTGCTGCAAATTATAAACAGCCCGTATACCTACTGAAATTGATTGCTTTATGCGAGGTTATTTTAATGTACCTATTTTTTTAATTACAAAGAAAACACAAGCAGTGGTAGACAACCTTTCAGATTGTCAGACGCTCAGATCCTTGAAGATGTCTAAGGAGGGTGATCTGCAGATGCCTCGGTGCCTCGGGCAGATCGAGGCAAGTCCAAACATTTAAGGTTTTTAGACATGCCGGTTTCCTGACGATGTTTTTCTTCACCGTTTGAGATCACTAGTATAGCGCACATAAATGTTCCGTAAGGCAAACCGATTGGTGCACGACCGGCATTGAAAGTCGAGCTACCTCCCACTAGACCAAAACGTACATCTGTAATGAAAGACAACAGTGCTTGAGCGTCTCTTCTGAAAATTATTATTATTATATATTTATTATTTATTTATTTGAACGTAAATACATGGATACAGGATACAATTTAGAATACTGGAAATTGTAGAAGTATAGACTGTGTCGCAATTATGTCAGTGACCTTGGTTCTTCTACGAATTTCCTCATTTCGGATTATACGTGACCAATAGTAAGTAAGACCGTAGTAAGACTCAATGACCATAGCTCTCTCAACTTTGAACTTAGTTATAGATAGCCAACTTCTCTTCCCCGTTGGCCCCTTCCATAGTGTTATATATCATCATCATCATTTCAGCCGTTCCGCGTCCACTGCTGAACATGGCCTCTCCCACAGACAGAGAAAATTCCTTATCATGTGGGGGGATTTGCCCATACTCACCACGCTGGGCATGCGGGTTGGCGAGCGCAGTTAGAGCTATCGTTGTTAAAATGAGGGACGCTACTGCCCATCCCCTAGCTTTTTTCCATTAGTCGCCTCTTACGACATCCGCGGATAGGTAGATATGGAGGGGCCTATTCTTCAGCCGGGGCCACCAGTGTTATATATACATTATTTATAATAAACATTAAAAGTAGAGAAGCCACAGAAAAGGTGGCAGGATGAGATAACAGAGATAGCAGGCAAGTCATAGATGATCAAAGCGAAGGAAAGAAAGGTTTGGAAATTATTGGAGGAGGCTTTGACCCCTCGGCGGGTATAGTCTTTAATTAACTTTTATTTAGATATAAAAATTATATACTGTTTAAAAATATTGTTGTAAATGTGATAGTTATGGAATAATAAAGGCTTTTTTTATTTTTTATTTATTGCAGACCGTCAAGGTATTTTGATATTAATTCAGTCTATTTAAGTAGGTACTATCGTGGTTTTTTTTTCATACTAATGTGACATTCATAATCTTGACTTTTTTAATAATATAATATGTATGACATGATAATAAATTGCTATGTTTACTATATTATAAAGGTGTAAAATTCAAATTGTTATAGACATGTATTATTCTAATTTTGTAAAACAACTTTTGCATGCTAGTTCATAGTAAAATGTGCTGATCTCATTATTATAATGTAAAAGAGCTACTGTAACCACATTTTTGCAAATAAACAAATACAAATACAAAGGCTATGGTTAAAGTTAAAACTATTAGTAGCCTACTATCCACATTCGCGTTCGCGTGTACCGCATATCAGCGGAAGGTGGCAATAATTCGCGGTTGTTTTCGCGAATTCTTCCCGCGCTCGCGTGACGTCACACCGCTTCCTGTCGCCATGCCACGTTTATACTCTGTGGTTACTGGATGCTAGTTTGAACAGGGAGCCAATTTACGGAAATAAAATCGAATCTAATCTCACTACAGTCTTGTATAAAATCAAAAGATCCATATAGTTCTCTTCAGTTTCTGTCCATCCAAAGGTTGTCAGGAAGCGATCACTCTTAGCGATAAGACCGCCCATTGTACTTCACTATTAACTGAATGTTTGTACCTGTGTATAATTTGTACGATGTCTTTGTGGTGTACAATAAAGAGTTATTTATTTTATTCTATTTTACTTTTTTTACATGGCAAACAACAGGCTTACGGCCCTCCTGATGGTATGTGGTTACCTTCGCCTATTGACATCAGCAACACCTGGAGCATTGCTGATGCGTTGCCTGCCGAACCCCTCCCCTCCCTAAAGAGCTCTGGCAACCTTACTCACCGCAGGAACACAACACTATTTGAAACAAATAATGTTATTTGGCTGCGATCTTATGTAAAGCGGAGGTACCTCCCAGGTAGGCTGTTCTATTCTTACAGCACAGTATCAAACATTCACTAGGAACTAAACTATGCGGACTAAGACTATTATAAATAAATAAATATATATCTATTATGTAAGTCTCTGGTACCCATAGTACAGGCTATGCCTAGTTTGGGATCAGTTGACAATGTGTGATATGTCCGGAATATTTATTATTTATTAAGACTGATAAAATTGCCAACGTATACTTTATATTTTCATTAAAAACCAATAGCAAACAGTAAAACAACAAAAGCGTCGTAAAAATAAAAAAAAAACTATATTCGAAAACCAAACAAGCCTTCTTAGAATCAATAAACAACACGTGACTAAAGAGTTTTTTTTTGATTTAACCCTTTCACAGCATATGGCTGACCATAGATTGTTACGTGACCGATAATAAAAGCTTGTAAAAAGTCTTACGTGCCTTTTAGCGGCTGTCCGTATGTCCGGGCCTATTATTTGAGTTTTTTGATTGTATTGTTCAATATTTTCAATTCAATAGATAGTTTTAAAGGATGGTCAGCGAAATACAAGTAGAGTGTCTATGAGTTTTGTTCAATACAATGTATCTACATATTTTTGTTCGAATATCCGCCTAGTTATATAATGGATCTGTTGTCTAAAGATTATTTGATCACGTGACATAGCTCAACCGTTTTTAAAAAAATATTTGTTTATATATTGAATCGCTTGAGCTGTCTTAAATCTTTGATCACGTCCACATAGCGCAACCGTTTCTTGTATATATTTTAAAATAGTTGTTGACTTGTATTAGTGTTAAGAACTACAAAAAACATGTAAACAGATTAAATAATATACAAATAAAATATCAAAAATATATCAGGGCGTCTGATCGAAGCGACGCGTGACCCGAGAGCTGGCTCTTATTTGGCCCAGCGAATTAGCATTGTCATCCAGCGCATTCCGCCAGCGTCTTGGAGACGCTTCCGACTGGTGATTATCTGGATCAGTTGAGCTATCTATAGATCATTTGTAACGGTATTTAGATGGCTCAACTGTTTCTTGTGTATTTTGTAAATATTTAATTGTATTAGTTTTAAGTTTATTTCTGTAAATAAAGTAATTATTTTTGCGTATCAATAAAATTACGCCATAAAATTAAAATCTTACAACAAATTTATTTCCCACAAAAGCTTGGTACAAACATCATGATAATCTTTTTTAATTGTTCATAAAATATAACTTTAATGTTACAAATAACGTTCTTTTAAACTAAAATTAAGCTAAGATCATCGTAAAACTGTACATAAATTAAATCGATATAAAAGCATATGCCTTTTTTCGAAAGTAGGTAATTAATGTTTACTCAAAAATCTATACCTACTGTAGAAAGACTGCAGCTACAGCTGAGCATAAGTATAAATTTTGTGAATATTAATACTGAATAAAGACATAGATTTATAAAATGTATTAACTCAAATATAGATTTTGCGTTAATCAAAAGGAGTTAAAAAATGGATTGCTATACAAGGTGATCCATAATATGTATTCCAACCCGAAAGGGGCTTATTCTACAAGCTCAATTATCAATAAAGTTTGTTCTACGACTTTTGAAAATTCGACATTTTTCATAGAAAAAACTATGCGATAATCAGCTGTTTTGGGGTCAAATCGAGTCAAACTCAATAAATCAGTTGTTTCAGGTAGCAATCTTGATTCCGAATTTCTTGTACGTTTAGGTATTAGTCTTAAAAATACCAAAAACAGCTAATTTGAAAAAGTTTGTGAAAAAAAAAAAAAATGAAAATATTGATGTTTTTTTCGCTAATATTATTTCTTTTTGTTTATAGAATAACCCCCTTTCGGGATGGTATACATGTTATGAATCACCTTGTATTGTACTTACAATATCAAAATAAGGGCCTTTATCTATGCTATTCATAAAAACAGTTAATATGCAACAGTTTGGTCACTATCAAAATTCGCCGGTTAAAACCGGTTCCGGAACCGGCTAGTTCCGGTTTTGACCATTGAATGACCCTTTCTTACTTTTCTATTGTACCCCATGGGGTGTAAGGTCACTCGGCAGATGTTACCTGGGCACGTAGCGTTAAGGGTTGAATTTTAAGGAATATTTAATTTTATTAGTTATTTTGTTTTAACGTAATGGTGTACAAGTAACAGGAATAACAATTTTAAAAATTATTTGCTAAGGAAAACTTCGCCATATTGGTAGCATTGAGCCTTGTTGGTCTAGTAGGAGGTACCTCGACTTTTGATCATTCGAAATAAGTCTTGGACCAATGGATTTATGCATAAAAATGTGTTTAAAACTGTGAAAAAAATCTTCGCGATCATTGCACATTGGCCATGACTTTCTGGTAAAGAAAGAAAGAAATAAAGAAAGAAAATTTATTTATTTATTTAGACCCACAACGCAGGTGGGTACAGTAGGTAGGTGGGTACATAGAAACTACTTGTAGGTAATACACAACGCAGTAGGAAAACATAAAAAAAGTAGGTAGGTGGATAAGTGTTAGGCTAAGTAGTATGCGTTGTGTGGGGCAAATGGGTAAGATAAGATAAGATAAGATAAAAAATGTTTATTTGAGCTAGTCTTAGATGGTAAGTACATTTGAGAAAAAATAATAATAACAATATTATGGACTACGGACCTCCAAATTAAGTTAAAAACTTGTATTTTGGAGGCCAAGAATCCCAACATTATTAAAATACTAGATAATTGTAAAATAAATAAATAAATAAATATTCCGGACATATCACACACGGTCAACTGATCCCAAACTAGGCATAGCCTGTACTATAGGTAACAGAGACTGATATACATAATAGATATATATTTAACACCCAGATACAGAACAAACATCTGTGTTCATCACACAAACGTTTGTCCAGTGCGGGAATCGAACCCGTGACCTCTAGCGCAGAAGGCAGAGTTACTACCAACTGAGCTATGAGGCCTGTCAAAAAGGTTCTTAATTATGGTTCTTTGACACCTAAACTAAGTGAAACGCTTGTGATTTAGGTGTCAAGCTCTTTTCATGGTGTGATGAGGTGGACGTGTGTCGTCAGCACTCGTAGCCGGCTAAGCTCATTTTAACATAACAGACAAAATATACGTGACCCGAGAGCTGGCTCTTATTTGGCCCAGCGAATTAGCATTGCCATCCAGCGTGGCAATTCCGCCAGCGTCTTGGGGACGCTTCCGACTGGTAGTGATCTGGGTCAGTTGAGCTATCTATAGATCGTTTGTAACGGTCTTTAAATGGCTCAACTTCTTTCTTGTGTATTTTGTAAATATTATAAAATAGAATAGAATAAAAGGGGAATAATAGGGTCTCGTCTCAGCATAAGCATGGTAGAGCTGACTAGGCTGACAGGAGAGAATTGTTGCTGGGCAAGCCTGCCCATTTAAACATGTCCCAGGCACTACTTAAAGCATCATTCGCACTAATACCATTAGTGACAAAAATTTATGAGGATTTTTGTTTTACTGCTAAAATCCAATTTAATTAATGTTGAATGCACAACTAATATAAATATAGCTCATTATCTTGACTGTTTTTAACTATGACTCTAATCTTATATCTAGGTATCTCAATTTGTAATAATAACGACATTGTGTTTTAATTTTAAAATTTTGGTATTTTTTTTTAATTATTGTAATCCTACTATACTAAATAAAACATTTGCATGCTTGTGTAGCAAAAACATGTGCGCCCGCTTACTGCCTAAGAACAGCGATTATATTAAACTACCATGCTTTAGCAAATAAACTGATTTCATTTCATTTCACTGGTTGTTTGTAGCATGTTGACGTTTCGTTGGGGCAAGAAATGTCAATAAATAAATATTCCGGACATATCACACACGGTCAACTGATCCCAAACTAGGTATATAGTGTACTATGGGTACCAGAGACTGATATACATAATATTCAACATACATAATTTGTGTTCATCACACAAATGTTTGTCAATGACAAGTCAAGTCAAGGTATCTCCTACTAGGAAAATAAGGCATTATTATTTTTAAAACATATTCCTCCATTTCATAAATATATACAAAACAACGCTGGAAAATAAAACCAATAACAGCTATTTCGCGATACCGTACCAAGCAATTGAAAAACAATCGATGAAAAACCACCTGGTTTGATTGGAGTTCTATATAGGATTCGCGTGCCGATTCCACTTTCTGTCATGCAGGGCGGGCGGCATTTCGTGAAATACGTCAGAATTTTGTAAAAAGATCTATACAGTTTTTCTTGCAACTAAAGAGGTTTAGCTGTGGTGGCCCGGCTGAAGAATAGGCTTCCATATCTACCTATATAAAAAGGGCATCCCAACACGCCGCATCGTATGTTTTCACTGGTGGAGTGATGGTAGTGGCCCAACCTTCTGATCCACAAGTCGTGGGTTCAAATCCCGGTCGTACACCAATCAAGTTTTCGTTCGGAAAATTTATGTGCGCTATTCTAGTGCTCTCAAACGCTGAAGGAAAACATCGTGACTAAACCGGCACGTCCTAGAACCTAAAAATTCGAAGATATGTGACATGTGCACGAAAGGAGCCTTTAAGAGGCGCACTTTAATCATTGCACTACACTGATTCAATCAATCATTGGTCCTTAAAAAAACAGACAAATAGTTTTCTCAATCCATCTCTGCTCCCGGAAAATGCGCAAAGCCATATAGGCAATAACTGAAAATATATAACGTTAGTATATAATTGATATAGCTTCAATAGGCGGCACTTATAAATTGTTTAGTTTATAAAGCCGTACTCTTTCAGTAAAGTACGCATTTTGTAACCTTCGTGTAGACCGCCCCTTCAAATGGTTAGCTTTATAATAGTGGTAATAAAACGCAACAGTCAATTTAGAATTTAATGATAGTACAAAAAAAATACATAATACGCTGACGACTGTAAGTTCTCTAAGTCTCAAGGATGGTAGACATCCTGTAAGATCTCCAGGCATTCACGATTCTTAAAGGTATCTTTGAGGATAGTCAGTGGTCCAAACATAAGGACATGCCACTTTTGTTCACTGTTTTCACATTGGCAAAAACAACAAAACGGCTGACTTCAGATGTAATTTAAAATGTTTCAACAAAATAAATCTGGTTTAAGTAACGGTATCGTTTTACAAACCAAATTTGTATTCACGGAAAGAACTCAAAATGCAGAATACAATATTGTTTTGTCGCCAAAACCAGTTCAGTAGCAGCTGCAATAAAATCCGGACACTTACAAAACATTTAAAAAGGATAAGGAAGGGTCAGCTAAACCAGATTGACCAGTCCTATTCATAAATAGACAATAAAGCAACGGTCCTAGCGCTGACCCTCGGGGGACACCGGTCACTTTCGCGCGTTTTGCTCAGAACCGGTTAGAAAAAAAGGGTTTTGATTTGAATATTATTACTATTTTTCGATGTCCACGTGAGGTGATTGTAATGGTCAGTTTAGGATTAGTTTTCGTGTTAGTTCCGTGTGATCAACAGTGTCCAAAAGTGTTGCGAAGTGCAAACTATAAGCAGTATTTTAAACACTTTAATGTGTTTAAAACTAGCTGAACCAACAGTTGTCCTGTCAGAATTTCAATATGTATGTGATTGTTTTGTGAATTTGTGAAAAGATATTTGAAGTATGAATTCCAATTATCCGGGCAACTTATATGGCCACTGCCACTTCAACTTGCTAAATCTGAAAGCTATGTCGGGACCTTTTTACAGTCACGGTTTATGGATTTTCTTGTTGCAGATTTTATCACATATGTAGTGAAACTCCGAGCATGGCTCTTTCAATAGCTCGTTGCACGAATATGAGCTTGTGTATGAGGCAAAATGTTTATTTGTGGGGTATTTCTTTCACGTCACGCCAGTTGTCATTTCTCACGCCTCCAAAAAGCTTCTAAAGTAGGAAATTAAAAAAAGGTTCCTTGGCCGTCACAAAAAACCACCCCACATTATCACCTCCATTTTGTTCGGCAAATAGAATTACGCGTGAATTAAATTAGCCCGGGAATTAACAAGGATAATACCCGGTTCTTGGTTTTTTCCTCTTTTCCGTTTTTTCCTTCGAGCGTTTTTTTGCTGACACGTCCCTTGGCGACGCGGGATATTTACCCGCCAATTTCGAAAGACAAATGTGTTCTCTTTTTAAGTGATGTTTTATTTTGTTGTAGATCCTTATTTCGAGTAAGGAACCTCTTTAAAAATTACTTGTTATTTTTTTGTGAATTTCTTTTCGAGATAGGAACATCTTTTTATATTACTTTTTTAATTCCTGTCCGAATTCTTTAACATTTGGAGGTTTTTTTAACATTTTAAATATAATGAAAAGTATACTGTAATTATATAATTCAGTGACTGTAAGTGTAAATCATCATCATCAGCCAAACAAAGTCCACTGCTAAACACAGACCTCCTCCAAAGAATCCCTTGAGCCTCCATCCACCGACTTCCCCCAACCTTCACAATGTCGTCGGTCTATCGGGTGAGGGGCCTTCCAACTGCGTCGTCCAGTTCGTGGTCGTGAATCGTGTTTGTGGTCTATGGAATGTACATAATACGTATGTACAGTTTTATATTTTTTATTTATCATTTTCACTTCCACTAAAACAATTACTTAGAGCTTCACAAAGGGGAATAAGAAAAGGGGTCTTTAAAATGTCAAAAGAAGGCGAATTTCCCTGAGGGAGTGCAACCCCCTTAATTATATCTTTTAATGTGATGTCTGAGTGCATTTTTACCTCCTTGTACATAATGACTTTGAGGGGAAGAAAAGAGGGTGATGTCGGGGGATCGAATTTATATTGAATTTTTATCTGTAAGGGTAAGTTTGAAAATGTCTGCCGTTGTGGTATAATTATGCTTGAACGTTCCAGTTTTTATCCAAAACGCTTCAAGTCATCCTATTAATATTATAAATGCGAAAGAAATAAAGAAAATAATTTTATTTTGGACACACAAGCACAGCACAAACTAATCAGAAAAGAAAAATGTCAGGATGTTTACGTAACAGCTCAACAGATTTCGATGAAATTCGGAATAGATAGAGTGCTTTCCCTTGTATAATTTTTATCTAGGTACCATGTGAGCAAAGCCGCGGGCAGCCACTAGTAATTACACACAGGAATAGATCCAAATAGGTTTATTGATAAAAACACCTTTGACTTTGACGTAAAATTCCTGGAGAACGTCTACGAAAGAGGAAGCTTCTTTTTCCAGGAGGGGTAGGCAGAGACCACGGCTTTTCACATGCTACAATCCTGACATACCTACCTCATACTTTTAACTAAAGCAATATAATTAAATACTGAAAGTTTTCCACAAATAATGAACTATTATCAATCTATTACATATATTTTTTTATTATATCTTCGGACACTCTACAAACCCAGGCTCTACTTTGATATATTGTTTTGTTTTACATCTACAGTTTTTAAATATTTACATTGTTTCAAATTTTAACAACATTTGACGATCAAAATGTAGTCATGTTATAATGTCTTAGCACTATCTCTTGTTGTCTAGCCGAAGAACGGATCACTCGCGTCTAAATACAAGCATAATGCTTAGTTAGAGCGAGTAGTCATGTATCGACTTTACACAAGGTTTTTGTTAGACTCTCATGCACGTATTTTGTTTTGTCTCTATATAAGCTTATTTTATAAGTTTTTCTAGGTCACGAACTTGTTAAACCTTTCCTTTGAAAATAAATACTTATTTTATTTTATTTATTATTATTAGTCTACGTGATAATATTAGAATCTAGTCATACTGTAGGCTAATAAGTGTAATTTAACAATGACATAATTTTTTAACTTAACTACAGTAAATATTTTTAATGTTAACTGTACAGTGTGAGACAGTCAGCTCTAATAAGATGTATACATTGTTGTTATAGGCGACTGTATCAATGCTATAAAGAACCTATTCTTCTTTATCATCTAACTAAAACCATTTATTTTAACTTCAAATTACTTATTTTAGGTTACAAAACCTGAAACAAAATTCATTCCAACATAAATATAATAAGCAAAAACATTAGAAACGCTCCCTGCATCTTAGCAATTTAAAACAGGGGTCTCTCATTTATTCCTTCTTCTTTCTCCCCTGCAACCCCCTCGTCATTCTTATTTCCTAGGGGTGGGGGAGAAAAATTTGTTTCGGCGCAACCTTAAATATACGATACTTTGCATCTTTTGCGTGCGTAATTAACATTTAATTGGAAAAATGCATGAGTTTATGAAGTATTCCTTATTTATAAATCAATAGCGACCGAATGCGGCTTCGTTCGGCACGATATTTGGCCTAATATATTTTTCTAGACTTTTAACAGCATAAAATCCCATGTAACGATCTTTTATTTAAATATTAAAGCACTTTTAAAACTATATTCAATCAATAGTACAATTATCTATCGACTGTACCAAACTAATTATAGGTATAATTAGGTATAATCATTCATTTCTGAATTTGAGCTACCGTTGGCGTTGTCCATAAAATTATTAACTCAAAAAGCAGAGTTGTCTGGTCTAGATAATTTTATAACGTAGGTAATGTTTTGGTAGAATCGTCTTACAAAAACGAAAGCGTTTTCGCAAATAATTTTGAATTTTTCATTACTATTTTGCGTGGTGAATTTTTGCCAAAAACAAAATACAATAAAATTTGAAATCAGAACAGAAGAGAATCGATACTAAATACAAAATACCCGCCTGAAGTTTGAAAATGGAACTGCTCAAACTCGCCCGCAGAATTCCAATGACGAATCGCGTAGGCTTTTTCTTGTTTCCCATTACCAACTTTTTAATTCCTTCTAAACCACTTCAAATCAGACAAAGACAACCTTCAGCTGTAAGTTTAAGGTAGTTTTTAGCCTGGCTTGATTTTGAGACGGGATAGATAAGTTGGTAAGAGTCACCCTACTGTCTCTACCAAGGATTTATCGTCTTGCAAGGGGGAAAGAGTGGAAAAATAAGAAAGGGTTGTTTTTCCTAGGGGACGCTAGGGGGAAGGGGGTAAGAGATTCAATTAAGGCGTGCGCGGCGCGATTAATTATGCTTTCAAAATTATTGTTAAGAAAAAAAAGACATTTTGCGCAGATGACGTGTATTTGAATTTCGAAGTAAAAGTTTCGGTCATTATTCCGATACGGGTTTGCAAGAAGTTTTTATTTAAGAGAATAATCATTTCTGCTCTAGTAAAATTGTTTAATAATTTAAGAAAATTACTTAAAGGCATTGCTAATAGGTGAAATATCTTGTTGCGTTATTTACAAATATTTATACCTGCTACCTGACGGTATAAGGTTGTTGTCCTATCTTTTTGTCTCCCTATCTTTCCCGTATTCAATTTTTTTTGTGTCTTCTGTCTGTGTTTTTCAAAATAAACGTATTTCATTTCATTTTATTTCTAGCTGTCAAATGCCCTACGCTGAAGAAGAAAGTATAAAAATAGAGCGTGTTGCCAGTGATGACATATTATGGCACTGAGACTCGGTCGCTATGGAGAGAGCTATGCTCGGAGTTTTTCTGCGTGATAAAACCTGAAACGAGGAAATCCATGGAAGAACCAAGGTCACAGGCAGCAAGTGGCATTGTTAAGGCCATATAGGTCGCAGAACCGACATCCATCGACCACGAACCGGACGACGCTAAGAGGCGCACTATAGTCCTTTCAATACACTAATTCTTTCACCGACGACGGTCATAGGCCATTTTCAGGGCCACCATACCTCAAACTGCTAACCTAATAAAGGATGACCAAGGAAGAACCATTGATGAGACAAGCATTGGACTTGATCAGACAGGCGATAATAATTGATGACCGTGGTTAGGTATTGATAATACGGAAACCCAATAATTGTGTCACAAAAGTTCAACATAACCTCCGGGAACCGTGACCTAAATACCAACAAGCTTCAATCAAAACATACGTTACTCACACGCTAGCCCACTAATATGTAAAGGTTAAAGACCTCTTTGCTTATTGATAAAATAAACCCTATCGTATAGAGAATAGAGTTGATTTTACCGTGTGGTTTTCACGTATGAACGATTCAATTATATGAGTTTGGATACATAATTCGGATCGCAACATTGTGAAAACTAGGTTTAAGTATGATGTTTCTTAATAATATTGTACTATCCCCAAAAGGGGCTTTTACGTAGCAAACTTGATGCTGAAGTTCTCTCACGTTAGCTGATTAGTTTTATATAGGTACTATTATAAAAATAAGAAGGTACCAAAAACTTATTGATAATAACTGATTTTTAATATTAAGTTACACGGAGGGATCTATAAAGGAGCTATCTATTTCTAACCTGTCTTTTGCTCTAATTAAAATGTGTCTAGAACCAACATGAAAAATAAACGACCAATTCTAAAATTAAAAGCTGGTACATAAAACACTGACTGAAGTAGAATATTTCAGTACTTCTGTAGTCATAATAATTTAAACAAAAACTTTCTCCCCACAATTAAAATTTCCAGCGAACAAAGACGATTCGAATTTCAAAAAGCAATTTAAATTTTGAACGCAATCGAATCCTCGAGTCTTGGCCCCCACCTCGGAAGGTACACTTTTATTCTTAGGGGCACAGTCCACCCCATTTAAAAGAAGCCATCTTGGGATTGGTTGGGGTGGACCCCTCGGGGGCGTCCCCCTTAGGGGGGAACCACTTTTCTCTCGGCGAAGTGTTGTTTTAATTCTACCAAATATCTTTTCGTGAATACCTCAGAAGTTCAGATATAATTTTCTTGGGTAATATTTATACGTTTTAGGTGTAAAGTCGGAATGAATGCGCTCTTTTCGGAACTGAAATTGCTCGGTAATATTTTAAAATAATGTTTTTTGTTCTTGAAGTTACCAGCATTGAAGTGAAACTCATTTGAGAAATTGTTAATTTATTTTGGTCTTTTAAAAAATGACTAATAGTTAAACAACAAGTAGGTATTACCATCTCTTACTATTACTGTACTTACTAATACAATGTATATCTTTTATTTCAATGTGACATGTACAATTTGTATGAAATAAATTAATCTGAATCTTACACAAAGAGAAGCAGGGAAAGGTATTATTATAGTAAAGGGTTTCATTTTAAAATAAATTTCGAATTATTTGTCGTTAATCAACCTAACCATCCTCAAAAATACCTCAGGGTCATATCTACACACATATTTGGTATGATATACCACATACTTAAGTAGCAATAGCCATCGACTAAAAAAAACAATAAAGGATTTTGAAAGGTTCGTTCGGAATCTTCAGTCAATCGCCAAGTATGTATAAAAAAACTATTTCAAAATTAGAATTTGACGAAGCTTTGTAATTCTAAGCTATAGTTCGCCAAAGGAATTCCACTTGGGTCCACTAGCTTTCGGCGTCCAGGTAAATTTTAATTTCTATGCAAATGTAAGCTTTCATTCAGGGTTTAATCTACGAGCTTTGCTAAAGTGACGGTATCAAATCGCGATAGGAAAACTTAATGAAAATAAGGTCGGAGCGTGCCGCCATTTTTAGCAGATTCCAGATATTCGAAATTTGAAGATCCTCAACGTACTTTGTTTAGTTTATACCACATTCCAGAGAGAATTTTCAATGTTTTTAGAGTTACTTTAACTGTAATCAGAACTAATATACCTACAACGCCATGCAAGTTTTTGAGAGAAAGTGGCTCGCTTCTCTCAGATGCAGAAAACATGTCAAGATAAAGCCAAAATTATTTAAAAAATAATACATTTTTCTACTCAGTTTTCATTCGATGCGGTCAACCGTAGCTGAAACCACAACAAACCATCAAAATAAACAAACAAAAACCGTTTTCCATCAAAAACCACGGGCATTATAAAAGTGTTAGAATTAAGGGGATTACCAGTTTAATAATAAAGAGGAATACTCGTAAAGTCGATTATAACTCGACTGTGTAACGACTGAAAGAATCCGACGCGGTTTATTGCGGATCCTACTATTGGTTTGTTTCAACTCGAATAGTGTGTTATGTTTGTGTATTTACCTATATGGACGAGTTTGTTCATTTACTTACACATACGAGTTGGTATATATTTACTTGCCTATACGGACGAGTTTGTTTATTTACTTACCTAGAGGTACAGAAGAGTTTGTGTATTACCAACCTATTGTACTTGGATAGTTTTTTAACTAAGATGGCGCATATTTGCTTGTTGTGTTACCGGTTCTTTCTTGGTCATCCTGCATCAAGATCAGTGATGAAATTGGTGGATTGGTGAAAGACCTAGTATGATGAAAGGATTTCAAGGAGAGACCTCGGTTTTGGAGCCGAGACCCGTCCAATATACAGCTACATCTGCAACGCCTGGAGTCGTCTAGAGAGACGAACTTCAAGTCGTACGTGCTGAAGGTGCCTGCGAAGCTTCGCGACATGTTCCTCTCTGCCGACTTCTGGCGTGCAGGAATAGTGTTCCGACACTATATATATCTATGGGCCCTGTATTTGTACATGTACTTTGCTGTGTTGCCTGAAATAAATGACTTAATTAATAATAATTAAACTGTGCCTGCGTAAAGGCGCCTTTCGTGCACATTTCGTAATGTCTTCGATTTTTTAACCGACTACGGCAAAGTGAAATGGAAGGGATATGTTTTTAGCACTCTATGTATTAATGTTTATATTATTTACGTATTTGTTAAACTACTGAACCATTTTTTTCATACTTACTAGTACGGAACACAATGTAGGTACTATACCTAATTTGTCTTCATAGTTATTCCCAATGTTCATATACATACATAAGCGATTTACTTAAAATAAATGTATTGTGACCGTGTTAAATGTTTTGAATTGAATTCGTGTGTTTTATTTAATTATATCATTAGCTAGTTATAATAGGTTCTATCATGATAGAAAATATAAGGCGCGTAGACAACAGAGGGAGCAAGATGATAACTGCGGACGAGAGTCGAAGTGGGTGTACAAACGCGGGGCGTCCAACAGCAAGATATGCAGACGACATTGTCAAACCCGTGGACCGGAGATGGCAGTATTTGTGATGGAAGGCACAGAAAAAGGGAGGCCTAGGCCCATCCCCAGTGGGTGAAGTCATGATGAAGAAATATTTATCTCTTTTCAATACTGGTGAGAGCACTGGTGGAGTGGTGGAGTGGCCTTCTGGCTTGGTCTGGTAAGAGCCTTCCGATCCACAGGTCGTGGGTTCAAATCCAGGTCGTGAACGAATGAATTTTCCATTCGGAAAATATATGTGCGCTACTAACGGCGGCGGTGCTCTCAAACGGCTCTCAAGAGGAAAACATCGTGAGGAAACCGGCATGTCTTGCGCTATTGCATTAAAAGATCTGCGCGCACTCTAAGAGCTGCATTGGGGGCCCGCAAGCCCGTAAGCCCAGCTGCCCAAGCAATTCTGGACAGTCGACATATGACAATTGTATACGAAAATGAAGCTCTTCTAGTACGAGAAGAGCTTCACTTTCGTACGCCTCGTACTTACGAGGCGCAAGAGGCGAACTTTAATCTTTTCACTACGTTGCTTTTTTCACCGAAGGTCTTCTCAGGATCATCATACCTCAACCTGCTCACTGAAGTGATACAGGATGCCCAAGAAAGAATCAGTGACACTACAAGCAAGCAACATTTCAATAGCACAAATTTTGGCTGCAGTCATTCACACTATTCTCCCAACTTGAAAATCAAATCACATTCCGATAGTAGCGCCCATTCCCCGCCAACCCGAAAAGCCGGTGAGATCACGTATACCGATAACATTACCAAGTTTCCACATTACGCAAACTTTTATTACACTTATCTTGCAGCCAGGTATGTGCGCAAAAATGTAGTAGATACTCTTTGCTACAATGTACCTATCGATTCAAAATTCGAATATCATTTTTTTAAATCGGTAAGATTTTGTTTTTCCATACATAGATCGAACTTCTTGCGACATTGATTTGAATTTGGAATTTCGTCTAGTGTACAAAAAAATATAATTAAAGAAAATAATGAGTCGTCTCCGTTCTCTAGATAGAAAAAAAAACAATTCCAAATTCGAATGACGCCTCGTAGAGTAAGCCCTATCTTGTCATTTAAATTTGGAATTATTTTGAATCAGCCTTTTTAATGCCTAGTTGACATAGTAATAAACCACACAAGAACCGAAAACCTAACACAACCTGGCACCAATTTTCTTCAGCAACATTCTAAAAACGACATTTCAGCCATGAATACTTCCACCACTATACAATCAGAACAAATGACCGAGGCTAAGTGAGTATGGAGTCGGGTTTACGACAATGCCTATAAGAAAACGGGCGGCGTTATAAAATTTGCATTCGGCGGGCGCTGCAGACGGGGTGGAGGCTGGCTGGTGTGGAGACTACTTCTCTATGCAAATATATCTTCAGTTCAATAATATCTACATCTCACTTTACAAAAAGAAATCCTAGAATAGTATTTAGTCCACCTTAAAAAAACACTTTTTTCACTGCTTGGTACCTAGATAAGAAGTAGCCTATACTAGCGTATAGGCTACTAGGCTTCTTGGTACAAATCGGTTGAGCCGCTACGGCGTGATTCTAAGGCTGCCCAAACGCTTCTGTCATAAACTGAGAACAAAATAAAAGCATCAAAATTGTGTTCCTAAAACTCTATCTATTCCTAGTTTCATCGAAATCGGTTGAGCAGTTACGGCGTGATTGAACAACAAACATCCTCACAAACTTTTGCATTTATAGTACGATAGGATAGGATTAGTATGAAGAATTGATTATTTTTCTTTAGAAGCTCATCTTGTTCGATCGGCGCACTGAAGCTTTACAATTAATTATATATTCCATAACCGATAACCGTTGGGGAGTAAAGGTTCTCGAATGGTGACCACGAACCGGGCGACGCAATGTTGGAAGGCCCCCCACCCGATGGACCGACGACATTGTGAAGGTTGCGGGAAGTCGGTGGATGGAGAAGGCTCAAGACCGTTCGTCGTGGAACTCTTTAGGGGAGGCCTATGCCCAGCAGTGGACTTCTACAGGCTGATGATGCTGATGATGATATATTCCATTTTTTGTAAAAAAGGATCATCGAAATAAAATATGGAGATCAAGCCGTGTTGGTTGCCTAATTATTCTTCTAAGCTTCGCAAATGACAATAGCTCTACGATTTGTGATAGATCCTTTTCTTATGAAAATCAAGAAATCTTAATAAACAAGCGAACGCCACACTTGGTTACCCCGCCCGGGGGAGTTGTCCGACCTCTTTGCGAGGCGAAAAAGGGGGGTGAAGTCTAACAGGAAAAAGGAGGGTAGCAAAATTTCCATTTTCTTACGTTATTCGCTTTATGCAGCAGTTTTTGATTAACGGACGAGTACGAACGAAATTTCATTATGTATTCATCCCCTTTAAGGCTTATTTACTTGAAGGGGTGGGTGGGGGTTTATTGTTTGGGATATTCATGTAAAAGATCTAAAATGGTTTTTTGATTAAGTACTTAAACAAGATGATTCATAATAATATGTATGCCATACCGAAAGGGACTTATTCTATCAACAAAAAGATATCATAACGGAAAAATATTGATTTACTTTCATTTTTTTCCCAGACTTATTCGAATTTACTATTTTTTATTTATAAATCTGCGAATGACGGGCGGCGCAAGGATGGAAGGCCACCCGATGGACCAACGACATTGTGAAAGTTGCGGGAAGTCGGTGGATGGAAAAGGCTCACGAACCGTTCGTCACGGAACTTTTTGGGGGAAGCCTGTGGAATTCTACAGGCTAATGATGATGATGACGATGAAATGTACGAGAAGTTCGACATCGAGATTACTAAAACACCTGAATAACTGATTTGACCCCAAAACATCAGAGTTTTGCTTAGTTTTTTCAATGAAAAACGTCAAATCTCCAAAAGCCGTAGAACAAAGATCATTGCCATTGTTGGGATAGCATACTACATATTATTATGAATCACCTGCCTTTCGATCCACAGATCGCAGGTTCAAATCCGGGTCGTACACCAATTGATTTTCCAATCGGAAAATTTATGTTCGCTATTTATTATTCACTAGTGCTCCCAAACAGTGAAAGCGGAAACCGGTATGTCCTAGAACCTAAAACTTTGATGCACTAAAGAAGTTAAGAATTCTGATTCTTCTAGGCTTGGTCGCGAGGAACAGGCGTAGCTTCACCTAGTTTCTAAGACGTTTCAAGATGATCCTAGTGGTTTATTGAAATATAAACCTTGTGACTTCGACTTTAAAATGAGTTTATGCGGATGAGCAGCAGATAAAGGTAAGCCAAAGAAAAGATAAGACGGGTTGTGTGAAAGACGACTTGGCTAAGAAATGAGTGAGTGCTGAGGTGGATGACGGATGATGAGGGAAAATGAAGAGTCAGTGATGCTGAGGGCAGGCTGATGATGAAATTGATGATATCTAAATAGTCCTCTATCCTCGGCTTTAGGACGCGTGTATTTGTATGAGCTAGGGCCGTCTACATACAATCACGCCTATTTCCCAGAGGGGTAGACAGATATCACGGCTTTCCACTTGCTACGATCCTGACATACCACTTTTGCTTCATTCACTAACATCACATTCCTCATACATGCTATGAGAACAAAATAAAAGCATCAAAATTTTGTTCCTAAATAATAGATAAACAGTAGGTAAGTAAGTTATTTAAAAAAAAAACAAAAAACTACAAGCACTTATTTCGAAAAAAAATAGGTATAGGTGTGTACTGGAATAATTGACAAAAGTAGGGACCGACCTACATTCCATTGAAGGAATGAAATAAAGCGGCTTTAGTACCGCTACTCACCACTTGATGTCACTAGTCTCATATGAAAATTAAAACAAAAAATATGACATTGGGCTGAATTATAAATATAAATATATATATATATATATACCAAATAAATTCACCAATTTTGAAAAAAAAAATTGTAAGGAAAATTCATATTAATATACATCGCAGTAGTATTTCGTAGCTTTTTCATGAAACTTACTAGTTCCCTATTATTTTCATAGATGGCGTTATTTTATACTTTCTTAGTTAATTTCCTGACCATGACTTATCTGTAGATGTCAGCACTTAACGACTTAATATGCTAAAGTGCTCTGTTTTTGCTTCATATTTTTAGTGGTCAATCAATTTTTAAACTTACTAAATCAACTAAAAATTGTGTTGGTAAATGTTGAACTGTAAACTAATCTATCCTATTTGGATGCTGGAGGAAGGTCTGGTGGGTCGTATAAATAAAATTCACTTTGCTATCAACTGTTCTATTCGCTACCAATTGCAAGAAGGAAGACGGAAGGAAGTACAAAAAATATTGCAATCAAAATTAAATGAAATTAACATAATAAATGTTGCCATTATTGCAAACATGCTGCGGCCCAAGAATGAAAGAATTTTAACAAGTTTTGAATGACTTAAAACTAACTTATAAACTACATCCTATAGCCATCATCAATATTTATATTTCCACATGTAAGTACATGGCTATAACATTTTTTCATGACAGAACTGAGCTTAAAACTCACTTACAAACTAGGTTTTAAAGATAGACCATTAACAATATTTGTATAGGTATACACAATGGCTAATCTTGCAAGGGCAAGACAGCAATTTTATTAATTGCCCGTAGATGTGTTTTGCTATTAGACAATCTTACTTCTACTGTTCGGACTTTCCCATCATGTCCAGGATACACATTAACAATTCGGGCCATTGGCCAAGACATCGGTGGAATATTATCCTGTTTCAGGATAACTAAACTACCTACTTCTACATTATCCTTATCACATAACCATTTAGGCCTATTCTGTAATACATTCAAGTAATATTTATGCCAGGCTTTCCAAAAGCGCTGTTTTAGGTTAGTACATAACTTCCAAAACTTAAGCCTATTCTCTGGTATGTCAGAGATATCTTTTTCTGGATACATTGTTAGTGAGGTACCAATCAAAAAGTGACCAGGTGTTATATAGCAATAGTCATTGGGGTCTGACGACAAAGGCAAAAGTGGTCTAGAATTGAGTACAGCTTCAATTTCTATGAGTACAGTGTGAAGCTGTTCATATGTCAATACATGCTTTTGCAAGATCCTTTTTAAATGGTATTTAGTACTCTTTACTGCTGCCTCCCAGAGCCCACCGAATGTAGGAGAATAGCCAGGTATGTAATGGAAATCAATAGCTTGCTCTGACGCAAATTCACAGACTCTATTCTGGTGACTCTGGGATGCATGCAGTTTGTAGAGTTCAGTTAATTGGCTTCCTGCACATTTGAATGTACTAGCATTGTCGGAATGAATTTCTCTGGGTAAGCCTCTTCTTGCAATGAACCTTTTCAAACATGCCAGAAAAGTTTCTGTGGTTAAGTCTGAGGCAAGCTCTAAATGAACAGCCTTTGTCGTAAAGCATACGAATACGCAGATATAACCTTTTCCAGTTACCGATTTTCTGACACGTGAGAGCTTTACCTCAATAGGTCCAGCGAAATCCACTCCAACTTTTTCAAATGGTCGGCTAGCAATGACTCGACCAGCTGGCAGGGAGCCCATTAACTGCTTGGCTACAGCTGCCTTTTGCCTGAAACAGGTTATACATTTGTGTGTTACTTTCTTAATTGCTAATAAGCCATTCACAATCCAAAATTTTTGATTCAGGTTTGATAACAATAATTTCGGTCCTGCATGCAGTAACCTTTCATGCTCAGCTCTTATAAGTAAGCCAGTAATTTGAGAGTCTTTGGGTAATATGACAGGATGTTTTTGGGTATAGGAAATATCAGCATGATGAAGCCTACCACCAACTCGTAATAATCCTAATTCATCTAGAAAGGGATGCAGATTTGCCAAATTGCCCTTCAAATTGTTGCCACGATTAACAGCATCAATTTCGGATTTGAAATATAAGCTTTGTTCATATTTTATTATAAGCATGAGTGCTCGGTCAAGTTCAGAGTGCTGCAAGAAAGTTGTGTAATTTTTTGTTTTGCTGCTCATGTTAGTGAGAAATCTTAATATGTATGCCAATAGCCTGACTATTTTACGAATATCTGAGCAATCTTTTAAGCGTTTAAATACATACTCAAGTTCATGCAGATTCTGACGTGCCCTGCTGTCTGAAAGCACCAAGCAGGACTTCACCTCAGGGAGATCGCGAGGGATGTCGGTTTCACCGTAAGCAAACTCATACTTACTGTCGAGTAGGAACTGGGGTCCAAACCACCACAGGTCGCAGCCACTCAGCTCGCTTGGTTTTACACCTCTGCTAATCAGGTCGGCAGGATTCTCATGTGTGTTGACGTACAGCCAGTTCCATTTGCCTGTGTTTTGACGAATGACGCTTACTCTGTTCCCTACATAAGCTTGAAGTTTAGTTACTTCAGTATTTAGCCAAGCTAAGACAATTTTTGAATCACTAAATAAATAGATATTTGTTATATTTATTTTAATTCTCAGTGTCTCATGAGTTTTCACTATTAGTTTTGATAGCAAGAGTGCAGCATTCAACTCAAGTCTGGGTATAGTCATGCCTTTCTTTTGTACAGGATTTATTCGAGATTTGGAACAGAGTAAGTGTACATTCGTGGTAAGTGTGCAGAGGGCCACACAACTCTCTGCTACACTGCGATGAACCTGCACCACCTGTCATACTGACAGGCAATATAAATAATAATGTGCTTCTTCCCACAGTTAGAATCAAGGTTCATGGGAGAGATGGCACCGAGTTTCATGTCAAGGCGTTACTGGACAGCGGGTCCCAGGTTTCACTTGTAACCTCAAACCTTGTCCAGCGATTGGGATTAACGCCCAATCCATGCAACAACAACATCATTGGTATATCCAATGCAATGAGCAATACTAAGTATTGCATTCCATTAGAAATACATTCACTGACAACCCCGTTCAAAACTGAAGTGACCTGCCACGTTGTTGACCAAATAACTTGCAAGTTACCACAAAATAAGATTGATATTTCTAGAGTGGTGATCCCTGCCAATATCACATTATCAGATGACCAATTCTATGTGCCTAGTGAAATACATTTGCTAATATCTGCTGATGTGTTTTTTCAGACACTGCTACCAACTCAGCCACCAGTGAAGTTAGCGGCGCTGCCGGAGCCGCTGGCCAGCCATGATTCAGCACAGCAATGCCCACAGCAGCACAACTCTCCTCAGCTGTTCATCTTTAACACATATTTTGGACACATCATCGGAGGGAGCTTACCTCAAAAATTGTCACAGTCAACATGCAACAAGGTAACACTTAAATGCGAGATAGGTCTCAATGAAACACTAGCCCAGTTTTGGACGCATGAGAAAGTTCCAGAATTATTCAGAGAACAAACTTCAGAGCAGGAACTTTGCGAACAAATATTTCAAAGTACTGTTCAACTGAATAACAATCAGTTTCAGGTTGATTTGCCTTTAAAATTGCCTCTGTCAGAGGTCAGTGATACTCTTGGTGAATCATTTCACCTAGCCTTAAAGAGATTCTATAATCTAGAAAAAAGATTGCATGCAAACCCTGACTTACTCATGCAATACAAGACCTTTATCCATGAATACCTAGAGCTCAATCATGGTCACTACGTTGACATTGAGTCATACAACCTAAGTAAGGAACCGGTATACTTTCTCCCACATCATGCAGTCTTAAATGAAAATAGCAAAACAACTAAGCTCCGCACTGTGTTTGATGGTTCAATGAAAACAAACAAAAGAATTTCACTTAACGATTTGCAACTAAATGGGCCAGTGGTTCAAAGAGATCTGTTTGATATCATATTGCTGTTTCGCTTGGGAAAATACACATTCACTACAGATATTAAACGTATGTTCAGGAATATTAGAGTTGATCCCAAATACACAACACTTCAAAACATATTATGGAGGGACACACCAGCTGACACAGTAAAATGTATAAGACTAGATACAGTGACATATGGTTTGAAAAGCTCAAATTATCTGTCTACTCGATGCCTTAACGAATTAGCAAATCGCTTTGAGAAATCCTATCCCATAGCATCAAGGGTGATCAAAGACAGTGTGTATGTCGATGATGTGATTTATTCCAGCAATGATCTAGGCACAACAATCACTGCTAAAGAGCAACTACGCAAACTGCTCGAGCTAGGTAGCTTCTATACTCACAAGTGGTCGTCCAATCATGAGCAAATCTTATCTGACATTCCACCTAATGAGCAGAATGTTGAAAGCCTAGATTTACAGAAGGATAATTATCAAATGAAGGCCCTAGGATTACAAATTAATATAAAAAGTGATCAGTTCATAATCTCATCACCAGAACCCTTCAGGTCAGAAAAGATAACAAAGAGAAATATATTGAGTTACATAGGAAGGTTCTATGACCCAATGGGCTTTGCTAGTCCCATTGTAGTGACAGCTAAAGCTATTATGCAAAAATTATGGTTACTGAATATAGACTGGAATGAAAGTCCACCCCCAGAAGTTCAAAACGAATGGCTTCAATTCACAGCTGAATTGGCTGCAATGAATGCAATATCTTTAAATAGGAATATTAGCATTTCAGATTCAGACACAGCAGAGCTAGTCGGTTTCGCCGATGCTTCAAGTACAACGGGCTACGGTTGCTGTGTGTACCTGCGAGTCACTGACATTACAGGTACCACGAATGTACACTTACTCTGTTCCAAATCTCGAATAAATCCTGTACAAAAGAAAGGCATGACTATACCCAGACTTGAGTTGAATGCTGCACTCTTGCTATCAAAACTAATAGTGAAAACTCATGAGACACTGAGAATTAAAATAAATATAACAAATATCTATTTATTTAGTGATTCAAAAATTGTCTTAGCTTGGCTAAATACTGAAGTAACTAAACTTCAAGCTTATGTAGGGAACAGAGTAAGCGTCATTCGTCAAAACACAGGCAAATGGAACTGGCTGTACGTCATAAATATTGATGATGGCTATAGGATGTAGTTTATAAGTTAGTTTTAAGTCATTCAAAACTTGTTAAAATTCTTTCATTCTTGGGCCGCAGCATGTTTGCAATAATGGCAACATTTATTATGTTAATTTCATTTAATTTTGATTGCAATATTTTTTGTACTTCCTTCCGTCTTCCTTCTTGCAATTGGTAACGAATAGAACAGTTGATAGCAAAGTGAATTTTATTTATACGACCCACCAGACCTTCCTCCAGCATCCAAATAGGATAGATTAGTTTACAGTTCAATTTTCATGACAGAACTGAGCTTAAAACTCACTTACAAACTAGGTTTTAAAGATAGACCATTAACAATATTTGTATAGGTATACACAATGGCTAATCTTGCAAGGGCAAGACAGCAATTTTATTAATTGCCCGTAGATGTGTTTTGCTATTAGACAATCTTACTTCTACTGTTCGGACTTTCCCATCATGTCCAGGATAAACATTAACAATTCGGGCCATTGGCCAAGACATCGGTGGAATATTATCCTGTTTCAGGATAACTAAACTACCTACTTCTACATTATCCTTATCACATAACCATTTAGGCCTATTCTGTAACACATTCAAGTAATATTTATGCCAGGCTTTCCAAAAGCGCTGTTTTAGGTTAGTACATAACTTCCAAAACTTAAGCCTATTCTCTGGTATGTCAGAGATATCTTTTTCTGGATACATTGTTAGTGAGGTACCAATCAAAAAGTGACCAGGTGTTATATAGCAATAGTCATTGGGGTCTGACGACAAAGGCAAAAGTGGTCTAGAATTGAGTACAGCTTCAATTTCTATGAGTACAGTGTGAAGCTGTTCATATGTCAATACATGCTTTTGCAAGATCCTTTTTAAATGGTATTTAGTACTCTTTACTGCTGCCTCCCAGAGCCCACCGAATGTAGGAGAATAGCCAGGTATGTAATGGAAATCAATAGCTTGCTCTGACGCAAATTCACAGACTCTATTCTGGTGACTCTGGGATGCATGCAGTTTGTAGAGTTCAGTTAATTAGCTTCCTGCACATTTGAATGTACTAGCATTGTCGGAATGAATTTCTCTGGGTAAGCCTCTTCTTGCAATGAACCTTTTCAAACATGCCAGAAAAGTTTCTGTGGTTAAGTCTGAGGCAAGCTCTAAATGAACAGCCTTTGTCGTAAAGCATACGAATACGCAGATATAACCTTTTCCAATTACCGATTTTCTGACACGTGAGAGCTTTACCTCAATAGGTCCAGCGAAATCCACTCCAACTTTTTCAAATGGTCGGCTAGCAATGACTCGACCAGCTGGCAGGGAGCCCATTAACTGCTTGGCTACAGCTGCCTTTTGCCTGAAACAGGTTATACATTTGTGTGTTACTTTCTTAATTGCTAATAAGCCATTCACAATCCAAAATTTTTGATTCAGGTTTGATAACAATAATTTCGGTCCTGCATGCAGTAACCTTTCATGCTCAGCTCTTATAAGTAAGCCAGTAATTTGAGAGTCTTTGGGTAATATGACAGGATGTTTTTGGGTATAGGAAATATCAGCATGATGAAGCCTACCACCAACTCGTAATAATCCTAATTCATCTAGAAAGGGATGCAGATTTGCCAAATTGCCCTTCAAATTGTTGCCACGATTAACAGCATCAATTTCGGATTTGAAATATAAGCTTTGTTCATATTTTATTATAAGCATGAGTGCTCGGTCAAGTTCAGAGTGCTGCAAGAAAGTCGTGTAATTTTTTGTTTTGCTGCTCATGTTAGTGAGAAATCTTAATATGTATGCCAATAGCCTGATTATTTTACGAATATCTGAGCAATCTTTTAAGCGTTTAAATACATACTCAAGTTCATGCAGATTCTGACGTGCCCTGCTGTCTGAAAGCACCAAGCAGGACTTCACCTCAGGGAGATCGCGAGGGATGTCGGTTTCACCGTAAGCAAACTCATACTTACTGTCGAGTAGGAACTGGGGTCCAAACCACCACAGGTCGCAGCCACTCAGCTCGCTTGGTTTTACACCTCTGCTAATCAGGTCGGCAGGATTCTCATGTGTGTTGACGTACAGCCAGTTCCATTTGCCTGTGTTTTGACGAATGACGCTTACTCTGTTCCCTACATAAGCTTGAAGTTTAGTTACTTCAGTATTTAGCCAAGCTAAGACAATTTTTGAATCACTAAATAAATAGATATTTGTTATATTTATTTTAATTCTCAGTGTCTCATGAGTTTTCACTATTAGTTTTGATAGCAAGAGTGCAGCATTCAACTCAAGTCTGGGTATAGTCATGCCTTTCTTTTGTACAGGATTTATTCGAGATTTGGAACAGAGTAAGTGTACATTCGTGGTACCTGTAATGTCAGTGACTCGCAGGTACACACAGCAACCGTAGCCCGTTGTACTTGAAGCATCGGCGAAACCGACTAGCTCTGCTGTGTCTGAATCTGAAATGCTAATATTCCTATTTAAAGATATTGCATTCATTGCAGCCAATTCAGCTGTGAATTGAAGCCATTCGTTTTGAACTTCTGGGGGTGGACTTTCATTCCAGTCTATATTCAGTAACCATAATTTTTGCATAATAGCTTTAGCTGTCACTACAATGGGACTAGCAAAGCCCATTGGGTCATAGAATCTTCCTATGTAACTCAATATATTTCTCTTTGTTATCTTTTCTGACCTGAAGGGTTCTGGTGATGAGATTATGAACTGATCACTTTTTATATTAATTTGTAATCCTAGGGCCTTCATTTGATAATTATCCTTCTGTAAATCTAGGCTTTCAACATTCTGCTCATTAGGTGGAATGTCAGATAAGATTTGCTCATGATTGGACGACCACTTGTGAGTATAGAAGCTACCTAGCTCGAGCAGTTTGCGTAGTTGCTCTTTAGCAGTGATTGTTGTGCCTAGATCATTGCTGGAATAAATCACATCATCGACATACACACTGTCTTTGATCACCCTTGATGCTATGGGATAGGATTTCTCAAAGCGATTTGCTAATTCGTTAAGGCATCGAGTAGACAGATAATTTGAGCTTTTCAAACCATATGTCACTGTATCTAGTCTTATACATTTTACTGTGTCAGCTGGTGTGTCCCTCCATAATATGTTTTGAAGTGTTGTGTATTTGGGATCAACTCTAATATTCCTGAACATACGTTTAATATCTGTAGTGAATGTGTATTTTCCCAAGCGAAACAGCAATATGATATCAAACAGATCTCTTTGAACCACTGGCCCATTTAGTTGCAAATCGTTAAGTGAAATTCTTTTGTTTGTTTTCATTGAACCATCAAACACAGTGCGGAGCTTAGTTGTTTTGCTATTTTCATTTAAGACTGCATGATGTGGGAGAAAGTATACCGGTTCCTTACTTAGGTTATATGACTCAATGTCAACGTAGTGACCATGATTGAGCTCTAGGTATTCATGGATAAAGGTCTTGTATTGCATGAGTAAGTCAGGGTTTGCATTGGAAAACACAGGCAAATGGAACTGGCTGTACGTCAACACACTGCATGATGTGGGAGAAAGTATACCGGTTCCTTACTTAGGTTATATGACTCAATGTCAACGTAGTGACCATGATTGAGCTCTAGGTATTCATGGATAAAGGTCTTGTATTGCATGAGTAAGTCAGGGTTTATTAACATAATAAATGTTGCCATTATTGCAAACAGTAAACTAAAAACGGGTTGAGTGAAGACTTAGAATACCAGGGTAAATTTCAAATTGGATATACTAATCGAATGATTGCCAGAGATTAGGAACACTCACGAAAAGAAATTGGCATATACAGAGCTTACCTCCCCATAGGTAGGCACTAACTATTATCAGTATTCTACCCATTTGCTACACAACCAGTAAAAAACTACGCATGCATGTAAAATTTAAAAAGAAACGTCATTCAAAAATAATTACCAATTTCATGGCAAATCAATTTCATACATGAAATTGTTTCAGAATTAAATTTCAGTGCTACTACTTCAGAGACAGAGTGCACCCGGAATGATTTCGAGATAAATTTCAAAATGGCTTACTGTTTACATCTATCTATAGTTTTGTGTTTCGTATTACCCGTCCAACTCGATAACAGTACGTAAATAATAAATATTTTTCTTGAATAATCAATCTCCTAACCTAGCAAATATAATATTATCTATCAAATATATACTTTCGTCTATTTTTTAGAATATGACGTCATTGTAATACCAATACAAAAATCACCAGTTCTAATAAAAAATGTAATCCAACTACCACAATATCTAAGAAAAAGTAAAAAATCTAGGAACGACAATTATATAAGAATCGATATTGAAAACTATGAAGAACCTACAGATGTGCCTGATCTAGATAATCTTGATTACATGAAAGACAGAGATGACACGGTGAGAGAAGAGGATGAAAATATCCGAGGAGGTCATGATGAGAGAGAAGAAGATGGCTTTGAAATGGATTCAAACTATGGGGATGATAAGATTGTTGGCGGTAGAGAGGTGGATATCAACTTGTATCCTTACCATGTGGCTTATGGAAGTAATTGTGGAGGAGCTATCATTGACAATAGATGGATTGTGACTGCTGGACACTGTGGGTAAGTAACATATACAGTTCTCTATTGCTTAACTTAGATAAACACTTACCTACTCTCATAGGCAAGAAGCCTATAGTGGCAGATGCATCTAGGGTGATGCTACGTAGACCTAGCAGGAATAAATTAATGATGATGATAATGAAGACTCAGGCAATTTTTATAGATTGAAATACACATTTTGTGAAACGTAATAGGAATGGTCATTTTAAATATGAACTTGTTGTTAATAAAAAGTCGAACTGGTTTTTTTTATTCCAATTTTGTAGATTTTAACAAGAGATCAATTTTTTTTTATGAAATAATAATTTTAATTAATAATTTTCACATTTAATTTCAACTTCTCTTCGAAAGCAAGAAGCCATACATAAAAGTAGGATCCAAATACCTGAACCAAGGTACGAAGATAAACATCAAACGATCTGTCATCCACCCTAACTGGGGAGCGAAGAATAAGGAGCATCCATTTGACTTTGACTTCCAACTCCTAGAAACAGCTGAGGCACTAAAGTACAGTGAGAACATACAACCTATTAAGATAGCACATATCGAGGACATGGTTATTGGTAAAGTCATTACTGTGACAGGCTGGGGCAACACTGAAGAAAATGTAAGTATTTCATCAACCACATCATTTCAGCCATAGGTGCGTTCACTGCTAAATAAAGGCCTCCCCTATAGATTCCCCCCAGACACAATCATTTCGGGGGATTTGTCCATACTCGCCACGCTGGGTATGCGGATTGGCGAGCGCAGATAAAGCTATTGTTTTACAGGGAATGCTGCTGCCCATCCCCTAGATGTTTTTCCCGTAGTCGCCTCTTACGAAATCCAAGTGTAGAAATGGAAGGGCCTATTATATAGCCGGGGCCACCACGGCTAATATGTGTAACTATTTAGTATTTATGTATAACTATTTAGTTTTCTGAACAAGATAGTCAAGAAAGTAGAAGAAGTCCAGTATGTAGAAGTCCACTGCTGGACATAGGCCTCCCCCATAGAGTTCCATGATGAACGGTCTTGAGCCTTCTCCATCCACCGACTTCCCGCAACCTTCACAATGTCGTCTGTCCATCGGTCGGCGATGGTTAAAATCTTATAATTTTGATTGGCCAATGTTTGAATGTTTGACATTTGCTATCGTATCGTAAGCGTAACGCTAAATTATTTGTGCTCAAGTCACTATTTATTCCCCGTAACTCATGGTGGGCTCATCTAAAGTCTTATATTTTTTTGTGTATTTTTTAGCATTGTGTCTACTAAGAGTTCAAGAAGCATCTTATCAGTTATGATGGACTTTGTATTTCAAAATAAAGTTAGCAAATAAATGTATAAATTGATTATCAGATATTCTTTGACAAGGCAACCAGCTATAGTAAATTAAAAGACCATTGGTCACGCCTCCAACATGTTTCAATTATGGTCCGTTTGTAGCTAAACAAAAAGCAAATTGGCTATCATGTTGTGGAAAATTCTGATTAAACAACTGCATAAACGATAATCATTTCCTGTGTTAAAATTGACCAACTAGCGAAATCAAAAGAGAGATATAGAGACAAGGATACGAAAATAAAGAAACAGAGAGACGAAATATAGAGAGACTAGCTACCGCCCAATAGCCTATATGCTATTCTATCTATTCCAAGTTTCAACGAGATCGGTTGAGCCATTACGTCGTGATTGAACAACAAACATCCAAACATCCTCACAAACTTTCGCATTTATTTTTAAATTTAGCGTATTTTGTCTACTATTGCCTATATTCGTGCATCTTATGAGAGACATAGAGACAAAATATATAGAGACAAGAGATATAAAGACGAAGATAGAGAGATAGACTTATGTATTTTTAATATTAGTATGATATAGCGTATTTTTTCTACTGAAAGCCTATAATATTGCATAGGCACATAGCTTAATTAGATTCAAAGTAGGACCTATCTTGAGTAGGTACCTATCTGGAGATCAGAGAATAATTTTATTATGCATAACAGTGTCTCACCAGATTTCTTCATCATCATCATAAGCCGTAGGATGTTCACTGCTGAACAAAAGCCTCCCCCGAAGATTTCCAGAACACCTTCCTAACATTTGGGGGGAATTTGCCCATACCACGCAGTTAGAGCTATCGTTGTCTGCTGCCCATACCTTATTTCCCCTAGTCGCCTCTTACGACATCCACGGGTAGGTGGATTGAGGGACCTATTCATCAGCCAGATTTATTAATCAACTAAGACATACTTCCAGGGTCCATACTCCAGCGTTCTCAGAGCAGTGCGTGTCCCGATCATCTCTAAGGAGAACTGCCAGAATGTACCGTTTCCATACTTCAGAGGCAGTCTAACAGCGAGGATGTTCTGCGCAGGGTTTTCTGAGGGGAAGAAGGATGCTTGCCAGGTACGTTGTATTAATTTCCTCATCATCATTTCAGCCGTACGCCGTCCACTGCTGAACATGGCCTCCCCCACAGACAGAGTGAATTCCTTATCATGTGGGGGATTTGCCCATACTCACCACGCTGGGCATGCGGGTTGGTGAGCGCAGTTAGAGCTATCGTTGTTAAAATCTGCTGCCCATCCCCTAGCTTTTTTCCCTTAGTCACCTCTTACAACATCCGCGGGTATGAGATATGGAGGGGCCTATTCTTCAGCCGGGGCCACCACGGCCATTAGTGTAATAATTTAATAGGGGTTATTCTTTAGGTGGTAGGCCTAGGTCTTCCATGATTCGCAAAGAATGACAGTCGATATCGCCTGATTTTTATCTATACCTACTCTTGATTTAATTGCAATGTGCCCAGTTCAATTCCCATTGAAAAATGTTCATGGCACTAAATCTTTTGAAATAACTTGAACTGATTGTCCCCAAAACAACCGACAACTGTGGAGAGTAAAGGTTCTCGAATGGCGACCACGAACTGGGCGACGCAGTGTTGGAAGGCCCCCCCACCCGATGGACCGACGACATTGTGAAGGTTGTGGGAAGTCGTTGGATGGAGAAGGCTCAAAGCCGTTCGTCGGGGGAGGCCTACGTCCAGCAGTGGACTTCTACATGCTGATGATTATGATGATGATGATTGTACTCAAAACAGAATAATCCTACTAATATTATAAATGCGAGTTTGTGAGGATGTTTGGATCTTTAGATGTTTGGATGTTTGTGGTTTAATCACGGCTAAACGGCCGACCGGATTTGGATGAAATTTGGTACAGAGATAGATTACAGTAGAATAGCATATAGGCTAGGCTTTTTATGTAGAATAGAATAGAAGAATAGAATGATCGTTTATTTTAGCAAGTGATTACATGGCCGATTAGGTGGTGAGCACAAAAGTATACACATTTAGACATACACTATAACATAAAATATATGACATAGTTTAGGTATACCTAGGTACATAACATTATTATATTAAATAATTTAGGTATATCGACTCATGTGTCCGAATGCTTAAAAAAGGTGTTCAGCTCAGCATTATATATGTAGGTACTACGCAAGCGAAGCCTTGGGCGGAAGCTAGTTAATTATATATATAGAACTAACTTAACTGTCAATATACACTTATACATACTATATACATACTATAAAATATAAAATCAAATAATTACAAAATAAAATAGATACTAATTAAACAAATAATTTTGGACATGCGGCAAGGTGCCAAGAGCACTGGCTGCATTCCCGCGTTGAATTGCCAAAGAAATTCTTTGTGCAAGGAATGAGCCAGCTCTCTTATCAATTGAGTTTAGAATAAGTGCCTTTCGGGATAGTTTACCAGGGAACTCGAATAATGTCATTGGTTCTAATTTATATTCCAGGGTGATTCTGGAGGACCTGCGGTGGCCTACGACCGTCTCCTCGGCATGGTCTCCTTCGGGTACGGCTGCGCCACTCCTGGCTCCTACGGGGTCTACAGCAAAGTGGCCAAGGTCAGGTCTTGGATCGAACAGGTTACCGGACTCAAACTAGATTAAAGTGTTGCTCAATAAAACCATTTTTTAAGGAACAACGGTAACAAATAAAGGTTTTTTTTCGTTTTTTGATTGGATTGAAAACTGTGAGAAATAAACCTATTTTTACCAATAGAATTTTCAATTTTTAACATAACTTATCACCCAACTGTCACATACATAGTCCTGACCCTACCCTAGGATAACATGTGTCGTTGATATCAGAAACTACGAGTACCATGGTATTAGGTACCACAGCACCCAGACCCGGAACTAATATTTGCAGAAAATGCAAACATTTGTCCCGCAGCAGGAATCGAACCCACACCCCTTGTGTCTCAGTCGAGCACTCGCCCACTGCGCCACCGAGGTCGTCAATGAATTACACACACAATTTAAAAACAATTTAGGTAGATATGGAGGGGCCTATTCTTTAGCCGGGGCCACCACGGCCGGTGCGACTGCTACCTCAACTTGATAATTCTGAGAGTTATGTCGATATACTACTCGTATTGTTGCACAGATAACAGAAAGGGCTTGATCTTGCCATAAAAAATATTACATAACATTTTACTCGCATAAACATTTCAGTATTACGGAGTTGTAAAGTTATGAGGTTTTTTGTTTTGATTCTTCTGATATGCCGTAAAAATGTTCTTGGGTATGTACATCGTGTATTTTACAAAGAACAGGGCTTAGCACCAGTTTTAACATTATCGAATCCACAACGAGTTCCGTAACTACCGTGATAGGAGCCAAGAAGTACTCATCCATTGAAAAATGTTGTCTTGAATGATCGTGCTATCATGCTTCCTGGTGAAAAACCTTCGGCTTCAAACTGACTCTTCCACCCTCGATTTTTCTATCATAAAATCAGAGTTCTACATACCAGTCACAAGATTTGAAGCAGTTTATGCTGAGATGAGACCTATTTGACTCACAACCAAACATGGAGACTTGGCACAGCTTTTTCTTGTACTTTCTTGAACTTTTCTTGAACTTGGCTTTTGCTTTTTCTGTATATATTTATATCCCCTAAATGTGCCGATAGTTTTTTATGTATTGTATGTGTTGTGCGTGCATGTCAATTAAATCATCCCTAAACAAATGTCTTCGATAAAAATCGATGTGAATGGGACCATTGGAAGACGACTACTTTGGCATACGTTTCTGGACCAAATCAGTGACGTTTTGGAAAAGGTTAAGTCGAGTGTACTTTAAAACTAAGCATGCAAGTAGAATGCGATGAGAGTGAATGTAGGAAAATAGGATGGCCTCTAGGAAACAGGTGTAACTATGTATGTATCTATGTATGTATCATGTGAATATATTATTCTCAAAAGGCTTGTAGGTGGAAGGAACGTTACAATATCGCGAGCCCCCTTTCAAGCAAACTACGCTGATACTTGTGGAGCTGTCATCATACACCCAAGATGGGCGCTGACGACTGCTCATTGCGGGTAATATGCGATAATTTATCGACACTAATTAATAAACATCCATACGCAACTGTGCTATAAGCGCAAATAATTCACGATAGCGTTACGATTACGATACGATAATAAAAGTCAAATATATATTATCGACAATACTTGAAATCTTTTAGCTTTTATTGGTTCATATATAAGATTTGCTATAGTATCGTAAGCGTATCAAGCTCGTATTCGGGAAATCCGTAGAAGAAGCAAGGTCATCGACATAGCTCTCAGAGTTACCAAATTGAAGTGGCAGTGGGCAGGTCATAAAGCTCGAAGACCAACACCCGTTGGCGAATAAAGGTTATCGACTGATGAGCAAGAACCGGGCGACCCAGTGTTGGAACTCTTGCGGGGTGGTTTATGTCCAGCAGTGGACTTCTACAGGCTGATGAAAATGATGATGAAGTAGAAGCACTATTATTTTGAAGATTGCTATCAAATTCTAGTGCAGACGGAACCTTTATTAGAGTCGGGAGTACGAATCGTCTCGCAGGCACCAAGATCCAAATACAAAGACACATTATACACCCCAATTACAAAGGTCTGGGGCAGTTCGACTTCGACATTCAACTCCTGAGGTTATACAGGGAGATGAAGTTTTGGAAATACTTGAAAAGTGTAAGGATCTGTGCGGGGGAGTGTTCTGGAGATATGGAGGTGTTTGGGTGGGGATATCAGATAGAGAAAGTAAGTATATTTTTTAGGAAGAAAAGGCGTAAATTCTTCTAGATTAAGGACGTTTCATTTCAAAATCGTTCAATGGAAAAAATAATTTTAAAGTTTGTAGTTTGAAAATACACTATTAATTTCACATTTTCTCAAGTCAAAGTCAAAAGGCGTTTGTTTCAATAAAATCACTAGGATCACTTTGAAACGTCTTAAAAATTAGGTGAAGTTATGCCTGTTTCTATGGCTGTAAAGTTGGTTGGTACCTGACCTGAGCACGGCGGAAGCAACTTATACCCTAAGAAGAATCCTCGTGAGAGATTGTCCGGCAGATCTTCAGCGGGCATAAGCTCCTTTAGTTCCCATTCCTAACAATTAAGCCATAGGTCAACTGCTGAACATATCCATAAGGCCTCTGAAGGTTCCGTTGCCAAAATGTAAATCCCATAATAATGATGATATTTCGTTTTCTGACTGTACACATTTGTCGTTCCTAAGCAACTAGGTAAAAGTTCTGTTTAGAGGAAGTGACAAGTTTGCAAAATGAGGACGTAAGAACTATGGGGAGGTTACTGGGAGTTGGGTGCAGGCCGCACAAGATAAACTGCTCTGAAAATCCATGGGGGAGGGGGGAAAATGCTCAGCAATGGACGTCTTACGACTTTAATGATGATGATGGGGAACCAACCGTTGGGGAGTAAAGGTTCTCGAATGGTGACCACGAACCGGGCGACTCAGTGTTGGAAGGCCCCGATGGGCCGATGACATTGTAAAGGTTGCGGGAAGTCGGTGGATGGAAAAGGCTCAAGACCGTTCGTCGTGGAACTCTTTGGGGGAGGCCTATGTCCAGCAGTGGACTTCTACAGGTTGTTGATGATGATGACTTTTTCAGGGAGACTACAACACTCACTTACAAATGATAAAAGTACAAAGGGTCTCAATTGAAGAGTGTCAAGAGATCCCAAAGTTATTGGACCACGAAATCGAATTGACGTCCAGAATGTTCTGCGCCAAAGGAGTTGGCCAAGATGCTTGCCAGGTATCACCAAGTTTCTAAGTAATTCTATCATCATAATCATTACAGCCGTTCGACGTCCACTGCTGAACATGGCCTCCCCCTCAGACAGAGCAAATTCCTTATCATGTGGGAGGATTTGCCCATACTCACCACGCTGGGCATGCGGGTTGGCGAGCGCAGTTAGAGCTGTCGTTGTTAAAATGAGGGACGCTGCCTATCCCCTAGCTTTTTTCCCTTAGTCGCCTCTTACGACATCCGCGGATAGGTAGATATGGAGATAATTAAGTGATTCTAGTGGTCTTATTGAAATAAAGACTTTTTGACTTTGACTTCATCGATACTCAAAATAGTGTTTACGTTTGAATCTAGCCGTGTTGGCCTAGTGAGAGGAACTTCGACTTCCGATGGTCATGGTTTTGGATCCCGTGTGTACACTAACGTTCTCCTCCTTGGAGGCCATGAAGACAATGGGGGGTAGTCAGAGGCATGCCCGAACATTTGGAACATGCCCTATACACCGTTCCAAGAACGAGTTACAGCGCACTTACATTTTTCGAATATTAGTGCACGATCGGGTTTGAATCCACGATCTTCGGATCGAATGTCGAAGAAAGTTTCACTAGGCTAACACGATTATTCTTGTGATTTCATTGCATTTTTTTTTATTTATACTCGGTTAGACTTAGAGTTGGCCTCAGGCGGCCTTTAAGCGGCCTACAGGACTGGTCAGCTCATTCAAACTACTTTAGGGTGACAGCGGTGGCGCAGCGATATCATCTGGACTCCTCATCGGGTTGTCTTCCTTCGGCTACGGCTGCGGACGGGGACACCCTGGAGTCTACGTTAGTGTTACTGAAAGTAATATTAGGAAGTGGATCACACTCTATACAGGATTATCCTAGTTTACTTACGCGGTTTTAATTTATTCCTATGCTAATGAATAAACTTAACTTAACTTTTTTTTTTTGACGTGGGGAAATCCATCATGGATCCCTCCTTTTGCGGGGGTAGTTTTAGTCGGACTCCTACCGACTAAAACTACCACCGTGGCCGGCCTCCATGCCTGTCAAGGGGCTCCGGGATCTCTGTACGGAACGCACCGTGCCTCTCTCGCATATCGCCTGAGCACTGTCCCGGGAATGACACCCCCAGTCACCCCCGGCACCCTCGCAGGTGCACACGACGGCACTTGCTACCAGAGCCGCCACCATCCCGGGATCCGCATATGAGCAGCCAGAGCCCCCAGCCCCCAGCCAGAATCTTGAGTAGGGCTGTTAAATAAGTTCACTATTGTAAATTACAGTACCTAGTCTTAAAGTCTGTAATCCGACAGCATGCTAGACAATCAAAAATCAAAAGACGTATGTGATGTTTTATCATCTAGCATACTTAGGGACTTCAAACTTAAATACTAGGTACTGTTATTTACAGTAGCGAACTTATATAACAGCTCTGGCGAGACTCCACACGACACGGATACACTGTAATTAAATCAGAAATATCAGAAATAAGGATTACCAGAACACCCACTGAAACATATTTGCTCACCAGAAACCTTGTTTATCAACGGGACTCGAACCCACATCTCTTTCTCATCCGCGCCATGTTTTGTTTAGTGCGAAACAACTGTGCCCTTGGGTGTAGTTAATGAGATTTCATTGAATTAAATCTACTTTGAAACCGAATGATTTCACCAAATCCTAATTTAATAAACTGCATGTTGCGTTTTCATTACTATACTAAATCTTTCCGACTCAATTCAAACCAGGCGGGATTCAAACCAGCGACCCACATGCTCTAAGCAAGTTTTTTGACCATAGTTTTTACCTAAAGGTAACAAAAGGGCTCCATATTAGCTTGACAAGTTGATTTATATCATCATTCCAGCCGTTGGAAGTCAACTGCTAAATATTGCCTGCCCCACAGATTAGGAGGCAATGTTCAGCAGATGAACGCAAATTAAGACCGTTTCTTACATTGCGTTTCTCTTCTGAGTTTTTTTCAATGATAAATGTCTAATTTCCAAAAGTCGTTTACAGTTTTAGTTATGGTTACTACACCAAACGTATTTTTATTGGATGAATTTTCCGGAAAGAATTTTGAAATTACTAAAACTACATACACTTCGATGACAGATGTGTTTGAGAGAAAAACTCAATTGTTCAGATCAAAAACGCCCCTTGTTTTGTATATACCTACCTCCACAATTAGCTGTTTTTTTATTCACCGTCACTAAATTCTACCATAGTTTAGTTTACTATCGAACAATTCATCCGCTAGATTCCATCGAAAACATCCATTACAGTTTCCCATCCAATTGCACGGGGCCCCGTCACAGGCCCCCAAATTGGAAAAATATCCGAAAAACATTTTCACATTTTTCAACTATCCCCCTCCTATATACCTCCCACATGACACCCTACCACATAAACTGTTAATGTAATTATCTGCGCTCAATTTTGTATAAATTACACTAGTGTTAGTACGCGGCTTCGCATGTGTGTGTTTATTTTATCTACGAACGTTGTTTGCTGTATATTGACGTGGGGGGAACCCACACCCCATGGGGAGTCATCATGATGATTCGAGTCTGCACTGTTGTGGGAGGGAGATGGATGATAAAACTATAGGTAGGTTTAAGCTAGCGTGGTGGCGGTACTCGTGATGATGACTAGTGATTTCACCCGGAAGCAGATGCTCTACAATTTTATGAAAAACACCAATGATTGTAGAAAAAACTACAATGCGTAAACTAACCTTTTGGAAAAAGGCCAGGTCAAAAGTACCCTAAACCTACGAGCATATATGAGGAATGTGATAAGAGTGAATGAAGCAAAAGAGGTATGTCAAGATCGCAACTGGAAAGCCGTGGTCTCTGCCTACCCCTCTGGGAAACAGGCGTGATTTTATGTATGTATGTATGTATCTACCAATAGCATTCAGAATACCTCAAAATAGCAATGAAACCTAAGATATACCTTACCAATCTCGGTGGCGTAGCGAGCGAATGCCCGTCTGAGACGCAAGGGGTGCGAGTTTGATTCCCGCTGCTGGGCAAATGTTTGCATAAGCTGCAATTATTTGTCCCGGGTCAGGGTGTTGTGGTACCATGGTATCCACTCGTAGATTCTGATACCAGAGCGGCACAGGGAATCCTAGTATGTGGTCAGGACTATAAAGATAAAGATAAAGATAATTTTAATTTGTTGTTATCTTATTATTATTATATAGGTATTTCTTTTTCTACCAAACATCTCATCTATCAGACTCCATCAGGTCTCATCGTCACCTGATCATTGGTTTATCCAGTGATAAAACTTCTCTTCTTTGAGAAAAATAACACCGCAAAATAATGAAGAGAAAACAAAGATTGAACAAACAAAAATAAGGCCAATTTACCTATAATAACTATCATTTTACCGGAGCTTTAAATTCTTGTCTCTGTCACTTTCATATCAATGAAAAGAGGTGACAATAGATTTATAGACCATTTTTATTATAGGATATTATAAAAGACTAGAAAAAGTCGAAAAATGTAGAGCTATTCCTGAAATAATAATGTTAGCAAAGTTACGTGCACGGCGATAAGATATTTAATTTGAAAGGTCTCATAAGATCTACAAACAGTCAGCCTCTATCGTTAAGGAGCGTCCTAATTTGTAAGATTAGTTTTTTTTTTTTTATATAAATAAATATTTCAGACATAGCACGCACAGTCAACTGATCCCAAACTAGGCATAGCCTGTACTATGGGTACCAGTGACTACATACATAATAGATAAATATTTAACACCCAAACACAGAACAAACATCTGTGTTCATCACACAAATGTTTGTCCAGTGCGGGAATCGAACCCGCGACCTCTAGCGCAGAAGGCAGAGTTACTACCAACTGAGCTATGAGGCCAGTCAGAGGAGTGAGGTTTATAATAGAGACATCTGAAAAAAATTACTTATATGTTCTATCCTACTTCCTACTAATATACATGCTGAGTGGTGGCCATTTTTGCTGTGCCACTCCCGAACATAGTAGTGTGGCACAGGTGGCCTCGAAATGTTACCCGCCTTCAAGGAAGACCACAACGAAGATGGAATGATGATAAAATGGGAATAGCAGGGACAAGACTCACTCGGGAAAGATATATTAGCCGAGGTAGAGGGAGGCCATAACCAAAAATGGGTACTCTAAAAACTAAATAAAAATATTTATATTCATATCTGTATGACAACGTATACTAAATGGTTTGATAATAATAATTACAAAATGTATCTAATTGTAATTAGATTAAAGGAAATAGTTTTTGGGTAAGTAATTATAACTAATATAAACTTCGATTAAGACACAAAATAGCACAAACATCATCAGTTTTGGTCTCGATGTGGTCAACCAAAAAACACCGCCACTTCAGGATTCAAAAAGTTTTAAACAAAAGGCTTGGCCAGTAAATATTACCGAAACGCCTGTAAGCCCTGTGAGTCCCGCCATTCAATATATTTATTAATTGCCAATAATTTTTACAGTGCATTCACGCCGTGATGGTATGGTTAGAACATACGGAATAATAAATTAAATAATAATGTCTGATCGAAGCGACGCGTGACCCGAGAGCTGGCTCTTATTTGGCCCAGCGCATTAGCATTGCCATCCAGCGTGGCAATTCCGCCAGCGTCTTGGGGACGCTTCCGACTGGTAGTGATCTGGATCAGTTGAGCTATCTATAGATCGTTTGTAACGGTCTTTAGATGGCTCAACTGTTTCTTGTGTATTTTGTAAATATTAACTTGTATTAGTTTTAAGTTTCTTTGTGTAAATAAATTAAATGAGAAATTGATAATAAAAATAATATTACTCGTAAGACCTCGGTGGCGTAACAGTGCCCGTCTGAGACGCAAGGGACGCGGGTACGATTCCCGCTGCGGGACAAATGTTTGCATGATCTGCATTTTGAGACTCGTAGTTTCTGATACCCACGACACAGGGAATCCTAGTGTGGTGTCAGGACTATGTGACACGACAAGCAAGCAAGTACATCATCATCATCAGCCTGATGAAGTCTGAACATAGGCCTCCCCCAAAGAGTGCAGTAGTTAATTTTAAGACCTACCTGTTGGGAGACGGTACTGAGGTCTCTGAGCATAGCGCCAAGGTCCTCCAGCGATTCTGCCATTATGACTATATCATACAAACCAAGCAAGCAAGCAAGCAAGCAAGCAACCCTGGTATTCATTATCGTTACTTTTCACTCCACTCACATTCACATCAGACAAACATTAATTTACCTAAAAGAACCTTTTGATTACCTTTATGTAATTGTTTTTTTAAATTTCCTCTAAAAATGACACTCACGTTGATTAAAGATGGGTACCAGGCAGGTAGAGACCGCTTTTAGCGATAATCCCGCCCATCTTCACACAATTTTTAAGTTTTCTTTATTATTTATTGTACACAAGAAAAATACAGATAAAAAAAATAAAAAGAAAGGTATGTACAAAGGCGAGCTTAACCCTAAAAAGAGGTTTCTTCCAGCAAACCTGATGATTATAGAGACGTGAGACGTGATTATAGAGGGAGGTTCGTGTACCTACAATGTTTGATAGAATATTATATTTATAAACATACTATACAATAAATACCTACCTGTTCAAAAATATATATTTAATTAGTTTGTTCCTGGATTGTGTATTTTTCTTTTGGTGTACAATAAAGTTATATTTTATTCTAAAGATACGCCTCAGTTTGCAATCAAGCACTGTGAGTGTATATTAACTCAGAATTGTCAGTTTAATATTTAACTACCTTTTATGCAGGCCGTACCACTGCAGTTAATAATGACGTATAGAGTTTCGCGAACACCCTTTATCCAGGATTACTCAATAGCGCAATGACGCGCCCTGTATGTACAGTTTTGGAAGATTTACATGTCCCGCGTATGGGTATTTATTTTGACAAGTTTTACAACACGGAAATGCTTTAAACCGACTTCAAAAAATGAGGCGTTCCTCTATCAATTCCGCTATTATCCTATCCTACTAATATTATAAAAGCGAAAGTTTGTTGTTCAATCACGCCCAAACGGCCGAATGGATTTGGACGAAATTTGAAACAGAGATAGATTATAGTCTGGAATAGCATATAGGCAACTTTTTATAAAGGTACCACGCGAGCGAAGCCACGGGCGGAAGCTAGGGCGAAATACGACGTATTAAAATAACTGACGCTGCAGTACTGGCATGGAAGCTAAAGTGGCGATGGGCTGTACACGTAGCGCGTGCAGTGGATGGATGATGCAGTGAAAGAGTTCTTCACTGCACCCCGGGAACACCAATCGCCCGCGGGGTAGACCAAAACGTCAATGGTGCGATGATATCATGAGTATAGCCAGTGCTACATGGACAAGTTGTATGTCCATGTAGTTCTTTGCTAAAATGAGTATAGCCGGTGCTACATGGACAAGTCTAGCCATGTAGTTCTTTGCTAAAATCACTATAGTATCATTTTGTCGTCTTAGAGACTAAGTGAAGCTACAACTGTTCCTTGCGACCAAGCCTAGAAGAAATGGGCAACAAACACGGCTTGTGCTTAAAAACTGTTAAGTACTCAAACGTCACTGACCCAATTAAATGTGGCCAAAAAAGAACCAGGATATGAAACAATAAAGATTCATAATATTATGCCAAAAAAGACTTATTCTTCACCCAATTCGTAATAAAGTTTTGTGAACTATTTCGTAATTAAAACATGAACCAAAAATCCAGAGCGCGGTTGAATTATCTTGTCTGCCAAAATATATCCATCCATGTTTTTCCCCTTGGCTATGGCATCTAGGCCTTACCGCCAAGTCTTACGTTTATTTTTCCTTGTTATTTTTATTCTTTCGTCTTTGTTTTTCATCTTATTCATGGTCAAGTCATCGTCAAGTCAAGTCAAGTTCAGTTTTAGTAAGATATGATGGTGGCTATTTTACTAAAACCTTGAGGGACCTCTTGGCGCCAACTCGAAAAATGACGATACACGCAATCATTCTATTTCACTTCACTTGTGCGGTTTACTCAAACAATATTACGCAAAACACCACCATAATTACACAATATTATTCAATTTAACACTAGTTTTGTAAAATAAATTGAGAGCACAATATCACTTCGCAAGTTCCCGCCAAAAAGTCTGTCATGCCAAAATATAATTCAACCGCTAGGTTTTTAAACAAAAGCGAGCCGAAGAGTTTGTCTCGAGAGCTAGCAAAAAGTCCGTCATCGCGTTGCATGAAGTTCTCTCGTCTCTCTGCTGCTATCAATGGCTATTTACATTGTTGTCAACAGTTTTTTTTTTTCCGGACATATCACACATTGTCAACTGATCCCAAACTAGGCACAGCCTGTACTATGGGTACCAGAGACTGATATACATAATAGATAAATATTTACCACCCAGACACAGAACAAACATCTGTGTTAGTCACAAATGTTTGTCCAGTGCGGGAATCGAACCCGCGACCTCTAGCGCAGAAGGCATAGTTACTACCAACTGAGCTTTGAGGCCTGTCAAAGTCAAAGTCAAGTTTGTTCCACGACTTTCAGAAATTCGTCATTTTTCATTGAAAAAACACTATGCAAAAATCAGTTGGGTCAAATCAGTTCAAACGCAATGAATCAGCTGTTTTAGGTAGAATATTTATGCCGAACTTCTCTTACGTTTGGTACTTCGTTACAAAGATGATAAAAGTACAGCTTATTTGAGAAAGTTATGATGAAGTTACCTGTATAAAAGGTTGATGTAAAAAAAAAAAAGATATTTTTTGCTATTATTCTTTCTTTTTGTTGATAGAATAACCCCCTTTTGGAATAGTTTACATGATAGGAATTACTTTGTATAGGTACCTATAGGTACAGGGTAGGTATAAGCACGGTGCTAGATGGAACGAGATTCAAGATTCAAGATTCAAGATGTTTATTTGCAGAAATAAGTGTTACAGAGAGGTCTTAAAGCTATGAATATGGCACTTATAAACTTATTCACTCTTTTCGAGCATCGCAAATTATTGTTTTAGACGAAAGACTGTAAACTTTACACATAATATACTTAGTTAATTATAGTTTGGGTATACTACAGAAACAGGACTCTTTGAATATAAATATGTAATATACAAGCAACATTCACTATAAAGTTAGCTTACGATGACCTCATAAAAGTTGCTAGGAGCCGCGTTGGGTTCAGGCACAGATTGGTACCTGAACCATAAACACGATGACCAAGAGAGAATCAGTGACACTACAAGAAGAATTTTTACTTTACTTTACTTTACTAAATTTATGGTGGAGGCCTATGTTCAGCAGCGGCGGAAATGATGATGATAATCCTACAAATATTGTAATTCATGTGAAAGTTTGGATGGATGCATGGATGTTTGTTGCTCAATCACGCCAGAACGGCTGAACGGATCTTAATGAAATTTGGCACCGAGATCGATTACAGTCTGGAATAGCATATAGGTACCACGCAAGCGAAACCGCAGGCCGAAGATACCAAAGTTATATATTGTAAAATCCTTTTGTTAACGGAAAACACTTCGGTATATGTACATAATTGTAGGTACCTACCTATAGTATGTATGTATATTATTTCACCCCCATCCGCTACAGGGGTAGGTAGTAATGTCAATTCATTACATATGCGAAGTCAGTACCAATCCATTTAAATATAAGTACATACCTACCTAGTGACCATTGAAATTAATATCGAATAAATAGTTTATTCTAACGCGGAACGAGCACACACACGCACATAGTGCTTAGAAACTGCCAGAACCGCCTACCACGAATAGTTTTAATATAAACTCGTGAAATCATTATTTGATGATTTCGAGGTGTACGCGAGTCATTGGGGTGGGGTAGGTCGGGGGTGGTGGGGTCACCTCATCCCCTTGACCAGGGTGGCCTCACTGCAGCGGCGATGCAAAGCCTACCAGCATCAGTGTGGCCGGTGAGGCTTCTGCCGACGCGTGTTTTCCATCTACGCACCGCGCAAAAAAATTACCTACGCGCAAAAAAAAACAAAAACGGACAATAAAGAAAATAATTCAAAAGTTAAACAAACGGCCTAAATTTCAAAAAACGAATTCTATATACCAAATATTTGGTTCGAAATTCAAAATTTGCGCGCATGCGTCTTAAGCGTTTCCGCCCGCCGTCACATTCAAGCGATAGTTTTATGCAATAGACAGCAATTCATTTTTTCATCACAATATAATCAATAGTTTTTAAGTGATTTATAACCAATAGTATTCAGCAACACTTGAACTCTACAATAGACTTATAACAACCGGATTAATTTCTACAAACTGTAAACTAGTGTTAAGGCAACTGGAGGAAGTTCTGCTCGGATCCATCGTAAAAGGGCTACATTATCATCAACGATCATCCGGGAGGAGCAACCTAGAAAAATAAAGAAGAAAAGGAGATTCATGGGAATACCACTCAGAATACCATGGAATCGTAGATGCAACCACTAAGTTAGATGCGCGAGAAGAAGAAAACCAGCAAGATTTCATAGCAGAGAGGAATCTAGCACCAATAAATAAAAGCATCGCCATTTGACGATAAAGAAACACGTTTTTTCGCAATAGAACAAGTTTTATGTTTATATCAACCGTTATTATCGAAACCAATAGAAAGGAGATTTTAAGCATTTGATTTCTTTAAGTACATTTAAACAAAACTGGTTATTTTTGGAACTTTTCAATATATTTTTCTTCAGTTTTATATACAGACTCTCTATATATTTAGTGAAAAGTAATTTAGTGAAATACTCTGGACTAAAAGTTAAGGCTAAGTGATATTGGAGAATTTTGGCAGATAAGTGATTTTTGGGACATTATTCGACCAATTTTCATCAACCGTTCCTGATTGTATGGAAGGTGAAAACAAATTTAAAAAATATACAAATTGTGCCTTAAATTGGCCTTAAATAATTATAAAAGGTCAGCCAAAAAATTACAAAAATATCTAAATTTACCATTTATCTACTTGTTGGAACGATTTCTACATTTGTTTGATAGTACAAAATTATAATGAAAATTAATTATAAGACTTAGTTAAATGTTTCCGTTATTTCTATACTATAACGTTTTTATAAGAGTATGTATATATTTTAACGGGCTATAAAAGAACTAGTCATACAATAAAGAAGGCAATATCTGAAGAAGATAGAGATAGGGAAGAGGTTATACAGAAGAAACAAGAACGTAATCGAAGGCAAGATACTGCACTTTACAGATAGCGTACAAAACAAACTGACAAGAACGTCATCATACACAATAATAAAGGTAAGATTTTATTTTGTAACATTCTTAACTAGTGTCCTTCCGCAGCTTTGCTCGCGTGTTACCCGCATAAAAAGTAGTCTGTGTTAAAAACCGGCTCTATAACTGTGTCCATGCAAATAAAAATGTCGATCCTTTGCTCCGTTGCTGCGTGAAAGAAGGACAAACCAACACATATTCACATTTTAGCATTTACTATATTAAGTTAGGATTTAGTCAATTTTATATTTTAGAGATAAAACGGTATAAATTGTAAGTTACAAATTAATTTATCATGCTGATATTCAAATCTCTGAAAAACATAAATCAGATTGAAAACGCATGAAAAATGACGCATTTTCCTCAACGATGCGTGAAAAGCGTAATTTGGACATGGCGTGGCGTCATTATCACCACAAAATGGGATATATCTATTTGTCTCGCTCGCACTTACCAAAATCAACCATGCGCCGTGTGAAACAATTACAGTATTCAGTTTCAGATTTGGTGACACAAAACGTCTCTGCATCTTTATTATTAGCTTAAAAATTTTCAGCCTTTTTTCATCTTAAGCATGAATAGTATAAACTGTTTTAGAGTTGTCTCAGAAACCGTCTTTAACTTCACATAAAAAAAATCATCTCCTTTTTTTTTCTTAAGGAATATTTCTAAGTAAACAACAACATACAGTATACTATCGCATGCCAAGAATGAACTAGAAACATTTCCCACTAACTTTCGTTTTCGCCAAGTCAAGTTCAGGTTTTGCCGATGACTCGGGAGGGTTCCAGTGCGCATGCCCAAGTCATCACAGTCATTGCCCAGCCGAATTATTGATCCCGGCCATGCTGGAAAACTGCAAGGGGAGGGGGCGTCATTTACCACCGTGATAGTTTTCACAACGCTCAATTATGTAGAGTGGGGTGGTGGGTGAAAAAATGTATACTACATCAAAATGGCGGATTCTGCTGGATTTCGTATTAAAATCTATCGGTTACGCCTCCCGTTCGCTGAATTTATGACGGGAGGCAAAATCGATAAGATATTTTAATTAAAGTCCTTTTGGTGAACAAAATAGAGCTTTATGGTGTATTGCGAAAGCTTTAAAGCACCATCTTTTGTGAATATAGTGGTTTTTTGGATTTAAATTTAAAGCAATGTAAGCATCAAGGGCGAATGGCAAAACACAATTTTCTTGATTAATCTATTATTTTGTTGCATAATACCATCCTCAATCCTTACGTCCGCTAAGGATTCTCTTATACAAAGTACGCATAGTCTAATCTCAGATCTCCGGATACATATGCATATCAAGAAGTCTAGGGGAGGTAGTTAGAGGCACGTCCTAATGATTTTTTTGAAAATATAAAGGAAATAAAATACAATTGGAAAAATTTAATCTTACAAGAAAAGACGAAATGTACTAGGTCATTTCTAGCTAAGATCAAAGCTAGCGATGCGCGGCTGCGAATCAAAACAGAATTCGAAGTATCGTTAATAAAACTCTTGAGTCACATACATAGTCCTGACCCCACACTAGGATTCCCTGTGCTGTGGCGTGGGTATCAGAAACTACGAGTACCTTGGTACCACAACACCCAGACCCGGACAAATATTTGCAGATCATGCTAAAATTGGTCCCGCAGCGCGAATCGAACCCGCACCCCTTGCATCTCAGACGGGCATTTACTCGCTACGCCACCGTACCACCTACTAGGCCAACACGGATTAAGTTTTGCAATGTTTTTCTTCACCGTTTTTAGGCACGTGTTAATGAGCACTTAAATTTTTGTGTGGCTGTGCCTTACCTTCGGATCTTAAGTCGGGCTACCTCCCACTAGGCCAACACGGCTTCACTATCAATAGATGATTAAAGTTTTTCTCGCGTAGTGTCAAGTTATTTAATTTGAAATCGCATTAGGGACGATCGTAATGATAGAACGCAAAAACGGAGTTTTTCTTCATTGAATAGTTTGCCATTAACTTGCAAACAACTTTAGAACTTTAAATGATTGCTTTAGTATGTTTTAAGCCGTGTTCAAACGGCTTGCGATAATTATGTCATCCAAATATATGTTAAAATTTATCCTTCATCATCATCATCAGCCCGTAAAAGTCCACTGCTTATCATAGGCCCCCAAAGAGTGCCATGACGAACGTTCTTGAGCCTTCTCCATCCACCGACTCCCCGCAACCTTCACAATATCGTCGGTCCATCGGCCTTCCAACACTGCGTCGCCCGGTTCGTGGTCCCCATTCGAGAACCTTTAATCTCCAACGGTAGTCGGTTCTGCGAGCTATATGGCCTGCCCACTGCCACTTTACTGCCCTCTGTTGGTTATGCTCCAATCCCACTACCCTCTACCCCGTCCCACCCCTCATGATTACTACAAGCCCTGAGTCCCCGACAGCTCCGCCATTCCTAGAATATATTTTTTTTACTTGATAATGGTAAAGCGTTTGGCCACCATCTCACATTTGCAAGTGAGATGTGGCCTAAGATGGACACGCTTTCCCAGATAGAACTTATTGACCCTAGAGATTAAGACTCCCAGATTGTACTCTTTCGGGAAAACAGACGCAGGCAGATCATTCCACTCTCTGGCAGTACTTATGATAAAAGTGGAGCAGAAACATTTTGTTCGACACTGTGGTATGTCGACCAGGTAAGGGTGGTATTTACCTGTGTGTCTGCTTCTCCGGTGGTGGAAGGGGGAGGGAGGGATGAGGTCATGCAAATCCTGCGCATAATCACCAAATTGGTACTTATAGAACACCGACAGTCTGGCCACGCGCCGCCTAATGACTGGCCTCATAGCTCAGTTGGTAGGAACTCTGCCTTCTGCGCTAGAGGTCGCGGGTTCGATTCCCGCACTGGACAAACATTTGTGTGATGAACACAGATGTTTGTTCTGCGTTTGGGTATTCAATATTTATCTATTATGTATATCAGTCTCTGGTACCCATAGTACAGGCTATGCCTAGTTTGGGATCAGTTGACTGTGCGTGCTATGTCTGGAATATTTTTTTTTTTAGGAGGAGGTAGGGCACAGCGAGATTTTCTCGTTCTAAATTGGAGCAGCCCGCCTGGGGAGGTACCTCCGCCTTACAGAAGATCGCAGCCAAATAACATTATTCGTTTCAAATAGTGTTGTGTTCCTGCGGTGTGTAAGGTTGCCAGAGCTCTTTAGGGGGGGGAGGGGTTCGGCAGGCAACGCATTAGCAATGCTCCAGGTGTTGCTAATGTCAATAGGCGACGGTAACCACTTACCATCAGGAGGGCCGTAAGCCTGTTTGCCTCCGTATAACATAAAAAAAAAAAAAAAAAAAATATATTTAATGACAAGATGATGGCTAATCAATTAAAAAATAAAACTCCCGTGTAAGATAAACAAAGACACTGCATGCCGAAGTCTCAGGAAGTAGAGGCGGCATCACAAAAGCCTCTAAAACAATATTTGCGTACACGCACGCTTAGCGTTCGCGCGTTTTGTATATGCGCAGGAATGTGCGCCGAAGAATGCGCAATAAAAACTATGCAGCCGCGAACGGATTGCAAGATGCTCCACTTCGGTAATAATCCCCGTATTCTTAGCGGAGTTGAAGTTTTTCGCAAAGTTTTCACTTATTAATACCGTTAAAAATGCAAAAATAATTCAGTTTTTGAAATTTCGCTTCGTATTTAAACGATGGTTAAAGATACGAGATAAATTAATGAAAATGCTACTTTGCTTTGCAGAATTGCTATTTTAAAGCTTTTTAAGCAAACTTTCATCTGCGACATTTACTTTCCTAGCTAGCGTTACTGGAACTATGGCGTAGTTGCTATGGCACTGACGTTTTATGGCGACAATCCAGGTTCTAATCCTAGGTTTGATACTTTGGCGGGTGCTTGAGTGAGGCCTGATTTTATCTCAACTGAAGTTATTTTGTCAAATATATAATCATATAATCAATAAAAGAACAATAGAATAAAGGTTCACGATAGGAAGATAGGTAGACGTAACACAGATAACACACAGTAACAAACAACAACACATATAACTTAAATATTGTAAATGGACATAGACCATTTACAATATTTAAGTGCTAATTAGTCTCCCGTGTGTGTGAGCCAAAACAGGCATGGTCTCAGCTTATTGCCGCTACACATTAGGATAACATGCAGCGGCGCTGGTTTTCAGACCAAACCTAACGGGTGAAGTTAGAGTAAAGGGAGTGAAAAATTCACTACACTAAAAATACTAGGGGTATTATAAGACTGTCGTAGGTACTTCTATCGTCTATCAACATCAAACAGACATATTTTTTTATTGCAATTTCTGTTCCTAAAAATTGTTTCCACAGTTCTGAGCCCGTGTAATGCGCATTATATTTCTTTCAAATAGAAAACTATTGGAGAACGATCAGGATTTGAACCTGCGACCTAAAGTTGAGGTACCTCCTACTAGGCAAGCACGTGAAATAATGTTATGCTCAATATAGCGTTAAACTGTATCTTTAAAAAAAAAGGCACCTACCTAGTTATAATTCCAAAGTAGAGCATCTTAGCTACCACAAACCATTGAGCATACACCGCGTCGATTTCCCAACACCATCATCTGCCCCCTGTTTTTGTTAAAGAAAAATCTGCCTTATTACATTACGGACAACATAAGTCGTGTCATCTCAGGTTTTGCATTCATTTGTATAGATATGTGCGGAACCAGTCGTGAGGGGTTTCGTTCCAGCGATTGTGGTTTGTGGAACTCTGGAAATAACGGTGCTTTACGGAAAACAGTTTTTCTGCTTTGTTAAGGAAAAAAATGGCGGTAATATCTTTTTAAAAAGTCTAGTCTGAAATTTCGTTATGATTGGTTTTCTTATGTTAGTATTTTCGTTGTAGTAGGTATATGAAAAACCGTGTGGCCTAGAATAATATTAATCATCGTTTTGGAATGTATGTTCAAAGCTAGATAGATAGATAGATAACACTTTATTGATCACCACACGGAAATAATACATAAGATCACAATTACAAATTTATACGGCAATACAATGGGCGGCCTTATCGCTAAGAGCGTTCTCTGCCAGGCAACCTTAGGATGGACTGGACTGAAAAGATTAGAGAAGGGGCAAGATGGTGTATCTTAAATTATGAAGAAAATTATTAACTATAAACAGAATAAAGTAGGTATATTAAATAGATAAATCAAGATAATCATATATATATATTATTATATATATATATATATATATATATATATATATATATATATATATATATATATAATACATATAGTGACATTTATATAAACACATACAGATACTATATCGTATATAATTATAATAGGTACACAGAATTTAAGAATAATAATATACAATAAACTTGTGCTTCACAAAGAGCAGCATGCCAGATAATGAGTGATGACCATGTTTTTGAAGATTGCAAGAGACTTGGCTTTCCTGATATTGACAGGCAATGCGTTCCACAAGCGTACAGCCTGGACTGTCAACGACTTCTCATAGAAGGTGGAAGAGTGAACTGGAACTTTAAGTTAAAGCTAGGTACTTCATATACCCCATTTCCTGTATTTGTGTGACTTTTTTTTAAAAGCCCCCTTTTGGACCCCTATATCTTAGCTACCCCTTGGCCGATTTAACTCATATTATTAACCGCCTCATATAGTTTATTAAATTAAAACTATTAAATTAAATTTATATTAAATTTAAAGCAGGTGACGCCGTTCCTGTTATTGACGTTGAAGAATTTTAACATATCGCAAGCCATTTGAACAAGGCTAACATTTAAATCAGATGCATTACAGAACTAAAACTTTATTTCCTACAATGTAGAAGCAATAATCTATATATTTAGTACGGTAATACCAGTACTCTAACGGATTGCGGTACTGGTTTGTGTTCGAACTTTAATTAAAAGCCTCCTTAATAGGGTGTTTATATAAACGAGAGAGGCAAAGTGAAAACTTTTTGAAATAACATCATCATCAGCCTGATGAAGTCCACTTCTGAACATAGGTCTCCCCCAAAGAGTAGCACGACGAACGGGCTTGAGCATTCTCCATCCACTGACTTCCCGCAACTTTCACAATGTCGTCGGTCCATGGGGGCCTTCCAACACTGTGTTGGTCGTCCGGTTCGATATTCAATCTCATCCAGATCAGTAGTAAATCTAAGTAAATTGCTACTTACACGCTGGAACGTACTGAAACCTACACCAAATAATGAATATTGACAGAAGGTACACTTGACTTGCTTCTTTATTTCCGCATTTAAAACTCAGCTTCTTTTTGGCAATTAGTAGCTATTTAAATTCGAAAAACTAAATTTAAGTTGCATTTTAGTTGTGATGCGCTAGATTCTAGCTGGATGTTTGAATAACATAAAATCTAGCGCCTCGACTATGGTGATCAAACGAAATATCCTCACAAACTTTCGCATTAATTATATTAGTAGGATAATAGGAAGTGATAGCTACTTTCTCCTTTATTTGGCTGTAGATTACCCGTGGTCTTCCTCTTCCTCTGTTCCCTTCTACCTTCCTATACATAAATATCAAAACCAATAACATAGCTCATTCAATACCACAATGCCGACCTAACGGGGAAGATTTCTAACATTCGCCGCGTCCTAGAAAAGACGCCCACGGACCAACATTTCTTTCTACATCTAATGCCAGTATACCTAGCTAAAATTCATAGTGAAATAAGTATAAGAACCTAGCTTCAAAAAAGCGCCAAGCTCTGGGCCCATAACCAACTTTTCCCTGCCACGCAATATTCAATCTTATTTCTATAATTTCAAAGTTTATAATAGAAGAGAGGGAGAGGGTTAAAAGACGTTTTGGATGATAACTAATCATGGTTGTGCAGGCCAATGCACGATGCATACAACTAACTAGTGTTGGGACGTTGCAATAACGTTTTAAGTGGTGGGGCTAGTCAGTTATTTATGTTTAATGTTTCAGTTTTTTTTTGTACGGGCAGTTTTAGTTGTATAAATTCGGTCTCGCTGTTTTACGGTAAAAATTTCAATGAATATGAGTAATTTTTAGGGTTTTTAATAATATAGATAAAGAAATATTTCAAGCAAATATTATAAAATATTTAGATGGCTCAACTGTTTCTTGTGTATTTTGTAAATATTAACTTGTATTAGTTTTAAGTTTCTTTCTGTAAATAAAGACAGCAATGTTGTCACGTCAAACTGGTGATTTATCTGTAGATGAACCTTAGTTCAGCTTCCGCTCAGAAATAGCAAGTTGAAGTGGCAGTGGGTAGGCCATATAGCTTGCGGAACCGATAACCGTTGGGGTTGACGACATTGAGAAGGTTACGGAAAGTCGGTGCAGGACGGAGAAGCTCAACGCCATTGGTCTTGAGCCTTCTCGTCCGCACTCTTTGGGAAGTACTATCTCAAGCAGTGAGCTTCCTCAGGCTAATGATGACTACGCGTACTTACATGGTGATGTCTTGGTTATCTTGGTCCATGATCACTGAACGGGAACCGGAACTGGTAACTTTCATTTGAAAATAAAAAAGAAAAAGATTCTGTACCTACCACCCAACAAAATGTTGCAGGTAAGCCCCTTTGTAACCCATATTTGATTACCGGTTTACGGTATTGTTAACTGTTGTATTTAACGTTATAAAAACGTTTTCATAGCAACTTATCTATTTAAAAACCGGCGCGAACGCAAGCCATCTATGCCTGTAAGCGCTCAATATAGGCTAAACTATATTATTATATGCAAGACGTTTCTTGTACTACGCTAAACCTAGGGCTGGGCTTAGTACCGATAGTCAAAGAATCGATAAAATTAAAACACAATAGAAATCACTAAAACTTTTTTATTCATCAAATTGATATTTAGTTTTATTTATAAAAAGTATACATCATAATTTAGCCCAAAAAGGATTCACTTAACTTCCTCATAGAAATCCACAACAATTATTATTATTGTAGTAAAAAAACCGTTCACCAGATACGCCAGAAAATAAAACTCAAGGCATGTTATAAAACTATACGTAAGTACTAGTTCTATTATCTTTTATTACGATAGAAAAGGCGTTTAGAAAGTCTCAGTACCTTGACATAATTATAATTGTAAAGTTCTGAGTAATGCACGTATTTCAGATTAGTGAGAACCTATAATTTCAAAACTGACGCAAGCGATAATCATACGAGCATTAAACTTGAAAACAGCTTTTCAATTATCGTACGAGAGCAAGCTAAGATACCTAGAAAGAGGTCCTAAGTCTAGATTCTAACTCCTAGCGCAACCCTACGCCCCGCAGGCAAATATGAACGAATGTAAGTTGACTTAGAATAAGTATGTTCTGCAATCGGTCGCCAGTGTTAGATCATAATGTGTTGAAACTGCATGTGCGCGCAACACTAGGAACATACAATGAAAACGAACAGTTTCTCGAAAATTTTAAAATAGTTACGTGGTTTTAGCTAAAGATGTTTAAGCGGTATAGATTTTTTTCGGTTCGGCGTCGCCGACGCGGCGAGAGTCGATACCCTAAAATGTGAACGTCAATCACTAGCCGAAATTTTTATTTGTGTTTTTCGATAACTTTTTTCGTAATAAAAATTAGTAATCGTGGTTAGTAACCTGTGAAATTGGAAATAAAAATAGTTCCGCAATAAAAAGCTGAATCATTTTGGCGCGCACGTTTTTGAAGCGCTTAATTTATTTAGGAAAGGACGTTTATTATGTGAATAAGGACCTTTTAGTGAAGTGTTCGAGGATTCTCAGGTCAGTTATATTGTTATAAATAAAGTGAGTTATCTACTTCATGTGCTTTCATAAGTATTGAGCTGAATTAAAAAATTGCTTAGTATGATGAAAAATATATTAAGGACAACGGAAATCTAGTAATATTTGGTTTCTTTAGATGTATTCTCTTATTAAACTGTAGGTAAGAAATCGGGTATAGGTTAACGGCCGAAAAATCATAAAGTAATTATTAATATCAATAGAATTAATATAAATTTAAACTGAGTGAATGAAATAACTAGGGGATTTAAGTAAGACAGAATTGTCTATGAAATTAATAAGAGGCTGTTTTCAGTGTGAGTGGAGTAAAAGCATGGTTAGCTAGTAGAATTCTTATTTTAAATAGCAATGATTATAAGCGCAAATATTAAAAAAAAAAGTTTTTTTTATTTCCACTCAAGGCGATTAAAAATACGAGCCTTAAACTAATGTAACTAGATTCCTTGATATTATGATTTGTTAAATAAGCATATTAGGTTTTTTTTTTTTAGAATTTATTCATACCAAACGTGTATAGTGTGTGTTAAATTTTTACACTTTTTACATTTTTACGCTGTTCTATGTACCTACTATAAAACATATAAAAACTTCCGAAGTTGAGGTTGCATCAAAAACTACGCTAGGTTAAAAACCTGTGTTATGGGTTTTGATACTTAAAAGTTTAAGTTAACTAAAGTTTTAAAGGTTTTTGTATTTTAAGCACTCGCCTAACACCTTCAGAGAAAGATAGATAGTCGCAGGCTCCTAGTAGGTATAGGCTATAGTTCCAAGCCGTGTGTTTATTATTTTTTATTTAATTATACGTAAAATAGAAGCTAAAAGTTGCAGAATCACCAAAACCATACAGGTTTTTGTAATTCTAAGAATTACACTAGCTACTTAAACAGCTAACACAGCTATAAAAGCTTTATTTATAAAGCAAATCACCTTCACACTTGCTAATTTTACGATTATTAAAAAATAGTTTTTTTCCTTATCAAAACATGAATCTTAGAAGTTGCAAAACTATTAATAAAAAATAATTATTGAAGCTCTTCATTATTATTTTTATAATAAATGCGACAAAAACCTACGGAACCTTCAAAACGGCGCCACCAAAACGCTTAGCAAAATTGAATTCAGAGTTCCATGCATGGAGGGCACTTCAGATGTCAGTCTTTTTATAATCCACTATACCTCAACCTGGACATCAACCTAATAAAAATAACCATGAAACAACCAGTGATACGCAGGAACAGGAAAGACATGGACGTGAGGTCCGGAGGAATTTTCACTAGTAGCTAAATGGTACCGCTATAACTCGAAGAGCGCACAATAGGTGCTCGTTATAACAGAGTAGCTTCCGCCCTACTATTAGCCTATAGGCTATTCCAGAGTATAATCTATATCTGTACTAAATTTCATCCAAATCAGTTCGGCCGTTTGGGCGTGATTGAATAACAAACATTCTCACAACTTTCCCATTTATAATATTAGTAGGATAAGATATATGGAGAACTAGATTCCGATCACGTGATTATCATCAGCCTGTAGAAGTCTACTGCTGGACACTGGCCTCCATGACGAACGGTCTTGAGCCTTCTCGATCCACCGACTTCCCGCAACTTTCACAATGTCGTCAGTCCATCGGGGGGCCTTCCAATATGCGTAGCCCGGTTCTATTTTCTCAGAAGATATAACAGTTACAATAATAACCTATTTTTTATATTCATAAGATACAGTATTTATGCAACTAAAAATAATAAAAAACAAAGCCAAGTCTTACTACATCGTAAATTAAACGTTTTATCTCTTAAAAATCACAAAACAACATTAAATCAATGTTTTATCCTCAACCTAACATCAATAGAAGTCACCAGGACCAGAAGGTAATGCTTTATACATAGAAGTGACACTAAACATAATGTCGGTCACACGTAGCTAAATTATGAAGCAGCGACTTCTAGCGACGAAATTTGCCGTTTCTATTCGTCACCTTAAACATAGCTTTTAAAGGCTGCGTGTGACCGACGTAATAACAGTTATATCACAGGATAACTATTCTTCAAAAACACAAATTGATCACCACTGTATTTCCCAAATCTCGAGTCACTCAGATCCTTGAAGATGTCTAAGTTTAATTTTTTTTGTAGTTTTTATCCTATAGGTTACATACCCATTGTTAATTCTTTAAGATTTCTACTTTTTTATTCGTGTTATTCGGCTAAATCACTATTTTTCACGACTATTTGGTTCAGATAGTTGGCTATAAGGAATTCAAAAATAACTATCTGGTACAGTAAGCATTCGACTCGTTACAGACTCGACGACGATGAAACTCGTGCTAAGTTAACAGGGGTCAATAAATAATGCAATATTTCGTGATGATAGCCTTACACAAAAAGTGTGCGTGTAAAGTGTGGGTTTGATATACGGGCGGACAGACAGACTGGTGAAATTACGGTTTCTATAAAGATCACTGATACCGTACAAAAATAAAAATAAAGTTATTTGGAATGGTAACTAATTGGCATAAATAGAGATGTCCATTGTCTTTAAAATATTTTATCCATCCTGTTTGGACACATCTCTGACTAGTTTACTTCGATCACTTATAAGATTTGGTAATGGCAGGTGAACATAGAGTTTCATAGAGTGGTGGCACAGAGGCTACGGCATTGATGCGAGTTCAAACCCGAAAGTCCAGGTACCTTTCACTAGGCCAACATGGCTTAAATGAGCCTATGCTTGGAGTTCGTAGTCGTTACTTGTGACTTTCCTATATTTCTATCTTTTTTTTTTTATATCTCTATTACATATTACTCACACATGTAGATCTGAACCTATTCAAACGACTAGTACACACACTACAGTAAGTTACGTAACACGAGTTATAGGCAATAGATTGAGTGTAGTGCCTATTATCCATACGTAGCCTGGGCGTTTGTTTCCATTGTACTAAATAACGGATCAATAATCTTTACGGGAGGAATTAAAAACCGGACCGCGTTTTTACCTCTCAAATTATAATTTTTATTTCAATAAATAAAAAATACTTTGACTACAAATACAAATTCAGTTAGAACAAAACTAAGTTTCTGATTATTTATGATTTAAATCCGTGTTGTCTTATAAAAAATACTTTTCTGCTATTTTTTGCACAGCTTGTAGAGTTGCATAAAAGGTAACTTTATACTTTTTTACTTTTTTACTTCTACTTTATAACGCGCTGACTGAGAAAAAGCTCTATCTCAGCTCGTTCGATCATCATCCCAATTATTCCCTGGTTCGCTTTAGGTTAGTGAAATGCACCGAGACGGTAGAAAATACGCTGATACCTACTCGTCTATAATCCTAAATATTGGAAGTCAGGGGCACGTCCAAACATTATATTGCTCGCATTGTTCGTAGTTAGCATATTTACGAGCAGGTGATAGGTCCAAGCTCTTCGCCGCTGAGTTGATTTTGTCATTATAGTTCAGAAAGGAGAAATCAATTAAATAATCAAGAATGCGGTCTCAGAAGACAATGAAAACGCACAAAAACGGCCAGTAATACTTTACATACATTTTAATAAAACTCGTTAGAAAAATGCTGCGCTTCATACCGGGAATCGAACCGAGATTTCTCGATAAAAATAGAAGCGTTTTAATAAATAGGCTGAGTGCCGTCTCTATACGGTTGTCGGTCGTTATGTTTATGTTTTATTGTATCAAAATTACTAGATTTTCTTTAAAAGACATATGTTGTATAATTTACTAAAGAGCAACGTCAATACCGAACTTTCACTCCCTATCAGCACACTGGTTCATTCATCGTCAAGGGCACAATCAGACAATAACTGAACTGGTAATAGAAATCGGCTTCATTGCAGTTCAATTCTTTATCACTACATTACCTATTATAAAACCAACTACCCCAGACGCGTCTGTCTGTATGTATAAACGAGATGAACTCAAAAACAACTGAACGTATTTTCATGCAGTTTTCACCAATGGATGGAGTTATTCATGAGGAAGGTATAAGTGTATTATTCATTACCGTTTTGTGTAAATTGGACGAAATATGATGATGATGATAGTTGAAGATGTCGGAAAAAATAATGCCTACTGGGAGGTTTACTGGCTTATATGCTCTGCTACAAGTGCGAAGCCGGGGCGGGTCGCTAGTTTTATTATATTAACCAATTTCCATGACTGACCAATCTTCTTCTACTCTTACCTTCACTCTAAAGTTGTCTGAAAGAGATCGCTTTTTAGCGATAAGAACGCGATAAGAATGTAAATTGTACAGTTTTGGTTTTTATTTTTAGTTTCTGTTTCGTTTGCATTATTTTATTTTCATTCGTTCATTCCATTTATTTTGAGTAACTGTCAAACCACGATGAAAATTTTACAGATGAAGCCGATTCCGATTACCGTTTCAGTAGTACAAGAAGGCACTGGTTGTTGAACTTAAGCTACAAAATGTATCGTAGAGTAAAAACAATTTTTCGAACTAACTGTGTTAGCTGTGTCTATCTAAGTAAAGGTTGCAATATAAAGTGGTTTTACACTTTTTGAATGTAAGAAGTTAAAGATATAAAGGTAGAGACGTAGTGAAAGATAAGCGATCAATAAATAAGATGTGAATAACAAAATGAAAAACGTACCCGTCAACTTAATACTTACGATACGATAGCAAAATGTCAAATATTTATTATTAACACCACCAGCTCAAAAGAAATGCATACGTATTTTAGTAAATATAACAAACAGACAAAGCTGTAGGCCGCACTTTATAAAAAATGAAATCTTAACACTTCCGTGTATACAGGGTGAGTTTTTTTCAGGGCAACTTAGGCAAAATCGGATACCGTTTTGTGAAAAACTCAACCTGTATATATCCTTTAAGCATTAAAATTTGTAAGACTTATTCACACCGAACCTAGAATTGTACAAAACTAACAAATAACTAATAACTAAAAAATAAACTAAAGATCCCCTCTGCAAATCTACAAACATTCGGAAAAAGCCCCTACTTTAGACTTGTAAGAATATATAACAAACTACCTGAAAAATTAAAAGCCGTACAAAAAGACAAAATATTTATTAAAATAATAAAATCCCTACTAATCAAAAAATGTTATTACTCGATTGATGAATACATCACAGACAAACTATAGATAGCTAAGTTCTGATGCCTTTATACTTAATATTTTATATCAAGTGCATAATTTAATTTAATTTTGACATCTCTTCTAAAATTTTGACATTCCTTCTAATTGACAAATGATCTAGGTAATTGTAATAATTAAAGTATAATTTGTTGTATAATTTTTTGTAAAATATATGACTTCAAGACTTGCAGCGCCCTTACAGGGTCTATGTACTTACCTACTTTAAGCTAAAAATACCGCAGCATGAATAAATGAAATGAAATGAAAGATTTTCCGATGATCAATAACCTTATATGAACTAAATGGAATATTAAATAAAAAATAACACAAAACAGTCTTGAAGTATTAGATTAACTTTATACTAGAAATCTTTAACGCGTCGCCTCTCTTCAGCTGGCTAACGAGCACAGACAGGATGTTGGACGTCTTCCAACTAGTCTGGCTCACACACAAAACATCTGTATGGACGCCGTTTACACGGTTTCTACTCGCGAAAAGCATTTTATAATATCGTACCTCTTAATCCTAGGTTTTTGCTCTGAGGCCTAGTGGGATGTACCCCGACTATCGATCCGTAGGTCGCGGGTTCGGACTCGGTCGGGCACCCATGATTTTTCTGTTCGAGAAATTCGCATTAACAGGTGAATAAAAACATCATGGGGAAATCAGTAAGTATTCTTAAAAGCGGTGGCAATGGGCTTGCAACCTGACATGGATCCTGATATGGAGTAAGGCACCTACTGCAAAATGTGGGCATGTTGTACCATAATGTTTGGGCGTGCCTCTGACTAACTTTGACTTATCATCATCATCATCATCAGCCTGTAGGAGTCCACTGCTGGACATAGGCCTCCCCCAAAGAGTTCCATGACGAACGGTCATGAGCCTTCTCCATCCACCGACTTCCCGCAACCTTCACTATGTCGTCGGTCCATCGGGTGGGGGGCCTTCCAACACTGCGTCACCCGGTTCGTGGTCGCCATATTAATCTTGTAAATATTCAGGAATTTGAAGTCGGTTTTTAGTATTTGTAAAAAAAATCTTATATGTAGCAATCTTGAAGCCAGTGACAGGACTACAAAAAAAATTCTCGGAGAACCATCGGCCGTTGGGGTAGAAAGGTTCTTGAGTGGAAACCAAGCTTCGAAAAGCGCAGCGTAGTTACCATCAGTAGATAGGAAAACGACCTAATAAAGTTGGTTGGTTGGGCACCCAACGGCATAAGATCTGTCGCTCTGGAGGCCTTTGTGCCCTGTATCAAGAACTACATAGGCCGTGGTGGCCCTTATCAGGACCACCATACCTCAACCTGGTCACAGACCTAATGCAGGATGACCAAGAAAAAACCAGTGTCACGAAAACAAGAAGACAACACCCATACCCGAAAAAAATAACGTATATGGAAACATTTTTCCCGTAGCGGGAATGGAACCCTTGCATCTCAGACGAGCACTTGTCTGCTACGCTACTGAGGTGCAAATCTTATGAAATTCAATGACCACCAGTTAAAGTTTATAAACTAAAGCCATATCTATTGTGACGTTTTTCCGGCAAGCTCTCTATCCGCTTATTATCTAAACAAGGCTATTGTTAGCGAAACTTGAGATATAGACTAGGAATCAGGTTTTGCATACCTAGAATACTGGATCTATAAAAGTTGTCATGTACTTAGAAATAGCTTTACCTTATTGCCAGATAATAAAAGTCAATGTTTTATTCAGCTTGGGTTATGGTATTCCTCAAAGGTCCCTATAACCGTTAGTAAAAGAATCAGTGTGGTAACAGAATTGAAATGCGCCTGGCTCACAAGCTTTTATGAACTAAATAAACTAGGTAGGTATGCCCTGATCTATAATGCTATCGGTCCATAAATTGGGGGCCCATTTCTATTGAGTCTGCGTCCCTCAGTTTCTGCTCAAGCAATTATCCAAAAGACAGCGCGTTTGTTTTCTTTAACGCACACAAACGCATGAGTAATGTTTACGTATTTTTCAAACACACACATGGGATACTGATGTTTGGCCGCCGTGCCAAAAATCACAAAGGAATCGGCGGTAGTAAATATCTTGGTACTTTTGTATTTTGTGAAAAAAATTGGCGAGATGCAGTGTTCTGATCGACATAGTTTAATAGTAGGTTCTATATACACATCAAAACTAACAAGGTTTCTTTTAAAATTATCATAATCTCAAGCTCTTATCCTAAGTGGGTTTGGCAAAGTGTATACTATTCTTCAATTTCCTTGTATTACCCCTAATCTCAGCACTCATTCCTTGCTTACCCACTTCATCTTTCACACAATCCATCATGTTCTACTTATCTTGTATTATGAATAATAATATGTATAACATTCCGTAAGTAATTCTACACCCAAGTGGCACTAAAGTTTGATCTATTACTTTAGGAAATTCGTCATTTTTCATTGAGAAAACACTATACGTAAATCTATTGTTTGGGGGTTCTGTTCAAACTAAATTATTTGGCTGTTTTAGGTAGATTTGATGAACTTATTGTTCGTTTAATAACTAATTATAAATATGATACAACACTAAAAACATTTTTTTTTGAAAAGTTCGGGAATAAAATGTAATTTTATCATTGTTTTTTTTTTGCTCATATTATTTATTTTTGTTGATAGAAAAAGCCCCTTTTGGGATAGTATACATGTTATGAATCACTTTGTATAAGAAATACTTAACAAATAAAAACGCCTAGTCTCATTTAAAAGCTGGCACTTGTTTATCGAATCTATCTACATATAACAAGCACCCAGTATACTTATTATGCAAAACTTAGTTAAAGTTTGAGTTTGTTGTTTACATAAGAACACTAATTATGTCATTATTAATTATAAATTTTTTTGAATCAAAAAAATTAACTCAAGTATCAAGATATCTTACACGCAGTAAGAAAGGGATAAAAAGTCATTAACGCAAAAATAGACTTGCGAAAAATATACTTACCATACATTTTGAGAGCACCGCGTGAGCGACGCTTGCGCACCAATAATATTTCTAATACACGTGTGTGCGTGGCCTTAGGCGAAATTTTTACCGGTGTGTCTATTACATGAGTATTTTTATTGGTGGATCTGAAATAGCGGTAGCTGTTGGTGTGTGTATAGCCGAAATTTTATTACATAGACTAAGCTTAGCATTTTTTATCTATGTATCACTTGAGCATGTGTAGGTATCTACAACATCATCAGCCTGTGATGTCTACGAAATAGGTCTCCCCAAGGAGAGCCTGTTTTGTTGTGTATTGATCAATGTAATATGTACAAGTTGACTAGGTGATTCATAGTTTATATGCTATGCTATCCCGAAATGGACTTATTCTTCATATAATTGGCAATAAAGTTTGTACTACGACTTTGGGATTTAAACAATTTTCTTTAAAAAACTCAATACCTATTGAAATCTGCTGTTTTGGGGTCGAATCAGTTCAATTTTTCAGCTGTTTTATGTAAGTACCTAGTAATCTTGATATCGTACTTCTCATTTAATAATTACTGATAAAAAGACAAACAGCAAATATGAAACGGTAACGTAAAGGTATACTTAGTCTTATAAAAATCTTTTCGTAAGAGGGAAAAAATCTAGGGAATGACCAGCAGCGTCCAATATTTTCACTATATTATGAAGATCTATCTCTAAATGCGCTTGCCAACCCGCGCGCCCGGCGTGGTGAGCATGGCCAAATACCCTGCAGATGAGGAGGTAGGGCACAGCGAGATTTTCTCGTTCTGAATTGGAGCAGCCCGCCTGGGAGGTACCTCCGCCTTACAAAAGATCGCAGCCAAATAACATTATTTGTTTCAAATAGTGTTGTGTTCCTGCGATGAGTAAGGTTGCCAGAGCTCTTTAGGGGCGGAGGGGGTTCGGGGTCGGCAACGCGTGCGTGATGCCTCTGGTATTGCAAGCGCTCATAGGCTACGGTAACCGCTTACCAACAGGTGGGCCATATGCTTGTTTGCCACTTCAGTAGTATATAAAAAAAAAAAAAAAAAAAAAAAAAAAGATGATAGGAATTCGCCATGTTCAGCAGTGGACGTCCTAAGACTAAGACGACGAACGAGGTAATCTTTAAAAAAATACATCTTTCAATCCAAATATCTGAATTTGAACGCGTAAAATGGATCCGCGCAGATTCGCAGATACATCGGGGAATGCTGTGCGTTATTTTTGCATTTCAACCTTGAATTTTGTCGGTATTTTTGTATGCACCTACTGCACTTGGCTCAGATGCAGATTGAAAAAATAAATGATGATGCGGCAGCAAGGTTGAGCGTTTGCGCACTTTTCGAAGCGAAAATTATTTTCATAAATTTTCGTAACGATTACTAGTCGTAGATTTAATAGTCCTAATGAACTTTTATCCTAAAAAAAAAATTTCTTGGGCTAGTTTCAAGATGAATTTTTAATTTTGTGCACAACGTAGAGAACTGACTAGGAATGATGGCCAGTAGGTATTCATTTTATCATCTTGTTTTCAAATCCCATAACTTTATACCAGGTAAGTAACAAAAATAAGTGACCAAATCGGTGACGTTTTGGAAAAAGGCCAGGTCAAGAGTACCTTAAACCGACGAGCATGTATGAGGAATGTGATGAGAATGAATGAAGCAAAAGAGGTATGTCAGGATCGTAGCAAGTGGAAAGCCGTGGTCTCTGCCTACCCCTCTAGGAAATAGTCAATTAAACAGAAAAACAGAATGACAAGTTAAGCTAAATTAATACTAACAATTGACTTTGTTCTGTACGACTACAAGTAGAAAACAGAGTTCAGATCACCAACTCAGGCAGTGTGCCCAAAAGTCTGGCGACGTTACCTCGTTGGATTGCTATACTGATCCTTTGTCTGAGGTCAACACCAGGCCTTTGGCCATTGGTCCGGTTGTTGTGTTACCATGGTACTCTCTCTACTGGTTTCTCATACCCACGACACAGGGAATCCTAATGTTATTAAATTATTCTATCTTATCTAATCTTATAATATAAATAGATTTTAATTCAATAATATTATGTAATTTTAAACAGAGGCAATATTATTTTTACTTTCAATTTGCATTTTCAGGTTTCCTGGCAAAGTGTGTGAGTTTATACTCACACAATTTGCCAGGAAACCTGATTAGTGATTATTCACTATTATTGATGTCCAAATTGTGTACCACGCTTCACGCAAATAAATTATTTCATTTCATTTCATTTCCTAGTGTGGGTTCGGTTCTATCTATTGACTGTTTGGTGGGTGTGTTCTTTTTTTTTCTTTTTTTTTTATGTTATACGGAGGCAAACATGCTTACGGCCCACCTGATGGTAAGCGGTTACCGTCGCCTATTGACATCTGCAACACCTGGAGCATTGCTAATGCGTTGTTGTTATTGTGTCGTGTGTTATTGGTATCATACACCTTCTTTATTTTTCGTTTTAGAAAAAGATGATAAATCGTTAATTTTGTACTAAGATAGCCGTCTCATACTCTGAATTAGTCATTGCATCACAATAAGTGACTAGCGATCTATCTTTAACATAAGTACTTCTTGCAACAAAAATAAGTATTCATCATCATCAACAACCTGTAGAAGTCTACTGCTGGACATAGGCCTCCCCCAAAGAGTTCCAAGACGAACGGTCTTGAGTCTTTTCCATCCACCGACTTCCCGCAACCTTTACAATGTCATCGGTCCATCGGGTGGGGGGCCTTCCAACACTGCGTCACCCGGTTCGTGGTCGCCATTCGAGAACCTTTACTCCCAAACGGTTATCGGTTCTGCGAGCTATGGCCTGCCCACTGCCACTTCAACTTGCTAATTCTGAGATAAATAAGTATTATAATGAATCACTCCATTCATAGGATAGGTGTGGCTTAGCTTCACAAGGCACACTTAGCAAAAATATGTAGGTACTTATCAATAAGAGTGTATTCTGTTTTTTAAACTAGCTTCCGTGCGCGGCCTATATGCTATTCCAGACTATAATCTACCTCAGTGCCATATTTCATCCAAATCCGTTCGGCCGTTTGGGCACGAATATCCAAACATCCTCACAAACTTTCGCATTTCTAATATTAAATAGGATTAGTAGGATAGAAGGATAGGATAGTAAGAAATAGGATTCTGAGTGATTATGGGGAAAGTTGCCGTGGTGGCCCCGGCTAAAGAACAGGCCCCTCCATATCTACCTATCTGCGGATGTCGTAAGAGGCGACTAAGGGAAAAAAGCTAGGGGATGGGCAGCAGCGTCCCTCATTTTAACAACGATAGCTCTAACTGCGCTCGCCAACCCGCATGCCCAGCGTGGTGAGTATGGGCAAATCCCCCCACATGATAGGAATTCGCTCTGTCTGGGGGAGGCCATGTTCAGCAGTGGACGTCGTACGGCTGAAATGATGATGATGATGGGGAAAGTTTACAAGACGATCTTAAGGCCTGTCGTAATGTGTGGATCTGAGTGTTGGGCTACCAAAAGGGAAGGATGAAAGAAGAGATGCATGTTGATGCATGTCTCGGAGATGTAAATGTTGAGATGGATGTGTGGAGTGAAGAGAATGGAACGAGATTATGACTTCCATCTACCATTTTTAGCACGTGTAAATCCGCAAAAATTCAAACAGAAAAATCTATTACTACACGATCGCGATCCAAACCCACATCTCCGGATCTAAAGTCAAGGCACCTCCAACTAGGCCATTACGATTCAAACATCTGAGAAAATAATTATGCATGGTCGTAAGAAGGGCCATTTAAAAGCCCGTACATGCAAATTCGGCACTATCTATTCCACAAAAACTAGCGGAAATGACTAAAAGTCGCACGCGAGAGCTAGTTAAATTTAAAAATGGCGGTGCATCCGGCCTCGCCGTGAATTTGTTCATAAAACTCCATTGCGCATTAACCGATCCCTACATTTAAAATAGAATTCACTACTAGAGCTGCGTTCACACTGTCTAAAATTCCGAATACCAGTTTTATGAATGACGTCACTAAAAGCTGGGGCCTCGTCATCAAAGTTCGGGGAAAGTCCGCGTTATGCATCTGTCTCTTGTGTGACGAACCCTATGGCTACACTTGTCACACTGTGTCATACACGATAACAGTGTGTTACACGATAATGTGGTTCCAGCATTAGTGACGTCAAGCATTCATTCAATCAATCAATCAGGTCATCTGCAAGCTCTCTTCTGAGCTGTGGGTAAGAGCAACTTCAACTCTAGAAGCAACTTCTAGGCCTCGGCTATAGAAAATGCAATGACAAAGGTAGAGGTCCATTGTATTAAAAAATCATTCTAAGAAGATACGACCAACTTCCATTTTGGACTTTTTCGCGGGAATTTGAGAAAGTGATTTTGTGCTCTCAATTTATTTTACAAAACTAGTGTTTGAATAATATTATGTGATTATGGTGGTGTTTTGCGTAATATTGTTTGAGTAAACCGCACAAGTGAAGTGAAATGAAATGATTGCGTGTATCGTAATTTTTTGAGTTGGTGCGAGGTCCCTTGAGGTTTTAGTAAAATAGCCACCATCTTAACTTACTAAAACTGAATTTAACTTGACTTGACGGTGACTTGACCATGACTAAGAAGTAAAATGAAGAACAAAAGATAAAAATAACTACGAAGAAATATAAACGTAAGACTTGGCAGTAAGGCCTAGATGCCATAGCCAGCCCGAAAGGGAAACAACTTCAACTTCCATTTTGCACTAGCATAGTGCAATCGAAACAACTCAACTTGCATTACAAGAACGCAGCCTAAAGCTCTGTGCACACTGAATAGATGATGTTCATTTCCTTATGCAATGGGCTCAAGGAATATTGATTGCGTATTAATTATGGATACATTGCGTGAATACGGATTTTATAATTCATTGAGTTGATGGAAAATGTTCAGAATGTAGAGTATGGCGATTGATATTATCTTGTGCATCATCTCTATGAAAATATTATGAATAACTTGAAGGAATGGTGCTACTGTTTTTACAAATCCTACTGTACATTATAAATGCGTAAGTTTATGAGGATTGTATGCATAATTGTATAAACCAAAAGGAACCAAAAGGGTTTTTTTTAAAGATAAATACATGAAATGGGGTGTCATTTATATAAATGAACTCTGTTTATAAAAAAAGAAAAAAAGACTTTTCTAAAAAGGTTTTCATTTTTATTCTAGTCCATATAGTTTTTGAGATTCAACGAAAATACTGTTTTCATTCATTTATAAACAAATATAGTTAACGTGGATTTCCATTTGGTAAAGTTTCGATGATTTTGTAGTTCCGTTATGACTGGAGTTAGAAAATGCTTAAGATGCGATTTTAAAATTTATCTTTTTTTTTTACTTACTTTATGTGGCTTTTATGGAGTCACTGCGGCCACAACTGGCCTGTGATTGCCACGAAAAAATGTATCTTATTTAATTAAAATTTATTTATTTATTTCAGACGATTAAAAAGTCCATAGCATATTAGTAACTTAAAAACTAGCATATTTGTCTCTCAACAATCATTGAAGCAGCAATTTTTACCGGAAATCACCGATTTGCCCACGTCGTTGGAGAAGCCATCATTCGCTTGGTTTGCTCGATCAATTATTTCATCCATGATATCTGTAATATAAAAGAAATGTTATATCAATACTACTCTTATTAGTTTGTGCTGTTCTTGTGTGTGACCTAAATTAATCTATTTTCTTTCTTTCTTTATTTCAATACATCATCATCATCATCATCAGCCTGATGAAGTCCACTGCTGAAAATAGGCCTCCCCCAAAGAGTTCCATGACGAACGGTCTTGAGCCTTTTCCATCCACCGACTTCCCGCAACCTTAACAATGTCGTCGGTCCATCGGGCGGGGGGCCTTCCAACACTGCGTCGTCCGGTTCGTGGTCGCCACTCTAGAACCTTTGTTCCCAACGGTTGTCGGTTCTGCGAGCTATATAGCCGGCCCACTGCCACTTCAACCTGCTAATTCTGAAAGCTATGTCGGTAACCTTGGTTCTTCTACGGATTTCCTCATTTCGGATTTTATCACGCAGCGAAACTCCGAGCACAGCCCGTTTGGCGACTTTGAGCTTGTGTATGAGGCCAATAGTTAGCGACCAAGTCTCAGTGCAATATGTCATCACTGGCAACACGCACTGATTGTAGACTTTCGTCTTTCAATACAAATGCCTCTTAACATTGCGCAATCCTACACTAAGCTTAACAGACACCAGATTGCCTTCTTTCAGCTGGCTAAATAAACATTTACGATATTTAGCAGGTCTTTCGAACGTTCGAGAACCTATCTATAGGTTTTGCTTTTAGCATACACTAGTTTTAGCCCGTGTCTTTGGAAGCCTTGTGAATGCTACGACCAATTTACATTATCGGAATATTTTTGTGGTAAAATGGATCAAAGCCAAGGGCGTTACCAAAATAATATATTTTTTTAAGCCATGCCCATGTATCGTGTATCAAAACCAGATATTGTGTCCCTCTGTATTTACAGATCTCAGTCCTCAACATATTTCTGTAAAGGACTGTTCAGCAGTGGACGACCCAAAGCTGAAATGATGATGATTATGAAAAATAATTGTTTCCAGCCGCATAAATAGCGATGCCCTAATATTGCTTTATTCTTCCAAAATAAAACTAAATTAATAAATAGCACCGAACAGTCACATACATAGTCTAGACCCCACAATAGGAGGATTCGGATTGGAGGATAGGATTCCCTGTGTCGAAACTACGACGAAAAAATATTTGCAGATCATGCAAATATTTGTCCCGTAGCGGGAATCGATCCCGCACCCCGTGCGTCTCAGACAAGTACTTGCCCGTAACGCCACCGAGGCCGTCAAACTAATAACTAACTAATTTCAAGATATTACACATACAGACAGTTCCGATTCGTTTTACTTAGTTAGTTAGATTGATAGACAGACAACCATTTTAAACAAATGCTTTTCTATACATAGCGATTAATGGCGTTGTGTATATAAAGAAATGTTCACACACCTATCCATAGTGTTCGATCTCTATTGGTTGGATTGTAAATCTTTTGGCGTGGGAGTATAGTTTGTTTAAAGTATGAGATATCTCGTTCTATGGATACTTTACAGATCTTGGTACAAAATCAAAAAGCATTATGGCGTTTAAAACAGTATAGTTACGTGGAAAATAATAATTTAGGCCCTTAGGCCTAAACCTTAGTTTCCAGTAGTTTTTGCTCACTTTTCTTACTTCGGTAGAGCATAACCCTGGTATCTTTAGTCGATGATACATTTTCCTCACTGATATCAGACTGTGTGTTCACCACAATTGTATTTTTCTATTCTCTCTTTCTCCAACGACTGTGGATACTAGTAGGTACAAGTTTCACAATCTTCATGGTGAACTTTGACAGGACTGGACAAAAACGTGCAAAAAATTGTCTAAATAAAGTCTACGCTGAACGTAGGCCTCCCCCAAAAAGTACCAGGACGGTCCTGAGCCTTCTCCATCCACCGACCCGCAACCTCACAATGTCGTCGGTCCATCGGGAGTTTCGTTGTTTTATGGCAGTCAAACAATATAAGCTGATTTATTCCCTCTATTAGTTTTCCAAATACCAGCCACCATTTTAAAAACAAAATGGCGTCGTTACACCTAATAATGCCATTGTCTAGAACTAGTAGAATTTTGGTTGCAAAACCGTCGCCCGCGCACTTCTGACTCACTAGTAAGACCACAGAAGAGATAATAGTAAGCATCCAACATTTTTACTCCAACGACATTCTGTATGAATACTCGTAATTGATAAACACGCACGTGATTTTGAACCTTAAAGCTTAAGCGTGACGGCTCATACTAATTACTTACTTTTGTCATAGTAGAATTTTTAGGTTAGTAGGATGGTTTGCTGAGCGAAATTGAATCTAAGCTCTGCGGTATACAGATTATTTTACATTGGAAGCGGATTCGGAGTGACATTATCTGGTGAGTGGAGGGAGGACCTACAGTATCTAGTAAATATACCGCTTAGTGAACGGACGGTGATGTAAGAAAAAATTACGCCATCTTTTAATCTCCAATCGGTTAAAGCTAAAGGAGGATCTCATGAGCTACGAAGTTTTAGGGACCTTGTTTTCCAAGCACGTATAATTCATGATAGCGTTACGCTTACGATACGATAGTCACCATCATCATTATCAGCCTGATGAAGTCCACTACTGAACACAGGCCACCCCAAAATAGTGCCTTGTCGTTCGGTCTTGAGCCTTCTCCATCCATCGACTTCCTATGCCGCTACACTTCGTGTGCAGCATTTAAGCTGAGATGGAGCCTTTGTTGGCTCACGCATGCACCTCGGCACCGACTAATGAATACCCTAGTTCTGTAACTTTTTACCTACTTTTGTTTGTTTCTTACCTACTTCCTTGTATGTAACCTGAAATGTCTTTTCTGATTATTTTTGATGTGAGTGTCCAAAATACTTTTTAAGAGGAGGTAGGGCACAGCGAGATTTTCTCGTTCTGGATTGGAGCAGCCCGCCTGGGGAGGTACCTCCGCCTTACAGAAGATCGTAGCCAAATAACATTATTTGTTTCAAATTGTGTTGTGTTCCTGCGGTGAGTAAGGTTGCCAGAGCTCTTTAGGGGGGAAGGGGGTTCAGGCAACGGCAACGCGTGCGTGATGCTTCTGGTATTGCAAGCGCTCATAGGCTAAATATCTGTCAATTATCCCCAACGGCTAAATATCTGTCAGTATTTTGATAAACAACTTGTTAAGTAGTAGGTATATGATAAGAAATATAAGAACATTGTGCCCAAGCCACCGAACCATGCCAGCCCGCTCAACCTGTTTTTTCTACATATCGAGTTTCTGCGCGTTACAACTATAAAATGAATCATTTGAATAATATTTGAATTTATTAATGCAACTCTATTCTTTATAAAACGTACGTACACTACGTCATAAGATCCGAAATGAGGAAATCCGTAGAAGAACCAAGATCACCGACATAGCTCTCAGAATTAGCAAGTTGAAGTGGCAGTGGGCAGGCCATATAGCTCGCAGAACCGATAACCGTTGGGGAGTAAAGGTTATCGAATGGCGATCACGAACCGGGCGACGTATTGTTGGAAGGCCCCCCCCGATGGACCGATGACATTGTGAAAGTTGCGGGAAGTCGGTGGATGGAAAAGGCTCAAGACCATTCGTCATGGAACTCTTTGGGGAGGCCTATGTCCAGCAGTGGACTTCCACAGGCTGATGAAGATAATGATGAACCTTAAGGAAGCATTGCTATCATAAAAATGGCCTCGTTTTCAGCAGTATCTATTGATGCTCTAAGCTTGTTGACTGATTAAGGCGAAGATCTATTTAATTTGAAACGCTGGTGGTGTAGCTTATAAATTAGTACGTAATGGATCGACCCAGTTAAGCAACCTTCAGTGCGGTCACAAAATGGATGGATGACCGGTGGCTTTCACACTGAGCACTTCCGTGCCTCACGTTTCCTGTCACATGCCCCATTCGTATCTGAAATAAGGGAAGAAAATATATTAGTTACTTAGTAAAAACAATCTATTATAGGTACCTAAAGTTTAGGATTACCATGTCAGTGAACTTAGCAGATCATTTGCCAGCAGAGCATAAAAAAAGGGAGTTCTTGTCGCATGCAGCTGAGTTCTATAGTTCCTAATACTTTTTAAGAATAGTTCTAGCGAAATTTCCTGAAAAAAAATCAGCTGAAAAAATGATCTGCCAACTTCCCGTAGCAGATCATTTTCCTCCAAATCAAAAATAAAAAAGAGTCCAACAATGATGAAGTTTATTAGGTTAAATTTAAAAAATAATGATCGAATTATTGATTATCATGACAAACTAAAGTGTCACTTTTTGCAGTTTTATTTTATTACTAGGATATGCCTGCGGCTTTGCACACGTAGTACCTATAATTATGTTGTAGTCTATTTGCTTTTCTAGGACAAGAACTCTATCTATTCTAAGTATCATTGAAATCGTTTGAGCCGTTACGGCGTGCTTGAACAACAAACATCCAAACATCCTCACAAACTTTCGCATTTATAATATTAGTTGGATAACATGATATAAATTTCATAAACATTTGGACAAGCTACCCCTTAAAGCTACCTATAAACATGTCCAGAGAAAAAGCATCAATTAAAAACGGTTTGCGAGCCTTAAATCAACGGATCGACAGATTCATTAGAGCCAGAACCGGCATTTTGAATCAAATTTCTTAGAAAATACAGTCTATTTTCGTATAAATTTCCTAGAAGCACTAAGGAAGATAACTAAGAACTTAGTTGTACCGCCTGGTAATACGAAGAAAAACGTGCTGGCATTTAAGTCTACAATTTTTGTAGCGAGGTAATAATCTCAGTACCCCTAGCACGAAACTAGCATAGCCTTTACTATGGGTACCAGAGACTGATATACATAATATATATATATTTAACACCCAGACACAGAACAAACATCTGTGTTAGTCACAAATGTTTGTCCAGTGTGGGAATCGAACCCGCGACCTCTAGCGCAGAAGGCAGAGTTACTACCAACTGAGCTATGAGGCCTGTCAAAAATAAGCTTATATAGAAACAAAACAAAATACGTGCATGATTGTTCCTTGTCTAACAAAACCTTGTGTAAAGTCGATACTTGACTACTCTCTCTAACTAAGCATTATGTTTGTATTTAGACGCGAGTGATCCTTTCTTCGGCTAGGACAACAAGAGATAGTGCTAAGACATTATGACATGACTACATTTTGATCGTAAAATGTTGTGTGTGTGTGTGTGTGTGTGTGTGTGTGTGTGTGGGTGTGTGTGTGCGTGTTCCTGTGTGTATATATGTATGTTTTGTAAATGTGTATGAAATAACTTTATTTCAGGCAACAATAGAATAAAAACCAGATGGATTTTTTCTTATCCTACGGCCCATATACATTATATACCTTATAGACTACATAATACTACATAATAATATAAATAACACTATTAATTGTCCGTGGCAGTAGGTATCCGCCCGCGGAAACGACGGAACACAACACCCTTCGGCCTGAGATCTTCTTTTAGGTAGGTCGAAAGATGTTTAAATAAATAATAATACATACATACCTACATAAAATCACGCCTATTTCCCAGAGGGGTAGGCAGAGATCACAGCTTTCGATTAGCTACGATCCTGACATACATACATACATAAAATCACGCCTCTTTCGCACAGGGGTAGGCAGAGACCACGGCCTTCTACTTGCTACGATCCTGACATACCTCGTTCGCTTCATTCACTCTCATCACATTCCTCATACATGCTCGTCGGTTTAGGGTACTCTTGGCCTGGCCTTTGTCCAAAACGTCACCGATTTGGTCGCTAAACGTACGCCTGGGTCTTCCCCTTCCAACGGTTCCATTCATCCTGACATACCTCTAATAATAATAATAAATAGGTAAATAAAAATAAATAACACCCAACAGTCACTTAAATAGTCCTGACCCCACACACTAGGATTCCCTGTGACGTGGGTATCAGAAACTACGAGTACCATACCATGGTACCACAAAACCCAGACCTGAAACACATATCTGTAGGTCATGCAAACATTTGTCTCGCACCGGGAATCAAACCCACACCCCTTGCGTCTCAGACGGGCACTCACCCGCTACGCAACCAAGGTAGAAAAATGACGATTATTAGCCAATCAAAATTTAGAGATTTCAAGCATCACTGATGTCATTGGCTAATATTTGACATTTACTATAGTATCGTAATCGTAACACTATTGTGAATTACACTATTGAAGACCTCGGTGGCGTAGCGGGTGAGATCTGAGACCAAAGGGGTGCGGGTTCGATTGCCGCTGCGGGACAATACATTTGTTCCGGGTCTGGGTGTTGTGGTCTGGGTACTCGTAGTTTCTGTGTTTATGTGTTGCGTGTTATTAATTTTTTATTCATTCCAAGTTTCATCGGAATCGGCTGAGCCGTTACGACTTGATTGAACCACAAACATCATCACCAACTTTGGCATTATACCTAATATTAGTATTTTATAATTTAATTAAATATCTTTTTTCAATCTATATAAATTATAGCGAACTCTAAAACAGGAACAAAATCAAAACAGGAAGAACATTTTCCCGGCACCGCAGCGCCCCTAGCGGCAATGCTCCATACTAAAACGAGCGCAAACGACCGCCACTCTTTCCGCGCGCTTTCTTTTCACCCGTCTCTCTCGCACCTGTACAAAGCTCTGCCTATTTCGGCGCGAGAGAGGGATGGCGTGTGAAAAAATAAGAAACGCACATGTGCACGGGCGCGCTATTTAGTCTTATTTTTCGCGAGTCGTTCACCTTAGATATTCGCGGCGTTCATTTTGCTATTTTTTCATCGTTTTTTTCTCATTTTTTTCTCCGTGTGTGTCCGTGCTGGGTCGCGTGCGTAGGTTGTAGATTTATTTTTCGCGGGATAATCTTGTATTTCTAACGTTGAGGATTTCTAGCTCGGATTTTATGGTCTATTTAGATCCAAACGTCGCTATTTTTGCGATTCGTTTTATGCACTTACCTAGGTACTTTTATTTTACGCGTTTTGGGATTGTGTTTCTTCGCTTTGATCTATCCTGATTTTGTGAAAGCTTTTGCAAGTTCAAATACTTACTTAACTAGTACTTTAGAGTTTATCAATGAAATTAATTGTACCTATAGTTTTCATCATCATCATCATCATCATCATTTCAGCCGTGCGACGTCCACTGCTGAACATGGCCTCCCCCACAGACAGAGTGAATTCCTTTTCATGTGGGGGGATTTGCCCATACTCACCACGCTGGGCATGCGGCTTGGCGAGCGCAGTTAGAGCTATCGTTGTTAAAATAGGAGACGCTGCTGCCCATCCCCTAGCTTTTTTCCCTTAGTCGCCTCTTACGACCTCCGCGGATAGGTAGATATGGAGGGGCCTATTCTATAGTTCCTATAGTTTTGCTGGTGATAATTTACTAACGCTTAAATCAGCTTCAATCAATCTAAACATCCTCACAAACTTTCGAATTTATAATATTAGTAGGATAATTACTACTTATAAAACTAATTTATTTATATGCTTAATAGGCCTAGTCTCATCTCGATTTTCCATGGCCATTTCACTATGCCCTCTCCCACAAACAACCTTTAACAATGAGGAAGAAACAAAATCAGTTCAATTAACCAACTCAATTAATATTGGAATTTTCTAATCAAAGCGCGCAGTAAAAAGATTTATCTTGCGCATGCGCAGCTTCGTCTCAGTGTTGCCAGATCTGGCAATTTTTGGATGTATTTTGCAATAGGCCAGGGTCAAGAGTACCCTAAACTGACGGGATTGTATGAGGAATGTGATGAGAGTGAATGAAGCGAAAGAGGTATGTCAGGATCGTAGCAAGTGGAAAGCCGTGGTCTCTGCCTACCCCTCCGGGAAATAGGCGTGATTTTATGTATGTATGTATTTTGCAATATTTCAGCTCTTTGTCAATTTAACTCTATAATTATAATAACTTTATTTACAATCAGTAGTAAAGTAATTTTATACGACTATTTTAAAAATGCTAGAGCCGTGTTGGCCTAGTGGGAAGACTTTCGATCTGATGGATGTGGATTCAGACCCCATCATGCACCAATAAGTTTTCTATTCGATTCGAAGGGCACATAGACACTTGCTTGAAACTGTGAACCAGTATTCTTATAAGCGGCGATGGACTTGCAAACTGTCACGTAGGAATACTCTGCAAAATGTGAGCATGTACCAAAATTCGGAAGTGCCTCTGACTGGTTGACTAGACTACTGAGGGTAGTCATCTCCAAGGATCGCCTTGAGATCTGAAAGGAAAATAAAATAATAAATTAATAAATATACCGGACATAGCACACACGGTCAACTGATCCCAAACTAGGCATAGCCTGTACTTTGGGTATCAGAGACTGATATATATAATAGATAAATATTTAACACCCAGACCCAGAACAAACATCTCTGTTCATCACACAAATGTTTGTCCGAACCCGCGACCTCTAACGCAGAAGGCAGAGTTACTACCAATTATGAGGCCAGTCGAGTGAATGAAACGACTATTTTGAAAATATTAGAGCCGTGTTAGCCTAGTGGGAGGACTCGATCTGAACCCCATCATGCACCAATGAGTTTTTCGATTTGAAGTGCACATAGACACTTGCTTAACGGAGGAACTGAAGGAAACCAGTACCTATTCTTATAAGCGGCGATGGGCTTACAAACTGTCACGAATACTTACTCTGCAAAATGTGAGCATATACCAAAAGTTGCCGTGCCTCTCACTGGAAGACTAAGGAGTGTAGTATTCTTCATAATAACCTGGAAATTTACAAGGAGGAGGAGAAGATAAAAGTCAAGAGTCTTTTTTTTTTAATAAATATATAATTTATTAACGCCTTATTTGGCAACACTGCTTCACTGTTAGAGAATAGTGCTGGTAATTGGTATCGATATCCAGCTTTTATCTGAGGGCGAGATTTTATCTAATTGGATACAGATTGTCGATAAAATTTGTAGCGCTATACAACACTAGTCTTATTAGTATCTATGGGGTCTACTATAATAATGGTTAGTTGCGCATATCTAATAAAGTAAAGTCGTTTTATTAAATCTGTATATCAGATCAGCTGATAAGCTGAATTTATTAATTGATAGCAACATCAATCTCATTAAAATGAGCTCAAATGTAGTTATCTAAGTTCTACACTCATTTATAAGTATATTTTGACACAAGTATATATCCCACAAATTTTCCTAAGTGCGCCAAATATTCACAATAGCAAGTTCTTGGATTTCAGTTGACGGAAAAATTTAAAACTAAAAAAAAAAACGACCACATCTTTCCAGTTGTTACGATCCTGACATATTCTCTTTAGCTTCATTCACTATCATCACATTCCTCATAATCGTCGGTTATGAGTACTCTTGACCTGACCTTTTTCCAAAACGTCATCAATTTGGTCACTAAACGTACGCCGAGGTCTTCCCCTTCCAACGGTCCCAATTACACTCGCCTTATACACCTGTTTCGTCAATCTTCTTTTGTTCATCCTCTCCATCTAAGCATATCTTTCTCAATCCTCATCACTACGTCTTCTTTCACTCCACAACCAAAGTTCGCATATCAACTCTATCCTTCGAAGTTACTCCACACTCAATCAAATAAAAAAGGTTAGGTTAGAAATAACAAAATTAAAAGCCTCTTCGATAATTTTGAGTACAGAAAAAAAACAAAAATCCGCTCACCCGTGCTAAATACAAAATTGCTTACCTACCTATTGTCAGGTACTTCGAGTTCCATAGACTTATCAAAAGAACAGTATTCTAGCAAGTCTAGATAGAAATAGTTATTTATCTACGCTCACAAAGAAGTGTTTCATACATGTAGCGGGTAGGTTGTGGAGATAAGAAGTTTATTTATAAGGAGGGTCCAATTCATAGTCTGAGATTGCACGGGCACAATAAATATTAACGTTGCGAAAGAAAGGAGAAAAATACGATTATAGATTATTGAAATCAAACAGGTGTTTATAGCGTACCTTTTCCACCATCAAGGCAAAACCAGGTGATTCTTATTGTGTATACTATCCCGTTGGTATATGTATTTATTAAATTTTAACATGTAATTATCTCTCGCGCCATCCACACGTTGACGTCACAAAATGGCGTCCGACTTAGAATAAGAAAAGACTTTAAAGTTTTTATTTAATGAGGACCTAAACGATTATTTTACTTTACTGAACTTTACGTCGCTCTGCCAGCCCCGTGGAGCTTCAGCTACATTTCATTTTGTAAAAAGGATCTTAAAAATAAAAGGTAGCTGAGTTTGTTGTCTGATTCTTCTAGGCTTGGTGGCGAGTAGCAGGCGTAGCTTCACCTAGTTTCTTAGACGTTTCAAAGTGATCCAAGTGATTTTATTAAAATTAACACCTTTTAACTTGAGTTTGATAGTAATTTCGTTCGTTACAGCAAAAACTTTTATCAGATCTTCACTAAAATTAAATAGCCCTGCGAGTATTTCCTTATTGCAAAACAACTTTTCAAATAATAAATAAAACCAAAAAAAATCAGACAAAATGTGAAGTAAGTTAAGAGCCGAGATTGCAACTATAGTAGCCCTGAAGATGGCTCATTAGTAGTTCAGTTATAGGTAGCTAGAAAAAAACAGCTATCTAAAGATGTTTACTATGATTTTTGCCAACCGCGGACAATTTCTACACAGATTCTTTTTTTTTTTTACAACTAAGGTGGGAAACAAGCATATGGTCCACCTGTCGGTAAGCGGTTACCGTTGCCTATGAGTGATTGCAATACCAGAGGCACCACACACGCGTCGCCGACCCCGAACCCCTAAAGAGCTCTGGCAACCTCACTCACCGCAGGAACACAACACTATTCATTCACCAACGGTCATAGGTCCTTCTGAGAGCCACTATACCTCCTATAACCCACCTTATACAGGTGACCAAGAAAGATTCAGTGACACGACAAGCAAGCAAGCAAAATGTTAAGGCTATAAATTGGACTACAGAGCTTCTTTTTCCACTCACTACGAGGGGTTATCGCGGAAAAGTCGAGAATTTTTCAAAATTTTATCAACCGCCAGTTAAGATAACACACACATGCATAAATAGGGATGTCCTACTTGTGTTCTTTAGTCGATCGATTGTAGTCTTGGAGAGTCGACGGAATAAACTAAATTGAGCTTTTGGATTGTATCGACTTCAACTTTGTAAATAATTAGAATAACAATAACTATGTTTATTTCCTGCGGCTTTCGAGGCTGAGTGAATAATTAAAATAATAATAATAAACCTGTTATTCGTAAAGGCAAACCAATTAGATCAATATCATCTGACAAAAAGAAGAAAATGCTAATTTTGTAACTCATGTTCTCGTGTTGTTGCAGCGATATCGATATTTTTACAGTTTTGTTTTTTTTTACTAAATTGAACTAGTACAATCGAAGTCAACTGAGAAATCTCGATTATGACTTCAAATTTCTACCCCATCCCTATCCAATAAAGTAGTCCAAGGAATCTACGCGTTGTTCCTTAAAGACTTATAAGAACTTTGCTTCCAATTAAAAAAAAAATTTAACTAATTCTTATAAGGTGCAAAATCGTTTGAACTATTTCGGTTTTTGTGGCTAAAGTTGAATGAAAAATGCACTTTTTCATTAGAAAAATGATAATAATGATGTATGTTTTAAATGGAAGTTTTATAAGAAGACGCTGCGCTGGGTGGCTGTTTTTTCCGGACGAACTAGGTAAAATTTTCCACTAGTATTACGCAATAACTTTACACTGTTTTTTGGATTTTTCCTTCGGTTTTCGTGTAAAATTGCCGTTTGATAAGCTCTAAATTGGTTTAGGAAAATGAATAAATAGTTTAGTTTTATTTTAAAAAACATTTTTTTTTAATTAAAAGGAATTTACATATTTTTTATAAATTAGTGTTAGTGACATTTGGAATTGCGGTGTTATATTGTATTTAATTTTTTATGAGTGCTATTATGAGCTGCACTTTGATCTCTCGGTGCATCTGAGATGCACAAGATAGCTACGTGCTTCTGAGTCATGGGGTTTTTGGTGGGGATTTTATCATTACATGACAATTATTATTTTAAGAAAAACAAAAGATTATCTACGCGGCACTGACTCTATATTATGAATTTTTAGCTCAATTATCAAAATAACAGTAGTGTTAAAAATGAATAAAACGAAGTAAAAAAAGCATTTCCGATGAAATAATGAACAATTATTTAACTTCCTTGCCTGTATTGTTAAAGTGCGTGACTAGTTCCGTACACGCAAAAAACTTCCTTTAACATACAACAAAATATCTAAGCCCATAAATTATGCAGTGTTAACCGTTTATGTTATAATCTTAATAAAATTTGACGGCTGTATAACGCAATGCCTCTATAATTGACACAAAAAATGCACCCCTCGATAGGCTGTATGGCTGCTACGCTCAGTGTCACGGAAAAGAAAAAAAAGTGGGCGAGGCACGCGCCAATTAACCCGTTTTTTTATACGTTTTTTTATTCTTTTTTTATTGGTTCGGCCTAATGGCTAGGGGCGGTTTTTGTCGACTATTTTCTAAACAAATATGTGTGTCAGATTTTTTTTATTGGTGGTGCCGTTTAGTGAGCGGTGGATTTTGACACGCGAGATCTGATGTTTTGTGACCTTTTTTTACGTTTTTTTTCGTTCCTTCGTTTTGAGGATTTTTTTATGTTCTTTTTTGTGGATTCGGTATTTGGCTACTGTTTAACGGTTGGGTTGATTGAGTGTGGGGCGCTTTTGGACGCATGTTACATGTTTGTTCAACGATTTAGAAGCGATACGAGTTTTGAATGGATTTTATGTTGTTTTTAAACTGATTCGGTATTTATTTCTGGGGTCGCTTTTAATGAACAATTTTTTAAGTGGTTTGTTGCAAAGTTTTTTGCAACCTCTCACTGCTACATGTGCTACACAAATGTTCAGACAAGCCTCTGACTACCCCCCTTAGACATCGAGGATATTATTCTATCTAATATAAGAAAATATGTACTCCCAAAAATATGCTTTTTAGTTGATTTATCGATCACAGACGGACACGCTTTGTTTTGTTGCGGGATACAGTTGTCACGGCATCATGCCATCAATAACATTTCATTGTGAACGGTCGTGTGGTATGGAGTAGGATTTTTTTTTATTTCTTTCTTTAATTCTTTTTTGTACACAGAAATAAAACGTAATAATACAGGCATTAACAAAGGTACGCTTAACCGCACAAAGAGTTTCTTTCATTTTAATTAATAATTTAAAACCCAATCTTTACGTCTTGTGAATAAAGTAAATTTGAGTTTGACATTTGCGCGCGATATTATGCTCAAGCCCCTCAAACTCTAACTCAAAATAGACTGTATCGTAAGGATCATTTTAAAAAAGATTTAAAATATATGTTTAGATGATATTTTATAGCTCACCGTTTGAACTTGGCTTACGAGATAACAATCGGGAGAATGTTTTCAAAGTAAACTAACAAAAATTAGAGATATTGCTCCCTTGATGATTCCTGCGAATTTAACGATTATTTATTCATTATTGTTTTGCAGTTTATAACCCGTTACATGTAAAATATTACTTCAATCAATAATCATGTAAAGTTATGCACTTAAATAATCGGACCCGTGCACGCGACCGAGTTGGAACCCACGCCCTTACGGATCAAAAGGTTGAATGGTCTCTCACTCGGTAACTATTTACTTTTACCGTTGGGTAATGATTTAAAAATGCACTTGTAGAACTCATAGGCTTAGCTAACTAGTTGTTATTAATAGATCAGCTATGTTAAGCAACCTTCAGCGGGGTCATCAAATGAATGGGTGAGTCTAAGTAACTAGGAAAAAAATGTTACCAAAATAAAACCTTAGTGTCTTGTTGTTGCACTGGCTTAGTTACAAATGTAACTAAGCCAGTGTCAACAAGTTTTAACTAAATTTGATCATCAAAAAAAAATTGAGCAATCGTTTATAAGTAGGTATTTAAGTTTATCTGTTTAGTTCAATTTTCATTTCAATTTTCTGTTCTTACTTTTTCCTCACTACTCAAAGGTGAGCTGGAAGATAATGCTTTTTTTTTTTTTTTATATACTACTTAGGTGGCAAACAGGCATACGGCCCACCTGTTGGTAAGCGGTTACCGTAGCCTATGAGCGCTTGCAATACCAGAGGCATCACGCACGCGTTGCCGACCCCAAACCCCCCTCCCCCTAAAGAGCTCTGGCAACCTTACTCATCGCAGGAACACAACACTATTTGAAAACAAATAATGTTATTTGGCTGCGATCTTCTGTAAGGCGGAGGTACCTCCCCAGGCGGGCTGCTCCAATTCAGAACGAGAAAATCTCGCTGTGCCCTTCATCAACCAGCATCAAGGTCCCCTTTGTACCTACTTGTCCTATCAACCTCCTGACTATCAACGGTTTGAAAAATCCCATTCCACATCTTTCAACTTTAACCCTTTACGGTTCTTCCAAAAATGATTAAAAATAGGTCGCGCTCCGTGAACGCCGGGTCATTACGACCCTAACTTTTTCATCAAAACTACTTCCGTGAGTTCTTATTGCTTTTCAAAACTACTTTTTCGAAGGTAAATTAGTTTTTGATTGATCTACGTTTTAGTGGCGTTTGTTTGAAACCGTATGGCCGAATTAAGTTTTAGTTTGTGGTGATTATTTTGTATCTTCAATTATTTTCCTTATTTTAATAGTTGTGTTGGTACCTTTGGGGAGTAAAGGTCGTATGGCGACCACAAACTGCGGCGAAGTGTTGGAAGGCCTCCAACCTGATGGACCGACGACGACAAAATTGCGGGAAGTCAGTGGATTGATAAGACTCAAGACCGTTCGTCATGGAATTCTTTGGGGGAGGCCTAGGTATGTCCAGCAGTGGACTTTTACAGGCTGATGATAATGATGATACTGGATATAGACCTCTCCCAAAGAGTTCCATGACGAACGGTCTAGAGACTTTTCCATCCACCGACTTCCCACAACTTTAACAAAGCCGTTGGTCCATCGAGGGGCCGGCGCGTCAACCGGTTCGTGGTTGCCATTCGAGAACCTAAAAACTCCCCGCCGGTTGCCGGTTCGCAAGCTATGTGGTCTGCCCACTGTCACTTTAACTTCTAATTCTGAGAGCTATGTCGTTGACTTTGGTGCTTACGGATTTCCTCATCTCGGATTTTATCACGCGAGTGAAACTTCGAGCACAGCTATCCCCATAGCCCGTTACGCGATTTTGAGCCTACTCTATAATGACCAAGAAGTAACTAGTGACACAAGCAACAGTCGTCCAAAACCGGTCGTAACCCGATACTAGATAGAACGCATCAATCCGTTCCGAAGTACTCAACACTGCAAAAATACAATGGGCCTATTTGACCCCATAAAAATTATGCAAATATTCTTACCTTCACAAGGGTTCTAATAATGACACTTTTTTGTTTTCCATTCAAACAAATCAAATGGTAGGAACTGGTTGTTTTTGGGTATTGTTAGTATGGGAAAGGATCATAGACAAGATTAAGATAAAAGGTTTTGAATTTCGGTGAGAGAGTTTTGTGCAACAAAAAATGCATAGAGGTTAGCAAAGAATTTTGCTATAGAAAAAACATGTTTTAACTTGATAGATCTTTATTTATTATAAGTAACAGAAAAATAATAATAATAACAGTTGTAAAAGAGATGTTTCATCAATATATGGAGCCTGGGCCTGCACTGTGTACACTACTCTAAAATATGGCTAAGCAATAAAGTAAACGTATTTAATTGGTTATTTTATTTAAATTGACTTCGTTCTAAGGTACATTATGATTTTCTTCGACAAAGGGAGCAACACACAGCGCTACAAAAATATGGCGGATGGACGTGCGTGAAATGTCATTTTGACAACCTACATATAACTGACAAAACAAAAACATCAAATCAAACAACATGACATGAAAAATATGTCAATGTCATGTCAAACGCCAATTATAAACCAACATGGCGGCCTTCAAATAGTGTTCACATAGTAAAAAACTTACCAGAATAACTATTCTTGTACCATCGCATTTGTCTTCAAATTAATGAAATTGTATTTTTCTTGTAATCTCGTATTTTTTCCTTATTTTTCTATGTAGTGTACATGGACCAGGCCCAGAATGAAATAGCTCCTTTAACTAAAATAATATTATACTAGAAATGAACTCTGTTTTCTACGACTACGACTACAAGTAGAAAACAGAGTTCAGATCACCAACCACAGACAGCGTGCCCAAAAGGCTGGCGACGTTACCTCGTTGGATCGCTATACTGATCCTTTGTCCGAGGTAAGCACCAGCCCTTCGGTCATTGGTCTCTTGATTGACATTCAAAAAGTATATTTGATTGTTGTTTATTTTTCTAGACATTTTATTTCCAATCAAAATTATTTTATTCATGATAAATAAAAAGACGAAGTCCCGAAGACATTTAACAGTCGCAATCATAGTACTGACCCTATACTCGAATTCCTTGTATCGTATATTACCATGGTACCACAAATTCAGGCCCGTAACAAATATTTGCGGATCATGCAAACATTTGTCCCGAATCGAACCCACACCCCTTGCGTCTCAGACGGGCACTCGCCTCCTACGGGACCGAGGTTGATATGTAACAAATAACAAAGCTTCCTCCAAGTTATCTTTATTTGTGAAGAAATTTCAAAATTCGCCAACCTCCTGTTTCTACCCAATCAGGCTGGCTGGTAGATAATGCCTTGGCATTAAGCCCAACTTTTGTACATTGTTTTCTTTGTGTGCAATAAAGATTAAATAAATAAATAAATAAATAAAATTCAATGTCGCTTTCACAGCTCAGCTCTACGATTTTGATCGCTCTGTATCATTTATTCGTCCATTACACAGCTGCGCCTTCCAACTTCCAAGGGTCAATAGTGGGCCATTTTGTTCCGATTATTATTACAATATGGCCTGTCTATTTTAAAAGGGTTAATAAAATCGATAACAGAAATACGTATGTGCTTGCGCAGCCATGTTTTTTGAGTGTATTTATTATTCGGAACTGTGTTAGAAAACAGTAAATATTTGTAACTTATGTCGTATGCAATGAGAACAAATAAAATATGTTTAGTAGATTTATTTATAAATCTTCTTAAATTGCTATTGTTTTTTTTTTTTTTTTTTTTTTTTTTTTTATATACAACTAAGGTGGCACACAAGCATACGGCCCACCTGTTGGTAAGCGGTTACCGTAGCCTATGAGCGCTTGCAATACCAGAGGCATCGCGCACGCGTTGCCGACCCCTCCCCCTTCCCCCCTAAAGAGCTCTGGCAGCCTTACTCACCGCAGCAGCACAACACTATTTGAAACAAATAATGTTATTTGGCTGCAATCTTCTGTAAGGCGGGGGTACCTCCCCAGGCGGGCTGCTCCAATTTAGAACGAGAAAATCTCGCTGTGCCCTACCTCTTCCAAAAATAATAATTATATTAATAATAATTTGAATAATAATAATAATACTCAGCTCATATATTTATTGTTCCTTAACATAAAAATTATGCTAGAACAGTGTTTAATTGTACTACTTAGTTCCCACCCTAGGAAGGCTAGTTTTCTAGTTGAATAACATGTCAAAATCCAGCGTGTCAATTCCAGTATCTTTTTAACGCCCGTCCCTTTTTAACTTGCGATATCGTACGTCCTCAAATAACAAATTCAAAATTGACTTTCTCCAGTACAGATAAGGATAATTTTGAAATACATTTTAGATGGCTTTATGGTATTCAACATCTCAAAATGTCTCAAGAAAAGTTACATCTCAAAATCCTACTCCAGAACCTTTTTTACCAAAGGTTCTTACATTGTTACATTTGGAAAACCATTTTAGCCTCCACCCACGACTAAGGAACAACCCTTTCGTTAAAAACAGCCACCCTCGCCGCTCGGGTTCTTGTAGAAGTACAAATGTTGCTCATTTTTCATCTTTTATTTTTCTTTGTTTATCATTTATTTATATTTTTTTGGAATCGGATTCCTTACCATAAAAAAATTGAAGAAAACTAATTGTTGTATTTATTTTATTCACATACATAGGTACATTATTATTTATATGATTACAATAATTTGAAATTATAAGTCTAAATTAAAAGTCTTAAAAAGTTTAAAAATGCATTACCTAAATAAATAAATAATAAATATTCCGGACACATCACACATTGTCAACTGATCCCAAACTAGGCATAACCTGTACTATGGGTACCAGAGACTGATATACATAATAGATATATATTTAACACCCAGACACAGAACAAACATCTGTGTTAGTCACAATGTTTGTCCAGTGCGGGAATCGAACCCGCGACCTCTAGCGCAGAAGGCAGAGTTACTACCAACTGAGCTATGAGGCCAGTCGCCTACACTAACTTAGTAAAAAAAAATGAGTTCGAGGCTAATTTGTTATACCTATTGCTGGTTTAACAGTATGTATTTATCTTAGTGTTTAAAAATCGTTTTATATTCATTAAAACCTATGAAATCTACGCAACGCAAATTGCGGATATTCTCAGACTTTCTTCTGATATCTATAATCTTAAAACACAAATCAAAAAGCCATACAAAAACAAATAAAAACTGACAAACGCACGCAGATTCCTAAAACTGATACTAGTACTAAAGCCATGTTCACACACCGTGGAAAAGAATCAAGTCACTCCCATGTGACCACACCTCTTCATTATACCATACCTAGCTAAGCAATTGTCTTAGTACATAGATTTAATGATTAGGCTGTAGTTTGCCTACTATTGTTGTCACGGTATGCGATTTTGCGCCTTGTGTCCAATACAACGTGTTTCGGAACTACTAGAAAGAAGATAATTGAAGAACGTGTTACTCATGCCAAAAGGTATTTATTTCGACTGGCCTCAGTTGGTAGTAACTCTGCCTTCTGCGCGGGTACGATTCCCGCACTGGACAAACATTTGTGACTAACACAGATGTTTGTTCTGTGTCTGGGTGTTAAATATATATCTATTATGTATATCAGTCTCTGGTACCCATAGTACAGGCTATGCCTAGTTTGGGATCAGTTGACCGTGTGTGATATGTCCGGAATATTTATTTATTTGTAACACCCAAATGTCACTTATGTATATAGTCCTAGTGCTTGCTTGCTTGTCGTATCACTGATTCTTTCTTGGTCCTGTATTAGGCCAGTGAGCAGGTTGAGGTATGGTGTCCCTGAAAAGGGCCTATGACCGTAGGTGAAAGAATCAGTGTAGTGAAAGGATTAAAGTGCGCCTCTTAGAGGCTCCTTTCGTACACAATAGTCCTCGGGGAGACACTAGGATTCCTTTTTTTTTTTTTATTATTTTAATTTCAATATTTCAATTCCCTGTGGTGTGGGTATCAGAAGCTACGCTACGATCCCAGACCGGGATCAAATATTTGCAGATCATGCATTTTTCCCGCAGCGGGTATCGAACCCTTGCGTCTCATACGGTCATGCGCCCGCTACGCCACCGAGGTCAATTAATTGAAAAATTGTAGTTTTCAGTTTTTTATAAAATTTCTGTCTCAGATTTTAATCTGTAACCCGTTTTGTTCTGAAAGTGAGTCCATTTTGATTTCGAATACACTTACGAAAAATAATGTCAAATAAACTTATTTTGTTGGATAGACACACTCCTGATATCACCATCGAAAATATTATGCTCAAGGTCTATGATAATGTGTCAAATTTCATGCTTTTAATAACACATAATATAAAATTGTTGCCAAAACTATAGAAAAATTCCAACCCGAAGCATAATACAAATTTCATAATAACCTCTTTGTCTTAGAAAAACTGGGGAAATACTCGTAACGCTACGCCATCTACCGCGGGGTAGCGCCGTGAGTTTTCTCGGTGCGCTACGAAGGGCGGGCAAATCCTCTTAAGACTACTGTAAGAACCAAGGTTCTCATCCGGAGCAATAAATAACACGGTTCTCTGAAAACTCCTCGGGTCAAGAAATAAAGTTGGGTATGAAAATAAATGGAAATCTTTTACTGCTAGTATGAAAATAGACTTAGAAAAGCAAAGATCTGTGATTGGTCAAGTCATACAGGAAAAAAGTTCAAAAACTCTCATTTCCTCGGCTTTAGGTAAACCCGGAAAACACGAATCAACGACCGCCGGCTAACCCCATAAGCTCCGCCTGAACCATAAAAACAAAAAAATACAATAGGAAAGAGGCGTCAAAAAGAAATCGTCAAAAATTCAACGCGAGACGGGCAGACGGAGTTAGAGCAAGTGCGAGCGAGACAGGGTGTACTTAGAAAAAATCACAAAGAAACGCATTCTTTTTCACTTCCTCCCTCACTAATAGTGGCTTAGGAAAAAATGGGGAGCTCTACCCATCTCTCTCTGCCGCGCAGGGGTGGGATGCGAATAGGGTCGGAGGAGCGAGAGCACGGCCACCCTGCTTAGCACCCTTTTATAGTTCTTATTTCGGCCGGCGTCCGAGCGGTCCGTCATGTCCTGCGGATTCGGGCAAGCGTGTGAGAATGGAAATTGCGCGGCGGCCGGACAGACGCGCGGCGTGCCGTCTTTTCCTTGACCGGCCGCATTTTTCCGCGGAAAAAACGCGGGGCGCACGCGCCCAGCCGGTGGGGATGTTCTTACGGACGTCTAAGGCGGCGGGGGCGGGCCGCGTCTTGCTAGTTGGAGCGGCGTCTTCGCCTCGCGCGCGCGTCCGCCCCACCCCGCAAGAAGCCGTCGCGACGCTCAAGTTTTCCTCCAAGAAGTTAGTCGTCGCCCACCCGCGTCTCGAGCAGGTCTTTCCGCTTTTCCGGGAACCGCGAAAATTCAAACAAACTTTTCTTCTCGCAGGCAGACGGCGAGTCGCATGCTCTCGTGACGATACGTCCCAAGCTGGAATTAATGTTGAAATACTTCAATGAGAACATATCCCTAGCGCTGCAGGAGAGGTATAGGGACCTCCATGAGTATCGGAAGACGGAAGCGGTAGAGGAGGGCTCACCTAGAGAGGCTAAAATTCCGAAAATAGCGGAGGAGGGGGAGAACGTCGGCGGCGGTGGCGCTTTTGAAAACGCCGCGCCGCCGTTTGCCCGTCTCCTGGAGCAGCCCAAGGAGGAGGACAGCTTCGTGGCCTCCTGGCTGCACAACTCCTTCAAGATGACTGCAGCGGAGAGCAACCACCCACCGAACAATACTGAGACACCTGGAGGCAGCGCTTTGGACCTCCGAGCGGCACCACTCTCCCTCCATATCCCAGCTCTCCAGCAAGCTGAGGCCCAGAGGCAGTTCAAGATGGACTTCTGGAACCGAAGTCGGCCGGGGTCACCAGAGGCCCATGACCAGCCGGGGCCGCCGCCGACCCCGCAGCCGCCAGCGACCCCGGACCACAAGACTATGACAGAGAAGCTGGTGAATGAGATTCAGGTGAGTTGCGTTTTTATTGATGGTAGTTATAAACGTTAAAAACAGCAAAGATTCTCTCAAGATATCTAATAAAAGTGTCAAATAAAGAAATTCATTTCTTTATGCAAATTAGATATTTAAAATACATGCACTGTTGTTACTATAATAACGAAACATTACATAAAAAGTGAAGTGAAAAAGGAAAAAATGTTAAAATGGAAAATTAGAAAAATGTTTTCAATAATTTTCTTCGTCCGACGGGAAAAGAGCGCGCTGAAAAATATGACATCTTCGGATTCCAACATTGTTGTAAATGAATTATTTTGATCATAAAAATGCATCTAATACGTAACAAAATTAATTTAGTTATAATTTCATTTTATAATTTGAAAAACAATGTTGCAATTACACTTCACTATAATATCTTTGCTGTTTCAAAAATGAATTAGAATGTCTTTATTTTATAAACTCAAAAGACAGCGTGTATCGTCTTCAAAGATCCAAGATCAACTGACCTCAGGAAATTACACACAGCGAGGTCTCACAAAACCCGTTCCAAATTTGAATGATCCTTCTTTTTAAAAAATAAAAGACGCCAAGGCAACATATTGTAAAGCTTTTGTTAGCACAAGAAAGGGTTAAGGTCCTTGCGTCAAACTTATTATTAAATCGTTTTTGTCCTTATGTCGCATCCGGTGTTACAAAAGGATATTTAAATTACAATAATCTCTGATAATTCTATTATTTCTGTATTAGTGTGATCAACTTGTCGGCGGCATTTTTATCTTTCCTTTCTAATTCACCTTCACAAATGTTTGTTTTGAGCATATGGCTCACTTTATTGGTGACGTCTCGGTTACCGTGTTTATTTTAATGTCCTTTCTCGTTTTCCGGTTTGACAACGTGTTATTTTGTGCAACCGTTGCATTAAAAGTAAATTAAAAAGTTGCAACGTAGACAATGCAATAAAAATTCAAATAGAGAACGTTGTGCAATCATGGAATTAAAAACAAAGGAATGAATATTACTTTTTAAATTAGTTTCGAATACGCTCACCTTGTCTATTCCCACGGCTCGGATTAGGGTACGTTCTGATTCCATTTTTAATTTTTTTGCCGCTTTGTTTCACGAAGGGGTGTTGACAGTTATTTGTTGCTGTGAATCTGTCGTACTTTTTTGTTTTTCTGATTTTGAATCGAACCGGTTTTGACATCCTGTTCGCATTCATACGCTTTTTTTTCATGAAAATTTAACGGTTCGCTACGAGTGTTTGGTCTTTTGTGGTTGGTTTTTTTTAATAAACGGTTAATTAAAATTTGATTTATTAATATTTTTGTAACACTCGAGTCGAGAGCCATCACCAATTATTTCATTTATTTCAAATACACTTTTCCTTTTTTTACTTTTTGAAACTACAAAGGATTTTTTTTACTTATTTAATAAAGTAACGCAGATTTCTGCCAAAGAAACGCTTGGTATTTTCAGATTTTTAATCAGTTTTTCTCTCTTTTTCACGCTACTCTTCGGCTAACATTGAAACGGGACAGCAACAACAGCAGTCACCATCAGCAGACTCTACGATGAGTGAGAGATCACTCGTGCCGTTTGCATTGGTAAATTTACTATCAACAATTAATAACAATAATGTAATTATTTTTCATCTCATTACGTGTGGTAGTTAGAAACATTTTTACCTTAGTTTTTTTTATTATTTGATAGCTTAATTTTTAAGTTTTTACCAATATCAATGAATCAGAGTATCGGTTATAGGCCCTTTTTAGGGCCACCATATCTCAACCTGGTCACTGACCTAAAACAGGATGACCAAGAAAGAATCATTGATCCGACAAGAAGAAGACCAAATCAATTTTTTTATTGTCTTCCGGTTATGGGTGTTACTTCGTTTTAACAAAATTGCATCCTCCTTATAATGTACACACGTACTTTGTTGTGATTAAATGGGTCTCATCTTGTAATCAGTCCATTCCAAATTTTAGTAACAGTATGTTTTATTAATGATTTAACCACTAGGAAACAATTGGTCATATTTTTTTTAACTTCATCCTATAGTTTTACTGGCATCCTACTTAATATTATAAATGCGAAAGTTTGTGAGGATGTTTGGATGTTTGTTAGTCAATCACGCCGTAACGGCTCAACCAATTTCGTTGAAACTTGAAATATAAAGAGTTCAATACCTTTTTATGTAGGTACCCACGCGAGCGAAGCCGTGGACGGAAGCTAGTTTATAATAAATATCCATTAGTAATACGTCACGTAGTTTATGCATGGTGTTTATTCAATTTTTTTTAATATCCTTGATTTCATTTTGATTTATTGTTGTGTTAGTAGGTAATCATTTAGGCTAAAGTCACGTGGTTTTTTTTTCAATTTGAAAGTAGCCTATGTAACTTTCCAGACTACAATCTATCTCTGTGCCAAAGTTCATCCAGATCCGTTCAGTCCGTTCGTTCATATTATTTTCACATCTGAAACTAGCATAGTTCTATAATCTTATCGATTATTATTTATATTAACAAAATGTACTTGTTTCAAGCAGCCGCAACAGCAGTCACCGACAGGGGATGCCGCTGTCGGCGATCGGAACTCGATGTTGCCATTCGCATTGGTAAATGTCCTGAATAGCCTGAATATCGATGTAATTATTTTAATTTCTTTCTTTCCCCTCTCTATCGCGGATCACGGGAACTCATTTTTGGAGCGAAGTAAGAAATTACCATAACTAGTATCATGCCGGGATATAAGTAGTTATGCTGAAGACACCAAAGTACAAACCATTTAATTTGCAAACTGTTTAATTTTGGATATTATTTCGAAGAAAAATTAGAGTTCAAAAACAAACAACTGGTTTCAAAAAAAAAAAATTAGGCACCTATTTAAATTACAACAGAAAAGTCAGTTATAGAGAGGTACCTCTGAAAATAAATAAGTATGTACTTGTACTTGTACTTATTCGTACTGAATAGTTTTACCTCCCTGTGTCCTGTTTCTAACCATTTTGATCATACTTGAATTATTTTCAAAACTCTTACTTATAAAAGTTAGATACGAACTTCGCTGTAGATTCGTTCAAAGAAATCGTTCAATTTAGTCAATTTCTCGAAATTATAGGGTGTGAAAGCAATTCCGGTGAGTTTCCGTGGTTCCCTTCAAGGAACAGTGAGCTTTATAACCTCAAGACTAATACCATTTTCGCTTATGACCTAAAATACTAATACGATTTTTAAATCGATTGCAATTTAAAACTCACTGTTTTACAAAATTGTTCTACGCTATTTTAAAATAAGCGGACTTTTCTTGTATTTAGATCATTGTTTTTTTAACGGTAAATTGTTCATTATCTACGTGCTACAGCTTTGATTATAAAAACTTTTCTAAAATGTCTAAAACTGTTTTAAGAATTCGAATTGTTCAGTAGCCTTCCTATTTGTTTGAGATCACACCAAACAGCTTAAACTGTTTACGCACAAACTCACATTTTTCATTTTCCCAACAGCAACAAGCACGGTCGGGGCAGAGCATCAGCGAGAGGACACTGGAGGAGTGCTGGTCGACACTTCAGCGAGTGAGTTGGCATCTGTTTCAATGCGTATTGTTATCTTCCAAGGGTAGGGGACGCGCGGCGTCGGTTGTGGTGACACGTTCGATTCTTGAATTTGAACTTTGATTTTAGAACCTGTTCTCTGTTGAGTTTTCTCGCTTCCATTTTTGAAACTGTTTTTTTTTACTGTCTAAATTATTTTGGTTTGAATCAACATTTCTAGTAGGTATATCACGCTTCATTTTTATATCATTTTTTTGGTACTTTAAATTTAAAATCACACAACGAATGGCGTCCCACAACCGCCAAATCGCATCTCCGTAACGGGGTATTTTCATTAATTATAAGGTGTGCTTTTCTGTATTTTAATCCATTATATATTTTCTTTTAAATCGTAAATCTAGCAGTGGGTCGTAAAGGAAGTGCCAGCTATACACTCTACACAGCCAGATAGGGTTTTACTATAAATATCTAGTGTCGATCTAAGCAGTTGAATATTCATTAAAAACTTTTGTAGTAGGTAAGGTATATCTGATAAAAAGTTGTAGGGCCTGAGGGCGTTACAATTTATCGAGATTTACAAGACTTTTTTTGCTCATTGTTATGGCGTGAAGGTTAGGGATGTGCTGTGATAAACTTAAATTATTCTGGTAATAGAAAAGATTTTCAGTCAGTCAAATATTAAAAATACGCAATGACTTGTACTTACATCAATATTAACAAAAACATCGGTTCAACCGTTCGTCATCGGTCCATCGGGGGGCCTGCATACACTGCGTCGCTTGGTTCGCCATTCGAGAACTTTTATTTTATCCCCGGTAGTCGGTTCTGCGAGCTATGTGACCTCCCAGCCACTTCAACTTGCTAATTCTGAGAGCTATGTCGGTGACCTTGGTTCTTCTACTGATTTCCTCATTTTTTGATCATCTAATAAAACTCCGAGCATAGCTCTCTCCATAGCCCGTTGCGCGACTTTGAGCTTGTGCATGAGGCCAATAGTTATCGACCAAGTCTCAGTGCCTTTATGTCATCACTGGCTATACGGACTGATTGTAGACTTTCGTCTTGAGGCTCTGCGATATCCCCGACAAGAAGATATGATGAAGTTTCCCAAACGGTTCCCATCCACCTGCCCACTGCCTCTCAAACTTGCTAATTCTGAGAGCTGTGACCTTAGTTGTAACCTATTGGTGGAGCATCCCTATGGCCAATTGCAAGTGACCATCTGCGAGCAAGGTGGCGTATGATCAGGAAGTACTTACGGGATGTTACGGAACATCTGTAAGTGCTTTTAAGTACGTACATTTTGTTAATAAAACAACAGGTTAAAATGTTGAATACTGCATATACGGACATGTGCGAATTATAATGTTTAGACGTGTCTCTGATATATGCCCTCCTTAGACGTCTTCAAGGATCTGATTGCCTTGATATCTGCAATGATGATGTCTACCATCTTTCTTTCCTTTTATTATAGCTAGCTTGTGCACACAAGAGGCGCACTTTAATCCTTTCACTACACTGATTCTTTCATCGACGGTCATAGGTAAAAAATAGAAAAACCCACGGCCTTCAGATCGAGAGTCGAGTATCTCCCACTTAAAAAACACATTATTATCACATAATGAAGTCGGTTAAAAAAGGCCAACCTTTTTTTTAATTTACAAAAACTCAATCACGAATCGCAACAATGCAAAATGCAAAGTACAGGTGCGCGAAAAAATAAAATTTACGGACGGAAAAGTACACTCAAAATAAAAACTGTTGTGTACTTGATCTTTTGAGGTGGGCGGCGAACGGAACAGGGTTGAATGGGGCGGACTTCTTTCAGTTGTTTCCTAGTAAGTATCTCAAAATGTTTTTATGTTTACATATTTTGTATGTTTTATAGAAAGAAAGAAAGAAAATACATTTATTAGTGACGACAATACAAGAATGAGACACACAGAAAAAATAATAGAAAATAACAAAAAAGAAACAAATAAAGAAAAAACACAGGCAAATAAGAAATAAGAAAAAAGGTACAGGTTTATGATTTTGATGGTTCCATGTTTGAAGACGTGTTAGTTGTACCTACTTGATAAACACTGTTAACTATTTTTGAAATAAAACCCAAACATTTCGCTTAGTTATTTCATAAACTTGAAGACCAGATCCGACTTTGCAGGCGTCCAATTTTAAAGAAAATATTACAACTGAGATTTTTCATGAAAACATTGATATTTAAAAATTCTTTCTCAGCAATACTGTGCCTAACAAAATTCTAAAGATTTGTGGTTTCAGCGGTTTCAGTGATTAATGACTTACACTGATATATAATTTATGTATCATTTGTATTTTTATTATACTTCTAAACAAGAACAACAATGTATTTAGTTTTTTTTTTTAAATGTCGACTCCGCTCTCTCATCTCGCCCAGAACAAAAGTACGCACTTGATGCACGTTGTCGAAAAAAATCCCTACATTTGCATGTCGATCCGCAATGAATTTATCGTTATTGCCGTGAGATTTATTATCCCACCGCTTACCGAAAAAATTCACCGAAAATGACTGCGTTCCACATTTGAAATTCAAATCGCAATTGTTTTTCGGTTCGAAATTGAGACGATTTTGACATTTGCCGTCCGTCGCCGACATGTGTTTTATTAATCCTTTTTGTGTTTGGGTGTAGGTGCATTTTATTTTTTAATACCGAAGATAGTAAATCAATTCGTGGTTGTTGTGTTTTTGCGTCGGCGTCTTTTCTCTTAATAAATATCGATAAAAAAATGTTTTAATGATGTACAGAGCTCCGTAAGTGTTGCCGAGTTTTTTATGGCCTCTGGTTTTAGATTTTTGTTTTTTATTTTGCCGATTTCTGAAGAGAAAAGAAATACTATAATTTAAATACTACTATAAGCAATGTAGTTTTGAGCGCCTAATTTTACAGTAAGTCCTGTATCCAAGAACTCCATGCATCAATAACTTAAAACTTACTTGCTTGTCGTAAGAACTAATAAATTAGTCATCCTTATTAGGTCAGTGACCAGGTTAAGGTATTGTGGCCCTGATGACCGTCGGTCCTATGTTTTTTTTTTTTAAATACAAAATAGGCTAACGTTTGACCACAATCTCACCTGATGTTAAGTAATGATGTGGTCTACGGTGTAGCACGTTTGCCTCATCATCAGCCTGTAGAAGTCCACTGCTGGACATAGGCCTCCCCTAAAGAGTTCCACGACGAACGGTCTTGAGCCTTCTCCATCCACCGACTTCCCGCAACCTTCACAATGTCGTCGGTCCATCGGGTGGGGGGCCTTCCAACACTGCGTCGCCCGGTTCGTGGTCGCCATTCGAGAACCTTTACTCCCCAACGGTTATCGGTTCTGCGAGCTATATGACCTGCCCACTGCCACTTCAACTTGCTAATTCTGAGAGCTATGTCGGTAACCTTGGTTCTTCTACGAATTTCCTCATTTCGGATCTTATCACGTAGTGAAACTCCTAGCATAGCTCTCTCCATAGCCCGTTATGCAACTTTGAGCTTGTGTATGAGGCCAATAGTTAACGACCAAGTCTCAGTGCCATATGTCATCACTGGCAACACGCACTGATTGTAGACTTTCGTCTTTTCGCACGTTTGCCCAGAAGAAACATATTCACTCTGGTCTTGAAGACCCAAATATGTCAGTCGGTGAAAGAATCAGTGTAGGAAGTGAAAGGTTTAAAGTGCGTCTTAGAGGCTCCTTTCGTGCATAAGAAACACAGAAACTATGATTATAGTTTCTGATACCCTTGACACAGGTAATCCTAGTGTGGGGGCAGGACTATGTTTGTGGGTGTTATATTTTTTATTAATCTCTCAAGATCTGGAAATCTGGACTCCCAAAGGTTAAAATCGAATTGAAATAAAACACAAAAGAATCACCGTTCAACTTTGCAAACACTTTTTCCCTAACTGTAACATCTTTTAACAAGAATCAGACGGCGAAGGGTAGGGGGTGGCTGCGGTAATTATGAAAAGTGTCCAAGAAGGGAGGAAAAATTGTAAGTGAGGCCGTTTAAAAAATTGGTTTAATGACAGAACGGCTTTTAGAGTTAATAGGTTCGGAAAGATTGTACCATAGTGTTTACAGCAAGTTTTTTAGTTTTTTTTAACGTTAAAATAACTGATGAAACTATACATAGATCACTCTGCACTGCACACGACATAGACAAGTACATAGACGAACTTAATGCTAGTTAGAATTTTGTTCCAGCTAACGTTTGTGTAGTAAGGTTTTTTTTTTATTTGTTATTAATGTGTTTATTAATTACTTTTATCTTATTAAACAACATAAAACGATGGTAGGTATTTTTGAAAACGCTTGCAACATATTATTATGTTAAGACTCTTATTATTGTATGCTCATCCGAACGGGGATGTTAATCGTTTTGGATCGTGAAATCTGCATTAAAATATCCAATCAAATAAAAATGAAAATTGTGTAAAAACTCTTGAATATTTTGTGCTTATACCTACTCTGGGATGTCGTCTCGCCATTTTTCTTCCCCACCGCAAACGTTTTTTCCAACGTCATAACTCAAACCCGTTGACTTTTTTAACCAAACTTGATAATTTATATCGCAATTAGCGGTGGGCTCTTAAACTCGAGACATTATTAAGAAACTTTCTTATAGCTCGTAAAAAATGAAATTTTTCGACTTGAGACACCTGTGTTTTGTGATACAATTTTAAATACAATGTTGTTTTATACGAAAACTTTGGAAAAACTTAAGTTTAAGGTAAACACGGTAAAGGAGAGCTCTCCAACTGACTCAGGCCAAAAATATTCAAGTTTATAGCCAATATTAAGATTATTAAAAAATTGGTATGTGACTCTACATTCTTAACCGATAACGATGAAAACTCAATTGCCTAAAATAATAATTAAGTAAATAAAAGATAATAAAGCATACTAATATGAAACAATAAAAGTAATCATCAGAATTTTTCCCTAAGTCGCCTCTTACGACATCCACGGGTAGATGAAAATGGAGGTGCCTATTCTTCAGCCGGGACTATCACGGCAAAAATAGTTATTGTAAAATACAGGAAAAAAAACCCATCAATTTAAATTTAAGAACGATTGTATTAAACAAAATACTTCCTCCGAACAAAACGTAAACGAAATTATCGCAAAACGAAAAATAACTGTAAAAACGCTTAATTAGCAGTAGCAGGAGACACGACAACGGTTTAAGGTCGAATTTTCACAAACACATACAAATTGGCGGGAAAACAGCGCCCTCTGAGGACTCGGTGGAATAAAAGAAAAACTCGACAAAAATTAGATTTCTTCAGTACCTTACGGAGGAGTAAAAATCTTGATACTTGCATTTTGTATCTCTTTATCATCTTGAACTAGAAAAAAAGGAGTTCGGAATGTCAGCAGGAACTAACATTTTATTCCATTAGTTTAGTTTAGTTATCATTGGTGTTTAATGGAGAAACGTGGTTATTGGAATCTGGTATTCAAACTCAAGACAGAGGTCTACAATCAGTGCATGTTGCCAGTGATGACTTATACTCCACCCAATCGGCGTACGGCTTTTGGAAATTAGATAATTTTCATTGAAAAAGTAGCTGTTTTAGGATCAAATTAGTTCAAACTAAATTATTCAGCTGTTTTAGGTAGCAATCTTGATATGGCACTTCTCGTACGTTTAATAAATGGATATAAAAGAATAAAAAATAAAAGTAGCAGCTTTGAAAAAGTTCTTTTTTACTAGAATAAGCTCCTCTATGGATGATAGATACGAACCTAGATTCCATGTGTCATGAGGAACCCAACACCCAGATCCGGAACAAATAGTTGATTCTAACATTGCGCAGCCCCAAAGATAAGGTAACTATCTCAGTCGGATTTTTCAATATTTCGCGATCAGTATACATAGCTTATTGAAATCAAACGCGTGACTATCGCGAACCTTTTTATATTTTATTTTATTTCCGACGTTTCGACTGTGTTACAACATTCACTGATTTGACCTCATAGCTCAGTTAGTAGTAACTCTGCCTTCTGCGCTAGAGGTCGCGGGTTCGATCCTCGCACTGGACAAACATTTGTGTGATAAACACAGATGTTTGTTCTGTGTCTGAGTGTTAAATATATATCTATTATGTATATCAGTCTCTGGTACCCATAGCATAGGCTATGCCTAGGTTGGGATCAGTTGACCGTGTGAATATGTCCGGAATATTTATTTATTCATTATACGTTTGATTTCAATAAGCTATCTCAGTTGGGTCAGCCACCGAATTCGCCTAAATCAAAGATCAAAACAGCTCGTTCCCCCACAATCGCAGCTAATGGTCCGCGCTCCGTAAAAAGGCAACGGACGCCGGGAGATAAAAATTAGCTGAAATTAAAAGAGGCTAACGAACGCCATTCTAGCGTCTTGCATCTAATATCTCAGTTGCTAGCAGGAAAACATTTTATGTTAATTTGCGCCAATTTTGTATTTTAATAGGTTTTAGAGATACTTTGCGCAGTGGGACGAAAGTTGAAACAAATATTATTAAACTAGCTTGCGCACGTGGCTGCGCTTGCTTGTATTAGAAGTAGCCTATTGTACTAGAAGTAGCCTATATGCTAGATAAAGAACTCTAACTATTCCACGTTCCATCGACCTCGGTTGTGCCGCTACGGCGCGATTGAATCACAAACATCTACAGAAACTTTCGCATCCATCCTAATTCCTACTAATATAAATGCGAAAATTTATTTGGATGTTTAGATGTTTGTTGTTCAATCGCGCCGTAACGGATCAAACGATTTTGATTAAAATTGAAATAGATAGAGTGCTTCACCTAGAATAGCATATACATGCTTCTTTTTATCAAGATACCTCGCCAGCAAAGCCGCGGACGCACGCAAATAAATAAATAAAATGTCGAATACCTACCCAAAAGTCTTAGAACAACTTTATTGCCGGTTGGGTGTAGAATCAGCCATTTCGGTACAGCGCACACATTATGCCTTAAACGTTAAAGAAAAAAAAAATTGCAAGGAATTGTCAACCGACCCACCGTGAAGCGAGCTAATGACCTACTTCTATTTTGCATAAAAACTACTTAACGTCCATTATAGGTCCTATATTTAGGGTGCAGCGGACCGAACACCGATTGTATGCCCTAATGATAAGTTTAGTAATAATGAGTTGTTGATAGTGGCTTGCGCATTATTGTCGACTTGTTTGCAAAGTTGCACGTCGCGTTTGAGCGATGAAGCGAGTATTGTCATGAATCTCGTTATACACTGTCATTTACATGCCTTTTTTATACGAATAAGGTGACATACAAGCTTACAGCGTGTTGGTTAGTGGTTTCCGCTTGCAATACCAGAGTCCTAAGTAGTCATCACGTACGCGTTACCGACCCGAACCACCCTCCCTTTAAAGAGCTCTGGCAATCTTACTCACCGTAGGAACACCGTAGAAACAAATAATGTTATTTGGCTGCGATCTTCGATTGCTGATGTCAATAGGCGACGGTAAACACTTACCATTTATTTAAATTTATTTCATTCATTTTCTTTTGTTTTCATCAACATAATTTGCCTTCGTACCTATAACATAAAAAAAAACATTCCTGCTCTTTCATTGTTGCTGCTCTTTCATTGTTGATACTGGTCTGTTTAACTCCATTAGTTTCTGTCTGTTGGCTGCAGAGAGCCCCGGTTTCTGGTATCTCTAGTTGTTCGGATACCTGGTCCGTCCATCGCTTTGGGCTTCGCCTTCGTAGACTTTCACCTTCAGCCTTTCCAGTCACCATTAAGTGCTTGAGAGGAAGAACTCGCTTGAACGGCGAGTGGTCTAGATTATTCGTAGAAGACGACGATAATACTTAATAAAAATAATGAACGGGAACATTGGTAAAAAATTAAGGAAACTTCAAAATATATTCTATAAAATGAATTTTATTTACAGAAAAAATAAAATAAATAAAGTTTATTTCATATAAACAACTATTTTACAAAATACACAAGAAATAGTTGAGCTGTAGAAAGCTGTGTAAAGATCGTTGCAATTATCTATTTATAGCTCAACCATTTCGGCCAATTAGGAGCCAGCCAATTTTACAAATGAAATGACAAAAAAAAATATGATATTTGTTTTAAAAAAAAAGTCCTTTGCAAAAAGTTCATCACGCTTCATATTTTTTCCAAATTAGTATTTTTATAGCTACAACAATAAAAATTGCGTCATTGTAATAAAAATAAACATGTTTATATTCTCCGATAACCATAAACAAAAAATCTAGATACTCGACCACCTACGAGCGCTAAAAAATCCAACATTATTAAACTTTCAAACATGGTAGGATATAAAAGTTTTATCTTGAAAAAACGCGCCAGTACTTAAAGCAGTAAAGAAAATGCATGTGTTGCCGTCTCGCTCGCTCGAGCTATCGAACGGAAGCAGTTTTGATACTTGTGAATAGCATTTAATCATGCAGTTATTTAACTATGGTTTTATTATCTTCATCATCAGCATCATCAGCCTGATAGTATCCACTGCTGAACATAGGAATCCCCCAAAGAGTGACACACGATCTTGAGCCTTCGCGACTTCCCGCAACCTTCACAATGTCGTCGGTCCATCTTGCCGTCCAATACTGCGTCGTCCGGTTCGTGGTCGCTCTCGAAAACCCTTATTCCGCAACGTTACGGTTGTCGGTTCTTCGAGCTATATGGCGGGCCCACCGCCAATTCAACTTTCTTATTCTAAAGTCTATGTCGGTGACCTTGGTTTTTTCAAAGGATTTCTTCATTTCGGATTTTATAATGTAGTGAAAATTCAATCCAACAAAAACTTTAAATAATATGTCTTATATGCAATCAATAAAATAACGTAAGTTTGAGTCACAATCTAATTTAAAAGTAATGTCAGCTCTTTTGTTCACAAGTGTTAAAAAACTATAAAGCAATTTCTTATAGGACCAAGAATATCTTAACCTTTCTAAGTTCAAACATTCTTATTTAAAACTACAACAAAAGCTCATCGCAAAAAATCTTACATAACAAAGCACCAAGAAGTTTCAACTTGTACGGAACCTCTGGATATAATAAAAAACTTAGCAAGTACACATAAGTGCATTACGATGGCATACCTGCCTTGTGTCACTCTGAAACGGATCAACTTGAAATTAACTTTATAGCAATCGATTTAAGACTCATTATCGTACGAAGCAAAATCGTTTCTTAAAAAAAATATTACGCGCTGACTTTCAAATTTTGGTCGAATTCATAACTTAAAAAATATAGTCAAGTGTAATTGATAATATAAGAAAAAATAGGTTCGGGATACACAGTGAAACATCTAAATGTTGGCTATATTTCTTCTGTGAACACTACTCTTTAACTATACACCGCCGCCAACGCTCGAGCGCAGCGATTTTTTACCGCATTTGAAAAATACATTTTGACGTAAACAGACACATTTTTTGTTACAACTTAAAAAAAAGTAGATTTTATTTTTTTATTTTTTACATATTGATTTCAATTTCAGTTGTGTATGTTTGCAATGTGATATAAAGTGAATGGGAGTGAGTGTTTTGAAATTGTGAAGGAATAATTGCGCGGAGTTTCAATGCAGGTATGTTTTTGCTCTACTTAACTGCACTCCTCTAGAGTCGTAGTTAGGTACAGTCAGCGACAAAAGCCTGGAAATCAAATCTATCGGTATATTATCTATCATGCCTAAAAGTCAATGGATTTGTTGGGAACGTTCAAAAAGAACTTAATCTCGCTGCCATTTTGCAATTTATGCTGAGCTTACATCGGTTTACGGATGTTGTAATTTTGTCAGTGATTGTGTACTGTCCTATTTATGCCGGTATAATAATAGTGTATGTATAACTCTACAACGTGTATCGTAATTAGTATGCTATCTCGAAAGGTGCTTAATCTATGATGAAAAATATAAATTACTAACGAAAATAGATATTACTTGCAGGTTTTTCTCTTAATCTCTTCAGATCAGTTAGTATTTGTCTTTTTATCAACTTAATAACTAATTATTAAAGGAGAGAAGTTCATCATCAAGATTGATACCTAAAACATCTGAACGAAACGAGTTTTTTCAATGAAAAATTCCAAATTTTCAAAATAGTAGAACAAACTTTATTGCCAATCGGGTGTATAATAAGCCCCTTTTAGGATAGTATATATATTACTAGCTTGCACCAGCGGCTTCGATCGCGTGGTACCTACTCAAAAAGTAGACTATATGCTATTCTAGGCAAGGAACTCTATCTATTCCAAGTTACATCGAAATCGGTTGAGCCGTTATGGCGTGATTGAACCACAAACATCTTAACATCCAAACATCCTCACAAACTTTCGTAACGTCGTTCTTCATTTATAATATTAGTAGGATATTAATAGTAGATTAAATCACCTTGTATAATAGTGGCTAGTATTCTATAGCTAGTAGCTATGCTAGTAGCTATGCTAGTGGCTATGCTAGCTAAGCTAATTATATTGCTCGGGAATCCAACATGTCTATCCATAATATAATATCCCCAAATGGGGATGGCTTAAATATTAAAGAAGGAATATTAGCGGAAAAAAAATCATTTTATTTATTTTTTGAGAGTCAATATTGTTTGGGTAACTTGATTTTCAATAGGTATACCTAAAAGAACTAATCAAACTGCAATACAACGTATTCCGTAACTACTTTAATGTCCCGAAAGAGGATATTTTATTAACAAAAGGAAAGAATATTGGCGAAAAAGTAAATCTAAAAGTTTAAATTTTTTTTTTTAATAATATTATGTATGAAACACCATGTATATAATGCGATTCCACGTGAGCCCCGTCGTAGGTGGTATCGCAGTTTTATCAAGCAACAAAGGACACCGCTAGTCTCTTTACCAGTTATTTTTAAAGAACTCGCCACCCATGTCGATTCAGTAAATTTGATCAAATTAAATTATGAGTTTTAGGTACTTGTGTGGTTTTTTTTTAATAATCTAATTCCAACATGTACCGTAAATCACAAATAATATGTATTATTCTGAATCGTCTTATTTGTACTGAAATTTACGCCTTCTTGGCGATTTTTGGCTTTGACTTTGCAATGAACATTTTTATAGAGTTGTCTTTCCGCCGTCCGTCGGTCATTAGCAATGTTCAAAAAACTTACACAAAAAAACGTCCTACAACTATTAAATCTGACTTCAAATTGAGAAAAATTGTTCTACAAGGTGTTTCAAAATGTGTATACCTACTATCCCAAAATGGGCTTATTCTACGTCCAATTTGAAATTAAGTTTGTTCTAGGACATCAAAATTCGACATTTTACATTGAAAATTTACATGTCCAAAGGTCAATTCAGGTCATACTCAATTATATCGCTGTGTTAGGTAGCAATCTTAATGCCGAACTTCTCGTACGTTTAATAAATCGTTACAAAACATGATAAAAAAAAAAAAAAATTGAAAATGTTCGGCTAAAACAATATGGAAAATAAATATTGAAAATTTGACTTTTTTTTTTCTTTAATATTATTTCTTATTGTTGATCGATTATGCCTCTTTTGTGATAGTATACTAGTTACAGAACATGTTGTATAATATCTCCAAAGACCATCATATCTAAGCAAAGGTGAATAAAAGGTACCATTTAAATTAGAGCAGCCATTACGCCAAATTGATAACCCACTTTTTTGAAGTCTCGTAAAGCGTAAACAAAACTATAATTCCAAGGATACTGAGCTTGTTTGTTTTAAATAATAAACAAATAACACCAAACAGTCACAGCATAGTCCTGACCCCACGCTAGGATTCCCTGTGTCGTGGGTATCAGAAACTACGAGTACCACAACACCCATCTGGAACAAATATTTGTCCTATAGCGGAGATCGAACCCGCACCAATTGTCTCGCTGACTCGCCCGCTTCACCACTGAGGTCGTATTTGCCCCTAAAAGGTACCTTAATCCTACTTCGTACTAATATTTTATTATTATAAATGCGAAATTTTGTGAGGATGTTTGGATGTCTGTTGTTCAATCACGGCGTAACAGCACAATTCTATTTACACTACAATTTCTATGAAACTTGAAGTAGACAGAGTTCATACAACGCATACCTACTCAACCTATCTACCGCCTCACCTACCTACATGTTTTTGTTTTTCTTATTGTGTTTTTTTTTTTGTATTACTAGATTTAAGTATTTTTTTTTTCTTTCGTTGTATCTTCCTACCTACCTACCTACTTACTGCGTTGTGGGTCAAATAAATAAATTTTCTTTCTTTCTTTCTTAGTTCTTTACCTAGAATATCATATAGGTTTTATAAAGGTACCACGCGAGCGAAGCCGCGAATGGAATTTAGTCATATATATTGACAGATTATGCCAGTCAACATCAGTTAAAAATACTTATTAGGCTAACGAAATCTCCAAAGTATTTCTTTGTGAACATTTAGTATCTGTTCGTACGTAACGGCATATTCGCATGAGGAATGTATCTAGTACGGCCTTATTACATCTATTTTTGATGTTTTATACAGCGCGTCAGGAGAATTTATTAATCACTTACAGGAAGCTGTAGTTCCTGGGACATGTTTAGATGAAGTAAGCTTGCCCAGCACCTATACCATCTTTCAGCCTAGTCAACCTTATTCTCAGGAAAGACAATGGTCAATACAATGTGTCGACCGGGATTTGAACCTACGACCTAAAGATCGAAAGTCGTAGTTATTCCAACTAGGCTAACACGGGCTTCGGAATGTATTTACTGTTAAAAATTTGGTAAAAGTCAAAGTCAAAAGGCGTTTATTTCAATAAAATCAATAGAGTCACTTTAAAAAGCTATGTTACCTACAATATCACTGGCCTGATAGATCTGACAGTTGGTAGTAATTCTGCCTTCTGCGCTAGAGGTCGCGGGTTCGATTCCCACACTGGACAAACATTTGTGACTAACACAGATGTTTTTTCTGTGTCTGGGTGTTAAATATGTATCTATTATGTATATCAGTCTCTGGTACCCATAGTACAGGCTATGCCTAGTTTGGGATCAGTTGACCGTATGTGATAAGTACGAAATATTAAAAAAAAAAAAAAAATTACACTGACTAATACATTTTCCTCCATTTTGATCTTTCCAATCCGAGCTCCTTATACACGACGGTAATCTTCTCTTGGCTCATGTAACTAAGTCTTGGTCTTCCTCTTCCATGTTTTCGTTCTACCTTTCCTTCAATGATGTTCTTTAAGAAGCTGTCATGTCGTATAAATATCTAATCATTTTTCCTCTTCTGTTTTGTATGGTCTTAATCAACAAGGCCGTGGTGGCCCCGGCTAAAGAATAGGCCCCTCCATATGTACCTATCCGCGGATGTCGTAAGAGGCGACTAAGGGGAAAAAGCTAGGGGATGGGCAGCAGCGTCCCTCATTTTAACAAAGATAGCTCTAACTGCGCTCGCCAATCCGCATGCCCAGTGTGGTGAGTATGGGCAAATCCCCCATATGATAGGAATTCGCTGTCTGTTGGGGAGGCCATGTTCAGCAGTGGACGTCGTATGATGATGAATCAAAACTATCATAGTTTTAAAACAGAACTATGGAAATTTAATTCACTTTAAAAAAGATACATTAAAACTATAAAAACATTATTTTCTATTCTCTCAAGAAACTTTTGTAAAAACTCAATTATTTCGTCTCGCAGAGCTCTTTGTTAGTAAGCGTAGGTACATAAAAACAAAACCTTTCTGTCTGTACGAAGTCGACTTGATAATTATGTTTTCACTTGAAAAAGTTAGCTATCTGAATCTTGCTTTTTGGGCCGAGATTTTCGTGACACGCGCATCTGATTTTGGTATGTTTAAGCCATATTTAAACGGCACGCGATATGTCATCTCAGATAAGATTAAAATTTATTTCAAAATGATACAAATAAGTAAATAACACCCAACCGTCACATACACAGTCCTGACTCCACACTAGGATTCCTTGTGTATTACTATCGTATCGCAAGTAGCGCTGTAAATTGTTTGCGCTTGGGGTAAAAATGTAAAAAATTGTAAAAATTCTAGATAACATATCTCACGTCGTTTGAAGGCGGATTCACAACACGTGTTACAAGAGTCGTAGAACAAACTTTATTGCCAGTTGGGTACAGAATAAGCCCCTTTCGGGACACATACATACTATGAATCACTTTGTGTAACCCGTTCATAACACCTTTTTAGAAAATACCAACATTCGACTCAGTTAAACAAGTAAAAAAAGATATAACTGTACAAAGAAAGTACCACCGACCGTGACGTCATGATCCAAATACCTACCCAAATACCCACAAACCGAAAAGCTTACCATCACGTAGTTATTTAGGTCATTTTCATTTATTTATAATTGGTAATTACAGTCCTCTCAATGAAAAAATGTTACGCACACAAACGCAGCTGTTGTCGTAGGTCAAGACTCACGCACACATGCGCAGTTAAAAAAAACGCAAGGAGCAATGCTCTGCGCTGTGTCAGTTTTTGCGAATATAGCTGTTTTTTATAGTTGTTTAAGTTTTATGTAACTTAATATCTGTGTTGTTTGTTATGCGATAGTGCTGTGTAATCAGGCTGATAGAAATACTAATGGTTTTGCAGATTATTGTTTTTTTTTGTACGTATAAAAGAATTGCAGAAAAAAAATGAAAAAATTATTATAAATGTTTCTTCTTATGGATATTTAAAACCCGGAAGTTGCCATGCTAGGTAAATGCTTCCACGCTATCCACACAGTAAACTACGAAAAACGCTATCACAATTTATAAAAGAAAGTTGCCGCAGGAAGACATTAAAAAATGCTTGAACCCATGCTCGCAAAACATCCACATACGTCAGGAATAGTACCAGCAAACTGCGTACCTAAAAAGAGAATAATATTTCTTCCGTTTGTCTAAACTTGCTCTGCGCACGCGCTGCTGCTGCATGTGGGCGTGACGCCGGTGTGTGCGTGAACGCAGTACGCGTATGCTGCGACCTACAAATGCGTCTGTGTATGTACACTCTTGTCTTAGGTTAGGGAGGTGATCGAACTCTCCTTTTGCGCAGATACTTTATTTTTATAATGGTCCATACGGAGCACGTGGCGCAGGCGCAGGCGAGGTTTTATTGCCTTACCTTCCTCCAAGAGGCCGTAAATGAAATCATATAGAGAAATATGCAATTTTGTAAACGTAGAAATTTGACATTTTTTATTGTAAAAACATAGATAAGCAAAAAAACTGAAGTTTAAAAAAGAAAAACTCAATAGAAATTATAAATTGATTAAAGTACCTCTACATAACTACCTTTTATCATCATCAGGCTGTAGAAGTCCACTGCTGGACATAGACTCAAAGAGTCTCCCCCAAAGAGTTCCATGACGAACGTCTTGCGCCATCTGCATCTACCGACTTCTTGCAACTTTAACATGTCGTCGGTCCATTGGCTGGGGGCCTTCCAACACTGCGTCGCCAGGTTCGTGGCGGTTCTGCATTTTAAATGGCCTGCCAACTGCCACTTCAAGTTGCTAATTCTATATCGGTGATTTTAGTTCTTCTACGGATTTCCTCATTTCGGATCTTATCATGTATTTGTAGGTATTTTATAATTAATACCTTAATTTTCCATTTTAAACTAGCGTCTGAGGTTAATACTGTTTATGGACCACGAAAAGGTTATGAATCAAGGTTAATGTTTTATCATCATCATCATTTCAGCCGTACAACGTCCACTGCTGAACATGGCCTCCCTCACAGACAGAGCTAATTCCTTATCATGTGGGGGGATTTATCCATACTCACCACGCTGGGCATGCGGCTTGGCGAGCGCAGTTAGAGCTATCGTTGTTAAAATAGGGACGCTGCTGCCCATCCCCTAGCTTTTTTCCCTTAGTCGCCTCTTACGACATCCGCGTATAGGTAGATATGGAGGGGCCTATTCTTCAGCCGGGGCCACCACGGCCAGGTTAATGTTTATGCATCACATTTTGTTAATTCATTGGTTTTACCTACTAAAAAGTGGTTTGAAAAAACCTTCAGGTGGTGATGACTCATAATAATTATTATTCATAATTTCCCTACTTATTTTCAGTCATCACAGAAACAAAACCTCACCTTGAACGAAAAGTAAAAGTCAATATCAGCATAAAATCGATGAAAGTATTAACACACAATCACGTAATAATTGGAATACAATCGTAAAGGAAATAAGTTTAAAAACGGAATCAATTCAGCCGCCATTGTTGTAATCGCTTTAAAAATGCAAGTTCGACGTCCCTGATCGTGACCTGCGCAAGCGCATGAATACTGCATGAACGTCACTTAACGCCTTTTTAAATTGTTACAAGGATGAGACGTTTTTGAACCATTTTTCAGTTACGTCATTTTTGTTTCAACGTTACAAGAGCAAAGTTAAAAGTTCTAGTAGGTAATAAAGAATAGACAGAGCTTCATCACTAAGCCACGTTCAAACAGTTTCCGATATGGTTTATTATATTTCCAAAAAAATATATAGTTTCAAGACTTTTATCCCCAAGAATAGTAGAAATCCTCAGAACTCCGGCGATCAGATCTATGAAGATGTCTAAGCGGGGTGGTCAGAGACATGTCCAAAAATTTGACACATTCACACATATTGCAGTAGGGTATTACATACGTGACAGGTTGCAAGCTTATCGCCGCTAAATAAAGTCACTCAATAGGTATCTCTCGCACTCTCATCGCCGCTAAGTAATATTTTTATTAATTTTCCCACATTAGTAGACGTACAACTAGTATGATAAGTTCGGCATCAAGGTTCCTACCTAAAATAGCAAAACAATTGAGTTTTTGAACTGTTTTGACCCCAAAGCGGCACATTTTGCATAGATTTTTCTATGAAAAATTTCGATTTTCCAAAAGTCGTAGATCACACTTCACTGCCAATTTGGTGTAAAATCAGCCCCTTTCCGTAAAGAGACATATTAGGAAAACGTTGTATAGGAGGATTTGATAAAAAAAAAACCAAGGTCCCATCGAAAGTTCATCGGCCACTCACGAGTATAAAATACCTACTGATACTGTCCTTTGTACTAACGTCTTATCAGTAGCCCTGAAAGGACATTGCCTTTTTTAAGGACTAAGACAGTTTCTTTGGATTTTACTGCTTTATTTTTATTAGTGTTTATAAATAAATATACTGTTCTTGGCCGGGTTGGTTAGCTGGAGGTACATACCTTGAATTCCGAAGATTGTGGGTCGAACAATAGAAATATCAATGGATTTTTCTATACTCCTGCTAATTAACACGTGCTGTTGACCATGACATGGTCAACAGCTGGGCAAGCCTACTCCATCTTAACATGTCCCAGGCACTACAGCGTCCTGTAAGTCAGAAAAAGTTTTACCTGATCACATCATTTAAAATCGATGTTAAAGGCATTTTTTTATGAAATGAAGAGGTACGTTCAAACATTTTTCCAAATGTTTGGACGTGTCTCAGAACACACCCCTTAGACTAATCGTGGATCTGATCGCCTTAGAGGATGTCCGTGCTTGGGTATAAAAGTCGTAGGCCTAATTATTTTTTATTATTAAATTATTGGTATACGTTTATTGACCAGATTGGTGAAGTTTTGGAAAAAGGCCAGGTCAAGAGTACCCTAAACCGACGCACGAGGTGTGTGATGAGAATGAATGAAGCAAAAGAGGTATATCGGGATCTAACAAGTGAAAAGCCTATCCATCTGGGAAACAGGCGTGATTTTTCTACCTGCTTTCCAAATTTATTCGAAATTGGCTCTGCCGTTAAGTCTTAAAAGGTAACAAACAGTTACTTTCGCATTTTTTATAATATACTATGCAAAAAATCATGTCTATCCTCTGCTCTGTGAAAAACAAAAAATCTATCCCACGGGAACTGTTGCCTTATGATCCAAATTTCATCCAGATCCGTTCAGCTGATCTGGCGTGATTGAGTAACAGACATCCATCCAAACTTTCGCATTTTACTTCCACATATTCATAAGCATAGCATAGCTTTTCTACATTAGATTAGTTGTAGGTTAGATAAGGTTGTCTGGAAGAAATCGCTGCTTGCGATAAGACCGCCGATTGTAGGACAAATTGTTATAGTGTTTATAATATGTATAAGTACATGTCTTACATTGTGTCCTCAATAAAGCATTATATTATTATTATTATAAGATTAAATTATTTGTTCATCTAAACGGTACATCTAAACAACACATCGAAGGCTTCATTCACGTGAAGAGAGCTTATTTATAAAAGTGTCACACCCACATTACATAACATTATAAAAATGCGCGGCGCATCGTCATTTCTCCGATAAACACGATTAGGTATTGCATCACCGTACACACGTACCCACACACATGCAATATTATTTTTTATTGCACTGCAAATGTGTGCTAAATTCTTCATTGATATCAGGTTTCGTGGTAGCTTAGTGGGAGGTACCTCGGCTTTTGATCCGAAAGTCAATTCAAATCCCGGTCCCACAACAATGGATCTGTTCGAAAAATGGTGTGGTGAGGGTTAAATTGTTTTATGATTTTTGAACTGTTTTTTCGCAATAACCGCAATACGCACAGTTTTGATTTTTATAACAAAGATAACTTGAGCATTTTATTAACCTAAATCTAAGACAGAAACGCGATTGGTAAAACTTTTCTCGATAGATTTATTTTTTAAAGTTCGGTCCTCTGCAACAGTTTTTTCGAAAATACTCAGAAATTATCAATCATAAATAACTTTTTTAAAAATATTGTGTTAGATAATAGCATTGGGTACCTAAATCCAAGAAACTTTTTTTTATTAAATACTTAGTTTTTAAGATAATCGATATTTTCTTATATGTCGCTTACGTCGATTACTTTCGAGCGCCTTCTAACGCTCTTGCTATCTCTTTCTGCATTCAATTATAGTACATAGCGCTGTCACTATCTTGACTCCGCCCACTCGACAGCTTATTATGATTCTCATAGCGCCTTAACACGTGAAACCATGGTGAGGAAACCCACGGCTTAGTCAGATAAGGCCGACTAGGCTGAGAGGATGGTACAGGTGCTACTCCATCTAAACGTGTCTTAGGAACTACTGCGTCCTGTCAGTGAGTAAAAAGTTCCTCCTGACGCTATGTCAATCATCTTGAACAGATTAAATAAGACCTTCTAACACTTTCCATGAAAGGAATTGTGTTCTTTCTATAGAATCTTTGAATTTAATGCATCTATTTAGGTAGAGAAAACTTCATCATTTCAGCCGTACGACGTCCACTGCTGAACATTTGGGGATTGGCCCATACTCACCACGCTGGGCATGCGGGTTGGCGAGTGCAGTTAGAGCTATCGTTGTTAAAATGAGGGACGCTGCTGCCCATCCCCTAGCTTTTTTCCCTTAGTCGCCTCTTACGACATCCGCTGATAGGTAGACATGGAGGGGCCTATTCTTCAGCCGGGGCCACCACGGCCAGAGATAACTTATGGGGAGATTATTGTGAGAGATTGAATTGTGAGCGGTGCTGGGCTTGCAACTTCGGGATTTGTCACGAATTAAATGCAAAGCAGCATGTGGCAGATGCAAATGGACTTGCCTCTAAATAACCCCCATTTAGACATCTTGAAGGAATTTAGCACCTGGAGATACCATGCATAAACCTGGCAATGATTTTTGGTGAAAGAAGGTGTTGAAAGGATTAAATTGCGATCATAGATGTTCCTGCGGTGAGTCAGGTTACCAGAGCTCTTTGGGGGAGGGGTGGAGGGGTCGGCAACGCGTGCGTGATGCCTCTGGTATTGCAAGCGCTCATAGGCTATGGTAACCGCTTACCAACAGGTGGGCCGTATGCTTGTTTGCCACCTCAATGGAATGAAAAAAAAAAAATAGAGGCTTCTTTTGCCTTTTTTTTTTGGTTTTTAATGTTCTAAGACATGGCGGTTCTTTCTCTTAAGTCTGAATATCTTAAACCGTAGGACGTCCACTGTTGAACATGGCCTCCACAGATTGGTATTGAATTCCTATCATGTGTGCTATCGTATGTAAGGTGAATGACCAGGTCAAGGTATGATGGCCCTGAAAAGGGCTATGCCCATCGTTGAAAGAATCAGTGTGGTGAAAGGATTAAAGTGCGCCTCTAGAGGCTCCTTTCGTGTTTAATCTTTTTATTATGTGACCATAGTTTTGTGATCTTATTCGTAAATTCATTTTGCCAGGACATGTTCAGGCAATGAGTTGCTAGTGTAGGTACGATTTGTATCATGATTGTGTTTGCGAGTGTGTGTGGTATCGCGGAAAGAAATGAGGTTATCTATGTATATACGCCTGTCATTGTCTGTTTGCTTGTGTGACCTGTACAGTGTAGATTAATGCAGTATAAAAAAATAAATTAAAAATAAACTTTTTTTTAATATAACTTGAAATGAAGTCCTTGTTTGCCACAGGTATTATAAATCAAAATATCAAATAGATTTATGTATATGTTAACTGTAGCTAATACACACATTGAAAATGATCACCCAATTGCCGTACATCAGCATTCTCCAAACAACGCTTGCAAATTATATCACCATTTACACATAATAAGTGAATGAGCAGTGAAACATCCCCACTCTGCATTAAAACTCATGACGTAGGCGAGTTTTTTAACACAATATTGCAAAACAGGCGTTAAAATAAGATAATTAATAAATTGTACTCTCTGTCCATCCCTACTCTACGCACACACACATGGGCACCGCTCCGTTTGTTGACATAGGTCAGTGTCGGAGCAGCGGACTCTCGAAGCTTTATTTTGTGATGGCCAACGTAAAAAAATAAAGAGATTTCACAAGTAATTTTATAGAATGCTCTGCCAAAAATAAAGATAAAGCTTGAGAAAAAAAAATTGAAAACCAAACCCTTTTACGGTTCCAATGTAAATAGCTACTTGCTACTGTCATCATGTCATGTCATGTTATCCTGCATTTGGTCTGTTTTAAGGTGACCCTGAAAGGGCCTATTACGTTGGTGAAAGACCAGTGTGGTGAAAGAATTAATGTGCGCAGTGTAAAGGCTCCTTTCGTGCACATGTTATGTCTTCAAATTTTTATCCTCATGGTAAAAAGCTGATTAAAAAAATCTGTATTTTTAGGGTGGAATTTGTAATCTTTTTATTTTTCTCTTTCCTCACACTCTCATCAGACTGATATAAGTTATTCACAATAATTTTCTTTTTAAATTCCTTTGAAATTCGCTCCACTTGATTAAAGATACGATCCATCAGTTATAAAGTTATTTAAAGCGGTTTCGGTTTAAAAAGAAAAAATAAAAACCACTTTGTTATATTAATAAACAAATAAATAATAACACCTAACTATCACACACATAGTCCTGACCCCACACTAGAATTCCCTATGTTGTGGGTATCAGAAACTACGAGTACCATGGTACCACAACAACCCGACTTGGAACAAATACTTGCAGATCACGCAAACATTTGTCCTGCAGCGGGAATCGAACCCGCACCCGTTGCGTCTCAGACGGGCACTCGCCCGATGCGCCACCGAGGTTTGTCTTGTTTATTATACTATTTTGATAATCTCTGAGCAAGTCTACTCTGCGCACGCACACACGTATTGTGACAGGTCAGTGTCGCCTATCTCGTGACCGTCGCTTTTTTATTGTATGCATTGAAGAATTGTAACACTTCGTGTATTTTTTTTTGTTTTACAAAGAGATTATCTACCTCATTTGATTATGACATCAATTATCTCATAATTAAATAAGGTGCGAGAACTCGCGTCCTGAGGGTTCCGTACCGTTAGTTGTTACACTATCAGGCCTAAAGGCGATTTAGTCCAAACGCTATGTAGTCCTCACGCGATGTGGCTAAATCGAGAGGTCCGGGAAAAAATAGTCCAATCAAGATGTAGGTAGTCTTAAAGCTTCTAACCCTAAGAATTTTGATTTCGTCAGAAAAACAAAATTCCAAGAGTACGATGTGACAAACTTTATTTTGCATAAAATTAATAGGATCATGCCTGACTGAATTGCGTTTGAGAGGTTGCATATGGATAATGAGATTATATTAAGAAGCTCCTTTCTCAAAAAAATACTTACCTCGAAAATCCCTAATTTAAGAAAGTGCTTTCACATAAAATAACGAAAGACCCTTCCAAGAACTTGGCGTTTTTTTTTTCAATTTTGAAAACGAAATTATTTTGGTACATCGTCATCATTTCAGCCGTAGAACGTTCACTGCTGAACGTAAACGATTCGATCCCCCATCGATTACCAGAGACAATCGCAGATAAAGCTCTTGTTGTTGATAGGGAATGCTGCTGCCCATCCCCTAGCTTTGTTTCCCTTAGTCGCCTCTTACGATATGCACGGGTAGAAATGGTGGGGCTTATTCTTCAGCCGGAGCCACCACGGCTTAAGTAAGGTGTAGGTACTAGGAAATAAATAAATATTCCGAACATATCACAATCGGTCAACTGATCCCAAACTAGGCATAGCCTGTACTGTGAGTACCAGAGACTGATATACATAATAGATATATATTTAACACCCAGACACAGAACAAACATCTTTGTTAGTCACAAATGTTTGTCCAGTGCGGGAATCGAGCCCGCGACCTCTAGCGCAGAAGGCAGAGTTACTACCAACTGAGCTATCAGGCCAGTCAAATACTACAGTATAGTTTAGAATACATGTGATATGTTGCTTATCAGCAAATTATTAGTAATAGTCGGATCAAAACCGGCAATTTTTTTAATGACATAATATTTTACATGCTGACATGTATATAATAACAAATTATTACATTAAATAACTTGTAGACGAGAACACATACTTAAACAAGGTCGGCTCGTGATGAGGAGATTTGTATAGAGAACCTTCGAGGCTTCGATAGAAGAGGTTGTCATAGACCATTTAATTTGTATCGTATTTTTAAAAAAAAAACCTTATAACTTGTAAGTTTCACTAAAAACGGGATATTTACCATGATTTGTTGCATAGTTTATTGTTCCCCGATATTTCGGCACAGCTTCATGCGCCATTATCATAGTCAGAACAGAAGCATGTCTGAAAATTAGGCACATGCCCACATTTTGCAGTTATAAGTATTCCATATGTGACAGGTTGCAAGCTTATTGCCGCTTATAATATTATTTACTGGTTTCCTCACTATGTTGCCCATCATTGATTTAAGCTCAGATAATTTTAATATCTGAATTCTATTCCTCGCGACCCGGCCTAAAAGAATCAGGCAACAAACACAGCGCGTGCCTATCACCATTTTCGATGATCCTTTTTCGTCAAATGGAATGTAGAGCTTCAGTATTGTGCACGAAAAGAGCCTCTAAGAGGCTCACTTTAATCAAAAGTCAAGTCAAAAGGCATTTATTTCAATAAAATCACTAGGATCACTTTGAAACGTCTTAGAAACTAGGTGAAGCTATGCCTGTTCCTCGCGACCAAGCCTAGAAGAATCAGGCAACAAACACGGCTTGGTGCCTATCATTTTTTTCGATGATCCTTTTTCACAAAATGGAATCCTTTCACTTCCCTAATTTTTTCACCGACGCCGACGGTCATCGGAACGACTATACCACTATACCTCAACCTGGTCACTGACCTAATACAGGATGACCAAGAAAGAATCAGTGACGCGACAAGCAAGTATGGTGCCGATCGAACAAGGTGAGGTGTTATTGAATAAATCCCTTTTGGGACATTATACATGTTTATCATCATCATCATCATTTCAGCCATACGACGTCCACTGCTGAACATGGCTATACATGTTACGGTCTACGGAACACGTTGTATAGGTAAATTAAATTTATCTTTATTTATTTTTATGATTGTTTACTTCAGTACAAGGCTGCGTTTATTTAAAGATGCGTGATACCGATGAGTAATGGCTACCTTGAATCGTTTTAATAATATTTTCTTTAAGAGATATTTAAACCGACTTCAAGAAAAGGAGCAGGTTATTTATTTATTCAATTGCGTGTTATTGATATGTAATTATATGACCGACTAGGTACTAATAGTACTTATTGTCGCAGAACCGACAACGGATTAAAGGTTCTCGAATAGCGACCACCACGCCACGAACCGGGCGATGCAGTGTCAGACGGCCGCCTCGATGGACCGACGACATTGTGAAGGTTGCCGGAAGTCGGATAGAAAAGGCTCAAGACCAGTCACATACATAGTCCTGAACCTACACCAGGATTCCCTGTGTCGATGGTCAGAAACTACGAATACCATGGTATAGGTCGCGTCATGTAAAAAGGACGCTGGCGGTCAAGCTGCGCAATGGCGATTTATCGGTCTCTTTGGTGGTATGAGGTGCGGAAAGCAAAGGACGACTGACGAGCCAATGGCGTACCGGCAAGCATGCGGCGTTCTTTTTACATGACGCGACCTATACCACAACACCCAGAACTGGAAAAAATTATAGATAGATAGATAACATAGATAAATGATTTATTTGACACACACAAATACAGCACAGACAGAGATAAAAGCAAACGGAAGAAACAACAGTAGGTAACAATCACAAAAAATAAAATAAAGCGTAGGTACTTAGTAGATAGGCAGGTTAACAGTAAAAAGACTAATACAAGTAACAATACAATATACACAAGAGAGACAGTTGAGCCATCTAAAGACCGTTACAAACGATCTATAGATAGCTCAACTGATCCAGATCACTAACAGTAGACACATTTACAAGAAATAAAAGCAGGCGCCTACCCCACCCGTCAAGTGCCAACTGGTGATACCTACATTTCATGTGGTAACGTCTACGCTGCAGTGGCATGGGTCAAAAAGGTCCTATCTCAGCTTATTGCTGCTCCGCCGAGGCGGTTTAAATATTTGCAGGTCATGCAAACATTTGTCCCACAGCGGGAATCGAAATGTTTTCTCCTTTGCATCTAAGACAAACCTCTCTTGGGTTTTTAGATGTACCTATACAACGTATTTTGTAACGAATATTAAAAAAAAAAACTATTAAAAAAAAAACTTGCAAACCTTGCGTCTCAGACGGGCACTAACCCGCTGCGCGAAATAGAGTTGTCACTAACAATTTTATTGTTTTACTAAAAGTGACAGCCAAAGCCACTATAATTATCACTTTTGACGACTGACAACACCTGATAAAAATCGACACTTCAATATGGTGTAAACGGCTAAAACAAACGACTGTGCCATAATAACACGTTAAATTACATTGCGTTTTTAATTACTGGCTGTGTATTTTTTACCCCTTTACAAGAAGCGTTAGCAAGCTTAGTAAAATAAATTATTTTTAGTATACAGTATTTAGACTACGATTAATAATAATAAGCTAAGCGATTAATAAGCTAATATTTGTGGGCCGTTAGGTGAGGCCCAGAGATCAATGTTTTTTTTTTTCTGACATTTTATTAAGTACCTCCTACACTTGTGCCTACACACGACATTAGAACGATTATGTATGAATTACTTTTAGTTATTAAAACCTGATAAAAGTTAATAAAGACGGTCAAGTGCGAGAACTCGCGCCCTGAGGCTTCCGTACCATTGGTCGTGGGTTTGAATCCCGGTCGTGCAACAAATTAATAAAAATTCTAAGTGTAGGAATTGACAAACTTATATTTGCGGTCGCTCACGTAGTCATTGTATGACATTGACCGCAAATATATCTTTGATTCCTAAAAAACTTCGAAATTCCTCAATTTCAGACTTTTCCCTTTCATTGTGTTACAAAAGCTCATAGCATTCCAAATTTCAGAGTTGTGAGGTTGCTGAAAGTACCCTAGAGGTTTTTGATTTTTGCCATTTCCATACAAAAATTATACATTCATTGCTATATCTTTTTAATTAATTATGCTAGAGCTTTGATGTTTATACGGCACCATAAGCCCACAGACCTTAATAGGTGGTATAAATTTCAAGTTGATACCTTTAGCCGTTTCTGAGAAAAAGGGTCTTGACAGACGGACAGACACACAGACGGACAACAAAGTTATCCTATAATGATTCCGTTTTTCCAAATGAGGTACGGAACCCTAAAAAACACATCGTTTTGGAACAGATAAGTTTTATTTACCTATTATTATAAATATCATCATCATTATCAGCCTGTAGAAGTCCACAGCCGGACATAGGCCTTTCCGAACGAGTTCCATGACGAACAGTCTTAATCCACAATTGTTAGTAAGATTTAGTTTAGTGGTAAGTTCTTAATAACTGGTACCATGGTACTCTTAGTTTCTGATACCCACGACACATGTTATCCTAGTGTGGGGTCAGGTATGTGACTGTTGGGTGTTATTTATTTATTTATAACTAAAACTCATTTTGTCATGTGAGAGAGCATTTAAGTAAAAAATTATGCTCAAAGTAATATAGTTTGCGTGTTCTGCCAACCGTACATAAAGCTGCATTCACAAAGGGAAGTGATAACTCGATAATTGGCATGTGTACACCTGTCCTTACATTCGTTCTGATTTGACACATGTTCTAACACGTATCCGTGAGAAAAGTACACTTTGTGACCGACTCCTTTTAATTGACATTTTATATAGAAACAAAGCCACTCGGGAATATAAAAAAATCGAGGAATATCACGAACTGCCCAGGTCAAGAGTACCCTATACCGACGAGCATATATGAGGAATGTGATATGAGTGAATGAAGCAAAAGAGGTATGAGCAAAGTAGTAAGTGGACAGCCGTGGTCGCTGCCTACCCCTCTGGAAAACAGGCGCGGATTTATGTATGTATGTGTATCATCATCTTTGCATTTATGTTTACAAAAGGTTACTGGGTGAGCTTTTGTAAACTTGACTCAGTTTTTTTTGGGTCGTTCAAAAATAAAAACTGACATTATTTTTACGATGAAGACTTTTGTTGACACGATTTCATACACGTGACAAGCCAGGATTCATGAATATTGGCTCTTAGTTCTCCCGTTTTAAGTTCACTTTTGCATGACAATCCAAGTGTTGTGATAATTAATACTTATTTTTATGAATAAGACTCATACTAAGACGGCCGTGTTGGCCTAGGGAGTGGTCCCCCGACCACATGGCGAGGGGCAACATGCGGACATGTGCCAAATATTCGGATACTTATACCTACCTCTGACTACCCCCCTTAGACATCTTCAAGTATCTGATCGTCTGGAGATCTGAGAGGATGTCTAACCATTCTTGGGGATTAAAGTCGTGAGCATCATTATTTTTTTAAAGTCATTGCGATTTTTACATTATAATATAAGCGAAATTCTTTAGCGTTATAAAATAATTATGTTACGGTAAACTAAAGTAAAAAATACAACTTCTAACATAATAGTAAAAACCTATTATTATCTATAACTTTGTAGGTAAACAATACTTATTTTTTCCTTGTAACCTATTTTTCAGTCTATTGGTTGGTTTATGTATTTTTGCTATTTTATGTTACACGCGGCCATTACTATATATTTTATAATATATTTTTATATCAATGTTTGTCACTCGACACACATTTGGACACTTCACAAAATAATAAGACTTAGTTATAATTCTTATTTATTTTTGAAATTGTATTTTTCACCGAATTCTAACTCTACATAAACAAACAATGTGATTCTTAACAATGTATGCTATCCCGAAAAGGTTCAAAATCATTTCAAAATCAATGAATTCATTTTTTAAGGTAGCAATCGTGCCGAACTTCTCGTTCGTTTCATCATCATTTCAGCCGTACGACGTCCACTGCTGAACATGGCCTCCCCACAGACAGAGCAAATTCCTTATCATGTGGGGGGATTTGCCCATACTCACCACGCTGGGCATGCGAGTTGGCGAGCGCAGTTAAAGCTATCGTTGTTAAAAAAAATGAGGGACGCTGCTGCCCATCCCCTAGCTTTTTTTCCCTTAGTCGCCTCTTACGACATCCGCGGAAAGGTAGATATGGAGGGGCCTATTCTTCAGCCGGGGCCACCACGGCCACGGCTCGTACGTTTAGGTAGTTACAAAAATGATAAATAGACGAAAACAGATTTCATATACGCGTACCTAGGGTACTATGAAATTTAATGTAATTTTTCTGCTTGTATTTTTTCTTTTTGTTGATTGTGTAAGCCCCTTTCAGTGTGGCATACATGTTATGAACCACCTTGTATAAATATAGATCCCGATATATCACCGGTTTTTCTTCACATCAGGCAAAAAGGGTACAAATTAATCTAAAGCCTTGATACTTCGTGACAAATTATGTGTTCAATTTTTATGCGTAAAAGCCGCTCAATTTTTTACGTCGCTAATTACGCCCGGTTGGCTTGTGGGTGTAAGCGGCATCAATTTGTAAACCATTTTTTAAGTGACTGTATTTACGCCTTTTGTAAGTTAAATATATTAATGTATCATTCATCTTTTGTTCCGGGTCTGGGTTTTGCGGTACCATGGTACTCGTAGTTTCTGATACCCACGACACAGGGAATCCTAGTGTAGGGTCAGGACTATGTATGTGACTGTTGGGTGTTCTTTATAACATCTAAGGTTTCCGCACCGTACAGTGTACATTGTCCTTTATAAGCTCTACCGTTATGGGAAGCCTAATCACATAAAATTCCTTCTAACCATAGCTTAAAGCGATAATATTTTCCTGAGCCGATACTTATCTTAAATATTGCCACAAAGCAGATAATATATCTCTTCTAAGCATCTTTCTTGGTTTGTCAGTCTATCAGTGTTATGTTTTGGTTGCGTGCTTGCTTGGCCCCGGCTGAAGAATAGGCCTCTCCATATCTACCTATCCGCGGATGTCGTAAGAGGCGACTAAGGGAAAAAAGCTAGGGGATGGGCAGCAGCGTCCCTCATTTTAACAACGATAGCTCTAACTGCGCTCGCCAACCCGCATGCCCAGCGTGGTGAGTATGGGCAAATCCCCTCACATGATAAGGAATTTGCTCTGTCTGTGGGGGAGGTCATGTTCAGCAGTGGACGTCGTACGGCTGAAATGATGATGATGATTTTTTCTTGATCACCTGTCAGTGACCAGGTTGAGGTATGGTAGCCCTGAAAAGGGGTTATGACTGTCGGTGAAAGAATCAGTGTAGTGAAAGAATTGAGGCTCCTTTCGTGCATATGTCACGTGCCTTCTGTGTTTTTTATTGATCCTCGCATTCAGTGTTTATCGTAAATATCATCTCAATAATACCTTTCTCTTAAGCACCAATAACTCGTTTTCAGGCCTTCCTGAACCCAAGACCCCATATCGCCTTAAAATCATAAATTCTTTGCGATTCCTTAGTTGCGTGATCCAACGTCTAGTTCCACTTTCTACCACGCGTGAAAGGGCTACACTTGAGAGCAAAATATTGGTAACTGTTCAAGATTGTTGATAAATACATATTTATATGCTAAAAGAAAATTACAGCTAAAAAAATATACGTAGATTCAATATTTCCAAAAACCACAAGAAACAATTTTAGCTATCTATAGATCGCTACGGTCTTTATATAGCTCAAATTCAACTGATCCAGGGCTTTAAGACGCTATCAGCATGGCTACGGATAGCAATGCTGCATTATTTAATTTTAGAAATATTTTTGCAAGTGATTTAGGATTCACAGCTTTGTTTCTGACAACTTTGATAAGGTATTCATTATTTTTTTCAAATTAATTACAGCTTAAAGACTTACATAAGCAGTATTATTAAAAATAAGTATTAGTATGTACTAAAAATCTGTAATGGAAGATTCTAATTAAAGCTTTGACTAGAACAACTAAGCCGTATCGCAACTAAGTGTTCACTTTTTTCCTCTTACAGACAAAATAAACAAGGAACAGGATGTGCTATAAATTATACAAATTTGAATAAATGGTTATATTTATTAATTAATTTTTCAAATATTTTCCTGTAAATTGAACCGAAAGAAACATGTTGTGGTTTAGTGTTGTTTAGTATAATACTTATTGCAGACAAGTGTGGTTATGTTGCTTCCATTGAATAATTACGGTGACGTTGACAAGATGTGGAACCCTCAAAATTCAGACGTTTTGCTTGAGGTAGCATCGCCATTTTATTATAAATAAAAAACAATCTGTTAAAGATACATAAAATAATTATTGTTAAACGCATTGATTTGAAAACTAATACTCGCTTATTGCGTGCTCTAACTATACCTATGTATAATTACTGCCTACTATCAGTGTGGTAAAAATACTATATTATATAAAACTTCCATCCGTGGCTTCGCTCTCATATTACCCAGGTAAAAATTATAATACTTATATGTTCTTCTAGTCTACTCACTACATACATACATGCCTAATTTCATTCTTATCTGTTTAGTGATTGCGGCGTGAAAGAGTAACAAATATTACACATTTAAATACTATCACATTTCTATTATTGTGGGATAATATGATTAGTGTCACTTTTAACAAAATATACTTTTAAAATGGTGTAAGCAAATAGGTTAAACAACACTACGGTATAAAGCTGTCTTTGTTCATTATACTAAAGTAGTTCTAAGCTTATCAATAAGACTTTTTGCTTTTCGAAAATGTTCCGTTTCCGTGGCCTCCAGTGTACAGTTGCGTGTGCAAAGTCGTTTCTTTGCAATCGCACAGCAAAGGGTTTTCAATAAATATACTGGATGTATACTGTGGTATCCATAGGTATACAAGTATACAGAAGATTAGGTCGAGATTACAACAATTTTACTTGACAACCGATATCGATAAAACTTAGGAGTTTTGTTCTAAGTAGGTAACAAAGCTTACGCAACGTGTATAATCAGTTTTGCACTAGCCGTTGTCTGCGTATTCACGCGCATTTTGCTCCCGAACATAGGACGTATTTGATCTGTTGTTGTTGCGTGAAAGGATGACAAAACATACAGACATACATTTTTATAACATTTACTTTAGGATATTTCTCACTAATATTATAATGCAAAAGTTTGTTAAGATGTCAGGATGTGAAATAGTTTTTATTCTTTCACGCTTTAATCGCCGTGGTTGCCCCGGCTGAAGAATAGGCCCCTCCATATCTACCTATCGGCGGATGTCGTAAGAGGCGACTAAGGGAAAAAAGCTAGGGGATGGGCAGCAGCGTCCCTCATTTTAACAACGATAGCTCTAACTGCGCTCGCCAACCCGCATGCCCAGTAGGGATTGCAGAATCGGGTAGTTTTTAAGGAACCGGGAATACCGGGAAGCTTCACATAGGGAACCGGGAATTCCCGGGTATTTCGGGAAATTTATGAGTTTTTGGTGCCTAGGCTATTTTAACTACTACTCTTCGCAAAATAAGTGATTAAAATACATATACAATACATACATTTCGGGATGGAATACATATTATGAATCACCTTGTATGCTTATACTTGAATATAAAATTTCGTCTTACAATAAACATTCTACATGTTATATACTAACGTACAAAATCGCGTTTTAAGTACAGTCATAAATAATAATAAGTCCCTGTAATTTGAGCTTATCTGACATATAAGAATGAAGGTGTTTTTGCCGCGGTGAAAATTATAGAACGGGCCGCGTGAAACCAAACACCGTATGTTGCGATTTACACGAATGCCGGCTTCTTGTAAAGTATGTGTACAACAAATAAACAAGAACAAATAAATTTATTTACAAAAAGAATTAATAATAATAATAATAATATACACGGCACGCATAGTCAGGAGGTTCCTCTCTCTGCAGCCCTAGCCACCGACCGCTTAAGCCGAGCTTCGCGGTCCGTGGTTCTCCATTTTTATATATATTTTTTACGATAATATTTGTTTTGATATTCTTTTTTGATATTAAGATGTACTTTTGTTGTAAAAAATGTATTTTATAAATGAGATTTTAAATGAATAAAAATAAATAAATATTCCGGACATATCACACACGGTCAACTGATCCCAAACTAGGCATAGCCTGTACTATGGGTACCAGAGACTGATATACATAATAGATAAATATTTAACACCCAGACACAGAACAAACATCTGTGTTTATCACACAAATGTTTGTCCAGAGCGGGAATCGAACCCGCGAACTCTAGCGCAGAAGGCAGAGTTACTACCAACTGAGCTATGAGGCCAGTCATATGTGAATAATAATATCTATTTCAGGCTACTTGACACATTACACAAAAATGTGTAACATGCCATGGCCCATATTTCTTACCAAAAAGTTAGTAGAGAAACAATAAAGCAAAAAGTACTTAAGGTCCCCACTAGGACTAGCCTGTAAAGCGGGAGGCCAATTACAAAAAATACGTTCTTATTATAAAGGTTCTCGAATGGCAACCACGAAACGGGCGATGCAGTGTTGGAAGGCTTGTATGACCTGCCCACACTACACTACTATTGTAGTTTAGTGGGCCAGCAAATTTAGCTATATCTCCATATATTTTTTCAATGAGCGGCGATAGAAGAGCTTTAAGATTTCATTAAAATACAAAAAGATTTCTCCAGGGCAGGCAACGCATTAGCAATACTCCAGGTGTTGCAGATGTCAATAGGCGACGGTAACCGCTTACCATCAGGTGGACCGTAAGCCTGTTTGCCTCCGTATAACATAAAAAAAAACACTACCGCTAAAAGTAGACATGTACCACATCTTTGGATATGCCTCTGACTACCCGTTTTAAACAACTTTAAGGATCTGATGGCCTCAAGATCTTAGAGGATGTCTATCTTGGGTTTAAAAGTTGCGGGCCTGTTTTTCATCGTGGCTTTCTTTAGGGGAGGCCTATTTCCAGTGGACTTCAGGCTAATGATGCTGATGATGACTAACATTCTAAGCCTTGCATATGCTGAGTCACCACTGATTTGGCTTTTAAACAAACGAAGCATTGCTGCATCGAAATAACTGCATTTTGCAAAGTTGTCTCTAAGAGGCGCACTTTAATCATTTCACTACACTGATTATTCATTTCATTTGACTGGCCTCATAGCTCAGTTGGTAGTAACTCTGCCTTCTGCGCTAGAGGTCGCGGGTTCGATTCCCGCACTGGACAAACATTTGTGACTAACACAGATGTTTGTTCTGTGTCTGGGTGTTAAATATATATCTATTATGTATATCAGTCTCTGGTACCCATAGTACAGGTTATGCCTAGTTTGGGATCAGTTGACCGTGTGAATATGTCCGGAATATTTATATTTATATTTTATATTTTATTTATTCTTTCACCGACAGTCATAAGCCCTTTTCAGGGCCACCATACCTCAACCTGGTCACTGACCTAATACAGGAAGACCAAGAATGAATCATTGAAATGACAAGCTAGGTGCATCTTCACGTTTTTATTTTAACTCATATAGATTTTTCAAAGCCATTTTGTCTTCCAGATATTCATGCACAAGAATGCCATGCAGATGCACGCGCGTGAGCTACAGCGAGGGTTGGGCGGGGAAGTGAAGCCGCACCAGTGCCAGCAGTGCCTCAAGTCGTTCAGCTCCAACCACCAGCTCGTCCAGCACATCAGAGTGCACACCGGGGAGAAGCCTTACAAGTGCTCCTACTGCGACAGGAGGTTTAAACAGCTGAGCCATGTCCAGCAGCATACACGGCTACATACAGGTCAGTTCAGTGCTCATATCAAAGACCTACACAGATACCTACACAGATACCTACACAGATCCTACTAATATTATAAATGCGAGAGTTTGTGAGGATGTTTGTATGTTTGTTATTCGATCATTTGACTGACTCATAGCTCAGTTGGTAGTAACTCTGCCTTCTGCGCTAGAGGTCGCGGGTTCGATTCCCGCACTGGACAAACATTTGTGTGATTAACACAGATGTTTGTTCTGTGTCTGGGTGTTAAATATTTATCTATTATGTATATCTGTCTCTGGTACCCATAGTACAGGCTATGCCTAATTTGGGATCAGTTGACCGTGTGTAATATTATTAAAAAAAAAAAAAAAAAAACACCCCATTTTTATCTAGAATAAGATATAAGCTACTTTTATGTAAGGTACTACGCGGGCGGAAGCTAGCAAATAATAAACATACACCCAACAGTACATACATAGTCCTGATCCCACACTAGGATTCCCTGTGTCGTGGGTATCCTGCGAGTACCGTGTTACCAAAACACCCCGGAACAAACATTCGCAGATCATGCAAATATTTGTTCCGCATCGAACTCGCAACCCTTGTGTCTCAGACGGGCACTCGCCCGCTGCGCCACTGAGGTCGTCATCATCAGAGTTCATGATAGTTCGTTCTAGAATTTAGTCCCCCCATCCATCATCGGATAACCAGACGTACGGCGATGCGGCATCCATTCATGGTACCAAGCACTTTACTTCAACCTTTATTATGCGGACTGCCAAAAAGTGGAATTCATTACCGGCGTCTGTGTTTCCAAATACCTATAATTTGGGTATCTTCAAGACCTAGTGTGAATAGGTTTCTTCTAGGACCACATCGTCACTTAACATTCAGTGAGATTGTAGACGAACGTCAGCCTATTTTGTATAAAAAAAACCTCTACGCAACTTCCTTTTGCCACACTGGTTCCGCCACAAACGGTCACTGGCCCTTTCCAGGGTCACCTGACCCTATCACTGACATAATACAGGAGCCCGAAAAGAACCAGTGACATGAGAAGCAAGTAAAACTGTTTTTTTTCTTGAAATTTGTGGAAAATTATCTAAATAGATATTTGTGTTTAAACACGTTAAAACTAACGATATGTACAAGCGAGGGTCTATTTTATAGTCAATTTAGCTATAAGATATGTGGTAACAAGTAGCATGGGAACAAATCCGCTATTCGATCCAAAGGTCACAGGTTCAGACCCAATGCAGGCGTGCACCAGTTAGCCCTATGACTTATGCGCGCTTTAGGCACTAATTGTACAGTCTGTATAAAAAAGTTTTGCTGACAAAGTTAGTTACGTTCATTTTATTGTTGATTCGAACACAAATAAAAATGTTTTTTTTTTTTTACTGATAATGGTAAGGCGTTTGGCCACCAACTCACTTTTGCAAGTGAGATGTGGCCTAAGGTGAAGCACGCTTTCCCAGAATGAACTTATTGAACCTAGATTTGAAGACTCCTAGATTGTTGTAATATTTCAATATTTTTTGTCTTTAGCGGCAATCGAACCCGTGACTCTCCCCATAGATACAGGGATGCGTTTATCAACTGCGCAAGCGAGTCGTCTCTCTTTCTCTCAAAACGTTGATTTAGTGTTTCTGTTAACTTTTTTGAAGCAAATTATTTTAGTGGTTTAAGCATACTTATCGATTCATAGTTTCGGAGAAATATGTGGACGAACATACAAACACCTATAACATTTTCATACTTTATATTTGTTTGGAAGCCCTAATGGTGCAGTTTGCAATATTACTTAAATACTCGTCTGAATTGCTAACCTCCTTTATAGAATCTAAAAAAAACTACCAGTAAATAATTTGAATTTCGAAAACAAAAACGAACAACTCGTTACGAGCGAACCGCAAAAAATTTAGAACAAGTTTATAATTAAAGCACCGCGTGACTATTGGCCGGGGTTTCCACGGAAAAAATAGATCGCCGTATACGTGGAAAGCGCGGAAAAAAAACTGTCCAATGACGCAGCGGCCGCTACCCGCCGGCCAATCGCGGCGGAGTGGCGAACGCAACGTGAACCTACGTGGCTTTAGAAAAAAATATTCACGTGTTTTTCCACGTTCAAACTAGCCAATGGGCGGTGCCCATACGAATGTGCATTATAATTGAATTTGTTTTTTAAACGCTAGAACGCCTGCGGAGATTTATTTCTTGTGATCGGATTCATCTAGCGGATTGATTTAAATGCTATATAAAACTGAAGACTATTTGTAAAACTGATTTAAGTAGCGATTTGCGTTACGTAATCATCATCAATATAATACCTTGCTATGAGAATAACAAATGTGTTTAAGCTTTAAATTTCAAAACAAACAAACAAAACAAAATTGAAGCCAATAGAAAGTTTTCATTTTTTCATATATTTTGCTTTACTTTTTAAGTCAGTCTCCTATGGTCTTTTTATCATCTCTATAGCCGTAACGGCTAAATCGATTTCGATGAAACTTGGAATGGATAAAGTTCTATACCTAGAAAGCATTAGAATTAGAATTAGGTACCATGCCAGCGAAGCCGCGGGCTCCAACTAGTAGTTCATATAGAATTCACGCTATTTCTTATTGAGGAAGGGGTATGGTTCTAGTTGAGTTTTTCATAATTATCAGTTATTAAATCGAAGAAAGCTTATGAAGGCAAAATTGTTGGAAAATTATAGCTCACGATTTTTAAGTGGTAGTGGCGTTTCCCCTTTGTTGGGAATAATAAATGGTGACAATTGTGTAGTTTTATACATTAAACTATAACATCACCATCATCATCATCATCATCATCATCGCCGTCACCATGAGCCTCCCCTAAATAGTGCGACGACGAACGGTCTAGAGTACAATTATTTCATCATCTTCATTTCAGCAGTAGGACCTACATGGCTGAACATAGGCCTGCACTCAACGGTTCCCTTCAACCCTTATTAGGTCGTAGCTGCATTTAGTGGGGGGCCGCTGTACTCATCCTTTCACGCGTCCAGTTAATTTGCTATAATATATTTAAATCATCATCATCATTGTAGCCGTAGGAAACCCACAATGTTTAAATATGTATGAAAAAATAATGAAATATAAAAAATAACGATGAATTAATGATCTTAACACACTTTTCTCACTAAGCAAAGTAGACATCCATCTTTCATAACTTCCGGGATTCGATCAAATGACCTTTGGATCGATGATCGACGTACCTCCCACCCACTAGGCGATCACGGTGGTAACATAAAAGTACAAATAAAAGAAAAACAGCTACCTATCAGGTGTCTCGACTTCTCTTTGTGATCAAACACGAACTTCAGCCATTATGGAACTAATAAGAAAACTTCTGGAAAAACCTAAGGGCTGATGTCTACTAAAGCAACGATGCGCACGCTTTCCGCACGTTTTCCGCACACTTTCCGCGCGCAGCTCGTATTCAGAACTTTTCGCGTGAAGAGAGCGATTGAAGTTTGAATAAGGTTTCGTTGCATTTGTTTAGAGAATCAGTCGCTTCGTCGCCACTCCGTCTGTCTCATCATCATTCTCATTTCATTCGCAAGACGTCTACTCCTCAACATAGGCCTTCCCCATAGATTTAAAGAGCGACCGATCTTGTGCGGCGCCCGACGACTGCTATATTAGGTCGTCTTTCCATCTAGTGGGGGACCGTCCTACGCTGCGCTTTACAGTGCGTGGTCTCCACTCTAGATCCTTTCTGCCCTAACGACTATCGGTTCTCTGAGCTTTGTGCCCCACCTACTGCCCTTCAACTTACGAATGCCCTGAGCTCTGTCGGTACTCGAACCCATTTGTTGCATAAGCCCTTCATCATTAACACAATATCTTTAACGCTTTAGTGTATAGTGGCACTAAATACTGGACAACCTTTAAAAGGAGAGATTCTTAGAATTATTTAAAATGTTCCGTTGAAAAGTTAGTCTTTTGTATTTCAGAGTATTTTTCACTTCGCAACTTCACTTAGTTTAATATTGAGTTTCACCGGGACCTTAAAGTTATACTGGACACCTGTACATTTTTACCAGAGAAGATAAGTTTTTGAAAAATGATTTCGTGTGATAAATCAAAGTCAAGATCATTTTGAAACGTCTTAGTAACTAGGTGAAGCTACGCCTGTTTCTCACGACCAAGCCTAGAAGAAACACGGCGCGCGTACCTATCAATTTTTCGATGTTTTTAGAGGAGGTAGTGCACAGCGAGATTTTCTCGTTCTGAATTGGAGCAGCCCGCCTGGGGAGGTACCTCCGCCTTACAGAAGATCGCAGCCAAATAACATTATTTGTTTCAAATAGTGTTGTGTTCCTGTGGTGAGTAAGGTTGCCAGAGCTCTTTAGGGGGGGTTCGGGGTCGGCAACGCGTGCGTGATGCCTCTGGTATTGCAAGCGCTCATAGGCTACGGTAACCGCTTACCATCAGGTGGGCCGTAAGCTTGTTTGCCAACTCAGTTGTATAAAAAAAAAAAAGATGTGATTTCATTGTAAATATTTACTACCCACTTCCCACTAATATTATTTATATTGTCGATTCCATAAAGATACTTGCTAATTCTGAGTGCTATGTCGATGACCTTAATTCTTCTACGGATAAACATAAATGTAAAAGGTATATAACTATATAGAAGGAAAATAATATATCAGAAAACATAAATAGGATCAAAAAAAATGTCCAAAACTTCATCACAGATTTTATTGTGTCAAAAAACATTTACTTATCAACGAAAAACAAGAACATTACAACAAAACACGTTAAATTACAACAAAGAAGTGGCCCTCACTTCGCCGGCGCAAATACACAAAAGTTTCACATTGTTCTTTGGGTTTCTTTGTGATGTGTCGAACTTATTTTATAATTATTTATATCTTATTTGCCTTTTGTTCAAAGGACTTTGATAATTATTTTCTTCATCGTTCTTTCGGCGATGACGGTACTCGAGAATTTTTTTTTTTTTTTTTTTTATAAAAATATATATATTTATATATATATTCCGGACATATTCACACGGTCAACTGATCCCAAACTAGGCTTAGCCTGTACTATGGGTACCAGAGACTGGTATACATAATAGATATATATTTAACACCCAGACACAGAACAAACATCTGTGTTAGTCACAAATGTTTGTCCAGTGCGGGAATCGAACCCGCGACCTCTAGCGCAGAAGGCAGAGTTACTACCAACTGAGCTATGAGGCCAAAAAATTGTGGGTGAGTAAAAAATTACGCGCGTTTAAGCGTTCATTGTAGGTACAATCGCGTGGTCAATAATTAAAACATTATCACAAGGCGAGGATTGTCACGTCAACGTGTAACGAGTTTTTTAATTGCCGTAATTGTTGCTGCGTCGCTTCTACGTACGTGACTGTACTTACCGTGTTCGTTTTTCAAAACTCTATACTTTGACCATGCTTTATTTTTAATCCTGCTTTGGTTTTTATAAATACCTTCCTTTTTTTTTTTTTTTTATACTACTTAGGTGGCAAACTGGCATACGGCCCACCTGTTGGTAAGCGGTTACCGTAGCCTATGAGCGCGTTGCCGACCCCGAACCCCCCTCCCCCTAAAGAGCTCTGGCAACCTTACTCAACACAACACTATTTGAAAACAAATAATGTTATTTGGCTGCGATCTTCTGTAAGGCGGAGGTACCTCCCCAGGCGGGCTGCTCCAATTCAGAACGAGAAAATCTCGCTGTGCCCTTCCTCCTCTAAAATCCTCCTTCCTTATTCTTTTGAAGACTTTTTACTTCTGATTAGCTTATTTATTTCTGACTAGCTTACACTCGCGGCTTCGCTCGCATTGTACCCCAATAAAAAGTAGCCTATCTGTTGTTCCAGGCTATTTACTACGTTCAATGCCAAATTTGATTCGAATCTGTTCCGTGCTCCAAGCACGAATAACACGATAGCGCTACGCTTACGATACGTCAATCAATCGGTTCATCTGCAAACTCTCTTCATAGCTGCGGGTAAGGGCCTCTTGCGGTATTTGCCCTAGCTTCAACTCTAGAAGCAGCTACTTCTAGGTCGCGTAAGTTCGTTGAAATGCTCCTCCTCAGTCAGCGGCCCATCTCAGCGTTATTTGTTTTCCTTTTTAAAATACTCCCGAGGAGGATTCATCGAGTGCACATAACATTTGACTGGCCTCATAGCTCAGTTAGTAGTAACTCTGCCTTCTGCGCTAGAGGTCTGCACATTTGTGACTAACACAGATGCTTGTTCTGTGTCTGGGTGTTAAATATATATCTATTATGTATATCAGTCTTTGGTACCCATAGTACAGGCTATGCCTAGTTTGGGATCAGTTGACCGTGTGAATATGTCCGGAATATATTTATATTTATTTATTTATAAGAGCTCTCGAGGCAAGGTCCTCCAGGGTGTTTGGCTATCCGGTGGTCGCGTGTGCAGATATTAGCCAATGTATCAGCAGTCAAATGTTAGCCAATGAAAGAAAGAAAGAAAGAAAATACTTTTATTCGTAGCATTAAAAGTTACTTACTACACCTTAAAATTACCCAACACCTTATGGACTAAACTATACAAACTAAGACTAATAAAAAGAAAAAAAGAAAACTTAAATGCTACGAAAAGGCGTCTGACTCAGCAATATGTTGTGATAGCCATTGAACATGGCACATTAGTGGCTAGTGGTGTTGACAATATTGAAGTCGACATTTTTAACACTACTATCAAGCGTATGAAACGTTTGATGTGTGATTAATTTTTTAATTAGTAGGTAGCTTTGATTTTTTATACTATATATATATATATATATATATATATATATATATATTTTATTTTTCATCTCTTTGTGTTACGTGCGGTGCTTGACATCTTCTGATTAGTTAATATCTGACATTCACTATCGTATCGTAAGCGTAGCGCTATCGAATTATCGTGCATTTTTTCGCTAATAAGTACTCTTATGCTTTATTTTTGTTTATGGAACAACCCCCTTTGGGGCTGGTGTGCACGTTATAATAATAATAATATTTTTTTTTTATTTTTTATTTCAGATAAATTAAGAATAGTATAAATAATAAATAAATAAATAAATATTCCGGACATATCACACACGGTCAACTGATCCCAAACTAGGCATAGCCTGTACTATGGGTACCAGAGTCTGATATAATAGATATATATTTAACACCCAGACACAGAACAAACATCTGTGTTAGTCACAAATGTTTGTCCAGTGCGGGAATCGAACCCGCGACCTCTAGCGCAGAAGGCAGAATTACTACCAACTGAGCTATGATGCCAGTCAATAGTATAAATAAATAAATAAATATTCCGGACATATCACACACGGTCAACTGATCCCAAACTAGGCATAGCCTGTACTATGGGTACCAGAGACTGATATACATAATAGATTAATATTTAACACCCAGACACAGAACAAACATCTGTGTTCATCACACAAATGTTTGTCCAGAGCGGGAATCGAACCCGCGACCTCTAGCGCAGAAGGCAGAGTTACTACCAACTGAGCTATGAGGCCAGTCAACGTCAGTATGGATCCCTTGTAGACACGATCCGTCACACCGCACCACAATCCCACTTACAGACACACACACACACATATACTATAGGTATCTACTAGGACCTATGTCGACAGACTACGGGCCATTGAAACACTTAATGACATAGCCTAAATTGAATTCTAATGTTTTGCCATAGATTACTTCCGTAGACTAATGATGACACACAGACAAAAAGGTTTACCTTTAAGTTTTGTTTCAAACTAATCTATTCTTGGCATGGATTTCTTAGCGCATGTTAAAGAATAAGTCGGAAAAATTTTTACTTTACAAAAGTCGAAAGTCTTAACAAGAACAAACTTTACTACCATTTCGGTTTAAAAAGCCCCTTTCTAGATAGTATATATATTATGAATCACCTTGTATATAGCACTTTGTAGAGTAAACTTGGTAACCGGAACTCTCAGGGCGTCCTACTCGGACTTAGCCGTTGAAAGTGCCAACCCAAAAATCTAATAGTTTTACGTATACATGTAAATAAGATTACTTGCTACTATAATTCAATACTTAACACTCAGCAGAATTACCATGCATATATCGCATAGTATGTTAACACACATGCGTAATTACACATTACCTACAACATACAATTTACCACCTTTTAGGGTAGTCAGTGGTCGCACCCCCCCCCCCCTCCCCATCTCGCGAGGGTGGGGGTTGGGGGTAAAATCGATAGAATCATTGCAGCAGCCCAATGATTTCACAGTGGCACGCGGAAGGATACGTACTTAGGTAGTTTTCACCAAAAACTGGGTATTTAACGGGATTCGCTCTAAAGACTGGATAGAAAAATGGTTATTAAGCGAAGAAAATTACAAAACTGTCATACTGTATAAAATTTAACTGTGAAAACTCCGTTGGCCATGATAAAGATAATTTTTCATTAACGGCTCTATTTATAATCATACAGTGTATATTTAATAGGTTTTATCAATAATCTGCTTTCTGTGCTAGAGGTCGCGGGTTCGATTCCCGCACTCGACAAACATTTGTGACTAACACAGATGTTTGTTCTGTGTCTGGGTGTTAAATATATATCTATTATGTATATCAGTCTCTGGTACCCATAGTACAGGCTATGCCTAGTTTAGGATCAGTTGACCGTGTGAATATGTGCGGAATATTTATTTTATTTAGCAAATTGTTTGTTTTATCCTAATAAATAAAAAAAAACTTGCATAAACAGGCCTAAGAATAACAATAAATATGTACGTTTTTTTGGCATTTAAATCGTGATCAGGATGCACAGTTTTCGTTTTCAAAAGCAGTCTTATTACACCCTGTATAGTCTTCATTTAGGTTAAATATCTTAAGATCACAATCAAAGCCACAGTGGTCCGTTTACCCTATTTAATGGGCCAAAAATATTCACAGTTCGCTGTACCTCGGAAACAGAGCAATATTTAACTAAATATTAAAATGAAGGAAATGCATTTTAGTTAAATAATCTATGTTTGCAACCGCAATGCTGCGGCTTGACCACTACCCGAATGAATTCCTGTTAAATTTAACTAATGCTTTATTTGATTGTTAAATTCTAATACTGATCATAAATTTTGGTTACCGGTATAATTGATGTAAATTTTGGGAGTCATGAAAGTAGTTAGACGTGTTTTGAATTTTACAATTATATGTACTAGTTACCGAAATAAACTTAAATCTAATACAAGTTAATATTTACAAAATACACAAGAAACAGTTGAGCCATCTAAAGACCGTTACAAACGATCTATAGATAGCTCAACTGATCCAGATCACTACCAGTCGGAAGCGTCCCCAAGACGCAGGCGGAATTGCCACGGTGGGTGGCAATGCTAATTCGCTGGGCCAAATAAGAGCCAGCCAGCCAGCCAGTTACCTAGTTTTGACTTGCCCAGAAACATGGCCGCGGATATAATTTTACGAAGTTTATAACAAAAAGTAAGTAAACCACATTTGGCACGTGGAATGGTGAGAGCAGTTAGAGCTATCGTTGTTAAAAAATAGGGACGCTGCTGGCCATCCCCTAGATTTTTTTCCTAAGTCACCTCTTACGGCATCCACGGGGCTACCCGTGAATAAACCGCGTAATAGAGGGGCCTATTTTACAACCGGGGCGTTTACGGCTAAGAATTCCTCATTAAAAATACTTTTTTTTTTTTTAATTTATTTATCTTCCAAAAATGTATTACAAAGTCATTTATAGAAATAGCACTAAAAAAAACATCTAAAGTTTGTAGTACTTATAACTTAACTAACTAACTTAACTCTAACTTAAAACATAGCGTCTTCATTCCCACAATATTGTTCATTTTCCAATTCCCCGCCATCTTTAATCCACTCGCTAATTCCAAGTACCTAAACCACATCAAAAATCTATATAAAAACCTTAAGAATAGGGTTCTGTGCCTCAGGGAATAGTCGTAATCCATCTTATCACGAAAATTATTAATGGAACTTTTTGTCCAAGTGAAAGAATACTCGTCCCATAGGGATTGGGATTTTGTAGGGTGATTATTTTTGTGGTAAATGTTTCATCTATGTAATGAAAATGCTTAAATAACGCATATCATCGATCTGCCGCTGTTCTTCGAGGTAACACTAATATTTGTAGATCACGAACTTACATAGGTACCTAAAAAGAGTATTTCATCAAATTTTGGTATTGACTGTAACAGTCAGGATCAAAAGTTGATGATTTTTCGGAATTTAGTTAAGTAGGTATTTTTTATTCAAGGAGCTGATTATAGTTTCTCATAAATTTAAGTGCTTGTCTGTACTTTATTCAGTACTCTAGATAATTATTCTAAATCAAAATAATTACTTATAGTTTTAATTTTAATCATTTCTGAAACTCTGTCTGACCACCATTTATTTCAATTGATAGTACCTACTGGACAGTGCAAGGTCATTTATACTGACCCGAAAGGGGCTTATTCTACATCCCATAGACCATAAAGTTTGCTCTATGACAACTGGAAATTCTAAATTTTTCATTAAAAAAAATCTGCTCTTTTGGGGTCAAATCAGTTCAAACTCAATTATTCAGCTGTTTTGAGTCTTGAGCAACTTTTCGTTCGTTTAACTTACTTTATACAGACGATAATAATACTTAATTTGAAAAAGTTCGAAAAAAAAAACAGAAAAAACAATGGAATATTTTGATTTTACCGCTACAATTCTATTTCTTTTTGTTGATTAAATAAGCCCCTTTAGGGATGTATTACATATTATAAATCACTTTGATGAGTTACGAACTTACGATACACGTAAAAAGTGACCAGCTTATCGCTAACTTAAAAAATGCATACAGTATGACTGATAGTTTCATAAACAAACGAAACATTTAAAAGATTGTTTATAATAAACAAACTTGTTAAATTTTTTTGTCATCATCATCATCATCTCCCTGCCCTTATCCCACTTCATGTGGGGTCGGCACAACATGTTTTTCACTTCCACTCACCTCTATCAGCCGTCATATCAGTATTCACTCCTTTACTCATGTCATCTTTCACACAGTCTATCCATCTTTTCTTTGGTCTACCTCTTAATGTTTAAAATGTTTGTGTTTATTCAAAATAAGAAACAGAAGCTGGTGCCAATAAAAAAGCGTAATTTCCATGATTGGTCCAACTGAGAGGGATTCGGTTATCATTTTTGTCTCTTTTTTTCATTTTCCTCCGCGTCTTTGTGCCACCCTCAGAAAGAGGGCAGATAGTAGGTACTCAGTGTGATATACTTTGATACTTTAAAATAGTCTGAAGACCCATGGTGATATGATGTCGGACGGTGATCTATTACTCTCCCTAGCTACATATTCACCTCGTGAAAAAAAAACAATAATAAAGTTAAAAGAAAAAAAAATACCATCATCATCATCATCATCATCATCATGCACATTTTGCAACACTGCTATGCTTATATAGTATTTTTATCACGTGCATAAACGGCCCAGTACCAAATGGGTTGTTTATATTTTTAATAGATAATATACATTTGCATGTAACGGGTAAGGTATTCGGACGTGCCTTTGACTAATCCCCTTCATACCTTCTACTACTGCTGTGCATTCATTTTGTCCAGCTTTAACACAGAACATTATATTAAGCTAAGTGTATGCACTAAAGGTACCAAGAGTAAGGCGCACATTAATCCTTTCACTACACTGATTCTTTCACCGACGGTCATAGACATAGAAAAAATGAAAAATGCAATAATGGAGCCTCTTAGAGGCGCACTTTTTACGACACCGATTCCTTCACCGACGGTCATAGGCCCTTTTCAGGGCCACCATACCTCAACCTAGTCACTGACCGTATTATTTGCGTATTGCGTCATTAGTTGGCATGAATGTCATGATAAATCTTGTGCATCATTTCAGTTCATAATGAACAAGAAAGAATCAGTGACACCACAAGCAAATAAATAAATATTCCGGACATATCACACACGGTCAACTGATACCAAACTAGGCATAGCCTGTACTATAGGTACCAGAGACTGATATACATAATAGATAAATATTTAACACCCAGACACAGAACAAACATCTGTGTTTATCACACAAATGTTTTTCCAGTGCGGGGATCGAACCCGCGACCTCTAGCGCAGAAGGCAGAGCTACTACTAACTGAGCTATGAGGCCAGTCAACAACAAGCAAGCAAGCAATATAATGTTTGTTACTGTGCATGTGCGAATGTCGGAAATGTTTTTGTTTTTCAAGTATCAAGATATTGTAACGAGTTCGTAGAGCCTATTTGCAGATGCTGAGATGGAAAAAAGGTTGTTTCAAGCGATCGGTTTTTATTTGATTTCACCAATGTTTGCGTCGAAATTAGTAAGCGTCGCTGCCTCCAGTTTTTTGTTTATTCTTCTCGTTTCATAATTCTCCTTTTGAATAAAAGCTTTTTTCAGAGGTTTTGTTCATTCGGTCAATAAAGGTCGATTTGCTTTTATGAAGTTAGTCTAAAGACACCAAACTATGAGCATATTCAAATTTTTATTGTACTATATACTATATAATATGTAATTGGCAAGTGTTTATTCAAAATTCATAGAAAAAATGAAAAATGCAATAATGGAGCCTCTTAGAGGCGCACTTTTTACGACACCGATTCCTTCACCGACGGTCATAGGCCGTTTTCAGGGCCGCCACGCCTGGTCACTGACCTAGTAGGTATAGGATGGCCAGGACAGAATCAGTGACACGACAAATAAAAATAAATAAATAAATATTCCGGACATATTCACACGGTCAACTGATCCCAAACTAGGCATAGCCTGTACTATGGGTACCAGAGACTGATATACATATTAGATATATATTTAACACCCAGACACAGAACAAACATCTGTTTTAGTCACAAATGTTTGTCCAGTGCGGGAATCGAACCCGCGACCTCTAGCGCAGAAGGCAGAGTTACTACCAACTGAGCTATGAGGCCAGTCAGACTATCAAACAAACAATGAAAAAGTCTATTTCCCAAGGCAATTTTACAATAAATACTTCGCGTCGTTTCAGTAGAGTACCAAGCTCATTCAATTTCACTAAGTATCATCGCAAACAAAAACTTTCACCGAAAAATAATATCTTACAAAAACACCTGAAAAAGTGTACGAAATTGAAAAAGGTCAGAAGTTGATAAAGTTCGTAATTTAAAGTAAACCAGAGGTTAACCCTTCTTTTTAAAAGAATCCAAGTTATCTTTCAATTAATTTGGAGGATCCAGTGTGGGATTTGTAATGAAATCAACTTGTTTTCTTTAAATAATTACTTAGAAGTTTTTTCTCAGTTTACTCTTTTTTGCAATTCGCGGTAATTAACAACTAACTTGTTATTTAACAAGAAAAATCATTTGAAGGACCCAGTACCTATGGGATTTCTAATAAAATCAACTTTTTTTAATTACTTAGATTTTTTTTCTCTACTTACGTTTATTTGCTGTAATCATCTAAGAAAAACATTTGAAGATGGTAGGGGATTTTTAATGATATCAATATGATTTTATTAAAGAATTACTTAGAATTTTTTTCTCAACTTACCAGGACCTTTCGTTGCTTTTTGCGGCAATTATCAAAAACATTTATCTTAAGAAGACAGTGTAAGATTTGTTATGAAGAATGTTTTATTTTAAGAATGACTTAGAAGTTTTTTCTCAACTTACTTTTCTTTGCATTTTGTGGGAATTATCAAACTACTGAGCATATAAGGAAGCTTTAAGTAACAAACATTCAGAAATTGTATTATACAGCTACCTCCCTACACTCCAATCGGAATCGTAAGAATTCTAATGGGAAAGAAATCACATCTCACCCTCACTCCCCTAAGGGCCAAGAAAGAGCCCCAGATGTCGCTCCGACGGTTTTGGCCCAAAATGAGCTTTTGCCTAATTTATTTTTTGCCGCCTTCTTCTAACCGAGTAAATATTGGCTCGGGGACGTTCGTAAAGTGTGGACATGTCTACTGTTTCCGAAACATTTCTTAACATTTGATATTTTTAACGTGCTCATGCATCTTTTTTTTATTATATACTACTGAGGTGGCAAACAATCATACGGCCCACCCGTTGGTAAGCAGTTACCGTAGCCTATGAGCCGACTCCGAACCCCCTCCCCCTAAAGAGCTCTGGCAACCTTACTCACCGCAGAAACACAACACTATTTGAAACAAATAATGTTATTTGGATGCGATCTTCTGTAAGGCGGAGGTACCAGGTGAGCTGCGCCAATTTAGAACGAGAAAATCTCGCTGAGCCCTACCTCCTCCAGTATCCATCTATTAAAAAAGGAAATTAAAAATAATACAACGATTTCACGACTTGGGGACACTTCTGACTGGCAGTGATCTGGATCAATTCAGCTATCTGTAGCTACTTTCAGCTATTCTATTAAAAACGAAGATGTCTCCCGACGTATCCACATTATGCTCTTTTTTGACAAGATGATATTCTTCGTTTCGTATCTCATTTTTTCCCGGAAACGGACGTTCGGTCCGGTGATTAGGAAATTTTTGGAGGGAAAATTCTCAGGTTTTTTTCTTCTCCGGGTGTCGGACGATTGGTTATTAACTGAGACTTACGGAGTTTTGTTTTAATTGTGCAGAGGTGTCGGGAACTTTTTTAATAAAGATAACTGAAAAAGAGTTCAGAAAGAAAAAAAAACTTATCGAGTTAGGCTCTAGTTAATGAATCATTCATCAAAAATCATCCTATGGTTTAAAAATAACTGATTGTAAATAATCGAACTTCTAATTGTGTAAAATACTTTGTAGAATTCACACGAGCTCCATTAGTAGCCCTAATCACATAAGCGATTTTTGAGCACAAAGGCGATATCGCGAATACATAGCGATTTACTCGACTTTGCAATTCTTTCGCGATATCGTCGCGATTCCAACGCGTCATCGCCATGAACTTGTTGCGGTCAGATTCGCAACGATATCTCAGCGATATCACAATGATTTCGTTCGGTCAACACCTATGCTAAAATACGTACGCTTTATAATGACAATTTAAAAAAAACTGTTGAAATAAAATGAGTCCTAATAACATCTAGAGTACTTACTTACCTACGCAAAGAATAAACTTTTGTTTGAATAATATTTCAAAAGCAGAAAACCTGTTTTTCTCGACGTTATTGTTTCGTCCGTGTCTATTCATTATGCGATGTTAATTGTGATGGTAAAATCTGCAATCTTTGTTTTACAAATTGTGTCCTCGATTTGCAAATGCGGGGAAAATGTTACCTTGTGTGTTATTGAAAGGCTGAAAAAGAAAATAGAACTGCACCTAGTTCGAGCTTGGAACCTTTTTTTTTTAAATAGTTATAGGCCAGCAATAGACTAAGAACTTTGTGTATTATTGAAATACTGAAAAAGAAAATGGAACAGCACAGCACTAGTTCGCCACTTTTTTTCTTTTAAAAATAGTTATAGGCCAGTAATAGAAAATTTTACCTTGTGTGTTATTGAAAAGCTGTAAGAAAAAATACATAGAACTAGGTGTTTCGAAGTATGAACTAGATACTTTTTTCTACCTCTTTTGATGAATATATATTGATTTATTGAATGGTGTTCTATCTATGACACGTTTCATCAAACCAAATAGTGTTTATTTCAATACAATCACTCGGATCACTTTGAAACGTCTTAGAAACTAGGTGAAGGTTAGAATCGAAATCAGTTAAACCGTTACAGCGTGAGTGAAAAGCAAATATTCAAACATCCTCACAAACTTTCACATTTATAATAATAATATTATATAAAGGGTGCTAAAACAAAAAAATCGTAATTAATATCATCAATTAATTATGCTCTTTGTAAGAGCGCAGTAGAAATAGAAGAATTCGTTCGTTAATTTTGACGCATCGTGAACTCTTTTGTTTTTTTTTTCATTAATAAATTGTATTGAATTATTGCGTGTCGTTGCGTATTTTGTTTCAGATAATCTTAATAATGTTTTTTATACTCACCAGAAAACGTTTTTGTTTTATCCATACTATTAATTAATATAAATGTATGTATTACAAATGTATGTATTATAGTGTATTACAAATGCGAAAGCAACTCTTTCGTTCATTTTATTGTTTGTTACCTTTCACGACTAAACGGCTGAACGGATCGTTATGAAATTTGGCAAGGAGATAGATCATATCCTAGGGAGGGACATAGGCATCTTAAAAAATAATCTAGGGTGAAATAGGGGTTGAAAGTTTGTATGGGCAATCCTTAATAGAGATACCTCATGTTAGGGATCTGAAAAATCATATTTAGGCTTTTGGTAAGAAATAAAGAAATACATGTTTCAACATTTTGCAAAATTAGCCCTAAAGGGGGAACAGTAGGGGGTTAAAATTATGAGGAGTTTTCATATAAATGCGGACAAAGTTGCGGGTAACTAGAGTATATATTTTTTTAAACATTTTTCATTATCTTTTACGGGTCTTTTTACCGTAAAGGTTACGGCTAGTTGCTGGAGGGATTTTGATTTTGATGACTTAAAATATAAGGCCTTCACAATAATTATAGGTCCCGTGAAATGTTAATGAAAAATGTTATTGCTCTAAAAATTATGACGTTTAAAAAGTTACTTAACTCATTATTTCTACACGAAAATACTTTCTTCTTAAATTCATTTGATCTCAAAACGTCCATTGAACATCTGTTCGGCAACTGTTACCAAAAATCCCGGTAAAAAACACGAAAAAATCACTACCTACGTACGTTATATTGATGAGAGATATCCGGTTTTTTTGAAAAAAGGAGACTTTATGAGCGTTTCAACAAACAGCTGTTCCCGGCTTTTGTATGTATTAAATCGATTTATGGTATCGATTCAATTGGCTTTTGACTTTATATCACATATTATAACTTTCACATATTGTGTGGAGGAACATATTTTTTTTTAAACATTTCGTAGCGACTGTTCTCTATTTTGTGTTATGTTTTGTTAGTTATGATGAATTTTGTCAATTCGTGTAATGGTTGAACAAATTAATCATATTGGAAAATTTTGACCTCATTTTAAATGGATTGACATGGGTTTAGCTTTTTAATACTTCCGTGCTCGCGGGCTACCTAGATTAAATGTTGCCTATATGGTATTCTAAGCAAAGAACTCTATATGTTCTAAGTTGCATCGAAATAGATTGAGCCGTTTCGGTGTGATTGGATAACAAACATCCTCACAAACTTTCGCATCTAAAATATTAGTAGGTTATGATAGTTGTTGGAGTAAGACGAATATAAAATGTCTCAAAACACAAGAATCATAAAAAACAAAGCATAAAAATTGCTACGAAAAACACTACAAAGGTACAAAATGTTGTATGAATTAATTCAAAAACGGAATCCCGCAAACTGACGCGAACATGCAAACTCGCTCTCATTCCGTTTTTAAATCCCCGTCCTTTTGTTTCTTTTTAAAACTAACTTGGTACTTAGGCGTTTCTTTCATTCTCCCCGAGCCGTTTCTTTAATTAGCAACAAAGAATACCATTGCGTGTCGCCTTACTTTTTAATTTAATTACTGCCACAAAAGACAAAAGAAATAATGCGTTGAAACAATTTACGAATTATGACATGCAAATATCTTTTGTTTTTAAGAATGACGGGAGACTATTATATTATTATAGGCTATTTTCTGTTGGATAAACGCGCTGTTATTTTATTATAATGCATCAAAAGTTGCATCAGTACCAGATGGTGAGTAACGGGACCCGACTGTGCAATACGCTGTTACCGTCCAAAACTGGTTTTGTTTAGCAAAAATATGTAGATATATAACACGTTGGGATTTTGTTGCGTGCGGGCTTTCGCGACCTTTACCGTAGGGTTAGCTTGTCTATGTCTAGATTGCCACATTCAGCTAAGCTTAAAATAATTTTCGATCGTTTTTATTCACTTAATTTGAACTCAAAAGATACTCGAGATAATTGCTCTTCGGTTCCATTCAATGGGTTTGAATCGCGTTTTGTACGATAATTTTCATTCATTTTCCCCATTTTTTGGCATTCTTAAGGGAGGCGGGGTTCTCGAAGGCCATTGTAAGAAGAATCGGTGATTAAAATTCAATTTTGGAACAATCGGATGTGTTCGGGGTTGAGATGACGCGGTGCATTTTAATTGGATGAATAATTGAAGGAATTAATGGCGTTCGGTTTTTAAAATGTTTGTTTTTCGAGCGATTTTGAAATGCTATTGAAAGGATCCATTCGTGATTTTCATTAAAACTCCATTATTCTTTCTTCGATCATTGATTCACATAATCCTAGTTTTTTCTAATAAAACCGTAACAAATTTTTGTAAAGGACATTTGTTAAATATTAGCAGTAGCATATGCGGCGCAATTTATCAAATTAGTAACACTGTGGTCGAAAGACAAAAAAGTTAACCCTACATCTGCGATATGAAAAATTACGACAAACATAGGGTCGGATGGACAATGGGACCGTCCGGAAGATATTCTTCCTTACCTGTGAAAATAATAGCTTTTGCTGCCAAAATTTGCATAATAATGCGTCTGTACTATTATTTTGGGGCACTGGCCAACAAAATGGCTGTTATGTCTAAGGACAGCTGCGGACCAGGTCATTGTCCATTCGATTTGGATGCGTTTTTGATAACAATACGGTGATCACGGGTCAACCCTTTTGTTTTTTTTATTGCGTTGAAAAATAATAAGTTCATACTTCCGCTTAACGGATTCACATCTTTTGCTATTTTTGAATTTTGTTTATGTGCATATTCTATCCATTTGAGATATCAGTTGATCATAGATCACCATTAGGAATTTAGTTTTTCTACAAAAAAAAAACAACTTTATTCAGTTTTCGAATGAAATAATACATTTTGTCTTGGATTCATTTATTTGTACGTCGTGCTATCGATTATAACTTTATCATAAGACCTTTTTTTAGCACACATAAATTATTATTAACAATGCAAACGAGCGAATTACTTTTTTTATTACAGCTAAACCCAGTTTCAATTAATAAAACACAAACGCCGAAATAATAATTAAAGCGACATGCGACAAAAAACTAGTGATTGTCACCGGACCCTCCACTTGGACTAAGACAAAAAATAATAACAGGTATCAGAAGGGTTAACTTCTAATAATAACTGTTCGGATTCAAAGACAAAAAAATAATAATCAAGGGTTGAATTTGGAACGGAAGTTTGAATGAGTTCTATTTTTAAAATACTAACGGTCAATCTGTGATGCCTACAAAAAATTCGGTTCATATAAAAACAGTGAAAACGTTGCGTTATTTTTCTGTAACATATAATAATTATGTTGGTGTTAAGATTATAAATAAGTATTTTAAAAGATTTTCATAAAACCAAATAAAAATCTGTGTTTATTGCAAATCGAGAGCAGACAAAATTAACCCGCAAAATGGTTATGCGTTTTTAAATCGTCCCAGTTTGAATCTTTTTCTGGAATCCACAGACTCGATGAATAAGAATAATCGCCCGGCGGGAGTGATGTCTTAGGCGACCTTTTACTATTCACACGGTTGGACTGACAGGGTTGTCACATGAATGGACTTAGTAGTGTTCTTTGGTAGTTTGTTCTTTGGTAGCGTACAGAAAAATTGTTTGAAAAAAAAATATATAATACAGTTAGGTATTGTGGTCGTAAAACTATTTTTTGTTTTTTTGCACAGATTTAGGAGTTAGGTAGGTACTCGATATTTTGAGACTTTGTTCTTCGACCGGGGGCGTAGCGTAGTGACTCCGGTGACTTAAGTTTTCCATTTGCTCAACATCTTGAACGTATTGCACCGCATCATTAACACCTAACAGTAACATACATACTCCTGACCCCACAGTATGTTTCCCTGTATCATGGATATCAGAATCTACGAGTACCAAAGTCAAAGTCAAAAGGCATTTATTTCAATAAAATCACTAGGATCACTTTGAAACGTCTTAGAAACTAGGTGAAGCTATGCCTGTTCCTCGCGACCAAGCCTAGAAAAATCAGGCAACAAACACGGCTTGGTGCCTATAATTTTTTTCGATGATCCTATTTCACAAAATGGAATTTAAAGCTTCAGTATGGTGCCGATCGAACTAGGTGAGGCTCAAAAGACCGTCGTATCATACAACTTGCAGATCATGCAAACATTTCTCCCGCAGCGGGAATCGAACCCGCACACCTTGCGTCTCAGACGGGCACTCACCCGCAGCGCCACCGAGGTCTTCATGATTTACAGAAATACAGAATTTGTTCATAATACCAGTATTAGGTACATTTTATTCATCATCATCATCATCAGCCTGTTGAAGTCCAGTGGACATTATAGGCCTCTCCCAAAGAGTTCTATGACGAACGGTCTTGCGCCTACTGCATTCACCGACTTACCGCAACATTAACAATGTAGTCGGTCCATCGGATGGGCCGTCCAAAACTGCAACATCATTTATAAGTGCAACTAAAAAACGCAACTTAAATTACTTCAAAACTACACAAACATTAAGATAAAACAAACAGGAAAAGTCGTTAGCGCCAACCCTACCGTAAACCCAGACGCTTTCCAGCAACTTCGCGAAAACTTGGCAACTTTAGTTTTTTGCTCTTTTTGCATTTTTCCTCGGGTTTTATTTTTACTCTTTGTTAGTTTTTATTCGCAAGCGGTTGGTTGAATCTCCTTGCTCGAAACGTGTACCCTTTTCAGGAGTTGGCCAGCTATCTTTCTTAACTTGACTGCTTCGTTTTGAAAGGTGTGGAGCTGCCTTTTCTTTGTTTTAAAACATTGATTGTTTTTATTTTTGTACTGTTTTAGTCTATCGTAGGTACCTTATTTGGAAAAAACGGAACCTTTATAGGATCACTTTGTTGTCCATGTGTCTGTCTGTAAAGACCCGTTTTCAATTTGTTATTGAAATTAATAACTTAATGCTTTGTTTTTGCCATTTTTAATGACCCGAGCGCCTAGAGATGGATTGCGCCTGGAAAGGATGTCTTCAAAGCTTGAAAAATACTAGTTTTTTATAAAAACAAATTTAAGAGAAATTCCAAAATCATGTTCTTCAAAAGCAATTCGCGCCATTAAATCTACGACAAACACACATTTATCATTGTAAGTGAATGGAACATCGTGAAGAAACCGACATGTCCTAGAAACAAAATTCTGAAGACAAGATTTTATAGACCCACGCGATTTACTTAGTACTTTAAGGGAATAACAGCCAGTCGCCTAGTCTTTCTCCTCATCAAATAATCTCATCGCATCTCATCAATAAATATTCATTAAAATAATATATATTTATACAAGTGCAATATGTAGGTATCTTTATGCAAGTAATTCATTGAGAGCACTGGTGGTAGTTACGATACGATACAAAAAGTTAACATCGGCGATGTTATGAGCTAATGTGACTTTTACTATCGTATGGTAAGTGATATCGCAAATTATTCGTGCTTGGGGCACAGAAAGCGTATCTGCAGAATGTTCTGCAATCTCTTGTCCTCCAATCGCCTATAGTTCTCGTAGGATAACTAATTTAGGCACACTATTTAAGGGTTCGCCTTGGTTAATCGGCTGAAAATTTGCTTTGGAGAAGATATGGATAAAAATTTAAAGGGTATGTGTAAGTGTGACGTTTAGTATTTCCTTTGAACTAAAAATAGTGCAGTCTTTTAGGGTCTTAAAAGGTAGAACGGTTTCAAAATTTTAGGGTCTGTTGAAAATTGCAAAATGTAGGTGTTTATTTTTGTCTTCGATGTAAAGTTTTTAATTTAAGGAAGTTAGCAAGAAGTCTCCATGCAAGTTTATGTTCCTTGAGAACTCTTAAGTTTTTATTTGACCACTGAAGCATTCGCAAGATAGCGCGAGCGCGATGAAAATTAAAAAAAAAAGAATCCACTCGGGATAAAAGTTCCAACACGGCAAAAGAGGGTTAAAACCTCTTGAGAGATACTTTTTATTGCTTTTCTTTCGAACAATTTGAACAAACTCATTTGTTTTTCTTTACGAAATTTTCTCATTTTACATTAACAGTTTTCTGAATTTAACGTATGAAACAAAATGGCGGACCAATATCCATAATTTAAACGGAGCGTCAATACAAATTCCGCTCGTCGCGCGCAGGTGGAATTATATTTTTTTCATGCCCACTGCCCACCCCAAATAGTTGGGGGTTGGGGTGGGAAATAGTTGGGTGGGTGTGCGTGACCCGACCCCACCACCCTCCGCCCTCTCGCCCCTCGGTGGAGGCGTCCCCCCGCGGGTGCATTTACCATGTGTGCACGCAAATTCATGCCCAATAATTTAAATTTCGAATAGCTATGATTAATGCTGTATTAATTTTATATTATACATTCGTTAAAGGCTGGGCGTTGGCTATGGTAGAATAATTTTACGTGTTTTGCCAGAAAACATTTAAGAAAAAAGTGGCGCAGTACGTAATTGAGACTAACTTTCATTGCGTCATTTGCTAATTGACCAATAAGATAGAGGAATGGCAACGACTTCTCTATTCAAGATTGCAGAGTGTACAATGCGATTTAGCACACACTATGCCAAGGTCACCGAAATAGTTCTCAGAATTTGCAAGTTGAAGTGGCAGTCGGCAGGCCATATAGCTCGCAGAACCGACAACCGTTGCGGAACAAAGGTTCTCGAGTGACGACCACGAACCGGGCGACGCAGTATTAGAAGGCCCGATGAGACTGACGACATTATGAAGGATGCGGGAAGTCGGTGGATGGAAAAGACTCAAGACCGATCGTCGCGTCGTGGCGCTCTTTGGGGGAGGCCTATATCCAGCATTAGGTATACTTCTACAGGCTAATAATGATGATGATGTGTAGGTACTATTGAGTTGTCATTGAAATTATAAATATCTTAAAAAACAGTTTCATCAAACCATAAAAATGTCAAGGAAAAAGCTTACAAGTTTTTTCAGACGTTATGTATCTATTTTATTACTTATCAGGAAAATGTGTGTGGTGTCTGTTATTATTTGATAAATGACATTGACAGTATGACAGTGACAGTCAAATAAATATTAGATCACTTTTAAGGAAGTAGGTTAAACCAATCTATTGATTATATTTGTGATACGTACCTACGTATTATTTACTTTCTATGATGTTACGAAAAAGCATAAATATAATAATATTTTTTGTAAATTATTCGGAAGATTTATGAATACCTACCCATACTGTTGGTTAAAAATATTTCCCTGCCCAAAACTCTGCGTTGCTCGACCAGAAAATGTTTATTTTTTCCAAATAACTATCGAACTTAAATATGGGTAGGCATTTCTATGTGCAGACAAATACACTACAGCTCACTACGAGTAGGTATAAAGTGATAGACCCTATAGGTAGGTAGCTGTATGTAGTTTATAGCCTCCCCATATCGATCTGAGTGACCACTCAGGATTATTCTCTGCATGTGGTGCGTAAAAATAAGAACATTAGTTTTGATAGTGAGCGTACTTTAAGCACATGTAAAAATAATAGAAAAACGATAAAAGAAGAACGGTGTTTACAGTGAGCATAATTAAACGCAAAAAAGTATTAATTTATTTTTTTTGTGTAAAAAAAGAACAAAAATAAACGAATAAAAACTGCGCATCACTGCATTTATAACTGGCAAAAACTCGAGATTATTCGGATGCAGAATGGCGCGAGACTGCGTTCCATATTCAAAAATAAATTCGCAACACGCACGCGCTGTCGGCCATCATGGTTTATCGACACGTCACTAATAAATTAAATATTCTTTTTAGAAAAAAAGAACGTATTTTTTTATTGTTTTTTTTTTATAATTAGAGCAGCATTCTTTTTTTTACATTTATGAACTACTACCGTGCAAACAATGAAAAAATAACACTTACCTACCTTGGTTTTTTTTCTAAAAAAAATGCTAAAAAATCCTATTTATTTCAACTTTTTATTAAATTTTTATTTAAGTTTTTTCGTCTATTTATTTTAACTTTTTAGCTTTTATTAACAATTTTCTTCTAGCTTTTTCGTAACTTCTAAGCGCAGCTAGGAATGTTTTATGCCTACGCGATGCCAGTCAAAAGGTGCTTGTAATACTTGGGGAAGTACTTCTGTATGTAAATCAACTGCGTAGGCTTCGCGTTGCTAGCTCTAAGCTTTGTAATGGCTATATACCTATCTGGATACGAATAATTATGTTTAATGTTAGTTATTGTTGTTCTGAATTACTCAAAATATTGGGGAATAAATATTAGTAAAAGTTTGACTAACCCCAATCTCAGAAAATAAGTAAAAACTGCACATAAAATCAGAAATAAAAGCTTTTCCAAATCTGAATATATAATAACTATTAAATATAATAATTATTAAGTCCAATAACTGCTGTAATAGAACCTACAAATGTAATAAATGCGAATATTTGAGACCATGTTTGGATGTTAGATAGTTTCTCAATCGCAACTTAACGGCTGAATCGATTTGAATGAAATTTGGAATAGGTATAGTTCGTGAGCAATACCTATGCTTATTCATCAAGGTACTACGCGAGTGAAGATGTTGGCGGAAGCTAGTTGTCAATAAAATTATATCAAAGAATTCTAAATTAATAAAATGCAACAATAAAAAAGAGTGTAAGATATGAATGTGGATGGATGTAGGAGTAGAGGTAGGCCAAAGAAAAGATGGATGGATTGTGTGAAACTGGATACTCATGGGTAAAAAATGAGTGACTGCTGAGTTTTTTTTTTTTTTTATACAACTGAGGTGGCAAACAAGCATACGGCCCACCTGTTGGTAAGCGGTTACCGTAGCCTATGAGCGCTTGCAATACCAGAGGCATCACGCACGCGTTGCCGACCCCTCCCCCCTCCCCCCCTAAAGAGCTCTGGCAACCTTACTCATCGCAGGAACACAACACTATTTGGAACAAATAATGTTATTTGGCTGCGATCTTCTGTAAGGCGGAGGTACCTCCCAGGCGGGCTGCTCCAATTCAGAACGAGAAAATCTCGCTGTGCCCTACCTCCTCCTAAAATGAGATGACGACTGATAGAGGAAAATGGAAAAAGAATACATGTTGTGCCGACTCCACATGATGTGGGATAAGCGCAGGAAGATGATGATGCTAAACTAAGATTATAATAGCAACTCGCCGCAAAACAAACATTTATAAATAATCTTCTAATAAACACACTCACAATCTAAGAGGCATCCTTTAACCATCGCGTCCAAACTGTGCTAAGGCGAACGCCTTTCCCTTGCCTACATTTATTCATAGAGAAATAACAAAAATATCCATAGACACACCAACCAGTTCGGATTGACCTCCCACGCGGACTGTTGTGCACCGTTATTTGAAGCGAGCAGAGGTCAAGATAGGATGGTCGGTAAACGCGTAGGTTGTATACGTTGAAAAATGGCTGCTCGGCCACAATAGTATAAGGAACGCCGAACCCGGAAATATTTGCAATAGACAAGATTAATCTATGGTCTCTGATAGAGATAGAAAAAAATAAAGATGTTACTTTGATAGGCCCCTAAAGTTTATAACGATATATACTACGTATAATACTACTACTTCGTGTAAAAATTTCATTGCCCAAAATAATATTGTAATTTTTTTTTTAATTTTGTCGAATATGTAAAATAGAGCAATGTTGAAAACTTTAAAAGCACATTAACAAAAACAGCTAATGTTAGTTACTTCAAGTATTTATGTCTTATTATAATGAAGTACCGGAATACGACTTAGTAATAATAATTATAATTGCTAGTTGTTCGTCCATAAGCCCGATTTGAAGTAAAGGACCTTCTCAGATTATTAATGTTTACAATACATTGCCGTTATAGCACTTTTAAGGGTTACCTATAGGTAATATAAAAAATACAAAAAAATAGAGACTGCAATAAATTAAAATATTTAAAAGTTAAACCTAGTAAATGTTTTAAATAAAATATCAAAACTAAGTAATACATAGATATTTATAGTTTTTCATGAATAGGTTAAGCTTAATTTGCCTAGTTTTAATGCCTTTCCAAATAGTCTTCTTCCTTATGCCCCTTAACGAGATATTGCATAAAACAATCACCAATAAACTATCCGTTCGAAATACATAAAATACATTAAATAACGCAATATTTTACCCACACTTTTATCTACTAAAGCAACCTAATAAACCTAACTCAGTTATAAAATTTAGTGTCAATAAATAAAGCAATAGACCGTTAGTGCTCGATTAGCTATACAGGCCAGATAGCAATATTTCTATGCACTACGCTTCATACATACCATATATCTTGTTGCATCTAGGAAATAATTCTACAATATCTTTCTACAAACGCATGGATATAATACGAACGCATTCTTCTCTTACATGCAAAATCACCAACACAACGACGAGGAAGGACCACAAGACGTATGCGTATCTGTGTGGGTTCCTATGTATGCGTGCGTTCGTTGACCTATGCATTTGCTTGCAGTACAGGCCAAAAGTATGCGTTCATTTTATTATGTTCTTATTTTAAAAATGGTGCGGTTTTCGCGCGTTGGGTTAGGTCGGGATTTTGGCGCGATTTCGAATGAAATCAGGTTATTCGGTGAGTTCGGAGAGTGGTCTCGCTGTTTGGTATTGTGTAATCCTTTTGGGTTACCGTTAGCGTTCGCTTTACGAAATTCCTTTACTCTACATTTGTTTAGTTTTAAACTTTGTGGTGGCCCCGGCTAAAGAATAGGCCCCTCCATATCTATCCGCGGATGTCGTAAGAGGCGACTAAGGGAAAAAAGCTAGGGGATGGTCAGTCAGTCTCATTTTAACAACGATAGCTCTAACTGCGCTCGCCAACCCGCATGCCCAGCGTGGTGAGTATGGGCGAATCCCCCCATATGATAGGAATTCGCTGTCTGTGGGGGAGGCCATGTTCAGCAGTGGACGTCGTACGGCTGATATGATGATGATGATTCTTTTTACATACTCTTTTTTTATAAGTGAGTATTATCATTATAATTATTATTATTTTATTCACCTACATCGTCCCACTGCTAAGTAAATTTCATTCTCACTATTTATATAAGATACCTACTAGTATGTGCCCGCGGTTTCGCACTCCTGGTACCCAGATAAAATATATCCTTTATGATATTCTAGGCAAAGAACTCTATCTATTCCAAGTTACATTGAAATCGGTTGAGCCGTAACGGCATTATTTAACAACAAACATCCTCACAAACTTTCGCATTTATAATATTAGTAGGATGTAAATATAATACTAAATGTAACTTATTTCCCACTAAAACCACTACTATAAACTAAATCATAATTAAGTTTACCTTCTTACATCAAACAAATAAATTTCGGTGTTGGTTTCCAATGAAAATATTGATAAAAATGCATTTAGTACTAGTATAGTATTATGATTATATATGTGGTCGAGTTGACCCTTAATGGAAATCAAATTACTCTTAAAAAGTGTAAGTAATTTCTTTACTGAACTTTCAATAGGGCTACAATGTTTGCTTATAGTAGATATTTTTATTAGTCATAAAGTTCATTCTAGACATTTATAATTAACTCTCTACCTGAATTTAATCAGAGGCGATTTCCTTCTCTAAGTCCAAAGCAAGCTTATCTGTTTTTTACCCGACACTCAATTCAGCCGGGTATGTTTATCGCACGCATGTATCCTAGCCTAGCATATTTTTATGTATGTTACAAAAAAAATTAAGTTCGGTCGCTCTGGCAATCTGAAATGATAATGAAGGTGACGGTGATGATGATGATCATGGTGGTGATGATGGTGATGGTGACGATGTTAATGATGATGATTAACACTGAAATTTTCTTTCCAGGCGAACGTCCATACAAGTGCCACCTCCCCGACTGCGGGCGCGCGTTCATCCAACTCTCAAATCTGCAGCAGCACCTTCGGAACCACGACGCCCAGGTGGAGCGAGCCAAAAACAGACCCTTCCACTGTAACATCTGTGGAAAGGGTTTCGCTACTGAGAGTAGTCTCAGAACGCACACGGCCAAGGTTAGTATCTATGTCAAACTGTGCTGCAAACCATAGACTTTTTTATACAACTTGAAGTGGCTAACAAGCATACGGCCTACCTATTGGTTAGTGTTATACCGTAACAGAGACATGCATTAGTCTCTTACCTGTAATTTCACCGGCTACTCCACCATTTAATCCGAAAAACAGCAATGCAAGCATTGCCGCATGATGGAATTTATATGCAAGGTGGCAGTACTTTCTGCGTTGCCACGATTAATGCATTGAGCTAGCCACAATTATAAGCTAGCTCTTTGACCACAGTGCGCTTGATCAGTTGTATTGAGCTATCTGCAGATTGGCCGTATATGCCGTGTATGATATGATAGGATATGCCGTGGTGGCCCCGGCTAAAGAATAGGCCCCTCAATATCTACCAATCCGCGGATGTCGTAAGAGGCGACTAAGGGAAAAAAGCTAGGGGATGGGCAGCAGCGTCCCTCATTTTAACAACTATAGCTCTAACTGCGCTCGCCAACCCGCTTGCCCAGCGTGGTGAGTATGGGCAAATCCCCCCACATGATAAGGATGCTCTGTCTGTGGGGAAGGCCATGTTCAGCAGTGGACGTCGTACGGCTGAAATGATGAAATGATGATCTGCAGATTGCAAAAACCGGTCTTTAGATAGCTCAAACTGTTTCTTGTGAAGTTTAAAGTTACTTGTACATAATTATGTTTTATTTTGAAAAAGGTATTGTATGCCAATAAAGAAAAAAAAAACTCTATGATCAAAAAATTATGCCTGGGACTAGAATAATATGTTGATGATTAAACTATAAACTGTATTTTAAATGATAAAGTTAGTGTTTTTTTTCAATATTTGTACAGAATATACATTAATTAAAGTTTATTTGATATATTATTTAAATATAGAGATGTAGAGTTGAAATTGAAAACAGAAATGTTTCTATCAAATTGAGTTTAAATAAATTTACGTTTTACGAATCCTCTTGCCAAGATCAATTATGTTTTCAAATTATTTATTGTTGATGTTTGAGTGATTTTTTTTAAAACAAAAGTTTGTAAACTTATTTTTTTAAATGTAATTATTATGTTTTGTTAATTTTAATTTGCGTCAAATTGACGCCCAAATTTGCTATTTCGGCCAATTTTTATTTCAAAATTCCCTTTCGATTGTTATGTGTGTGTTGTTTTTACCATGTTACCTAATCTTTGTAATGCTATGCCCGCATCGCCGCCGGGGCAGGAGCTTCAGCTGCACCTTGGTGTTTTGCAGCAACACGCCGCACTCATGATCGGTGGTGCCACCGCCACACCATGTCCAATATGCCATAAAGTCGTATTCGGTGGCGAAGCACTCGTTGAACACATGAAGAACACTCACAAAGACCCCAATGCGTCCGGCGTTGCGAGTAAGTTACCGTTGACGTTCGGATTTCATGAGTGTTCGAAAAAAGAATCCCGCGGGGTTCTCTTTTTGATTTAGTTTTAAGTTTCTCTTCTGCCAGCAATTGTTTTTTTTTATTCAATTTTAATTATGAGGCTGTAGGTACATACAATACATACAATTCTGACGCAGAAGAGATTTATAGCTTTAAGGTCTGCCGCTGGAAGGTTGTAGATAAAATTTTTGCGTCAATGATAATAGCTACAGTTAAAAACTATTTTGCTACATGTTTCACATAAAACCTTCGAGCTGGCACAAAGCCACGAGGGGTGTTGGTTGCAAAATCAACGGTATAACAAAAACGTATCGTTTCCATAAATCTTAGTACTTACTTAATAAATAAGGTCGGTTGGTAACGCATTTCGAGGGAGTGGATGCCATAGACAAAATGTTATTGTTTTAAAATCATTGGAAGGGTAGTGTTTTGCAAACATTTCTTGTCTGTGGTAAGACAAATTCTTCGGATGGCGTTCCTACTGTTATGATAACATGTTTTGTTTATGTATTTAATAGCGACATTTTCCGTTTTCTATGGACTTGTTATGTTAATTGAGTTATGTTTTACCCTTTCATTTGGTTCAACTGTCGCTATTTTATTATTTTAGTTACTTTAAGTTCTATTATTAGAAATAGCTTTAAGTACATCGACGACTTTTGATGCGGGGAATTTATCAAAAAATTCAGTTCAAGTTCTAAGTCCCATTTTTTTATTTTGATGAAAAAATAAACAGAAATCCGTGGTGGTTTAGCTGGATTTCGACTTTTGGTACGAAAGTCATCGGTTCGAATTCGAGTTTTTCTGTTCAAAAACTTTAAGTGCCCACACGTGCTTAAAACGGTGAAGGAAAACATCATGAGGAAACCAGTTAGTATTTTTATAAGCTGCGATGTGCTTTCAACCTGTATAAAATACTCACTATTGAAAAATGTGGGGTGGTCTAAAATGTTACGTGCTTCTGACTACTCTGACATCTTCAAGGATCTGATCACCTGGAGATCTGAGAGGTTCTCTACCATGCGGATAAAAGTAATATTCCTATTTAAATAAATAAACAGTCGATTACACTTTTAGGTATTCGCTAACATCAAAAAACCCACGCTTCAAAAGTCGTCTTTGCCTCAAAAATGATGTAACCTCAACTAACCTGTTCTTTTTTTTCCTCCCTCCCCCCTAACCCACTAACCTGCCAATCCTTGGTGACGTCAGGTCCCCCTGCAACGTCACCGTACCCAGCGCCAGCTAAACCAACTGATCCTTATATAGCGAAGCGGAGAACGGCGAACCACCCTTGTCCTGTCTGCGGCAAGCATTATGTGAACGAAGGTTCCTTGCGGAAGCACTTGGCCTGTCACCCTGAGACGCAGTTGACGAGCAGTTTGAGAATGTGGCCGTGCTCAGTATGCCAGGCTGTGTTTACGCATGAAAGCGGTAAGTTAGTTGCTGCTTGACGTGCCACTGGTTCTTTTTTGGCCATCCTGCATTAAGGTCAGGCCTAAGTTGAAGTATGGTGCCCCTGAAAATGGTGCTTATGATCGTTGGTGAAAAGTTTCCTGTGGATAAGGCCGACTAGACTTTGAGGATGTTATCAGAAACGACATGTCCACCCACGACCTTCGGATCGTACCTCCCACTAGGCCTACCTCATCATTAATTTAGCCGTAGGACGTCTACTGCTGCACATAGGCCTCCCTATAGATTTCCAGCGCGACCGACCTTGTTCACTGCACCCAAACAACCATTTGAGGTATTCAACCATAACCATTTTGCCCATACTCACCACGCTGGGTATTTAGATTGGCGAGCGCAGATTAAGCTATTGCTGATAGGGAACACTGCTTCTTCTCCTCTAGCTTTTTTCTCGCCAATTACAATATCCACTGGTAGTAATGGAGGCGCCTGTTCTTCAGCCGGCAATCTACAAGCATTAATAATAGGCAGTTTTCATGTTTCGAGAAGTTGACCGCCATGGTTCCTGAACAAGGCCAAAGTAAAGTTGTATGCTCATTACATATGCAACAGAAGGTTAAAGAAAAGGCACTGCCTAAGCATTTTTAAAAGTTCTTGGCATGACTAGAATAAAAAAAACGTATTCATTCATAAAGTATTCCATCACCATCTTAGAACTTAATCTGTTCTTTGCAGTGAAGTCGGCGTCTTTTCCAATTTATATATTTACGCTCTATGTTCTACTTCCAGGACTCTTATCCCACATGGAGCATATGAGAATGGAACCGAAGCATCAGTTTGCAGCGCAGTACGTCCTCTCCCGAGCCGCAGCAGAGCGGCGAGAGAGAGATCTCCTCGCGGCCGTCTCCGCCGGAGGCTCCGGTTTACTCAATCTGGCTCCACCCTCCCCTGCTCATTCCGACTCCTCATCAAATGGTAGACTGTCATCCTCAGCAGGCTCCGAAGCTGGAGCGGCAGTAAATAAACTAAGCGATCTACTCAGGAACAACGGACACCAAGCGTATGGAGATGAAAGAGTGGCCGCTATCGCTGCAGCTGCAGCAAACATGATGGCACAGCCAGGAGAAGGCGCGAATGCGGTCCAAGTGGCTGCAGCCAATTTAGTATCAGCAATGAGACAGCAACTGGCTGGTCGAGAACCTCCGCCGATTCAACCGCCAGCTGAAACACCACCAGCTCCATCCGAAGCTGCCCTTAGAATCCAACAAGCAGAAGCATTGCTGCGGAGCCAAGCGGAGGCTTTAAGGTTAGCGGTGTCCCAAGCGGCCGCAGCACAGAACGAAGCACCAAGTCCGCTGCGTCACAATGGAGGCTTTCCGCCTCAGCCGAATGATGCGAGCGGACAACTATCCCCGGAGTTAGTGGAAGCGTTCAGAATCGCGCAAGAACAGAGGCTGGAACAGGCGTTGAGGTTACACGATCCGAGGATGTTAGGTTTTAATATTCCATCACCGGCGCAGCAAGCCGCTCAGCAAGCGGTGGCTGCTCAGCAAGCTGCTGCCCAACAAGCTGCTCAACAAGCGGCCCAGCAGGCTGCCCAACAAGTCGCGCAGCAGGCTGCCCAGGCTGCACAACAAGCAGCTCACCAAGCTGCCCATCAGGCCCAACAACAGCACATGCAGCAGGCTGCCCAAGCTGCCCAAGCTGCCCAGCAAGCGGCCCAACAAGCTGTCCACCTTCAACAGAACCCTCAACCATGAAAATTCAGCTATTACTAATCCGACGCGATTTCAATTCGAATGTATAAAAATAGGTTCGTGATAGCAAAATTTATCTATTTCCGTATTTTGTGAGAAATTTAAGTTTTTTGGCGTAAATGAAATCGCCTCTGACTAGTGATTCGTTTCAAGGTATTTTTGTTTGTTTTTTAGCTGGTGAAAATGTATACAATTGTCGTAGATAGAATCTGTTGTAAATAGGGAACGTTTTAGCGGAAACAAAATTGTATATACATTTTGAAATGGTACCTAAATTTATGTAGAATGATTGAACAAAAATGGAACAAAAACTCGCCCGAACAAATTAGGTGTAGAAACTATGACAAATAATATTCAGTGCAATTCATTTATTATTGTTTTGTTAACTGATTGTGTTGTTTTATTATTAAATCTATTAATTATGTATTTTTAATAGCTTAGTAGAAATTGAAAGTGCCAAACAGGTATAAGCACTATCGCATTTGGCGAGTCTTATTCTTTGCATTATTTACGTAGGATACAATTAAACAAATTTTATTATTTTATTGTTTATCTTTCATGCAATAACACGTCTTATGCTAGTCACGTTATAAACGCACAAAATAATTCTATTTATAATCAAAAATTCGCAAATTATTTTATTTTTATTCAGTTTTTCTTAGATTTCTTTTTTATTTTTATTAATGTTAATGCCATATTAGATCCTAAAATTGTATATAAATAAGGCCTGTTACGTAATCTTAACGCTTTTTGTTTAATTGAAAATTACATTTTATTTTACTAAACGAACAATTTTAATTTTACAAAAAGAAATTATTTACACTATCTATAGATGTATATAAAATTACTGATTTATTTTGTTCAGAAGACTGCCGTTGATTAATTTTTGTATATAAACGATTGATTTCTAGAGTCTAATAGCGATTTTTCACTAACCGAGACGAGACAATAAGATCAATGATTTGAAAATGTCGGAGCTGAATGAACATACCGATAACTCTTGACATACCTTGAATAGACAAATTAAACACAATACATTCTTCGACATGGATGTTCAAACAATAGCCCAAAATATATACAAGTATTTATTTATTATTTCATATCATAATCGACTTTCAAACTGCAATAGCCCAAGTAATTTATAATGGTTTTAATGATATAACTTAAGACCACGTCAGCATTTCAGTGCTGAACACAGTTGCTACAGCAATAGATTTACAGTTCGTTTCGTATTGCAAGTCAGTTCTGATCCTACCCAATTCCGTAGCAGGAACTTTTTTGCAAAACGGAAGCAATAGAATGTCAAGTGTTGCCGAATAGAATTCTTATAATATAACATCGTGTATAATATATAAGTGGCAATGCATGTGAACATTTGGACAGTGTTTCCGTCCGTTTGTTCAGATTTATTGTAATCTACGATTAACCGTAACATAGGTAAGGTACATATAAGCTGATATTATTGTACGTAATTATTTCATTCGTGAATTATTGATGTATTCGTAAAACAGTGGTTATTTTCAAGAATAATAACTACTGTGGCTCGTGAACGAGTAATTCACGCTATCGATGCGTTACGATGCGATAGCAAATGACAAAAATTTGAAAATCAGTAAAAGATTTTAAGCATCACCGATGCCATTGGTCAAATTTGACTTTAACTATCGTATCGTAAGGATAACGCTATCTTGAATTAATCGTACGCGTGGCACTGTTATGTACGACATCGTCAATGTAAAAAAGAAAAATACAATGCAATAGCCCAAGATAATTAACAATTTTGTGTCGTGTGTTTTTAATTTTATCAATGAGATACTTTTCTTGGATTATTTTCATTAATTATTCTTTTTTATGAAATACAAAACTTTTTGGCAGATTTTTATGATTATTTGGAATGAATGGAAAGTACCAACAAGGCGCGAAGGTTACCCGATAAAGATTAAGTTTTCGAGGAAACGTGAACAAAAATTTACACTTTCGGCAACAAAAACTCGATTTGACTGAAAAAACAAAAATACTTAGGTACTATAATCGCAAATAAATTCAAAGTGAACGGATCGCTATTTATGTAAAAAGATGTCCTCATAAATTTAATATATAAATAAATTAATATAACAACAAAAGAAGTTCCTATGAATATTGTATAAATCGTATTGTTTTAAATTTAGGTCTTAGTAGAAGGAAAAATTTATGGACGTTTGGTATTTTTAAAGTTATAAATAAAGAACATCGCGTTAGATACCGACTCGGACTCGAGTTGTACTAACGTAAGCACGGATCATGAATCCTAACATTAGACTAGATCGAAAGTTACGTTTCCAAGAAAGTGTTCATGACACACTGCAGTCTCCATTTTTGTGCAGCATTATTTTAAATTGTAATATAGAAATGTTTGTATTGAAAATATTGACATTGTATTTTCGGGATTGAAAATTTAGATAACATTTTTGTGGATTTACGACAAAAATACTCAATAGACTTAAAATTAGGTACAAGATGCGGCACAAAAATGTAGACATTGTACTCTCTGTGATCATCGAAAATGGAATAGTTATATCGTGTCTGAAAGTTCTCCGATTATTTTTAAGTTTTTGACGGATAAATTTTTTAATGTTAACAAAAAGCTATGAAAAATGAATGATGTTTTCTACAATTATTTTATGACGAAAGATTCTGTAGTTAAGCTGTGTAATTTAAGCCTTCTTTATCAGGCGATAATTTTCATCGCTGGAAACCAATTTGCAATAAAAAGAATACAATTTCTTTTTATTACATTTTGGAATTAGTATCAATAGTAATGGTTTAAGTTTGTCATTGCAATATGACGTTGCAACCCAAAATGCGCTGTCAGTTATATTCTTGACAAAAATGGATATGGCGACCTAGATTTATCGGCATTTAATGATTGAAGTTACTTTTGTTACAAAATGTTATGTTGAGAGAATTCGTTGAATTATAACATGTTTTTCTGTTTATTGTATCAATAGTGCAATAAATGGAAATCCCAATCAATATTTCAATAACTCGCTACTACCAACTTGCGATTACATTTTTTTTGATTTTTAAAAGTTATCAAAAATATCCAAAAACGTGTTTATAAAAATATGATCAAAACCAAATTCAAAAACAAAATCTTTGGCTAATCTATAAAGATTCTAAAAAATATACTTAGAATATTTAATAATTTCAGATGAAATAATAATAGGTACCTACCTACTTCAACATTATAAACATATTTTTCGATATTTGAATTGTTAAGTTTTTAATAATTAACTTGCTGTTGATTTCCCATTAAACATCCTTATTGACTGTTCAAGTTTTAATTTAGCTTCATCGTTTTATTGAATGTATTTTAGCTTGTTTTAAACTACAATTTAGCTAAATATACATTTATTACTCTTAGTATTAAGCAATAGACAAGATAGCCCGGTTTCAATTATTCATAATCACATAGTAGTAATTACAGTTTCTTAAATAATAAGTTAGCGTAATCAATGTAATGCAATGTACTGTGTCATTTATAAAAAATCTGTAATTTCCAATTACTAGTAGCAATTTTTATAAATGACGAAAATATAACAATAACTAAGTATATTTAAAAATGATGCTTAGTTTTTGTTATTGTAGTAAACAACGAAATAAAAAATAAATACCAAAAAAAAAATGTGTACTTAAATGTCATAGTTATTTATAATCGGTGTTACCTTTACAGGGGTCAATACCCTGATCACTCGTCATATCCATTTTGAAGCGAGAATAAACGAAAACACGAGTTATAAGAAGCGAACAAAAATCATCTTTTGTAAAATAAAAATGGACTAAAACATTTTTGGTTAAATTTTTTGTTAAACATAAAAATGGCTAAAACATTTTTGGTATAAAAGTTTTCTTAAAGAATCCTTACGAAAATTGCACTTGTTTAGAAGGTAAGATAGCAAAAATTTAATAAAACTACGAAATTCTGTTTATTCCTATTTTAGAGTTAACTTTTATGTACTGACAGCGCATTATTTTCGATTTTATTGTATGTCTAGCCTCTATAATGTCACATGGGCATTTACGTTGTTGCGTTACGTTCATTGTTCATGTTCACTTTTGTTCATGTTCATGTTTGTCCATGTTCAACTTAGAAAAGCCCACTATCCAATTGGTGTACTTCTAGTCTTAATTTACTAAAACAAATACTTTTACATTCACAAAATTGAAATTGAATGATATATAAAAAATCAATTTGGATACCTACTTAAATTTAATTGTAGTTGGAAAATACAATGTTTGGATATGAAGTGTAAAATAAAAATGTAATATCAAAATTATCGTATTTCGGCATAAAAATGTAAAATTCAATTTAGGCACTAGATTAATCTATTGATGAAAGTCAAAATTCTTGTTTGGCATGTTTGTGTAATAAAAATTAAAAATTATACGAAAGTAAAAATGAATGTATATAGGGTACTTAGGAATGTGATGTGACGATATTATTGTACCTTTGGTGTTAGCATCAGTACATGTTGGAAATATTTCTAAAATGTAGAATGACTTCATAATATAAGAATCACGAGTGTTCACGACAAACACGTTTGTTTTTATATCATTATATTTTTATTTATATTAGAGTTATGTACACCCTGTATAATTTTTGTAAGCTTTTAGTTATGTTATAAATTATCGATGCCATGTTTTAGGTATTTAGATTTGCAATGTGTTTATTGAATTATATTTTTTATAAAAAGTTATTTTTTGTAATCTTTAGTAATGAACTGCTATGTAATTTATAGTTATAGTTGAGTTTATGTTTAATTAATTATTAATTTTACAATTTACGAACAAATTAACCCTTGATTTTTATTGTGAAAACATTATTTTTTATTTTAACAATGGAAAATGCTTATTGTGTCATTAATGAGATAGTAATTATTATTGCCGAAACGGTTAGCTATAATTATTTTAAAAAATAAAAAGGATGATTCATAGTGGTGTTTTTCTATATCTACCTACCTACCCATCTCAGTCACCTACCCACCATAATTACTTATCTACCTACCTAACTTACCCAAAATAGAGCCTACCTAACGACCTACCCAACGTAGTACCTACCCGAGGTATGCTACCTTACCTTACTTACAGATAATTATTATTTTCGATTTCGAGGCCAACAATCTAAAATACCTATAATTACTGATATATATATATATATATATATATGTATATATATATATGTATATATAATATCTACTATAATAAAAAGATAATAGGTTGTTTTTTGTGAAAGTACATTATAAAATATGGAAAAGTTGTACCTAAATACAATAAATGTTTAAATAAAATAAATATCAATTTTTGCTCGAATTATATATATATAAAAAAATGCAATAAAACTCTGACTACTGTTTAATTAACTTGAAAAACTCTAACTAGAAAATTAAGCAGTCCAATTTGTCACTCATCTAATTGGAAAGTTATTAAGAAGTCACGTCCTGTCATCTAGCGTCGAATAGCCGAACTATTAAACCACAACATAATATTTTTTAGCTTGTTAGTCCTTTTCAGTGCTCTCATATTGGTCGGTCACTGACCTATGCACTGACCAAACTCCTGGAATAATTGAAACCAAAAATAATTTATAACTTTGAACCATAAAAAAGTTGCCCTTCATTTGTTATTAAACAAAGTGCTACGGTGCATTCCTGTCACAAAAATAAGTTTACCTACTATGTTAGTAGTTACGAGTCTGCTGTTTTTTCATTGCACGTAGTACTGAAAACAGTGACACCTGTTATCATTATAACGAACGATTGTAGTCTTCAAGAGATTAGTAGATAAAGATGTAAAAATAGCGTCATCTATTAAAATTCCTAAGTACTTTTAAACGCACGCCATCTACATTTTGGTTCTGTAAACGTCTTGTTTCTGCCATCTGTTGGAATGCGGTTGAATTACATTAGATGTTGGAATGAATTAGTTTCCTGACTAAATCGGCAGATGGCAGAGTCTGCTAACTCGTTACTTCCATCTGTTGGATTGTCATTGAACTATAAAATATGAGGCTAAGTTCCATTGTTTTCGACTGATAGGTTTTGACAGATCATTGCAAGATTGAATGCCAAACAAAGTTTAATTATTTATACTGTATAGATGGCGTTGAAAGATAATACCTAATATATTTTTAGTTCTGGTAGTATTATGTTATCTGTGGTTCTGGAAAGGGGTTGCTTGCTAAAGTCCTTTGCGTTGCAGCAGTCTTGGTGTTACGGATTTTTTCCATAGCTTCTCTTTTTAGTTCCGCTAATTGCCGTGTAACTTATTTTGTGAAAATTGCTCATTTGCCGACTTAATTCATAGTAGGTAGTTCGAATCGAAGTAGATTATAATAAAAATAAGAGGCACAGGAGACTTTTTGCGTGATTGCTCTGGTTCATTGCAAGTGTCCAGTCGCCACAGTAACCACTTACCGACAGGTGGGCATGCTTATTTGTCACTAAAGTTGTATAAAAAATGGTCATCATCATCAACAGCCTGAGGAAGTCCACAGCTGGACTGCCTTCCCCAAAGGGTACCACGACGAACGGTCTTGAGATTTCTTCATCCACAGTCTTCCCGCAACCTTCACAATATCGTCGGTCCATCGGTCGTTCCAACACTCGTCGTCCGGTTCGCGACCGCCATTCAAAACCTTTATACCCCAACGGTTGTCAGTTCTGCTAGCTATATGGCCTGCCCACTGCAATTTTAAATGATGTACCTACCTACCTAATTTGTATGCTGCAATATAGAGCGAGACCGATTTGTTTTTGAATTCCATAGCATGTTTGTAAATAATAAATTAAAATTACTAAATATTATAACGGTACAAGTATCGTGGCTCTTGTATTATTATCTGATAGTGGCACGCAAATTCTCAGTTTGTATAACAAAAACACATACCTTATTATGGGCGCACAGAAAAGCAACTCCTTCTTAAGGTAAAGGGTCAAATTTTTATAAAGTGGTCCGGTGGTGTACGTGTTCTGAGTGCAGGTACTCAACAAACGAGGCTCTGGCACTCCACCCACCAACCCGCTCTGGACCAGCAGCGTGGTGGGTCCAACCGCCGCCCGCCGGCGCCGCCGCCCTATGATAGGTACCGTCATGGCACTCTTTGGGAGGCCTTGGTATATCCAGCAGTGGATTTTTACAGGCTTGATGAGAATGACTATTTTTTATACACATATACCCGATCCACGCCCGCACCTAGTAAGACTCATCGACAGATCGAGAATCAAATATAAAATAAATGTTTGGATATTTCAAAATATCCCGGATTGGCAAATGCTTGTAAGTTTGTCAAATTGATCAGTTCATTAAAAAAAACAGTTACTACGCCTTGCGGGAGAGTTTCGCTTCTAAACGTTTTTATGGTTTAACATAAAAAAATGCTTGATAAAAAATACGTTTATTTTTAATTGCAACGATAAAATGATAATTTAGGGAACTTTTGAATGCAAAAACGCGTAGTGTTTGGGGTTTTTATAGTAAGTCAGTTAGCGATACATTCATTTTTCGATACATTTTTTTCATTTTTTGTTTTGATGATATTTAAGTAATTAAACTTTTCGGTTGGCAACTGATCGCCTGCTTGTGTGAGGATGTCTACCATTGTTGGGATCAAAGTCGTTTCTTTATTTCTTTTTAAACAATGCGAAATGAAATAATTTCTACCAATTTCTAGAATTATGTAATATATTTAATGTCATGTGACAAGAAGAGTGTTAGATATGAATGTGGATAGATGTAGGAGTAGAGGTAGGCCAAAGAAAAGATGGATGGACTGTGTGATAGTGGATATGGTGAAGAAAGGAGTGTGTGCTGAGATGACGACTGATAGAGGGAAATGGAAGAAGAATACATGTTGTGCCGACCACAAATGATGTGGGATAAGGGCAGGAAGATGATGAATTCCTTCTAGAAATATTTTTATTTCACGCTGATATTAGCTTTCAGAACTCCTAACAGTAGACTTTATCTTCACGGAGCAACTCAAAAGAGAAATGTCATAACTTTTGAAGGCCTCATAGCTCAGTTGGTAGTAACTCTGCCTTGTGCCCTAAAGGTCGCGGGTTTGATTCCCGCACTGGACAAAGATTTGTGATTAACACAGATGTTTGTTCTGTGTCTGGGTGTTAAATATTTAATCTATTATGTATATCAGTCTCTGGTACAGGCTATGCCTAGTTTGGGATCAGTTGACCTTGAGTGATATGTCCGGAATATTTATTTATATTTTTTTTATTAGGTATTTATTATATTTCACCTAACTGCAATTCAATATTATAAATGCGAGAGCAACTCTGTTTGTTAGGTAACAACCTGAACGGTGAATTTGGCAAGGAGATCCTACTAATATTATAAATGCGAAAGTTTGAATGAATGAATGAATGGCTTTATTTGCATGAAGTATACTATATATAGGTACATGGTCTTTTACATTTATGGAGATAGTGTCATATACTTCGTCGGAGACCGACATGCAAAGATATTAGTCACAATACAAAAATCAAAATAATCTCAAATTAGTCAATAGAAAGTCATACAATAAAATCAGAATTAGAAATAAATTAACGTCATTACAATTTACAAAAACAATAATAATAAAATAACGAGTGACAAGAATATGACAATAAATAGCGACAAGTCCGAAATAATCAAAGTAATCATACAAAGTAAAGTTTGTGAGGATGTTTCGATGTTTGTGGTTCAATCACGCCCAAACGGCCCAACGAATTTGGATGTTTGGCACAGAGATAGATTATAGTCTGGAATAGCATATAGCGGAGGCTAGTAGATTATATCCTGGGGAAGGATATGGTTATCTTTTGACTCAAAAATTATCTTGTAGATAAATATGGATTGTAAGCTTGTATGGGCATAATACCTGCCTCAAGTTAGGGATCTGAAAATTCATATTTAGGCCCTTAGTAAGAAATAAAGAAACAATTTTCAGCATTTTTGCAAAATCATCCCTAAAGGAGGCAAAGCAGGGGGTTTAAATTATGAGGCTTTCATATAAATGCGGACGAAGCCGCTGGCAACAGCTAGTTTTTTATAACTAAGAATAAAGTTCTAAACATTGTTGTTGAGTATTTTTTGCTGAGATTAATTAAAGATTTTTATACTTGATGGCAATGCACTTATTTGTAAGAAAACTACGGACCGTAATATCTGGAGGTGGGTGAAAGCAGGGGTTGCAAACCTTTACATAAAAAAAAAGTCGTAAATCCTGTTAGCTACCTACCTAATTAGTACAATTTAGTACTATTACTTAAAGAAGAATATCCGACTAATCCTACTATCCTACTTCCTATAAGGGTAGGTAAGGGTAGGTAATGTCCCTGCAATCGTGAGGTCTTACTCCACAGGTCCTATCTGAAAACCAGCGCTGCTACGCCTCGGCGGAGCAGCAATAAGCTGAGATAGCACCTTTTTGACCCATGCCACTGCAGCGTAGACATTTCTCGCCATAAGTAGGTATCACCAGTTGGCACCCACTTTATAGGTGGGTTAGGCGCCTGCTTTTCTGTTTTTTCTTTTCTGTTAATGTGTAGTTTATTAATGTTTTTTTGTTTTTAAGTTCACTGTTAGCCTACCTACCTACTAAGTGCCTAAGCTGTTTGTTTATAGTGATTGTAACCTACTGTTGTTTCTTCCGATTGTTTTTATCTCTGTCTGTGCTGTATTTGTGTGTGTCGAATAAATGATTTATCTATCTATCTATCTTATCTATCTACAAATATTATAAATGCCAAAGTTTTGAGGATGTATAAATGTTTGGATGTTTGTTATTCAATCACGCCGTAACTACTCAACCGATTTCGTTGAAACTTGGAATATAAAGAGTTATTTACCTAAACTATTAGGTACTATACTTTTGACGTAGGTACCACGGGAGCGAAGCCGCAGGCGGAAGCTAGTATAATACACTTTCAATCACTTATCACTTTCATCTTTTTTTAAAAATGTAATTTCATTTTTCTTTTTTTGTCCTTTTTGTATAATTCTTAGCTCTAAGTTGTTTTATTCTAATGTTTGTCGTTATTGTGGTTTATGAGAAATAAATTCATTTCATTTCATTTCAGTAAGGAAGGTAGGTACTACATGTTAATTATGTGCAATTTTCAATTAAACCAGGTACACAATACTCAGCTTAATCAAATAACTCAAACCAAGGAACAATCAATCAAAATAATGTCATTCGTACTTCCTATTCCAGCCGAGAAAACAGAATGAATTGACAACTGACATGCAACACAATCATTACGTTCTCAGTTACGCAAAATTCAAATGTGCTTATAGAAAAACGTAAACAATAACATACTTCGGAAAAACTCTAAAGATCTTGTGCGTAGAGAACAAAAAATCACGCAGTCAAAATAAAAAATATATTAAAGTAGAGTGAGGCGCCCCTGTCTTGAAAAGGCGATTTCATGAATAAATAATAGTAGGTACAACGTACTTATATCACTCCATATAATACCTACAACTTGTTCCGTTAACTAGTATCCTAACCCGAAAGAGGCTTATTCTACAACCAAATGACAATATGTTAGTCTTGATAGGGCTTACATATTTGAGCCTTTTGGGGTTGAGACCCTGGGTCCGTGGGGAAACGGGGCCCTCCGGGTTTTCAAAAAGATATCAGGACGTCTGATCGAAGCGACGCGTGACCCGAGAGCTGGCTCTTATTTAACCCAGCGCATTAGCAATGCCATCCAGCGTGGCAATTCCGCCGGCGTCTTGGGGACGCTTCCAACTGGTAGTGATCTGGATCAGTTGAGCTATCTATAGATCGTTTGTAACGGTCTTTAGATGGCTCAACTGTTTCTTGTGTATTTTGTAAATATTAACTTGTATTAGTTTTAAGTTTCTTTCTGTAAATAAAATGACAATAAAGTTTTATTAATAGTTATTAAATTTCATTGAGAAAACTCTATGCCAAAATCAGTTATTTTGGGGTAAAATCAGTTCAAACTCAATTATTGAGCTGTTTTATGTAGTAATCAATCTTGATGTCGAACTTAGTTAACACTATAGTTAAGCTAGGTACGTAGCATACTCGCACAATGTTACTTTTAAGCGAGTGGAATACAAAATGTGGATTCAAATTGGTTCAAGTACGACATATATACATCTCATCATCATCATCAGCCTGTAGAAGTCCACTGCTGGACATAGGCCTCCCCCAAAGAGTTCCATGACGAACGGTCTTGAGCCTTCTCCATCCAACGACTTCCCGCAACCTTCACAATGACGTCGGTCCATCGGGTGGGGGGCCTTTCAACACTGCGTCGCCCGGTTCGTGGTCGCCATTCGAGAACCTTTACTCCCCAACGGTTGTCGGTTCTGCGAGCTATATGGCCTGCCCACTGCCACTTCAACTTGCTAATTCTGAGAGCTATGTCGGTGACCTTAGTTCTTCTACGGATTTCCTCATTTCGGACCTTATCACGTAGTGAAACTCCTAGCATAGCTCTCTCCATAGCCCGTTGCGCGACTTTGAGCTTGTATATGAGGCCTATAGTTAACGACCAAGTCTCAGTGCCATAAGTCATCACTGGCAACACGCACTGACTACTACACACACTAGACTTTCGTCTTGAGGCTCTGCGGTATCTGCGACGAAAAGATATGATGAAGTTTCCAAAACGCTGCCCATCCGAGTTATATACATCTAGCCTATATTAAACGATGAGTAAACTGTGAATCCTATATTACTTAAATAAAAAATAAAAAAAACTTCTGGTAAGTTTATTTATCTTATTAATATTATAAATGCGAAAGTTTGTGAGGATGTTTTGATAGTCTGGAATAGCATATTATGCTACTTTTATCTTCATACGTACCACGCGAGCGAAACCGCCGGCGGAAGTTAGTTAGTTAAAAAGATAATGGTTGGTACTATTACTGACCAAAAACAGCTGTTTTGATAAAATCGTGAAAATATGAAAGAAATCGTTGTAAATTTAATGTTAGATACCTATAATGTATAGATATGTATGTTAGTCTTTAAGGTATATATGTATATGGACCGTAGTGTAAGAAAAATTCCATCTGTTTTTTATTCTATTGTTGCCTGAAATAAAGTTATTGTATTGTATTGTATTGTATAATACCTAATCCCCATTTGCAATATATACCTACTAGTTTTTTGATAATTGACGCGGAACGCGATCCAAATTCGTAGAACAACTTTATTCCCTATATTGGGTGTAGAATCAGACCCTTTCGGGAGTTTCGGGATAGTATCATCATCATCATTATTTCAGCCGTTCGACGTCCACTGCTGAACATGGACTCCCCACAGACAGAGCGAATTCCTTATCATGTGGGGGGATTTGCCCATACTCACCACGCTGGGCATGCGGGTTGGCGAGCGCAGTTAGAGCTATCGTTGTTAAAATGATACGCTGCTGCCCATCCCCTAGCTTTTTTCCCTTAGTCGCCTCTTACGACATCCGCGGATAGATATATATGGAGGGGCCTATTCTTCAGCCGGGGCCACCACGGCCAATAGAAGTACGGATAGTATTCATATTATGAATCACATTGTATAAACCGACCCGGTGTATTCATCTGTATGACGAACAAGTGATATTGAAACTTATAGCCATTATGCTACATTTCAATTTCTCAAATCATACGTTCTACGAGCTTCAAATTTCCCACGTAAAATTTGAAATCTCACATCCCCGCCATATTAAACTAAAACGTAGCAAGATAAAGCACATTTTGCATTGCTAGCTGATTTAAAGTGACACGCACGAGGCGGTAACTCAGAATGAAAAATTACATACGGTTGATGTGAAAAAGAGTTTTAAAAAATGCACCTAATGTATTCTTTGTGATAAGCGAATCACGCGATCGTTGCGAAACGTTGAGAATAATATGGATTTACCATCTTATTGTTTGGAATCATATTAGTCAAGTCAAGTCAAAGTCAAAAGGCATTTATTTCAATAAAATCACTAGGATCACTTTGAAACGTCTTAGAAACTAGGTGAAGCTATGCCTGTTCCTCGCGACCAAGCCTAGAAGAATCAGGCAACAAACACGGCGCGCGTGCCTATCATTTTTTTCGATGATCCTTTTTCACAAAATGGAATTTAAAGCTTCAGTGTGGTGCCGATCGAACTAGGTGAGGCTCAAAAGAATTATGCTAGTGGAGTCTTCTCCACTAGCAAAATATGATTACGTTCTTACGTCGAGGAAATCCAGCTCCTTGACAACGCAGACATAGTGAGACAACTCAAAAGAACTAAGCCATTTGAGTTAGTAGGTATGATAGGTAGTATGTTGTATTAATATATTAAGAATACCTAGAACCAACTAAATGATACAATAAGTTTTTTTTAATGTAAAATAACAGTGAAATTTATTAAAAGTGATAGTGCCTACCTATAAAGAACACAAAACAAAGTGTATTCCCCTTCACTAGAAGCTGTAAGACCGTTTATAAAACTAATTGACTGGCCTCATAGCTCAGTTAGTGCCTTCTGCGCTTGAGGTCGCGGTTTCGATCCCCGCACTGGACAAACATTTGTGTGATAAACACAGATGTTTGTTCTGTGTCTGGGTGTTAAATATTTATCTATTATATATATCAGTCTCTGGTACCCATAGTACAGGCTATATGCCTTGTTTGCGATCAGTTCACCGTGTGAATATGTCCGGAATATTTATTTAATTCAAAGTAAAATTGCGGTTGGTGTGTACATAACGGGACCCTATGGAACTAGGACTTGCCAAAGTTCCACCCGTACTCCCTACGGGTAGTAGGTGCGTTCCGCCAGAAGTCTCGCTCGTCGCCCCTTCGTTTCACTCGCACACTCGGCCTTCACTCCGCTCAGGAGCTCAGCGGCTCGCTTCGCTCGCCGCCTCGCCCCGTTCGCTTCACTGTGGCCTCGTCTGCTCGTTACTCTAAGTTTTTTCTAAGTCCTATTCCATAGTGTCCCGTTATATACACCCCAACCAAAATTTCTCATCGGCCTACTTGGCTAGATTCTTAGAATACGACATTTCGTAAACTAGGATTTAAAAAAAATACGATAGTACCTATTGTTATTTTTAGACCGAGCCTTATGGCCGTCTTTAAGATCATGCTTTGCCTCTTAGAAGCACTTGGATTTTGTATGAAAATTTTGTCTCTAAGTGCGCCCTAAAAAGTAACGCATCTTCTTCTTTTCGTATCACTGATTCTTTCTTGGTCATCCTGTATTAGGTCAGAGACATGGTTAAGGTATGGTGGAATTGAAAAGTCCACCACAGAATCAGTGAAGTAAAAGGATTAAAGTGCGCCTCTTTTTAGCTCCTTTCGTGCACATGTCACATGACTTCGAATTTTTTGGTTCTAGAACCTAAAAATGCGAAGTCCTAGGACATGTCCTAGGACATGCCGGTTTCCTCACGATGTTTTTCTTCATCGTTTGAACACTAGAATAGCGCACATAATTAAAAGTATAATATTGCGCATGATATTTAAAGATTTGTGTAAACATTCAACTCAAACTCAAAAAGTTTTTATTTCAATAAAATCACTAGGCTCACTTTGAAACGTCTTAGAAACTCGGTGAAGCTACGCCTGTTCCTCGCGACCAAGCCTAAAAGAATCAGGCAACAAACACGGCTTGTGGCCTATCATTTTTTTTTGGCTGGCCTCATAGCTCAGTTGGTAGTAACTCTGCCTTCTGCGCTAGCGGTCGCGGGTTCGATTCCCGCACTGGAGAAACATTTGTGACTAACACAGATGTTTGTTCTGGGTATGGGTGTTAAATATCTATTATGTATATCAGTCTCTGGTACCCATAGTACAGTCTATGCCTAGTTTGGGATCAGTTGACCGTGTGTGATATGTCCGGAATATTTATTTATTTATGAACCTTCTTTTTTTTTGTTTTTTTTCATATAATAAAATTTAGAGCCAGTGTGGTTAATTAGTATTAGGGTCTCACACACGCTCAAGAACGGTTGGTTTGGTCACACTGTTCCAAGAATATTGCGTGTGCATACTGTGTGGTCTAGGCTTTATAAAACAATGGATTTCAACGCAATTACTAGAAACTCAGTGAGAACTGCTTTCTAAGAAACCTTAATTGCATTGCGTATTCTTAATCAATATTATTGACTCCCAGCCTTCTGATTAGAAATATTTATGGGCTAGTCCACCTTAAGCCGTGGTTGCCTAGAGGTACCTCCACTTGGCAGTGGGTTCGAATCTCAGCTTTACATCAAATAAATTTTCTATTCGAAAAATATATCTGCATGCCTAAAACCTGAGTAAAGTAAAGTAAAGTAAAGTGTCATTTATTGCTTGAAATACATGTAGGTACAGGTGTTTATAAGTCTATAATTATGTGAGTCAATGTATTCCTACCGATTTTTCGATGTGCAATAATAATATCTTTGTACAAATAATAATAATTAAAATAAACTTAATAAAATAAAAAATAAAAATTAAACATGAAACTAATTGGATAAAAAACAACTTAAAAATAGCGAATGTCAAGCCAAAAAATCTTTGTCAGTTAAGAAATCATTTATAGAATAATAACATTTATTTGAAAGAATCATTTTTAAGCTGATCTTCTGTTTTGGAATGTTTGTAAATTGAGTGATCGGGTAAAGTTGTTAATAACTAGGCGTTCTAAAACACGCCTTAGCGGTCGCTCTTGGACTGCAACAAACCCATAATTATACAGAAACATAATAAATGAAACGTTCATATGAAGATTGTAGATAGTTAATAATAATTGTAATAAAACTTTAACGCGATTATTATTTTCATGCTTTGTATAACCATAGCCGTGTTGGCCTGGTGGAGGTTCCCCGATTTACGATCCGAACGGGTTCTAACCCGGTCGTGCACCATAGAGTTTTTTTTATGTTATACGGAAGCAAACAAGCTTACGGCCCTCCTGATGGTTACCGTCGCCTATTGACATCAGCAGCACCCGGTGCATTGCTAATGCGTTGCCGAACCCCTCTCCCCTAAAGAGCTCTGGCAACCTTACTCACTGCAGGAACACAACACTATTTGTAAGAAATAATGTTATTTGGCTGCGATCTTCTGTAAGGCGGAGGTACCTCTCCAGGCGGGCTGCTCCAAATTAGAGCGAGAAAATCTCGCTGTGCCCTACCTGAGTGTGTGTGTGTGTGCTGTGAGTTTTTCGAAATTTTCAAGCCTTAAATTCGAAAAATTTAAGGCTTGCTCAGAACGGTGAAGGAAAACATCGTGAGGAAACCAGTAAGTATTCTTAAAGCGGCGATGTGCTTGCAACCTGTCTACCAATCTTCAGGTTTAGGTTAAAGCGCCGGCTCGTCGAGAAGACGGTCTACTCGTTCGATGAGTTCACCGGTCTTAGGGTAGTGATTTAATAATTTTCATTTTTAATTCATTTATTTTGTAATAATGACATATTTTTATAATTATTTGAGATATTTTTAGTTTCCAACTATATAATATTTATTAATTCTATGCAACTCTGTATACAATCTATACTTTTAAGTTGTTTAAGTTGTATGTGACATGTACAAAAAATTTATGTAATAAATGAATACCTGTCACGTATGAAATACTCATTACTGCAAAACGTGGGCACAGATAACATAATACTATACTAGACGTGGGCATAATATGCCAAATGTTCGGACACGCCTCTGTCCATTTTTTGATATTCAATTTTTTCCCTTTTTTATAAGCTCTTATTAAAACCTGATTATTTATATTTTTAGCCTCCCCCTATTCGATCGGCACCACACTGAAGCTCTACATGCCATTTTGTGAAAAAGGATCATCAAAAAAAAATGATAGTCACCAAGCCGTGTTTGTTGCCTGATTCTTGTAGGCTTGGTCGCGAGGAACAGGCGTAGCTTCACCTAGTTTCTAAGACGTTTCAAAGTGATCCTAGTGATTTTATTGACATAAATGCCTTTTGCCTTCAACTTTGACTTTGACCCCCCCCTTAGACATCTTCAAGGATTGGAATGCCTGGAGATCTGATAGAATGTCTTGGAAATGTTGAAACTTGAATTTTTTTCGGAAAAAATTACCGTATGGGCCGTAAGCATGCCACCGAAATTGTATAAAAGAAGTGGACTTTTTAAGGCTGATGATGCTGATGATGATGAAGAAACGTACAGCTATTTTTTAATGAGTCCAATTAACCAGATCGGTGCCCATAAGATACGGTCTACGTCACACCGACTGACGGTAGAAAATAACTATTTATACCAGGGTTTCTTAAAGTGGGATCCACGGACCCCCAAGGGGTCCGTAATAAGTGTGACAGGGGGCCGCAGTAGCTCAAATTAATTCTTAATTGACATGAGATCTAAAGAAGTGTTGAGAGCTGAATTCATGATAAATAATAATAATATAGCCTTTTATTTCCATAATAAAAACATAAGCAATTGGTAAATAGTAAAATTAAGTATATTAAATCAACAAAATTATTTAAAACATGCATTGAGTATTAGATTAAATAATTATTCAATTCAATCATTCATATTGTGTATCCATAATTGAATTCAAATTCAATTTCAAACAAAAAATTATATAAATAAGAATATGTACGTATTCTTATTTATATAATTTTTTATTTATTCTTTCATCCGTACCAAAGGGACGGATGAAAGAAGAGTGCATGCTGCGGAAATGAGAATGTTGAGATGGATGTGTGGAGTGACTAGAATGGACAAGATACGGAATGAGTACATCAGAGAAAGTTTGAAATTAGCGCCAGTGACTGAGAAGTTGAAGAGCAAAAGGTTAGCGTGGTATGGGCATGTCATGCGGAGGGAAGAATGCCATGTGACTAGAAGAGCTTTAAATATGAATGTGGAAGGATATAAGGGAAGAGGTAGACCAAAGAAAAGATGGATAGACTGTGTGAAAGATGACATGAGTAAGAAAGGAGTGAATACTGATATGACGGCTGATAGAGGGGAGTGGAAGAAGAAAACATGTTGTGCCGACCCCACATGAAGTGGGATAAGGGCAGGGAGATGATGATGATGATGTAAGTATTCTTATTTATATAATTTTTTGTTTGAATTGAATTTCATGCAAAAGATCTTGGCGAATTAAGCATTAGTAGGTACTACCTGAGTGTGAGTAAATTACCAATAAAATTGTTTTTTTAATATATATTTTCCACAATATTATTTGCCAGGCATTTTAATAAAATTCTGAAAGTGGTCCGAGGCTGCACATAGTTTAAGAACCCCTGATATACGATCTTATACTATGTATAGGAAAGTCAAGAACGGAACCTCTACGAGATGCAGGTACTTAAATCACCACACTAGTTCTTTTATCATTGGCCATTGGCCGTTTTCTGGACCATAAAGCCGGCGTACGATATGTCAATTAAAATTTATTATAAAACTAGCTGTTGCTAGCGTCTCCGCTCGCGGGCTACAATCATCATCATCATTTCAGCCGTACGACGTTCACTGCTGAACATGGCCTCCCCCACAGACAGAGCATATTACCTATCATGTGGGGGGGTTTTGCCCATACTCACCACGCTGGACATGCGGGTTGGCGAGCGCAGTTAGAGCTATCGTTGTTAAAATGAGGGACGCTGCTGCCCATCCCCCAGCTTTTTTCCCTTAGTCGCCTCTTACGACATCCGCGGATAGAGATACGGAGGGGCCTATTCTTTAGCCGGGGGCCACCACGGCCTACAGTAAAAGTAGCCTATATGCTATTTCAGACTGTAATCTATATTTTTGCTAAATTGCATTCGTTGAACCATTCTGGCGTGTGAGCAACAAAAATACATCCATCCATCCAAACTTTCGCATTTATATATTATATATATATAATAGTACTAGCTTCCACCCACGGCTTTGCTCGCGTTGTACCTACATATAAAGTAACCTACTTATATGCTATTCTAGGTAAAGAACTTTATCTCAACAAAATCGGTTGAACCGTTTCGGCGTGATTGAACAACAAACATCCAAACATCCTCACAAATTCTCGCATAATATTAGTAGGATCATCATCATCATCATCATCAGCCTGTAGAAGTCCACTGCTGGACATAGGCTTCCCCTAAAGAGTTCCACGACGAACGGTCTTGAGCCTTCTCCATCCACCGACCTCCCGCAACCTTCACAATGTCGTCGGTCCATCGGGTGGGGGGCCTTCCAACACTGCGTCGCCCGGTTCGTGGTTGCCATTCGAGAACCTTTAGTCCCCAACGGTTATCGGTTCTGCGAGCTATATGGCCTGCCCACTGCCACTTCAACTTGCTAATTCTGAGAGCTATGTCGGTGACCTTGGTTCTTCTACGAATTTTCCCATTTCGGATTTTATCACGTAGTGAAACTCCTAGCATAGCTCTCTCCATAGCCCGTTAGTAGGATAAGGTAGAATAATAAGATGGTCCTTAGTCTACCTGATAAAGTATATTTTGAGCTTGACTTTAAGGGGCTTGCAATATCATTGAGCTAAATCATTCACCCTAATGTCAAACTCAAAATTGACTTTAATCGGTAGATTAAAGTAGGTATCATTTTGAAATAAACTTTGAACATATTTGAGGTGACATATCGCACTCCGTTTGAACATGGCTTTATACCTCAACCTAACTTATTAATTCAGCATTACCCACAAAAAAATGACCAAAAAAGAACCAGTCACGCGAAAATCAATCAAGCACCTCCATAAAATTCTGTGCAATCAATCTATCGTGTTAATCTTCAGCCGTGTCAAGCTGTTCACTGACCTAACGCAGGGTGACAAGGAAGGCACCAGTGAAATTAACAGTCATAATATTGACAGTGAACTAAACTCACCTGAGGCAGGTCAGTGACTATAATTCCATAACTGACTTTGTAAATGGACTAGGGTTACGTGTTCACCAATACAGTAACTGGCCGTTAAATTACTGTTTAAACAAGTGAAATTATTAAGTTTATAAGTGCCATATTCATAGCTTTAAGACCTCTCTGTAACACTTATTTCTGCAAATAAACATCTTGAATCTTGAATCTTGAATCTTGAATTAACAAAAACCCGACTGAGTGAATTCATCATCGTTCATAATTTCAGCCGTACGACGTCCACTGCTGAACATGGCCTCCCCTACAGACAGAGCGAATTCCTTATCATGTGGGGGGGATTTGCCCATACTCACCACGCTGGGCATGCGGATTGGCGAGCGCAGTTAGAGCTATAGTTGTTAAAATGAGGGACGCTCCTGCCCATCCCCTAGCTTTTTTCCCTTAGTCGCCTCTTACGACATCCGCGGATAGGTAGATATGGAGAGGCCTATTCTTCAGCTGGGGCCACCACGGCCATCACTGAGTGAATTGATTGATAAGTATCACTTGCAATTTCAGTTTTCTAGCTACAGTGGGCTGTCGTTGATTCGAAAATTAGGACTCGTTCTCCATAAAACACTGCGAGCACTGGTGGTGTAGTGCCTTCCGATCCACAGGTCGTGGGTTCTAATCCCGGTCGTGCACTAATGAATTTCTATTCGGAAAATTATGTTCGCTATACTAGTGCTTTCACGAGCAAAATACCTTGAGCAAACCGGAATGTCCTAGAACCTAAAAAGATTCAGACTTCAACTGTCAACCGATAGCTTCCGTTAACCGTTGGTTTACTTGTTGGTGAGCAGTGAGTACTTGAAGGTACATACTTTAGTTGCGATTATAATTGTAGCGTGATAGGCAGTGGATATGAACCGTGGAAGATATAGGTAGGCGTTTTCTTGAGAGGTGTGGAGATGTCTTTTTCTTGTATGAACTAAATTTTTCCAAATTATTTGCAGTCATCTATATTATGATATCTATAATGGCTATAATAGCCTGCATCTTTCAAATAGATCCAAATAAAAAAAGGAATAAAGGTTCTCGAATGGCGAGTGCGAACCGGGCGACGCAGTGCTCGAAGGCCCCCGGTGTCTTATATTACTCTTTGGGCCTCCCACGCAATGGACCTGAGCTGGATTTGTTCATTATAAAAATGAAATGACAGATTATTCTCAGTCACTGTCATGTCATGTCACAGTACCATGGACTTACGCATGCGTGCGGCATATAGTTTCTTTGCATGACTAACTTGCATTTTGTTTGAGAGGTTGAATATGGATAATAAAGTTTTATTAAGTCCCCCTTCCTCGAACTTGGTGTCAGTTTTTTATTCGTTTTTAAAACTAAATTATTCGTTCAAAGTTCCATCATAACAGTTTTTATGTTAACCTCTCCATAACTTTCTTATAAGCGCTAACCTAGCGTCACAAGCGGAAATGTTGACATTTTATAAAAGCTATGCATTATCCGTTTTGCTCGCAAAAAACAGGTGCTTTATAAAGGTCAGGAGTGGCTGACCCGTTGCGTGAGTGTAACGGCTTTAGTACAGGTTTTATAAGATTTGATGATATTGATACTGCTGGTGAAAACAGCATAGGCTCAAGACGAGAGTCTACAATCAGTGCGTGTGACGTTGACTGGCACTGAGGCTTGGTCGCTAACTATTGGCCTCATACACAAGCTCAAATTCGCTGAATGGGCTATCGAAAGAGCTAGAGAGAAGAGAGTTTCACTGCGTCATAAAATTCGAAACGCGGAAATCCGTAGAAGAAGCAAGGTCAACGACATAGCTCTCAGAATTAGCAAGTTGAAGTGGCAGTGGGCAGGCTATATAGCTCGCAGAACCGACAACCGTTGGGGAGTAAAGGTTCTCGAATGCGACCACGAACCGAGCAACGCAGTGTTGGAAGCCACTGCCACTTCCTAACTGTGAGAGCTACGTCTGTGACCTTTATTCTAAGGAATTCCTCAATTAGGATTTTATCACGCAGTGAAACTCCGAGCATAGCTCTCTCCATAGCCCGTTGCGCGACTTTGAGCTTGTGTATGAGTACGAATTCTATAAACCTCATATTAGGAAGGCACTTAACTTACCAATACCAAGTTTATTTAATTGTTTTAGGTACCTAATTATCTTTCTCCAGCCTCAGTTGAAATCATCACGGCTTCCCACGCCAAGACAATGAGACACAAAAAGCATTGGTTCCCACACGTGGGCAGACTTTCACCCCGATAGTATCAATCGGGCTAGGTGCTGTGTAACTTGGTTTTCTTGTCAACCTATATAACAACAATATTGGTAGGTACAGGGTGATACAAAAAATTATAAAATAGAAAAAAAAAATTGTTTTATTTATACAAGCTTCCGCCTTCTGCTTCGCTCACGTGACACCCACTACAAAAGTAGCCTATATGCTATTCTAGGTATAGAACTTTGTCTATTTCAACTTTCAACGAAATCGGTTTAGCCGTTACGGCGTGATTGAACAAACATCCAAACATCGTCACAAACTTTCGCATTTATAATATTAGTAGGATAGTAGGAAGTAGGTTAAGATAGATTTAAATAACCTACCTATATATTAAATAACTAACCTATACTTAGACGTGGAGGCTCCGGCTAAGAATAGGCCCCTCCATACCTTTCTACATACCCTTGGATGACGTAAGAGGCGACTAAGAGAAAAAAGCTAGGGGATGGGCAGCAGCATCTCCTATTATCACGAAGATAGCCCTAACTGTGCTCACCGACCCGCGTGCCGAGCTTGGTGAGTTTGGGCAAATCCCCAATAATTGAATGATAGGATTTCGCTCTGGAAATCTGTGGGGGAGGCCATATTCAGCAGAGAACCTCCTTCACTGAAATGTTGATAATGTTTTCTGAGCGACTTCCTATCGTGTAGAAGGAAATTGCCAATACATACTCACCACGCTGGGCTGGGCACGCGGGTTGGCGGAGGGCTATAGTTGTTAAAATAGGGGACGCTGACTTTCCCTTAGCCTTTATCCCTTAGTCGGCTTTTATGCGACATCCTTGGGTAAGATATAGAAAGAAAGAAATAAAATTTATTTATTTGACCCACAACGCAGTAAGTAGGTAGGTAGTAAAACAAAAACACACATAGGAAAACAAAAACATATTGGTAGGTGAGGCGGTAGCGGTATATGGAGGGGCCTATTCTTCAGCCGGCGCCATCACGGCCAAATTTACTAAAGTAATACAGAAGAGAAAATCTATTACTTTAACGCGAGTAAAACAGGTTTTTTTTTTTTACACAAAATAGGCTAACGTTTGACCACAATCTCACCTGATGTTAAGTACTGATGTGGTCTACGGTGTAGCACGTTTGCCTAGAAGAAACCTATTCACTCTGGTCTTGAAGACACGCAAGGTTCAGCTAGTTTTTAATAAAATCACCCTGTGCTCAAGAAAAGACAATTATCTAATCTAGAACGCAATGTAGGTCGATTCCGCGGTGTTCTCAGCTTATTAGCAAGTAGGCTTTATTCTGTGATTCTGAGTACGAATGCCTTTTAAAAAAGTTTGTTGACATCATACTTAGTGTGATATTATTTTCATAATAATTATTTCATAATATTTTATATTTCCTTGAAATTACCCTTAGAACAACTTAAAAAACGAAAAATAGAAGTGAGTGGAAGAGGAAAACATGTTGTGCAGGCAAACAAGGGCAGGATTCAGGATTGGACATCCGTTCATGGTTGATATACCACACCAAGCGCGTCTACCTTTATAATGCGGACAGCCAAAGAGTGGAACTCGTTGCCGGCGACTGTGTTTCCGAATACCTATAATTTGGGTGTCTTCAAGACCAGAGTAAATAGGTTTCTCCTAGGCAAACGTGCTACACCGTAGACCACATCATTACTTAACATCAGGTGAGATTGTGATCAAACGTTAGCCATTTTGTATAAAAAAAAAAACTTATCATGATGATACTAGAGCTCTAGACAGCGATACCGGGGCTAGGCTCACCCTGAGCAAAATTATGAATTGAAAATATAACAAAAGCATCCAATTTGATGGCAATTTCTATAAAAATAATGTCGGTGTTAGTGGAGTGAAAAAATAGTTTATTTATTTATTTTAGCCTCTTTTCAGATTCTTTCAGTTAGGTTTATAATGTATATTATGTTTGGTTTTCTATGTTTCGCAATCTGTGTGCCCTCTGGCAAGGGCCTCCTCCAACCCCTTCCAAATATTTCTATTTTGTGCTGTCCTCGTCCATGCTCTCCCAGCAGTTAGCACTATCTCGTCATCCCATCTTCGGAATGGCCTTCCTTGCTTTCTCTTCCCAGTTCGTGGGTACCATGTTACCATGATATGGTTATAGTTTTGCTCCATTTTTCTTCTCCTCGAATAGTGTGGCCTGCCCACCTCCATTTAAGTTCAATTCAATTCAATTCAATTCATTTATTGACCATTTCGTTATAACATATAACATAGGCGGTAATTACAGTTCTTTACAAGTAACAAGTAAGTTTAGTAAAGTTGTTTTATTTTCAATGTTGTAACATTGAAAATAAAATAACTTGTACTTTTGTGAAAAAATAGTAACGACTAATAATACCAGGTACGTTCTGTATCAAAATAAATTCATGAGCATAAAATTATACAATCGCGACTTTTTAGGAGAAAATATGTCATCTGATTAGTCAAGTAATAAAATGTGATGACCGGCCATCTTGGATCATTCGCTGAAGCCTTTAAATAAATAGTATTTATGTTGTATTGTTGCATTTCTTGAGATTTTATCCACGAAGTTAGAAATAATTATCATATTATTATTTATTTTTATAAGCGCATCATCATTATCAGCCTGTAGAAGTCTACTGCTGGACACAGGCCTCATCCAAAAAGTTCCACGACGAACGGTCTTGAGCCTTTTCCCTCCGCCGACTTCCCGCAACTATAACAATAAAAGATAAATAGAACTAGCTTCCGCCCGCGGTTTTGCTAGCGTGGTACTAGGTTTAAAACTATCTATTTAAAGTTTCATCAAACTTCCAAACATCCTCACATACTTCTGTATTTATAATATTAGTAGGATTGTATCTAAATGTCTATCAGGACCATGTCTGCCCCTCGACAGCTAAAATGCCGTTTTGCAGTGTCTTTACTGTTTTTGCTTGTATTATATTTTAAGTGTTATTTATTTCAGCATTAGTACCTACATATTTCATTACAAGTGTAGCGTGTGCCTTTGAACATTTGATGATTACCATTTGTCATTTTTATAAGTGTTTATTGGTTTAAAAAAAACTGGCCTCATAGCTCAATTGGTAGTAACTCTGCCTTCTGCGCTAGAGGTCGTGGGTTCGATTCCCGCACTGGACAAACATTTGTGACTAACACAGATGTTTGTTCTGTGTCTGGGTGTTAAATATATATCTATTATGTATATCAGTCTCTCGTACCCATAGTACAGGCTATGCCTAGTTTGGGATCAGTTGACCGTGTGTGATATGTCCGGAATATTTATTTATTTATGCTTTTTTTGCTTTTGAGCCTCACCTAGTTCGATCGGCACCACACTTGTGGTGTATGCCTTTCATCTCACGGGTTCCTAGCAGGACAACTCCCTCGTTATTATTATATCTCATATAATATGTCACAGTCTCACAGTGACTTCCCGCGCGCCTGCTCGTGCCGGCTTGACCACAGACTGACTGACTCCCAGAGAGTATCTATATATCTCTCCATCTCAGGTGTCATCTGTTATCTGTCACTGTCAGTTGTCCCCCGGAGACAGCATAAGTTAAGGAATGCAGGTATCCTTAAATACTAGTCACTACAACACTGAAGCTCTACATTCCATTTTGTGAAAAAGGATCATCGAAAACAATGATAGGCACGCGAGCCGTGTTTGTTGCCTGATTCTTCTAGGCTTGGTCGCGAGGAACAGGCGTAGCTTCACCTAGTTTCTAAGAAGTTTCAAAGTGATCCTAGTGATTTTATTGAAATAAACACCTTTTGATTTACATCCAAACATATAAACATCCTCACAAACTTTCGCATAGGTAAATAATATGAGTAGGATGTCAATGACTAGGTAAGTGACATCCCATCTCACATACGTAATTATCTACTGACTAAGTACATAAGACTTCACGCCTCCAAGTCATTCAAAAATCTTCAATATATCCTACGATAATACCCATTCAACCTCTCTTTCACACACCTAACAATAAACAGAGACAAAAAAAACTTCACACCTTGCTCTTACACCATTTTAAAAACTATGAGTTTGTAAACATTCCAACAGAATCGAGGTAAAATCAGTCTTTTTGCGTTCGTTTAAGGTTCAAAATAGCTTCATTTTCAATAATCCTCCTACGTAACTTCTTGCTCTTCATCTATTGAAACGTCTATTGTATGTATTTTTTACTTTGGACTAAAAAGGATTTACTAAAATTTCTTACGAGAAAAACAATTGGTTTGTCTCAAAGAGGTTGAATGCAAAAAATCTTTATCACTATGGTTTGGTCAAAGATTTTCTGGAGTGAAAGAGTTCAGGTTATAGTGGTACTGCTATCTCTTTCTAGCTTGGAACGTATGTGATAAAATGAGTTTGGTAAGGACGCTCTTTTTGCTGATCGTCTGCGGGGGTAGGCGGCATATTTGCGGAGAACAGAACAAAGCGTGGAGATTTCTATTTCGAAAAGCATTTTCAATTAATCGGGTTCCAAAGTTAATTTCCCAAAACAAAATTAAAAAAATTATGGATACCTAATTGAAAAGCAAAAGTCAATGATATACCTTATGACATTGCTTTAATTAAAAAAAAACATTACGTACTTGATTTCTTCTTCCTGTCTTATTTCTTTTTTTGTGTCGATATAAATGCAGACATAGCATTGCACAGACGCCTTTGAAGAAAAGTTTAAAGTGGCCTGGGTTGGGTGGTCCCCAGGACCTCAGATCTGCTTGATGGGTGGGTTAATTGTTTAAAAATGGCCTAAGTCTGCTTTATCAGGTAAGCCCCAAATCTTCTTTTACTAAGTCTTCCGTCTGATTTTAGACTTCCATACCACCAAGGTTGAACGTAGTCGGGCGATCTGTAAAGGTAACAAAGTTGAGAGGTCGTGCGGAGATGATAGTAACAGACTGTATGCAACGCATGGAATATACTCTAACCATTGCCACTTTACCTAGACATGGGACTCCTCTACAGGCTTCTAGAGCGACCAATCTTGTGCGGCCTGCACCCAAAAGCTCCCAGTATTTTGATTATATACTTTACTAGTTTATGCGGCTTCGCTGGCGTGGTAACCAGATAAAAAGAAGCCTATGTCAGTAAGTCTACAGTTTTTTTACTGTAACCATGCAATAAAGTACGTCAATCAATCCGTTGCTCCATTGCTGAGTAACAGAAAGACAAACCAACCAATCTACCAACAAACACATTTAAGTGTTTCTTCCTTAGTAACTTATAACTGCATAATATGAAAATGATTGTCAAATGAACGATTTAAAGCATTTAACATTTGAAAAATCTGTCTAAAATTATTACATTTTTGGCGTTTCTACTATTTTCATTGTTCGGCGCAGATGACGGCCAGCATTGCGCGGTCACTTTTTGTACGTTATCCGAACTGGACGTTCCAAGTTCAAATTTGAAAATTGGAAGCCGAAGGGATTCGATATTTGTAATTTTAAATTTAACATAAAATGCTGGCTGTTGAGAAATTCTTAGAATTTCGACTCCAAAAAAATATATTATCACTATGTATATATACATACTTATTTATTTTTTATGTTTCTATTGTTTTTATAATTGAAATTATATTCCTTCTTGTTTTGTAATTTTGTAAAAAGATTCGAACCCAGAAAATACTAGTAATTCTGCCCATTCAAGAATATTTCTATGAATCAGCAAGGACTCTACATAATTTGGCCAGCTAAGCCATGCCTATACAACATGTTCCGTGACTAGTGTACTATGCTATATGGGGCATGATCTATCAAGAAAATGACTTGTCATATTGGAATTTTTGTCATATTGTGTAAGCTATATGGCCCGCCCACTGCCACTTCAACTTGCTAATTCTGAGAGCTATGTCGGTTAGATGGTTCTTCTACGGATTTCCTCATTTCGGATCTTATCACGTAGCGAAACTCCGGACATAGCTCTCTCCATAGCCCGTTGGGCAGCTTTGAGCTCGTGTATGAGGCCAATAGTTAACGACCAAGTTATTGCTACCTAAAACAGCTGAATAATTAAGCTTGATTGAACTGATTTGACCCCAAAACAGCAGACGTTTGCCATATTTTTTTATTCAAGTCAAAGTTAAAAGGCGTTTATTTCAATAAAATCACTAGGATCACTTTGAAACGTCTTAGAAACAAGGTGAAGCTACGCCTGTTCCTCGCGACCAAGTCTACAAGAATCAGACAACAAACACGGCTGCCTATAATTTTTTTCGATGATCCTTTTGTCACAAAATGGATCGGGATAGTATACTTTCGGGATAGCATACATATAACGGATCACCTTGTATAAATAATGTTGCAAACAAGAAAATCTCAGCTATTTTACATAGCGATGAGGTAAATAAACTCTCATCCTAGACCCTAACCTACCACAAGTGAGGCGAATTAAAACCAAACGCATTTCATAGTTCATCCTCTAAAAAAGTAAGTTAAGACAATGCACTCAGTGCAAAAAGTGGTCTTACCACTTAATGTATGGCCCGGCAAGACGTGTATCGTGGCCTATCACTTATGCAAACCTAAGCCACTCCTACAACACACGCCTACACCAATATCTTCCGTCTCACTTCCACCTACGCGGAGGCATACCTCCGTCCCGCTCAGTTGCATGAACGCCTCCACATTTTCAGAAGCAAGTTTTTAGTTGTCGCAGAGACTTCGCCGAGGTTAACGGTCCCGGGACGTGCTGGCGAAAAAAAACCGGTAAAAAACGGTTTTTTGGATTTCGTTTAGTTTTTTTGTATGTGATGATTGTGAAAGTGACGGGTGCTTTGCGTCTCGTTCGCACGTTTTTTCTGACTGTGTGTGGTTTTTGTGTAGTGTTGTGAAGGTGTGATTTGTTGTGTGCAGGTAAATTATGATTCTAGAGAGGATTCTAGGTTATTTAACATGAAAAATTCATTATCATCATCATCATTACAGCCATAGGATGTCCACTGCTGACAAATTCCAAAGGTTTTTATTTCAATAAAATCACTAGGATCACTTTGAAACGTCTTAGAAACTAGGTAAAGCTACGCCTGTTCCTCACGACCAAGCCTAGAAGAAACAGCCAACAAACATGGCTTAGTGCCAAGCATTCTTTTCTAAGAACCTTTTTCTTAAAATGGAACGTAATTAAGGCTTCATTGTGGTGCCGATTGAACAATTTCCAGAGTGACTTCCTACCGTGTGGGAGGGAGGAAATTGCCCATACTCACCACGCTAGGCACGCAGGTTGGCGGGCGCAGTAAGAGCTATTGTTGTTAAAATAGGGTAGGCTTCTGCCTATCCCCTAGCTTTTTTCCCCCAATCGCCTCTTACAACATTCATGGTTAAGATATGGAGGCCTATTGTGCAGCCGGGTCTATCGCGGCAAGTGGCATACCTACTCACTACTGCAAAATGTGGGCATGTACCAACGTGATTGGACGTGCCTCTGACTATCCCCCTTTTTTCGTAGTTTCTGCTATAGTCTGCGTTGTTACAAACGATCTATAGATAGTTCAATTGATCCAGATCACAACCAGTCGTAAGCGTCCCCGATAATCTTATTTAGTGTCATAGTTATTTCCTACGGTAGACATTACTATATTTTCTTATCTTAGTATAGTGGTTACTAGAAGCTGATATATAATCCAGACGGCTAAAAAATCTTTCGAAAAGCATTAATACCGCGCCAAAGGAATCAAACCAGCACCTGTCGCGTCTGCAGAGGTCGATCGTCATAAAGCGCTCCATCAGTCAGTAGGCGTCGGCGTCGGCTTAACACCCAATTAGTTAAAGCATGGTTAATTAAACCGTGAATTTACCGGTTTCCAACAATTGGTGTAATAATTAACCGTTTAATTTTTATAAGTGACTAGCGATAAAAGGAAAGGAGTATTTTTTATCTTTCTTAATTTTGTGTTGGCCTATTGGGAGGCTTTCCGAATCCAAAGGTCGTGGGTTCGAACCAATAAACATTTTTAAACAAGCGTACGGCCCAACTGTTGATAAGTGGTTACCATAGCCTATGAACACTTGCAATACCAGAGGCATCACACACGCGTTGCCGACCCCTCCCCCCACTCCCCCAAGGAGCTCTGGCAACCTTAGTCACTGCAGGAACTCAACACATTTGAAACAAATAATGTTATTTGGCTGCAATCTTCTGTAACGCGGAAGTACCTCCCTAGGTGGGCTGCTCCAATTTAGAGCGAAAAAATCTCGCTGTACTAAGTTTCCTAATAGAAAAATTTAATATTAGCGACTGTTCGTGTAAGGCTTACACCCAACGCCTCTCAGTAGGTCGTCTTTCCATCTAGTGGGGGGCCGTCTTACGCTGCCCTTTCAGGTGCGTGGTACCTCTTAAACCTTTCTGACCCAACGGTCGTCGGTTCTTGCATAAGCAATGATTTTTGCGTGTTTATTGGATTGCTTAAAATATTTAAATTAATACGGTTATTTATATGCAATGATAGTCACGCTATTTCCAAAATTATCAATATCATCAGCCTGATAAGTTAGTCCTCCCCCAAAGAGAACAAAGGCCACCCCCAAAGTGTGCCACGGCGACTGGTATTGAGCCTACCCGGTAGCCTTCATAATAAATATAAATATTCCGGACATATCACACACGGTCAACTGATCCCAATCTAGGCATTGCCTGTACTATAGGTACCAGAGACCGATATACATATACATAATGTTGTCGGTCCATCGGGTGGGAGCCTACACTGAAACACTTGGTTCGTGGTGACCATTCGAGCCCCTTTGTTCCCAAACGGTGGTCGGTTCTACGAGCTATGGCCTGCCCACTGCCAGTTCAACTTGCTTATTCTGAGAGCTGTCAAAAATTTGCCAATCGTTCAATGGCGTAGTTGGTATCGCATTGCCGATTCAAGGCGATGATGAGAGTTCGAATACCGCTGTGTCATTTAATCTTTTCTACAACCGGAAAATTATAGATAGCGCGTTTTAATCTTTTGTACACATTTTTGGGGACTTTGTCTACGAATAATCGTAGCTAGTTGCTACGATATTTCGTAGACATAGTTCATCATAGCCATACAAACAGGGGTAGGCAGAGACAACGGCTTTTCAACTGCTACGATCCTAAAATATCTCTTTTGCTTCATTCACTCTTCGCATTCATCATACATGCTCATCGTTTTAGGGTACTCTTGACCTGGCTTTTTTTGCAAAACGTCACCGATTTGGTCACTAAACGTACGCCTAGGTCTTCCCCGTCCAACGATCCCATTTACACTTGCCTTACACCTGTTTCGTCAATCTTCTTTCGTTCATCCTCTCTACATGACCTAACCATATAAGCATAAAGTCAAAGTCAAATTCAAAGTATAATTTATTGCTTGAAATACATGTCATAAAGATGTCAATTACTATATACTATTGAATCAATGTATTCTACCTATATCTAGGCATGCAATATTTAATTTACAATAATAATAAAAATAGAAGAAAAAGAATGTCATTATGAACTAATTAAAATATTAAAAACAATTAGAGACTAGATACACAACAACTAAAGATTATATAAGCCTATAAGCCTTGTCAAAAAAATTAATATATACCTTTCTCAATCTTCATCACTACGTTTTCTTTCACTCCACTCTCTTGTCACTATTACTTGTCACTTTAGCCATAGGTAGGTGTTACGATGACCTTGGAGGAGGTAGGGCACAGTGAGATTTCCTCGCTCTAAATTGAAGCAGCCCGTCTGGAGGTACCTCCGCCTTACAGAAGATCGCAGCCAAATAACATTATTTGTTTCAAATAGTGTTGTGTTCCTGCGGTGAGTAAGGTTGCCAGAACTCGTTAAGGGGAGGTGTTCAGGGTCGGCAACGCGTGCGCGATGCGTCTGGTATTGCAAGCGCTCACAGGCTACGGCAACCGCTTACCAACACGTGGGCAGTATGCTTGATTGCCAGCTTAGGTGTATAAAAAAAAACTCGGTGGCGTGGCGGGCAAGTTCCCGACTTCTTGCTAGGCTTAAGAAAATATATACTGACTGGCCTCATAGCTCAGTTGGTAGTAACTCTGCCTTCTGCGCTAGAGGTCGCGGGTTCGATTCCCGCACTGTACAAACATTTGTGTGATAAACACAGATGTTTGTTCTGTGTCTGGGTGTTAAATATTTATCTATTATGTATACCAGTCTCTGGTACCCATAGTACAGGCTATGCCTAGTTTGGGATCCGTTGACCGTGTGAATATGTCCGGAATATTTATTTATTTATATATATTTTGGACACACAAGAAAAGGACAAACTTAACAGAGAAGACAGACGCTACAGGATACAAAAAGTTATGAAACTAACGAAAACAAACAATAGTAAATAGGTAGTAACAGAACTGGAGTACTCATACCATACCTCATACATACCTTTCAGAAGATCGCAGCCAAATAACATTATTTGTTTCAAATAGTGTTGTGTTCCTGCGGTGAGTAAGGTTGCCAGAGCTCTTTAGGAGGGAAGGGGGTTCGGGGTCGGCAACGCGTGCGTGATGCCTCTGGTATTGCAAGCGCTCATAGGCTACGGTAACCGCTTACCATCAGGTGGGCCGTAAGCTTGTTTGCCACCTCTGTTGTATAAAAAAAAAAAACACACAAGCTCAAAGTTGCACAACGGGCTATGGAGAGAGCTCTCTCTCCTAGCATAGCTATGCTAGGAGTTTCACTACGTGATAAGATCCGAAATGAGGAAATTCTTAGAAGAACCAAGGTTACCGACATAGCTCTCAGAATTAGCAAGTTGAAGTGGCAGTGGGCAGGCCATATAGCTCGCAGAACCGATAACCGTTGGGGAGTAAAGGTTCTCGAATGGCGACCACGAACCGGGCGACGCAGTGTTGGAAGGTCCCCCACCCGATGGACCGACGACATTGTGAAGGTTGCGGGAAGTCGGTGGATGGAGAAGGCTCAAGACCGTTCGTCGTGGAAATCTTTGGGGGAGGCCTATGTCCAGCAGTGGACTTCTACAGGCTGATGATGATGATGATGAGTTTTAATGCCATACACGAAGTGTAGTAGCGCTGGATTTCAGATGAATACTTTAATATTTTATCATCATCATTTCACCCGTACAACGGCCACTGCTGAACATGGCCTACCCTACAGACAGAGCGAATTCCTTATCATGTGGGGGGATTTTCCAATACACACCACGCTGGGCATGCGGGTTGGCGAGCGCAGTTAGAGCTATCGTTGTTAAAATTAGGGACGCTGCTGCCCATCCCCTAGCTTTTTTCTCTTACGACATCCGCGGATAGGTAGATATGGAGGGACCTATTCTTCACCACGGCCACTTTAATATTTACCGTACCGTTATTTGATGTTTTGTTTGATAAAAGGTATCAAAACATCAAATAACGGTACTACGGTTTGCATGCATTTTTCGCCATGTTATCAAGTCCCCACTTTGCATAGTTAGATAACGTAAAAAGTTGCCATTCATTGCCAATGTTAATAGCTAGAATAATTAGGTTGCGGTATGGTAATTGTGGTACTTGGTAATGTAATGAGTAAGTTGGTTATTATGTGGGAATAATTTAAAGATCGTATTATTACCTGTAAGACAAATATTTGTTTATGTACTGGCTTCCACACGCTGTTATTAACGCGTGCTAACCCGATACAAATAAATATTCCGGACATATCACACACGGTCAACTGATACCAAACTAGGCATAGCCTGTACTATGGGTACCAGAGACTGATATACATAATAGATAAATATTTAACGCCCAGACACAGAACAAACATCTGTGTTCATCACACAAATGTTTGTCCAGTGCGGGAATCGAAGCCGCGACCTCTAGCGCAGAAGGCAGAGTTACCTACTACCAACTGAGCTTTGAGGCCTGTCCGAGTACGACAAAGTAGCGATTCCGCAATTTTTTTATTTTTTTTATATAACTTAGGTAGCAAACATGCATACGCGGCCCACCTGTTGGTAAGCGGTTACCGTAGCCTATTAGCGCTTGCAATACCAGAGGCATCACGCACGTGTTGCCGATCCCGAACCCCGTCCCCCCTAAAGAGCTCTGGCAACCTTACTCACCGCAGGAACACAACACTATTTGAAACAAATAATGTTATTTGGCTTCGATCTTCTGTAAGGCGGAGGTACCTAACGAACGACGAGGAATAATGCTGATCTACAACAAGAACTTTTGTTGAAAACTTTATTGCTTGCTTGTCGTGTCACTGATTATTTCTTGGCCATCCTGTATTAATCAGTGAGCAGGTTGAGGTATGGTGCCCGTGAAAAGGACCGATGACCGTCGTTGAGAGAATCAGTGTAGTGAAAGGATTAAAGTGCGCCCCTTAGAGGCTTCTTTCGTGCACAAAACATTTATTTAAATCGGTTTATTGATGAAACATAGCATACATTAAATTATATCAAAATACAAGCATGTGCTCACGGCTTCACTCGCGTGGTACCTAAATAAAGTAGCATAATAAAGAACTCTATGTCGTTCCATACAAGTACAGACTGCTTGAAATTGTGCATTCCAAAATTTAGATTACAAAAAGTAAATGGGTCTTTTATGGGGAATATGGCAAGATTTTATAATAAACTTCCGGTAAAGTGTACATAAAGAATATTCTTATTAAGAAAGCGTACTATAAACTAAATGATTATATAAATTATAAAACCGCATGGCCTGAAGTCGCTCTGCCCCTCGACAGCTAAAATTCCATTTTGCAGTGTCTTTACAGTTTTTGCTTGCATCATATTTAAAGTATTATTTAATTTTATATAAGCGTTAGGTACATTTTTCATCAAGTGTAGCGTGTGCTGCCCTTAGATCATTTGTTGAAGCTCACATTTGTCTTCTTTTTTTCACATTTTTATAAGCTCTTATTTATTAAGGATTATAATTAGATTACTTTTCTTTTGAGCCTCACCTAGTTCGATCGGCACCACACTGAAGCTTTAAATTCCATTTTGTGAAAAAGGATCATAGAAAAAAATGATAGGCACGCGCGCCGTGATTGTTGCCTGATTCTTCTAGGCTTGGTCGCGAGGAACAGGCATAGCTTCACCTAGTTTCTAAGGCGTTTCAAAGTGATCCTAGTGATTTTATTGAAAAAAAAAAAAAAACTTATGTAACAGTGTAAGGATATAGTTATGACAGGCACAGATTATTAATGAAATGCTCTAAGCAACAACGGCATTGGTTATTTTTTTTTAGCCTAAATGCTATTCTAGACACAAACACAAACTTTCGCATTTATAATATTAGTGTTTAAATATATATCTATTATGTATATCAGTTTCTGGTACCCATAGTACAGGCTATGCCTAGTTTGGGATCAGTTGACCGTGTGAATATGTCCGTAATATTTATTATTTTATTTATTTAGTAGAATTATTAAACTAAGACCCTCATCATTTTGAAGAACACGACACAGGGAATCCTAGTGTGGGGTCGGGACTATGTATTTGACTGTTGGGTGCTATTTCATCATCATCATCATCATCAGCCTGTAGAAGACATAGGCCTCCCCCAAAGACTTCCACGACGAACGGTCTTGAGCCTTCTCCATCCACCGACTTCCCGCAACCTTCGCAATGTCGTCGGTCCATCGGGTGGGGGGATTTTTAAGTTCCTTGGAGATGTTGCATATACCTATCTTTTTATAGCTAGAACGAACAAGGTTTTAGGCTACTAATAGTCACCCATCTATATGCTGAGCATGCTGAACGTTGCTCATTCTAGTTAATCTAGTCACTGGCTCTTATCTATCACCATAGAATACCTTTAAGTAGGTATCACTATCACTAACAAAACTCATTACGTCATTCCGGGTGGGCGGGGCGAGGAGGGGCGTGTCAGTGGGCGTGGCTTACCGGTCGTTGACCTGACCATACATAGAATGTACTTGTATGGTGTATAATCTTATTTGCAATTCTATTAGTATGCTTATGGCGTTTTTAATACATACGTGGTATCCTTGGCTGGACATGCTTAGGGAGTTGCTATCACCGCACTGGTTCTTTAATCATGTGCTATAACCAGCAAAACCTTAATTCCTCGAGGATACAGGCGACTGGGCCCACTACAAAACTGGGACCGCGGTCCCAGTTACTTGATTAGTTTTTTCTTGTTTATTTCGTTGGGCGAGTGGGACCACTCGTAATTTTAACCACAAATCTATTGTTTAAAGTACAGTTGGCATTATGTCTTATTGTCTTATTGTGCATAAAATATAATAAATCTCGCCCATTTGAGTATTTTGACCAAGAAACAACAAATGACAGTATGACAAATAATAGGGCAATGATCGAATCGATTTTTTTTTCTTTTTTTCTTGAACTCTTTCACGTCAGCTGTTTCAGCTTTATACCATCTCGTTCATTAGTTACTAAACTAACATAAAACGGCTGAATAATTGAGTTAGAACAGATTTTATATATGTTGTTTACTTACGTTACCTAAGAATGTACCTAAAATTAAGTCTCATTTTAAGTGAACTGTAATTTGTTCTTATGAGAATAAAAAATAATAATAAATATTCCGGACATATTACACACGGTCAACTGATCCCAAACTAGGCATAGCCTGTACTATGGGTACCAGAGGCTGATATACATAATAGATAAATATTTAACACACAGATACAGAACAAACATCTGTGTTAGTCACAAATGTTTGTCCACTGCGGGAATCGAACCCGCGACCTCTAGTGCAGAAGGTAGAGTTACTACCAACTGACCTGTGAGGCCAGTCAGAATAAACTCTTACCGAAACCGATTTTCCTCAAAGCAGCAGATTGTTGCGATTTGTTTGATTGTTCAATGAAAAATGAAATAATTTCCAAAAACTTTTGGAAATTTTTAGGTGTAGAACAAGTCCCATTCGGGATAGTATACATCATCATCATTTCAGCCGTACGGCGTCCACTGCTGAACATGGCCTCCCCCACAGACAGAGCGAATTCCTATCATGTGGGGGGATTTGCCCATACTCACCACGCTGGGCATGCGGGTTGGCGAGCGCAGTTAGAGCTAGTTAAAATGAGGGACGCTGCTGCCCATCCCCTAGCTTTGTTCCCTTAGTCGCCTCTTACGACATCCGCGGATACATACATACATAAAATCACGCCATTTTCCCAGAGGGGAAGGCAGAGACCACGGCTTTCCACTTGCTACGATCCTGACATACCTCTTTTGCTTCATTCACTCTCATCACATTCCTCATACATGCTCGTCGGTTTAGGGTACTCTTGACCTGGCCTTTGTCCAAAACGTCACCGATTTGGTCGCTAAACGTACGTCTAGGTCTTCCCCTTCCAACGGTTCCAATTGTCACTTGCCTTATACATACATAATATTATAAATCACCTTGTGTATTAAAAATCTCACTTTTCGAACGTGAAATGTCAATAGTTTACCTTTTGATAGTTTAAATAAACTAAAAAAAAAAAAAAAACTATCAAAAGGGTGCCTACAGAAACCAGAAATCTATTCACGTTTCACTGTTGAAAGTGAGAACTCACTTTTTTATATTTAAGATCTTTATTAAACGAAGTAATACAAAAATATACCTAAACACAGTCTAGAGTAGGTACATTATAACATAACATTTTGATTAAGTAACTCGACAGGCTGCCCAACGCCTTTATGAGTTTTTTGACAAAATATATATTTATGAAAGTGCTAAAGTTGCTTTTATTGTTTATTAGCATTATTTTAAATTTAGGAAGTATGTGCTCTTTGTAAGCGCGCATTTTTATAGGTGTACATAGTTTATTTTTATTTTTAAATTATCAAGCAAGATACTTAACTAACAGACTCAGAGATTGAGAGAACTCACCGAGAACTCACTGACTTGGCCTGTTGCCTGTATTCAGCAGTGACCATCCTACGGCTGAAATTATGAATATAAAAAAAACATTTTTTGTTGCAGGAACCGCGACGCCGACATAATACAACATAAAAAAATGTGTTTTCGATTACCGAGTGCAATATAAAAAAAATTGATTCATTAGATTTTAAATCAAAATTTTGTATCATAATTATGTCTTATTAAATTGATTCTTAAAGCGTAGTTGCATTTTATTTCTAAAAAGTCAATTATTTTGTGATTTATATGAAAAAAGCTCAAATTATATGACATAGAATAGGCACATACAATTACCTATTACAATTTTTAGAAGAATTTGTGTGGTAATAAAGTCAACAATATGGATACTATGACTTTAAATATAAACATATTGAATGAAAGATAATAAAAACAATAAGTTAAATAAAATGTTTAAGTAAATTTGGCAAAAATTAAATTAAGGTATAATTTAGGATGAACAATAAAGACATAATATAAATTGTTAATATAACAGCCATGTGCTCAGAACGATAGTGTACAGTGAACATCACTAGAAACTGTGACAAGATCACTAAAACAGTGACATAGTCACTAAAACAGCGCGTTCACGGTGCGGACAGCGACCGTATAAGAAATAGTGACTTTACTCAAACAATAGTGATGTGCCGACTGTATAAGAAATAGTGACTTTACTCAAACAATAGTGATGTGCCCGCCGCAACAATAGTGTTACAAAGTGATGACCGAGAGTACAGTATTTCAGTCGGACTGCAGTGAAATGTCGTATTTATGAGTAACTGCGAGCAAGGCTACGGGATGTACGCGACGTGGTACCGCGGGGACAGTGGTATGCACCACCACCAGATGGGGCAGTTGTACCACCACGGGCCACCGATGATCAAGACTGAAGCTGGCGTGAATAGTGACTGCATGATGGCGGTGGACTACGCTCCGCCGATCAAGGTACGACTCATTCTATAAACTTCTATTTGTTATTTTTAGTCACCTCTAGAAGGTCGTGACGTTACTACTATGGTCTCCGCTGAAAACCAGCGCTGGGTGCACACATCAGTGTGTATCCAGCACAATGCTGAGCGGAGGCCATGTTTTCCAAGAGCTCTGCTGCGCACAATATCTTCTATCCTTTAGCATTTAATTTCTTTTATTTTATTTTATTTTATGTGTGGTTCTTAAGGAAAATAAAAATCTTTCTTTCTTTCTTTTTTCTATTCTCCAATTCGTGTAACCCTTATTATATTTTTTTCCTCTCCAAAGCTGTCGAAATATTCTCGGATTTGCATCATTTTCCTCATTTATTTATATCTACTTGAACCTGTGTAAATGCTCTCGAATGGCGACGACGAACTGAGCGACGCAGTGTTGGAAGGCCCCTCACCCGGTGGACCGATGGCATTGTAAAGGTTGCGGGAAGTCGGTGGATGGAAGAGGCTCAAGACCGTTCGTCGTGGAACTCTAAGAGCATTTTAACACGAGCACAAGCACGAATAATTTGCTATAGTGCTAAGCCGTGTCCAAACGGCATGCGATGTCTTATAGGTGCTTCTTCCTACGAATATTATAAATTCGAAAGTATGTGAGGATGTTTGTGGTTCAATCACCGTAACGGCGCATCTGATTTCGATAAAACTTGGAATGGATAGAGTTCTTTATTATGATACCTATAAGTTATTTTTTAACTAGGTACAGTCAGCATCAGAAGTTGATGATCAAATTTAGATTGTCAAAACTAGTGATTGAAGTATGTATCAAAAAGTGATAGCATAACAAGGTGACCTTTAATAGGTGACTGTAAAATGTACCACAATTGAGATGATGACACTAACCCCATAAGTTCATGATAATTTCTTAGATCAAAAATACATGACTAGTATTATTTTCAAATATCCGTGCCTGCTATGATATCTAAAAGTAGCTGATGTTGATAGTAACCAGATAAAAGTATCAATCTACCCTCAACCTGCCTTTTATTTTATTCTGAAATTGTTGGGCAAATAGTAGGTAACCTAGGTCACCTTGTAACATGTATACCAATGCATCAGTTAATTGTGACCCCACGACTTTATTGCGCCAAATGTTGAAAAGTAAAGATATTCACGTATTTGTGAAACAATTTTGCATTAGTTAATTGTGACCCCCCACGACTTTATTTCGCCAAATGTTGAAAAGTAAAGATATTCACGTATTTATGAAACAATTTTACATCAGTTAATTTTGAGCCCACGACTTTATTTCGCCAAATGTTGAAAAGTAAAGATATTCACGTAATTATGAAACAATTTTGCGTCAGTTAATTTAAGCCCATGGCTTTATTTCGCCAAATGTTGAAAAGTAAAGATATTCACGTATTTATGAAACAATTTTGCATCAGTTAATTTTGAGCCCACGACTTTATTTCGTCAAATGTTGAAAAGTATAGATATTCACGTATATAAGAAATAATTTAGCATCAGCTACTTCTGAAGCCGCGATTTCATTCGAACTTCATTTTATCATCAGTATGAAGATACATATGGAGTTTCAGACATTCATGAACTCAGAAAAGATGTTTTATCATTTACTTCTGGAAATAGTTGGATCAGAGACTTTGTGACACTTTTAAGTCATCACGTACTTATGGAGTATTGAGAAGAAACTCCTAAAGTAAAATATTTTCAATCAGGAGTTTTGAGACATGTCTGATCATCAGCTACTTTTGATGCTGACTGTACAACGTGACTGAAATTGCGAGCACAGGCTTGTCTTTAAAATGTATTACAAAAGGATCTTTTCGTGTATTGAGTCAATTTTGAATTTGAAATTTGAAGGCTTGCGATAAAGCTCAACGATATCGCATCCCCTAAAAGTTTGACTCAAAATTGACTTTATTTAGAAACGAATTTTAGCTAACTTATCGCACGCCGTTAGAATTCAAAATTGTCCTCTACTGAATAAAGTCAATTTTGAGTTCGACTTATAAGGGCTATCTATCTCAATCACTTTAGGTTCTCGCACGCTCTCAAATGTCAAACTCGAAGTTAAATGTCGAGCGAAGTGAGCAGCAATTTCAAAGGACAATTTTATTTCAATAATCAATTACAACGCTACAAAAAAAAACTAGATATTACTACGCATTCAATCAAAGCAGATTAAGTATATTTATGTATAATACAGCTATGTAATTACCACAGTTGTCATCAATTATCACCACGGCAGTGCTACTTAAGAATGCAATTTGTCAGGTGCAGATATTATATTCCTATGTATTACAAATTGAATGTTCACTTGTACATTATGCACTAACTCGAATATGTAGTTAGAATTAAAATGACAAATTATATTAAGTAAAGCTATGTTCAAACGGCAAGCGATATGTTCATTAGGTCATGTAAAATTAGTTTCAAAATGAACCTTACTACCTACTTTTATCCTTTCACTACACTGATTCTTCAACCGAAGGTCAAAGGCCCCCACTTCAGGGCCCATTTCAGGACCCCCATACGTCAACCTGGTCGCTGACATAGTACAGGTGACCAATAAAGAATCAATGATACGACAATCAGCACAAAGATCTAGCTTCTGAAGGCTCTAAGTGCGCTCATTAACCAGCATTCTGCCCCAGCAGCCCTGAGTTCCTATCGTGTGGGGGTGTGCCCATAAATCCCCCATACGATAGGAATTCTGGGCTGCTGAGCACGCCAAAAAAATAGGGATTCGCTCTGAAAATCTGTGGCCATGTTCAGCGGTGGACGTTCTACGGCTGAAATGATGAAATGAATGAGATCCAGAGGACTATGAATGACATCCACCGAAGCATGAATGGTCCATCTTATCCAAAGTCAACAGTTAACTAGGTGATTACCCACGTAGCGGGGACGTGACGGTTTTTTACTGATGGCAGCATGATACCAATAGGAAGTGAACGAGTAAATAAAACAAAAGTGTTTGAGGAGGAGCGCGAAACTGTGGCTTGGTTTAAAGGGTTCTGTAGCCCAAGTGCGAATTATTCACGAAAGCGTTAATGCGTGCAATATAATATAATAAATTAAATATCTACACTTTCTTAAAACCTAAGTAGGTATGCAAGATTCGCTATCAGCGATAAAAGCCTCCTCCAGTTGCTTCCATGTCTCCCTGTCTCTAGCTACTCTACTCCAAGCCTTGCCTGCTATCTTGGTGATGTCGTCGCTCCATCTCTTAGGGGGTCTGCCTTTTCTCCGTTTTTTGCCAATCGGGTACCAATTAGTTGCTGTTATGGGCCATCTATTGTTTGTCATTCTTTGTACGTGTCCTGCCCATTTCCATTTCAAATGGAGAACTCTTTTCACTGCATCTTTTGCTTTGGTTTTATTTCTAATTATGCTGTTCTTGATTTTGTCTTTCAGTTTGTGACCCGTATAACTTCTCTCTAAACCCATTTGACAGACTCTTATTCTTTCAACTGTCTTCCTGGATAGGGAATGCGTGCAATATACATACATAAAATACTATCGTAGTCTTCAACTGCTCACTCACACTTCTAATAAAAGGAGTAATGCGAAGGTAGTATAGATACGTTTGGTAATAAATATTATAAACTACCTACAAATAAAATATTTGTAATTTGTATTTTTGATAAGTTTTTATACATACAGATCTTTAGAATAGCCTACTAGTTTTGTAATAAAATATAATGTAAAATAAGTTATGCACGCTTCGACACTAGCCTAATATATTTTGTTTACTTACGTTACGTAAGAATGTACCTAAAATGAAGTCTCATTTTAAGTGAACTGTAATTTGTTCTTATGAGAATAAACTCTTTAAACCGAAATCACGGCTATTTCCCAGAGGGGTAGGCAGAGACCACGACTTTCCTATTGCTATAATCCTGACATATTCGTGCAATATATTATTTAAAGTTCGTTTAAAAATGATTCTTACGTCTACTTATTAACGTCAATTTTGAGTTTAACTACTGAGGAAGTACGATTTTTTTTTAATTCATTTGTTTGGGAAGATGAAGACTTATACATTATACTCTTGGTAAACAGTAAAATACTTAAGGAATGAGAACCCACAACATCATCCTTATATTAGATATAGCTCAAACATATCGCAAGTCCTAAAAGTAAATCTCAAATTGACTTTATTCAGTTGTAGTAACGATCATTTTTGGATGATATTTAATTGACATATCACACACCATTTCACATAGTTATAGTTAAAGTTTGAGATTTCTTAGATACAGATCCCTAAAAGCAGCGCGGGCTCACCCGACGCCAAAGCATAGAGAATTGCGCGCGATCGTGCGTAACTATTTTAGAATAACTCAAACAGGTTGCTGGGCTCTTTGCGGTTCTTTTTTATGAAAACTCTTTTATTTTGTCTTTAGTAATGCTCAGCACAAGTCATGGACCTATCGGAAGATCAGAGTAAAGCTTTAGTAAAAAAAAACTATGGTTGTAAACGCGACAATATTTCATTTAACGATCTTGGTGGCTCGATCCCAACCAACAGCGGGACAATTAATAATAATAAATATTCTGGACATTATCACCCATGGTCAACTGATCCCAAAGGCATAGCCTGTACTATGGGTACCAGAGACTGATATACATAATAGATATATGTATAATTGTTTGAATTATATGCAAATATACTAAAATCTTCAGAATAAATGGCTCTATAAAGAATTCCCACAGTAAAATACAGTTATGCAGCTCTTTAAAGAGCTTGGCAAACTTACACACCGCAGGAACACAACACAATTTGAAACTAATAATGTAAATTAAAACTAATAATATTAAAAAAACATTTAAAAAAAGGTTATTTTGTCTGCGTAAGTTAAACTACCAAAAAATAACAGACGAATGTGTTTGTCTACAATAAATTCTGTTCTCCGTCCCAATATTTAGCCAAGGCAATCCAAGGAGACAGTGATACGACCACGGTAATGACGTAACGGGATTGTGACGTCATTAATCAAACGATTCGGGCGAGGGCGGTGTGTGGAAGGCTAGTCATGAGAAGAGTTGACGGCAAGGACGGAGGATCGATTTTCTGAATTGAGTTCTGAGATGGTTTTTGGGTCAAATGGTGTAAAACTGGTTCGCCTCGAACTGAGATCTCGTGATGTAAAGGTTGGTTTCGATGATAGTTAAGGCACAATTAAGATAAACTTTGAAAATAGCGTCTTTAACGCTCTAACTAATATCCACTCTTACCTGAACTACGAAGTCATTGAAACTTTACCAACAGTGGTGGATTTGCCCTAAGGCCCAGTAGGCCCGGGCCTAGGGCGGCCAGATTTAGGGGCCTCGGACAGCCCATAACGGTTTTGAGACTTCTCCATCCACCGACTTCCCGCAACCTTCACAATGTCGTTCCATCCAGTGGGGGGGCTAAAATGCTTTAATTAAATAATTATTAACTAACAGTTACGGAATAAACTATTTAGAATTTTCATAGCACGCGAGTAGCTCGTGCCAGTTACTAGCGCGCGCTGCCACAAAAACTAGTAGTAACTAATTCAAGTATTTATGTTACTAATTTAATTTACCAGAGCTATTAAACTATTTACTTGACTAGCGAATACTCATTCATGAACCATTGATACTTACGTGTTGCGTTGTAGGATATAACTTGTTGTACCCGCGTGGTTTCACTCGTGAATTGGTTATAGGTACCTATGACCTAGTCACGAGACTACTAAGCAGGTTTATCTGAAGTGCCTATAGAAAATAAAAGTAAATTAAAAAAAACCCCAAGGCTCATGTCTTATAATTATTTAGTATACATCATGCCCATTTGCAAATTCCGCAGTTATTGACTCTGTCTTTCCTGTGGATAGGGCCGACTAGGCTGAGAGGATGGTATAGGAGCTGGGCTAGCCTACTCCATCTAAACATGTCCCAGGCACTACAGCCTCCTGTAAGTGAGTAAAAGTTCCACTTGACGATGTACAAATTCATCTAGAATATATGTTATTAATAATTTTGAAAAGTTTCAAGTAAATATTTGCATATAAAATATTTTTTCATACAAACTTCAAACCCCTTTTTCTGCTCCTCAAGTGATGTTTCATAGAATATATATATATATATATATTTTTTTTTTTTTTTTATTCTTATAAAATAGTTACAGTGTATGATTTTATACATCTAAAAAACCAAGATAGGTTTGTCTTAGATGCAAAGGACTAACATACCTCATAATAGGTATCTACCTATTATGAGGAATGTTAGGTTATAAGTAGTAAGCATAAACAAGTGGGCTATCTTGGCTATATAATTATGTAGATCATCCGAATAGTATTAAAAACGCGAAAGTTTGTAAGTATGGATGGATGGATGTTTGTTACTCTTTCAGTAAAAACTACTCAATTGATTTTAATGGAACTTCACAATATTATAGCTCATACATCAGAATAACTCATAGGCTACAATTTATAAAGATATTGTGTAAATTGTCCAAAATATGACTACTAGCTACTCGAAATACTAATCCTGCGCAGACGAAGTCGCGGGCACCAGCTAGTAAACATACTATATTTATAAAGATCTATAAATATAGTATTTTTATAAAGATCAGTTTTGTAGTTCTGAGACTAACTCGAACAAAGAAACAGACAGACAAACAAAGTATATAAAAATATTGCAACATGATTTATGATCTCTTCAACACATTATTAAAGAAAAAACATATGTACAGAATTTAGGAATTTACTGTTTTATTATGCAGAATTTTAGAATTTACTGTTTTATTATTGTGTATAAATAGATAGATTTACCAACACTTCAAAGTACATAATGTTATAAAGTAAAGTAAAGTAAAGTAAAGTGTCATTTATTGCTTGAGATACGTCTATAATTATGTGAGTCAATGTATTCCTACCGATTTTTCGATGTGCTATAATAATATCTTTGTACAAATAATAATAATTAAAATAAACTTAATAAAATAAAAATTAAACATGAAACTAATTGGATAAAAAACAACTTAAAAATAGCGAATGTCAAGCCAAAAAATCTTTGTCAGTTAAGAAATCATTTTTAGAATAATAACATTTATTTGAAAGAATCATTTTTAACTTTCTCTGAAACTCCATATTCGGCAGTAGTCTTATAGATTGTGGTAATTTATTATGTATAGAAGGTGCCATAGCAAATAGCATAGTTATGTACATTACCTACGTACTGACTAGTCTAATATTCTTAGCAACTTTCAGTACGGTTACCAAATGGATGGGTGGTTACCAACATCGACAAAACCCTTTTTCAATGAGAAAAAAAAAAACTTTGATACTAGTGGTGATACAAATGATGTAGGTAGCCATCAAATCAGAAATACTGAGTGTCAATAAAAGAACCAGTGCCAACAAACTTTGCTCAGCAAAATTCTACATTTCTCAAAACCATCCCACATTCTCCTAAAGCCAAGCACACACAAGAAACAATTAATTTAAAAGACGAACGCTGTTTTCAACCGCACGCTTCTATCATTAGTGTGCGCGCTTCTTTAACTCCAGATTTTGAAGATACTCTGACCGTAAAATTACTGTCGTAATCATGAAACCCGTGACGATAAGTGATCCTACTAATATTATAAATAAGAAAGTTTGGATGGATGGATGAATATTTGTCACGCCAGAACGGCTGAACGGATCTTGATGAAATTACATACAGGTCCTGCCTACCTATAAGGTGGGCAGGTGTCCTTATGTTTATTCTTTGTTGTCATTTGTGTTTTTACCTTGTATTATATGTTCCCATGTCTGTTCTGTGTTTTCGTGTGTATGTCAAATAAACGTATATTCTATTCTATTCTGAGTCTGGAATAACACATAGGCTACTTTTTATCCTCGTGGATACCACGCAAGCAAAACCGTGCGGAACTAGTATGATAATAAAATTTATTTCAAAACAAGTTTGCACCCGCGGCTTTGCTCACGAGGTACCTCCGCCTTACAGAAGATCGCAGCCAAATAACATTATTTGTTTCAAATAGTGTTGTGTTCCTGCGGTGAGTAAGGTTGTTAGAGCTCTTTAGGGGTGGGGTGGTTCGGGGTCGGCAACGCGTGCGTGATGCCTCTGGTATTGCAAGCGCTCATAGGCTACGGTAACCGCTTACCATCAGGTGGGCCGTAAGCTTGTTTGCCACATCTGTTGAAAAAAAAACCTGGATAAAAAGCTATATGCTATTTTAGGTAAAGATTCAATCTATAAAATTTTTATCGAAATCGGCTGAGCCGTTACGGCGTGATTGAACCACCAACATCCAAACATCCTCACAAACTTTCCCATTTCATAATATTAGTAAGTCTATTTATCCTATGTTTGAATCGAATTTACAATTCTCTGTTAGTCAGCACTACCTTCACTATTTCCTCACACAAAGGTGGCGTAGCTGGAAGAAAATTCTAGCTAGCATTAAGTTCGCCTACGTACTTGTCTTTGTCCTGTGCAATAAAGAATGTTCTATCTATGACTATAGACTTCTATATATTGACTGGCCTCATAGCTCAGTTGGTAGTAACTCTGACTTCTGCGCTAGAGGTCGCGGGTTCGATTCCCGCTGTGGACAAACATTTGTGTGATGAACACAGATGTTTGTTCTGTGTCTGGGTGTTAAATATTAATGTATTATGTATATCAGTCTCTGGTACCCATAGTACAGGATATGCCTAGTTTGGGATCAGTTGACCGTGTGTGATATGTCCGGAATATATATATATATATATTTTTATCTATCTATTAGTAGGATGAGTAGGATAGGATAGTAGGATGTAGGATAGTAAGATGATCTGTTCGCTGAATTATCATTTCATAATTTCAGCAGTAGGATGTCCATTGTCCACTGCTGAGGTCTCCCCCGCTAACATGTGGGGGGAATTTGCCCATACTCACCACGCTAGGCACGATTGGCGAGCGCAGTTCGATTCGAGCTATCGTTGTTAAATAGGGGACGTTGCTGCAAATCCCCTTTTTCTCCCCAAAGCTTTTTTGATGATAAAATTTAGATGACGATCTCGGTGGCGTAGCTGCGAGTGTCCGCTGCGGGACAAATGTTTGCATGATCTGCAAATATTTGTCCCGGGTTTGGGTGTTGCATTACTATGGTACTCGTCGTTTCTGATACCTACGACAGGGAATTCTAATGTGGGGACAGGTCTATGGCTCGTATTCAGAGACACGACTCAAGCATAGATTTAATCACAGATCAGCTGAACTCTACTTAAGTATTGAATCTCTTCTCAAACATAGCTTTTATTCAAGAACGGTACTTAAACTACTCTCAGCTGAATCGAGTCTCAAATCTGTACTGAAATGTTCTCGTTTACTTTTTGATTTATTTATAATTTTCGATCCGTTTTACGCAGAAATTCAAACAGCCAGGGTGGAAATAGAATATAACAGTAAAGTGAAGTATAAATATGCATCAAAGTACGTGTAACGGAACGAAAATGTCATTTGATTAATGTTAAATCAAATCTAAACTCAAGCACCGATTTCGTCTGATTGACGTTTCAGAATAAGCATTTACTCAGGTGAACTATGGTCATTGAATCTATACTTAAATACTGTTCAAGAATTAGAATCTCGCCTCAAATCGAGATTTAAGTACAGATCAATGCTCGAGTCTTGTCTCTGAATACGAGCCTATGTATGTGACTGTTAGGTGTTATTCATTTAATTATGATTATCGATCACATACCTACTTGATTTTAATGATATCAGGGCGTCTGATCGAAGCGACGCGTTATCCGAGAGCTGGCTCCTATATAAGATTGCCATCCAGCGTGGCAATCCCGCCAGCGTCTTGGGGATGCTTCCGAGTGATCTGGATTAATTGAGCTATCTATAGATCGTTTGTAACGGTCTTTAGATAGCTCAACTGTTTCTTGTGTATTTTGTTAATCATCATCATTTTAGCCGTTCGACGTCCACTACTGAACATGGCCTCCCCACAGACAGAGCAAATTCCTTATCATGTGGGGGGATTTGCCCATACTCACCACGCTGGGCATGCGGGTTGGCGAGCGCAGTTAGAGCTATCGTTGTTCAAATGAGGGACGCTGCTGCCCATCCCCTAGCTTTTTTCCCTTAGTCGCCTCTTACGTCATCCGCGGATAGATAGATATGGAGGGGCCTATTCTTCAGCCTGGGCCACCACGGCCAATTTTGTTAATATTTACTTGTATTAGTCTTCATTTTCTTTCTGTAAATGAAGACTTAAATTAGGCATTGACACAAAATCACCCACTATTTTCAATATTGTCACCTAGAAAGAACCAGTGTCACGATAAATGAGCAATGATAATAACTAATGACAATCTCCACACGCTCATGTCGCCTGCAGACGAAAAAAAACCATTTGTCACTATCCAAGATGTCACCCCAACGGAGGGTGAGTTTTGATACTTAAATACGTTTAACTTATATTTATCTCAAATTCATTGACCAAACTTTAGTGTTTAAAAAAAAAAACCGCGCTTACATTTCGTTCTTTAGAATTTCTTAGGTATCAGATCTTGAAGCTGTTTTCAATAGTACCTAATCTTGATGTAGGTAGAACTTCCCGAACGTTTAATAATTACATTGAAGATGATAAAATGACCAAAAATGCTAATTTGAAAAAGTTTGGTAATAATCACTTGAAAAAATATATAATTATGAATTTTCGTATTATTTTTTTGCTAATACACATACATTATTTTCATTGATAGAATAAGCACCTTTCGCGATAGTAGGTATACCTAATACAAATCACCTGAGATACTTTAAAAAAACTATAAAGCAGGGAACTTGATATTCTTGTTGAAGCTCACATTTGTCTTCTTTTTTTTCACATTTTCATAAGCTCTTGTTTATTAGGGACTATAATAAGATAACTTTTCTTTTGAGCCTCATCTAGTTCGATCGGCACCACACTGAAGCTTTAAATTCCATTTTGTGAAAAAGGATCATCGAAAAAAATGATAGGCACCAAGCCGTGTTTGTTGCCTGATTCTTCTAGGCTTGGTCGCGAGGAACAGGCATAGCTTCACCTAGTTTCTAAGACGTTTCAAAGTGATCCTAGTGATTTTATTGAAATAAATGCCTTTTGACTTTGACTTTGACTTTCTCCTACTTTAGGTTAAAGTTTAGGAGGAGGTAGGGCACAGCGAGATTTTCTCGCTCTAAATTGGAGCAGCCCGCCTGGAGAGGTCCCTCCGCCTTACAGAAGATCGCAGCCAAATAACATTATTGGTTTCAAATAGCGTTGTTCCTGCGGTGAATAAGGTTGCCAGAGCTCTTTAGGGGGGACGGGTTCGGCAGGCAACGCATTAGCAATGCTCCAGATGTTGTTGATGTCAATAGGTGACGGTAACCACTTACCATCAGGAGTTAAGACTGTTTGCCTCCGTATAACATAAAAAAGTTGGTCAAAAAGTCTTTGAGCAAGATTTAAGTACATTTTTATGAACACTTGCCGAGTCGATCATTAACCCGTCCCATGGGAACTTGACCTACGTGGGTTGTTATAAGGCAGTTCAAAACTTATCACTTGCCATAGGTACATGCAAGTGTTACCCTTCTTTCCTATGAACAGTCGGGTAAAGCAAGCACGCTCGCACCCTCCAATGTTTCCACCCCGTCTCGCGGTCAGCGGCATCTGAAAAAACTCCAAAAAACAGTTACAGTTCACATCGACTAGATGGCGTTGTAAGGAGGTCCAGTTTTTACGGCGTTTTTTAAACGAATTTCTGCTGATCTTGTTACTTGTTAGTCCATTGATGAGATGAAACTGGAATGCCAAGCTTAGCGGGGCTTCTGTTGTTTCATGCAATTAATTTAAACTTTTTCATTTTCTTTCAATTTTAGTAAAAAAGAGGCATCTACGAGTAGGTAGATAGACTATACCTCTATTTACCTATTAAATAGAAGATGGTGTATTTTATAAGATGATTCATAATAATTATTTTTTTTTTTTTTTTTATTTTATTTATTAGAGAAACCATCGGCGTAACAAACGTAAGATTAAACGCTATAGCTAGATAGAAAGGCTAATAAAAGGTTTCTTCTTTTTTAATTATGTGCCTTTTTCGGCATAGTAGGTGTACTACATAGTTACCGAACAGGTTTTATAGGGCTAGCTTTCAGTTTATAATAAACTACCTTCTTCCTGCAGCTTTGCTCGCGTACCTAGTGCCTGGTTATAAAGTAGCCTTTAAGCTAATCTATATAAAAAAACTCTCTCTTTTCCAAGTTTCATCAAAATCGGTTGAGCCGTTAATGCTTGATTAAACCACAATCATCCAAACAAGCTCACAAACATTCTCATCCTACTAGTACACTCGAGAGCATAGAAATCGCACATAGCGGAATTTTCCAACATTTTAATTTCGACGCTTATTTTTTTTTAAATTAATGTGATGTTGCAAAAATAACTTAAATTAAATTGAAGTACACACTGTTAGCTTCCTAAAAACACAAAATGTCTAGCCTTGACCTTCGAAATCATAACAGTGGCAACTAAACAATAGAATGGCCTAAATTAGCTCGTTTCAAGTAGCGCTGTTTGTGGGACTTTGAGCAGGTATAAAAGGTTAAAAAAACAATAAATTTGTGAATGTATCGATTTATTAATACGAGGTATTGCCTCCCCTAGCCTGAATAACAGCTTCCATTCGCTTTTTCATTGAAGAAATCAATTTTTTTACGAAATCCTGCGGTATGCTGTCCCATTCTTCCTTGATCGCGGTTTGGAGCTCTCTGAGACTCGTAGGCGCTGCGTTTCTAGCTCTTACTCGTTTCTTTAGTTCGTCCCATAAGTGCTCAATGGGATTGAGATCTGGGCTTCGAGCAGGCCACGCCATAACGAGTAGTTCAACCTCCTCCAAGTACTGGCGTACTATAGCAGCGGTGTGTGGTCTAGCGTTATCCTGCATAAAAACGAAGTTTTCGCCGATAAATCCAGAAAAGGGCACAACATGTTCTTCCAGGATCTCCTCAACGTAACGTTGGGAAGTCAATCCACCCGATCGACGGTCGGTATCGGGCCCTGTGATGAAGACAAGTTCGGTTTTCGCTTCCAGAGAAATGCCTCCCCAGAACATACACGAACCACCGCCGTATGCGACCCGTTCGGAGATGCAACATTGAGCAAAACGCTCATCAGATCTTCGGTAGACTCTACCTCGTCCGTCGTTACCATGAAGGCACATCCTGCACTCGTCGGAGAAGAGGACTGCCTGCCATTGATCCATAGTCCAATTAACGTGATTTCGAGCAAACTGAAGGCGTGCTTGTCTGTGCGCTGGGGTCAATTTTGGGCCAGTTGCTGGTCTGTGCGCTGTCAGACCTCCTTCGGCTAGTCTTCTTCTAACGGTCCACCGACTGACTTCCACTTCTCTAACTTCCTGGAGCTGCTGTCCGAGTTGAACTGCATTCAACCGGCGATTTCGTAGTGATGTATTCACAAGGAAACGGTCATCGCGCTGTGTTGTCGCACGTTTTCGGCCTGTTCCTGGTCGCCTGGTATAGCCACCAGTTTGCTGATATCGCTGGTATACACGTCGAACAGCATATCTGCTCAAATTTAATTGACGAGCCACTTGACTTTGGTTCTGTCCAGCTTCGATAAGTGCAACCACTTGAGACGCTGCTTCTGGTGTGGTATCCATTTTCTTGTTTAGAGAGATGACGTATTCGTTAAAGGACCTTTCTGCCTGGGAGTTGGTATGCAAATGATGTAATTTCAATCATCCCTTATCGTTTTATACCTGCTTAAAGTCCCACAAACCGAGCTACCTGAAACGAGCTAATTTAGGCCATTCTATTGTTTAGTTGCCACTGTTATGATTTCGAAGGTCAAGGCTAGACATTTTGTGTTTTTAGGAAGCTAACAGTGTGTACTTCAATTTAATTTAAGTTATATTTGCAACATCACATTAATTTAAAAAAAAATAAGGGTCGAAATTAAAATGTAGGAAAATTCCGCTATGTGCGATTTCTATGCTCTCGAGTGTATTATAAATGCGAAAGTTTGTGAGGATGTTTGGATGTTTTTATTCAATCACGCCGTAACGGCTCAACAAATTTCGTTGAAACGTAGAATATAAAGAGTTCTTAACCTAGAATAGCATATAGGCTACTTTTTATGTAGGCACCACTCGAGCGAAGCCGCGAGTGGAAGCTAGCTTATAATATCAGTAGGATACGTGCTCTCAGTAAAGTTAAGGGATACGCAGAGACCACCATATTTTCACAAAAATGATTTCACCACACTGACTTTCACCAACTGGTTCTTTTACCATGTCTTTGTTCCAGTCTTTTTTTTTTTTTTTTATACGAAATAGGCTAACGTTTGACCACAATCTCACCTGATGTTAAGTAATGATGTGGTCTACGGTGTAGCACGTTTGCCTAGAAGAAACCTATTCACTCTGGTCTTGAAGACACCCAAATTATAGGTATTCGGAAACACAGACGCCGGCAACGAGTTCCACGAGTTCCACAGTCTTTCACAAAGATCCATTACAGCCATGTTATTCAGCTCACTGGCTTAATATTCAAGGATCTAGAAAAAAACCAAAGTCACACGAACGAAAAATAATGCCTATGTCCACAATGATTTATTTTATTTTATACCTAAATGTTTCTTTAGTATTATAAAACAAATTGGAACACGCTTCTCGTTGCATTGCAATTAATATTTTGCTCACGATACGAAGACAAAATATCAAAATTCCCATAATTTGATACTTTTTAAGGTAACCACTTGACGGATTTATCCATTTAGGTTCAATATTTCACAATAACTACAAAAACACTCAGTTGAAATTGATGTTAACTCTCGAATGAAAATTAAGGTTAGAAAAACTGAGGGTAAATTATGATGTCATTCGATAATGTTCTCGTAGATTTTAGCAGTCAGGTAGAGATTATTTCGAATTGTGAAGAATAGTGAAAAATTGTTCAAATATGGTCCACGTAGGTAGTTATGTTATGTAGTTTAGTACAACAATATGTTGTACTTGCTGGCCGTGGTGGCCCCGGCTGAAGAATAGGCCCCTCCATGTCTACCTATCCGCGGATGTCGTAAGAGGCGACTAAGGGAAAAAAGCTAGGGGATGGGCAGCAGCGTCCCATTTTAACAACGATAGCTCTAACTGCGCTCGCCAACCCGCATGCCCAGCGTGGTGAGTATGGGCAAATCCCCCCACATGATAAGGCATTTGCTCTGTCTGTGGGGGAGGCCATGTTCAGCAGTGGACGTCGAACGGCTGAAATGATGATGATGATGTTGTATTTATAATATTTAAGATCAAAAAGAACAGTGTAGCTGTGTTGGCATCCCAACATTAATGTGTAATGTAATACAGTTTGTTGTTGGCAATACTTCCTCTTTCTAATATGGCCGATTAGGGACGGATGTCCTTTGTAAACATAGAAGAAAAATAAATTCATGTGAACACTTCAGCATTGTTTCCACTCATCACCAATCCAAACACTGAACCAGCCAGCTCAACAACTAACAGGCGACCCTACAGCTGTAGGCTTGCACCAAGGGTTGACTTTAAGCCCTTATTTGTTCCTTCTGGATACTCTGACATCAGTCGTACCAGGTTTTTTTTTCAGTTACATTTATGTTTGAGTCGTGGTTATTTAATAAAGCTCGTTGAAGTCTTTTCTATAAAAGAAACTACTTAAAAAAGTTATTTCAAAAATGTATTAAGAACTATTCAATATCTATCTAATTTATACTATAGGAGCTTTGAGAATACTCCCCACAGCACTACCAGCGCTAGAAGACAGCGGGAAAATGCGGTACTAATTAGAGATTATAGCCCAACCGTGTTAAAGACACCCTTGTCTCCGGACAATCTGGTATAAATATGGCGGTTTTTGAAGAAGTCGTATAACCCTGCTTAACCCTTTACTGCGCATGCTTCCATACATAAGTAGGGGAAAGGAAAAAAACACAAATTTATACCGGGTAAATTTTAAACCTATACTTTTTTTTCCTACCCAAGCATTTTTATGTCGAACCTTTGTATGTGTGAGTCGGTGCCAGCTTTAATTACGTATCGACTTAATTTGCCTGTGACTCTCGATCTGAGGCAGAGTTTTGACACGTCCTGAATGAAATACACAGTTTTCGCACCCTTTTCGGTTGAACAAATGTTCAAATAGTGTTTTCTATTGTTGTTGTATCGCCAGCAATGATGTAGTGGTTAGTTTTGGTGGGAAAACCATGCCGTGAGTTTGAATTTAGAATTGTGAAGACAATTTTTTAAATTGGAGTATTCAAATTACGAAAATGTGAGCTGGGTGAGTTCTACTTTCAAAACTTATAACTTTTCATTGTCATTTTTTTTTAATTATCTATTTCGTTACTTTAACCTATTGAGAGTCAATGATTACAAAGTTATGTAAATAAATAAAATTACTCAGATAGTTATTTATTATGGAGCAATTATGTCAGGTGTTTTTAATACACATACGCTTGATAGGTATTGAATATGACGTGTAGAACCACCTGTTGATAATATCATAATTTTGTATGCTCCTGTGTTATTTATAAAAGGTGATACGAGTATTCTATACCAAAAGAGGCTTAATCTACACCCAATTGGCAATAAAAAACTTTTGAAAATACGAAATTTTTCATTGAAAATTTGGGATAAAATCAGTTCAATGCAATATAATGCAATATAACAATCTTGATGATAACTTTTCGTTTGTGTTATAATAAGTCATAGAGATGATAAAAATACCAAAAACAGCTTATTAGAAAAAAGTAAAGTTTGCAAAAAATTTTTTCTTTTTGTTGTAATTACAAGCCAGTGATTATCTCTTTTTTCCGTACACATACCTACCTAACTATAGTAAGTAGGTATATAAAAATACCTACTTTTAATATTGGAATATTAGTTTATAAAAAAAAACAATGCAAATTAAACGAAAACTTTATTAAATAAATTTCAAAACACAAACATGTTTTTTTTATATTTTTAGTTTAGTAAACATAATACAAAAAGCATTAAACTATCTAAGCCTGAAATTTTCTCCTGAAAACGATCTCTGAAAGAACCCTTAATAAAACTTGATTATGAAAAGCTAAGAGCTAGCCTAGGTACCCTGAAAATAGTGCATTTAACCTCCCAAAAGATGGCGTCATTTTGAATTCTTGGATTCCAGAGCTTTCTCAAAATTCTGTAAGTCTGTAAATTAAGTAATATTGTGTTTTGTTTATTAACTGTGTTTTCTTTTTTGCTTTAAACATCCGTATAATAACTATCCGAGGATATCCGTAGAACAACTAAGGTAGTAAGGTACATTTTACAAATTTCGGAGACGAACTTTATTATCAAGTACCTACAATAAGCCACTTTAGGGATAGCATACATATTATCTTGTTTATTGATGATGATTTAACCATTACATTCAATTCTCTCATACCACTGTCGGGTCAAATTTAGCATGAAAGGGTCATATTTGGCATGAAGGCGTTAACACATAAACCCGGTCAGGGCACTGGGATATAAAATGACCATTTTATTACCAGTAAAATACCAGTTCATTTATTAGCAATAAATATTGTTAACAACTGAAAACGTGGGATGATTTGTGTTTGGGTTTAACAATGTAAACATTTGATTTTGTAAGTTAAAAAAATATGTCTTCAAAATTATGAGAAACTACCTTACACACGCGCCTTCGTTCGCGTGGTACGTTGATAAAAATGCCTTATATTCTATTCTAGGCCAAAAACTCTATCCATTTCAAGTTCCATCAAAATCGGTTGCGCCGTTACGGTGTGAATACATCCAAACATCCTCAAAGGCTTACGCATTTTATAATAAAAGTAGTATAGTAGGATTAGATAGGACGTAGTATAGCTTCTGCTCGTGGGTTCGCTCGCGTGGTACCTACGGCGATAAAAAGCCTATGTGCGATTCCAGACTATAATCTATCTCTGTGCCAAATTTCATCCAGATCCGTTCAGCCCTTCTGGCGTGATTGAGTAACAAACATCCATGCACCGATCCATACATCCTACAAGTGTTAATAATTCCTTTTACCTATACAAATTAACATTTGCCACAAAAGCCTATAAACTTTGACATCTCAACCACAGAGGCGAGAATTTTTTTCATACTACTTAATAATGCATAGAGAAAGAAACACACAAACAAGTCAATGAAAGCTTTCGAGCATAAAAACAAGGAACCTCCTCACAAGAAATGGCTCAAAAAATTGCTTCCGACCTTTCATAGTAAAGAACGGGTTTCTTTGATATCGATCACCGTCATTTGTCGGACGTAATTCCAGTGGATCGCTCTATAATGAGACCTCGCGGTATTTAGTAAAATTTGGTGCTTCGATGATCGTTGAGGCATAAGATTGGACTCTTCATAACAACTTCATAGCGTTACGCTCACGATACTATAGCAAATGTCAAATATTAACCAATTACAAATTAAATGATTTCGTCCACCGTTATCATTGGTTAATATTTGACTTTGACTATCGTAAATTCTTCGTGCTTGTTTTACAACTTGAAAGGAAAAATAGACATGATGCGTCTTGCGGTAACGGCCGTCATAAATCGTACTCCGTTTTTCAAAAACCAAACTTTACAGGCCTTTACCGTCCATTAAGTCATAGAGTAAGAAAATCCAGCAGCAGCTTTCCATAGAGAAGAAACCTAATAAAACTTGCTGCACCAAACTTCGAACAAAAACTGTTTAAAAATGGCTACTGACACCTTTCATAGTTATTTATTTACACCTTACGATGAAAAGTACTATAAAATCAACGTGTCTATTCAACGGTGCGGTCTGCGTCGGTCTCGCCGTAAGTCGTAAATGTATCGAGTACTGTCACATACAGAAGTGTTTTAGGGTGTGTTTATTATAAAAGAAGAAACTATGTTCCTAGTTTGGTTTTATTTTTCAGAGGTACCAAGTTTGGAAAACAAGAAAATGATTTCGATTATGTGAAGTAAATATTATGTATACAAGCTGATTGTATACCATCCCAAAAGATGCATTTTCGATCGACAACAATTAAGAATATTACAGGAAAAAAAAACAAAATAATCATTGTTTCCTTCGAACCAAACGAAGAATAAACTTCCTTGGAACAAACGTCCTCCTTTGATGTCATAATTAAGACAACAAAATTATCGCGGTGGTAATAAGTCAGATTTGCAAGAGAACATACTACTAATATTATAAATGCAATCACGCCGTAACGGCTGAACCGATTTCGTTGAAACTTGGAATAGATAAAGTTTTATACCTAGAATAGCATATAGGCTTCTTTTTATGTAGGTACCACGCGAGAAAAGCCGCGGGCAGAATCTAGTAGTCTATAGTGAGCTTTAAAACGCAATTATATTCAACCTTTGAGTGTTTAAACAGTGTTTTGGGTCACTGTACCTATCATAAGGACTCATGGGAGGCGGAACGAATATAAACAAATATTGCGGCTCAATTTTACGAGAAAAAAGTTAAAAACTGCGCAGAGCATAAAAATTTCGCAGACACGTGAGATTAATTTTATGTTGCAAGGTCACGACGAAGTAATGATTACATAGTAGTAGGTTTTAGTCCGCATTTTTAAGTAATTTAGTAATTAATATAAAAAGATGACTTTTTTTTAATACATCATTTGATACACCAGAAAAAAAAGCATTGTGATCAGGTAACGTTATTGATCACGTTTATGAATAAATAAAAAAAATATTTTTATTATTTCTACCTTCATTACTTTTATTATATCAACAGTATGGGCTATACTCGCTATAATCTTCAATAGAATATCACTACCCTTAGATAATGTATTATGATCTAAGTCTAAGAGTAAAAAAGTATGGGCTATGCGCAAAAAAAAAAAACGAACACTATATAGTGGCAGTAGGTAGTAGTGAGCCGTGTTGACCTAGTGGGAAGTGCCTCGACTTTCGAAACGTAGCTCCTAGGTTCAAATCCCGCTCGTGCACTTATAGTTCTTTTTTTCGAAAAATTCATGTGCACATTAGCACGTTCAAAACGGTGAAGGAAAACATCGGGAGGAAGCCCGTGGCTTAGTCAGCTCCACAAGTTTTGAGTACATCTTTCCTGTGGGTAATGTTGACTAGGCTGAGGGATGGTATAGGTGCTGGACAAGCCTACTCCATCTAAAAATATCCGAGGTACTACAGTGTAAATAAATAAATAATAAATAAATATTCCGGACATATCACGCACGGTCATCTGATCCCAAACTAGGCATAGCCTGTACTATGGGTACCAGAGACTGATATACATAATCGATAAATATTTAACACCCAGACACAGAACAAACATCTGTGTTTATCACGCAAATGTTTGTCCAGTGCGGGGATCGAACCTGCGACCTCTAGCGCAGAAGGCAGAGTTACTACCAACTGAGCTATGAGGCCTGTCAAGTGTTCAGTAACTGAGTAAAAAAGTTTCAGCGGGAATAGAACCCGTTGCGTCTCAGAAGGGCACGTGCCCGCTACGCCACCTTCCACCGTTGTACCACGGGTCATAATCATAAATGTCAAAAAAAAGAGTTGAACTATGGGTAACTTTACTTCTCCGTAGTACAACCAGTTGGACATCACAGTTGTACCACGGGTCGGGAGCGGTTTAGTTCACTACGTCACACATACATACGGCGCTAGACATAACTAGAAATAACTCGATTACCAATTCAACATCACATTAGTAGAACAACATAATCACATTAATGATACAATATAAATAATAATAACAAATAATAAACTAATAAAGATCATCACAAATAAGATACAAAAACTTAATGATCCCATGATTCGTTCCGCGGCGGCAGCTTCCGTTCACGAATTCAAATTGAGGCTTTTTTCGTTTTTCAGGGTTCCTCAGGGTCGAGGTTAACCGATAAAAAGCTGCAATTTTTAAAACATAAACAGCACCGTCGTTTGTTTTTACTGAAAACAACAATCTTGCTCTCTTTAAGGCAAGAATTTATAAGTATCTTCTAGATATTTACCAGCCACATCGTCCCTCCCCCCAAGTATGGTTATGGACAAACAAAAGTCTATTTGTGTACAAAAAAAAACAATACAACATAATTATTATTGGTTTATTTGCCAAACGCGATTGTCTTACATCGACGGCGCATGATATCGTTACGGAAGTATCGTGATATGCCCTAACCCTAAATCCGTGTGATGGGTTAAATTCTTTAACCTAAATCGAACACCATGCAAATGGAATAAAGGAAAAAGATAATCAAATATTATAATTTTGATGTTTTTAGTTACTCCATTTGAGTATAGTATAGTATATTTATACTCAAATGGAGTTGGGCAGGACACCTGGCAAGGCGTGGTGATGACAGGTGGAGTAAGGCGTTAACTGAATGGCGTCCAAGAACTGGATATAGAACTGGATATATATACGTTCCTACGTTGGTCGTCCAGCAGCGAGATGGGAAGACGATATCGCAAGCATGGCGGGCCGCAACTGGATGAGGCTTGCACAGGATAGAGGAGAATGGCGCATACGAAGGGAGGCCTATACCCTGCAGTGGGTGAAGTCAGGCTGTGGATGATGATGATGGTTTTTAGATAATAAAATATGGGTTCTCACTTTTTCCTGAGCATTTAAATAACTTTTAAATGTACGGAACCAACAATCCAAACAGTAGACACTCCTGCCCAGTTTTTTCCACTATATCGGCTTAGCTTTTTCCTCTCTTTTTTCCCAGCTAATGGTTTGATATTTTGTTGTGTTTTTTATCAAAATATGTTATTGTTTTCGAAACTTCTGCGTATAGCGTAGTCCGGTGGCTGATAATGAATTGCCAAATTAATTTTGTATCAAGTAAAAAAGGGCTAATGGCTATGATGTAGAGGAAATAAGGTTCAAAGTTAAATGCGGATGTTATTTAAGCTTTTGCGTTGCTCTTTATCGTAATGCACTGTTTGATTGAAAACTGCTACCTAATTTTGCCCTGACTAGTATAAATAAATAAATATTCCGGACATATCACACGCGATCAACTGATGGGTACCAGAGACTGATATACATAATAGATATATATATAACAACCAGACACAGAACAAACATCTGTGTTAGTCACAAATGTTTGTCCAGTGCGGGAATCGAACCCGCGACCTCTAGCGCAGAAGGCAAAGTTACTACCAACTGAGCTATGAGGCCAGTCAGTTAGTGTTTTTTAAACTTCGGCTCAGTCACGTGTAATAATAATAAGTATACAAAAACTAATTTTCCTAGGTATTTTCAGCTTGCTTGCTTGCTTATCGTGTCACTAATTATTTCTTGGTCATCCTGTATTAGGTCAGTGACCAGGTTGAGGTATGGTTGCCCTGAAAAGGGCCTATGATCGTCGTTGAAAGAATCAGTGTAGTTAGATGATTAAAGTGTGCCTCTTAGAGGCTCTTTTCGTTGCGTTCTAGGAAATGCCGGATTCGTCGTGACGAATCCGGCATTTCCTGTGTGTGGCATGTGTGAAAACGGTATTTTGAAGGAAAACATCGTGATGTTTTCCTTCAAAATACCGTTTTCACACATCCGTTCAATAAAAAAGCCACGCGAGCGAAGTCATGGACGGAAGCTATTTGAAGTCATGGAATGAGTGAGTGCACCTTTCAAATAAGTATAAAAAATGTATAATTTTAGAGATAATACCTATAGGATAAAATAAAAAAAAAATGTTGGTTTTTCTATCAAATAAGGTAACAGCTCTCTCTTGTGGTAAAAAGTTAGAATAAACAGTAAATCTCGAACAGTAAACCAACATTGTTAGTGGTCGACCACCGGATGGTCGTTACAGTAGTAATCATCTCTATTGGGCGCCCTTGATTCGCCGAGATACAGGGTGCTCCGATTATTGAACGAAGCTTTACAAGGGGATTCATAATTTAATGTTAATAATAATTATTATGGTAATATTATACTACTATAATATTATGTTTATCTATGTCACGTCCAGTCGCCTAGGACTCGTCAGAGAACCAGCGCCGCACCGTACCTAGGTTAGGTGCAGCTTTTTTTTTGTATACATCTGAAGTGGCAAATAAGCATACGGCCCACCTGCTAAGCGGTTACCGTAGCCTATGAGCGCTTGCAATACCAGAGGCATCACGCACGCGTTGCCGACCGCGAATCCCCTCCCCCTTAAAGAGCTCTGGCAACCTTATTCACCGCAGGAACACAACACTATTTGAAACAAATAATGTTATTTGGCTGCGATCTGTAAGGCGGAGGTACCTCTCCAAACGGGCTGCTCCAATAACGAACACCTCGCTTTATGCTGAGATGGGATCCATTTGCCCCACACAGCGCATACCTAGGTACTTAAACTATCACCTACCTACATGTCTTTTTGTGTTTTGTGTAATAAGTTATCTCTTTACCTTACTACTTTCTTACTGTTGTTGTTGAATGACCGGTTAAAATGTTGGTGAACATGTCTCAGTGATTTTCTCAAAATAACCGACGATTTTGATTACTAAAGTGTTCTAAAATCGGTTACTTTCATGTTCACTTACGCGATCCTACCGCATTAAATTTGATCAATTTTAAATCAGTCTTTTCGGTAAACACAGTTTACTAAGTAATGAGAATAATAATGTAAACCGTATTAAAATTATGAACTTTGGGCTCATTTCCGGTCACTGTACTCGCTTTTAGACGACGGGCAATACAAAAACTTTTACCCTTTTATTATGAAACTGAGAGGTTTAATTAAACCATGGTTTTGTGACGTGCGTGTTATTTCATACAGTTGCTATATGTCATAATGTCAAACGTATGAAATGACACGTCACAAAACCAGAGTTTAGTTAGACCTGTTCTAAACCCAGTTTCGTAATGACAGGTTTAAGCTTAAGTTCTACATAGCTCTTGGAATTAGCAAGTTGAAGTGGCAGTGGGCAGGTCATTTAGCTCGTAGAACCAACAACCGTTGGAGAATATAGGTTCTTTAATGTGACCACGAAGGATGTGGGAAGGGAAGGCCGATAGGCCCTATCCGATGGACCGATGACATTGTTTAAGTTGCGGGAAATCGGTGGATACAAAAAGATCAAGACCGTTCGTCATGGAACTCTTTGGGGGAGGCCTATGTCTAGAAGTGAACTGAAGTCCACTGTAGAGACAGGCTGATGATCAGCCATGAGTCATCTAAAATTTATTTAAAATGATCCTTAAGTCTTGTCAATAAAGTTAATTTTGAGTATGACTTTCAGGAGTTTGCGATATCGTAGAGCTATGGCATAACCTCTAATGAAAAACTCAAAACTGACTTTATTCAGTGGAAGTACGGATCATTTTGAAACGAATTTTATATGACATACTAGCTTTCGCCTGTGGCTTCGCTCGCGTGGTACCAATGAAGATAAAAAGTCTATATGCTCCAGACTATAATCTATCTCTGTGCCAAATTTCATCCAAATCCGTTCAGCCGTTTGAACGCGGTTGAACCACAAACATCCAAACATTCAAACATCCTCACAAACTTTCGCATGTATAATATTAGTAGGCCTCATAGCTCAGTTAGTAGTAACTCTGCCTTCTGCGCTAGAGGTCGCGGGTTCGATCCCCGCACTGGACAAACATTTGTGTGATAAACACAGATGTTTGTTCTGTGTCTGGGTGTTAAATATTTATCTATTATAATATATCAGTCTCTGGTACCCATAGTACAGGCTATGCCTAGTTTGGGATCAGTTGACCGTGTGAATATGTCCGTAATTAAAAAAAAAAAAAAAAAGTAGGAGTAGGGTGAAGGATATATCGCATAGCGTTTGAAGACGGCGTAAGATGGATGTTACTGAAAGGACATCTTGAAATCGTAACTTTAATAAACTTAGGTACCTATCTATAACAGAACGTTAGCGTAAAGTATGTAGGTATAAGAATATATCATATTATATGAGAATATTTTCCGTCATAAAGAAGTTCTCTAATGCATTATCCGAAACTATAAGTTATAGCGGAAGATAGTGCAGTACAGATAGTAAAACAAATTCAGAATAACTTTAAAATAAAATAAATAACACCCAACAGTAACATACATATAGTTCTGACCCGACACTAGGTTTCATTGTCGCGGGTATCAGGAACTACGAGTACCATGGTAGCACAACACCCAAACCGAGATACAATATTTGTAGATCTTTGTACTCCAGAAATGATGATGATGATGATGATAATGATGGCTTCTTATAAGACGAAGGTGATGGTTAAGAATGATTTTCTGAAATTTCAAATCAGTGTCAAAATTCCTAAGAATCATTTTAAGAGCTAGGGAGGGCAAACTAGTTACCTATATTCATCTCTGTCAAAACATATTCTCTGTCATATTTCTTGAAGGAAACTCTAAAACATGAAAAAACTATCAAAAAATGTATGATGCATTCGGTTCTGCAATTTCGCTGAAAAACGCTTTGAAATAAATTCATAGAATATTTTATGTGTTTTCTGACCGTACGAGGCTTTTGGTGTATACTGCGGGACAAAATAAAAATCCGTACCTCCTACCACTGGTTCGTTCATGGTCAACCTACGTTAAGGTATTGTGAATTCAGGTTGATTTTATTGTTCGTTACTGACATAATTAGGTTTTGGTGGGCGTGAGAAACTATTTGAAATACTAAGGCATTGTACCCAGAATTTCTAGTTTTTTATTTTTCCCAATCACGCTACAATTTTTTAAAGAAATTTTAACGAATCCAAAGTGGGTTATTTCTCCAAACAAATACTATACGTCTGCCACCAGTCTCGCGATAACCACCGTGTCGGTCTCCGCGAGTCGCGTTTCCTACAAATCTCGGCAAATGGCGGCGGATCAGCAGTTCAGTATTAAATTTGTTCAAGAAAAAGAAAAACATCTATATCTGTATAACTTTAAATTGCCTATTACTGTAATAAAGAAACCTACTATGCAAGTGATTCTTTGTCACTGGAATCACTCGACATTACTCATTTAGGAGGAGGTCGGGCACAGCGAGATTATATCGCTCTAAATTGGAGCAGCCCACCTGAGGAGGTACTTCCGCCTTACAGAAGATCGCAGCCAAATAAAATTATTTGTATCAAATAGCCGTAGGCATGTTTGCCAACGTATAACAAAAAAAAAACATCTATTATAAACGTCGAAGCGGTTTGTGCTGCAAATGCAAATGTTTTTTTTTTTTAGTAGTATAATGTAAGAACTACACGTAGCAAACATGTAGGTATTCTTTTAGCATGCGACTGAAATGTCGTCTCTTGCAAGTATCGTAATGTATGAAGGGTCTAAGAATACAAGCCTTTTAGTTTCAAAGTCAATTCAGACTTTCTATTAATGACCAGATCACATATCACAGTTCTTCAATTTAAGTTAATGGATTGAAACGATTGCGGCAAGCGAGCTAATTTTTACGCTTGATACCGTTGTTTTTCATGAAACTGTAAACGGTATTGCAAAAACTAAATGCTACTGATAACACGATCGCTGTTGGTAAACGTTGCGACACGATATGTGTGAAATAAAAAAAAACACCTGATTAAGCATAAGAGTGATAAAACTATAGTTCGAACATAACGACTGAAGCTTAAGCTTAGCCGAAATAGAAGTAGTAAATAAGAAATTCCTTATACTGAGGCTCTTCATTTGTCATATTTCACGTTTATAAGCTTATAAATAATACGTTTTTTTTGCCTCATCTTTTTCGATCAGCTCCAATCTGAAGCTAAACATTCTATTTTGTGAAAAGGGATCATTAATAAATGAAAGGCACCAAGCCGTATTTTTTTGCCTTATTCTTCTAGGCTTGGTCGCGAGGAAAGACGTAGCTTCACCTAGTATCTAAGACGTTAGAAAGTGATACTAGTGATTTTATTGAAATAAACACCTTTTGACTTATATGTATACCATAAACAAAGGATACATAATGACTTTAAATTTCATTCTTATATACATTTTAATGCCAGCTTATCTGATTCCGATTTTTGGGGATTTAAAACTTATGCCGTCGGCGTCTAGCTAACCAGTTTCCACGCGGCTTTGCTCGCGTGGTATCTAGATAAGAAGTAGCCTATATGCTATTCTAGGTAAAGAACTTTATCTATTCCAAGTTTCAACGAAATCGGTTGAGCCGTTACGGCGTGATTGAACAATAAACATCCAAACATCCTCACAAACTTTCCCATTTATGATATTAGTAGGAAGTAAGACTAATTCCGAGTGTAGGTAGTTCAATATTATTGTGTATATTTTCCAGTGCAATATTCACAAGTGTTCATACGGGTGTATTGACGAATATCCAGCGCGCACTACTGTATCACTCTAACATCAAACTTTCAAAATTTTTTCACAACGCTTTCTGAATGATAGCTTATCAGAAAATTTTAAATGATAATGCGTCCGCGGTCGAGTGCGGATTTGTGCGTGCGTCCACTGAAGCGAAAGTATCTATCTCACATATCACTAGCGGTGCTGGAGAAATTATAGCGTATGAAATGTCAAAGGTGAAAGACCTAGATACTTTGCACGCTTACACACAACACAACTATTGCCTTTTTGCTCTGTTCATAATAGTAATAGTAATCGTAATAGTAAGTATTCTAGATAATAAGTAGCCTAAATGCTATTCAAGGTAAAAAATTATATCTATTCTAAGTTTCATCGAAATTGATTTACAAACATCCTATTATGGAAAAATCCTCACAAACTTTAGCATTAGTACAATTAATAAATAAATAAGTTAATATTCCGGATATATCACACACGGTCATCTGATCCCAAACTAGGCATAGCCTGTACTATGGGTACCAGAGACTGATATACATAAAAGATATATATTTAATACCCAGACACAGAACAAACATCTGTGTTAGTCACAAATGTTTGTCAAGTGCGGGAATCTAACCCGCGACCTCTAGCGCAGAAGGCAGAGTTACTACCAACTGAGCTATGAGGCCAGTCAATTCTTACTAATCGATTTATTAATTACATATAACAATAATTGAATAATATTTTATCTTGTTAGTTTTCATTTCATAAAAAAATCAGGTAAGCTTTTGTAGTAAACCATTCTCAAGTAGGTGAAAAAAATAAATGATGCCGTTAATTTGCCATGAAGTGTATTCTCAAGTATTCGCTGTATAAAGGGCGTAAGTACGATATGAGTTCGGTTCGTGCACATGCACGCGTGTGTATGTGTTGCCGTTGATAGCGGAGTATTCACAGATTTTTACATGGAAGAGGCTAGATTAAAAAAATGAATAGTCAGGTAGTATATTTTATTACAAAAAATATTTAAATATATATTTCATATCATACACGGTCAGCTGATCCCAAACTAGGCATAGCCTGTACTATGGGTACCAGAGACTGATATACATAATAGATATATATTTAACACCCAGGCACAGAACAAACATCTGTGTTAGTCACAAATGTTTGTCCAGTGCGGGAATCGAACCCGCTACCTCTAGCGCAGAAGGCAGAGTTACTACAAACTGAGCTATGAGGCTAGTCACAAAAGTTTAGTTTAGTTAGTTTTCGAGGACGTGGTGGCCCCGGCTGAAGAATAGGTATCTCTATCTCCATATCTCCTACCCATGGATGTCGTAAGAGACAACTTAGAGAAAAAGTTAGGGGATGGACAGCAGCTGCATTTAACATCGAGAACCTAATGTCTAGACAAACCTAACATAGGTTTTAAGACATTTACTAACATTTATTTGTATTCCTTTTGGGTAATAAATAAATGTTTCTATAATAACTGTAATCTTTAAAATCCACTTTTTTTGGTTTTTCGTCATTTTCATAACTAACTAGCTACCGCACGCAGCTTCGCTCGCGAGTTGCTTAGATAAAAAGTAGCCTATGCGCTATTCTAGGTGAAGAACTCTATATGTTCCAAGTTTCATCGAAATTGGCTATTCCGATATTGAATGGTTTGAACAGTTATGGCTTGATTGAACAACAAACATCTAAACATCCTCACAAACTTTCGCAATTATAATATTAGTAGGATTATTAAAGTTACAGAAATTCTACACTAAGATTTCTACCCTAACTAGCTGAATAAGTGAGTTTCGTTTGACCATGACCATGGTACTCGTAGTTTCTGTTTTTTTTTACTTTATGTGGCTATGGTGTCTGATACCCACGACACAGGGATCCTGATGTGGGGTCAGGACTAAGTATGTGACTGTTGGGTGTTATTTATTATTCAATAAAATGTTTAAAATTGTCCTTTCCAGTCCAGTGTTCATTTCTAACATCGAAGATAGAGTTTCATACGTAAAGGTGCACGCACGCACACATACACAACTTCGTCTATTCCCTATTCAGTCTACAAATATTCGATGCGGAATCTAGGGAGTCGTATCGCATCTTTATATTTTTATATTGCCATGAAAACTAATTTTAACAGTTGTAGGACATCTGTTGAGTCTGCGCCTCCACTGCGTCGCCCGGTTTGTGGTCGTCATTCGAGAACCTTTATTCGCCGACAGTTGTCGGTTCTGCGAGCTATATGGCCTGCCCATTGCCACTTGAAGTAGCTTATTCTGTGTGAGAACTGTGTCGGTGACGTTGGTTCTTCTACGGATTTTATCATGCAGTATACCTCCGAAATAAAACAAGTTTAGCACATTTTAATAAAATCTTTTTTGAAATCTATCGTCTGGTCCACACTTTTAATCTTTTTGTCTTTGTTACTTTGAGAAAGAAAATTGGGAAAGTCAAAGTAGATAACTCGTTGGTGCACGACCGGGTTCGAACCCACGACCTTCGGATCGAAAGTCAGGGAACCTCCTACTAGGTCACTTTGCTCGAAGCACCATTAGTTTAAAAAATTGTCTCTACTCCACTATTTTCTTGAAACTCCCACACATGCCCAGCACGCACACAGGCAAGCACACCTGTGTGCAAGACTCGAGAATAACATATTTTTGTTGCTTCTATATATTTTTTACTCTCGTATTTTATATTTTTCCTATATAAGCATATAACTTCTTGATATATAGGTATATAACTGTGCGGGTTTTATGTTTTTTGTTTATTTCCTTTGGAAACTGAGTAAGCCGACATGTTTCGTGAAAGGTTGGAAGATTTTAGGTATACCTAAGGCTAATGCATTTTTCTACCAAATAGCCTTATCTGAGACGAGTCGTAATGCACTACAGAAGCAATAATATAGTACCCAATACAAAAAGTTTTTTAATTTTTTTAATTTATTTTCTTTCCTTGATTGTGTATTTTCTTTTGGTGTACAATGAAGTTATATTCTATTCTATTCTAAAAAGTTGTACGACCTCGGTCACCTTGGTGGCGTAGCGGGCGCATGCCCGTATGAGACGCGAGGGTCGCGATTCCCGTGGCGGGATTTTTTTTTGCATTATCTGCCAATATTTGATCCGGCTCTGGACGTTGTGGTACCATGGTACTCGTAGTTTAGGATACCTACGACACAGGAAATACTAGTGTGGGGTCAGATCTAAGTATGTGACTGTTGGGTATTATTTAGATTATTATTTTTTTGTTTTTGGCCGTGGTGGCCCCGGCTAAAGAATAGGCCCCTCCATATCTCTATCCGCGGATGTCGTAAGTGGCGAATAAGGGGAAAAAGCTAGGGGATGGGCAGCAGCGTCCCTCATTTTAACAACGATAGCTCTAACTGCGCTCGCCAACCCGCATGCCCAGCGCGGTGACTCTGTCTGTGGGGGAAGCCATGTTCAGCAGTGGACGTCTTACGGCTGAAATGATGATGATGATGATGATGATAATTTTTTTACAAAATAAATTTGTTTTAGCAATAAGAATAGCAAACATAGCATTCAACCCCTCAGATTTCCAGGTTTTCAGATCCTTGAAGATTTTTAAGGGGGTTAGTCACAATCATGTGAGCTTTACAGAATAAATTAGTTTATGATGTTAAATTAAGACGTTTCAAAGTGGACCTTGTGATTTTATTGAAATAAACGTCTTTTGACTTTGACTTTGAATTGCTCTGAAAATCCGCGAGGAAGGCTTTTGTTCACCAGTAGAGTCTCTAAGAGGCTCATTTTGTGCTCATGTCACATGGCTTCGAATTTTTAGGTTCAAGGACATCATGCCATGACAAAATTGCAATGGAAAATTCACATTGAGCAAGATTAGAAGCTTTGCGTTATTTCAGACTATGAGTCACGAGCCTCGGTGGCGCAGTAGGCAGCGCGTAAGTCTCATAATCTTAAGGTCGTGAGTTCGATCCTCACCCGGGGCATAGTTTTTGATACGTTTATTTCGGTAATCCATTTGTTTTTTTGCGTTATTCATGTAAAGTGTTTTGCAGGGTACTTTTTAAATCAAAAATAAAGGAATGTTTTTTTTTAATATCCATCGACGGACGGAAGGGTACAGTCACAAGCATAATTTCTAATATTATGGCCAGGGACCGATTCAGGAAGCCGTTTGCGTAAGGGTTTTCGATCAGACTTTTTTAATATGTTACTCAAATACCCACTCCATAGTAACCCTATCGATTGATAACCTATTTTAAGGGCCTTCAAACCCTTTCATTTTGGTAACGTGTTAATAGGGTATGCGATAGTGTTGGTTTTTATTACTCAAAAACTATTATCAAGAAGTCTATATCACAGGAAGAAGATCTGTATTGTGGCAATATTTTGAAAACTATGAAATGTATACATTTAGTGTAAGCGATTGTACCTAATCCCCATCGAATAGTTGATCGGGGTAGTTAGAGACAAGACCAATCAGTATGCTCGGCACAGTTTGAATTGCGAAAATTACTTGATATGTTCTTTCATAAAATTATACATAATAATGCATTTAATAAACTAGACGGTCATAAAATGGCTTTTTGTATTTTCCATCGTCTGAGAACCATAACTTTAACAAAAAATATTAAAAAATAAAGAAAAACCCATAAAAGCAGCCGTCTTGCGATGCGTTATCATTTTTATATGTTCACCCCCTCCCCACCCTCCCCCACCCCTCCCAAATGCAACTCACACACACAAAACATCCTATAAATGGGTTAAAGAAAAATGTGTCTACCTGAAAATGTACGATGCATGAGTTTTTTTATTCGTCTTACATTTTCTTTGCTATCCGCGATTCTCATATCGCCGATATAATACTGAAAAATACATTTCCTAGCCACATACGAATTTGACCTCTATCGCGTAGACGGACAGGGAAAAAATCGCTTGCGTGCTCTAGAAAAAACAGAACACACACTGGCATACTCCACATGCACACTATCTCACAAACGTTTAGAAAAAAAATAAGGTGCACACATATAAATCGCATGCAGCTCGAAAGGGATGCACTCAGAGTCATAAAATACCAACACAAGCTCAGCTCCACCCACACTTGAGCATGTCGCCTAGTGTCTGGACGTGACGACGTGTAGTGCCCTATACGTGAACACCCACACTCGGAAGTCGCCGAAGAAAACTCTGTATGTGTTGGAAAAATGCTTTTCCTTGCAGCAACCTCACGGGAAGAGTTCTATAGCGAATACCTCGCGGTAAAGACTGCTCGTTCACAAATATTTAAAATCTAGAAAACGTTGAACAAACCCTAACAATAACCGAGAATTCGATCAAAATCAGCGAAAATCATTCGAGCACGACATCTCGGAAAAATTCTTCGCTCGTTTCGTCAAAAAACAGGCATTCCAAATGTAAAAAGTGATTAGAACGCGCGTAAAAAACTGTCATTCGAAATTTAAAGTTGCCGTTACTTTGATCGCGAAGTTCTGCGAAACACGTGTCGGCTATTAGTACCTAAATGTAAATGTGTAGTAATGAGTGTGTGTCTGTGTGCGTGCTAGTGTTGTCTTTCTCTGCGACGGTCCGATAGTCGCGTGCTTATTAAAAATTTTCGCGGTATTTGACTCCGATTACTCGCATTCGTATAACGTGCAATTATTATGTGATGTTGAATTATGCGCATAATTCGACATTTTGACAATTATCGCGTGGCTGGTATTTTATATGGCAGCTCGCGGTTTTAGTTTTATAAGTATAAACGATGAAATAACGACTTTTTATAAAAACACAATATGTATCTGCATTTTCATAAAATTCTTTTAATATTTTGTAATGACTGGACTGCTTAACGCTTGTATTCTCTATGAGATTAAAGCTGGTTTTGAGAACTAGTCGAATATTTCTTATTGGAAGCCAGAACAATAAAATATTTTGAAATCTATTTATAGAACTTCCAATACGATTCAGAACCAAATTTATAAATCTCTAGGCTTTATTTCATAAAATTTATCAGTAATATTCATATAAAAGAATAACGATGGTCAAGTGCGGGTATTCGCATCCGTACCACAGAGTTGGACTTCTAACAGCATCCCTTATCGCCGCTTATAAGAATACTAATTGGTTTTCGTATGATGTTTTCTTTCACCGTTTTAAGGACGTGTTTCCATAAAGAGACTTTCATCCGTGGGTGTTGACAGTGTTGATAATATATGACACCGAGATTAGGTCGCTAACTATTGTCTTAAAGTCGCGCAACGGGCTATGCTCGGGGATTCACGCGTGATGAAATAAGAAATCAGATAATCCGTAATGAAGAAATCCGTAGAAGAACCAAGGTCACCGACATAGCTCTCAGAATCAGCAAGTTAAAGTGGCAGTGGGCAGTCCATATAGCTCGAAGAACCGATAACTGATGTAGAACAAAGGTTCTCGAATGGCGTCTACGAACCGGAAGATGCAGTGTTGGACTGACGAAATGGACCAACGACATTGTGAAAGCTCAAGACCCTTCGTCGTGGCACTCTTTGGCGGAGGCCTATGTTCAGCATGAGCAAGAGATGATTTAGAAAAAAAGCTAATTATATTCTGTTTTCTTAAAAGAACCATGTGTGGTTCAGAACTGGGGCATCTTAAGGGCATTCCGTCGTATTCTTAGCTCTGAGAATTGTGTGAGAAAATCTAGGCTTCCAGGCTAAGATTAGGGTTGCCATCAAATCATGAAGAGCTTGTGTATCTTGCCTAGTCCTTAATAGATTCGTCTAGAAGTCCACTGCTGGATATAGGCCTCCCCTAGTTTCGTGCAGAACGGTCCCCAACGGTTGTCGGTTCAGCGAGCTCGCTGAACCGACAACCGTTGGGGACTAATAAGCCATATAGCTATATGGCCTGCCTACTGCCTTTTTAACGTGCTTATTCTGAAAGCTATGTCGGAGACCTAAGTTCTTATTCTTTCTTCCTTCTTGGATTTCCTCATTTCGGATTTTATCACCTAATGATGAAACTCCGAGAATAGTTCTCTCCATAGCTCTATATTACACTTTAGCTTTCCATACTATAATCTATCTCTGTGCCAAATTTCATCTAAATCCGATAGGCCGTCTAGGCGTGATTGAATCACAAACATCAAAACATCCAAACGTCCTCACAAACTTTCGCATTTATAAAATTAGTATAGGTTAGTATGTTTTAAAATCAATACATTTGCGCGGCAACCCTATCTAGTCCTACCTTAAAGTATGAAAGCTTTACCAAAATATTTTTAACCGCGACCTAGTTCCGGCTATTTCCAGAACCCAGACCGATCGATTGTAGATACCTAGTCTTTGAAGATGCTATACAGGCGATATAGTTGCTCCATTTAGGGCAACAATGTGACATTTGGATATCTCATTGTCCGTAAGATATTAAAAAAAAAGCTTGTAATTTAACAATCCGGTTGTATAACGACCAATTTGTATTAAATAGAACAAAAATTCATGCAATTTTATGAAAATAAAGTAACTACTTAGTTGGCGAAAAATGTATTAATTTATTAAGCACTTTTCATAATTCTCTCTGTCTCTCCTCTTCTTTGGCGCTATTCAAATACTATATGTTTTAGACAGCAATTTATGTAAAAAATTGCCCATCTAGAATCATTTAAAATTAACTTCTGACATTTTATGATTTATTTTAGAAATAGCCAATTTAGTAAGGTGCCCAGATTACTGACTGTACGTCAGTTGACTGAATTATTTGATATACAAGATGAAATCTACGGTCGGTACTGTAATCGATATTTTAAAGTAGACACTGACGTTGTGTGTGCTTGATAAACCGAATTAGTATTTAAGTACGTGACTAAATTATAAAATAATATTTGCTTGGTGAAAAAATACATCAAAAGTCCATTACCTACAAACAGAGTAACATCCAATATATAAAAAAAAAAGTAAGAAACACCACGTATATAAAAAGAAAAAACAACCAGATCATAAATTGGGCAAAAATAATAACAAATAACATTGAAATGGTTCATACATAAAATATAGGAACAGGCAAAAATGCAACGTTAATAGCTTGACCCTGTCATAACAACAAAAATAATCTTGCTGTTCAGACACATAAAGACGAAACGGGCGAAGGAAGCTATCCAAGTTATAACGTCAATGTTTATATGATAATTTCTTCTACAGTAACGGTCCAGTCGCCTCCTACCCAACGATAGTTCCTATTAATACCTAAACAGATTTCAATATAGACTTTAGTATAGCAAAATATTTTTATAAGTGTAAAGTGCCAAAAATGTCAGTAACTTTAAATACGAGTTATATGAAGAATATTATACAAATGAAGCGAGAATTCGAAGATTTTACGGAAGAAAATGAGACGAAAAATGATAGCAATAATTCTAGTGATGTGAATTCAGAAGCTAGTGATGTAGAAAATAATGGAGAGGCTAATAACGCAGCATTGGATTATACAGATAACACATTGAATCGGTATCCGATGGCTGATTTGATAAAGAAAGAGTTCCTACCAGAGTTTTACTCAAACGCGTTCAGAAACCAGAATCTTACTTTTAAGGATTCGCCATTCCTCCTACCAACGCAGTTGTATAAGAGCTTTCTTGCGAATCTTGGGAAGAGAAGAAGGAATGTGGCAGACTGCTACTCCTTGTATCCAAGGAATATGCTGTTCACAAACAATTTCGGGTTTGAAGCTTCTGATGATGATGGTGATAGAGCTACGGATTCGCCGGAAGAGGTAATACTAAATAGAAAAGGTTATGGGAAGAATATAAAAGCTACAAAAATTGAAAAAAAAGTGCACAATTATAGTCAAACCTATGTTTTCGTGGATATTGTACGACAACATTTTAACAATAAGTACTCAGGGTGGTTCCAAATTACAATCCTTCAAATTATCTGAAATTTTTAGGAGGTCCACAAAAGTACAGTCAAAGAACTTTGTACCTTATCATCACCAACATAATATATCCTACGGCTGGATTTAGGTCTCTCTCTCCCGAGATAGATGATTATTCTGATTACCAGCCCATTAATAGGTCCTTAATACAGTGTTTTGTTCCAGAAGGCAGGGGCGTCGTCGGCATTTGTGTGGAGTGGAGGGGGGGTGGGGGGTGGGCAAGAACAAGCTGCTGCCCAGCCCGCTGCCGTGCCTACTGGTAAGTTCCTAGCTGATGATAGCAGATGCTTACTATCAATATTTATAGATAAAAGTTTTTAAATAATAATTAATACACCTTTTTTGGCCATAATTTCACCTATGTAGAAGTTGTTTTGGCTATCGATAGACCATGAAGGTCTAGAACACACTTATTCTTACCTTGAAGAGACCGAAAGCCTAACCTAAATCCAGTTTTCAGGAAAGACGATACTTTCATTTCGGAGGATGACAATTGAAAAAATTATATGCAAAGTTTTTAAATTATCGTATACATCTTGGAATACGAATTGGTAATAGTTTTTCAACAGTGATAACCTTCAGATTGTTAGCTTTCATGGTGATTCATGAACGGCTGTCTTCGGTTCTCCAAGTTATGTGCCCGACCCACTGGCACTTTAACTTACTAATGTGGGCTATATTGGTGAATTTAGTTTGTTAGTCTACGGATCTCCCAATTTCTGATTAGATTTCAAGAGTCTTATTTGAACTTCATAACTTTACTTGAATTTCATATTGTATTGGAACATTATTTTTGAAACTTTTGTGATAACTTATAACTAAATATATTCGCTCCCGATTCTACCAAATTCTTCGTAATCACTGACTTATATACCTTTTTTCAAACGCCTTGTCTTTGTCTGGTTGAAATTATTTGGGACGATATTGATTGTAAAGGTGCTCTCTCACCGATAGCATTCGCCTGTAATGTTACGTTACATTAAATCAGTGAGGGAGGCATTACAAGGAGCATTACAATGCGCAACCTGTAATGATACAATCTGTTATTCCTCAAAAATCAAATCTAAATATCACATTACAGGCGAATGCTCATCAGTCAGGGAGGCAGTATTGTAACGTAATGCTCAAAATCGAATCTTGAATGTTATGTTACAGGCGAATGCTGAGGGTATAGTTTTTGGTGCATAGAACTGGCAGTGATGATGTTCTTTTTCTCAGGCACGTCAGGCGGAGGCGGCGCCCAAGGCCTGGTCCACTGGATGTCGGTGATGGCCGAGCACATGGGAGGGGGGCACCATGACCCCTCCCACTACGCCCTACCCCCCTGGAACAACGGTGGCGTTGATGTGAGTACTGTAAAATCTATCTATCTAATCTATTCTTCATAAGCCCAACAAAATGCAGACGCCGCATCTCCTACACCGTTCGTAATAAAAAGCCATGCAAATTGTACTCACGCGTAGTAGGCACAAGCACAACCCACACGTGCAAAATTAACATTGAAGTCGGCACATGTTTTGCCTCATCATCAGGTAAAGTTGACTTGAATTGAGAATAATTGAATTGCACGAACACGCCCACAAATAATAATAATAAATAATAAATATTCCGGACATATCACACACGGTCAACTGATTCCAAACAAGGCATAGCCTGTACTATGGGTACCAGAGACTGATATACATAATAGATTAATATTTAACACCCAGACACAGAACAAACATCTGTGTTAGTCACAAATGTTTGTCCAGTGCGGGAATCGAACCCGCGACCTCTAGCGCAGAAAGCAGAGTTACTACCACTGAGCTATGAGGCCAGCCAAATGTCGATCAAAAGGGGTTTCAAAAGTTCGTGAAGGTTTAGAACTAAATTATTATGTTTTTATAAGTAACTGCAGGCCAATCAGCCTGCTGCCCACCTAATGGTAGACGGTTACCTTCAATGCTGTTAAGTTGATGGAAAAATTAGGAAATTCTTACAAGACCTTCAAGATTCGATATCGGAAAAATTACTATCTAAATATTTGATTTCTCTTATTGGATAAACAAGTACAGGGATACTTTGTTATAAGTTTAAAGAAATAAAATAATGACTGAACCTTGCCTGCACAAGTTTTTTTTATTAATATTAATTTGAAAACAGTGAAAATCATGATGTATTTACTAGAAACTGAGAAAATCCTTTAAAGGGCAATGTGTACGCTTCTTTAACAAGGTTCCAAGCAATGTGCTAAAGTTATCAACTAGCCAATTTAAAAACTTTGTTTGAAAACTATACAAAAATCTTATTAGAAAATATCTGTCTATTTAAGAATATACTCCAACTCGATTATTAATAAAGTTGTAAAAGGTTCGTTAAAAAAATAACCAAGCCGTGGTTTTTTGTCTGTATCTTCTAGGTTTGGTCGAACATCAATTAGTAATTTATCAAAGTGATCCATGCCGTTTTTTGGTACTGGTGTTTCACAAATCTTTACAAAAGTTTTGTATTTCTGTGTTAGCTATGTTATCATATCGCACACTCATTTGATACTTCATTTAGTTCTTAATTAATTTTTTAATATTATATTTTGTAATGTATAATATTGCCGTGCTGACCCCGGCTGTAAAATTGGCCCCTCAATTATTACCTGTGGATGTCGTAAGACTCAGGGAAAAACATAGGGGATTGGCAGCAGCGTTCCCTATCCACAATAGCTTTATCTGCGCTCGCCAACCCGGCAAATCCCCCCAAATGATTGTTTGGGTGCTGGCCGTATAAGGTCGGTCGCGCTGGAAATCTATGGGGGAGGCCTATGTTCAGCAATGGACATCCTATGGCTGAAATGATAATGATGCAGATACTAATTAACTTAACCCTACACAATATTAAAGGTTCATGGAAAAAATAAGAAAAACATTTTAATTCAGTTTAAACACAACTTTTCCTAGTAACTTAACAAAAATATTTTTAACTTGCAATAAACATACAAAGCCCGCTAATTACTGCGAACTCAATAAAAAGATAAACAGTATCAACGGTAGAGACACCCCCTTCATAACTTCTAAGAATTAACTTATCTACTGCACTTAAGTCATTTAACCCTTCTGCATTTAATAGCCAACTTCACTCACAAGTTACAATATGCTAATAAACAAGTTAAATATCACCAATTACTTGCAAACTCAAACTCCTTAGGAATTTGAAGTGAATTTCTTATAGTTCATTAGTTGAATTTGTGTGTTTTTCGCACATCAACTTACACCTTTTCAACACATTAAAATAATTCATTTAAACAAGAAGTTCTCTTGAAATTCGCGGCTTACGGCCGCACTCAAAATTACTAACGTTACGTGAACAAGTGATACTAATAAATAAATATAAATAACAGCCACACGTAGTCCTGACCCCACACTGGGATTACCTGTGTCGTGGGTATCAGAAACTACGAGTACCATGGTACCACAACACCCAGACCCGGAAGGGTCAGTGACCAGGTTGAGGTATGGTAGCCCAGAAAAGGGCCTATTATGTGAAAGAATCAGTGCAGTGAAAGGAGTTAAGTGTGCCTCTTAGGGCTCCTTTCGATTACATAAATCTTTCTTTATTTCTTTGTTTCTTTCTTTCTTTCTTTCTTTCATTGGACGCCAGCAACGCTTCCGTGGCTACCCTTGCAGTCCGTGAGACACCAAAACTAGCCACCAAATCGGATGCCAGACGATATTCCTAGGTGGCGCAATGGGCGAGTGCCCAACTGAGACGCAAGGGGTTCGATTCCCGCTACGGGACAAATGTTTGTATGATCTGCAAATATTTGTTCTCAGGCTGGGTGTTGTGGCCCCATAATCAGGACTGTATGTGACTGTTGGGTGTTATTTATATACCTAATTGGCATCTCTGAGTTTGGCCTTAACTTTTCTGCACTACTCTCATCACCTTTACTTTTTTAAGTCTATAGTCCTATTAGCACAAGTATTCTAGGGCAATTATTTATTTCAAACTCATGTTCAGAATGCGAAAAAATGCTTTTCAGAACTGTTGTTTTTAACGCCAACAAATAATCATTTGGTTGTTAATTACTTTTGACATTTAGAAAATGAGAATTGTTTTGTGGTCGGGTTATTTGTGCGACTCGATAATTCGTTACTTTTAACACAACTGTTATTGCAAAAATAGTTAATTACCCACCTTTTATTATGGCTGCTTCTATCGTGTACATTTATTATTTTTTATAATTTTTTTGTCACTATTTATTACTTAATTCTTAAAATATTTTAATAACTTTGTCTATTTTCGTCTCAAATAATTGTTTCTTCAATACATTTTAATTATTGTTTTTCATATTTGGCCCGTGGTGGCCGTGGTGGCCCCGGCTAAAGAATAGGCCCCTCCATATCTTTATCCGCGAATGTCGTAAGAGGCGACTAAGGGAAAAAAGCTAGGGGATGGGCAGCAGCGTCCCTCATTTTAACAACGATAGCTCTAACTGCGCTCGCCAACCCGCATGCCCAGCGTGGTGAGTATGGGCAAAACCCCCCCCACATGATAAGGAATTTGCTCTGTCTGTGTGGGGTGTTGTTGTTGTTGTTTGTTCCATGTTCAGCAGTGAACGTCGTACGGCTGAAATGATGATATTTGGCCCCGCTCGACCGACACATTGTGAAGGTTGCGGGAAGTCAGTGGATCGAAAGGATCAAGACCGTTCCTCGTGGAACTCTTTCGGGGAGGGCTATGTCCAGCAGTGGACTTCTACAGGCTGATGATAATGATGAATTGTTTCATAGAAGAGATACCTAGTAGTTCTCACGAAAAGTGAATTTGCATGTGATTTGCATTGCATTGCTTTGAACTAGATCATTTATTAAGAAAAATAAGAATGAAATCGCGCATTGTATACCAAATAGACAAAACCTGTGTAGCGATTCAGAACGCATCATTACCAATTTTCAGAACCGTGCCAAAAACTTCAACTTTCTATTCAAAACTGAATCATAATCCAACTAGCGAAAGTTCAAAATAAATTTTAACACCGCAATAGTTTGTTAACCCTTTTGTGCATTCCCAAAGTACTTGATTCAATGGAATTTTCGTCGCCCGCAGCGTTGCAAAACTATGCAAATCTTTTTGGACAACCCTATCGATGTTTGACAGAATTTGGACTCAATACTCTTAACTATATAGTAGCTTATTGCGTAAAGTTGGGTAGTTTTTAAGGATTGTCACACACTGTCTTTGTATTTTTGTAATGCAGGAAACGGGAACATCTTAAATCGTGATGGATTAGGCAAATCACTTGGTTGGTAAAGGGTATTTTCTCTAAAGGTGATTAATTATTTGCTATATTTCTTAGATCATAATACGAATATTAAGATTGTTCTCATGATTGTAATTTTGCATATTCTTGAGAACGCTAGAATTCACATTCAATTATGTAGATTTGGTAATCAAAAAAGGGTTTTTCAATCTTTCAAAATTTTATTTGAATAACTGTCTAGTTCAGAAAGCGTACAGGCGTAGCTTCCCCTAGTTTCTAAGACGTTTCAAAGTGATCCTAGTGATTTTACTGAAATAAACACTTTTGACTTTTGTTCTTTTGTACAATTTCATCCCATTTATTTTGTTCGTAGAAATAATTATATTGTTTGTTTCAAATGAAAAAAAGAAAACTTAACTTGTTTACTCACTATATAAATTAATGACTACTAAAAAAATCGAACTTTGCCTTCTGCGCTAGAGATCGCGGGTTCGATTCCCGCACTGGACAAACATTTGTGTGATAAACACAGATGCGTGTACTGTGTCTGGGTGTTAATTTATTATGGATATCAGTCTTTGGTTCCCCTTAGTACAGGCTATGCCTAGTTTGGGATCAGTTGACCGTGTGTGATATGTCCGGAGTATTTATTTATTAATCTCCCACTTGGCCAACACGGCTTTTCATTGCTACTAAATGTTGGCAATAAAATTTTATTGCAAAACTGAGTTTAGATATGCTTTATTTTTTCAAGCTCACGCGATTCACGCTTCGCTACTTCGCGAAAGTGAGCTGTATTTGATGGATTGCTATTATTTAGTCTGTGGATAATTAATACATCTTCTCTGGTACCTATTTGTTTCCTCGTCTCTATAAAACACTATTTTTATCATCATCATTTTTTTTTTATCATCATTTCAATAAATTATCAAATTTTTGGCAATTATTTCAGTCGTAAGACGACCACTGCTGAACACATGCATCACTCAAAAAATTTGGGGGTTTTGTCAATACTCGCCACGTTGGGCATGCGGGTTGGCGAGCGCAGATAAAACTATTGTTTGTCAGGGTACGCTACTGCCCATCCCCTATCTATTTCCCCTTAGTCGCCTCTTACGACATCCACGGGTAGGTTGTTGTGTGTTAAAAAAAAACTATCTTGTTAGTCAAGTACTTATAATGTTACACTCCACTTGCGCTGCCATAATACTGTCATTTTTTCATCTTTATTGATGTTTTTAATTATATTCTTGTTTCTCCGATAAAAATCCTTTAATGACTAGTAAAAATACCAGCCATAGCTACGAGCATCCTACTAATATGATAAATGCGAAAGTTTGGAAGGATGTTTGGATGTTTGTTGTTCAATCACGCCGTAACGGCTCAATTTCGGCTCGATTTCGCTGAAACTTGGAATAGATAAAGTTCTTTACCTAGAATAGCGTTATTCTGGAGGAAAAGAGCCTCTAAGAGGCGCACTATAATCCTTTCACTACACTGATTCTTTCACTGACGGTCATAAGCCCTTTTCAGGGCCTCTATACCTCAACCTGGTCACTGACCTAATACAGGATGACCAAGAAAGAGTCAGTGACACGACAAGCCAGCAAGCAAAGCTAGTCATATACAGGGTGAATTTTTGAGACGGGACAGTAAGGGCAGGTAAGAGTGCCATCTTGCTGAAAATAAACTTTTCGCAATTCTGACAGAAGCCATTCATCCAACTGGTTTTGGAGATTCTCTAAAATTACGTCGTCATTAGTCGGTCCGGTAGAGACTTTTAATCCTTATAAGAAACAGGATCGATTGGCATCAATAAACGTTTTTGTGTAAAATGACTGACTGTACATTTTTTCCAAAATCTGTAAATGCAGTTCAGAATATCTTAAAAATTTATGGATAGTCTCCTAAAAGCATTTCCCTGTAACTATAACGAATAAGGTACCTGCCCTTACTGTCCCGTCTCAAAAAATCACCTTTATAACACAAGCTTAAGTCAGTGGAACACTTTGAAATCGATTCGCTTATCAGTTTAGTTTTTAACCGATTGCGGAGCAAAAACGGTGTTCAATTTATGCTGCTTTTTGCACAGTTACATATTAAAAACGTATAAATCAATGTTCATTACACTGACAATTATTAGACGTTGCTACGTACCATCTCGTCATTGCGATTTTGTTTAGGCTGTAACGTAAGTTGACAGAAACAAATATTTTATGGTTCAAATTCGTGTAAATTTGTACTGACACGCTTGTATTTGAATGGCATTGACATCATGATGGATTCGCTAACGCAATATAAATGTGCTAAGAGTGCTAGTGGTAAGAATATAAGGCTCGTATTCAGAGACACGACTCAAACTTAGATTTAATCACAGATCAGCTGAACTCTATTTAAGTATTGAATCTCTTCTCAAACATAGCTTTTATTCAAGAACGGTACTTAAACTACTCTCAGCTGAATCGAGTCTCAAATCTGTACTCAAATGTTCTCGTTTACATTTTGATTTATTTATAATTTTCGATCCGTTTTACGCAGAAATTCAAAGAGCCAGGGTGGAAATAGAACAGAACTATAAAGTGAAGTATAAATATGCATCAAAGTACGTGTATCGGAACGAAAATGTCATTTGATTAATGTCTAATCAAATCTAAACTCAAGCACCGATTTCGTCTGATTGACGTTTCAGAATTAACATTTACTCAGATGAACTGTGATTATTGAAGCTTTACATATATACTGTTCAAGAATTAGAATCTCGCCTCAAATCGAGATTTAAGTACAGATCAATGCTCGAGTCTTGTCTCTGAATACGAGCCTAAATGTATAAAATTACTAGCTTGCGGCCGCGGCTTCGCTTGCGTTGTACTACGTGGTACGGCACTGTACAAAGTAGCCTAGTGTATGATTATCTGGGTAAATAATATACCTATTCCAAGTTCATTGAAATGGGTTGAGCCGTTACGCTGTGATTGAACCACAAACATTCGAACATCCTCACAAACTTTCGCATTTTTAATTTATGTAGGATGATTATTTTTCTTTTGAGCTTCACCTTGTTCGATCGGCACCACACTGAAGCTCTACATTCCATTTTGTGAAAAAGGATCATCGAAAAAATTTTTGGCACTAAGCCGTGGTTGTTGCTTGATTTTCTTCTAGGCTTGGTTGCGAAGAACAGGCATAGCTTCACCTAGTTACTAAGACGTTTCAAAGTGATCCTATTGATTTTATTCAAATAAGCACCTTTTGACTTTGACTATGAGAGGAAAGACACTTATTTTTATTTATTTATTTATTTATACTTTCACACTTAAACTTAGTGTAAGGAGGACTTAATGCTAAAGCATTTTCTACCAGTCATCCTGGGCGTGTAAAAAAGATGGTGAGGCGTGACAATTAAACTAAACTTAGAAATAACTTACCTACTTAAATAGTTTACATACTTAGTTATAGTGATATACATATACCTACGTACGCACAAGTACCCACGTAGGTATCTAAAAGTGGGAGAAAAAAAAGAAAACAATAATACCTACAAAAGCGATAACCTTTAAAAAAAAATACAAACACTATACCCACAACTTGGTACCTACATTATGTTAGTTCAGAAATAAGTACACTTCATTTCACAAAGAAGTTATTATACTTGTTATTATTGTCTTTCTTACTTCCATATTATTATTATTATTATTTATACAACTGAGGCGGCAAACAAGCATACGGCCCACCTGTTGGTAAGCGGTTACCGTAGCCTATGAGCGCTTGCAATACCAGAGGCATCACGCACGCGTTGCCGACCCCTCCCCCCTCCCCCCTAAAGAGCTCTGGCAACCTTACTCATCGCAGGAACACAACACTATTTGAAACAAATAATGTTATTTGGCTGCGATCTTCTGTATTATTACGTCACCATCACAATACAAAACGAAATACTCATTTTTAATTGTCACATTGTGCCTCTCTCCTTCAAAATAAACAACTGTTTCACACTTGCGAAATAGAAAAAAAAAACTACAATAGGTACCTACCACATACAACAACAAAAGGAATAAGTCGATTTTTGAGTTACGAGAAAAAAATTGCCAATAATACAATGTACGGGACCCTGCTAACGATATTTTGATGACTACTGTGAGCATCATATTGTAATGAAATAAAAATAATAAAAAAACAAAAAATAAGTTATGAGCTTTCTGAGAGGTGGGGCAAAACCGCTGGGCAAAAAATGACCCATGTGAAAATGATTTGGCGAGAAGGTACGGGGCATATTGTTATTAAATCTAAGGCTCGTATTCAGAGACAAGACTCGAGCATTGATCTGTACTTAAATCTCGATTTGAGGCGAGATTCTAATTCTTGAACAGTGCTTATGTATAGATTCAATGATCACAGTTTACCTGAGTAAATGATTATTCTGAAACGTCAATCAGACGAAATCGGTGCTTGAGTTTAGATTTAATTTGACATTGATCAAATGACATTTTCGTTCCGTTACACGTACTTTGATGCATATCTATACTTCACTTTATTGTTCTATTCTATTTGCACCCTGGCTGTTTGAATTTCTGCGTAAAACGGAACGAAAATTATAAATAAATCAAAATGTAAACGAGAACATTTGAGTACAGATTTGAGACTCGATTCAGCTGAGAATAGTTTAAGTACCGTTCTTAAATAAAAGCTATGTTTGAGAAGAGATTCAATACTTAAGTAGAGTTCAGCCCATCTGTGATTAAATCTATGCTTGAGTCGTGTCTCTGAATACGAGCCTAAGAGAATTGAGAATGACAAAGATTTTGATAGAATATATGTAGTCTAAAAAATATATAAATTCACGGTTTGACAGTTATCGAATGTAAGAAAGTGCTGTAACAGATCAAATCAATAAATGAACTGCGAACTAATCAGCTCATTATAGCTTAATATTTTAGGTATCTTCCACAATAGTAACTAAACAATCAGCTATACCTAGCACAAATCTAATAGGTAAAAGTATCTAAAGTATAAAAATAATCTATCAGATAGACTCCATACATGTGGCTCGCAACTACCAGATTGAATCAATGAACCGACTCAATGATTTTATTCATCAGAACAGCGATTCATTTTATTCACGTTTCTATTACATTTTCGTCAAAAAGTGGAAACACCTTAACTGTCAAAACGTGAATATGATTTTTTGTTAGACTATAGCTTCCGCTCGCGGCTTCGCTCACGTGGTACCCGGATAAAATGTATCCGCGCAGAGAATTACATCAATACATTGCTATGTTGATGTATGAAAGGACAAACAGACAGAGAGGATTTGTTGAAAAAAAAAAACAAAATTAAATATTTGATACTAGCTTGCACCCATGGCTTTGCTCGCGAGGTACATAATATATGCTATTATAAGAAGAAGCCTTTATGCTATTTCTAGGTAAAGAACTCTATCTATTCCAAGTTTCATCCAAATCGGATGAGCGTGATTGAACCACAAATATCCAAACATCCTCACAAACTTTCGCAATGATAATATTTTAGTACAGTACACCCATCATTTCAATAGAAACTATGAAAAGTAAAACTCAAGATTAATTTCTCAAAATAATCATCCATTATTCAAAAACAGATATTTTTAATGATGCAAAATACATCTTCATCATTCAAGCCCACAACAATTAATAAAGATACTGGAATTAAATTCTCACAGGAACTGATCTATCCCAAAGTCAGCGAACCATCAAAAATGGATTAGTATTCAACAAAGAAAGTTAACCGACCATCAAATCTATAACGTTTTAATTACTTACGTCAAAATCAATTATGCACGAATACAAATTTTGAATAAGATTTATTTCGGTAATCATTTATCAAAATCGCTTTAGGGGTAAGGAAACAATCGCGTTTGGTAGCGATCACCCCTACGTCTTTATCAGCGTACAAAAATAAAGACTATCATAATAAAACAAGCCATGGTGGCCCCGGCGAAGAATAGGCCCCTCCAAGCTATCCGCGGATGTCGTAAGAGGCGACTAAGGGAAACAAGCTAGGGGATGGGCAGAAGCATCCCTCATTTTAACAACGATAGCTATAACTGCGTTTGCCAACCCGCCTGCCCAGGGTGGTGAGTATGGCAAATCCCCCCACATGATAAGGAATTTGCTCTGTCTGTGGGGGCCATGTTCAGCAGTGGACGTCGTACGGCTGAAATGATGATGATGATAATAAAACTAAGGCCTTATTAAGCTCCGTTCAAACGGCTGCGATGTGTCATCTAATACAAGGTGATTCATCACATGTACCTATATCATACCGAAAGGGTTATTCTATATTTGCGAAAAAAACAACAACTATTGAATTGAACAAATTTATTTTTTTCCCCAAACTTTCTCAAATTAGCTGTTTTTGGTATTTTTATCATCTTTATAACTCACTAGCATACGCCCGTGGCTTCGCTCGTGGTTCCTACATAAAAAGTAGCCTATATGCTATTCAAGGTAAAGAACTTTACCTATTTCAAGTTACAACGAAATCTGTTGAGCCGTTACGACGTGATTTAACTCCAAACACCCAAACATCCTCACAAACTTTCGCATTTATAATATTAGTAGGATTGAGGCTGTAGACACAGCAAATCCATTTAACCCTTTCATCCCTCTGAATCTTCTGAATCAAAGAGTTTCACGCCTGATTGAGCATGTATGAATGGTATGAACAATATTAATTATGCTTACTGGGTGTGTCAGATCGTATTATGAAATTAGATCGGAATATTCACGGCTTTAGCCAAAAACGATTTGTAATGTCTCAATTAGCTTTATTAATAACTATGGGAATTGGTTTCACAGCTGTCAATTTGAGTCAGAATGACGACTTATAAAGTCGAGCCGAATAACTTTAGTCGAGCATATTTTCTTCCTCACTAGACTAAAATCTTTTCGGTCTAGTTTTTAATCAAAATCAGCGGCAGTACATTAATAGTACACAGTATTTATTTATTAGTTTTTTAGATTTTAATTAGAACTCGAGCGTAAAAGTTTGTTACAGAATTTTAGAAGTTAAAAAAATTTAGTTTAATTTGGTAAATTCGATTTATAGAAGAAACAACAAATTGGAAAAAAACATTCTGTAAAGTTATGATGTTTAATGAATTTATTAATGTTAAACGTTTTGCGTGTTAAATTACCGCAATTGAATATTGGCTTTAGCCGGTATTTAGTGGGTTATGAGCACATCATGCGTGATTTTCATGGATGGATAAATAGTTACCTAGTTTGATATAAATACATTAGTCAACGAACCAAGATTGACGAAAGAGGTGTATAAGACAAATGTGAATGGAGCTGTTGGAACGGGAAGACCTAGGTCTACTTTCATTGACCAAATCGGTGAAGTTTTGGGAAAAGGCCAGGTCAAGAGTATACCTTACCGACGAGTATTTATAAGGAATGTGATTCTTCTTCTTGTCGTGTCACTGATTCTTTCTTGGTCACCTGTATTAGGTCAGTGACCAGGTTGAGGTATGGTGGCCCTGAAAACGGCATATGACCGTCGATGAAAGAATTCTAATCCGTTGGGCCAAATAAGAGCCAGCCCTCGGGTCACGCGTTGCTTATTGGAAAATACAGATTTTTATTGGTATCTATATTTTTTTGCTAATATTATTTCTTTTTACGGAACACATCGTAGAACTAAAAGGCAAGCTTCGCCACACACTTCTGGAATCACAAGCCAAGTTGTACAAGTACCTACAAATCTAGCAAAAACAGGGGTAAGTACCTACAAGTAGCTACAATAAACCACAAGATAGATAAAAGCAGTATCTCAAAAGAAAGCTGAAAAGTTCTTGTCCTGCAAGTATACTAATAAAAAGTTTGTCTGTCGGTTTATGGCCTCCGCGTAGCAATATATCGATTCTTCCAGTTTGTTACTTCTTGCGTTAGATGACCCTGGAGTGTTGTAGTATGTTCGAGCACTGGTTCTTTCTTTGTCACGATAAAAATAAAAAAAAAAAAAAAATATTCCGGACATATTCACACGGTAAACTGATCCCAAACTAGGCATAACCTGTACTATGGGTACCAGAGACTGATATACATAATAGATATATATTTAACACCCAGACACAGAACAAACATCTGTGTTAGTCACAAATGTTTGTCCAGTGCGGGAATCGAACCCGCGACCTCTAGCGCAGAAGGCAGAGTTACTACCAACTGAGCTATGAGGCCAGTGAAACGATGTTACTTTGTTTAATAGGTTTATTTACAGAAAATTTAAACTAATACTAAGTAAATATTTATAAAATACGAAACAGTTGATCTATCTAAAGACGTTACAAACGATCTATAGATAGCTCAACTGATCCAGATCACTACCAGTCGGAGGCGTCCCAAAGACGCTGGCGGGATGGCAATGCGATAAGCATTTTTGTTGGGTGAAATAGGATTCAGCTCCCGGGTCACGCGTCGTTTTTATCTAACGCCCTCATATTGTTTTGAAAACCCGGAGGGCCCCGCTTCCTCACGGACCCAGGGTCTCCACCCCAAAAGGCCCAAATCTGTAAGCCCTATCGAGACTAACTTATTTGCGCCTTTTGAGATCCTCGTCCGAATCTGCTTTCGGAACTGCCCTAACCTGTCCCGGAGATTGAGCGCGCAAGTGTATCAACACAAGTAGCGTCGATTTTTTATAATATCCCAAGAAATTTGACTGAGGCGGGATTTGAACCCGCAACCTTCCCTTAGACACGGGGATGCTCTAACCATCTAAGCTACGGAGCCACTACCCGTCCGTGCGATTAAGCGGATTGGAAGTGCCAAAAATTTTCGCAAGGACGAGAAGTGGCTCCGTGGCTTAGTTGGTTACAGCTTCTCCGTACCTAGGGGAAGGTTGCGGGTTCAAATCCCGTCTGAGTCGAATTTCTTGGGATATTGTAGAAAATCATAGTGTTCATTTAGTGTGGGTTATCACAACAAGTAGCGTTCCACACCCTTTTTCCAAGTGACCAAAGTTATACCGTCAGGCCGCTTACCATCATCACAATTTTAGTTAGATTTTGGTACTTAGGTATCCTCTTCTACACTATAATAACAATTTATTAAGCAGCTACACTATCTCATACCATAAACAATGAAATTACCCATGAACGAGGGTGTCCACAATTAATCCACCAAATTAGACTCGTCCCTAGCAAAATCGATTAGGGACGTCCGAAATTCACTGGTGCCACAGAATAAATAAAAGCATCTGAAATACAAAGTCTCACTCTATGACATGAAAACGAATACTGTTTTAATCTGTGGCACCAAGCTACTTTGAAACCAAAAATCGAACCATAACGAATGTTAAATTCAAATCCTACTAATATTATAAGTGTGTGAGGATGTTTGTGGTTCAATGTAACGGCTCAACCGATTTTGCTGAAATTCGGAATAAATAGAGGACTCTACCTATAACAGCATAAAGGCTACTTTTTTTATATAGGTACCACGCGAGCAAAGCCACGGGCGAAAGCTAGTTATTTGCTAGTAGATATTTATGTCAGAACGGTTAGATCATCCAACTTTGTATTATATCCTCTTAGAAATTGGAAATGCTTTAGGTTTTGGAATATTCAATCATAGTAGAAGATGATAAACCTCATTTTACACTACCAGTTTGTTGGAGTGGTACACGCTTGCGCGAAATACGGCTGTGGCAATCCGCAGCCACGTCCCGCCAAGATAAACATGCCAGTTTTTTCTTTACGCCAAAGACATTAGCCAAGGATGTTTTGGTGGCCATGAGTTTGGAAGATGGGGAGAGGCTTAAGGAAAATTGGGAGCAAAAATTCAAACCAACTGTGAGGAAAATACCTTGAAAATTATTGAGTCAAAAATACTCAATTATTATATACAAATATTTCAATACTTCAGCAATTCGAAAGAACAAAATGTAAGATACTTTAATTATATACAACGTGTTCCGTGACTAGTATACCTATATTATTCTGAATCAGACTTATTCTAGCAACAGAAAGAAACAATATTAACGAAGAAATATGGTTTTTTTTCTAATTTTTTCTTTCAAGTCATCTGTTAATTAGTATTTTTATCATTGAAATTTTACATCGATATTGTTACCTAAAACAGCTGAATAGTAAAGATTGATTTTCGAATCGTATTTTTTCAATAAAAAATGTCATATATCCGAAAGTCGTAGAACAAAATATACTGCCAATTAAGGGTAGGATATTTCCCTTTCGGGAAAATAATACATATTACTAATCACCTTGAATACAGCAAGAGTAGATTCTAATACGTTTCAAAGGGATCCTTGTGATTATTTATTTATTAATTATCTTACCTTACCTTATTGCAGTTATTAAATTATATTGGTAATTCCTTAACCTTGCTATGTCTTCGCGGATTCAATGGTCGGACTTATTAATTTAATTTTCATAATACTGAAAAAATACAATAATACCTTGATTTCACTTTCTCCTGCAACCTGATAATTATCCTAGATAATCATCCCACCTGATCCACTCGCCCATGGCCACCCTACATTGTATGTCATTAGACGGAGCGGAGGGGGTGTCATTACCGATGAGTAGAGCGACCATTAATCTTCCCGGACCGGTCTCTTGCCTGTCAAAAGTGTGGCCACCGTATATGTCTTCTCACGTCATTGTTTTCGTTGCTTGAAGTTAAAGAGGGGCATCGGTAACCATTTTATTTGCATACTTTATTCTATGAGTATCCTAGGCTAGTGGCCGTGGTCGCCCTGGCTGAAGATGGCCGTGGTGGCACTGGCTGAAGAATAGGCCCGTCCATATCTCCTACCCGTGGATATCGTAAGCGGCGACTAAAGGAATAAAACTAGTGGATGGGCAGCAGCGTCCCTCATTTTAACAACGATAGCGCTAACTGCGCTCGCCAACCCGCATGGCCAGCGTGGTTAGTATGGGCAAATCCCCCCACATTATATGGAATTTGCTCGTCTGTGGGGGAGGCCATGTTCAGCAGTGGACGTCGACCGGCTGAAATGATGAACCCCCTTCCGCGATGAACGCGAGTGAAGCCGTGAACAGACGCAATGTTTTCGTATTCCTGCCCAGCAGTTTATCATACAAAATGTTTTTTTCTCACTTCGGAAGACACTTCATCGGGTTATTGATATCAAAATACAAAACCGAAGACATCTATTGATACAAAAATCTATTGATGAAAGAATAGCTTATAAATAACACGTTAATACAATATTATGAAGTGCGATAGTTAGACTATTGTTACTTATTTCATAATGCGCGTATTATTGGGGGCATAAATTCTGAAGGATGACGGGGTTGAAGAGGTTTGATACTTTCAAAAAAGTTGCTGTAATGTGGTAAAGAATAGATCTAAATTTGAGGAGAAAATACTATGATAAGAATCAGCGATGTTAATCGTCAGGAATAAAATATTCTCAAACTTGCTAAAAAAAGCTTTCCCTAAGTTTACCATAAGTTTGGGTATTTTGTCAAGCTTTTCTATTACTTATCTGTGTCTTTTTACCGACAAAAGTCAAAAATCAAAATATGGAACAAAAACAAGGTAATTGACAAACAAAATATTTAGTACTATTCCACATAAGCTCAAAAAAATGCAGACGCGTGCACCTCCCGTACCCGGTAGTATAAGTAAAAACCATTGGTGCGCGATCCGGACTGAACCTACGAGCTCCGGCTCGAAAGTCGAGGTAACTCCCACTAGACCAACACAGGTTTAAATCATTCCAAACATACTGACGCGGTTAGTATTTAACTAGATCGGATCAGGAACTGAAAGCGGTAGAGGAACCGAAATGTTTTAACGGTACCAGTACCTATAAAGGTACTGGTACCGTTAAAACATTTCGGTACCGGTAGATTTCGGTACCGAAATTTTGAGCCGCGGCTAGTTTGCTAGGACAGTGGCGCCGCGGTAGCGGGGTGGCAGCGTTTCATTGAAGAAAACCTTTATAAACCTTTATTTATTTCGGTTATAGGTACCGGTAGCGATGCCAGATTTTCCGGTACCGTTATATTTATCGGTAGAGAAATATTCAGGTAACCGGAATTTATCGGTATGACGTCATATCGTTTTTTAAAGGTACCTTTATATTCCGGTTATTCAGTCCCTGGATCGGATACCTAGGTAGGATAAAAAAGCGCAATTCTATTCTGATCTTCGCACAGAGATCAAAACTGCTACATCTCAAGTCTAGAAGTTACCTGCCATACCATTTAACTCATACACGATGACAACATAATTTAAACTATAGAAAGGGTTACTAACCGCTACACATTTTACGTTTTTTTTCATACCTTTCCAACCCCTGGGGACAGCTTTTTAACGATTCTTTAAGAAGATTTAGTACTTTCTTTGAAGTTTTTAATCCTTTTTTTTATTTCAAATAATGCTTGAGTAGTCAATGGCTTTTAGAAAGATTGCATTGTTATTTCTATTTTAGATTTTCTGTATACAGTGCCGCAATCGGCTTTAAAAATACCAAAAAGCTAACTTTGAAGTAGATTACGGTAATGACTAATCCATACTCTAGCAAATTTGAGTCTCACTTAAAAAAGTACAACAATGTTGATGAAAGTGGAAAGAATTTGAATTTGAGTTTTATTTATTTTACTAGCTTCCGCCTGCGGCTTCGCTCGCTTGACATTAAAAGTATATACATTATTAGCTATATGCTAGTCTAGGTAAAGAACTTTATCTATTCCAAGTTTCAATGAAATCTGTTGAGCCGTTACGGCGTGATTGAACAACAAACATCCAAACATCCTCATAAACTTTAGCATTTATAATATTAGTACGATTTGGCAACCTCTCAGATCAGGCGATCAGATCCTTGATGATATCTAAGGGGGTTAGTCAGAGGAAAGTCCAAATATTCTGTCACACGCCCATATTTCCCAGTAGTGAGTATTCCATTCGTGACAAGTTGCAAACAGTACAACCATGCATAACATCTAAACTCAACCTAATCCAATTTGACGCCCTAATAAAAGAATAACAAAATAAGAGAACGCGTAAGATCATTAGCCCAGCAGTGGGACGACAATGAGCAATCAATTGTTCAGAAAATGCTACCTAATAATTACCTACTGCCCTCCGCCCGGCGGGCTTGCTAAGACGAATCGTTTTTCGTATTTGTTTATTTTACAAAGAAACGTGAAAGTTTGATTAGTCATTCGATTTTTATTACAGTAACGGTATTAATAATATGAATGACAAGGTCATCATCTTGTTATTGAATTAAAATTAGTTGAATAATTTAATTATTGTGAATTTTTAAGAATATGATGCCACTAGGGTATTTTTAAAGTACCTACTTAGTTGGCATTATTTTTTTGTAAACTGGTAGGGGCAAAGAAATTCCACTTGTTACGTTCCTGAACACCTCTTTCGCTTCAAATAAGTAAGCCAATTAAATTATTTTGCTTCAATTATAAAGGGGAGTGATAGCGTTCTTGACTAGCCCTGGTATTCTTGGTAGTTAATATTTTGCTTAAACTCCACACAAACTACACAAAGCTGTCATATTTCTTGAAAATTCCCCTTAAAAAATTCCACTCACGATAATTAAAGATACGAGCTTAGAAATACGTGCCGGATAGATGTACATTTTATATATTTCAACGCATTTTTCTAAGGTCTAATTCCTCCAATTCGGCGTAGCAAACCGTATCGCTCCTTCGTCATCCATCTTAGGGCGTCGACAGACTCACGGCCGGCGACTCATCACGTTAATTTGTTCGTGTGTACGCAGCCTAAGCGTCTTGGAAGCTAAACACTACTGTCAGGGAAGGCCTTATTTGTAATTGATATATCTCACACTTAGCTACTTTACCAAATTGATAGAACGTGGTAACAGAAATATTTTGTTGCCAAAAACTTGTGGTTAAATACATTACTTAACTCTGGCAAGTAATGTTAAAAAGTTCTAGTAATGTTACCTTCAAATACCATATATTGCCTTACCTTCCGGGACACAGGTCGTGGGTTCGTATCCCGGTCGTGCACCAATGGATTTTCCATTCGGATTTATGTGCGCTATACAAATTCTACTATATTATTTTTGGCTATACTAGTGCTCTCAAACGGTGAAAGAAAACATCGTGAGGAAACGGGTATGTCGATATGTGCACGAAAGGAGCCTCATAAGCGCACTTCCTTTCACAACACTGATTCTTTCCCCAACTCAACCTGGTCACTGACCTAATACAAGATGACCAAGACAGAATCAGTGACACGACAAGCAAGCCCAAATCCTACTATCCTATCCTATTCTATATCTTCCTACTATGTAATAAATGCTAAAGTTTGTTGCATGTTTGTGGTTCAATCACGGCGTAACGGCTCAACCGATTACGATGAAACTTGGATTAGGTAGAGTTCTATAACTAGAATAGCATATAGGTTACTTTTTATTTAGGTACCACGCGAGCAAAGCCGCGGGTGGAAGCTAGTACAAACTAAATATATTACCAACATATATATTTCCTACGATAATATACCGACTTAAAAAATATAAAGGCGGGGACACATCAACGTCGTTCTATCCTGCGATCTCGTGCGGTTGACGTTGAGTGATACCCCCCCTTAGATTATATGGCTTTTGTGGAAAACACCCTAATCCGGGATAGCAGGACTGCTAGTTAAGATTTTTGTGACAATCTGACAGATTGACCGAGATTAAAAATAGGTTTTTTTAAGGTTGGAATTGGATACAACAGCACAACTCAACCTAGGAACTGATGTCACGCAGGGTGACCAACAAGGAACCAGTGACCATCGAACAAACGAAATGCAGGACTTGGTACAACCTGAGTTGGTACATCCTACAGAATGCACGAGATGTCAATAACATCCTACTCATATTATAAATGCGAAAGTTTGTGAGGATGTTGGATGTTTATAAACACCTCAAGTATCACTGGATCCCTCCCCCCGTAGGGGATCACACATCACGTCACAGCATGCACCGATGATGCACAGGCAGTCGGTGGTAAGGAAAGCCTAGTGGCACTCTTTGGGGGAGGCCTATGACCAGCATTGGACTTTCCTAGGCTGACGATTATCAAGACAGTACTGGGCCATTGACCTAATAAAACATTATGTTAATTGCACTTCTCCCTCACAGCATCTATCATACTGATACAACCTCATCCGGAATAAGTCATCAGTCTCAGTCACGTACAAGGTGACGCCTCCAATCATTAAGGGTACGCGTAATCATTTAAAGTTCTAAGGATTTTCAAAAAATGTGTAGCATTGAGTTTTTAAAAATAAATTTATGTAAACATTTTGAAAAAAGTCATATTATAAAGAAGAATCTTAGATAATTTATATAACTACAATTGATTAACCAAACAAGGCGCTTCACCTCAAACATGTTTAACCCACGTGGGGCAAGTTGTCATGGTCCCAGCTAAGGATCGACTTATTCTTCCAAACCCTAATCATAATCATTCAGTACGGCATCATACTTTATCGGCTCCACTAAAGTATGGTAGCATGTTTATACTTAACTCTCTTCTTGAGATACATTTGGCTAAGGATGATTTACCTATGAAAAAACACATACACAATTATAACACTAGAAATAAAGAAAAACTAGATGTGCCACGAACAAGGCTTGTAAAGACTTACAAACTAGGTATTTGCCTTAAGCTCGCTATGTACAATAAATTGCCATTAGAAGTTACACAGTTACCCATCAAAATATTTAAATTTCAGGTCAGGAGATTTCTTGAGAGTCATCCATTTTACCATATTACCGAATATATGAATTGTTCATTCTCTGATATGCATACAAGTAATATGTAGGACACTATCTATTAATCCATTAATAATCTGTAATAATAATAATAATACTAAATTAATAATCTGCATGATAATTTATGAAAATAGCTGTAATTGGACATACCTATGTTATGCAATGTAACGCTAAGGGTGAAATAAATTAATATGAATATGAAATAGCATTTTTTTTTAGTTATCGGGCCGTTAAAGTTAGTGAGACGAGATAGTAAGATGAAATATCGCACGCCGTTTGTATTTATTTATTTATTTAATACTTTATTGCACACACATAGTACAGTTGCACAAAAGGAGGGCTTAATGCTACAAGCATTTTCTAACAGCCAACCTCAAAGGTAATAAGAGAAAAAGGTCAGCGTGCTAGCTGAAAGTAGAGATAAAAAGTTGGAGAGCTGACAACGAATAAAAATAACTCCATAAAACTAATACATACAATCTATACTACATATAAATATCTATATATACATATAAATATATATATATTATTAAGCTTAAGAGTACCTTCATACATGTATTGCTGAAACAATATGAAAAAAAAAATATATAATAATAAAAAGTGAAGAAGAAATGATGGTTAAATACCTACGTGAATAATTGTAAATTTGTTACCTACCAGAAGAAGTTTCTTCCAGAAAGTGTTCGTAGACCAATCGTTTGAAACTGGGTTTACTGGGCGCCTTTTTTATATTAATAGGGAGCGAATTCCATAATCCTACAGCTGCCACCTTAAAAGAATTGCCGCGGAAAGATGTTGAATGCTTAGGAGTAGCCAGAAGGAGAGTATCGGTAGATCTCAGGTTGCGATCGTGGGTATCCGAAAGAAATGAAAAAAGATTTTTTAGGTATTGAGGTGAATGAGGGTCTCTAAGGATCGAGAATAAGAGACATAATATTCTCCTATTCCTTCTATCACGGATGGGGAGCCACTTGTTTGTACACAGCTTGAGTCGTTTTGAGTCATTAATATTTTTACTACACCCAGTGAAATCAGACTGACATTCTTTTCATAGAAACTGCTGTCATATTCGGTCCTTCTTTCCGTAATTTCCGTAATTTTTGCATTGTTTTGCTTTTCCCGCGACATTATCTGAAAGAGAAAACAATGATTAAACGTTTCAGCGTGTGGCGGCATCCGAACTCAATTTGCGCCGCTTCCATTTGTCACGGCTAAACTTGCGAGTAGGAAGTGGGGATTATCGCGGTGTACGTACACATGTGGGGGCTACTTTAGCCACAGAACAGCCTAATATACCCTATCCTACCCTAATTATTTTTTTTATACCGAGTTGGCAAACAAGCATACAGCTCACCTGTTGGTAAGCGGTTACTGTAGCCTATGAGCGCTTGCAATACCAGAGGCATCACGCACGCGTTGCCGACCCCGAACCCCCTCCCCCCCTAAAGAGCTCTGGCAACCTTACTCATCGCAGGAACACAACACTATTTGAAACAAATAATGTTATTTGGCTGCGATCTTCTGTAAGGCGGAGGTAACTCCCCAGGCGGGCTGCTCCAATTCAGAACGAGAAAATCTCGCTGTGCCCTACCTCCTCCTAAAATATAGCCTATACTACAGCCAAATTCGATGTACACTGTACTAACTAAATCGCAGAAAGAGTCTTAGATCTTACACCAAAAGTCTTGAGAACATATTATTAAACTGACTAATTTACTTCATTATATCCTTATAATTAAATAATAATAATGGCCGTGGTGGCCCCGGCTGAAGAATAGGCCCCTCCATATCTATCTATCCACGGATGTCGTAAGAGGCGACTAAAGGAAAAAAACTAGGGGATGGGCAGCAGCGTCCCTCATTATAACAACGATAGCTCTAACTGCGCTCGCCAACCCGCATGCCCAGCGTGGTGAGTATGGGCAAATTCCCCCACATGATAAGGAATTTGATCTGTCTGTGGGGGAGGTCATGTTCAGCAGTGGACGTCTAACGGCTGAAATGATGATGATGAATAAAATAATACAAAAATGTTAACAAATCAAGAGCACGATTAAATTATTTGATATTTACTATAATTCAAGCGCTAATATAGATAGATAGATAACACTTTATTGATCACCATACGGAAATAATACATAAGATCACAATTACAAATTTACACGGCAATACAATGGGCGGCCTTATCGCTAAGAGCGATCTCTACCAGGCAACCTTAGGATGGACTGGACTGAAAAGATTAGAGAAGACAAGATGGTGTTTCTTAAATTATGAAGAAAATAATTAACTATAAACAGAATAAAGTAGGTATATTAAATAGATAAATCAAGATAATCATTTAATACATATAGTGACATTTATATAAACACATACAGATACTATATCGTATATAATTATAATAGGTACACAGAAATAATAATATAATAATATACAATAAACTTGTGCATCACAAAAAGCAGCATGCCAGATAATGAGTGATGACCATGTTTTTGAAGATAGCAAGAGACTTGGCTTTCCTGATATTGACAGGCAATGCGTTCCACAAGCGAACAGCCTGGACTGTAAACGACTTCTCATAGAAGCTCATATAAGCTAAGCTATATGTTTTTTGTTATGTTATACGGAGGCAAACAGGCTTACGGCCCACCTGATGGTAAGCGGTTACCGTCGCCTATTGACATCTGCAACACCTGAAGCATTGCTAATGCGTTGCTTGTGCATACATACAAATGTATGCACAAGTTTTCGCTAAGAAAAAGCGCGTTGCATGATGTTGTCTCTCGGTGCCTGTTACTGACTGCCTGCTGCTGCTGTCAATGGTTTTTTGCAGTGTTATCAACAAATCTTTGTCAACAAACCGCTGACCCTGTACACTGTAAGCCCTGTTCAAACGGAGTGCGATATGACGTTTAGAACATGATTAAAGATTATTTCAAAATGATCCTTTTGAAGCAAAAGTTCCCGCTGCGGGACAAATGTTTACATTATCTGCAAATATCTGTTCCGGGTCTGGTACCATGGTACTCGTAGTGTCTGATACCAACGACATAGGGAATCCTAGTGTGGGGTCAGGACTGTATTTTTTTTTTTTTTTTTAATATAACAGAGGTGGCAAACAAGCTTACGGCCCACCTAATGGTAAGCGGTTACCGTGGCCTATGAGCGCTTGCAATACCAGAGGCATCACGCACGCGTTGCCGACCCCGGATCCCCTTCCCCCCTAAAGAGCTCTGGCAACCTTACTCACCGCAGGAACACAACACTATTTGAAACAAATAATGTTATTTAACTAGATCTTCTGTAAGGCGGAGGTACCTCCCCAGGCGGGCTGCTCCAATTCAGAACGAGAAAATCTCGCTGTGCTAGGGCACAGCGAGATAGAGTCACACACATTAAGAGGAGGTAGGCCTCCTCTTAATGTGTGTGACTCCTGTATGTGACTGTTGGGTGTTATTTTCGCGCGCGCCTTGCCATAGACTACAAAAATTGTCTTTTGCAGAGGCGAAATAACGACGCACTGCTTTGCAATACATTTAATTTTATTTATTAGATTATGTAAATTTCCATTTTTTTATATATTATGTATTTATTGGTTGGTTCGTGAGGTCACCCGTTAGGTTTGGTCTGCAAACCAGCGCCGCTGGATGTTATCCTAATGTGTAGCGGCATTATGCTGAGACCATGCCTGTTTTGGCTCACACACACGGGAGACTAATTAGCACTTAAATATTGTAAATGACATAGATACCTACTTATGTGTTGTTGTTTGTACTGTGTGTTATCTGTGTTACGTCTACCTATCTCCCTATCGTTAACCTTTATTCTTTTGTTTTTTGTGTCTTCTGCCTCGGTTTGTCAAAATAAATTTATTTAATTTCATTTTTTATTTTGTGGGTGTGGCATATCTTGAAAAATACGTTTAGTACCTATTCTAATCTGTACGTACAGTGAGTGTGTTATTCGGATCAATCGTCCCTCGCGCTGTCAGCTGTCATTAGGACACTCACCCCAGACTGGAGACGGTTTTGTTTCTTCATCTTTTTACGATTTTCCTATAAAATAATTGTTGTTGTAACAGATTTTTTTCAACCGAATGTTGAAATCCTGGGTTTTGTAGGAAAAGAAAGAAAGAAAGAAAAAAAAAATTATTTGTAACATAGTTATCGGCATAACAACGATTACTAAAAAAAACAATATGAAACTAAACTTACTTATTAGGAGGAGGTAGGGCACAGCGAGATTTTCTCGTTCTGAATTGGAGCAGCCTGCCTGGGGAGGTACCTCCGCCTTACAGAAGATCGCAGCCAAATAACATTATTTGTTTCAAATAGTGTTGTGTTCCTGCGGTGAGTAAGGTTGCCAGAGCTCTCTAGGGGGGCCTCTGGTATTGCAAGCGCTCATAGGCTACGGTAACCGCTTACCATCAGGTGGGCCGTAAGCTTGTTTGCCACCTCTGTTGTATAAAAAAAATAAAAAAACTATAAAATACAAATATATAGGTAGCTACCCTACTATCCTACTAATATTATAAATGCGAAAGTGAGGATTTTTTGATGTTTGGATCTTTGTGGTTCAAACACGGCAAAACGGCCGAACGGATCTGGATGATATTTATCACAGAGATAGATTATAGTCTGGAATACCACATAGGCTACTTCGTAGGTAGCACGCGAGCGAAGACGCGGGCGGACGCTAGTCTCCAATAACCTAAAAACCCTTTCCGTCTCTGAAACCTAACGCCATGAAATTCAGGACCTAGCACAGTTATTGATTATCTATACAATGTTATTTCAAGACCCGACAGCATAATATTTTACTACCCAAGACGTGCACACACATGCACTATGCACACATGCATGTGCACGCACACATACGTGTATCACACATGCATAGGGAAGGTGAAGGAAAATACACATCGTGGGGTTTTCTTGAGATTATGAAATGTGTGGAGACGACTTTTTAGACTTACGAATTTTTGGAATCTATGTCATTTGCATTACTTTTAAATAAATAAATAAATATTCCGGACCTATCACACGGTCAGCTGATCCCAAACTAGGCATAGCCTGTTCTATGGGTACAAGAGACTGATATACATAATAGATATATATTTATTTATAGATATTTATTTAATATATTTAAGGATCATTTGCAGTTATTAGAATAGAATAGAATAGAATATGTATTTATTTCTCTCAACAAAGGTTAACAGTAATGGATGGGATACAGCAGAATATAAGTATTGTAGGTAGTTAAGTTAACCTGTTTTGTGAGAGACCGATGCCTGAAATAGGTTTAAAAAACCTGTGCTACAGGACACCGGGCCCCATGCCGCTGGTCAACTTAGGTACCAAACAGTGTAATATAACTAACATTATGTCTTAACTATGCTAGACTAGGTTATTAGTTTTATCTCTTTTCAGGATCGAGATAAATGTCGTCTTTATCTTTAGCAATATTTTATTCTGTACAAGCGGCATTTTGTTGAGCTTATGACAAATATATTTGCGAAACAGTACTAGATATTTGTTTGTTTATTTAATAGCTCAGCATTTTTTTTCATATACTAAAAATAATGTACTATCGACTCCATACCACGATTAACCTTTTCCTTACGTATACGTATAACGTCTCTGCGTCACATGTGAATCCGTCTTCTTCACACCTACAGCGTTAGAGCGAGAGGGAAAGAGTTTAAGACTAACATTTTATATGTTGGCCGGGTCATGGATATAAAAATCGTTTTTCCTACGAATATATAACTTTATGTTGTAATGTAAAAGCATTAGGAACCTTCTATAACGTGGTATTGCTGGATTATGCGGTTTTAAGATATTGTTTATTAAATTACTTTACCGTTACTTTTTCATAGACTAGTTGAGACTAGAGGTGATCTCACCTCTATACTCTCGTAGGGGTTGAATATCGGGAGTTCCTTTTTTATTCAACTAAGGTGGAAAACAAGCTTACGGCCCACCTGTTTGAAAGTGGTTACTGTAGCCTATGGACGCTTGAAACACCAGAGGCACCGACCCCGAACTTAGAGCTCTGGCAACCTTAGTCACCACAGGAACCAACCTCTTCAGGCGGGCTGCTGCAATTTTGAGGGAGAAAATCTGGATGTGCCCTATCTCGCATAAACCTCCTTTTGTAGTACATCCTTACCCATTAAAAGTGTGGCGAGCTACGCCACCACTATCACTCCGTCGCCGCCAAATTCAAATACCTCTCAGTTGGCATAGCGACGAACAATGGAACGAATCGTTGATTCGGACGGACGACAGTCTGTCAGACTACTTTGACTTTTACTCTGGTCGTGTGCTTTATCGTGTTTGCTAAAATCTTCTATTTTCTGTAATTACTCATGTACCTATTGTAAATATTATACTGCTGTAAATAACAACTCTACACTCTCTCTCTTCACGTCCTGTAGGATCTCCACCAACCATAAAAGAAACATACTCTCCCAATTTCAAGTCTTTAGGACCAACGTTTAGCCTACCTACCCCGAATAGAGCTTATTCTACCATAAATCGAAAAACTATTTGAAGTGCCTACCTATGTTAATGTCCTTTTTTTTTATTTTTTTTTTATTGGTGATGGTTAGGCATTTGACCACCATCTCACTTTTGCAAGTGAGATGTGGCCTAAGATGAAGCACGCTTTCCCAGATAGAACTTATTCACTCTAGATTTGATGACTCCTAGAGAGACTTCCTATCCTACTAATCCTACTAATATTTTAAATGCGAAAGTTTGTGAGGATGTTTGGATGTATAGATGTTTGGATGTTTGTGGTTCAATCGCTGAACATATTTGAATGAAAAGAGACGTTTCATCAATATATGAAGCCTGGGCCTGCACTGTGTACACTACTCTAAAATATGGCTAATCAATAAAGTAAACGTATTTAATTGGTTATTTTATTTAAATTGACTTCGTTCTAAGGTACATTAAGATTTTCTTCGACAAAGAGAGCAACACACAGAGCTACAAAAATATGGCGGATGGACGTGCGTGAAATGTCATTTTGACAACCTACATTTATCTGACAAAACAAAAACATCAAATCAAACAACATGACATGAAAAATATGTCAATGGCATGTCAAACGCCAATTATAAACCAACATGGTGGCCTTCAAGTAGAGTTCACATAGTAAAAAACTTACCAGAATAACTATTCTTTTACCATCGCATTTGTCTTCAAATTACTGAAATTGTATTTTTCTTGTAATCTCCTATTTTTCCTAATTTTTCTATGTAGTGTACATGGGCCAGGCCCAGAATGAAATGGCTCCTTTGGCACAAAGACAGAATATTGTCTGGAATAGCATATAAGCTACTTATTATCTTCATAGATACCACGTGAGCGAAGCCGCGGGTGGAAGTTAGTTGTTTATATATTATATATATTATATATTACTATTATAGGAATATTTTTGATGTTTCTCTCCGACATAGAATCGAATTGAGACGATCCGTAGACAAACTAAAGGCACCGACATAGCCCAGAGAATTAGCAAGTTGAAGTGGAGTTGGCGGGGCACATAGCTCGGAGAACTGACGGCAATTATCATCATCAGCCGGAGGAACCGTCAATTCGGGCAGAAAATTTCCATAGTGTAGAACTCGCACTGGAAAGCGGAGCGTAGGATGACCCCCCACAAAAAAAGACTGCTTAATCAAGTTTGTTAGAAGCCGTTGGGTGCAGGTTTTCTATTGGTGCTCGACTGGTATTCGAGCCTACAGCCTGTGGTGATGTTTTTTCATTATTTTTCCAAAACTATTGATTATATTTCGTTGTAACTTTCAAAATTATTAGATAGCACGACGCTATAATTTGTGTTCTAATTTCTAGTACTGTCAATTGTCTAGAACGCGCGTAAAATGACCTTTAAAGTTTCGCCATAGTCAGCAAAACCTTGAATATCTCCGTAGTCCTTGAACGCACAAACTTCGTTGTTAGTGCACAAATTCAAGCTATCCGACCATCTCGTTTGTTTTAAGCTACGTCCATTATTTCGATGACATTCTGCTGGATGAACGTTTAAAACCTTCCCCCAGCAGAATGTGTTTTTCATGAATAACATTTTTTCCTGTGGACGCACAAATTTGAAATTTCGTGCACAATTACACAAAACCATGCTCTAATTCCCTGCATACTTCAAATCCCGAAATTCGATAACATTCTGTTGGGGGAACGCACACGGATGGCAAGGCGAGGCCACTACCACCACTGCACCAGTGCTTTTCTCAATCAGTCTTCAGTCGCTCCGGAAAACTATGTTCAGCAGTGGACTCCTTGTATCTAAAATGATGATGACGAAGTTCTTGTTTGCCCAACAGCACTACCAACAAAAGGATGGCTTGGAGTACGCTGCGTGGTCTCGACCACGGGGTACCATGGCCATCAAACAAGGCTATGAGGTGAGATATAGCTATCGTAGCGTAGTAGTCGTGAATGTTGTAGTGACAATTAGTGGATATTTAGTGGTGTAGTCAACTTTCTTGGTGTATTAGCCTTTGTTGGCGTGTAGTGATCTTTGAAGGCATAGTAGCTTTAAAAGTTATAGTAACAATTAATGGATATTTAGGTGTATAGTCAACTTTCTTGACGTATTAGCCTTTGCTGGCGTAGTTGTGTAATAACACAGTAACCATGAATGTTGTAGTAACAATAAAATGTTGCAACCATGCAAAATGTCTTTTTTGGCGTAGTGGTCTTCGATTGCGCAGTTTCATTTACTGTCTTAGTTGAGTAAAGTTTCGTAGTATAGCCATGAATTATTATTTATATTAATTAAAACAATAAGGGGAAATTAGAGGTAAGAGAGTAAGTAGGTACCTATGATTCTTGATTCTTCTAGGATTGGTTGCGAGGAATAGGCGTAGCTTTCCCTAGTTCTAAAACGTTTCAAAATGATGGTAGTGATTTTTTTGGGATAAACAAAAGAGTCGACGCCATTGTTGTTTTAAAAATGTATTTTCATATAACTTAAGTTATATCAGATCATTAAACCCAGCCAAACAACCAACAATAACAAAGAAAATATTAACTTTACATGTTTATAATTCACCAATACATTGCATAAAAGTATTAAATAAAATAGGTCACGAAATATCCGAGCTCTTTTATGCTTTGATCGTAAAAGTGCAGTATATCTAGACCGAGAAAATAGTTTAGTACAGAGCCATCTATCTTTGGTTTATAGTAACTTTTGACGTAAACTGCGATCGGGTCGGGGTTACAAATAGCGCTGTTTTTTGACCTATTTCGCAGGTTAGGGTTAAGATTCTTGGGGCATAAATCTGTTAAAATGCAATAACAAATGGCTGATAGTCTTGGCAGTATGGGCTGTTAGAAGATAGTAAGAAAGAAAACACCGACTAGGCTACTAACCATTTAGCTCGCGGCTAGATGTATACCTACACGAGATATAAGATATTTAAAATGCCACATTAAGAGTACACATCATCATTTTAGGAAGAGGTAGGGCACAGCGAGATTTTCTCGTTCTGAATCGGAGCAGCCCGCCTGGGAGGTCCCTCCGCCTTACAGAAGATCGCAGCCAAATAACATTATTTGTTTCAAATAGTGTTGTGTTCCTGCGATGAGTAAGGTTGCCAGAGCTTCTTTAGCTTAGGGGGGAAGGGGCTTGGGGTCGGCAACGCGTGCGTGATTCCTTTGGTATTGCAAGCGCTCATAGGCTACGGTAAGCGCAACAGGTGGGCTGTATGCTTGATAGCCACATCAGTAGAATAAAAAAAAAAGTACATATCTCTTCTTTTATAGTTAGAAAGTTTGTGCCTATAAAACATTAAGTAAAAGACTTCGGAGCCGAGCTACGTTCTCTTAGCTGATTCATAATATGTATATCGACTATATCGAAAGATGCTTTTTCTATTACCAATTTGGCAAAAACGTTTGTTCTAAGACTTTTGGAAACATTTTACATTGAAAAAAAACACGAAATTAATTATGCAGCTATTATGGTTTTAAATATTTGTGGTGAACTTTCGTAACGATAAGTTAGAAGCACAATAAAAAAACGAAAAAGAACTGATTTGGAAAACTGAAGCAAAAATATATATTTTTTTCTCAAATATATTTATTTTTGTTATAAGAATGTGGTAGGTACTTTGTTAGAAGAATATACTCTTTTGTGATAGTAGGTACCTATACCTAGGTACTAGTTACGGAACACTTTAATCCTTTTATTCTCCAAGCAACTAATTACAAAATCAAAATAAAATTTTGCAAAAATCAGACGTTACCTACTATTTTCTTCATTCTCTGTGATGTGCACAACAACAAGATAGATATTTAAATAACAACCACAGTTTATTTATTAATTTAAGATAGAGCATTTTACACCATTTGGTGTTGGGTGGTCACAACAGGGAATGTGGGCGTACCCACTGCAGGGGACAGTTGCAAATGAGTCTCTTTGTCACATCTGGTCCTTCGGTCATGCTGGGGGCCTACGTGTCGTGGTAAAGCACTTGTCGTTTTGAAAACACTGAAGATACTTTTTTGATCTTTGAATATCGAAAAATGATTGTAGGAAACGAGCGTTCGATTTATTCTCTAACAACTGCTGTTAAACGGTTGGTAAAAATTGCACGATTCATGGAGATTAACATAAGCTAAAATTATTTTGCACAATTTATTTATTGGAAAAATTGATTTGCAGAATAATTTCATTTAATTATGATGAAAATTCGATGAAGGTTTTTGGAGATAAATAACGAAAACCCCAAAATTTGATTGATGTTTAGTTAAAGTTCGTTTCGTTTTAGATAAACTGGACTACAGGCATATTAACTGTTATTATAACGAGGTTTTATATATTACTACCTTCGCCCGTAGCTACGCCTTCTTGGCACGTAGTATCTTTCTAGGTAAGAACTCTATCTATTTTAAGTTTCATCAAAATCGTTTGAAACCTTACAGCGTGATTGAACCACAAACATTCAAACTATTCTAACTCTATCTATGTCATGTTTCATAGAAATCGGTTGAGCCGCTAATGCGTGACTGAACATCCAACCATCCTCACAAACTTTCACATGTAAAATATTAGTAGATAGGGGAATAGGATTATTGTCATTGTCACTTTCATATCAATGAAAATAGATGGAAATTGTTAGTTATTTTAGCTATTTGAGGTTTATATGAATAAGACAGTTAACCTCTAGGCACTAATATACTGCTATTTCTAATTATATTTATTTTGTATTACAAACGTCAAAAGCCGCGGTTTCGCCCCAAACTCACCAAAATTAAATTGTACCGGCAGAGGGCGTTATCGGTACTAAATTAATTTGCAACCAAACGGGTCAGATAGTTTGAATTTATCACTTGTTGGGGATAGTTTTGATATGTAAGTACGTAAAATATTAGTATTTTGGTTTGTCGCCTGAATTTCAATTAATAACATTTGTTGTTGTGCTTTTAAGTAAACTTTCACAAATTCTAAAGCAGTCAGCATGAATTATTGAGTTTAAATTGATTTGATCTTAATAAGGGTGTTATTTTCACTGAAAAACGTCTAATTTTCTAAAGTCAAAGTTATAGCTTAGGATAAACACTAAGCCCCATTCAGCTTATTATATTTATTTTGAAGCACCATGTATATTAATACTAACTCTACACCGTGTATAAAAAATTTACTACACTAAATGCGAACATAAATTTTCGAAAAGACAAATTCATCATTGCACAAAAGGGGTTCGAACATATGACCGTTGGATCGAAAGTCAGAACACTCCCACTAAGCCAAGGCTCCAAGTTTAACATTACTAATTTCCCCATACATCAAGAGTAGGGTGTCCAAAATTCGATAACTCTGAAGTCAAGAGGTCTCGTTAATAACGCACGATTTGTCCTGACCGCGTGGTCACTAAATTATCATTGTGAAACCTTTGGTTTGGTTTCTAAAATATTAGTTTTGAACTGTCCCTTGAGAATGGTTTGCTTGTTTAAAGGATTTATATAGAGTTGTCTTTTCTTAAGATCTATTATTGTAGTAAAGTTCAAAGGAAAAAATCGGTCTATGTACCGAGCACGAATAATTCACTATAATACTGTTACTATGAATATTTAGTAAAAGTCAAATATAAAGTAATGACAATGACGATTGTTGAAATTTTAAAATTGTGATATATTTGCGTATTTATCTACGACACGTGCCGTAGTAGGTATAACTTAGTAGTGCTTTGGGTAATGAATGATTTAATGAATGTAGACAGAATGATGCTTTAAATTTGAAGTTTGATAAATGAAACGGTGCAAACAACTCTATGTTAGTCCCAATTCGTTTGGCATGGAAAACCCCAGGGACATGGATGTAGCTACTTACCTAGTCAAACGCTTACTCAACTCCAGATAAGTATTACTTTGACTAGGAATATTTGGAGCACTGGTGATTCCGATCAATAAGTTGCGGGTTCACATCTCGGTCGCGAACAAATGGATTTTCTATTCGGACAAAAAAAAGCTCTCAAACGGTGAAGGAGAACATCGTGAGGAAACCGGTATGTCCAACAACCTAAAAATTCGAAGACTTGTGACATGTACACGAAAGGAGCCTCTAAGAGGCGCACATGAAGCCTTTCACAACACTTATTCTTTCAACGACGGTTGCAGGGTCTAACCTAACCTACCCTACACACGGAAGTGTTCAGATTTATTGTAACTAGCGGTCACCCATCCATTGGGTGACGGCACTGAGTGTTGCTCACCACGTCACGAGCACTTCACATCGTCACATCTTTATTAGTGGAGTGTATTTTTTCAAAATGCATTTTAAATCTTATTTAAGCTATGCCTAGTTTGGGATCAGTTGACCGTGTGTGATATTTTATGTCAAATATGTATTTTTCAAAAAAATTGCTCAACAATATTGTAAGCCGTGTGAACACAGCTTAAGGAAAGCGAGTGTGAGATGTGTTAGGGGAAAATAAAAAAAATAAAGTTTGACAGTAAATTCAATGAAAATGATACCACCTGTGAGTTGGCTTAAAATATGTTAACGGCACATAGTACCAGGGTAAGTCTGCTCCACCAACAATCCATCGGTGTGTCAGATGTAAATGATATTCTTATCTTCACGGTTAGAAGTGACCATCAGCCGTCCCTTTGTGCTTGCTAATTTATTTGCAAGACTGTGATTGTTGGTGGCCATAAATTATATGAATTAAGTTACGAAGTAGGGGACGATATATTATAAAACACATTTAGTTAAGCTACTGTTTCCTGTGAAACGGAATCGATAAATGACGATCGTTATTAGTACTGTAAAAAATCGTGTACAGAATTTGTTTGTTCCTCTTTTTGTCTACGCCTCCCTAAAGAGTGCCGCGACGAATGGTCTTGAGCGAGTGACTTCCCGCAACAACGTAGTCGGTCCATCGGGTGGCGGGCCTTCCAACACTGCGTCTTCCAGTTCGTGGTCACCATTCGGGAACTTTTTCCCCAACTGTTGTCGGTTCTCGAACTATGGCCTGCCACTGGCACTTCAACTCGCTAATTCTGAGAGTTATCAGCGACCTTGGTTCTTCTACGGATTTCCTCATATCGAACTTTATCACTTAGTGAAACTCAGAGCTTAGCTCTCTACTTAGCCCGTTGTGCGGTGCGACTTTGAGACTTGTGTATAGGGCCAATAGTTAGCGACCAAGTCTCAGTGCTATAATGTCAACATTGGCATGACGCACTGATTGTAGACTTTCGTCTTGAGGCTCCGTGATATCTGCGACGACAAAATCTCTATGGTGGTTACTTATAATTAATGACAACTAACTTAGGGCCTCGGTGGTAGACGCTGGCTATGATGCAAGAGGTGCGGGTTCCCCACGGCCGCGGCGGGATAAATGTTTGCATGATCTGCATATAATTGTTCTGTATCTGGATTTAGCCCCTTCACATTTTTAATATTTCTATAGAAGAGACCGTATTTAATTTATTAATATTAAACGTCTTTTTTCTATATTCCAGGCGAAAATGAGTACGGGAGATGGCACGGTGACTGGTCATCAGAAAGTGGATGACCGGCTCGGGCACCACCAGTCAATGAGTCAGATGCTGTATGGAGCTGGGCTAGGCCCGGGACGATCAGGTGACTATTTTTTGCATAAACTTTGGTCATAAAAAAGACCCTCTTGCTCTTGGGAGATGGCAGGTGGACCACTTTCATTGTCCTACAATCATCCACATCATCCGCAAAAAATCCACTCATGAACATAGGCCTCATATTGTGCCACGATGAAGGGTCTTGAGCTTTCTCCATCCAAAGACTTCCCACTTCTTTGATGTTTTCAGTCCTCGATTGAGCAGCAAGTTCTTAAGGAAAACAAAACATATCGACCATATAACACGCTAAACGACCAATACGCATATTGACCCATCCAGTTCTGACGCATAATGACCGATGCTCCAACTCAAAATGACCAATGTACTGACGCATAAAGACCCGGTGAAATTTCAGGCACGCGAGACTTACCAACGCATGTTTCAGGGGTCTGCACTGAGTGATCCCTTTGGTTATTGTTACTAGGTTGCGTAGGCTACGGTAACTCACTTAGGTACTACGAATAGGGATGCATGGGCTGTAGGTATGCTAGTTTGCAAACAAAGTTGTAAAAAAAAGCGTAGGCACTGTTTTTTTTTTTTTTTAATATCACCTACCAGCCACTTCCGTAAACCTGACCCCACACTAAGATCCCCTGTGTCGTGAGTATCAGGAACTAAGAGTATCATGGTATCACAATACCCGGACCTGGAACAAATATTTGCAGATCATGCAAACATTTGTCCAGCAGCGGGAATCGAACCCTTTTGCCACTACGGTGTTATTGTTTCCTAACTCCTTGACGCTCTGCTTCCAGGCTCATCATCATCATCACCGGTCGGCGGCACCAACAACTTGCTCGTAGTCCCCCAGCCGCTGGGCAAGGGTCCCACGAAACTGCAGCCGCTGCATTCCCACGCTAGGAAGTACCACTGCAAGATGTGTCCTCAGGTATGTCAAAATAATAATGATACCACTACGAGTACCATGGTACCGGAACACCCAGACCCGGAGATCATAAGGTACCTACTAAGGTACCTAATAAATAAATAATAAATATTCCGGACATATCACACACGGTCAACTGATCCCAAACTAGGCATAGCCTGTACTATACCAGAGGTACCAGAGACTGACATACTTATTAGATATATATTTAACACCCAGACACAGAACAAACATTTGTGTTAGTTTGGGTGTTTATCGCGTAGGTACCTGATTTTACAAGTCAGAGTTTTTTTTATAAGTCTATACCTATACTGATCGCGAAAGTTTGAAAAATACTAATCTAAAGGTTGTCTGGTAGAGATCGCTTTTAGCGATAAGGCCCATTGTCACACTATATTTATAGTTTTTAGTGTATTTTTCTTTTGGTCTATATTTTTAGGATTTGTTATTTTCTTGTTGTATATTAGGATAAGACCTTTCATCATTTCAGCCGTTCGACGTCCACTGCTGAACATGGCCTCCCCCACAGACAGAGCAAATTCCTTATCATGTGGGGGGATTTGCCCATACTCACCACGCTGGGCATGCGGAATGACGAGCGCAGTTAGAGCTATCGTTGTTAAAATGAGGGGTGCTGCTGCCTATGCCCTAGCTTTTTTTCCATAGTCGCCTCTTACGACATCCGCGGATAGGTAGATAAGGCCCTCCTTATCCACCTATCCGCGGATGTCTTCAGCCGGGGCCACCACGGCAAAGATAAGACCTTTAGGAATCACATAACCTCTTATTGCCTCTATAATTTGACATCACACAAATCTGAGGAGATTAGCTTAAAATGGGTGCATAGTAATACGATTTGAGTTTAATTCAAGCTTAAACGTAGTTTGACGAGCAAAAACACTAAATAGAGAATTAATTGCAAACTCTACAGGACATCGCTTCTTTGTGTACTGTTCGCAAATTAACGAGTAAGCTTAACAAAAAATATTTTTATCGTCTGCCTCTTCACTAGGCAAATAAGTTTATCTCACTATGGACAGATGACATTGAGAAGGATAGATAGATAGATTAACATTTTATTGTACACAAGGATTACATATTAAATCTATAACAAACTTTATGTAGTACAATGGACGGCCTTATCGCTGAAAGCGATTTCATCCAAGCAACCTTAAGAGAAGGCTGAGAAGGTAGCGGGAAGTCGGTGGATGGAAAAGGCTAGGGGTGGCCTATGTCCAGCAGTGGACTTCCATTCTTTCTATATCTATTTATAGGGGATGGGCAGCATCGTCCCCTATTAGATAGCACCGATAACTCTAACTGCGCTCGCCAACCCGCGTGCCCAGCGTGGTGGCAAATTCCTCCCACATGATAGGAAGTCGCTCTGTAAATCTGCGGGGGAGGCAATGTTCAGCAGTGGACATCCTACAGACAGCTAAAAATGATGCTTTAGTCGGTTCTGAGAAAAATTATCACGACAGACAGTCATACGTACAGCAAAGTTATCCTATAAGGTTCCGTATTTTACAAATGAGGTAAGAAATCCTCAATCCGATGCGATAAAGTTTTCCTGCGATAATTACAATTATTTATCTTTATAAGTGTACGAAAGATGGTCTTGATAGACAGACAGACAGAGAAACAGACGGACATTTTCTTTAAGAGCTCCGCATAATTTACCAAATGAGGTAAGGAACCCTCAAAGGGGTTATTATGTAATAAAAACTCGATGCAATAATAACCGTTTTCCTGCGATAATGCATTCTTTTGCCACCACTACAAGTTGACGAATTGAATTTTGATGAAGCACAGCCGCGTCATTTCAACATCCCGTCGACATTCCACTTGTATGGATTGTCTGAATTACATTATTCTTATCGGAGAGAGATGCGATTGTATGCAGTGAAGAAGTAAAGCCTTGACTTCCTCAAAAATGGTCGTAATATCACGGACGGTATAACATTTTATTGTATAACACGTTACTTTAAACAACTTGTATGAATCGGCGTTGCATGTTAATTTGTTGGAGCATAACTTTCGAACTATCAATCTGCTCTGTATGGAATTAAGTAAGTGATCAAGTTGTTTTATCAATTGACAAGATTGACTGGTAAGAATATGAGTTAAATCGGCCAAGGGATTGCTAAGACATAGGGGTCAAAAGGGAAGTTTATTAAAATCGTGTGTTCAAACATTCGAAAACTACATTTTTTATTCTAGGTTATATGGTTTTAAAGATAATAGTAACATTTGAAAACCAATATAATGTGAACTCCCAATGACTTCGTAGTTAATGTAAGATTGAATACTAGTTACAACTTACAACATGCTTTAGTCAAAGTTTATCCTATTTGTGCTTCAACTATCTTGTCTATTAACATATCGCGAAAATGGACCGAAGACGATGAAGGAAGAGTTATCGAATGTAGATCATGAACAAACACCAGATATCCAATTACGTATCTTTGTTGCAATCAGTTTCAAGGTATTGAGACTTCGTTGATTTCAAATTGGCGGCTTTGAGATTAGGAACAAGGAAAAATTTAGCTACCCAATTCTTCTTGTTATATAAATAGGTATAATTCATATTTTTTACGTGACAGTAGATTTTTGCCTATTTTTTTGGAGAAATTCCATCTGGATTTTCACGTTTCTAAGTATCTGTTGCAGTAATTAATTTATTTTATTCTTATTTCTTCGGGTTTGTCTGTGGTCGGCGATATCAAACAAAAGGGCTTATGGCAGGAGTTATCAACATTTTTATACAATCCTAAAAATGTTCCTTAGGAGGAAAATATCGTGAATAAACCAACATCGTGTTTTCTGTTATGTAATTGTTTAGTTTTTTAAAACTAAACAACTACATAACAGAAAACAAGACACACACATTTTAATGTTGTGCAAATGTGTTAGTTGCAAATAAATAAATAAATATTCCGGACATATTACACACGATCAACTGATCCCAAACTAGGCATAGCCTGTACTATGGGTACCAGAGACTGATATATATAATAGATAAATAGTTTAACACCCAGACACAGAACAAACATCTGTGTTTATCACACAAATGTTTGTCCAGCGCGGGGATCGAACCCGCGACCCCTAGCGCAGAAGGCAGAGTTACTACTAACTGAGCCATGAGGCCAGTCAAATAATAAATGTCTATGTCTAACATATCCTAAAACGTAAAAACACAATTCGCCTCTTCAAAGCGAACTTTAATTCTTTCTTTCTTCGACAACACTTGTTCTTTCAGCGACGTTCATTGTCCATTTATATTCAATGGTGTTTATATAATAAAATCAATATAAAATCACTAGGATCACTTTGAAACATCTTAGAAACTAGGTGAAGCTAGGCCTGTGCCTCGCGACCAAGCCTAGAAGAATCAGGCAACAAACACGGCTTGGGCTCGGGCTTGTTCAGTTTTTACACGGCTTGTATCAACATCATCATCATTTCAGCTGTAGGATGTCCACTTCTGATCATTGCCCCCCCACCCCTCTGATTTCTAGAACGAACTCCTATCATGTGTGGGGATTTTTTCATACTCACCCGCTGGGCATGCGGTTTGGCGAGTGCAGTTAGAGCTATCTTTCTGAAAATAGGGAACGCTGCTGCTCATCCCCTAGCTTTTTTATATTTGTAGCATACATAGCCTCTTACGACATCCATGGGTAGGTAGATATGGAGGGGCCTATTCTTGAGCCGGGGCCACACGGATTTATACGATCACCATACCTCAACCTGGCGATTACCAAGAACGCCAGTGGTATGGTAGGCAAGGCAAGCAAGCGTAATCCAAAACGTGGCCAAAGGTTGAGCATCACCGAGCGGCGTCCAAAAGGACGCGGCGACCTAAAATTTACACAAACGGTCCCCGTATTAAACGATTCAACTTTTTGTCGGTCCGTCTGTCCGCGACATTTTTGCGATGAAATTCTTTCGCTCCCAACTTTGATTAGAAAGCGGTCAGATTACTAATTTTGGAATGGTTTTGTCCATTTGGGCGGGAAAAAACTGCAGTGGACGTTTTGGCGCCAAAATTATGAGTCGCTATAATGTTATTAACTAGCTTGTGCCTGCGGCTTCGCTCTCGTTGTACCTAGGAGGAGGTAGGGCACAGCGAGATTCTCTCGTTCTGAATTGGAGCAGCCCACCTGGGGAGGTACCTCCGCCTTACAGAAGATCGCAGCCAAATAACATTATTTGCTTCAAATAGTGTTGTGTTCCTGCGATGAGTAAGGTTGCCATAGCTCTTTAGGGGGTGAGAGGGTTCGGGGCTTCGGGGTCGGTAACGCGTGCTTGATACCTCTGGTATTGCAAGCGCTTATAGGCTACGGTAACCGCTTACCAACAGGTGGGCCGTATGCTTGTTTGTTACTTCAGTGCCACCTATGTACTTCATCCAGTAAATCTATGAAACCTTCAAGTAGTTACTGTCATTTCCCCAAATAACGCTAAGTAACAGTCGATTTCTCACATCCTCGCATTCATCCAATACTGCAAAGGACTGTACAAATTCCTATAATTTCCGAAACCAACTCCAACCCACACAAACCCATTGGAAACCCACCCTTAAAATCATCACCATAAGGTTTTAAGCAACTGAAAAACATTACGAAGGAAACTGCCGAGGTAAATTTTTGGGTCCATCATTTGCACGATACAATTTGAACGTTATTACAAAGTGGGAGGTTATCTTTTCGTGTGATGTTGTATTTTCTGTGTCGTCGTTGATAGGTGTCAATTTTTCATGAAGCAAATATCGCATCCATTTCCGGTCATTTGCAGTCCCAGCTGTGGGGAGTTTTTTGTGGTCATTGAGAAACTTGTGAGTGCAGCTCGTGTTGAGATTTCAGGCAGATTTAAAAAAAAATACTACTATTGTAGAAAATAACAAAAAGTGTAGACCTCAGTACTTAGAGATTCCACTTGTTTTTCATACTACCGAGTCTACATACTAATAAATACGCTCGCATACATACATACATAAAATCAAGCCTATTTCCCAGAGGAGTAAAGTCAAAGTCAAAGTATAATTTATTGTGTGAAATAAATGTCATATAGATGTCAATTACTATATACTATTGAATCAATGTATTCTACCTATATCTAGGCATGCCATATTTAATATACAATCTTAATAAAATTTAATTAAAAAAAATAACGAATAATAATAAAAAATAGAAGAAAAAGAATGTCATTATGAACTAATTAAAATATTAAAAACAATTAGAGACTAGACACACAACAACTAGAGATTATAGAAGCCTTGTCAAAAAAAATAATAATATATTATGTCTACAATTTACACTATATATAGGCAGAGACCACGGCTTTCCACTTGCTACGATCCTGACATACCTCTTTTGCTTCATTCACTCTCATCACATTCCTCAAACACGCTCGCATAGTACCTATATAAAAAATAGCTTATTATATCTAGTCTAGGTAAAGAACTCTATAATTTCCAATCTATTTCCAAAATTGGTTAAGCCGTTCCGGCGTCTTTAACCACAAACATCCGCACAAACTTTCGCATTAACATTAGTAGAATGAAATATATATTTTCACTGCATTCATTTCCGAATGCTGATTGCTTGCTTGCTTGTCGTATCACTGATTCTGTCTTGGGCATCCTGTATTAGGTCAGTGACCAGGTTGAGGTATGCTGATTTCAGTTAAATTGTTATCATCAAATTTTAATTGAAAACTGACACCAATCACATTTGTTTAATACATTTTAAAGTATTAGATGATTTGCACAAAAGGTATTTTTCTAATTCAATTTGTGCCAAAGTTTGATTGAAATCGGCTTAGCCCAAAAATTAAACTACAAAATTAATAATAACACTCTTGAACCCAAAGATGAAATCACAGAATCCTGAGCCCTCACGAACAATGCACTTTCCTCCCTAATGACGTCATTAGTACCCCACTACTGGTAGTTAATCTGTGGTGTCGGCAAAAACTACCCCGGGGTATGGACACCGAAATTACACTTACTCATATAGGTACCTATAGGTTTACTGGTAAGATATTATAATAGGTACATATAACCGTATCTGTAGTAGTGCCTCAATATTGCATCTCACTCAACTCAAGGAAATTTCAAGTGTTTTAAGATAGCAATCTGTAAAATTTATTTTATAAAGAGATCAAATATCTGAAAAAAATAATAATAAGAATTTTTTTTCGCTAATATTCCGGAGCGCACAGATCGCACATCAATTGGTATGTCCGCGCGCCCACATGCGTAACCAACGTTGCCACGCGTAGTTCGATTTTTATCTCGTTCAATAAAATGAATTGTCGAACTAAACGAACGTACGATGACCAGTTCTTGCCTTCCTCCAGCTCAAACTCGGGTAATTTGCCGAAAGGCATGATTAAATCCCATTAATCGGCGCCAATGTAGTATTTGGGATGCAGAGTAAAACACTATTTATACGAGACTGAATTTATTGGTATTTGGCGGTAGGTCGACAGGGAACATAATTGCGTATACCCACAGGAAATACACTACAGTTTTGTTGATAGAATTACCACCTTTAGGGATGGTATACATGTTTTGGATCACCTTGTATGGATGTAATCGTTTGAAGCATCGATTCATTCGATGGAATCGATACATATTTATATTGTCTAAGGGCGTTGGTCACACACAGCGTCATAGCTATCGCAGGCCGACACGCACTTGGTCAGCTATTTATTCTAAGTTAAACACTTAGCTGTGGCAAGCCAACCGTTTCGTGTTAATTGTAACTTATAACCCTTTTAAGGAGTCGTATAAAAATAATGATTATAATGAGTTACTCGCAAGTTTGCATGCGCGCGAGCCGTCACCTGCGCGTGCGCATGTGCGGAACCCTCACAATCACACGTCGCCATCGTCACTTAGCATTATGGTGGCTATGGAATGAGAGTGCGCTACGTACAGAAACCGAACAATCCAGCGCTGCTTTTTTTTTATACAACTTAGGTTACAAACAAGCTTACTGCCCACCTGTTTATAAGTTGCTACCGCAGCCTATGAACGCATGCAATACCTCTGGCATCACGCACGCGTTGCCGACTTCTTAAAGAGCTCTGGCAACCTTACTCACCGCAAGAACACAACAATATTTGAAACATCATCATCTCCCTGCCCTTATCCCACTTCATGTGGGGTCGGCACAACATGTTTTTCTCTTCCACTCCCCTCTATCAGCCGTCATATCAGTATTCACTCCTTTCTTACTCATGTCATCTTTCACACAGTCTATCCATCTTTTCTTTGGTCTACCTCTTCCCTTATATCCTTCCACATTCATATTTAACGCTCTTCTAGTCACATGACATTCTTCCCTCCGCATGACATATTTGAAATATTTGAAACAAATAATGTTATTTGGCTTCGACCTTCTGTAAGGCTTAGATACCGGGATGCTCCAATTTAGAGCGAGAAAATCTCGTACGTCTTCCGTCTCGCTTATTGTGTTACTGATTCATTCTTGGTCATCCTGTATTAGGTCAGTAATCAATTTGAGGTATGGTGACCCTGAAAAGGGCCTATAACTGTCGGTGAAAGAATCAGTGTAGTGAAACGATTAGAGTGCGCCTCTTAGAGGCTCCTTTCGTGCACATGTCACATGTTTCTACACGGTTTCCAACGATGTTTTCTTTAACCGTTTGAGAGTACTTATAAGCAACGTGAATCGTATTTATTCTATCCTATTATTCTTATACATACTATCTATTATTTTTATTCTAATCTATCAACAAAAATAAATAATAATAGGGAATAAAACATAAATATTTTCAATTGTTTGATAACATTTGGATGGACTGGAATAATTGAGTAGATATAAGGGCTGGTGGAGTATAATCAATAATAAACATGTACCTACCTACAATAACTTCACTATATAACATTGGCATAGTCCAGAATCGGAGTAAAGTTCTTAATAAAATTAAATTTGAAATCGCTTGACGCATAGCCCAACGATACTAAGACATTGTGAATTACATTTTTATAATTTTCCAGCCAAGACCGTTAAACACTTGACGCTATCAGCAAGCTTTGTGCTAATTAACTATAATATTTGCAAGCTTTTAGAGTTCCGCGGCTGCGAACTAAAACCCTAAAGCCTCGTTTGGAGAGAGTTTCTCGCTTCCAACTTGTTGCACGCCGCATACGAACATCTATAGAAAGTAGATGCCCTACGGCTGAAATAATGATGATCATTCTCAGCTCAGCTTCAGCTCTACACAAGTTCTACTTTCAAGAAAATACGGCTACTCATTAAAATCTTTCATAAAAACTGTGTAACCTCTTTTCACTATCATAAAAAGAAGTGATTTTATAATGCTTCCAAGGAAGTAACTTACTACAGCCTTAAAGAAATGCCTGTGCCAAATTTTAATTTTATAGGTTTTGGGACTCCTCTTAAGCTTAGGCTTATTTCACACCAGATTGGCAGAATCTTTTGAAAATTCGTAGTTTTTCATTAAAAAAACACTAATAAATAAATCTTAATTTCGAACTTCTCGTACGTTTAAAAAATAGTTTTAAAACGATAAGAAGACCAAAACAGTTGATTTGAAAACGTACCGGAAAATAATCTGAAAATAAATGTATACTTAATTTTTCCTAATATCTTTTTGTGGTTGATTGAATTAACCCCTTTTGGTATAGTTTAATGGTTACGGAATATGTTGAATATAATATAGATTTTAATACACTTTTTTTTCTAAGATGACGATTAAATCAGTACGGAATCCACCGAGTTATATCAGACACAAGCGCGGCCTTTTATAAACCATTCTTGTTACAATAACCGGCAGAAACGCGCAATTAAAAGTTTAATGAATGCATTTAGGACTGCTTTCCATATTATTGAAAACCTAAAATTACAGATATGATAGTTTATGTAGATGTTTGTAGAATTAAACATTAATAATAACACTCAACAGCCACATACTAGTCATGACCACAAACTAGGATTCCTCACTTTTTTCACGAAACGCGGTATCACGGTAAGCGGTTACCGTAGCCTATGAGCGCTTGCAATACCAGAGGCATCACGCACGCGTTGCCAACCCCGAACCCCCTCCCCCCCTAAAGAGCTCTGGCAACCTTACTCATCGCTGGAACACAACACTATTTGAACAAATAATGTTATTTGGCTGCGATCTTGTGTAAGGCGGAGGTACCTCCCCAGGCGGGCTGCTCCAATTCAGAACGAGAAAATCTCTCTCGTGCCCTACCTCCTCCTAAAAATTTTATCATTTAAATTATATCATGGGTATTAGAAAGTACGAGTAGCATGGTACAGTCAGCATCAGAAGTAGATGATCAACACCCAGACCCGGAACAGTTCACCAAGATAGAAGTTATAATGTAACTATTAAGTGCATATTCAAATAATGGTCCCCCCTCGCCTGTAGGTGACGCGTAGATTAATTGTATCAAATCTAGAGGTCGGGGTTCAAAGGACCCCTTCACTGATATGGGAAGTGGGTAGTTAGTTTGGGTACATTTTCAAAATTATTTATGAGTTTATTACTTCCTCTATTTCCTTTTTAAATAAGCACTCATCATGATCATTTTCAGCAGTAGGACGCCCAATGCTGAACATGGTCACAGATTTCTGGGGCGAATTGGCCCAAACTTACCGCTCTAGGCACGCGAGTTGGCGAGCGAATTGAATTTATTTATTCCCTTAGTCGCCTCTTACAACATCGACGGGTAGGTAAATATGGAGGAGCCTATTCTTCAGCCGCGCACATTTAGAATTTGCACTAGAAAATATTTTTATTTCTGACGAATTAATTTATAGGTAGTGTAAGTGCGCTATACTAGTGCTCCTAAACGGTGAATGAATATCATAAAGAAACCGGCATGTCCTAGAACCTAAAAATTGGAAGATATTTGCACAAATGGAGCCTCTACGCAGGGCTCTTTAATCCTTTCGCCAACGGTCATTGGCCATTATCAAGGTCAAAATACCTTAACCAGATAACTGACCTTTATGCAGGATGACCAAGAAAGAACCAGTGTGAAGTACCTTATATAACAGTGAAAAAACCGTTGAAATCGAACCATTCGCGGAGTAATCGGTGTACAAACATAAAAAAACATACAGAGTCGCCGAATTGATAATCTCCTCCTTTTTTTTGGCGTCGGTTAAAATTTATACTTACAGGTAGATATTTAAAGACAAAGCAAGGTACACACAAGCCACGCTCTAAGCCATTCATGTTTACATGTGGTATTCGATGTTGACTCTTCGAAACCACAAGACGATTGCGGTCAGACCTTCTTAGACTTTGAGGATTACGTTGAAATGATTGTTTGAAAGCACGAGGAGGAATGTGGGACATTTTGTTTGTGAGGCTTATAAAATACTAGCTTCCGCCAGTGGCTTCGCTCGCCTGGCACCTACATAAAAAGTAGCCTATATGCTGTTCTAGGCAAACAACTCTTTATATTCCAAGTTTCAACGAAATCTGTTGAGCCGTTACGGCGTGATTGAATAACAAACATCCAAACATCCTCACAAACTTTCGCATTTATAATATTAGTACCTGACTGTGTTTTTTTTTATACTACTGAAGTGGCAAACAAGCCTACGGCCCACCTGTTGGTCAGCGGTTACCGTAGCCTATGAGCGCTTGCAATACCAGAGGCATCACGCGCGCGTTGCCGACCCCGAACCCCCTCCGCCCCTAAAGAGCTCTGGCAACCTTACTCATCGCAGGAACACAACACTATTTGAAACAAATAATGTTATTTGGCTGCGATCTTTTGTAAGGCGGAGGTACCTCCCCAGGCGGGCTGCTCCAATTCAGAACGAGAAAATCTCGCTGTGCCCTACCTCCTCCTAAAACTCTCCTCCTCGTTGTGTTTATGAGCTTGTGTATGTACCTGTGCCTTGGTAGCTCTAAAACTACTTTGCTCCAAGCACCAAAACAAAAATCTTTACGAAACAAAAATCCCGTTCCGAGCCGACTAAACTGATAGGATGGTGAAGATACTAGGCAAGCCTACTCTATCTAAACATGTCCCAGGCACTACAGCCTCCTTTAAGTGAGTAAAAGTTCCACCTGACGCTGTATAAATCTTCTAGAATAGATGTAATAAGGCCTTGCCTGATGTGGATCCGACCTATTACCGGGGAAGAAAAGTTCCGGCGTTTAACGGGGAGGATGGCGCAGTAGAATATATATGTATATATAGATATTTATATGTAGTATAGGTTGTATGTATTAGTTTTATGGAGTTATTTTTATTCATTGTCAGCTCTCCAACTTTTTATCTCTACTTTCAGCTAGCACGCTGGCCTTTTTCTCTTATTACCTTTGAGGTTGGCTGTTAGAAAATGCTTGTAGCATTAAGCCCTCCTTTTGTGCAACTGTACTATGTGTGTGCAATAAAGTATTAAATAAATAAATAAATAGAACCAATCTGCCCCGGTACCAGAAATACTAATCAATAGAACATGAAATAGTTTCTAGCCATGAGATAAAAATATAACCGTGGAAGACGAAAAGAACAAAATCCACTTTTCACACCGTCCCATTCTCTTACCATCTCTCCGGAAACCAAAATGCATAATCCTTTCTAATGACCCAAATTAGATGCGAGGCATGTACTTACAGGGTAAAAATCTTAAGGGGCGTACTGCACCTTTAGAAAAATAAGTCTTAAGGGTCTCACAGGTTAAACACAGAATTAGAATGACAATGCGTTTGTGCGGTAATATGCGTTGCGGTGCGAAGGACTATTGTAGATGATAATCCATCACAGTAATGATTAGGGATGGTGTTGTAGTTATCGATGTGTCGATAGTATTTTGCAATGTTGTTTTTTCTATAGGCGTCATCGGACCTTTTTATTTAAATGCTGTACAAATGACCTATTTGTGAATATATCTACAGCTTAAGCGGAAGACTAGCACAAAACTTTTTTAGTAGTCTACAGCTTAAGCGGAAGACTAGCACAAAACTTTTTTAGTAGTTCAATTCAATTTGTTTATTTGCAACTGCAAAAAGAAATAACAACCTAAGTATTTACTAAGGAGTACACAGTATTTTTACTTATTTAAAACTTATAGTAGGGGTATTTATCGGTAAAGCTGTTACAAATAAGTCCCAACTCCGCATGTGCAGATTTTAATAACCTCTTTCTGAGGCCTTTGAGATCAGACACGTTATAACAAATGAAAAATAAAACAAGTTGATATAACTGATATAATTCACAATAAGCGTGTAAGTTAGCTAGAATTTGTACAGTGAGAGTTTCGGCTCACGACTGACTTATAATATTGCACTAATACTCTAAGCACACACAAATTGTTAATCAAGACTGCAAAACGCAATATTGAAAAGGCAGTTTAAAAACATCGATATAGAAAAAACGAGCCAGCACTACGAATAAATCAAACACCAGATTGATGGTATTATGTCAACATGCACAATCACAATACGGATATTTTGCATAATAATTCTAATGCTCATCAATTATTGAATAATACATCCAACTAGAGCAGCTGTCTGACTGTGTAGTTAGAAGTAATTTGTCACTGCGAAATTCCAAGGAATTTTATGGAAATTCGCGGATTAGGAGATAGGACATTTGCATGCTCTAGTGGTGGGAATTGGTGAGAACTTTCAGCAGAAATAGGAAGATACGTGACAAGATGACTAATCTTTGCATTTCAATGAGCACATCCGTTAGAAAATCAATCTTGAGGATAACCGATTCGCTTTTATTCAATACTGGGTTTTTCATAGTCACTCTGCATAAGGTCAAAGACAAAGTTAAGATGCGGTTATTAAAACTTTATTCTCTTTAATTTGTTGCCATGTAGTGGAATATGTATGTAAAATATTTGATAACATAGATCACCTAAATATTTAACGTGTCTTCATTGAAATCACAAGCATTATTATGAATCGTCTTAAATCTAATTGAATCTATTTATACACAGGTTTTATTTTTATTATCTTTTTACAATTTATTAATAGATATGCCGAGTCTGAGAATTTTCATTCTGAACTTTTTTTAAACTAAATAATACAATATTTTGAGAAACATGTAGATTTTGAAAATCTGTTCGATTATTTTTTTTGTCATATGCCTTGTCTGGCTTGTTGGTATTTAGACTGTTCTTCGTAAGTCGTAAAGACAAAATTCAATTTTAAGGAGAAATTCCTAAAACTATAAAAGATTCTATGAAAATAATGTCAGCCTGATGATAAATGAGGATAATGAATATTCTCACCTAGAGATACAAGAGTAAATACGTTGTAAAAAGACGAAATGCCTAAGGACACAGAATAAACAATAGTATAAGCTAAGGATAAACTTTTACAATTGAAAACGCACCGAAAAATCCTAAACTGTATTCAAATTCTTAAAACCCCTTACCGATTTCTATTGTTTTCACAACAAACCACAGACAACCATTTCTACCTTTCAATACCTCGAACAAAGCTACACTCCAATAAATGATTTCTAAACGGTAACAAGACCTACTTACCCCTTTCGCGCCCCCAACAAAGGATCAATAGTCAATAATCTTATAATAGGTACCTAAGTATAAGGGAAGGGTAGCAACCCTTATAAAACAGCTTATTGATAGAATTATTGAGGATAAGCTAGTCGATTTTGCTTGACAGCTGTTTGTAAGTAGATAGTGATTGGAATAGGATCAAAAGTGGCTGACGATGAATCTTCTTAGAGCTAATTGTTATCATTCAAGCTGTTGACCACTATGTCTATTTCAATAAATGTACACCTCTGCAGTGGAGGGTGTTTATAAGCTTCTGCATTGGGAATTCTCGACGCAAATACCACACGCTCTGTGAAGACGAAAGCCAGTGCGTATTGCCAGTGATGACATATGGCACTGAGACTTGCTAACTGTTGGCCTCATACACAAGCTCAAAGTCGCGCAACGAGCTATGGAGAGAGCAATGCTCAGCGTTTCACTGCGTGATAAAATCCGAAGTGAGGAAGTGGCAGTGGGCAGGACATATAGCTCGCAGAACCGACAACCATTGGGAATTAAGCCTCTCGAAGGGTGACCACGAACGACGACGTGTTGGAAGGCCCCCACCATATGGAACGACGACATTGTGAAGGTTGTGGCAAGTTGATGGATGGAAAATAAATAATAAAAGCAGTATAGTACTTACCGATTTAATAACTTACTTAGGTGTACTTATCACAATATACAATATACAACCCCCCTGTTAAACAAAAACAAGACAAACCTAATGAAATAATTGAGGCTATACATTGCACTAGTATTGAAATGTATATATAGCTAGTTATAGTAGACTAATCAAAATTTAAGTATAAATTGTCATTTTTTTGCACTGAAAATCACTGGCATACCGTGACAGTGGTCACGGCAAAAAACTATCGTATTACAAATTAAAAGATCTATCGTTATCGATCGCACGCGCGACCATTGATCTATAGAAAGAATATAGTTATGATTTTCTATACCCCGATCGATGAAATACAATATTTAAGGGTTGTATAGTACGTGTGCTGAAGAAAAGAGTAATTGTACTATTGTTACAATTTAGGTTGAATTACAATTGAAGTTTGAATTCAATAATAACTGAGAGAATTGGATAATAATCATTTTAGGTAGCCCTTTAAATGTCAATCACTAAAATACAAAAATCTATCTTCATTAGGTACATTTGAAAATACTTATAAAATAAACTTTGTAAAAAGGGTTAAAGGCAATAAGTTTATGAATAAGGTAAAGTCTACAAAATATAATTATTTGGCATTATTAAAATAACTAGAAAGTAAACCTGATTATCTTATTATTGATATAATCAAAAATTAAGGCAATAAAAAACCAACGGTCCTAACCGTCATTCTATAAAAAAGACTCCAAAAAACTTGCTATAACAAACAATAAAATTACTATATCACATAGTACCTACAATAATTATTGTAATGAATCCGGACGTCCTTATACGTCCCCACATTCTCACGATTTTAATTACAAGCCTAGCAGATGCTTCCGCGAACAAAGACTCTACAATCAAAGATAAAGGAGCAATAATCAAACCCCATACAAAAAGATTAAAATATTCAACAAACAAAAAACACCAAACGAAAGAAAAAGATGACTGCGCATCAAAACCTGAATTCAATTAGACGCACAAAAGAAATTACTTCAGGGGACAAACTTAGTCTTAATTATTCAGAAAACGAAGATTCACAAGCTCGCACGATAGAAAAAAGCTTTACTAATGATACTGACAATGCAATTACAATATCTAAAGAAAAAACCTGACCCCACAATACCATGAATCAAATTAAAAATTCCGCTATCCTTAAAATAAAGCTCAAAGTAAACATATTGCATCTTACAATATGCAAAATATATGCAAAGAACTGGATATGCAAATCGTGTGAAGTTCAACTCGAAAAACAAATAGTGAAAAAACCAATGTATGGGAGAGTGATAAACATAAAAACAATTTTTGCATTGTCTACGTGCATATTAAAAAGTGAAGGGCCGAGTATCGTCCCTTGCGGTTCGCTGTTTTTTCTCATAGGTTCAGTATGCAAATGAACGATACTACAGAATCTTTTATTTTAATGGCATCTTATTGTGTCAAATCTTTTCAAGTTTTGTGGGGAAGAGGAATAAGAAAAACGCTCCATAAAAAAATAATGATTGAACGTATGCAAAATGCAAAAACGGATTTCTGTGTGGGAATTGTCTATAACATTCGGGTTTTCTGGGGTGATAATTTTAAGTCCAATTGTTTTTATTTGAAGCTTGGGCTTGATACAATTTCAAGATAAATACTTTCACTACACTGATTCTTTCATCCACGATCATAGGCCCTTTTCAGGGCCACCATACCTCAACCTGGTCACTGATTTAATACAGGATGACCAAGAAAGAATCAGTCACACGACAAGAAGTAGAAGATAATCAAAAAAATAAGGAATGAGACCAAAAGCTTTGAAATGTGTTAAGAGCTATTTTGACAAATTGCATAATTGCGAATAGAGATCTTCATGCCTTACCTACCAAGAATATTTTCATGAAAAAAGGGTAATTTAGCTACCTTCACCGTATCCTATAAAAGAGAAGTGATATTTTTTAATCATCACGAAATCTCCGGAATCAAAAGAATTGTTCAACTTTAAAATAATAGATGTCGTAAGAGGCGACTAAGGAAAAGCTAGGGGATAGGCAGCAGTGTCCCCTATTCTAACAACGATAGCTCTACCTGTGCTCGCCAAGCGTGGTCAATTTCTTCCCACATGATAGGAAGTAACTCTGGATGTCTGTGGAGGAAGCTGATCTTCAGCAGTGGACTTCCAATGGCTGGAATGATGATGAATAAATGTGGTTAAAAAGTAAAGTGGAACGAACGGTCAGTTAATTTTATAATAATTTATATAATTACTTTTTTTTTGTTACAGGTACGTACCCACATCCAGAATTTGCGTATGTACAAACATTATAATTGTGAACCTGTTTGTCGGTAAGCTGATAAATATTATTATAATTTATGGACCCCACAAAATGTGAATATCGACTTTTCCGACCTTTGAACGACATCTAGGAGCAACCGTTGGAACTAAAGATTAAATTCAAGCTACATTTACTAGATGGCGCTAACAGCACTGATCGATAAGACTCACTGATGACTGAAAGTAACTTGCTGCAAAAGCTGACAGTATTTTGAATAGATTGGTTGGTCTTTAAATGCAAATAAATGATAAGAATCACATTACTTTTTATAAGAAGAGCAAGCAATGCATTATAAGCATAAACGGAAGAACACATAAAATAAACTAGTTTGTACCGGCTCTAAATATTGCAGAAAAAATCTGAATAATGTAGGTACGTCTAATTTTAGTTTTTAACGTAACCTGTTTTCAATTTTTATATAAAAAATAGAATGAAAATACTACGAAATCAATGTGTTATCTGAGGTCAGTACCGTTTTATCTTTTGAATTCATTCATATAAATCTAGATCTATAGAATTGGATCGTTTTTAATTTTTTTCAATTATCTCTCTGTCTTTATTATGATAACAAACGAACCTAGGTACCACTTATAGGTAAGTTCGATGCCATGATGTTCTTTAAAATCAATGAATACAATGAATCAATAGATATATTTTATATACCTAGGTATTGTATTGACATAGATCTCTCCCTCTCTCAAACAACTTGGATGATTTTGCGTTGTATGTTTTTATTTTAGGAGCAAAACTTTCGAATTGTTGTTCTGCATAGAATGTAGAATGGAACTATCTAGATTTAGTTGAAAGAGTAGAGTCTAATCGGCCATGGTATTGTTATGAAATCGGGGTCCAAAACGGGGTACAAAAGTAATACCTACCAAACCGTATGCGCAAGCGCAGCTCAAATGAAATAATTGATAGTTCAATTTATTTTATTTCGGTTGTTCACCATAATTGTAAGTAAATTTATCTACCTATACACTATGTGAGTAATCATAAAAACATATTTCGATTATTCATGTCATAATAATAAATACATGGCTTATTATTAGAGCTTTTTACTCGACTGCCGAGAAGGATGTTTTTGCAATTATAATAAATATTAGCAAGGTGTTTTTTTTGATAAGTTAACCTTACGTATACGAAGTTATTGCAAAATTATTGTATGATTTTTAATCAGGTGGCTCATTTATATTTCTATGCCTAAACGCTAATAAAAAGATGACCGGACCAAAAGACAATTTGACTTTGAACGTCAAAAATTTAAATTAGTAGGTACCCATAAATATTTTCTATGAACCAAACCAACACGGCTACGTCAAAGGTAAATTCATCAAAATAATTAATTATATCTCCACGAACGCCTCTGACGTCTCACGCGCAGCCGCCGTATCGGGGGAAGGGGGGAAACCAGATCTTCGGTCTATGCTGACCTTGGCAAACAAATTACATCATAATGCTTTATTCAGGTAACAAGTAATTTTGAACCGTAAATCTTTTCACAACAGATGGTTTTAGATTGGTGGTTTGGGTGGTAGTTGTAACGTTTTGTTAGTAGTTGTCTGAGGCGCATAGAACATGAATTTGGTAGATTGCTACCTACAAGTTTTTCCGCATTGACTTTCCGCGTCAATATAGGTGTTAGATTTTGTTTGTAGGGAATTCGTTTTGTTTTATCACTTGATTCAATTTGGGTTTTTATATCTATTATATCAGTAAAGCGGAGTAGATTAAATCGCCCGTATGCCATGTTCAAACTGCTTGCAATATGCCATCAAAATTTTTCCTGGTGGCCCTGAAAAGGGCCAACTTGGTCACAGACTTAATACAGGGTGGCCAAGAAAGAATCAGTGACTGGACAAGCGAGTCTATTGCGGTGCCAAAGATTTCGTGATGAGTGAAAAAAAACAGTTTTCTTAGATAATTTCCCAATCAAATTCTTGTATATGTATTTTAGTACCTTTCTTCTACTAATTGCATAGGGTAGAGTTTGATACCATAGCAAAATCTGTGCTCCGTAGAGATAAATAAAATAAATAAATACTTTAACAATTTAAAAATAGTTATAATACTTTATCCCGGAAAATAGAAATTATAATACAATACTAAATAAAATTTACATAATTATTATCACTTCAAACCGGATAAAACTTATTAAGCCTTAACCACACATCGCGGAAACACACGCGCAAGACATACAATTAATCAAAAACGATTTATCATGGTAGTTTGAAACGATTCAATTTCGTGAAAAGAGGTTACATTTTCTTTCGTACTCAGCTCATATTTTAACGTTTTAGAAAAGTTTATCTTCAATCCATGCTATCGGATATTAGTTAACGTATTAAAACCGCACCGTGCCACAGTACCATAGTGTGGTTAAGGCTTTATTATGTAAATTTATTGTAAAATGCAATTATACCTGTATTATACACGTATATAACTCGTTATTATACAATATCTTGATTCATTGTACTTTGAAATGATATACCTAAGTCTTATTCAATTAAGTACCTACCAATTCGTTTAATAACCGTTCTAGTCATATAAAGGTTACCTGAATGATTGATTGGTACCTACCGTGATAAATAATAATTATTTTAATAAAAGTCCTTAAAACTGGATATTTTTTTGGTTACCCTAACCAGTCACCAGTTTGAAGTTCGGTGGCCCATTTCAGTTTGCGTGACTTATGAACGATGATAAAAGAACCAGTGCGATATAGGGATGCAATGTCCAAAAGCCTATTACTATTTATTTTTTAATAAATAAATAGTAATAGGCTTACGACTTTTGTCCCGAAAGAATGGTAGACAGATATCCTCTCAGATCTAAAAATAAAATCATAATAAAATTAAGAAGTAGTGTTAAAGATTCACGAACAGATCACGCCACGTCTTTATATTATATTATGTATATCTTTTAGTAAAGTTTATGTATCTAGTGTTCATTTGTATTTTAAATATTATTAAAATCCGAAAGGAGAAAATAGAATAGAATAGAAAAAACGTTTATTTTGTTACCAATACAATCAAACTTAACAAAACACAATACAAAAAATGCAAGTCAACATCATGGTAACAAAAAAGGGCCACCATGTGCTAGGGCACATCTGTGCATAAATCTGTGGAATAACCAAGGTGATCGACATATCTCTCAAAATTAGCAAGTTGAAGTGGCAGTGGGCAGGCCATAAACCTCGTAGAACCGACAACCAGGAAAAAGTTTCTTGAATGATGATCGCGATCCGGAGGACATAGAGTTAGAAGGCAACCGATGGACTGACGACATTGTGAAGGTTGTGGAAGTCGGTGGATGGAGAAGCCTCATGACCGTTTATCGTGGCACTCTTTCGGGGAGGCCCGTGTTCAGCAGTGGTCCTCAATAGGTTGACGATGAAATAGTCATTACCTGTATTATACTTTTTGGAGGGTGTACAAAAAAGATTAACGATCTAACCACTAAATGATTGCTCAAAAAAAAAAGACTATTTCAGACTTCAGAGATCCATATTTTTTAGTAAGAACTTAGGTACATGCTGTGTTATTACAATACATAATCAGAAATAAAGTAACTATCAGCTCGAGAGCCGAGATAAAGTCAGGTGTAAGTAGCTACCACTGAGTGCATCTCCAGGCAGTGCTGTATGAGGTGGCCATCGAACCTATCAGCTATAGCTCGAAGGAGGCTGTTGCGGCTGGCGTGCACCCGGCGCAGCACGGCGCGCACGTTGTCCACGCGCGCGTCAGCAAACATGCCTGACGCACTCCACCATCGCGCCAGTCGCAACAACACCCTGAACGCGTCATTGTACTGAACGCGGAGAGCACTTTTCGACTCTTTCCTATAATCAGTACACCGACTACAGGTGTTTATTGATGTACAGAATGCTTGAAACATAGTAATTTTAACTGGAACAGTGCAGCATCTGAATCTGTGGGCTATCATATTGGCTCGAGTCGCAAGCGCTCTACTTAGACTTAATAGACTTGTATCTTAAGTTACGAGTTATAATAATTTAAAAAGCCAATGATAAATTGAAACTGAGTAGCTTACATGTTTGTTAATAGTAAAAAATACTTTCGCTGTCTGAACACAAATAAAAACAACTCATTCATTACATTGTTTGAGTTTACAACCCGCCATCTTGTTTTTTGTTTCAAAAGCGCGCTAAAAAATGGATTTTACGACAGCAAAAAACCATAGAGTTTTTGTTGAATATTTTTCTGTAAAATACTAGGTCAATGTTTTTCTATATTATGTCTTCTTTAACAGGTTTTGTGACTGTTTTATTTAAATTGGTGTAATTCTGAATCATTTTACCGTTAATTTGCAATATATTTTGAATAACTTATGTAATGTTTTGTAAATGAATGTTTAATTGATTACCTACTCGTTTAGGGTCGTGGTTTAATTTTTAATCTGTTCTTTTTTATTGTTTTTATTCATAAATTTGACATTGACAGTGGCGAATTGTTCATTTATTACCTTTTTTGTTAGAATAGGGTTTTTCGGACCGATGAATTTGGTCTCTTGATGTAATCTTGAGATGTTTATTCTCTTTAGGGATAAGTCACACGTATTCGTCTTTTATAACAATTACTAGCTGTACCCTCCTGGTTTCACTCGCGGTAGTCGCACTATGCGGGTTTGTAACTTCTAGTAAATTTCATACAGTGTTGTCACGTGAAGCTTAGATAGCCAGTGACGTTTTTTTGTTATGAAGACATGGTGACAGCAGAACTCTCAAAATATGCCTTATTTCACGAAATGACTATCAGTGTCTTCGTGTTTCCCGCGGCCAAGCCTATAGAACACAGAAGAATCAGGCAAGAAAAACACAGTGTTTATATATTTACTACACCTATTAATACTGTGAATGGTTACGATGACATAGTTTTTGTATGATTGTTAAAAAAAATAAAAAAAATCTTGACCTGGTTAACGGTTTACATGTTGTTCGTAAGCGTATCTATATAGGGCGAGCCAGATAAGCTACCACAATAAAATTATTATGCTACCTCAATAATTTGGGCTAATGTAGAATAGACTGGCCATTGTAAAGGGTTCCTTATCAATCAGTCAATATATGTAAGAATCAAAGTCCTGATTTACAAACTGACGACGCATACGTCAGTTCGTATGCAGCACAGCGAGATTTTCTCGTTCTAAATTGGAGCAGCCCGGTACCTCCGCCTTACAGAAGATCGCAGCCAAATAACATTATTTGTTTCTAATAGAGTTGTGTTAATGCGGTGAGTAAGGTTGCCAGAGCTCTTTAGGGGGTTCAGGGACGGCAACTCTCGGCTCGGCTCATAGACTACGGTAACCGCTTACCGACAGGTGGGCGGTATGCTTGTTTGCCACCTCAGTTGTATAAAAAAAACACCTAAACCACTGTTCGTAAAAATATAAATGCAAAATATTGCTAAAAGCTCGCGCCCCCAGCTTTACTCGTGGTAGCCGTATAAAATGTAGGCTCTCCAGCTCTATAAAAACATCCATACAAAAAATGCTGTGTGAATTATGGACAAATCGACAAACACAGCTCTACGGAAATCATCGAGCTGTAATTTTTCTACTTTTAATTTTAATTATAACTCTTTATTTACAGAAATAAACGTAAAACTAATACAAGTTAATATTTACAAAATACACAAGAAACAGTTGAGCCATCTAAAGACCGTTACAAACGATCTATAGATAGCTCAACTGATCCAGTGTATTTTGTGTATTTTGTAAATATTAACTTGTATTAGTATTATAACTTAAAAAACACATAAATAATACATCAATCAGTATATTTTTTTACGGAACTCTGTTCGCGTATGTAATACATAAGTTATCTATATAAATAATATAATTATGAGATAAAATAAAAGATGCTACGACTTAGAAATACTCGCAAATAGGTACTTCTCTTTATCTTACTTTTGAGTTCATTAGTTTAAAAGTCGTTACATAAATTGGGCCAAGTGCAAGTTAGATTATGTTTTATTTTTAAATAAAATAGGAGTTAGATTATGATGAAAATTACGAAAATGAACTTAGTTGCGAACAAATCATAGGTAGGATCTTACTTTTTTCATTGGATCTTAAAGCCGTGTTCAAACGGTTTGTGATAAATTTTCTAATATATTATGTTTTAAAATGATCCATAAGACAATTTTTTTTTCATGGAATTCATATTTGAGTTTGACATTTGAGGGCGTACTTACGATATAGCTCAACGATATCGCAAGCCCCTAAAAGTCCAACTCAATTAACAAAAATTGTATTCAGTAAATTTAAAGACCATTTTGATACATATCGCACTTTAACTACGTCATTCAGTAAGCACGTGGGTATTGTAAAAGGCACATGCCTACTTATTGTTAGATAATAATAATTCAGTCATGTATTCCATTAAATGAAGATAACTACATAAGATAACTTCTAGATACGAAAACAAAAAAAAAATAGACAACGCTAAGAAAATGTGTGTTCTGTTCGAAAGAACAAGTTACCGTAATATTAACTCATAAGTGCGCGTACGCAGCCAAGTTTCGTAACCGCAAGTTACGTAGGAAGACATTTTTCTTGTTTTGTAACCTGGTTACTAAACAGGTACCTATACATATTTTTTTGTGTATCATGTCTTGTCTCACAAATGGTTACAAATTCAGCACCGCGACGTTAATCTTTATTTAAAAGACAGTAAGGTTCTGTTCCGCAAATTTCAGTGAATTATCCATCTCTAAAATATTCCATGTCTTCAGCCACTATCAGATAATAAGCCCTTTTTCGGCTGAATCAGTTTTATGTTCCTGTTGCTAAAATATACAGGAGACCTTAGAAAATCCGAAAAACCTATTTATTTAAAAAGAGCTAATAAAGGTTGCAGGGTGCCGTTGAGTGCAGACCGCACAAAGTTAGACACTCTGTGAGGAAGCTGGGTATGGCTCTGGTATAAGGGAGTCCTGTATTCAGCAGAAGAAATTCTGGTGCTGAAATTTAAAAAAAAACCCGACGGGGTTCATGTAGAGGAAAAATATTTTGATCATTAATATTACCAACGTGAAACAATAATTTGAATATGACAATGGTGAAAAATGGCAATCATGGTCGCACTATGACGGCCATCGGTTTTAGTGAGCCAAAGTGCTAGGTATTTTCCGAGGATGCTCATTAAAAACGATTTTATCTTATTCGATTTAACGAATTACGATTTTGTGTTATTATATTTTTGTGGCCTTCGCGGTTCCTGTAAGTTTCTTTGTTATTTAGTTCCGGTTTGAAAATCCGAACATGGATAATCATTCCCATAATAAATTAATAATAATTGTTATTATTGAACTAGGTAAACAATCTATACAATCTACTTACCTACCTAAAATAAAACAGAAAATTGACTGTCATCTTTGCTTAGTTGGTAGTACCTCTGCCTTCTGCGCTAGAGGTCGCAGTTTCGATTCCCGCACTGGACAAACATTTGTGTGATTAACACAGATGTTTGTTCTGTGGCTGGGTGTTAAATATTGACCTATTATGTATATCAGTCTCTGGTACCCATAGTACAGACTATGCCTAGTTTCAGTTTTTTATTTTTTTATTTTTTTTTATTTATATTTAAATGCCTTTAAATATTATTATTTTATTTAACGGTCTTTAGATGGCTCAACTGTTTCTTGTGTATTTTGTAAATATTAACTTGTATTAGTTTTAAGTTTCTTTCTGTAAATAAAATCATTTAAGGTAATAAACATTTAAATGCCTAAACTCTGAACATATATATGTTTTTATCTTTAAAAACGTGTTTAGGGGATTGTAAATAACAGGTTGCAAAAACAATATCTTAGACTAGATACCGCCCGCGGATTCGCGCGCGTGTTATTCGTAAAAAAGTAGTAGTAGTATCTATGCAGTGCTATCCTAGGCAAAGAACTCTATCTATTCCAAGTTTCATCGAAATCGGTTGGGCCGTTACGGCTTGATTGAACCACAAACATACGGTAACCAGATAAATTTATTTACCTAGAATAGCGTATAGGCTACTTTTTATGTAGGTACCTCGCGAGCAAAGCCGCGGGTGGAAACTAGTAGGTAAAAAATTCTACTCAAACCTTAATTTCATTAAAATAATCACAATATCAAGTATTTTTAACATTGTAACTTGGGTGATGCAATTACATTTTACAAAGTACTTACTTCTATTCAAGACTAAGCCAAAGCGAGTACTGATGCTAAGTACTTATAAAAGAGGTAGGTAGTGTACCTTTAGCACCAGTTTTTGATACAATCACGATTACGATACGGCGCGACCGATCACGATTTTGAGTCTGTTATTTTTGGCTGATTGTATCCAATTTGGCTTTTATCAAAACTATTTGATTATTAAGTTTCCAAGTTCTTATGAGCTAGTGCTACCTATCAAAGCCAGGCCGACATCTAAGCAAGCCCGCCGAAGGACAGAAGCGCTAGCGGCCACCCATCCATTTGGTCCTGCAGAAGTTTTTGCTGGACAAAGGTCTCCCCCAAAGAGTTCCATGACGAACGGTCTTGAGCCTTCTGCATCCACCGACTTACCGCAATTTACACAATGTCGTCGGTCGTCCTAATCCCTAAACCTCCTACTTTACCTACCTAATTACCAGTGCCTTCCTTGAAATAGTGTTATCAATCATGTAATTCTGTATCTACCTACTGTCTTAGAATACCTACTGTACTGTATCGATGATAAGTATGTAGCCTAAATGTAATAAGATTAAACATACTGTAGTGTATGCCTTACACCACGCTGGTTCCTAGCAGGACAACTCCCTCGTTATTATTATATCACTTAATATCTCACAGTGATTCCCGCGCGCCTGCCCGTGCCGGCTTGACCACAGACTGACTCACTCCTAGAGACTATGTATACATCTCTCCATCTCAGGTGTCATCTGTTATCTGTCACTGTCAGTTGTCCCCCGGAGACAGCATAAGTTAAGGAATGCAGGTATCCTTAAATACTAGTCACTACATCCCTTCCTTGTTAAAATAATTTTAATGAATCTATTTTCGATCACCATCACTTTCGCTAGAAGTAATGCTTTGGCGAGTAGACAGATTCTACCAACCCTCACTACCGTTCTTAGCTTCTTCTATACAATTCAACTACCACTGAAATAAGGCGTGTTATTTCAAGTAACTCAGCCGCGTGATACCCACCCCACAGTGGAGGTATTGCTTGATAATTCGATGACACACGAGTCGGTAACTGAACGCAGCCCGTTCGTTAGTTCGTTTACTTCAGATGCCGGTAGCAGGTCAATATGACTGAGCTATCGTATCACTACGATGCTGAAAGCAAGGGAAATAATAATAATAATAATAATTTAGCGCATTATCCCTTTCGAGAAGAAACCTGTAATGAAAGCCCGGTTACCCGATGTATACCCGATAGCCAGATCATTTTAATCACTAGTAGGTACATTTGAACATCCATACCCTGATCATAACTTAGAACCTACTACGCCACCTACCTCTCTCCCTCCTTTTTCTTAATTTTTTTTTTAATGAAAATGATGGTTATTCTAATTGGCCTACCAGATTCTTGTAGTTTAATAGGAACAACCACTTACAGAACATCGAAGTCACAGCAGTCTTGACCTAACGCCAGTATCTCATGTGCCGTCAGGTATTAAGAATTAGATATCAGTTCGTTATAATATACTAAAATCTCGTAAACCATTTAAAACTGAACATAATTGGTCACTAAATTTGCTACTCAAACATGGTTAACTCCTTGGTCCACCGCTAATCAACTTGTTGGTGTGCCTTTAAGCAAGGGCTATTTAACCCCTTTGGTCCACACTTTGCATCCAATTTAGTGGAATACCTCCCACAACCAATTGAATGGCAAGCCCTTTGGTTCACACTTTGCATTCAATTTAATAGAACACCTTCCCCAGCAATTTAATGCTGGACGTCTGACCAGCAACCTTGCAACCAATTTAATAGTACGGCTTAGTCAGACTGCCGCCAATCCAATGACACGCCGTGCCACCAATTTAATGGTACGCCTTCCCATCAGCACATGTGCAACCAATTTAACGGTAAGCCTGCGCTCGACAGCATTCAACCAATTTAATGGTAAGCCTGTGTGACCAATACTTGCAACCAATTAAATGGCAAGCTTGTGTGACCAATACTTGCAATGCAACCAAAAAATGGGCAAGCCTGTGTAACCAATACGTTTGCGACCAATTAAATAGCAAACTTGAGTGACCAAATCGATTATCTTGAACGATGAAGCTACCTTTTCTTCCAAAAGTTGCAGTTTATTTGAGAAATGCTGACTATTTATTGTGCTCTTGAATATGATGAGTAGTAGTTTATTTAGATTACCCTTTATTTAAACAGGATTCATAATGAGGCCCACATGATTCTAACATGGCACAAGCGTTCATACCTCTGAGGTCTCGTTTTGTACGTATTTCGATATTTGTTACTATTAACGAGTCGTGGAAAGATGCTTTTACGAATTATCTTCCAAATCAAAATTTAAGCATATCGAATTTCCAATTCTCATGACAGTAGGCATTCGATTTGATGAATATTCACTAGGGCTTGCAAATATTCGAAACTGTAGTATTCGACCATTCCTTTGGTGGTATTCGAATATTCGATTGCATGTTTTAGTTCACTAAAACTCGCACTAGTGTCGGTCGAGTATGAATGAACACACCCTAAACAACAACAATCCCGAAACAGTTTTCATGAAACCACGTTTAGTGTTTGCCCGGCTGGCTGTCTTCTCGGGAGTTCGGAATTGTTAGTAAAACGCCCACAAACACTAGACTTTTAATTGGACATACAAATACACTTTTAACACAAAATAACTAAATATAAATAAATATTACGGACACATCACACACGGTCAACCAATCCCAAACCAGGCACAGCCTGCACTATGGGTAGCTGTATCTGTGTTAGTCACAATTGCCTGTCCAGTGCGGGAATCGAACCCGCGACCTCTAGCGCAAACTAACCGAAAACAATTAAACACGTAAAACTAAGGAAAGTTCTCGAGCCGAATCTTTAATCGCGGAATCGCGCGGGCCGCCTTGTTCTTCCTCACTCGCCGCGCGATGGTGCTAGTCGTGTAGGAGCCGTGGCGCGTAGGAGAGACGGAAATGTCGTCGTCGCCGTCGGCGCGGCATGGTGCATTCGAATTCAAATAAGTAGGCTGATTAGAACCGCGCACTATACACGTTACAGGTTTTGTGAAACACATGTGTGGTTGGGCAGTACTTTTGTTTTGCCGCTGATTCTGAAGATTTATCTCTAAGATTGATTTCTTGTACCAATCACCTAGCTATTACGACGCTGCTGCGTCGCCGCCGCCACTCTGCGCCGCGCTGCCAACACGCCGATGACACGACGCCAGCGCCGCCGTCTCGTCGTCCGACTTCTATATTTTGTCTTCCTTCATCCAAAGTATGGGTTTATGGTTAATAGGTACTTCTTTGTGATCTTATCTCAACTTAGCACGTTCCTCCGTTGACGTAATACATAAGAATATCCACTGTTACTAAACCATATTGTTTTCTGAAGTTACTTCCATCAATTATCATTCTTCACATATTTTCCAGGTTGATGTCCAGATGAAATTTCACCTCTTCATTTTTCGGGAGTCCTTACTTCAGTTTATGCTATTTGTCCATCCACTACCTCTTCGTCAAATAAGTACGTAGATCATCAGAACTGCCATCGTACCTACTTACATGAGTTATACCTACTTATAGTATCTATCTATGGCCTCTTGATGCCGCTACTTATGTATGTGTGGACTACCCTAGTACTGCCTCGTCGCGTCACCATATCTAGTAGTTTAATAAGTTGTATACTCATTGTAGGCGAAGGGTTGGTGGCGTTGGTGGAAGTATGAATAAGTAGTCCAGAAAGGGTTAACTTTATATTGTTCCAATTCCAACACTTTCACAAGCACTACATTTAATAGTTCAGAAGGTGTGAGGCAACGAGTAGATAGCAAGCGTAGAATAGAAGGAATAACAAGAAAGTTCACAAGCAAACACGTAATTCACAAAAGCCGGAGGCATCCCGCGGTACAATTACAATGACAGGTCGCACTCCGATTCCATCCGACTGACGTGTGCGTGAGTGTCGCGGTGCCAGTATTCAGTGTAGTATGTAGGTTTTATATAAATAATTAAAACTATTTAGGTAGGTAAAATACCTAATAGAAATGTGGAGAGGATCCCCACATCACTCCCTTCCGAAGACCGTCACTACGGGCGATAGTAATCCGGAAAACGGACTTGCCTGCCGGATCGTGTAGTGCGTATGGGAATGCGAGATTCCTCCGTAGGTCCAGGCTCAGGGTCCAAGGTAGACTCGGGTGGCGATGCAGTCGACAAGATGTAGGCCGGTTTCAGGCGGTCTATTGAGACAGTCAAAGTCTTACCCTTGACTAAGATTTTGAAGACTTTGTCCCCACGCTGAAGTACCTTATAGGGGCCAGAGTATGCTGGATGAAAGGTTCCTCTCAACATTTCTTCCCGAAGAAATACGTGTGATGAGGAAGCGAGGTCTTTGTAGACGAAAATCTTGCCATTGTTATGCCTTGACGCCGGGGCAGGTTGCAGTTTCCCTGCTATTGAGCGAAGGCGAGCAGTGAAATCGGTTATATCTGTTGTACCGGTTACGGTGGTGTGAAAAAATTCACCAGGGAGTCGTAATGGCTCGCCGTAAACCAGTTCAGCCGAAGATGACTGCAGATCTTCTTTGATCGCACTCCTAATACCAAGTAGGACTAGTGGCAGAGATTCCGTCCAATTGCTATCAGCATGACAAGTAATAGCTGTTTTTAGCTGTCGGTGGAATCGCTCCACCAGTCCGTTACAGGCTGGATGATAGGCTGTTGTCCTGCGATGTTTGAACCCGGCAAGTTTAGCGAGGAACTCAAAAAGCGCGGACTCAAACTGACGTCCACGATCTGTCACGATGTCGGTTGGGCAACCAAATCTGGCAATCCAACCTAGTAATAATGCCTTAGCCACTGTCTCAGCCGTCATGTCTGCAATAGGGATGGCTTCAGGCCATCTTGTAAAGCGGTCTACAGCAGTGAGACAATAGCGGTAGCCGTTGGATATAGGCATAGGACCAATCAGATCGATGTGAACGTACGCAAATCGGGCCTTGGGCAAATCAAAAGTGCCAAGTGGAGCGGACACGTGACGATTGATCTTGGAGCGCTGGCAGGCCAAGCACGTTCGGGACCATTCTCGACAGTCCTTCCTGATCCCTGGCCAAACGAAACGCTCTGCTATAAGTTTAGCAGACGCGTTTGCACCAGGGTGACTTAAGCAGTGCAGGCTGTCGAATACTTGCTTTCGCAAAAGTTTGGTCACGAAAGGTCTCGGTGTGCCAGTACTCATGTCACAGTAAATCTCCACATTGCTACCGGGCTCTTTGATTTTCTTCAAGCGAAGCGATGTCGGTTCGTCATGGAGAAAAGAAGACAGCTCGGGATCTGCGGTCTGTGATTTGGCGAGTACATCCAGGTCAACTGGGCTTTGCATCTCATCAATGCGAGATAGCGTGTCGGCCACAACATTATCCTTGCCGGATATGTGCCGGATATCGCTGGTGAATTGTGAGATGAAGTCCAGGTGTCTGTATTGACGCGGCGAACAGTTACTCTTCCGCTCGCTGAAGGCGTAACATAACGGCTTATGGTCAGTATAAACCGTGAAGTTCCTCGCCTCGAGCATATGGCGGAAGTACTTTATGCCCTCATAAATAGCGAGTAACTCTCGGTCATAGGGCGAGTACTTCTGCTGAGATGGACTGAGCTTCCGCGAGAAGAATGCCAGCGGCTGCCAGACATCATCTTTGAACTGCTGGATCACTGCCCCCAATGCTAAGTCGCTTGCGTCTGTAACCAACGCAAGTTTGGCTTGGCAATCGGGATGTGCTAGTAAAGCAGCGTTGCAGAGGCTGTCCTTAGATTGCTCAAAAGCTAATAGAGCTTCGCCTGACAGGTCCACAGGATCAGAGGCCTTTACCGAGCCGGTTAACAGGGCGTTAAGAGGAGCTTGAACCTTTGCGGCGTTAGGCATAAATCGCCTGTAAAAGTTCAACATGCCTAGAAATCGCCTGAGTTGCCGGACTGTTTTCGGCGTAGGAAACTCTTTTATTGCTTGGACCTTAGAGTCAAGTGGTTTGGTACCAGCGGCAGAGATGTGGTAACCTAAAAACGTTACCACTGAGACACCAAACACACACTTTGAGGTGTTTACGACTATGCCGTATTTCTTCATGCGTTCGAAGAGCTGTCGAAGGTGGCTTTCATGCTCCGCTGCCGACTGGCTAAAAACTAGGAAATCGTCGAGATAACAATAGCAAAAGTCCAGACCCCTGGTCATTTCGTCCACAAATCTCTGGAACGTTTGCCCCGCATTCCGAAGACCGAAGCTCATGAACGGGAACTCAAAAAGGCCAAAAGGAGTTGTTATGGCGGCCTTCTGGATGTCCTCTTCGTTCACAGGGATTTGGTTGTAGGCCTTGACCAAATCGATGGTTGAAAAGAAGGTACAGCCGGAAATGCTGTGGGCAAAGTCATGAATGTGCCTGATGGGGTACCTATCAGCGATGGTCCGAGCGTTCAGGAGTCTGTAATCTCCGCAAGGGCGCCAGCCATTGTCTTTTTTGGGGGCCAAATGCAGAGGAGAAGACCATGGACTCTCGGACGGACGCGCCGTACCATTGCTCAGCATCAAGTCGAATTCTTGCTTCGCCACCTTCAGCCTATCAGGAGCTAACCTGCGTGGGGAACAAGAGATGGGAGGACCGGGTGTGGTGCGAATGTGATGTACAGTGTTGTGTTTATGGACGCGTGGCGTGCCAGCCGGTTTAGTTATTTCCGGAAATTCTGATAAAATTTTATGAAAATACGTGTCACCGGATGGAACCTTTACAGAATAAACACTGTCAGGAGCATTAGCGAGGTAAGCCTCAATTGACAATGATGTTACGTTATCTATAATACGACCTATGCGCTTATTACGTACGTCTACAAGTAGGTTGTAGAAACTTAAAAAATCTACGCCAATAATGGCCTTAGTGACGTCAGCAACGATAAAATTCCAAGGAAAATCGCGTCTAAGTCCTAAATCTAAATTAAGCTGGACCGAGCCAAACGTGCTTATGACACTTCCGTTGGCGGCTGCCAACTCGTAGCTGGTCTTGGCTCGACGTTCCCGAAGTGCAGACCGAGGGAAGACGCAGACGTCGCTTCCAGTGTCCACCAAGAAAGGTATCTTCGATTTGCGATCGGTAACGAAGAGGCGACCAGGAGAAGTAGGGCAATCGTCAGTCGCCATTACCGACCGCCCTGGGCGTTTCCCGACTTCTCGAAGTCACAGGGCTTGATACACTGGGTCGCGTTGGCTCCATGCCGGCTGTGGTACCAGCAGTTCGGGAATTTTCGATAGCTGGACTGGGATCGGGATTTGGAGCGTTTGCGCTGACGATCGTTGGATCGGCGGGAACGGTAACGTGATCGAGGCTGCTGGTTCAACTTCATTGTCAGATTTTTGACAGCTGCCTTCAGCTCAGCAATCTCGTTCGCCATTGACTGCATCGAACCTGGAACAGGAGTCGCCGAAGTAGTTGATGCTACCTGGAGACTAGGTGCCACGATATCGTGTACTCGATCGGCTAGGTCTGCTGCAGCTTCCAGGCTACTTGATGGTTGTGATGCTATCAGCGTTTGCAGGTTGCTGGGTAGACGGCTGCACCAAATGCTTCGGATAAAGTCATCAGGGACGGTAGTTCCAGCAAGGCTTCGCAGGTGGCGCAGAAATTGCGAGGGTTTCCGGTTTCCCAACTCCTCATGCATCAGTAGCTGTTGGATTTTCCGCTCATGTGATGCTGACAGTCGCTTTATCAGCTCCTCCTTAAGCTTTTCATATTTATTGGTCGCCGGAGGAGACGTGATGACGTCCTTCACTTCTTTCGAATATTGAGGATCCAAGTGACTCGTGACGTAATAAAATTTTGTCGTATCCGCAGTGATGTTGGATATCGCAAATTGTCCTTCAATCTGTGCGAACCATATTTCCGGCTCCTCTGGCCAAAAGGGTGGAACTCGGATGCCGACTTTGTATAACTCGGGCGGGTTAGTGGAAACACGCGTTCTTTTTTTCTTTGCCGAGCTTGGTTGGACTTCGATTTTGTCCGACGTGGCTGTATCCAAAGAATCATCGCTACCACTCATCGTACCTTTTCTGTGTTCGGGAGTCACCAGTTGTAGGCGAAGGGTTGGTGGCGTTGGTGGAAGTATGAATAAGTAGTCCAGAAAGGGTTAACTTTATATTGTTCCAATTCCAACACTTTCACAAGCACTACATTTAATAGTTCAGAAGGTGTGAGGCAACGAGTAGATAGCAAGCGTAGAATAGAAGGAATAACAAGAAAGTTCACAAGCAAACACGTAATTCACAAAAGCCGGAGGCATCCCGCGGTACAATTACAATGACAGGTCGCACTCCGATTCCATCCGACTGACGTGTGCGTGAGTGTCGCGGTGCCAGTATTCAGTGTAGTATGTAGGTTTTATATAAATAATTAAAACTATTTAGGTAGGTAAAATACCTAATAGAAATGTGGAGAGGATCCCCACACTCATGTATAAAATCTCTAAACATTTCCATTCTCAACTTAACACACGAAAATTTGAGTTTAATTTTTTCTTCCATTTTCAAAACTTTACGCAAGGTTTATAGTTTTATTTTGGTTTTGCTAATACCTAAGTACTAACAAAATGATTCCTCAACCATGCAATTATAATTAGGCACTTATCTTCCTCTCCTTTATTGTGAACCTGGCGACAGTTTATATATCGCCATTGACCTCTAGACCGCCACCATCTCGGACACAATAGAAAATCTATTGTGTCTTGTGTAAATCTGTGTTTAAGCAGACAAGGTGTTAATTACAAAGCACATAAACTTATACTTATCATGTAAATTACTTTGGGAGGAAGTTCGCCCTATTTTATTTCTACATTCTATTTTCACTCTTAATCACTAATTGTCGCTAGGTAGTTCAATTCCAGCATGTTTGAAATTCTGTTTATTGACAACTGTACCTACATCTACCAAGATGCACCAGCATAGATAGCTGAATCGACCACAAACAGTACAATTTGCATAGACAGAGAGCTATTGAGAACCCATGATTCAAGGCAACTAAACTGTTACCTATGTTAGCTGTGCCATACATGGTCAATATACCTACTAATTTACTAAGATTACTCTCTAGCTACCTAAAGGATCTCCTGATGTGCCTCAGGTAGGTATGTTAACTTACCTAGTTATCTGGTATATTATTAGTAGGTAGTTAGCTTCTTTAGGTACCTACTGACTTATAATTAACTGGGATATTTCAAAGAAGTAAGTTTTTTTAAATACTTACCTTGTCTTTTTTGAACAAGAGTATTTCCACTATCACTGAACTCTGCCAACAGTTGTTAGAATAAACAAGTAACTAAATGCTAACATGTTTTTTCTTTCAAATAATCCATTCTCAACACAGGAAAATTTGGGTTTAATTTACCTTTTATTTTCAAACGTATGGTGGGAAGGTATTGGTACTTTAGTACTTATCTCAAATAATTTGTAAACACACTAGGTAAAAATACTTTGAGAGTAGGTATTATCTTGTAGGTAAGTAAGTTCCAATCATCATCCAGGTATATTACCAGAAATCTTACATTACCTACCAATCTTTCCATTTAACGCCTACATTCTTTTTTTGAAATGGTAAATTAGTTCCATGATTTTTTCTGCAGTTTGTTATACACGCATCACTTTCAAGTCGCACCCATGATAACAACTAACCCCCATACTTTTAAACGAAACGCAAGCAATGCTTAAAATTATCCCCGTCTGTATTATCACTGCTTGTCACCATGCTTGTCAATAGCAAGAGATGGCAATACCTTAGCTCAGCTCCCATATCTATGACCCCTAGCATTGTCCATCCCTTACCAGAAGTTTATAATTAAGGCATCAGATTTTATGCTCCAAAGTTTGTTTAACCCAGCATGATATTACTTTCAATAACAGTTCTACATTAACCTTAATTCCCATACCTTTTTATAATTTTTTGGAAGAAAAAAAAATTTTTTCATTTCTACAAGGATCTTTGGTAGAATACACCAACCGTCTCGTGCCAAAGTGTTTGGCAAAGAAAAGATAAAAAAACAATGCTTTATTTTTGCCTTTTCTATCAGAAACACACAAAATATAGATTCCTGAATCCTTGTAGCATAATAATGACCTAGATAACCAACATAGGATATCACAGTAGGTATAATTTGCAATAAATTAGCCTACACAGGATGGTGGGCAACTTTTTGTGAAATTGTTTGTTTGACCGATTCGTACTTATGTTCTCTAGATTATACATAAATACCTCGTTATCCTCATCGCCATTTGTAGTGTATGCCTTACACCACGCTGGTTCCTAGCAGGACAACTCCCTCGTTATTATTATATCACTTAATATCTCACAGTGATTCCCGCGCGCCTGCCCGTGCCGGCTTGACCACAGACTGACTCACTCCTAGAGACTATGTATACATCTCTCCATCTCAGGTGTCATCTGTTATCTGTCACTGTCAGTTGTCCCCCGGAGACAGCATAAGTTAAGGAATGCAGGTATCCTTAAATACTAGTCACTACACATACCTAATACTAATCCTACAGCCCCCGGAAGAGACTAGCTACTCACAACACAGGGAATCCTAGTGTGAGAGCTAGTGTCCATAAGTCCTCAACTTAGGTGTACCTAATAACATACCTACTATTGAACTAATGGTACTAGGCTCCTACCTACCTTTAACCCTTTAACGAACGGTCTTGAGCCTTCTGCATCCACCGACTTACCGCAATTTACACAATGTCGTCGGTCCGTTGGGGGGGGGGAGCCTTCCAGTCCTTAAAGACCTTAAAGTGTATTCCAAATGACTTATGATACTTCACCACTTGCGTGCTTGTTTTTCGTGTCACTGAATCTTTCTTGGTCAGTTAGTATTAGATCAGTGAGCAAGTTGAGGTATGGTGGCTCTGAAAAGGGCCTATGACCGTCTCGGTGTAAGAATCAGTGTAGGGAAAGGACTAAGTGCGCTTCTTAGAGGCTCCTTTGCCACTTCCACTGGCACTTCATATTAGAATTCAGGACTCGCTAGCGGTTCGATAACCCTAGTAACTCGCGCCCAGTATACAATACGAATGTGTTATGTATATTATTCAATGTTTTTGCCCACCAATCGGTTTGATTGACGTGCAGGCATTAGCTACGTGCTCCTATGCTATGTACGGTAACCACACGCTACGTTTAGAAGGAGATAATAATTGGTTTATTTCCATAACAAGATTTTGACTGTCATTCGGTATAACATAGGTCACTTTATTTTGCAAACTTTTAAATACAAGGTGACTTATAATATGTAAGTATGTATCCTATCTTGAAAGGGGCGTATTCTATAAATGAAAAGAATATTAGCGAAAAAATATATATAAATAATTTTTTTTACAGATTTTTTTCCCGAACTTTTTCAAGTTTTTTTTCCCGAAGTTATTTCAATTTTTTTTTGTAATAATTAAACGTAAGAGAATTTCGACATCAATAAGATTACTACCTTAAACAGCTGAATAATTGACTTACTGGCTGACCCAAAACTTCTATTGAGCTTTCGAGTAAGTGGACCTGTGGATGTTGATGACTACTCAGAACATTCTAGCAGAAGTTATTTGTAGGATAGAAATTCAACTTTATGGTCCCAATAACAACAGGTTTTCGGCTAACGCTTGGGCCTGACCTCACGATCCTTAATAATTCCAATTATTACTCTTGATCATCAAGTATCTGTCATCATCAGAGCCTCCTGTCACACCGATTTGTAACGTCTGCAATTTTGTTCTGTGCGATGTTGTTACTATACGCGTTCCATAATATGTATTGCACACCGGAAGCAGCTTATTCTATGCCCAATAGAGGTTTAATTAATTTTTATAGTGATTACTTGACTGAGTCTACGGGAATACCTACTATGATTTATTATAATATCCCAAAAAAAATCGACGCAGATGGGATGTGATCCCGCAACCTTGGGGTTTCATGAGGTGTTCATGTCTTCTGGATCTCCAAGAACATGTCTTGGTCTACGGAGGGATAATATCTTTTAGCTCGTCGTCCAAATCAAACCTAACTATATCAGCCGTAGTGCCTCTTGCGATCGCCATAGTACCTACAGCTCTAAAATCCGTCTAAAAAAGTGTATCGGTATTCCGTCTCGTTAACCACCGAGCCGTAAGTGCTTTTTTCAATTCACACTGTTACACTACGGTGTGATAACCAGCCTAGCCAATCCTATAGGTAAAACATTTCCACCGCACGCCCGTAGCCTTTAAATCATAAGAGCCATAATTCAGGATTCGACAATGACATCATCACCATAAATATTTGTGTACCAAGTGTTAGTGAACACTTAATTATACCAACTGAAGTGCACGATCGATTTACCTACACCATGGTGCTTTGAGGGTAATACTTTAAAAAATAAACAAAACACGAGTTCAAAGGATTAAGCGTGGTTCAAACGGCATGCGATAGTCCTTGTCGTCTCAATTTTCAAATTTCTATCAAAGTCAATTTTGAGTTTGACATTTGAAAGTGTGCGATATAGCTCAACGATATCGCAAGCTCCTAAATGTCAAACTCAAAATTAACTTTATTCAATAGACGTCCATATGTATTAAAATAAATTTTAGATGACTTATCGGCTTAAAAATCGTTGTATGTAGTTTTGTCCAGGTCCATCGTTGGCCATTGGGTTTATTTCCGTTATACATTTGTTTTTCTTTGCAATTGTTGTACCAAAAATATGTGGATATCTTCTGCAAAACTAAATGGCACTCATCATCATTGGCCTCTACGTCTGTTGCAGACGATTCAAGCAGTGTCTGCAGGTAATAAGCCCCACCATATATATCCACCTACCCGATGTCGTAAGAGGCAAAATCCACATTGCGGTATATATTGCCGTATGAAGTACATCTCATGGCTTATGCAGTGCAAACCAAAATAACGTATGGTATTCGCCTGGGTGAGCGGTATTTCTATTTTTTTTTGAGAATCGCACTTGAACTCGGCAACTTATGGTTGAAAATAGAAATGTCACGGTACTGAAGCCACATGCCTGTAATGTGTTGAGTTATTATCAATTTGACAAGTTATCTTAGTGAGGATACGCCAATACGCAATTTTTTTTCTATCTTAGAACAGCTTATCTGTGATAAACTGAAACCGCTATCGAAAATGGCATACCGAAAGCGGAGAATAGGCATAGGACTGCAAATAAACTCATCATCATCATTTCAGCCGTAGGATGTCCACTGCTGATAGTCTCTCTGTCTCTATTCAATGGTGAGGGGACTTATCTATTTGTAACTTAATTGAAGTCACTGGGTCAATATCGCCTTTAACAATTTGTGGTCAGCCAATTTCCACTGACCATTTGAGTGGAACCTTGAAGAGTTTTTCTGAAATGTTGCTTTTTGTCGGATAATCGTTTATTGGACTGAGTCTTCCTACCGACCTTGAGGTTATGACATCGCGTTTCGGATCACAGATTTACTGGGTGAAGGTGCTAGGTTTCTTTTCCTAGCTATTATCTCTGAAATATAGAGTTCCGTCATCCGCATAGGCGTTATCTGGCTTAACTGACATTACATTAAAACTTCACATCAATTGAACAAAACTTCACAATAATTGGACCCGAGTCTGCACTGTTAAGTTAAGGAGAGGTGCGGGTATCGGACCAGTTCGAAGGAGTCGCGAATGATTAATAATTACCATGACAATGTTCATGATTTTTTTAATACCTATAGCTAAGATGGCAAATAACAAAACGGCCTACCTTTTGGTAAGTGTTTACCGTAGCCTATTAATGCTTGCAATACCAGAGTAATCACGCACACGCTGCCGACAATCTTGCTCACCACAGGAGCACAACCCTATTTGAAACAAATAATGTTATATGGTTGCGGTGGGGTGGGATGGGAACCCAGGAGGGCTGTTCCTACGTTGGGACCTACCTTCTCCAATTTTTTTGAAAAGAATGTCCATACTGCGCCATCATACATCGATGAATGAAATACAAGTGACAGGAGCCAACTAGACAAGTGTCCCGCACATGTAGCGTTGACACGTCACCGAGCGGCTTGTATTGTCCGCTAGCTTGAAAAAAAATTACTTAAGTCTCACAAATAAAGGAATTCGGAGCTTTCTATGCTCTAACAAAGTTGCAAATTTGTGGACACATCTTATTATGCTAGATGCATCTTATAATACCTACTACGAAAAAGAAATCCCTACATAGACATGCATGTAAGCAGTGTCAAGCTTAATAAAGTACTCTCTTGCATTTGTGTTATTTTGACGTTGTTATTTTCATAAACATGTTCAGTAACGAATGTAGCTTTTTTAATACATCTTATTTAACCGTTTGTTTAAAAGAAGTAGCCGTGTTTTCTCTTTATTAGTATTTATCTGTGGCATCCGTGACTCTACCTAATTTACATAAAAAATCTCCCAAAATCTTCCCATCGCGGTCCCAAGACCGCATCGCCTCCCCTGGACCCATAACCTTTTTCGAAAATCCGTAGCACCTGTTGCGCCTGCGCATCCGTTGTGAAACCGCGCCATCTTGTGCCGATGCCGGCCATCTGTCAAAATTCAATTACAGAATGCTTATGAGAAGTATCAACCAAAGTGGCGCGGAGAGATTGACCAGTGTGGATGAGATGGTTTGCTTGAGAATCAATTAAAGTCACAATTAAAATGTATTTATTTCAATAAAGACTATAATAATTAGCTTAGTAGAATTTCATTGTAAACTATTTATATAAATGACTTTGTGCACGAAAGGAGCCTCTAAGAGGCGCTCTTTAATTTTTTTACTACCCTGATTCTTTCACCGATGGTCATAGCACTTTCCAGGACCACCATACCTCAACCTGCTCACTGACCTAATACAGACCAAGAAAGAATCAGTGACACGACAAGCAAGCGTTGACTTTTGACTTTAATTTATTCTAAGCTCTCTTTTTAGAAATAGATAAGATATTTATGTACATATTCTTAATTATCTAAACCAATGTACATTGACTAAACGTAATCCAATGAAAATATACTACATAACTAAATGACAATAGACAAAAATATAGGATAGCTCGCAGAACCGACAACCATTGGGGAATAAAGGTTCTCGAATGGCAGCCACGAACCGGACGACGTTGGAAGGCCCTTCACCCAATGGACCGACGACATTGTGAAGTTGCGGGAAGTCGGTGGAGAAAAAAAACTCAAAACTGACATAAGTGTTATTGGGGGAGTTTGGGGGAGGCCTATGTCCAGCAGTGGACTTTAACAGGATGATCATCATCATTCATCATCATTTCAGCCATTCGACGATCAAATTCCTTATCATGTGGGGGGATTTGCCCATACTCACCACGCTGGGCATGCGGGTTGGCGAGCGCAGTTAGAGCTATCGTTGTTAAAATGAGGGACGCTGCTACCCATCCCCTAGTTTTTTTCCCTTAGTCGTCTCTTACGACATCCGCGGATAGGTAGATATGGAGGGGCCTATTCTTCAGCCGGGGCCACCATGATTATGATGATGATGATTATGACGATGAAAATAACTATAGAGGAAGTATGCAATGTAGTAGACCGTATGTCTAGTCTATAATTTTCATAAATAAAGATAAGTTTGGACTCTGATTCAATGATAATGTAAAGATGCCTAGATTTGTAGTGTAATTCAAGGTTGCGAAGATACAATTGGAAGAAGGAACTTGTATCATGCATTTATTAAAGTCTGTAATTTGGATGATTTTAATAGCTTTATTACGAGAATAGGAAAAATACTGAATCAAATCGCAAAAATACCTACCATATCAAATGATTGCTATGTACAATCATAATACCTGTACAGACTGCTATGTAGATGATTATTTTAAGAGAAATATTAAAATGAGATCTCTCATTCTCTCTCTAAGAACACCAAGGTCATCATCATCAGCCTGTAGAAGTCCACTGTTGGACACAGGCCCAAAGAGTGCCATGACGAACCGGTCTTGCGCCTTTTCCATACATCGACTTCCCGCAACCTTCACAATGTAGCAAGGACGCAAGAGGAGACGCAAGGGGTTCGGATTCGATTTCCCCTGCGGGACAAATGTTAGCATGAGCTGCAAATATTTGTTCCAGGTCTGGGTGTTGTGGTACCATGGAACTCGTAGTTCTGATACCCACGATACGGGGAATCCTAGCGTGGGTTCAGGACTATGTATATGAATGTTGGGTGTTAGTTATATATACTAAGACATTAAGAATGCCGAGATAGCGTCTAAATATAACCCTTCAATATCCTTATACCGCATTCGCAGTTACCACGATTTTATCAGGAAAAAACGGTCCATTCTGACCCAAGAGAGTTACGCAAGAGGGCCAGCCCACAAAAACCAAAGGGCAAAAACACGTAACGGGTTAAAGCTTGAACAGTCAAAAATTTTTCTTTTTCACCTTTTTTCAAACGGAACGGGGGCAAAAAGGGAAGCAAAAAATGCCACAATGAATAAAATGTTTTTGCAAATGCGCGAGTGGACTTTTTCTCAGCACGTGTTAACTTTTTGTCAATAATGTTGAGTAAGGTTAGGAATTTGCGTACGTCGATGCCGGAATTTAGGTTATTGTGATTTGTGATGCGTTTGGTTTTTGGTGTGCGACATTTTTTGGGTAGCAAGCAATAAAGCCTATTCCTTTAACAGCGATGGCGAATTATGAAGCCGTGTTCAAACGACTTGCGATATGGCATCTAAAATTGACACAAAATGATCAATCAACTGAATAAAGTCAGAGTCTGTATCTCTTGTGCCAGGAAATGGCTCTCGAAATATTTTCCAGTAAAATAGTTCGCACTTAAAGTGATTAAATGTTTTTAATGATAGTCTGATCGGACTAAAACTAAATTGACGAAATACTTAGACAAATGCGTCATAGCTCAAAAAAAATCGCTAAATCATCATGATCATTTCAGCCGTAGGACGTCCACTGCTGAACATGGTCTCGCTAAATAGACCTGTTCAATTGAATACAGCTTCTGAAATCGATTCGATCAAAATAGATTCGATAATTATAAGAGTTAGTTTCATAACTGGTCAAATCCAAAAAAACAGATTTTTCAAATTAGATATAAGTTCAGAATCGCAACAATGAATTTTTTGCTTTCTTGCTATTAAAAACCAGATGAACACAAAAAAATAAAAAAGAACGTGATTTTTTTAATGATGAGCTTTAATTTTGAAGGAGGCGAATATATAGGTATCGAAATTCTTTTTGATGATAGTTCTTCCTTCTTCTGTTCTATTCTGACGAAAAATTATAAGCCAATGGATGAAGATCCTTTCTTTATCATATGCAATATGTTATTTATGATCTCTTAGGCATGCTTTTGAAGACAAAACATAAATATAATTTTGGGATTTTACTGTTTTAATAAAAGTGTTGATGTCAGGATAACACCAAGTAAAAATAGGCCAATACTTACCTTTAGAAATATGGAATTTGCATAATAATGCTACACACAACAATTAATTTCCAGATCCTGAGAACAGTAATTTAAATGAAAAAAAATATGTAAACATAACAGATACACCTTACATTACAAGCAAGTGAAATTTCAGTAAAAAATCAAGCAAAAACCCCCTTCACAATGTTAGTGGCGTCACGAACTTTTTTTCATCTTTTTTCTTTCGAAATTTAAAAATGCTAGAATCTGCGCAGACGCACGCTGGCAGGTAAGATTTTGGGTTCGCAGGTAGAAAAAATCTTTTGGTGGATGCTAGAAAAAAAAGGTTGCTTTTATGCGACCCACCCTTACAATGTACGCCCACGATTTGTTACCCTGTAGTCGGATCGACATGTCATGATCATTTTATTTTTACAACATATAGTATACAGGGCGTCCCAAACTTATGGGACATGAAGGGGAAGTACCTTAAATATCGTAGATAGGGTATTTTGCTGAAAGAAGACTTTATGTTACTTTTAAAAGTTAGTAATTCTGCATTCATAGATTTTCTATAAAATACTTGCTTCGTCTAGGAATCGAACCGACTTAAATGTAAAAAAAAAATCATCCTACTTCTATGATGCCAATCGAAAGAATAGCTAAAAAATAATAACTTTGCTTAAGTAACATAGTATTTTTAAAAAAAGGAACAACATGAGAGATTCAAGAAGAACTTCCATTAGATCAAAACTTACTTGATATGCCATGTTCGCAATAAATTAACACAAAAGTTGTGTATGTGAATTATTAAGACTAAACAGATCAATCCAAAAACAAACGCTCGCACACACTGTTCCATTTTCAAATTTAAGAACAACATTTAAAAATATTAGTTCTTTTTAAAAATATTAAAGTATGCATTCAAACAAACGCTCTCATAAACTGTTCCATTTTCAAATTTAACAACAACATTGGTGTCGATTCTGTTGTGTTAGGATTCCTAACATAAATTTTAAGATTTCTTAATTTTCTAAGTTAAGTGGACCTAAACATTATGGTATTCTCTTTACATATCCTAAAAAATCCTAAATAAAACGTGTTTGAAAAATTTGACTCAATCATTTTACGTTGTTCCTTTCTTTTAAAATACTATGTTACTTAAGCAAAGTTATTATTTTTTAGCTATTCTTTCGATTGGCATCATAGAAGTAGGATGATTTTTTTTTTGACATTTAAGTCGGTTCGATTCCCAGACGAAGCAAGTATTTTTTAGAAAATCTATGAATGCAGAATTACTAACTTTTAAAAGTAACATAAAGTCTTCTTCCAGCAAAATACCCTATCTACGATATTTAAGGTACTTTCCCTTCATGTCCCATAAGTTTGGGACGCCCTGTATATGTAGTTGGTATATATAGACAGGCCTCATAGCTCAGTTGGTAGTAACTCTGGCTTCTGCGCTAGAGGTCGTGGGTTCGATTGCCGCACTGGACAAACGTTTGTGTGATGAACACAGATGTTTGTTCTGTGTCTGGGTGTTAAATATATATCTATTATGTATATCAGTCTCTGGTACCCATAGTACAGGCTATGCCTAGTTTGGAATCAGTTGACCGTGTGTGATATGTCCGGAATATTTATTTATTTATTTATATATATAGTTGGCAAACGATCTTACGGCCCACCTTATGTTATATGGTTACCGTAGCCTTTGAACATTTGCAATACTAGAGGCGCCACGGACGCGTTGCCTCGAACCTCTCTCCCTTTCAAGAGGTCCGGTTTCGGTGTATCGGTGGTAAGAGAAAACATATCCGTCCAAAAAACGACAAGTCTTGATACATAATAGATTATCTTTATCATACTAGATAGACGAAGCTCTCTTTGCGTAGCTTGCTTACACGTTCTTAACAGATCAGCAAAGTTTAGCAAGCTTCAGCGTGATCACTTAATAGATGGGTGACCGCTAGTGGTATTAACTGCTGAGCGCATTTTTTTAAATTATCGACCTTGATCTCAAAATCTAGAAGTAGGTACCTACTTCTAGATTTTGAAATCAAGGTCGATAATACAGATATATTAATGTAACCGCCAATCGCAGGATATATTATAAAGAGACTAATAAATATTTTTTATTTTATGTTACTTATAAAGTCGTTTATCGTTAATGAAAAAAGTAGTTTTTTTGTGGTTGAAAATAAAATAACGCATTGCCTGTAATCTTTAAAATTGTTGAGTCAGACTTTTTTATTTATTTCACATTTTCATTGTCTTCACTCACTAAAATCACAAGAATCCTGATCCTTTATAATTTTATTGATTTACCTTTCACCACTCTACTTTTTTCATCAACTGGTCTCTGACCTTAATGCAGGATGATCATGAACGAACCAGTGACTAGGCAAGCGTTAATTAACCGTTAAAAATAAATTTTGTTTAGCCACATTTTGACACAAAGTATCAAAATCACCCCATCTCTGAACAGCGGGGGTGGGAACGGCGTGCAACAATGCAAAGCGTATGCGCACACACACACAAACCGTATCTATCACACATACACACGTGTATCGGATTGCACTCTAACATGTGGCGAGTCCTAAGATTTAGTAACTCTTGTGTGTTCTGTGTCCACCAGGATTGAATGCACGTGTTTTGTAGTTTTGTATGAGAAGTTTGCAACGATGCTGATTTATGTAGAACTTCACAGAATCAGCTTGAAAAATAAATATCTAGTTTGGATTTATAGATCTACCGACTTCCCGCAATCTACACATTGTCGTCAGTCTATCGAGAGGGCCTTCCAACACTGTTTCACCCGGCTTGTGATCTGGAAGGATTTGGGAAGTCGGGATGGAAAAGGCTCAAGACCGTTCGTCGTGGAACTCTTTGTGGTAGGCCTGTGTCCAGAGTCCAGCAGTGGATTTCTACAGACTGATGATGATGATGATTTATAGATAGATTGAACATTAAATGTTTGTTCTACGATGCTTGATTGTCTTGTCACTTATTCTTTCTTGGTCATTAGGTAGTGCATTAGGTTAGTGACCAGGTTGAGGTACGAAGGGAACCTCTACAAGGCGCACTTTAATCCTATCACTATACTGATTCTTTCACAAAGAGTCATTGGCCATTTTCAGGGCCTCCATACCTAAACCTGGTATTTTTTTTTTATTTTGCATACCCCAACTTGTGTGTTGTGTGTGTGTGAGTATCGTTGAATAGGGTTTTCAAATATTATGATTGATTTTTTGATTTGAGATCCGTTGAATAAATATGAAGGTTTGAAGAGGACATTTCTGTTACAGACAAAATAATATCTCTAATATTCGAGTGTTAAATCGAAAATATTAAAATTGCGTTTTCTGGGATCTCGGTACAAAACAACATGGGTACTTACCAACACCTATTTTTAGTTACATAACTTTAGTGTGAAGCGATCTTGCTGTTCTTGGGTTACCAACAATTACTCACCACATTTATAGCGTGGAACAAAAACCGAGGAGACCTATCTTGACGCGTGATTAAAAATAAACAAAATTTTCCTTTACACTGAATGGCATACTGATCCGTTGAGCCTGTTATAAGTAGATTGCTAACTGGGCTCACAAATCTGGGCCCAAGTGGGCCCAGTGGAAACCAGCTCTGGGGTCACGCATCGTCTAGACCAGACACCCTGATTTAGTAATTATTATTATTAATCGACGAGTGATCGGAGTGATAGCTCTTATTTGGCGCAACGGATCAGCGTGACAATACCGCTAGGCGTCTTAGGGACGCGCTAGTAACTCTGCCTTCTGCGCTAGAGGTAGCGGGTTCGATTCCCGCACTGGACAAACATTTTTGTGATTAATACAGATGTTTGTTCTGTGTCTGGGTGTATATTATGTATATCAGTCTCTGGTACCCATAGTACAGGCTATGCCTAGTTGGGGATCAGTTGACCGTGTGTGATATGTCCGGAATATTTATTTATTATTTCTTACTTGACGTGCCACTGATTCTTTCTTGGTCATTGTGTATGAGTTCAGTGACCAGGTTGTGGTATGGTTGCGCTGAAAAAGGCCTATGATCGTCGGTGAAAGAATCAGTGTAGTGAAAGGATTAAAGTGCGCCTCTTAGAGGCTCCTTTAACTGAGCTGGGGATGCCTATAGCTGAAATGATGATGATGAATTCCAAAATAATTGTAAGTTCCTCCACTAGCGGCCGCATCACACCAATCAAGCCGCCTCAACAACAAAGCGAGTTTTTGTTGCGATCTAAAGTCACGGTCATTGCCTAATACTTAATACCTACTTACGTTAACTACGTTTGCGTACGCGGGTTTACCTGTTTTAAGATCATCATCATCATCATCATCAGCCTGATGAAGTCTACTGCTGAACATAGGCCTCCCCCAAAGAGTTCCATGACGAACGGTCTTGAGCCTTTTCCATCCACCGACTACCCGTAACCTTAACAATGCCGTCGGTCCATCGGGTGGGGGTTTTAAGATCACTCTTTGGTAAATAATCAACATTAAAATCAAATTAAACTTATTTCGCGGTACAGTTTAAGTTACTATGGCAGTTGTAAGCGATGTTTTCCTTCACTTCTAAAAGTAACTTGTTTTGTCTTAGTTACTCTACAGAGTGCTCCGGAATATGTATAGCGAGCCGAAAATGTTGCTTAGTTTACAAGGCAACAATTTTTGTTTCACGTCTTTTGTAAAATAGTCTTCATCTTCCCCCTGATTTTATCCCACTTCAGGTGGGATCTGCACTACTTGTTCTTCTCTTCCACTCCCCTCTATCAGCCGTCATATCAGTATTCACTCCTTTCTTACTCATGTCGTCTTTCAAACAATGCATCCGTGTTTTTTGAAAATGAAACATATTTACATGGAAAAACACCATTCAAAAAAACTATTTTACGTAGCTCTATTTATACCAAACTGTAGGTAAATTTTATTGTATAATTAATATTTGTTGATAGAAAAAACCTTTTTTTTTTATTAGGTTTGTATTAAATAATGTAGTGTAATAAAGAATAAAACACTTTTGTTACTTACTAATTCCGGATCATGTTGTAGATATACCTACGTTAAATCCGGTTGACCTTGGAGCTGTACATCGCATCGAACGCTACCTAATGTAACTAACGATTTCGTCTGTAGTTATAAACAAATTGGTAATTTATTTATCTACTAGTTTCTGCCCGCGGCTTCACGCGGTAGGTAGTACTGGTATGGTCCATTCAACATCAAAAGTACCTGATGACTGAACTATGTTTGTTTAAAGAGTGTTTAATGAATCGTTAATTCCTGTTTTGTATGAGAAAAAAAAGAGATTTGAGAAAAACGATAAAATTATCATCAGATATTGGAATAAATCATACTTCCTACTACTACTAATATAAATACGAAAGTTTGGATGGATAGATGTTCTTTGCTCAAGCACGCCATAATGGCCTAACGGATCTGAATGAAATTTGGCACAGAGATAGATCATAGTCTAGAATAGCACAAAGGCTCCTTTTTATCCTCGTAGGTATCACGCGAGTGAAAACGCTAGTGGGATTAAAAAATGAAAAATAAAAAACAACTTTTTCTGTTAAATGTACGTAGATACCAAGGTTTTGAGTATTGACTTACTTTGCAATAATTGTATTGTATTTTTTAAAGCATTCATAAAACCAAATAACACAATTCTTCTCATTGATAACAATGTCACCAATCTTAATTCAAACCATTTTCTCTACATTTTAAACTTTATAAAATTAATAAAAAATCTTCGTAAAAATCAAGTGATTTTACGGCTAAATCTGTCTCTATTCACACAAACCACCTGAGTTTCTACAAAAGAACGCGTCCCCTAAAAAACTAAAAAAGTTATGGAAAAAAATCTCCCACGATACGCAGTGCAGTTTTTTTTTCTTTTATACTCACTATGCGCCTGTCTACAAGATTTTTATTGCTATTGATTGAATATTATTGTCAAAAACTGTGATTTTTCAGATCTGTCATTATGCATCAGAAATGTCTTTTATGAAATCTGGTACAATATTTTATTAGGTAAGTTTATCAAAATAAGCGTATAGAAGGCGCGTCTGATTTACTTCTGAATAATAATCTCAGAGCAATGATTTTTTTTATGATAAATTAGGTTAGGGGACTAAATATCATACAATAACGAAAATTGCTCATATTGTTATCTATATGTACATAGTGTTTTCTTTTTAATGTTTTGACGATCATAAAAAGGAATAACAATCGAAATTCAACTTCGGAAACTTCTGTTTCCAAGTTTGATTACACAATTGTAGTGAATTGGCATTTGACAGATGAAGCCAGTTGAGTTAGACAATAAGGTTGCAGATGAACCCTACCGGTAGGAATTTATATATTTCGATTGTGTTTATAATATAATACGGCCCTCACAGTCTGGTGAAAAAAAAGAACTCTCGATATATACTGAAATGTATTTTTTTAGACATTGCAGATATAACATACAAACTTCAAATTTGTATGAAAGTAGCTTTAGGCGAACGAAGCCGCGCGGGCTCCCACTAGCACATTATAAAACCACCCAAGATAACTTGGGATCTTGGAGTCATCTGCTGACCAGTCAAACTTAGCTATTTCTCCAAAGCCTCACCGCAGGATGCAATCGATAAATTCCGAAACTACGGTAAAATCCACAGTTTTGAAACTCCGTAGCAAAATTAAGAATTGCTTCCCGACGACGCCATTGCTAATGATAGAAATGTACAAACAAACTACGCGAAAACAACTCTTATTCTACGCTAATAGAGATAGAAATTGCGTAGCTTATCATTAAGTTGAAGGTCATTAAGTCTTAGGGGATGCTATTCAAGATGTTGCAGATGCAATTTTGAATATAAACGACGTAAAAAAATATATTATAATCTCAAAGTAGACCGTACATTTAAACAATAAAGTTGAAACTACAGTGAAGGTTGGTGTTGATATAGGTTGGATGGTAGCTAAAAGGATGGTGCAGGTAGAAGAATTCGAACATTTTGAGGGATGAAGGAAAAAATAAGGGTCGTATTTAAGACACAAAAAGCAGCGTTGGCGTCACGCTGGGCGATAGATGGTCTGCGGATGCAGTTTTAGATTTTTGACAAGATTTAGAATGTAATATACTGACAGTTAATTGAATGTGACCACTTGTAGCTCTTCCTGGCATAAATGAAGCTGGTGACGGCAGTAAACTTGAAAGTTTAGTGGATTTTGGAGCATTTTACGACTAAAATGGCTCCAAAATCCATTAAACTTCAATTGTCAGTTTACTTTGATTTCAAACTTCAATATTCATTTATTCATTTGAATTGCATATAACATTTTGAAACATCTTAGGCTCGTATTCAGAGACACGACTCAAGCATAGATTTAATCACAGATCAGCTGAACTCTACTTAAGTATTGAATCTCTTCTCAAACATACCTTTTATTCAAGAACGGTACTTAAACTATTCTCAGCTGAATCGAGTCTCAAATCTGTACTCAAATGTTCTCGTTTACATATTGATTTATTTATAATTTTCGATCCGTTTTACGCAGAAATTCAAACAGCCAGGGTGGAAATAGAATAAAACAATAAAGTGAAGTATAAATATGCATCAAAGTACGTGTAACGGAACGAAAATGTCATTTGATTAATGTCAAATCAAATATAAATTCAAGCACCGATTTCGTCTGATTGACGTTTCAGAATAAGCATTTACTCAGGTGAACTGTGATTATTGAATCTATACTTAAGTACTGTTCAAGAATTAGAATCTCGACTCAAATCGAGATTTAAGTAAAGATCAATGCTTGAGTCTTGTCTCTGAATACGAGCCTTAGTTCTAGTTGAATTTACAAATATTCTTCGCGACCAAGACTAGAAGATACAGGCGCGCGTTATTTTATTATAATCCTTTTAAAATTTTATTTATTATCGAGTTAATTTGAATTAGAGCATATTCAGTCCCTAGCTTTTTTGTCACTTAAATAGATATTTTGTAAAAAGTATTTCACAGAGTTTTCGTTTAATTAGCTTTAGCATATCGCTTGGGACCTTGTCATAGAAGCATTCACATTGACTTTTCTAGGATTTACTAACTCTAAGGGCTTAGTATCACAATAAAATAAGATCTTTTTAAAAAGTTTCATAAACAGGCAACTTTCAACTAAATAATCTCTTCAAGTAATATAAAAAGATTTTTTCGATGAAATTCATAAACAAATACTACAAAATGAGCTTTAATCTAAACTGAAGCATCCTTTATTTTACGAACCACTTTATTAAGCCTTTAGGAGATTTAGAACATAAAGATCGTTAGAGTATTGTGATAAATAATGCTAACTAGATCTAAAACAGTACCGATCTATCTAAACCGAATTAGCAAGTCGAAGTGGCAGTGGGCTGGTCAATAGCTCGCAGAACCGACAACTATTGGGGAATAAAGGTTCCCAAATGGCGACCACGAACTAGGCGACGCAGGTTGCTAAAGTTGTGCTAAGTCATCATCATCCCACTTCATGTGGGGTCGGTACAACATGTCTTTCTCTTCCACTCCCCTCTATCAGCCGTCATATCAGTATTCACTCCTTTCTTACTCACGTAAGAAATGTCCTTTCTTACTCATGCTAAGTCGGTGGATGGAAAAGGCTCAACACCGGGTCGTCACGGAGCTCTGGTGAGGCCTTTGCCTACGTCCAGCGCTGGACTATTACAGGCTGATGATGGTGATTCACACTGAAGCTCTACATTCCATTTTGTGAAAAGGGATCATCGAAAGAAATGCTAGGCACGTGCGCTGTGTTTATTGCCTGATTCTTCTAGGCTTGGTCACGAGGAACAGGCGTAGCTTCAACTAGATTCTAAGACGTTTCAAAGTGATCTTAATGATTAAAAAAAAATAGAGCCTGATGATGATGATCTATAACAATGTATAGAAACTAAAGTTGTCAATTTGCTACGCAAAGCCCCGTGTGCAGGATTACCAGGAACCCTCTCGGGGCTTGAAGCCCGACATCGGAAACTTAAGAAGATGCGGGGTCTACATTCTTGCGGCTTTGTTCATAGACAATTATTTTTAACCAATTTCAAAAATTGAGGAGGTTTCAATTCGTCTGTTTTTTATTTTATATTTATGTGTGTTTCTTACGCGATATCTCCGCCAATTGTTAACCGATTTTGTTAATTTTTCGCTCGTTTATAGAAAATTATTCCAAGAAGGACCCATATAATTTTTTTTCCTGTGGGATTGCTGAAACATCATCTCTGCTCTTGAAATCATGACCGAAACACTGTGCGATGTTTTAATACATATGTTTTTAAACGACGCCCAAAAAGTTTTTTTTATTTTTTTTTATACAACTGTTGTGGAAAACAAGCATACGGCCCACCTGTTGGTAAGCGGTTACCGTAGCCTATGAGCGATTGCAATACCAGACGCATCACGCACGCGTTGCCGACGCCGAACCCCCCCACCCCTAAAGAGCTCTGGTAACCTTACTCATCGCAGGAACACAACACTATTTGAAACAAATAATGTTATTTGGCTGCGATCTTCTGTAATTCAGAACGAAAAAATATCGCTGTGCCCTACCTCCTCCTCCTCCAGAGTAGGTTGTATCGGTTTTTCTTAACATGTTTGGGTTCTTCTGTCTTCCCCCTAGTATCATTTAAAGATCAAAAAATCTAGATATGGTAAAAATGCTATAATATCTAATGCTCCACCATTATCATCATCAGTTTTAGGAAGTCCACTGCTGCACATACGCTTCCCCCAAAAATTGCCACGAAGATCTTTCTAGAGCATTCTCCATCCACGACTTCACGCAACCTTCACAATATCGTCGGTCCATCAGATGGGGGGGACTTTCAACACTGCCGATTCGTGGTCGCCTTTACCTACTCCTCAAAAGTTGTTTGATGATTACTGAAATGGAAATGCGTTGAGGCCATTCTTTTTAAGTTAATAATTAAATTGAGCTACTAAAAAGAACATCACAACATCTGCATACGATATTTCTTAAAAAAAACTCTCAATCAAACACATTGCCGTCATAAAAGCCTCAATTCTCCCTAATAATATTGAAAAAAAAAAATCTTATCCCGAAGGAGTAGAGTCCAAAATATACTCAGTTTTTTGTAAACAAAAAATAGGCGCCCACATCTTCCGACAGGAAGAGGAACTTATTTGATTATAATAAACATTAAACTAAAAAAATATAGATCCAGGTGCAATACAAAAACCTTTTTTTTTTCTATTATCAAAAAGTTTTTAGTATTTGTTTAGTACCCTTAGTAGCCCTTTACGTATTGTTTTTTCTTTGGGAGTAGCAATAATAAAATGCTTTTTATGACGCGACCAAAATTTTTTCGAAAAGTGAAAGTTTCACGTCCATGTCGGCTTTTTCACCCTTTTCTTTTGAAGTTTTTATTGCATCAGTAGTTATCATTTTTGCTTTTATACTTTTTTTACATTGTTTTTTATTCAGATAAGATTGGTACAACTACAGAATGTTTACAATTTTAAATGCTTTATAGGTCCCGCTTTTCATGAAAAAAGTGATCTTTTGAACCAGCGACAAATTGTATCAGTAGGTAACTTGGAACATCCGTTTTCTTCAGATAATAAAATTACTATTACGTACATTTATTGCACTCAATCAGTTTTTACCGAATTAATGCAAAAAGGTTATCCATAGTTATTTTTAGATTGGTTAGTGATCATCTTTGAGTCTATAGTTTGTTTTTAATCATTATATACAAGGTGATAGTAACTCTGCCTTCTGCGCTAGAGGTCGCGGGTTCGATTCCCGCACTGGACAAACATTTTTGATTAACACAGATGTTTGTTCTGTTTGGGTGTTAAATATTTATCTGTTATGTATATCAGTCTCTGGTACCCATAGTACAGGCTATGCCTAGTTTGGGATCAGTTGACCGTGAGTGATATGTCCGGAATATTTATTTTGTTATTTATTATTGCACTCTCGATGAAATCCCAAGTCCACGACATAGGGAGCATTATGATATTCTTCTTCTTTTTGTCGTGTCACTGATTCTTTCTTGGTCATCCTGCCTTTGGTCAGTGACCAGGTTGAGGTATGGATGCCCAGGTATTATGATATTGAAGCTTGGCATTCACGCTCAAACAATGATACCAACAAAACAAAAACACCAAAACTAGGTAGCATTATTTGTTATCAAAAATAATGAAGATACCTCAGTTCGTCTCAGAACCTGTCTGCCGCGGAATCCGGTTCCAACTTTGCGTGATGGATCACCGGACGCAGCACGCGCAATACCCCGCACCACCTCACCATCGCTCACTTCCTCTGATACACCGTCCGTATCACTACCCATAACTGGCTTTACTACATAAAGGATAACGCCCCGGCTCTTTAAAACCCGCAATGGTTACACTTAAAGCAATAAAGTTTTCGAGATCTCCGGGGCTTTTTCAAGAGCGTTGTCTTAAAGCTACTATGATAATTCCACCTTTAGCAATATCCATTACTGTCTATGAGCTTGAACCAGAGATGGTTTTGGAATAATCAAAATATGGCTTCTTTAAAAGGACTAATGGAAGCGCCCGCGGCTTTGCTTGATTTTATTTTCATACAAACTTCAAACCTCGATTCACTTATAAGTTGAATTCTAAGAATTCCACTCTTAGTGCACCCCTATATTACAAAAGCTACCCTCTAAATTTCAGGTTTCTAGGGCTTATGGCTTATTTTCAGATCATGAAAACATTTGTACCGCAGCGGGAATCGAACCCCTTCATCTCAGATGGGCAATCACCAGCTGCGCCGTAGTTCTGTAGTATTTATTCAAAGTGAACTTTTGTAACATACAAGATGAATTTTACTATTCAAAATATTGAAATCAAATCTAAGGCATCCTCATACACCTGCAAATCAATATTCACCTGATTATTCCATCCAAAATACAAGCAATCTCAATAACAATGAGCATATCGCAGATCGACATCCTACTTCCGTACCCTTAAATCGAAAACAGGTGATTTTGAAATAAAATACGAGCAAGAAAACCTATTCAATGACATACCCCTTTTTGGTAAAAAACTTCAATGACGGATCATAAATAGAAAAAAATCGAAGGACGAATGAAAACGAAATCGTCGGGAACCCTTTAAAGCATTCAGGAAGTAAAAATAGTAACTATTGTTTTAAAAATAGTAACCATAAAACTGGTTATCACAAAAAAGTAAAAAAAAATATTTTGCTTTTTTGTTTTGAGTTATCCTTACTTTAGATCCGATGATCAAGGTTCTTGCCCGGTCTGCATGTGGAAAGTAAAAATAGTGACTATTATTTGAAAAATAGTACCCAACCATAAAGAACAAAAAGTGAAAAAATATGTTTGCTTTTTGAAGCCGTGTTGTCCTAGTGGGAGGTTCGCTGACTTTTGAGCCAAGGTCGTGGGTTCGAGCCCGGTGGTGCACCTATTAGTTTCTCCGTTCGATAAGTTGAAGTGCGCATTAACACGTGCTTTAAACTGTGAAGGAATCTTGAGGATACAGTAAGTTTTGGGGCTTGCAACTACAACTGCAACTGTTGCATGCACACAAATGAAAAATGTGGGCATGTGTCAAATTTTTGATCGACCCTCTGACTAACCCGTTTAGACATCTTATAAGATCTGATCGCCTCAACATTTGAGAGGCAAACATTCTTGGGGAAAAATGCCGGGAGCAACATTTTTCTAAGTACTTAGTTTCAGTAATTCAGTAATTCATTTATTGTTTGTGAATCAGGTACATTTAACAGTCAGTTCATAGGACTAGTCTAGATCGCTAGATTCTGCCACTTGGGCGTACAAACATTTAATTAACATTTCAAATATTAAAGCATGCATTAATTTAGTTATCTGCCTTTATTACATCGTCAAAAATTAATATACATCTAAAAAAAATTAACATAGGTAATAAAAAGTAGGTAAATGCGAGTAATATGTCAGAAAAATATTTAAGTGAGTCAAGTTAATTAGGTCTCAATAACTATGCTAAACAATAGCACGGCCATTTAAAAATTCTTTTTTTTTTTTTTCAAAATTCATTTCATTTTAGTTTACTGACGACTAAGCTGCTTCCGTATTAATTTTATGTAATAATAACTTAAAAGGTTCTTATTATTTGTATTATAAGTTCTTGGTACCATTTGTGTCATAAAGTGGAGTTTAAAACTGAAAGTCCTCTCAAACAATGCCCAATAAGTTTATGACAGCGATTTGGTAATAAACTTGTAAAAATAGCAACGCCATTCTTTCTTGTTTAAACAATAAACATTGGGATCTAATAAAAAGCCGAAATATTTTAATCTTTTTACTTTAGTTTATATAGTATTTAATTTTATGTAATTATTCAAATTATTGTTATTTTTGTTTACTTATATAATTTTTAATTTTGTTGGAAATTGTTTATCTGTGTTAATTGTGTGTGTCTGTAGTGCCAAATAAATTATTTATCTATCTATCTATTCAGATTTTAAAACATAAAGTTCAAGAAATACCTATATTTTTTTGATTCCGATTTTGAAAAGAGTGACTTTCTAAACGGCCAATATTTTGATAGATGATCGAAACAGATCCAAAATAGGGTCCAGTTCTTTACACAGAACTGACCATTGTTCACGTGTGCATCTGCTCAGTGTTTTGTTCAAGCTCCCCTTTTGATATGCATATTCATCGATTTAACTTTAGTGTGTGTTATTGGCCTCTTGGCCATCAGTTTGCTAATCAAACTTACCAACGTCTTTAGTCAATTCAATTTTTACTCTCTTATCAATCTTAATCCTTCCGCTGAGCTTAAGAGATATAATTTTTCTTAGTAGTACTTATTCTACCTTACTCGCATTTACACACTGAAACTTTGCATTTCATTTGTCATAATGAAAACAATATACCTATCCGCACCAAGCCATGTTTGTTATTTCTGGTTTTGAATCTTTGAAGTAAGTTTTCTATGTACCTACTATCTACCTTCATCATCATCTTCCTGCCCTTATCCCACAACATTTCTTCTTCTTCCGTTTTCTTCTCTCAGCTGTCATCTCAGTAGTCACTCATCTCTTACTCATGTCATCTTTCACGCACTCCATCCATCTACCAGAACTTCTATATCCATACACATTCATATCTATCGGTCTTGTTACATTATTCATCCCTCCGCATGATATGCCCATTACCAGGCTAGCGTCCGTCACCGTTACCTACTTATCCATTCTTAGAATATAGATTAGAACTTGCCCAGTAATCTGTGGACGTGGAATTATTGTACTCCTTACCTGTCTATAGGATTTGTGCTATTTAGTTTAAATCTGTTTGGTTCTTTCATTTGAACCATTATTCATTACACTTTCATTACGAATTCTCACTTGGTTATTAATCCATCAAAAAGAAACTGTTTTGCAGCAAGCACTAAGAAATTAAGGACTCATTACATCTATTCTAGATGATTTATACAGTATCAGAACTTTTCATTCACTTACAGGACGCTGTAGTGCCTGTGACATGTTTATGTAGTCTAACTCTTCCTATATTGAACCAGGCAGGTACCTAAGTATCATCAGCATCATCACAACTAGGGCTTGCAAATATTCCAACTAGTATTCGAATAGTACTCGACCATTTTTGGGTGGTATTCGAATATATTCGAATATTATTCGAAACTATGAAATGTTAACAAGTTTTTACTGCAGGAAATCATCACAAAACCGCGTAGGAATGCTACAAAAGGGCTTACGGTGAACCTTAGTAATCAAAACCTAAATATTTTAAAAAAATATGCATCAAATAAAATCCGAAAATTTAGTTCACTAAGTCATTTCCCGTTTAAAAATTAAGAAAGTGCAGATTCACGAAAGTTGTTATAGTAATAATGCTCAAATTGTAGAAAAACTAAAATTACCTAGTTAAGAGAAGGATAAATGCTTCTGATTACGGCTTTCTCTCATACTTGAAATTATTCGAATATTCGAATATGGCTATTACAAATATTCGAATAAAAAAATGGCAAGCCCTAATCACAACCGAACATATAGGTAGGTTAGTTAGTAATTAGATACCTACTCTGAGTTACTTTTCAGTTTATTACTGTTTTGTTGCTGACTGTGGTGTTAATAATACAGTTTTAAAAACATCGATTTTTAGAATCATAAAATGGACAACATAATTTTCCAGTGATAAAATTCACAAGATAGCCAGAAAAAAATGTGTTATTACTAATATTATACAACTAAGGTAGGCATATTCGCCAAACATAATATATATTTCATCATTCACTTATCAGCTTTTTTGTCGCTTCTGTGGTGTTTCGTTAGAGACAAGTGCTGTTTGCTTGGAGACTGTTCTCAATTTTGAATTCTTTCTCTTCTAAGAGGGGTGATCGATTCTTGCCCGTTCCGACGTTGCATACAATTAAGCACCCTCATTTGCCTCTGGTCAATGACAGCCCTGTTTTAATCAATAACTTCTTTTTCGCGCTGCGGCCTTGGTTTTTTTGCCCGGCGCAGGGTGCGACTTTTTCTGCGCGTATTACGTTTATTATGTGTCAATCGGTCTACTTTTTTTTCATACACAAACAATACCTCTAACACCTTACCTCGTTTTCGTCGATTCCGCAAAAAGCTTGGCAAAAAAGGCAAAAGCTCAACCAAAAAATCGTCTACCGAACAGTATCTCGTATCTCCGGTCTTGTAGCCATTTTAATTATTATTTAATACCGAGGGACGAGCACGTGGCGACGCGCGCCATCTCACTCCCACTTGGGCGGCGTGGTGCGCCCCGGTTCCTTTTTCTCCCTCGCTCCAAGCCCACTTACACACATAAAAATCGTGAATAATAAAAAAATGTGTACACATTTTTTTCGCTTAACCACCTCTCGCCTGTGTGAGTGCGGCCTCACGCCGCTGAAGCGAGATGGAGCTATCTCGGCGAGCGGGCACGACTGTCCCCCCACTCCGATTTTTTAAGCTCAGCTGTAGATGTTTGCGTCCGTATGATTTTTTTCGTTTTTATGTGTTAGTGTACCCCTCGCGCGGTGTAGTTCACTTTTTCTACTATAGATCTGAATTTCAGTCTCGTTTTCGCCGCGTTGCTCTAAAGGCGGGCTGGCGTTTTGTACTGCATTTTTGTGGTCGTGCCCGGCTAGCTCGTTGCACTAGATCAGTAGCTCCGAGTCTGGAGACGCCGAGCCGGCTTTTTGTAAGCACATGTCGTTTGAGATCCTCGCTGCAGCCAGTGCACGCGCAAATCGCCAAGCGCGAGCAGGATAGAACATCACGTGTGGACTACCCACAGCCACAACAAATTATATAGCACACTCAAATATTGAGCACAAAAAATCTGGTAATTCGGATCCTAGTAACGACGCTCGGCATTCATAATTTACCCGCAGGGTCAAGAGCACGCATGGCGTTTTTTCTCTAAAATTCGCCGGTATTTTTTTTAATGTTTGTTTGGGGACGTTTCGATTTTTTGAGTATTTTTGGCGATCTAGCCCTGGACCGTTGCCTTTGGGACGTGTTGTGACGTAGTGTTACCTTATCATGTGATATATATTTAGTGACATTATAGTATAGAAACAAACTGTGATTTATTATGGTGATATAGTTGGTGTTGTGAAGATTTTTTGGATCGTGAAAGGTGAGTGATTTTTTTTTCTTAATTAATTTGGAAGCAAGTTGTCTGTTCGCTCCCTAAGGGGGACGCTCCCGCCACCCCCTTAGGGAGAGTTTTTACGTAAGAACTGCGAGTCGAGATGGATGTAGCTAGCTTGTGGAGTTCGGTCGTCTGTCAAAATCGGCCTTGAATCTCCCAGACTTTGGATACGGAAATATTTTCCGAGAACCGTTTGACGTTAATTTACGAATGTTATTTATGACTGTTGCCTGTTAGTGCCATTGTTAAAAAATTGCAATTTTAGAATATAATTATGAAACATTTGGAAAAAAACACCCATTTTTAAATAAATACAGATCAAAAAAAAAGATTATGATAGTTTAGAGATTATGCCCGTATCTTGTGAGCAAGGCAGGTGATGATGAACTGCAATATCATTAATAATCAAACATCTTTATGATAAAAGAACTATTAATTTTGCATAGAAATACACCTGCTATTATCATGCATTATTAATTTGCAAGTTACCTTTATGCATAAAAACTCAAAAATGGATCTTAAGTATTAAACCTCATATAAAACTATTTTGAAAAGAAAAAATCGATATAAAAGTTTGGTAAAACTTATTAGGTGCTATAGAAAATTTAGTGCTAAATAGATAAAAGACACTTAATTACCAAGAAAAATATTAGAAACCTATAAAAAAGTCACAAGATACTCGTCAAGCAACCTTGTGTAGCACGCTTCAGTAACTTCGAAATCTCCATTAAGTAAGTTAAAAAACTAAGCTATAAAAAACATAGCGACGGCTTAAGGCTAGAAAAAGTGGCCACGCGTAAGATTCGATAAAAAAAAACCGGCAAAAAAAAAATCACTTAAGGCAAGATAGCAAGACAGGTTCATGCACTTGAATCAATTTAAATTTTACTTGCCATGTTTTATATTTCATGACAAAAATCATGGCAAGATAGCAAGACAGGTTCATGCACTTGAATCAATTTAAATTTTACTTGCCATGTATATATATGTATATTTCATGACAAAAATCATTAACCTATATCATAATGATATAGGTTAATGATTTTCTTCTAAGAGACCAACAGGTTAAAAATAAATAGGGCACAGCGAGATTTTCTCGTTCTAATTTGGAGCAGTCCGCCTGGGGAGGTACCTCCGCCTTACAGAAGATCGCAGCCAAACAACATTATTTGTTTCAAATAGTGTTGTGTTCCTGCGGTGAGAAAGGTTGCCAGACGGCAACGGGTGCGTGATACCTCTGGTATTGCAAGCGCTCATAGGCTACGGTAACCGCTTACCAACAGGTGGGCCGTATGCTTGTTTGCCACCTCAGTCGTATAAAAAAAAAACCGTTCGAGAAAAACCTATATCAGTATTATGCTAGAGGTAGGTTTCTCTCAAGGCGTGCAACTGAGCCCGGTCTTTTAAAAGTTACGGATAGTTGTGTAAAAAAACTATTTTGTAGTTATTCATTCTGCTTCATTTATGAATAAACAAATTCATAAATAGGTAGGTACAGGTACAAATAGCCAACAAAAAGCTAATTACATGCCCGGAGCCACTTCCCTGGACCAAACTAGTATAAAGATTACAAATCTAACCCGATCGAGCGTGAGGCCCTGTACATATACATCACCAAATTATTCCGAGTCATTACCACCTGCCTACACCACCTTTTCAACCTTAAACTTTAAGCCATTCGATCTAAAATCGAGTGTATGTTATTACTGTAACCGCAAAGATATTTTGTTTTCTTTTCTATACGCGCAATTATATCTTTGACAGCGTGTTCTGGTACAGGTGGCGACAAAAGTAATGTTTTAATACTCAGTTTTGAATTCGTAACGAACTTTGCGATGCTTACGATAAAAACTGAAGCATGCTTTGCCATTTATGTAACATTTGCAAAGCCATTATTAGATAATTGTATACTTAACGGCAAATTAAGTTCTATTAGAACCACTATAAAACTACAATTTACATATGTAATCATTTGTTTTACGATAAATTTCTCATTTGTAAGACAAAATTGTCATTAGCGAGCATGTGTGACTGTATGACTGTACACCACAATGTGATTATCGATGCCTTATTCGATCCGGCATGTGGGCTCCGGGCTAGATCATTGACACAACCTACGCAGAAGCACTCGTCACCTGCTTGCCACAAAAAAAATAAAAAAACACACGTTTTTTATCCTTCAATCTCAAAATAGACGATCCAAGTTTTCTTCTTGACTATACTATTTAAATAAACCTGGCAACATTTTGACTAATTATAAAAACAAAATTAAACTCTAGAACTTTTTTCCACAGCAAATGAAAACGGAAGATCTCGGACATATTCTATGACATTTACCGGATAACAAGACAAAAAAAAAAGTATTTTTGTAAGGCAGTGCCAAATTAGAGAGAATTTTATACAATTTAGATAGAAACTTTATCAAAATGATGGAAGGAAGGACAATCGACTACAGGCCAGACGGCGGCGGACTTGACTACCACAATTCACCACTACTGGCGGAAATCCACGTAGACAACTATTCTCACATACACAGAAGTATCGAGCACCTGAGATCGATAGGGGTGCCGCCTCCGCTGGACCCTCACAGGCACTTAGCAACAAATCTAGCAGATTTAAGAAGGTACGAGCAGCACGAAGAGATGCCGGAAATTAAACCGTCCGTTTTAAGACTATCAGACTTCAAGAGCGTTCAGGAGATGAGGCAGGACATGAGACAGGATCAGGAGAACGAAGCTCACAGGCAGATGACGCCTCAGGACGACGGACCGAAGGGATACAGCGCACCGTCAACACCACTTTCGGAAAATGGAGGGCAGAATGTCCAAGAGGAAAAGGTTAGTTTTTTTTTAAACCAATTCTCCGAAAGAAAGAAATTTAAAACCGTATTCAAACGGCATGCATTATGACATCTGAAATTTATTTTCCTTAATTATTTCTTTATTTACGTCCTAAAAAAATGTCTTTATTCAGTAGAGGTTAGGATCATTTTGAAACTAGTTGATGATATTATGATATGTCGTTTAAGGGAATAGCGTACGCCGTTTGAGTACAACTTTATTTATTTATTTTACAATTTTAGATAAACTTACAGCTAGGTGTACATAGAAAAGAAAAATATTAAATACATGTCATGTATGCTGAAGGCCAATCTTAAGAGTCCACTGATAGTTATTATAGTTTATATATAGTTTACTTTCATCAGAATTAATACCTACTATTTGTGATCATGTTACTAAAGTTATTTAATTTTTAATGATTTAATTGAATAATGTACCAACCTGTGGCCTAAAAACGATTAATTCACGATTGAGTTACGCTTGACGTTTTATCCCAAAATCTTCTTAGAATCTGATAAACTTTTAGAAAAACCAATTTTGTAACTTTTCGACCCCTTTTTGGACCTCTACATCGATTTAACTCATATTCTTACCAGAAAACATGAAATCACAACCTTCTGACCTACTAAATTACATGCAGATAGGATTGATGGTTCGAAAATTATTCTCCAACTAATAAACATACAAACATACAATGCCGATTCGTTCAAGTTGTTTGAGAGATCTTCACTCGCCCGATATAGGCACAGTACCTGTATCTTCTGAAGATAAAACATTAGTAACATCAGTAGCATCATTAAACTTATTACTGACAATTACGATTATACTGTAGGTGTTCATCCTTGGGCACTTCGGAAGTCATCTGACGTCATTGCCACAGATTACAAATTGAGCTTACTTTGAGAGCTTATTGTTCACGATCATTATAGAATCACGACGTTCGTTTTCCGCGTGATGGATATTAATCTTAGATATTGTTGATTTGTCAGGTGTATGTGCTTATTTGCCTTGTGGTGTCTTATAAGACTTTGGAACATCTTCACTGATATTATTCTAATAGGGCCTTTTAATAGTCTAGTTGGGTTGGCCAAATATCCTCTTGAAAAACTATGCTCGGAATTTCACTACGTGATAAAACCCAAATATGGCAATCCGTAGAAAGATCACCTTGTTTATAAGACGTTTCAAAGTGATCCTAATGATTTTATTGAAATAAGCACCATTTGACTTTGACTTGTAGTAAGTCTTAGTCTGATAGGATGGTCTGGGTGATGGGCAAGCCTACTCCATCTTAATAAAGTCCCAGGCACTACAGCGTCTTGTAAGTGAGAAGAAAAGTTCCACCTTTCGCTGTATAATTAATTTAGAATAGATGTGATAAGGCCTAAAGAGGTACTGTAAGTACTGTAACAAATTGTCACTGGCAGAATGCAAAACCTCTATCTTAGCTATAATTATTTTATAGCTAAGATAGAGGTGTTTATAAACTTGCAAACAAAGAAAAAAAAATAAAAGAGAACTTATTATCGTCCCGGAAAAATGAATCGCCGAAAAGTAGAATTCATTAGTTAATCTATGTGAGTAATTGCATTTAAAAACAACGTTCAGACAATAGGCTCCGTCCTATACAACCTCTGTACGACCCGGCTTCGCTTGACCTTGGCTCTTGTTCAAGGCGCATCCGCGCTTCGTAGTTCCTAACGCTGCCGTTGCCAAATTACAGTAAATATTTTCTATAGTATGTTTTATCGCACGACTGTCGCGGCACTGGTTTTTTCTTATTCTTCCTCCAATTGAAAAGGGCCAATGACCGTTAGTGAAAGAATAATAAATAAATAAATAATAATAATAAATATTCCGGACATATCACACACGGTCAACTGATCCCAAACTAGGCATAGCCTGTACTATGGGTACCAGAGACTGATATATATAATAGATCAATATTTTAACACCCAGACACAGAACAAACATCTGTGTTTATCACACAAATGTTTGTCCAGCGCGGGGATCGAACCCGCGACCTCTAGCGCAGAAGGCAGAGTTACTACTAACTGAGCTATGAGGCCAGAATCTTTGTTCGACTTGGTGGGCATCGCGTGAGTGATGCTTTAGGTATTGATTAAGCGTTCATAGGCTACGGTAATCAGTAACCAACAGGTGCGCCGTATGCATGTTTGCCACTTAAGTCGTATAAAAAAACAGTGTGGTGAAAGGATAAAGGTTCGTCTCGTAGATGCCCTTATTGTGCACATGCCACATGCCTTCGATTTTAGGTTCTAAGACGTCATGCCGGCATCTGCTCGATTTGAGAGCGCGATTGGAAAATCCATGGTTCACGCCTAGGGCTCTAACCTACGACTTTCGGATCGGAAGGCGGGGCACTACCACCACACCACCAGTGCTCTCCTTATCGCACTTGGAAGTTTGATAAGTGACATGTAAAAGTTTGAGTAAGGTACTTCTAGATTGAAAAAGATAATAAATTTGGATTTCTTGATTTGCTGCCAATAATAATAATATAGGTACATAAAAAAATATACATTTACAAATGTAACGAGCCGTGTTGGCTTAGTGGGAGGCTTCCCCGACTTCGTCGAATTAGCACAAGTTGAACCGTCAACCATTGTGGAATAAGGGTTCTCAAATAGCGACCACTTACCGGGTGACGCAGCCTTGGAAAGCCCCCCGACCCGATGGACCGACGACATTGTGAATGTTGCGCGAAGATGGTGGATGGAAAAGGCTCAAGACCGTTCGATGTGGCACTCTTTGGGTTTGGCCCATGTCCAGCTTCTTTCTTCAGACTTCAAGAGGCTGATGATGATGATGTGAAGTAAGGTCATGAGTGTAATTAAGTACGATGATGTCGGAAGTTTGAATGATCTCTGCGTGCACAAAAAAAAGTTGATAAAAATGGAAAAATTAAACAAATTGATAACGAACCGAGAAATTATTCTTGAGGACGATATGTTATCAGACGCCACGCGTAAAATTATTTAATGAATTATTATAAAATTTAAGATGTTTTTATCCGAATGATTTATGCAAGGTTATATCCAGGATTGTGTGCTGCGGAAGTTATGATGACATTTTAACTTCAATATAATTATAATTTCCTATAATTACTGATATCGCTTTTTTTATGAATGACCAGCTACCGCGCGCGGCTACGCTGGCGTGGTACCTACATAAAAAGTAGGTAAGTAGGCAGGTTGTAGGTAGCCTTTATGCTATTCCAGACTATAATCTATCTCTGTACCAAATTTCATCCGTTTGTGCGTGAACCTGCTATCAACCAACATTTCGTACTTAAACGTGTAGAGGAGAAACATATATAAGGGAAGAGGTAGACCAATGAGAGAGATGAATGGATTGTGTGAAAGACATGAGTAAGAAAGAAGTGAATACTGACATGACAGCTGATAGAGTGGAAGAGAAAATAATGTTGTGCCATGAAGTGGGATGATGATAAATAAAGGAGGAAAGAGTTTTGAGACCATACAAATAAAGAGGAAATATAATTGGACATCTTCTATGACATGACAGCTTCTTAAAAAACATCATTGAATTAAATGTAGAAGGAAATTGAGGAAGAGGAAGGCCAAGACAAAATCCAGATAAAAGAGAATATTGCCGTCAAGTGACAAGAGCTAAGCTTAATTGAATAATAATAAATCTAAATTTAATCTAAGTTAAAAGTTAACCAGGAAACAGTTGCTTAGACAAATATCTTGAAAGATACTTAGGAAACCTCGACCATTCGGCTTTTGGCAAGGTCTAAGTACTTTGGATGTTTGTTAAGTCATTATCAAAGAGTATGGTCTTACAAGTTTTAAATACATTTCCTGAAATTTTAAGCACGTATGTATTTCAAGAATTATTGCTTATAAGTTTTTTCTTCAACAATTTGATCATCATCATCAGCCTGTAGAAGTCCACTGCTGGATATAGGCCTCCCCCAAAGAGCTCCACGACGAACGGTCTAGAGCCTTTTTTATCCACCGACTTCCTTAACCTTCTCAATGTTATCGGTCCATCGGGTGGAGGGCCTTCCAACACTGCGTCGCCCGGCTAGTGGTCGCCATTCGAGAACCTTCACTCCCCAACGGTTGTCGGTTCTACAATTTAGATTTATTAAATTTCTACAAAAATAAACAAGTTTAGTAACGTCCAGGTTGGATACTACTTGTTCCGTTTATATACTATTCCGAAAGGGGATTTTTCATTTTTTGTTCAAAAATAAAAAAAAAATGTGAATCATCACCTTCCTGTCCTTATCCCACATCATGTAGGGGTCGGCACAACATGTATTCTTCTTCCATTTCCCTCTATCAGTTGTCATCTCAGCACTCACTCCTTTCTTCACCATATCCACTTTCACACATTATACAATATAATTACTACTTTTTCATGTTTTTGTAGAACTATTTAAATGCAGCTATTTGTGGACTTTAGTTTATTCAATAATTATATTTATTTCCCTATTATCACACTAGTATTATCACGCTAGTACTACTCCTTATTTAACTTCAAATGTCCAATTTCAACACTTTATACCAAGAAAGTCTCAATTCTGTGAATTTCCGTACTGCCTTATCTTAAGTTTGCGCTCCTTATCGCTAGGATGTACTTACGAGCTATTTAATTCATACATAACCGAATTTATTTTTGAGTTTTATTGGAGCACCTGGAAAGCTCTATATTTTATTTCCTTGTACTCACTCGTCAGCCATAGTCACTTTGTGCCAAAAAAAATACTAAAAATGGGATATTTGACATTTGGTCTTTTCTGTGTGTGTTTATATGTGTGCCAAATAAATAAAATTCTATTCTATTTACCACTCTGCATTTTATTCTTGTTTTTAGTGAAAAATAGTTAAAAAATTATACATACATACATAAAATCACGCCTCTTTTCCAGAGGGGTAGGCAGAGACTACGGCCTTCCACTTGCTACGATCCTGACATACCTCTTTTACCGACCAACACAACACTATTTGAAACAAATAATGTTATTTGTCTGCGATCTTCTAAGACGGTTCCAGGCGGGATGGTCCTATTTAGAGCGAGAAAATCTCGCTGTGTCCTACCTCTCTTATAAGTATTTTTGTCCCTTTTTTAAACAACGAAATAATAGGGACGGCTATTATTTTTGAACTGTCAAATTAAGTTAATTCAACAACAGATTCGACATTATTATCAATAAGAGATAAACAGTTTTTTTTTATATACGGAATTATACTTATTGAAGAAAGACTGACGCAGTTAATAAAGTCTCAAATGATATCATTATCTTATAGGTACGCATTTTTTTTGCAACCACAAGGTCAGAGTGCAGTAAATCTGATTATTTGTGTTTTAACAACGTTGACTTGCGCTTGCGCCGCCATTAGGTAAGAAGAGGATAGTAAAGGTGTAAGTTCACCAACATTAATAATTAACAGCCCACTTAATCGCTTCTTATGAGCATTATCAAATTAGACTGGCCTCATAGCTCAGTTGGTAGGTTGGTTGGTTCGATTCCCGCACTGGACAAACATTTGTGACTAACACAGATGTTTGTTCTGTGTCTGGGTGTTAAATATATATCTATTTATATCAGTCTCTGGTACCCATCGTAAAGGCTATGCCTAGTTTGGGATCAGTTGACCGTGTGTAATATGTCCGGAATATTTATTTATTTATTACCAAATAATTTTGACAAATGAATTGATAATCTTCTTGCCATGGTTACCAATATCATTGTGATTTCTGAACTGCGAATGATTTTTTCGTTATTATTTTCATGAGTCTGACCCCGAACCAGTTTTGTCAAAATTTGACTTGCAAGCTGCAAAATTCGGCCTTCAGAATTAATTTGAATTTTGCTTTCAAAAAACTGAATTCATCCATATAAAATTTTGTCGCCAGAAATTGTACTAAGAAAACTGTTGCTAAGCGGAAAATCCCATTAAAACTATCTTGTACAATACCTTTCTGATTTTTAGTTACTTTTAGTTTTTACTTCTTTAAAATTCGCAACGTATTTGGTTGACAATTATAAGTATCTAATTATCGTTCACTAATCAATATTCCTAAACAAAGCCAAAATAAAATCTTAGAATACAAGAATTCGATTTAAAACAACTAAGATAATGTATTAAGTTTAACTTAGTAACAAAATGTATATTGTTAATCGAATCGAATCTATGTGCACGTCTACAAATCTATAGAAAAAAAAATCGATCTCGTTTCCCGCGCGAATCGCCCGCGCTCCGCCGAATTCGATTCAAGGCCGCATTCCAATTTCAAGCCATCCATTGTCAATGTCACTGGCCAGCGCGCATGACGGATATGTTTCCTTTGGCTGCATCAAAGTTTTTTTTTAACTTTTTTTTTCAAGTATACTCAATTTTTTTAAACGGCTACTAAAATTACACTTATTCGTACATAACGTTATTTATTTTACGTTTATTTTACATATAACATTATTTTTTTTGAGCATGCATTATGTATTATCTATAAAGCTATAGTTGTTGTACCTAAGTTATATAGTAACTCAGTAACTGAGTATGTGTATATATTATTTATTAAAATAATATCAAAATAATTACACACCAAGCAGGAACTGAAGGTATAATTTGACGAACTTTAGGCATCGCCCGATCCAAACATTATTCTTAGAACGTATTAAAAATATTTATTAGAAAATTTTAGAACCACAGCCTTTGTGGCCTAGGGTATAAGGTCGATAATTTCTTGTAAATATTTTGTCGAATTTGTTCCGTGTGTAATTTTGATTGACACCAACCATTACGGCTGAGTAGTTATTGCGTCAGCGTCTTCTTAAATAGAAATAATGATATAACTACCCGAGTACTTCTACGCCATTATACACCCTATTAATCTGTTCATTACAGCCGAATTTTACGTGTCCAATTTACTAATGGTATTTGATTTCACGTACTCACTCATTATACGTTATTTTTTTCAACATGACTTTTGGCGGTGGTACTCTATTTTGAGCTTTGTTTTAGCCTGAATTACGGTTCATTTCCTATTTTCAATTATGAGGGTTAACAGATAGCCCAAACGTCCTATAATAAATTCAATGTCCTCTATTAATGTCCTTCCTTTGTAAGAAGAGAACAGATAATTAACTCTTTGCGGGTGTGCAAAAAAACTTCAATACTTTAGTGTTAACTTTAACTGTCAAATTGACATATTGGGCTAATCTTGTTTTGATATTTTTTTAAAAATAATATTTAAGAATAGTGACACTTGCTATTCAAATAAAAAAGACATCTAGCGTGTTAAAATATCTATCTTTACCTACTTAGGTACGCGTTAAAATATCGTTTTGTTAGTTTGTAAAACTTAAGCTTTTAAATTTTATTGTAAAATTACCACACAATAAATTTTTTCTCTATACTTACTCTATATTTTGACTTTATACACCGTATAAAGTGTGTGTACAAAGTGTTTTATAACATGTGTGCCATCCCTTAATACGCTTATTCTACACCTAATTGGCAATAACATTGGTTCTTCGACTTTTGGAAATTCGATATTTATAACTACACATACTTATATACTACTACTTATTATAATTACAACATAATGCAAAAATCTGCTGTTTTGGGGTCAAATTAGTTCAAACTCAATTATTCGGCTGCTTTAGTAATAAATCTTGATCATACTAATGTTATAAATGCGAAAGTTTGGATGTATGGATGTTTGTTACTCAATTACCCCAGAACGGTTGAACGGATCTTGATGAAATTTGGCACAGTGGTAGATTATAGTCTGGAATGGCAGGTTTTTATTCTCGTAATTGAGGACCTTTATTTTGAGAAAGATAGGATTTTTTTTTTGCTTCTATGCTTAAGAATTAGTTCCACGAAGGTAAAAATCCAAAAATATGTGATTTGAAAAAGTTCGATAAAAATAAACAAAAATATTGTTTTTTATCTAACATTTTTTCTTTATCTTGATAGAATAAGTGTACTACTTCTGTGTATATAGTAACTAGTTGGAACACGATGTATAATAGAGTATTATTATATTTTGAGCCACGAGTAATAAATACAACACCAAAATGTTATAACAAGTAGAATACTCGCGCTGTCAAAATTACACTAATCTGTGGGTCGTCACGCGATTCGTCTATCTCAGATAATTTAACCAACGCCGAAGGCTGAGGCATTCTTTAGTTATTTCTTCTTAGTTTTAGAAGATTTGGATGATGTTTTTAGGGTTCCGTTCCTCGTTTGGAACGGAACCCTAAAAACTAGGAACTAAGGCTTATAGGATCACTTCGTGGTCCGCCTGTCTGCCTGTCTGTCAAGACCCTTTTTCTCAGAAACGGCTAAAGCTTAAGGTACTTGAAATTTATACTATTAAGGTGCACCGAGAGCATTCGCCTGTAATGTAAAGTTACATTACATCAATGAGGGAGGCGAACCGATCATAACAGTGCGCAACCTGTAATGATACAATCTCGTAGATTCTGATACCCAAGATACAGGGAGCCCTATAAGTAGTAAAGTATTGACATATCAGTCTCTAAATCAATGACATATTTGCATTTAAACAAAGGCGTCAATTTTGGATCCCATAAAGTAAAAAGAAAGTAAAGTTGTTTAAATAATAAAAAAAACATCCATAAAACATGTCCCTTTATGGTCAACCTACACCAGACGTTAAGTTACATATAATAAGCATGTGTCTGATAACATCACTTCCTTTTACAACGTAACCAATCGCCATTAGAAAATCAACTATAACACTATAGGTATTAAATTCACATTTGCGAATCTATGTTCCATTTCTTGATCTTCAAATATCAACCTTACTGGTATCATCTTAGAGTCTGCGGATTTGTTAAAGGTTTAGAATTCGGCAGGTGTACTTATGTCATTGCGTGTTGCCAAGTCGTTGAGCACTTCAAGTTCAAGTATATTTATAACGATAAATGTTTTGCCTTATACTTGGACTGAAGAACACACGTTAGTGCTTTTAAAGTTGTCCGTATAATAATACGGATTATATTTAGTATCATACAGGTTAATCCATAAAGAAGGGAATCCGTCAGTATGGGGAAGTCTGAAACTATAAGTGTTTTTTATTTATTTTCCTTTTCAGGCTGGCTATGGCATTTTAGGCTTAGCTGCCATGTCTTACGTATATTTTTATTACTTTTCTTCTTACATGAATCTTTCTTCTACTTTCATTTAGTTTAGTCATAATCAAGTTTAGTCATAGTCAAGTTCATTACAGTTTCTAATGATGCTAATGTACTAAAACTTCGAGGGACCTTTTGACGCCAACTCGAAAAGTCGCGAAGCACGCAATCATTTTATTTCACTAACCAGCTCTTTACTAAATCAATATTACTTATAACACCACCATAAAAACACAATATCAACAACATCACTTTGCAAATTCCCGCCAATAAATCCCAAACTTTTTTAATCTTCCTAGTTTTTTTATGGCTACTGCTGCAAAACTATTCTGCCAATTTCGGGTTACAAGTCACACAGCATAATTTCTTGACATAAATAATACGGAAAAGTTAAAAAACTTAGTTATCTTATCTAAACTTCATAATGAAACTTTACGTTCAGTTTCAAACCTGTTTGGCAGCGTATAAATCATTCTGTGGTTGGAAGAACCGAATTCTTGTCCAACCGAAATGTCATATGCCGTACGAGTATTATGTTTCACTGGAGGGGCCTCTGCATTGTTTCAATGTACATGTACTTGTTGAATGAAAATTGCTATTTCTTTTGATATGAGTATGTAATTATTGGCGAAATTGCTATTTTTGTTATTGTTATAAAGGTTTGGAATTTGATGTCTTCAAACTTTATAAGTAGGGGAACTTGTCCCTTTCCGGTAGTATTAGTAGAATTTTTAAAATTTCTACTGTATTGTCTTTGCTGGTAGGTTCTTTTAGTATTACTCTTACAAGGTGTTCCGTAACGAGTATACTTACCCGAAAAGAAAGAAAGAAATAAAAACTTTATTGAGGACCTTTAAAAAAGAAAACACAGTTTATACAAAATGGCTTATAAGCCTAAGATAAGGTCCTGCAATCGGCGGTCTTATCGCGGTTAGCGATTTCTACCAGACAACCGTTTAAATAACTTAAACCTAAATTCGTCGACAACAGAGATGTGCGGGTTGGATGTATTCCAGCCCCCAAACTAGTTATAAGCTGTATCTCAGGGGTCGGTTTCTATCCTCACCGCCTAGTCTTTGTTGCCGCGTGTCACTGCTCTGATGATGTAGCATTTGTTGTTTTTAAAAGGGTTTATTCTGTCAACGAAAATATAAAATATTGATAATATAAAATATTTTAATTACATTTTTATTCCCTACCTTTCCCTAGTTGTTTCTGGTCTTCTTAACATCAATATTATTAATAATTAATCGTACAAAAAATCCGACATCAAGGTTGCTAGCAAACATAGCTGAATGATTGAGTTTGAACTGATTTGACCCCAAAACCGCTGATTTTTGTAACAAACTTGATTGCCATTTGAATGTAGAATAAACCCCTTTCGGGACAGTATACATATAATGAATCACCTTGTATGTAACAACAAATAATAATATGATAAGTTGTTACGAGTACTACCTACCTTATTAACTATTATTAATTTTTCTTCAAAGACCTTGATTAATATATTCGTACATTAAGATTTGTATATATTTTTTATCTAAGTAAATTATTTATGTGTCCAATCACACGTTTCAATTCTATAAAATCAGTAATAATATTATTTATCATGATCCTAGGTGTTAATCATCTTTGAGTAATGTGCGCAATAATGTAAATATTAATGAGAGACTAAAAAAAAAACAAAATAGACTAATTCGAAGATAATTAAAGGCTTTGATTGAAACGACTTTAGCTAACTTTATATAAAATGTTTCTGACTGACTGACTGACAATCAACGCACAGCCTATACCTTAAATGCCATGCGTATGAAATGTGGAGAGTAACTTTCTGTTCTAATGTAGGGGTCCACTAAGAAAAGAATTCCCGTAACTCAACCCCAAAGGGGGTGCAGCGGGAATTGAAGTTTGTTTGCAAATAACATCACGCGAACGAAGTCACGTGGATTTTTCACTAGTTAAATCTTTTTAAATTCAATTTGGTCATGAGAATGGCGGTAATTACTGAAATCCGGTTTCGTTTGTTGGTAATTTTATTATGATATCATACTTTGAAGTCGAGGATCTTCATTTTTATTTGAAAATATATTGTGTAGGTACATACATACTTGTGTATTAGGTGTATAAAATATAGCTACATTTTTTAAATCCTAATCTTGTTACCTATATATCGGGTTTCGAATATTATTCCTGAAATTGATTCAAATCTCTATTCAGACTAATCCTCTTATTTCATGACCAGCTTATGCCTGCGGCTTAGCTCGCGTGGTACCTAGATAATAAGTAGCCTATGTGTAAATAATAATCCTGTTTTGTGAGAGACTGGTGCCTGAGATAAGTTAGAAACCTGTATTACAGGTCATCAGACAATTCCGGACTAAAAACTAAACTGTGCTAAATTTCATCCAGATCCGTTCATCCGTTAGCGTGATTGATTAACAAAATTCATCTATCCATTTATAATAAAGTAGTAAAAAAAAAAAACCTCTATCCTATCTTCATCTGTGGCGTGGCATCATTTTGAAAATTATGAAATGTATACATCTTAGTATAGCCGACTGTACAATAAACTACCTGTAAATAGGTTCAAATCACTTTACAGCATTGTCAATGGAATCTATTATTAACAGTTCATTCATCGATTCAGTGCATCACGATTACCTAATTAACGAAAAATTGGAAAACAAACGCACACCCACAGCCGGTGCGTCTGGCACGGTAACCGGCCGTGTGACGTCACACACGCTTTTAGCGCGACCTTCACGACGAGCAATGCCAAGAGCAAGCTGGCTCGTTCTCGTTCGCTCCAACTCCGTCCGATAAAAAACCGTGCGCTCTTTGTTCAGAAAAGGTGGACGGCGGCGTTGTCCTAATAGAACGCGACTACGCGACCATCGCACGATCGCGCGAGCTTTGTTCGTACAAATGCGCGATCAAACATATTAGTCTTTACTGAGTGTTGTAATCAAAACTCGCGCGATTAGGTCACGCTATGATACATGTATGCATCGCGTAATCAATTTGCATCAATTCGCAAATTCGCGCAAATCGCGTTCTATTAGGTCGAAGCCGCATACTATGTAGAAAATAAATAATTCTAATTCTTAATAAATTTGAAATGAAAACTCCTCTTTGTAAGTCAATCTGGAAGTCATTTGAAAACAATTCAAAGTTAATTTAAAAATATTAAAAATAATATCAATAATTGCAATCATTCGGGTTGATTGCAATTATTGATATTATTTATTTGTAACCTAATGATACCCTGATCATCAAAATCCTCCCAGCCACTTGCGTGCAACGTGCCAATAAATATATGTAGGTATTTTGTCTCAAAAATACATAGATACGCGTATTTTGACTAACAGGTCAGGTAAAAGGAAAGGTTTTTGGAGCATTTGGGAGCAAGCCCGCGAGTCGTTTCGTCCGCAAGCGTGCACAGTCTATATCATTCTTGCGTCAATGTTTGTTGCGTAATAATGTGTTTTTGTGTAACTTTTTTTTATGACTACGGCTTCTGTTCGGTTTTATTCGTTTGATGACAATGACATTGATATCCTGTCAGATTTGAATAATAATATGGAATTAGGTGTTGACTTCTTTTTAGGCCTTTTGGAAAGGAACTTAGCTCCGACAACAAAGCTCTTTCATATGACGCCCCACATGTATTTGTAAAACTTTTTTGAGAAAAACCCCCTTTTTGCCCTTATATCTTAGCAATCGGCAGATTTACTCTCTTACCTTTTTGACTCATATTCTTACCAGTAAATTTTGATAGTACCTACCTAGTAACCTGTTGACCTACTTAATTCCATGCAGGTTGCAATGCAGTTAGAAAATTATGCTCTAAAAAAATGTATACTGACACAAAACGCTGATTTGCCGAAGTTGTTTGAGAGATCTTCGGTTGCTTCGCTCACCCGATAAATTATATGTATAAAAATTTAGATTAAATCAGATGGATTATGTAGTTCGGCTGTTCTTCTATTTTTCTAATAAAAGACATAAACGAGCTTCTAGTGCGTGTCGTTTTTATTAAAAAAAAATCTATATTTCTTATCTCTTAGAGGACCGTGCAGAAAACTTTCACCAGACAGATTATTCCACTATCAATCGCAAGAGGTTGCTTTGAGCAAATTTATCTACCTAAAGCAGGGTGACAAGGAAATAACCAGTTAATTGCCAAACTTCATCAGTATTTCTGCTATTTGAATTTTGTATGAAATAAAGATCACGAACGAAGTCGCGGGTCTTCCACTAGTGTATAAAATTCGATGTTAAACCCCAAGCAATTAATTATTTAACCCAAAACTACCGAGTGCCGGTTTGAATTCCAAGTAGTGAAACCCACCAGTCATCTGAAGGGGTGACCAACACCCTTCTAAAGTTATTGGTGATGAACAGCCTATTAGAGTTCGGTAATACATTACCTACGCATCTACTGTACACAATTTATTGCTTGCTGGTCAGTTCACTGATTTTTTCTCGGCCATCCTGTATTAGGTCATTGACCAGGTTGAGTTTTGGTGGCACTGAAAAGGTTTTCGCTTCTCAGTATTGATTGAATGATATAATGGGATAGTATATATGTTATTATGGGTCACCTTGTACAGCATTAATAAGAAGAATGAAAAATCTCCTTAATATTATAAATGCGAAAGTTTGTATGTTTCCATGTTTGTTTTCATTTTCTTTTTTCCATTCTTCTAGGCTTAGTCGCAAGGAACAGGCATAGATTCACCTAGTTTCTAAGACATTTCAAAGTGATCCTAGTGTTTTTATTGAAATAAATGCCTTTGACTTTGACTTTGTGGTTAAATCACGCCGTAATGGCTGAACCGGTTTCGATGAAACTTGAAACAGATATAGTTCTTTACCTAGAATAGCATACCTATAGGTTACTATTTATCGAGGTACCAAACGAGCAAAGCCGCGGGCGCAAGATAGTCTGAGATACGTTGTAACAGAACCGTATCTACCATATTGCTCTATCTTTACTAAAAACTTGTGTTCACAGTATGGTGTAAAATACGCTTGAGGTAATGTTCACTCTCCCATGGTAATTGCCCAGGTCTGCCACGGTGGTCCATTGACCATCTGACCCGAATAACACCACCACCTGACAGAAGCCTTACATTTCGAAGGAAACCTGCCTCATTTGAGCAAACCAAAAAAAACCATGCACATAAGACCAAGAAAGAGTCTGCGTAAGACACGAAAAGCAAGTAAAAAAACAAATTATACAATTTTTTTTCCGACTTTATTTCAGTTTTTTGTAGTTTGCAAGATTGCTAACAAATAGCTGAATAGTTAAGTTCGAACCCATTTGACCCCAAAACATCTGATTTTTGCATTGTCTTTTGCAATGAAAAATGTCGCATAAATCAAGAAAGATCAAGAAAGTCTCTGACTCTAGATGTGGTGTAGTTATTTAAGTTTAATATTATATGTATGTTAGTCTGTAAGGTATTTATTAATATGGGCCATGGCATATTACACATGTTAGTGTAATATGTCTAGTAGCCTGAAATAAAGATATTAATAATAATAATAATAAATAATAAGGCAGTACTATAACATGATAATTATAACAATATATACCAAATAGAAGAAGCTGCTATGATTTTAATAATCAAATTAGTGTAATCCATGTTAGTCCAAATTCTCTTTTGTTTTCCATTTTTTATTGAGGTTTGTCCAAAACAGTCTAATACGCATTGAACATTGGTTCCACTTAGATATGCTATGCTACTTTATCGCTGCACAACTAAAGGTCTAGCTACAAACCTATAAATTAACCCTCTACTAACCCTTAATTAGCATAGATAGACCCTTAGATTATGGCACTAAGACGAATCTTAACTTATCTTAAGCCTACTAGTAAATACTGATTTATTTTGATCATTCTCAATTATTATCAACGTTATGATAATATTAATATAAGATCAAAATAAGTAACTCTTAGGTAATTTGTTTGGTTTACGTTAAAGTAATACCTACTATATATCTCCATATCTACCTATCCGCGGATGTCGTAAGAGGCGATTAAGGGAAAAAAGCTAGGGGATGGGCAGCAGCGTCCCTCATTTTAACAACGATAGCTCTAACTGCGCTCGCACCCCGCATGCCCAGCGTGGTGAGTATGGGCGAATCCCCCCACATGATAAGAAATTTGCTCTGTCTGTGGGGGAGGCCATGTTCAGCAGTGGACGTTGAACAGCTGAAATGATGATGATGAATACCTACTATTAAACACGAATGTTTTGATATTTATATCTATAAAGATTACTATTGTTGAGTTTTTCATCATCATCCACTGCTGGACATAGGTCTCCCGCTAAGAATTCCACGACGAACGGTCTTGAGCCGTTTCCACCCACCTGCTTCCCGCAACCTTCAGGATGTCGTCGGTCCATCGGCCTTTCAACCCTGCGTCGCCCGGTTCGTGGTCGCCATTCGAGAACCTTTACTCCCCAACGGTTGTCGGCTCTGCGACCTATATGGCCTGCCCACTGCCACTTCAACTTGCTAATTCTGAGAGCCGTTTTTAAGGATTTTTAAGGCTTTGGTTCTTTAAAGGATTTCCTCATTTCGGATCTTATCACGTAGTGAAACTCCGAGTATAGCTATAGCTATAGCCCGTTGCGCGATTTTGAGCCTGTGTATGAGGCCAATAGTTAACGACCAAGTCTCAATGCCATAGTTCATCACTGGCAGCACGCACTGATGTAGACTTTCGTCTTTAACGAACTATGACGTCTATGGCGTTTGATCAGTGAACATATTTTTAGATAAAAATAGTGGTTTGTCTATAACCAATCAGCAGACACATTTAACTATGGTACACCTGCGATTTCCTCTAAAAAAACCTATACAGAATGTGCAGATTTCGTATTTAAACAGGATGCTCTATTTAAGAGGGATGCTTAGACCTGTCTCACGACCCCGTGGCGACGTATCATGTAGCCATCCTAAAAGCATACTCTAGGGTGGTATCAATAGGGTGTATTTTTGAGAGTGTAGTTTTGGCTAAAACTCGTGGGAACAGATTTTACGCGGCTGCGGAAATTCTTAAGATTTTTTTTGTATTGCACAATGTCGATCGTGATGCATGTGAATATTAGGGATATTTAGCTGCTTTTGTCATCGTTGCATCTATTTACGTTATATTGTTCAGTGAGAATGCGTTTTTGTTCAGGGGGATGATAGATGGTTTTAAATTTATATTTTTGGGATCGTATAAGGTTACTAATACTAGATAATTCATAACTGTATACCATATCAAAAATGGCTTATTCTATCAACAAAAAGAAATGATATTAGCTTCGGTTTTATCCCATTTTTTTTCTTCAAATTAGCGGTTTTTTCTTTTAATCACCTTTTTAAGTATTTATTAAACGTATGAAAAGTTTCATATCAAGATTGCTACCTAAAACAGCTGTATAATGGAGTTTGAACTGATTTGACCCCAAAACAGCTGATTCTTGCATAGAGCTTTTTGTGAAAAAAATGTTTATGTTTGAAAAGTAGAACACAACGCCAATTGGGTATGGAATAAGACCCTTTCGGTATAACATAAGTAATTGCTTGTCCATTGCCACTTCAACTTGGTAATTCTGAGAGCTATGTATATTTATATTTTTGTATTTATTCTCCCTCTGTTTATTGTCTTTTTTTTTTTGTAGACCTCTTTGTATATTCTGTTGTCTTATTATATAGTCGCATGTTTATTTTAGTTACCAAATCGTACGTCACTGCAGCCCTGAGCTGAAAATCAGCGCTGTTAACTCGTTAGCAGCACATGCTGAGCTCAGGGCTTTTCATACTTACTGTACTTGGCAGCACATTCCACGCACATACCTACACTTGTTTTCTCTCTTTCTGTCCACCTCTATGGTTTTTGTATCTGTGTGTGTCATACTTTTGTTCTTGTTGTTGTGTACAGTTTGTGTGAATAAATGATTTCTACTACTTCTACAACTACTTCTATGTCGGTGACCTTGGCTCATCTACGGATTTCCTCTCTTCTTATTATGTTACATCACCTCATATTTAATCACGCGGTGAAACTCCGAGCATAGCTCTCTCCATAGCCCGTTGCGTGACTTCGAGGTTGTGCACCCTCCTAATCCTTTCACAACACTGATTCTTTCGTCGACGTTCATAGCCCCTTTTCAGGGCCGCCATACCTCAACCTGGTGTCTGACCTAATACTGGATGACCAAGAAAGAATCAGTAACACGACAAGAAGAAGAAGAGGTTGTGTATGGTATGAGGCCTAGTCTACTTAATACTCTCTAGATTTCCGTCATCATAATCCACTATTTATTTTCTTTATTACAAACATCCCAAGACTACCCCAAATAACATACAAAAAATCCAACAAGCGACCTAATAAATTTTATTACTCGTAAAGGTATAAACAACCCCGTAACGGTCATCCCGCTCACAATGACCACCCTAAAGGGGATGAAGCATAGTTGGGGATGATACAGGGGGATGAATGGTTCAGCTGTGACACAGTGCCCGAAATTTTTCTATCTATCGATTATTACTTTTGTAAACAAGATGGAAGCTGCGTGTCTGCGGGCAGTGATATTGTACCTATATTATATTAGCTTCCGCCTGCGGCTTTGCTCGCGTTTTACCTATCAAGATAATTAGATATTTTTTACAAAAACTAACAACCGACTTCAAATTCCTGAATATTTACAAGATTAATATCAACCTCTTTCTATGTTATCAACCTCTTTGCGTTTTGCTTACCTACTGAGGATGACACTGGCTACCTATACTTTCGAATAAAAAACAAAAGTAAGTATGACATTGTATCCATTCATCATCAATGATAACTCTTACTGTACTGACTGACTGACTGACAATGAAACGTAGTGGTTTTATTCTCTTTGAAAATCAACGCAGAGCCTAACCAAAATCCTAAGAGTATGAAATTTGCAGGGTAGCGTAATGTATGGGTGCACAGAAAGGAATTCATTCCCGACACACAACCCCTAAGGTTAAAGTTTATGTAAAAATAGCAGCAGCCAAACGAAGTCACGGGAATAAGCATACCATACCACCGTCGACAAAAAGAAATTTCAGCAAGTCGTGATTTCAAGAGATGATGACGTTTTTTTAAGTTTTACGGGACAAGTAATAATTCCTTAAGGAATCAAATTAATATGGGACCACCCCGGGATCATACTCTATACACCAGCGAAAGAATCATCAAAATCGGGTTACTGTTGGCGGAGATATCGAGTAACATACACACAAAAAAAAAAAAAAAACTGCCGACTTGAGAACCTCCTCCTTTTGGAAGTCGATTAAAAAGTAGCCGATATACTATTCCAGACTATAATCTATCTCTGTGCCAAATTTCATGCAAATCCGTTCGGCCGTTTGGGCGTGATTGAACCACAACCATCCCAACATCCTCACACACTTTTGTATTTTTATTATTAGTTTGGAAGTAGGATCATCAGAGGAAGTTTGAAAGTAGCGCCAGTGACTGAGAAGTTGAAGAGCAAAAGGTTAGCGTGGTATGGGCATGTCATGCGGAGAGAGGAATGCCATGTGACTAGAAGAGTGTTAAATATGAATGTGGAAGGATATAAGGGGAGAGGTAGACCAAAGAAAAGATGGATAGATTGTGTGAAAGACGACATGAGTAAGAAAGGAGTAAATACTGATTTGACGGCTGATAGAGGGGAGTGGAAGAGAAAAACATGTTGTGCCGACCCCACATGAAGTGGGATAAGGGAGATGATGAGTTAGGAAGAAGGATATTCGAACAGATTTTCTTATAATGTAAATAAATAAGTAACTAACACAACAGTCACATACAAAGTGCTGACCCCACACAAGGATTCCCTGTGTCGTGGGTATCAGAAACCACGAGTATTATGGTACCACTCAGACCCGGAACAAATGTTTGCATGATCTGCAGCGGGGGAATCAAACCCACACCCTTGCGTCTCAGACGGGCACTCGCCCGCCTACGTCACTGAGGTTGAGGTAATATGATATTAAACTATGTTGACCTAGTGGGAGGTTATACCGACTTCCGATCTGAAGGTCGTGGGTTTGAACCCGGACGTACACTAAGCAGCAATGCTTGCAATGCTGTGTTCCGGTTTTAAGATGTATCTGGTGAAATTACATGCACTAAAGACCTAATGTATGTCACAGCACAGGGGGAATGCAATACCACGTGTGCCGGATCCTAGTATTGCAACTGTAATGGACAGTGGTTACCGCCTACCACCAGGTGTGCCATCTGCCAGTCTGTTACTGTAGCCTAAATAATATTATATGCGAGTGTGTTTGTTTGTTGGTTTGTCCTCTATTTACGGGGCAACGTTCCTCTATTTATTTTCTTCATTGATAGAAAAGTAACAGAGACAAGAACTCCACTATAATCCTACTAATATCTAACTAATATTATAAATGCGAAAGTTTGTTACGATGTTTGGATGTTTCTGGTTCAATCATACCCAAACGGCTAGACCGATTTCAATGAAACTTGCAATACATAGAGTTCTTTACCCAAAATAGCATTTAAACTTCTTTTTATGTAGGTACGCGCGAGCGAAGCCGCGGGCAGATGCTAGTATTATATATTGCCTTGATAAAATGATAGTTGGGCCCTTAGTCTATACCTAAGCATACCTAAAAACAACTTTTCAGGGTATTTTGGGTTCCTCTATTAAACTGTAAGGATACTATTATAAGGTACTATAAAGAAAATTATTTATAATTCGTAGTTTTACGTTTCAACAGATGTTTAACCTGACCATGAAACCAAAATAAGAAAATGACTACTTGCGGTAATAAGTGTGCTAAAAAGTACAGCCAACTATAGAAGTACGTTTCAATTAATATATACTTGGGAAAAAGCCATGCTTTCTTTTTTTCAACATTATCTGTACTACTGTTTGAAAATCTAAATATAAACTAGTGACCTCATCGAAATCGAAATTAATGTCATGAAAATGTTTGGCTACTAAAACTAGGCCAGATATTTACGGGATTTACGTTCCATGTCTAGGTTTTGAAAGAACTAACAAATAAAAAAAAAATTAAAGTAAAGAAAATTGATAATAAATGATCAAAGGAGGCACCGCTTACCGACTACACAGAGTGTAGTTGGCTAGTTTTTTTTTAATTCCCGCCGTTTTCTAGTGTCAAGAAGGTTTCTCTAGGTTTTCACACGCAAGAGCTCTTATAAACTAGCAGCTTTTAAAATCTACGAGTAACCGCTTCGAACGCAAAGACTACGACTGACTTATCTGTAAAGCACTTTTGTCTACACTTGTACTTTGGTATACAATTGACATTTACAAAATAATTACAGACTTTCTTATTCCTAAAGCGATAAGGATGAAGAAATCCTTCTTCGTGGGTGGTTTTTATTATTTGAGGAAACTTAGTCCAAAAATTTCAAGATTTTTTGGACTAAGTTAAAATTTATCTTTCTTTCTCTTATAATTTGGACTAAGTTAAAATTTCAGCTTTCTAGCTTTAGTGGTTTGAGCTGTAGTGGCACTCCACAGAAAGCCCTTGTTCAAGAGAACAAGGCATAGGCATTTCTATAAGAATAGAAAAAAACTACTTTACCATTCATCGTAGGGACAACTTCACAGATCTCCAGGCGATCAGATCCTTAAAGATGTCTAACGGGGGTAGTCATAGGCACGTCTGATCATTAAGGCACATTTCTACATTTTGCAGTAGTGAGTAACTTGAGAGGTGCGTACCTCTCACGTTATGGAGCCCATCGCGCATTTAAGAATACCTACCTACTTACTGGTTCCCGCACGATGTTTTCCTTCACCGTTTTAAGCACGTGAGCAATGGTGCACGACCGGGTTTGAGTACCTACCACTAGGTCAACACGGCTTATTTTATGTATAGATTCATAAAATTTAAATAATTATTTTCAATTTTGGCCTTCAACGGAGTGGACAATTAAATTAAAAGAGCTAATTTTAATACCAATAATTTCTAAATTTAGATTTAGTTCCGTTTTTAGAAAACGGTATTTGTTAATTTTATATTAATACAAATCAATTAAAGTAACTATTCAAAATGATTTAAAAAAATACAGACAACTATGTAAACCATTTCGCGTTGGAATTGGCAATAAAATGTTTAAACTATTTTCGGTTTAAGGTCTCAATTTATAACGTTTAAAATTCTACTTAATGTTTAGTATTATTTACTATTTATTTATTCAGATGCATATAAAAAAGCTGTTTATACAATAATTTAAGATATAGGTATACAGTGTGTTTCGTTACTAGTATACTATCCCGAAAAAGGCTTAGGCTATCAACAAAAATCAAGGAATATTAGTTTTTTTTAATAAGATTTTATTTTATTTAGCAGCGTTAAAATACCTATCTGAAATGCCTGTTATTCGTGGAATGGTATTTAGGCTTCATCATCATCATCATTTTGCCCATACTCACCACGCTGGGCATGCGGGTTGGCGAGCGCAGTTAGAGCTATCGTTGTTCAAATGAGGGACGCTGCTGCCCATCCCCTAGCTTTTTTCCCTTAGTTGCCTCTTACGACATCCGCGGATACGTAGATATGGAGGGGCCCATTCTTCAGCCGGGGCAACCACGGCCATTAGGCTTATAATGAATCAAATAACATAAAAAAACGATTATAGAAACTGTTCTTAGTATTATGTCAATTTTATTATGCTTAGTAAAAAAAGTGTTGCTGGAATATGTCAGTATTGGATTTCATTTCTGTCATCGAAAGTACAGTCAGCAAGTTTGATTTGTAGGCCACTATAGAACCTTCTACTCCTAAATAGATCATTCCCTTTTGTTGGCCATCGTTTACTTGTCATTTACTTGCTCGGATAAAAAGTTGCCTATCGTCACTCTCAGGCACTTAACTATGTATATCCATGTCTATAATCACGTAGATCTGTTGCTCGGTTGCTGCGTGACAAAAGGACAAGGCAACCAACAAACAAACGAACGTTTGCATTAATAATATTAGATATATTTTATAAAAATTGATGAGCTGTAAATTTTTGTTTGACTAACGCTATGTAAAGAGAGAGAGCTAACCTAACCTACCTAAAGAGTTTTTATCTGAACGTATTGTTCAAAACTCTATGAATTTATTGTTGCGATCGAAAAGATGATAATTATTTGGCTCGTCTCTAATAATTTATATGGCAGATCTAGCGATGACGCGTTGCGCCGTAGATTTAATGTGAAAAGGTTCCATCTGCAGTGGCCTACAAATCAAACTGGCTGACTGTACATGTAATATCAAAGTCATTATAGATTTGGTACAGATAGCCACCGTATAGAAGGTAAATCAATACCATTATCTTAAAACCACTATAAAATTGAGGTATATCAAACTACAGACCTCTTTTCTGCGAAATATAAAGAGTCTCGTCAAGTGAATTTCCACCTTAAGAACTTGCAACTAGGCCTCGAATTGCAATGTGTTTATTGGGTTAATGTATCCTCGTTTACGTTGAGTACACGTAAAGCGAAATTTGTCCTTATTACGGTAACATTACAGCTGATAATTCAAGAATAAACATCTGACTGTGTAATACAGCCTTCGAAAATACAATCTATTTTGAAATTTTACGTTCAGGCACAGAGTTCAAAGTCGCTTGCGTCGTCGCTTGATATGTAGGGCTTTTTGGAAGTGTGCGCAGGCGCATCTCACGGCAAAGGGCGGAAATCTTAATGGCTCCTGGAAGCTGAACTAACGATGGGATCCATTGATCCCGCATATTGTAGTGTTAGTAATGTGGTCGAACTGAAATTATTATAAACTACCCATAATTGGGATTGTCGAATATAAATTTTTAATACTCACTCCCGTACCATCAGCTTTGCGATTTTGCTTAGGCTGTGACGTAATACATTTTCAAAGATTTATGGTTCAAATTCGCGTAATAAAGCGATGAATGGCAATAATACGTCATTATCTGAAATTTGGTACAAATACTCATAAAGTCAAATAATGAAATACGGACTTTAGGGCTTTTCATAACTGCCCCTTTTTATCAAGATAGCACGCGAGCAAAGCCGCGGGCGTACGCTAGTAATAAATAATGTTACATGAAAGTCCTGTTAATAACATACACAGTACAGTAATAAATTATGCTATATACGTGCGTTCGTATGCTATGTACGTTTTTAAATATTCTAAAGAAAACATCAAAACTCAAGATTGTGTCCACCCAAACCGTGTAAGAGTTTATCGTGAAATATTTAAAAAAAATATTTTATTAATAGATGTTAATAAAACGCGCATTGACCTCTGCACGAAAAAATATTTCTTCAAAAATGTTAATGCTGCACCAAAATTATAATATAGTATACATAAAAGAATTATAAATCCCACCCTCCTAATATTACAAATGCGAAAGTTTGTGAGGATGTTTGGATGTTTGTTTGTACCTAAACACCGTTACAATCGATCTAAAGATAGCTCAATTGATCCAGATCACTACCAGTCGGAAGCGTCCCTAAGGCAATGGCGGAGCAGGAATTTAAATTGACACAAGTTTGATGGTTAGGTGCATACTGATTGAGATTTTGCTGTGTAAATCTTTACGTTCAGTGCTGTACCAACATTTTAAAATTATGAAAGGCATACATCTTATTGGAGGTGACTGTACCACGCGAACAAAGCTGTGGGCGCATGTTAGTTTTATATAAAAAAATATAAAAATAGAGTGACATTTTCAATACGGGTTTAATTAAAACGTTATATCGTTATATATAATCTAAAAATAGTGTAGATGTCCTTTTAAAACGCATACCAAGGTTGTAAGTTTAATTTGTAATCAAAATCTATTTATTATTCAACATGGTCAACTCTTTTACTGCACAAATCTAAGTTCGTCAACATTCTGTTCATTAAAGTGCTTATCGGGTCACTGGTTCTTTCTTGGTCATTCTGTATTCGGTCAGTGAACAGGTTGCGGTATGGTGGTTCTGAAAGGGCCTACGACCGTCGGTGAAAAATCAGTGTAGTGAGAGGATTAAGGACTAAGTGCACCTGTTAGAGTGGCTTTCGTGATTCTTCTAGGCTTGGTCGCGAGGAACAGGCATAGCTTCACCTAGTTTCTAAGACGTTTCAAAGTGATCCTAGTGATTTTATTGAAATAAATGTCTTTTGACTTTGACTTGACTTTGACTTTGTCAAATGTCTTCGATTTTCTAGGACATGCTGGTTTCCTGACGATGTTTTCCTTCGCCCTTTGAGAGCACAAATTTTCTGAATAGGAAATCTATTGATGCACGCTTGGGATTCGAACCCACGACTGTGGCTCGGAAGGCTACCACTACCACCACACCACCATCTCAGTATATTTTTATAAAACAATAGAACACCATGGTCTGACCAAGTTTTTTTTTTCAAAACTGTGACTCAAAAATCGCGGTGTATTATGCCAACTCTGCGCATTGCCTTCGTCTGTAGATGTCATTACGGCAGCAGGCCTATTTGCACTGCATACGCATAGCAAGTTGATTGTTGTACTATACAAGCAGTTTTAGCTCTTCAGCTCTTCCTTAGCTAAAGAAGGTAGGTATCAGTTACGTGTTCTAAAAACCCATAAATGATTTTAAACGTGGTTGCCACATTTCATTTAAGTCCCAGGATTTCATAGGTATCTATAAAATTCCTCCTTTCTCAAACTTAAAATTGTTTTTTTTTTGTTTTTAAAAACAGAACAAAAATGAACATTCTTCAAAAATAGGTATTCATCAATTGAGAATCGGTTAAAAAGAAAAAAAAATGTAACGTTTCTGACAGTCACATCAGGCAACCTATCATGTTATACGTCCTATTACAAAAAAGGGGCATGCGCCAAATGTTCTGACATGCCTCTGACTACCCCTTAGATATTTTGAAGGATCTGACCATCTGGTGATCTGAGAGGATGTCTACTGTTCTTGGGGATAAAAGTCAGGAGACTTTTTTCACTTTTGGTACTTTTCTCAGAAAACAAGGCACTACACTTAATTTGCGTATGAAGGTTGCGGGAAGTCGGTGGATGGAGAAGGAATGTGACCGTTCATCGTGGCACTCTTTAGGGGAGCCTTTGTCTGGCTGATGATGATGATCCTTAATTTACAAGCATAAATCGACGCGAGCCGTTCAATGCCAATTTTAAACGATTTTTTCTTCCGGCACGTTTTCAAACTTTTTATTCGTTTGGGTGACAAAAGACGAAAAAATCACGTGACTGAATTCTGTGTAGACCATAACTCAATGCAACAAAGACTGTTATTGCTAAGCAAAATGTAGATCTGGGTCTTGGTCACTGTGATATTCTTTACGCTAGAGGTAGGAAAATTGGACATCGATTCAGTTGGCACGAGCGGCTCCCGCTGTGCTCGAAAAATACATTTTAAGTTGAAATATTTTATTATCTTGAATGGTAATTTAGAAAGTCCATCTTCGTTATGTTATAAATGTCAAAAACTAAAATAATAATGGGACCTAAATTCAACAACCTCCTTTTCTCATTTTTCATTGCAATTCGAAAACACCATAGTTAAGGGAGCCACGTAGTGTTTTATATAGTCTTTAAAGGGAGCCGCTAAAAAGTCTGAGGCCACCACATAATATACAATTAATACGGAAATTAAGCGGACAGGCCTCATAGCTCAGTTAGTAGTAACTCTGCCTTCTGCGCTAGAGGTCGCGGGTTCGATCCCCGCACTGGACAAACATTTGTGTGATAAACACAGATGTTTGTTCTGTGTCTGGGTGTTAAATATTTATCTATTATATATATCAGTCTCTGGTCACCATAGTACAGGCTATGCCAAGTTTGGGATCAGTTGGCCGTGTGAATATGTCCGGAATATTAAAAAAATAAATAATAATAATATAGTTTACAAAGTGTCCCAAAAATCGGACTTAATGTCAACGACCTACTTTTCTCACTTATCAATGCAAAAATATTAATAAATAATATATAAAATAATAAATTTAATTCTGTAACTTATGATAGCCTTTAAGCGTTTAAATTGACATTAGAGATATGAACTGATTAGTCACTAAAAAATTTTTTGGTAGTGACCTTAACTCAATTCGCAAGCTTATCATAACATATATGTAACGTGTCAAGTGACAGACGTGTCGCGCAAAAAAAATATAGGAAATATTTAATATGTAAATTAATTTAACTTTTCAATAAAATTTTAAATTTCTTGTGATTAGTATTGTACTCTAATAAATAGTGGGAATTATAGTGAAGATAGTTTTCATCATATCAAAATAGTTGGTGTTTATTTCAAGCATTGCTGATGAGTTTGATATTCCAATGTATCATCATTTTTCGGAAGCGTCAACCTCACGCAATAGGCCGGTAAGAGCAATTTCTCAAAATAAATCCTTGCCGTGGTGGCCCCGGCTGCAGAATAGGCCTTTTCATTACTACCCGTGGGTGTAAGAGGCGACTATAGAAAACAAAGCTAGGAGATGGGGAGTAACTTGCCCTATTTATCAACAATAACTTTATGTGCGCTCGCCAACCCGCATGCCAGCGTGGCGAGTATGGGCAAATCCCCTCAAATTATTGTTTCTGGAACCTAGATAGGTACTTACAGCAGATTCCAGAAGAAAAAATAATTATTATTAAGATTTTCGATCCGAGGATCGTAGGTTCGAACCTGCAGGCAGTGCACCAAAAAGTTTTCTCTATTCGAAAAAAATGTACAAATGCTTAAAACGTTAAAGGAAAAAAACCTTTATCTTTTTTCTATTTTCTTGAAGAATTTTAGCAATCATTTCAAATTAACATATTTTTTTCTCAAGATCTAATTCGTTAAATACCAAATCGTCGGATTTAGTAACATTGCTGCTTGATTTCTCGCTATTTACCCAGATTACTTGGTTTTTTTCAACGGTTGCGCCAATATTTAACGCATGGCCGGTGGTGACATTGGCGCACAATCGGTTTTTTGCCGCCAAAATCACGAGCGGCTAAGGTCGATGAGAAAAACTGTACTTTACACAAAACTGACATAATAATAAAATTTAAAAATGTCAATGGAGATACAGTTATAAAGCAATTCGGGACGTGATGCATTTTTTTACTTGCCAAGAATTCTAAGAGCAGGTGCAAAGAGATTAGGTGTTCAGCCTTTACTCGAACTGTAAATTAAAAAAAAGTTTATTGTGAATTATTAAATGGATGGACACAAAAAGTGTAATATTAAATTGCAGCGCTACGATTATCACAATATAAAAAATAAAGAGTACTAATGTCGCAAGCTTAAGCCGCGTTGGCCCAGTATGTTCCCCAACTTTCAATGCGGAGGTGGGTTCGAACCGGGTCGTACACCAATGTCGTTTCCAAAAATTTTAGCGGCGATGGGCATGCAACCTGTCACGTATGGAATACTGCAAATTCCATAGATATTCAAATAAATATAAGTTCACGTTTCTGCTTATAATTATAGCAGTTTGTTAAGAAAAATTCAATATGCACTGTAAAAAAATTGTTCTGTATTATAGATTTGTCATACAACTCAATATTATATTGAAGTTTATTAATTGAGCATACAAATTTTAATTATCAGTGAAATTATTAAGTAACTGTTCAATTACCAGCGATTACCATTTGTTTTAATTTAAGATAACGAATAATTGATAAAGAAGTTAACAATTGCTTTATTTTTTTAATTGACGTAGATAATTATAATCATGCTGTTTTTTATTTACTCAAACAAACTGAAAACTAAATTATTATTTACTATCTTCCGTGGTACCTAGACAAAAAGTAGCCCTTATGCTAATCTAGTTAAATGGCTCGATTTATTCCAAGTTTCATCGAAATTCGCTGAGCTGTTACGGCGTGGATGAACTACAAACATCCTCACAAACTTTCGCATTTATAATATTAGTAGGATAGGATAGGATTCATAATAGCACACTAACTTTATCGGCTCCATAAAAGTGTATCCGCCTCTTTCTTTTATTTACTGTTAGAAAAGGACGGCGATCGCTATCCAGACGATAAAGTAAGTGACTGACAATTTAAAAAACCTTAAAAATTGTCTCCTAAAAAAAGTGTTTGACCAAAAATGATAAATGACTATAATTAAACACCCTGTAAAGCTTTTCAAATTAATCCCCACCAACAAAAACTATGCCTTATTAGAGAGCCCCTAGGACCCTCAGATAAACACAAAATGTATGTCCGCGATTTATAATAATTTTGGCGGCAAAAAGCGGCCAAAAGGGACGCTTTTTTGTCACCACTGTCGCAACAATGGGCGCCGTCACTGCTTTAAGAAAATTAATTTTCGTGAATAGGATATTATAGTTGTGTTTTTCTTAATAACCATACATATTTTTTACTTAATACAGAACAATAATAACTATTAAAACTAATACCAGTAAATATTAAAAACTATTTGACAAAATACACAAGAAAAAGTTGCGCTATCTGAAGACTGTTGCAAACGATTGTATACAGATTAATGTATAAACTTGAAAAAAAAACAACCAAAATGTCCGTTTTTGTACGGACATTTTGGTTGTTTTTTTTGGCTAACAGGAAAATCTGGTTTTCTTTGAAATTCGCTTCACATTTCTCGACACTTTTCCCTCAAAAATGTATGGTTACAGATGAGTGTGCTTTATAACGACTTATCTGGTCACCCTCTTGTCATGTAAGAATGTCATGACACGCAGCTAATCTGGTCCGAATGTCCACTTTACATCCCTTAAATGTGTAGGGTTAAAAGATGTCAAGGGGTCACTAAGGACTGGCAAATTTATATTAGCCATTTGCTATTCTAACAAACTCTAAATAAAATGTTTATGTTTTACTACACCCTTTTAGAAGAAAAACTTTTAAGCTTAGAAAATGTATTAATACATTTGTTGACAACTACAAACAAACAAGCATACGGCCTACCTGTGGGTAAATGGTTACCGTAGCCTATGGCTACGATTTGCCGACCGCTGAGTCATGCGTTGCTAAGTCTCATGTGCTTGTAATTTTACCGTCCACCTCTCCCTTCAAACAGAAATACAGAACTCGGCAGAATTTCCAGAACTTCCCCGGACGTACTGAGCACAAAGAGCTCGCCTGCTCTATAAATAATTATACTTTAAGTCGAAATTCACACGTTTGCAGAATTAGGGTTGTTCTAGTAAGAATAACCATTAATATACATTATTGTTTTAAAAAATATAACTAATTCTGTTAATTATTGTAGAACAATGCAATTAAATCCTCATAAAATTAAACACCACAGAAAAACATAATGAATAAATTAAGTTTTTCACGCTTTACTGTTTTAGATAATTCCTGACGTAGGTTAGTCACAAACATAATATTGCGGAAACATTTGTGTTGCATCTTTAGTAGTTCTAAAGCCGTGTTCAAACGGCATGCGATATGTCCTGTACAGTGATAAAATAAACCTCTACTGAATAAAATCAATTTTGTGTTCGACATTTGAAAGTGCGCCGAAAAGTAAAAAAAAAACAAAATTCACTTTCTTCAAAAGACGTAAGAATCAAATTTTAATATGATGTATCGCACGCCGTTTGAATATAGCTTAAGAGAAGAAAATTAAATCATCGTAGACTCGTGCAAACCGGAATCGTTGTATCTGACCTTGGCATACAGTGCTGCCATGCGCCAAAATGCTTCCTAAAATTTCTAACGCTACCTCGCTCTTTTTATCGAACACTTTACGTTTGTTTTTGTTAGGTACTTCCTCAATCTGATTAAGAGCTTTTGTGTATCTGTAAATCACTAACGCTGTTAGGGTGTTTTTTCATCGTTACTTTTTGCTCATCAATAAGAATTCATTTCGATTTTGTTTATTTTAGTCATGCCAATTAAGTTGTACATCATTTTATAACCTCTGAAGTCGTGATATTTTTTTGTTTTTTAACTTTTGCGTGCGTTTAATTTTAGCTCGTAGCACCTTACTTTATTTTATAATCTTCTAAATGTTCAGTTTTGTTGTACCTTCTATCTAGTACACTTATTCTAGATGATTTATACAGCATTAGGTGGAACTTTTTACTCACAGGAGTAAAAGTAGTAGAAAAGTAGAAACGCTGTAGATTCTGGACATGTTGAGATGGAGTAAGTAGATTTGAGCACCTGTACTATCCTCTCAGCCAAGTCAGTCTTATCCACAGGAAAAAAAAATAGGAGATAAATATAGGAGAGTAGGGACGAGAGGGTGCATCTGTGTGTGCGCGTCCTCTTATGCACCTTAATATGTCAGTCGCCATGGCCGAAATTGGCTAGGAGAGATCATCATCCACAGGAAAGACATGGTCTATAAGTGCGGTGCTGACTAAGCCGCGGGTTTCCTCGCAATGATGTCCTTCGCCGTTTTGAAGACGTGTTAATGCGCATATATTTTTTTCGAATAGAAAGATTCGCTAGTTCACGGCCTGGATCCGATCCCATGACCTTCAGATCGAAAGTTGAGGTATCTCCCACTTTGCCAACACGGCTCTTGGTATCCTTCTATCTAATAGTAGAAAATTAATGGTTTAATATAGACACCTCTTTAGTATTTAATATTTAAAATAGGTAAGTTGATTTTAGTCAAATTCTTGTAAAACCAGCTTCATCATCACGGAAGGCTCGCTCTACTGATTTCACGGATTCCTCCCAATCCTTCACGAGCTATCTAAATCGATGCCTCGAATCTCCAGTCGTGCCATTAAGTAGTGCTACAAACTTTAATTACGTTCGGAGTGTGACCAATCCCGGTCGTGTCTCGATCTCACAAGTCATGCAACGTGCTACCGTAACCTATAGCTTCAACATTAGTATAGGAAAATCTATTACCACCTCTGTTGTGATCAATTTTGAGTCTAAATTCATTTGTATCTGCTGCTCTATCGGAATCATTTCCTAAGGCATTGTTGGGTCGGTATCAAATCAACTTGAGTTCTATAGTTGGAACTTTAAGATTGGTTTTGTGTTTAGGGTTGTTATTGAGTCGTGTTTCATCAGCTAGGTTCCGAAGGACCGCGGTTTCATTGTTGGGCGAATAAAACGTATCTGCTGGATGACGCGACGGTTTTCGCTTAGAAACTAATTTGAGGCATCACAATGTTGGTACCGAAACTTTTTGAGTGCCGGTATCGTCTAATAGCTTGCATTGTTGGCACGTGTATTGAATGATTTAGCTACGAACTTGGATTAGATTGTCATGAAATGTAAAATTTAGACTGCTGTATGATTGAAGCTAGAGTAAACCAAAAAAATCTGTCCAATTTTGCATAGCAAGTGAAGAAATCAATCATTTGCTAGGGACTTATAAAAATCTGACAATAGATAAACAGTATGTTTTAAGAACACTATTTCTCAATAGCTTTATTGCCATCTATTAAAATAATTTGAGACAATGCTTAAATTTATGTAGCTTTAATATTTTTAATAAGTAAAGCAGTTATATCAAAATTTATTTCGAAATATCGGAAATCTTAAGTTTGGCATTCCATAAATATCCTCTTTCGCCTTATTTTAGTGTATTTAGGTAGTTATTACTTATTATAGTAGTGCCTTTGGTACTCGTAGTTTTAATTATACAGTCATAAAATTGAATTTAAAGATACTTTGTTCAGCTAGCTAATAAGGAAGATGAAGTGCTTGTAGCGTGAAAACCTCCATGAAGGCGGCATCCTGCCTTTGAGTGGAAAAAACCTGAGTTCAGATGTGTATAATTTGTTCCGGCTGCTCGCGGATGTCGTTCAAGGGCAAAATTCACTCTCTGCCAACAAAGAAATGAGTTTCAAACTGCATATTTCCATATGATCACCAGACAAACAAAACAAGATATTACAGTAACATTTAGTTTATTTGTACGTGCAATACTCGCCAAATGTGTATTATTTCGTAGTATCTAATCTAACCCGTCCTAGAATAGGCTATTTTTAGCTTCCCCTTAATATTTGAGTTACGTAAACTATAATAATTCAGCTCATGTACTTTCGCAGACGTAATAAAAAGCGCATATTCAATTCGGTCACGTCTCGCTAGCGACTTCCATGTCTCGCGACCTTGAGTTAATGGTTGCTTTTTTCATTCCAGGTGTTCGGGTCTAAGGCGGATCTGCAGCTGCACACACAAATCCACCTTCGTGAAGCGAAACCATACCGTTGCACCCAGTGTCCCAAGGCCTTCGCCAACTCGTCGTACCTGGCTCAACACTCAAGGATCCATCTAGGAATCAAACCGTACCGTTGCGAGATCTGCCAACGAAAGTTTACCCAACTTTCTCACCTACAGCAGCACATCCGCACACACACGGGTGACAAACCCTACAGGTGTACCCAAATCGGCTGCACCAAAGCCTTCTCTCAGCTATCGAACCTTCAAAGCCACAGCCGCTGCCACCAAACAGACAAGCCCTTCAAATGCAACTCTTGCTACAAATGCTTCACACACGAAAAGGATCTGCTGGAACATATCCCCAAGCACAAGGAGTCAAAGCATTTGAAGACGCACATTTGCCAATACTGTGGCAAGAGTTATACGCAAGAGACGTATCTTAGTAAGCACATGAATAAGCACGCTGAGCGCGCTGATAAACGGCCACCGATCTCCGCACTAGGGCTCAGCGGATTGAACAGGTCGTTGGGAGCTGCAGCTCCAACGCAGCCTTTTGCCGAGCACCCTTACTGGCCAAAAGTGAGCCCTGACTCAGCAGCGCACATGTCCGACGACGGAGGGTACCACCAGCAGAGAGAAAACGAAGAGCACCACGAGCAACAAATGCAGCAGCACAGGGCCCTGTTTGCTCAACATGAGAGCCAGGATGACAGGATCCAACCGCCTGTCTCCTCAGCACAATCCGCCTTCACGCCGATCAACTCTATGGCACCGCATTTAAACGGCCTGTCCCACCATAGTGCGTTACCGACACGGCCGTACCTGTACGACCCGCTGCACTTCCAGCAAGGGAAACAGCAGCCTAACTCCTTCCCTAACCAGCTGATATCTTTACATCAGATCAGGAATTACGCGCACCAACCCTCCCTTCTTCCCGCGGAACACATCCTACCACACGCCCTCTCGCACAAAGACAAGCAGTAGGTAACTTTCCGAAGTACATTACTTTAGTACTTACGATGGTATTACTAGTATATAAAATTTTAACGAAAATATTTAGAATCTCGCTCTCGAAGACAGTGGTATTATAAATACGAATGTTGGTACTATTTAGTGGATGATTTCACGTTTTTAGAAATACATAATTATATTGTACGAATACTCTGAATTCTGTAGGTAACAAAATTTCTGGGTATTATTGTGATTTTTTACTTTTGTGATCAACTGAATGATGATCGTTGATTTTTACTATGAAAAGATTAATTTTCTCTAAAAGCAGATGTTCTTTAACGTACTAGCTTAATAAGTGCTGCTTATGATTTTATTTTGAAAGAATTCAACTTGCTTTTGTTGACAGTAACGTAATTATTAAATTTTGATTACATTTACGTATATTTCAAATTATCACGTTAGCAAAACTTTTGAAGGTACCTTTTGGAGGTACTGGCGAAATAGTTAAAGGTGTATGCATTTTCAGTAAATTAATCTTTGATACGAAACAGCATAATAAGAACTATACCATTTTTACAAATTCATAATATTTCTTGAAGCATAATAGCTCTGGTTAAAATAATATTTTCTTAGTAACAAAATAGTTCTACAGAGAAATATTATCAAAAATGAAATGAGTGTTTTTTGATACAACTAGAATAAAACTATCAAAATATGAATACCTAATCAATTCAAAATTATATGATGCACATCTAAATGGTAGTATTTTCTGTAAAGGTTTCCAAATGTTTGTGAGACTTTATTAGATTAAATTTTCCATGTTATTGTAAACAATAATAATAGTACACACTTAAATAAAAACGAGTTCCTGAAAGCAGAATGTTAAAATAGCAAACAGTATCATGTCATATGCCCTTAATTGTCGTTTTTTTTCATTTGCATTTTATCTTTGTACCTACTTTAAGATTATCTTTACTAAATAGATCTCTTAAACATCACAGTTTCACTCAGTTCCTACTTAGATCATATATTTTAATTTAGCTTAATTTTTCTCCCGTACATACACGTCTTTAGTTTATTCTTACAAAAGAAAATGTCGTCTTCCTTCAGGTTTTAACTGTTTAATAAGCAAAATTTTAAGTTAATTATTTATAAGCACCACTGAAGGTCGAATATATTTTCTAATTCGTAATTATTTCGATATTTGTATGTATTACATTATCTATGAGTGGCCAAATTTGCTTTTACAACTTGATGCGGAAAAGGCACACTTTTTGTAAATTTTGTAAATATAAAAAACCATTTTGAAATTTTTAATTTTTTCTGTTAACTTAAGTAAAAGCTTATGCTCAAATATTTAGCCTTAAGAGGATGGTAGCTGGCAATCGGAATTGTAACATTTTAGTACTTAACCATCGGCCTCTCTTTCGATCAACGAAATACTTATTTAGACTTATTTCATGTATACGAGCAAATTTGTTGATTTTTTATTTTCTTTTTGAAATCAAAGTTGTTGTGGAGATTGTAAAATGTGATAGGATGGATAGAACGGGGTAGAATGAATATTTTTGGAAGAAACGCACTTTGTTCCAAAACTTTATGCTATTGATCTTTTTATTAGTTTTTAAATTGTTAGGTTGTGGTTATTGACTCTCGAATTAGGATTCTCGAAACTGTCAAAAAGTTAGCCAAATGCTAATTTAGATTTTTGTTTTTTTATTTAAATACATGGCAATACTTAATCTTCCGAAATATTGTTATTAGTACGAGCACTTTTTAATGTAAAAATGTCATGACAATGAGCCAAGATTTTATCTACTTTTTTTAAAAATTTCTTTGTATCTAAGGAAATTTAATCGCCAATATCTCTCTATTGTAAGTAGAAATGTGATATTGTAATTTGATTTGTAATTGTAAACTTATTTTAAATGAATATTTTTGTAAGTAATTTTTCGTTTATCGTTAGGTTCGCTTTGTCTAGCTCGGTTAAGATTTATAGAAGGAAGTGAACAAAAACTTTTGTTACTTAAAATCTATTAAAAATTAATTACAATTTATGCCAACAAATTAAAAACTGTTTATTTTCTACATCCTAACCTGACATTTTCAGTTTATAAGTAAAGTGGCCCGAGCACTAATAATTCACGATAGCGTTACGCTTACGATACTATAGCAAATGTCAAATAATAGCCAATCCAAATTAAAAGATTTCAAAAATCGAGCATCATGATTTTTTACTTTTACTATCGTATCGTAGGCGTACCTAACGCTATCGTGAATTATTCGTGTTTGGTGCACTGAGCTTAAAACTTATAAGAGTTTAATAAATACTTAAAGTCTTAAGTATTGTGCCCTGTCATCTTGCCATCTTGCCATCTTACCCTGTCAATTTATTTAGGAACGCAACTTAGTATTTGGCTCTGCTATATTGGTTTACAGACCTCATTATCCTGTCACCTTATCCTACTTAAAAAAAATAGGAATAAAAGGTTAAGAAATAAAATAATTATTGAAGTTTTTCCTTTTTATTTAGATAACAGTCGCAATACAATTAATTAATTAGAACTTATAATAGGTATTTACAAAAGGGGTCATTCTACCTACGTAGGTAAACTTCATACACAAACCATACAAAAATTAGAAAGCAAAATTATAGTCTTAGAATAAGGGTGATGGCAAAACAACTTTTTGAAAAAACGACAGATTTTTTGTTTAATTAGGTTGGAAGTTAAAAAGTGATCAAAAATCTATCGTAAATTTTCTAATACAAAATAAGAAACACGAATTTGAAGAATAATCCTCTAACGTTGAAAACTTTTAATAAAAAAAGATGTAGAAGAATATAGAGATAAAAATTATTCGTATCACAGATTTAGTAAGTAAATTATGCCATCACTTAGCTTAAGAATAGTGGGAATATTTCAAGTTAATACTTTATATGTATTGTCATTTAGTCGCCCTAAAAACTAAACGAGAATCATATAAAAAATGAGTCTAAATCACCGTACATCGTGCAATAGAGAATTAATTTAAAAAATCAGATAAATAAGGAGATAGAAAGATGCTAATAATTTGGATGTCGATGAAACTAATACAAAACGAAAAATATAAACAGGAACAAGAAAACATTAAACACAAGAGATGGCAAAAAGGTTTATGAATACAATATTATGATAGGACATAGAATCCTGAGGTTTCAAGAATGAATTGGTTAATGTGAGAAATCAAAACCTTTTTGTGATCCCAAAATAGACTAATTTTAACTTAATGAACATCATGCAAAACTTTTTTGATTACGTATACATTATTATATGATGCACATTAAGTAACTAATTAAAATTAAAATAATAAATATTATAAATCTAAATAAAGCAAGCGTATGTAGATTTTGTCCAAAAATACTGAATTAAAAAGAATATGTCTAAAATAGAATGTTATTCTAATAATATTTTATTTTGTGAACCAATTTTGATTACAAATGGAGATTTGAAGAGTATTAATTGACTAGATTCGACTTCTGTGAAGTTCAATATTGTTAATCTTCCATAAGATATTAGTTCAAGTTTTAAATAAATTGACTAGATTTAACTTTGGATTTAAAACTATTTTTGAGACAAGGACATGAAAGTAAAATAAGATTTTTACATTTTAAAGATCACAGAATAATCAACAACAGTCATTCTGAAGAATTATATGGAATCACAATAATACCTAAATCAAAACAAAAATAAAACGTAAATCAATAAAACTTAGTGAAATATCAGAGAGAGTATATAAATCGGAAAACAAGCTTAGCTACATACGCTGCCTAACCCCTTAGACCTCGACCTTGTAAGGAGAGCCAGGGATGTGCTCATCACCCCACTTGACAATGACGATGTAATCCCCCCTGTCTCTAACGACGTACCAGCATTCATAGTTGTTCTTACCCTTGTGCTTGAGCTGGACTTCGTCGCAGGGACCTTTGGGGCCATAGATTCCGACGTACATGATGTTTGTGCCTGGAAGTAGATAAGTTAAATAATAAAGTCAATTAAAGAAATTAAACGTGTGTTTACAAGTTAAAGCATGTGAAGGAAGTCCAAAGTTTAGATTACTGACAATATACCAAGTATCAGAAAAACCAGAGATTAAAGATCCGCTACTCTCAGATGATTGAGCTTTCAAAATAACAATCAATAATTAACAACAAGTAGAAATATTAAATAGTAAAAACATAAATATATAAGGAAGGAGCAGCGTAGGACGGCTCCCCTGTGCGGTTAGACAATGCGTGCTAGAGATGGAAAGATGACCTAATGAAGGTTGCTGGGAACCGTTGGGTGACGCACAAGTCAAGACGCGATATCTATCGCTCTGGTAATCTATGGGAGAGACCTTCTTCATGCTGATAGTGATAGATGGTGGCCAATTGCAAATCATATTGGCATACGCCGTTGTTTAACGTTGACAAGTTGATGAAATTCAACTTACCAGCATCGCCAGCGTGCACTGTGAACTGATTATGCTTGTTGAGGAATGCCTTCTTCAGTCCCATGCCTTTGCTGGTGACCTTGCTGGCGTCCGACTTGAAGTTCGGCAGTACTGGACCTCCTTGCTTCTGCGCGCCTTTGGCTAACTTCTGGACGGTCTCCACTGTGACCGAGGAGGTTTCCTGGGCACCGACCTCGGCGAGATTGTTACCTGAAAAATGAGAAGGAGTAAGTTCAACATCACCGACATAGGTCTTAGAATTAGCAAGTGGCAATGAGCGAGGTTGGTCGATAATGAAGAAGATGCGGGTTCTGATTCCGATGATAATTTAAGGTTGCATTTGCAAAGGCATTTATAATTGATCTAACACAACACGTACCTACTTTGTGCCTGTGCACAAAGTAGGTACGTGTTAGAGGTTAGAGATTATTAATTTGAATCTGTGTAATGTCGGTGCAACTACTCTAAACACAAGGTTTTTATGCACTGTAGCCAGTAATTTATCTGTACAATGACGCATTCTTTTATCAGTGTTAAAAACAAAGAAGATGACAACGAAACATAAGAAGTAGTAGTAATAAACATGGCAGTGATACTACTATACACTAACAGAAAAGATTTGCTTACCAGTAGCTTCAATCTTGAAGGGTGATCCTACAATGTGGTGGCCGTTGTACTTCACGCTAAGGTAGTAGAAACCAGGAGCCAAGGGCGTGTAGCGGACCTAAAAATATTCATAAATAACAAACGATGGCATAACCAAAGGGAGGCCTATGTCCAGCAGTGGTTGAAGTGGGACTGTGGATAATGATTTATTTATTTATTAAGATAACAACATCATAACAGGTTTTTTTATTAAGCCCTAAGGCGATGTTATATCTAGGTACCTACTTAACGTAATTTATTAACAATACTAATTAATATATTTTGTCTCAATGACAAGCTGTGTCATTTCCATGGCTTTCGGCAGGTTTTGGTAAAACACATCTACACTGTTTTGGGACAGAATATTGAGTAAATAGATAGCGAGTGACACGGGAGAAACCTTAAGTACAGCTGGTTGGTCCTACAGCTGGGTACCTCCAGCATGGCGGGGCAGCGGCGGAGGCCCATGATGTGATAATCTTACCTTGTAGCCTTCTTCAACTTCAGTACAGTCCATAGCGACCCTGGAAGGTCCGTCTATGGTGACGGCGAGGATACCAACACCAGCGTTGCAGGTGTCGATGACGAGGTCTGTCTTAACTCCGGTCTTCACAGCACCAAGACCTGGACCGGTGGCATGGACGGCAGCAGGGTCTGAGTCGTCTTTTCCGACCTAAAATATTATATAAAAAAATATAGTATGATTACAGGACAATGGGTACGTTGGTACGACAATGGTTCGCCGGTGACAGTCAAAGTCAGAATAAGAGTCAACGTTAATATGGAATGTAAGTAGAGCTTCAGTGTCGAATGCTAGTTAGAGCATACCTACTACTCATTGTATTTTTGGCCTAATCCTTGGGATACCTACATACGAGTATAAGACAAATGGGGCTCAGCATCGCTAGACTTTTCTGAACGCAAATTAACCTTCCAGTAGGTAGTTCGTTAGTAAAACCAGCTTGGTATATGATATCTCAGTTCTTGAATGTAGCAATGAATTCCTACGGCTAAGTTATATATATAAGGAAGACTTTTATGTCAATATTTATTTTATTAATTATTACAAAAAAATTACTGAAATAAAAGTCTTTCTTATAGCGAATCCTTATTTAAGGAAGACATTGGCTGATCCACGCCTAGTTAGATGCAAAAAACCCAATAAAGAAAGTGGCGTTTAGGTGAAGAGGCTCATGGTACTGCCAATGTTGACGATCACTATGAAAATTTTGGTTAATAAAGAAATCCTCTGAATCTGAGTGAGAAAACAAAAAGCTACCATTTTATACCGACCTTGATCCTCAGAGGCGAGGCCGGGATGTGAATGCCGTTGAATTTGACGTTGATGTTGTGGACGCCGTTCTCTCGCGGCATGAACCTGATGCTGTACTGGTCCCCGTCGATGTTCTGGATGAAGCAGTCGTCAGTCTTGCCTGAAGGCGAAATAATCTGAAAAGAAGGAACGCGTTATTCACCATTAGCATTTCTCTATGTTTTCACCCAAAAAATATCCTACAATATTATCATACCTAGGTACCGTAGGTACCACGCGAGCGAACCCACGGGCACAAGCGAGTTAATTTTTTTATATTTCAGCGTGCAACACTCCGCCCGAAACACGAAAAATCCACTGAAAAAACGACGCTGCACATTGTCTTTACCCAATTTCGGGGGCAAAAAATGTAATAAAACGGGCCGGCACGTGACCGCACAGTGGAACGAATAAATCTCTCTCGTGTTTAATATTTTATTACGATGAAATGCCGGACAAAAGTTGTGCGATGCGTTATAAAAATTAATATGGGGTAACTTCTGCATCGGGACGTGGCCGGCGGGGCTGGTAGTTTTGCCCGCTTTTGTTTTATTTATCACTAGTTCTCCATCTTAAGTAACTTTAGATCGACAAACTTTTATGAAAGTCCTCTTTTTTCTTAAAAGAGAGTCAGAGGAAGACTGGCCAAAACGATGCAAGTACAGGCAGACTCTAAATCGAAAATTATGATTAGCGATTAGTAAATTTATGAAACTTTAAACATGTTTCGTTACCGATTTTTTTTCTAATTAGCTGTTTTTGGTCTTTATACTCGTACTAATTATTAAATGTAAGATAAATTCGACATCAAGATTACTACCTTGGAACACCTTGAATAATTGAGTTTGAGCAGATGATTAACACATAATTTTTTTTATTAAAAAAAACTAAATTCGTAGAACAAACTTTATTGCCAATTGGGTGTAGAATAAATGCTTTTCGGGATAGCATGCCTATTATGCCTAACGTTGTAGATATAAATATGATATACTGATAACAACTTGCTTTTTTTGAAGTCAGTTCAAAATAAGTTCTCTAATTTCCTATAGCGCATGTCGTCATTTGACGGCTATATTATAGTGCTCATGCCTTCCCACCGCCAACAAAACTATTGAATCTGCGTCCTATATCAAAATATCATAGACAAAATCACGTTTATCACACCACAGCTCATCTATCATAACATGACGTACAGACGGACACACAGTGGTCCGTCATGTTCACACGATAAATCAAAGTGACCCCTCGCGGATATTGTCGAATTTTGCAAGAAAGTTAATCTTTAACAGGCCTGCGGTTTATTTTCCCATAGGTTATGGTTATGTGATTTATATATGGTTATTTTTATCGCTGTTACAATTTCATAATATTCAAGGTAAGATGTATGCCAGCCGCCCCAACAAGGGCTAATTCTACAACCAATTGGCTATAAAGTTTGTTCTACAACTTTTACGTGTGTATGTTTAGCTTACACAAAGACAATTTCTGAATTCTGAACATGCAAATATTTAGTGCATAATCGGTGCAATATGAAAATCAAATTCCAAATTTAGGTGCCAAAGAGGTTTAGATATGAACCAAGAACTATGTGCAAGCTGAGACCCGGGTCTCCAGCATGCACATTCAATATTTTTCATTGAAAATCCCTAATGCAAAAATCAGCTGTTTTGGGGTCAAATCAGTTCGAACTCAACTATTCAGCTGTTTCAGGTAGCAATTTTGATGTTGAACTTCTCGTAAGTTTAATAATAATTAGATTAAAGATAATAAAAATACCAAAACAGAAAATAATCGGGGGAAAATGTGAAAAATAAAATTTTGTATTTTTTTCGCTCATATTATTTCTCTACGATTCTTGGGGGAAAGGTCGTGAGCTTATATTTTTTTATAATATTAGTAAGATGGGGCATCATGGCTCAGTGGACCTTTTCAAGCGTATTTACCAAGTAGCGCCACCTATTGAGCGCCGGCCGCATCGATACGACTTTATAATGAGTCATTTGTGGTAGGTCCTGGTAGCACTTTGAAACCTCAAAACTCTCCAGAGCACTGTTGGAGTGATGGTACCTCACCTTTCGATCCACAGGTCTTAGGTTCTAATCCCGGTCCAAATACCAATGGATTTTTCAATCGGAAAATTTAGGTATGTGCGTTATGCTAGTGCTTTCAAACGCTATAGGAAAACATCGTGGGGAACCCAGCCTGTACTAGCAGTGAAAATTCGAAGGCATATGCTATCGTGCTTCGAGCCAAAAAACCGTCCATATTTCCAGTTTGGTTAGAGCACCCCTGTATCTAGGTAAGGGCGCTATCGCGTGTTCGAAACCCGCTTGTCAGAAACGGAGCATCAATCAGGAACTGCTCTACTGATTTGGCTAATTTATTAAAGCTTAGGTCCTTAATCCTTGTACTTTGCAAGCGAAGCCATGGGAAACGGCTAGTTAATTATAAATTTAAATGGACACCCGGTGTGTTCCTGATCTGACTATTTGTAATTTTGTAGGGTTAGGATATAATGGTGTGTTCCTGATATGAAAATTTATAATTTATTATAGGTCGTACGTACGGCTGATCTGGCCCTCTAAAACTACAATTTTTGACACTTACCCTACCATCCAAGGAACCCTTGGCTCCATTCAGCCTGATGTAGAACTGCGTAGGCTTGTCCACCTGGGCGGTGTCGGGGAACTGGGCGACTTCGAGCAGATGCGCGTCACCCACCGCTGGGGAGATGTACACCTTGAAAGGGGAGTCTGGGATGTGCTGCTCGTTGAACTTAAGACCGACGCGATATTCACCTGGGGAAGATAAGGTTCCATTAAAGTACCGCAATATAAGCGCTACCGCTATTTTTTTAGGTAGGTATCGAAATATTTGTGTCACCTGAATTTACCGTAAGGATTATTATTATGAACTAAATTTTAAATTACATATATCAAGCTGTTTTAAAGCGGCTTTAGGGAAATAACTAGATATTTCGGTGTAGCTTCGAGCCGAGGAACATTCAGAGGAATTTCCACAGAATGAGGAACCCACTCAGTAGCGCGATGGACTAGAGCGTCCACGTAGGTATCTGTCACGCCTAAAACTCATTGAAAAAAAAACATTTTAAAATAAATTTCAAAGTTCAACGAAATCAAATCCAGTAAAGAAAATCTCATTGAAAAAAAAAACATTTTAAAATAAATTTCAAAGTTCAACGAAATCAAATCCAGTAAAGAAATCCAATAGGACCTATCAACTCATTAGGTATCTAAATTATCAAGAGTTCAACCACCCAATAAGACCATACAATTTAGAGCGACAGCTTAAATTCTAATTCAGGTGTACCGACAAAATAATAAATTTTCACCGTGCTTGAAAAACTCGACAAAAATACACAAAAACGAAGGATATTGGACTAAAAAACAAATAGCTTGTGCTGTGTCACGGCTGCAGGTTTACGTGGATACGTCAATTGTAGGAATTGAAGAGCTTTCAACATCTAAGTATGGAACATAGCGTAGATTAGGTACTATCCGCCATTTTGAAAAAAAAACTTTTCGCACATAGACTTATTGCCAACTACTATGATTTCGCAGCCACTTATTAAAAAAGTCTCAATCAATTGGGAAAATCATAATCAACAAAATGTGTTCTATAAAAAAATTGCCTACGTGATATACTTTCCGAGATATTGGGGTTTAAAATACAAAAGATGTTTGGTTAATAAACGAAAATGATTTTAAATTGTATGTTATTTTTTCAATGACGATATGATTTTTTTTCCTTGATTGACCAGCCTTCTCACCTCAGGCTCCAGCCTTGTTTATAATCATTTCAGCCTAGTTCATAAATGATGCCACAAAGGTCTATCGAACTGGCTACCTTTATAAGACGTATCCACGTAAAATCTTATTCAGATGCAGAAACGTCACTCAATCTGAATAACGGGCTAACGATGCCCTCAATATTCTTCCCATCTTCGAAGAGTATTTAAATTTTTGCAAATGTAACCTTTTTTATGTAACTTTTTCTCTAGGGAAGGCTTGTATCGACGCGGTGGGCATATTGCTGCAACGGATTTATTTGCATCCCAAGTGGAAGGCTTTTTGGACAGCTTTTTGCTGATTGAACAAAAAAATCATTTGTTTTTCGTGGTTCTTTTGTTCCGGAATTAGGCGAGGGCCGGTTACACCGTGGGGGTAGCCTGTGGTTAAACGTGACTCTTTGATTCATGTGTATAGTATTAAAACATTTTTCTCACAAATACTTACCAGTCTAGGTTACCAGTTGTCTAATCTATCGTAAGGCCGCATGAAAACGTAACATGCCTTTTCTTCTTGTCGTGTCACTGATTCTTTCTTGGTCATCCTGTTTAAGGTCAGTGACCAGGTTGAGGTATGGTGGCCCTGAAAAGGGCTGTCGATGAGAGAATCAGGGTAGTGAAAGGATTAAAGTGCGCCTTTTAGAGGCTCCTTTCGTGCAAAAACGTGCGTGACGTACCTCTGACCACCCCATAAGACATCTTTGAGGATCTGATCGCTTGGAGATCTAGGAGGTTGTCTACCATGCTTGGGGGTAAAATTCGTGATGACAGACAACCGTCGAACTAACCGTCTATTAAATTATATTGGTGGAACCGAACTTCACAAATAATGATGTAGTCCTCATGCAGAGCGGTGGTATTGACATGTTACAACCGGGTTCGATGCCCGACATCCTGCTACTTTCATTTATTACGAGTTTTTATTCAAATGAAAAACAATGCATTTTCGAGAAGTTAAAAAATACTGATCAGCTGTTGTCTGCTATTGAAAAAAACGATCAATTTTGTGATTGACTACTATGAAGACGATGCACTTTTTCTGAGAATTTAGTTTGATTGACGTATTTCTTATAAAATGTGTTTTTTAGTCATGCAACGTGCTATGGAGAGAGCTATGCTTAGAGTTTCTACTATGGTTCTTAGACTTATATCCTCATTGGCCGCGGGCACAAGCAGAAATAAATAAATTGAATGTAAAAGGGCCCTACGAGGTGAACATAAGGTACACCAACATTCAAGTACTGTATGATTTTTTATAATATCCTAAAGATGTGGATGTCCTAAAGATTTTTATTCGGACGGGAAAGGTCTCTGCAGCTTAGTTGGTTTTAGATCATCTCTGTATATATGGCAAGGTTGCGGGTTCAAACCCGTCGAAATTTTAGGGATATTATAAAAAATTATAGTTTTCCTTTTATTATCACTTTAAAATAAAATAGACGTTCAAGTACTCTAGTCATTTAAAAGCACCTAACGACTGTGCAATATAAAATAGGACACTCAAAAAGTAACAAACTAATATCAAACGAAAACGTAACCCAGTGGTCGAAATACCGAAACTGCGACCAAAAACCCGTTCAAAGTTGCATTCCATCATAGGCGTTGTCCTTTCTCCAAAAAGCTCTTTTAGGGTCCCGTTATTAGACTGAAAAACTTGACTTAATACTTGACTTTTATCCCCAAGCATGATAGGCAACCTCTCAGGTCCCAACGCGATCAGAACCTAGAAGATGTCTTAGAGGGGTAGTCAGGGGCACTTAAAAACATTATAGAACACGCCCCCATTTTGTAGTAGTGAGATTACACACGTGACATGTTGTAAGGTAATCACCGCATATTAAAATACTTCGGCGAAGTCAAAGTCAAAGTCAAAGTCAAAAGGCATTTATTTCAATAAAATCACTAGGATCACTTTGAAACGTCTTAGAAACTAGGTGAAGCTATGCCTGTTCCTCGCGACCAAGCCTAGAAGAATCAGGCAACAAACACGGCTTGGTGCCTATCATTTTTTTCGATGATCCTTTTTCACAAAATGGAATTTAAAGCTTCAGTGTGGTGCCGATCGAACTAGGTGAGGCTCAAGAGAAAAGTAATCTAATTATAATCCTTAATAAATAAGGCTTATAAAAATGTGAAAAAAATGAAGACAAATGTGAGCTTCAACAAATGATCTAAGGGCAGCACACGCTACACTTGATGAAATATGTACCTAATGCTTATATAATTAAATAATACTTAAAATATGATGCAAGCAAAAACTGTAAAGACACTGCAAAATGGCATTTTAGCTGTCGAGGGGCAGAGCGACTTCAGGCCATGCGGTTTTATCATTTAAATAATCATTTAGTTTATAGTACGCTTTCTTAATAAGATTATTCTTTATGTACACTTTAAATCTTCTAATAGGAAGTTGCGTCGCGTTTACCGGAAGTTTATTATAAAATCTTACCATATTCCCCATAAAAGACCCATTTACTTTTTGTAATCTAAATTTTGGAATGCACAATTTATTTTTGTTTCTTGTGTTAATACTATGCACATCACTTTTTTTCTTAAAGCTAGCCATGTGCTTATGAGTGTACAATAAGTTTTCGTAAATATATTGTGAAGTTACAGTTAAAATGTTAATTTCTTTAAAAAGTTCCCTCAAGGAGTCCCTTGACTTCATTTTATAAATGGCACGTATTGCTCGTTTTTGTAAAACAAATATGACTTGGATATCTGCTGCATTCCCCCAGAGAAAGATACCATAGGACATTACACTATGGAAGTAGCTAAAATAAACTAACCTAGCTGTGGCTTCATCTGTGAGCCACCTTATCGTACGAACGGCATATGCCGCGGAACTAAGTCTACCGGCAAGAGTTTCAATGTGGGGTCCCCACTGCAATTTTGAATCAATATTGAGTCCTAGGAAATTTGTAGAATCAACAAGGGTTAGTGACTCTCCATTTAATACAATGGAACTCTGAATGAAGGACTCGCGAAGCGGTTTTGACCGGCGGTTGCGGGCCCGTAGCCTTTGTAGAATACAGATATTTATGTAAAAAATTAAAGCACATTTCACGACGTGTTTTACGCCCGCAGCGTGTGCGATTGTTTGCGGGTCCCGCTGCACCGGCGGTCATCTTGTACCGGCGGGTGCGGGTCGCGGTCCCGCAGCCGCGCGGCGGGTTGCACCCGCGCGCTCTGCGATCGGTTGGCGGGCGACCGCAGTGGGCAGCGCCGTCTTGCAACCGCCCGTCTTGCGATAATCAACCGCCATGTTTGCGAGCAATAATCGCAACCGCGACGGCTGCGTAACCGCACGAAACTCCGGTCTCGTGAGTTTTGAAAATAAAACTATATTCCGCCACCGCGGCGGGCGCGGGTGAAAACCGCTTCGTGAGTCCATAGTCTTACTGGTTTCCTTACGATATTTTTCTTCGCCGTTTAAAGCACGTGTTAATGCGTTCTTAAAATTTCGCGCAAGTCTTTTTTTTTTATTGTTAATGGTAAAGCGTTTGGCCACCAACTCACTTTTGCAAGTGAGATGTGGCCTAAGATGGAGCACGCTTTCCCAGAGTGAACTTATTGACCCTAGATTTGAAGACTCCTACATTGTACTCTTTCGGGAAAACAGACGCAGGCAGATCATTCCACTTTTTGGCAGTACTTATAGTAAAAGTGGAGTAGGAACGTTTCGTTCGACACTGTGGTATGTCGACCAGGTAAGGGTGGTATTTACCTGTGCGTCTGCTTGTCCGGTGGTGGTGTCTGATAGAGCTTTAGATAATAATGTTTTAGAAGATAACTATGAGCGTCGGAGGATGTCGAACTCGAAGGATCAACTATGTGACAAAATTGAAGAACGTAGGCTACGGATCCTCAAAGAGCGCATGCCAAACACGCTCTTGCCAGTTTTTTCCAACGATCATTTCGGACGGACCTTCAATTAAAATGACTGCTAAACACCACAAGGGAAGGAATGTTGCCTCTAACAGAATTTGTCTCGAAACTTCTATTGTATTCTGCCAAACAAAAAGTCCCGATCATCCGACAAAGAAATCTGTCTTTTTATCCTTGAATACTTCATAAGTGTATCGTGATTAAAGATTTTAGACGAATAATGACTTAAGTTTTGGATTTTATAATTTCGTTGAGGCGAGAGGTATTCCTTTGAAATGGTTTTGCTGAGTTTTTGGTCTGTATAAATTGCGATTTCGGCACAATGTGTTTTGAAATTATTGGCTATAGCTTTTAATTTCAAGTATTTTTATCACTAACAATTTAAAATAGCTTTGAATTTCAAATTGTTTTATACCTCTAACAATTTAAATGTATTTAGTCAATTAACTCTTACATATTATTATGTACTTCTGGAATTCACACCATCTACCCTTCACATATGTTGTTAGATATTATTTATTTGCAATGAAAACTAGAATATAATTGAAAATTGTAAGACTAACAGTGTGAAACATGACCATGAAACAAGTGCGCCTTGGCTATTAATTAAAAAAAACTTTATGATTCTTTATTGTTTTGACGATAAGATAAAAAATGCATTTAAAATTCGAACGCATTGGCGAAGCGGCCGACAAAGAACCCGGGCTGCGCCGGTTCCGACGTATGCGAATTTATAATCTGTGTTTGTTTTGTTTAAACAACCAAATATAGAATACTAATATTCTATCCTTCTTTTTTTTTTGAACTGGTATTTTTAACTAAACAAAAAATAGGTAGGTACGTTTACAACGCATCTACAATTTCAAGAAAACAAAGTAAAAATAAATTTCAAATTTTATGGCAGGCACTAAGCTAACTCGGCATTCAGCCAGCACTAAATAAGACGTCAGATTAACTTTAATCACCAAAACAAACTGCAGCAAACGCATTCCTGCAAGTAACTCACGATTCAGAAGCAGTTACCTCCCAAGAATTACGAGTTTCATTAACAAAAACACTGATCGTAAATCGCTTCAATCCTGACCGTCCTAAAATGCGACAATCATTACTTTAAAAAAAAGCCTCTTTGGTCATCGCGTTGTTCTTTATTTAAGTTTTTTTTCCCTTTCGGGCTGGCTATAGCAACTAGGCCTTACCGCCAATTCTTAAGTGTAGATACTCTCTGTTGTTATTTTTTAACTTATTTCGTCATTTTATTTTATAGTGATGGTCAAGTCACCGCCAAGTCAAGTTAAGATAATATGATGATGGCTATTTCGCTAAAACTTCGACGGACCTTTTGGCCCCAACTCGAAAAATCGCGATACACAATTACTTCCCTTTTGCGCTTTATTCAATCAAACACCACCATATTACACAATATTATTCAATGGAAAATTTTATAAGCTACATGCTTATAAAATAAATTGAAAGCACAACATCACCACTTTGCATGATCCCGCCAAAAAGTCTGCGACAATCATTACAAGAAAAAAAAGGCCTCTTTGGTCATCGCGTAGATAAAAAATAAAAACAATTTTAAAAAATCGAACTGTCAAAATGGTTCGCGGTAAATTTTGCCGCGCTCGCTGTCCGAGTGGCAGGGATTGGTTGGTGACTTAAGTAGGCGTGGTCTTGAAGAAATAGGTGATTTATTTATGAAATTGCATTTCGCTGCTGCTTTTTGCGGTCGGTTCTATATGGCACTGCGGGGGCGGTGGCCATTTGACTTGCTGATTGCGATGTCAGCGATAACAGCCGTAAATATTTTCAGTTTTGGGTAGACTGTTTAAGTTGGCTAAATGCTGAGCTAATCCGTTTTTATATTTTAAATTAATACTAGCTGACACGACCGACGTTATCCTGTCCAAATTTCAAAAACATAGATTGATATCTTTTGTGAATTCGTGATAGTGGTCAACAACTTAAAAAGTACGTATCGGTGACAACTTGTACCGGCATGGGTGCGCCATAAGCATTTGTCATGATATTTGTCTTACCCATGTTCATTTTATGCTCTCTCTATGTCTGGTTTTCTACGACGAAGTTTCCCAAACACTCCGAACTGGATTCACTGTCTTCGGGTCAGCTCGCTCAGCTCAAAAAGATATTCAATGGGGTAACTTACCAGGCTCTTCAACCTTGTAGGAGACATCGCAGGAACCGTCCTTCCTGTCCTTAAAGTCGATATCCCCCTTGCTGGGACCCTCCAGTGATATGGCCAGTTGACCAGCGCCAGCCTCGCGGGTCCACACGTTGAACTCGTTGAAGCGGCCAGCTTCGCCTCGCTCCAGGCCTGGCCCTCCGGCCTTGACGAGATGGGCGCCGGAGTCCTTGAGGGGGCCCACGGTGAACTGGAAGGGTGAGCCTGAAATAGGAGTTCAGAGTTAAAAGGTTATTTCAATAAAATCACTAGGATCACTTTGAAACGTCTTAGAAACTAGGTGAAGCTACGGCTGTTCCCAGTGACCAAGCGTAGAAGAATCAGGCAACAAACACGGTTTGGTGACTATATATTTTTTCGATGATCCCTTTTCACAAAATGGAATGTAGAGCTTCAGTGTGGTGGTGGGTAAAGACTGGATTTATAAGGTACTAGCTTCCGCTCGCGAGTCCGCTCGCGTGATACCAAAAATTCAAAAAAATATCATCTTGTTTATCCTAGTAATATTATAAATGCGAAAGTTTTTGAGGATGTTTGGATGTTTAAAGGAGCCATTTCATTCTGGGCCTGGTCCATGTACACTACATAGACAAATTAGGAAAAAATAGGAGATTACAAGAAAAATACAATTTCATTAATTTGAAGACAAATGCGATGGTTCAAGAATAGTTCTTCTGGTAAGTTTTTTACTATGTCAACACTAATTTAAGGCCGCCATGTTCGTTTATAATTGGCGTTTGACATGACATTGACATATTTTTCATGTCATGTTGTTTGATTTGATGTTTTTGTTTTGTCAGATACATGTCAAAATGACATTTCACGCACGTCCATCCGCCATATTTTTGTAGCGCTGAGTGTTGCTCTCTTTGTCGAAGAAAACCTTAATGTACCTTAGAACGAAGTCAATTTAAATAAAATAACCAATTAAATACGTTTACTTTATTGCTTATCCATATTTTAGAGTAGTGTACACAGTGCAGGCCCAGGCTCCATATACTGATGAAACGGCTCCTTTTTGTATGTTTGTGGTTCAATCACGCCCAAACAACCGAAAGGATTTGGATGAAATTTGGCGGATGAGATAGATTATATTCTGGAATAGCATATAGGCTACTTTTTACGCGAGCGAATTCACTGGCACAAGTATTCTATAATATCTGCACCAACGTGTTTCAAAGCTAGTCCCAACTCTCAAAACACACAACAAAAGTTTATTTTAGTTCTTACCAGGAATGTGGATTTCCCTATACTTCACAGACACAGTGTGCACTCCCAACTCCTTGGGGACGAAGTGGACGGAGTACAGTCCGTCTTCCACCTCCTGGATCTCGGCGTCTTCGGAAACACCTCCCGGGCTGGTGACGGTGGCCGCCAGGTCGAAGGAGGTGATGCCTGTGGAAGAAAATATTGATTATTTCATTTCATACATTTCATTTATTTATTCAATAAAATATTACAATCGTGTCTGACTCCTTAAAAATAAGAACATAAATTGGGCACGTTAAAATACAAGTCAGATACATGCAGATACAAATTTATAATAATAGTTCTAATTCAACTATCCTATCATTTATTTGACTTTAATGATTATGAACACAATCTAGATACAAATATTTTCACATAACGACTGGACAATTCTTATAGTTCGTGAGGATGTTTGCGGTTCAATCACGCCATACCAGCCGAACCGATTTCAATGAAACATAGAATAGATAGAGTTCTTTACATAGCTTCAGCTAGAAGAATAGGCCCCTCCATGTCTACCTATCCGCGGATGTCGTAAGAGGCGGCTGAGGGAAAAAAACTAGAGGATGGGCAGCAGCGTCCCTCATTTTAACAACGATAGCTCTAACTGCGCTCGCCAACCCGCATGCCCAGTGTGGTGAGTATGGGCAAATCCCCCCACATGATAAGGAATTTGCTATTTGCTCTGTCTGTGGGGGCAGCCATGTTCAGCAGTGGACGCCAAACGGCTGAAATGATGATGATGACATAGCTTAAAGACTATCTAGGTGCCACTAGAGTGAAACCACGGGCACAGACTTTAATATTGTTATTGTAATATTTTATCATCACTTACAAATCTACTGATCGGGAACTAATCTAAAATATTCCAAAAAAATACGAAAATGTAAGTGGTTACCGTAGCCTATGAACGCTTGCAGTACTAGACGCATCACACACGCGTTGCTGACACCGAAATTCCTTCCCTAAGAGCTCTGGCAACCTTAGGTACTTAGCGCAGATACACAACACTATTTGAAACAAATAATGTTATTCGGCTGCGATCTTCTGTGAGGTGAAGGTACTCTCCAGGCAGGCTGCTCCAATTCAGAGCGAAAAAAATTAGTTGTGCCCTACCTTCTTAAAAATCTTAGTTTTAAAACTCTTAATTAATTACTACTTACCAGGCATCTTGAATGTGAGTTTACAGTTGGTGCCGACTTCAGTGAGAGGAGCCTGGTCGCGCTGCCTCTGTATCTTCTCCCTCTGTCTGTTGCTGCCTTCTCCGGTTACCTGTCAATCAAGTTTCAAAGTCAAAAGGTGTTTATTTATTAAATCACAAGGATCACTTTGAAACGTCTTAGAAACTAAGTGAAGCTACGTGTTCCTCGCGATCAAGCCTAGAAGAATCAGGCAACAAACACAGCTATGGTGCCTATGTTTTTTTTTGATGATCCTTTTATACAAGTCAGTTTTTTTCATCAGAAGCCATTTTTATTGGCACGGAAACCACTGCCCATTACCGCTGCAATCATCATCATCATTGATGATCAGCTGTGCAATGGTTCCTGCTGAAAAGATGATGTTTTTTTTTATACACGTAAGTTGGCAAACTAACATACGGCCCACCTGTTGCTAAGCGGTTACCGTAGCCTATGAGCGGTTGCAATATTAGAGGCATCACGCACGCCGACCCCGAACCCCCTCCCCCCTAAAGAGCTCTGGCAACCTTACTCACCGCAGGAACACATTACTATTTGAAACAAATAGTGTTATTTGGCTGTGATATTCTGTAAAGCGGAGGTACCTCCCCAGGCGAGCTGCTCCAATTTAGAACAAGAAAATCTCGCTGTGCCTTACCCCCGCTAAATTTGCAGCTGAATGCCAAAAGAATTTATAAGCAAGCTAGCAGTAGACTCCCCAGACTCTCTAGACGAACTCTGGGTAAGGAGATCTCTTGCTTACCTTGACAGTGAAAGGAGAGCCCTCCACGTGGTGGTCAGCGAACTTCAAGTTGACGATGTAGTATCCGGGCTCTGTTGGCTTGTATCCGATGGATAGGACTCCATCTTTGCTGTCAGCACACTGAATCTCGGCCTTGCTGGGACCTGGTTTTACAAATAACCATGAAAATTTCAAGAAGAAAATAAAAGCCTCACTTTTATACCCAACAATGGTAAACATTCTTTCAGATCACCAGGCTAAGGGGTCAAAGGGGTAGTCAGAGGCATGACTGAATATTTGGTACAAGCCCACATTTTGCTGTAGTGAGTATTCCAACCATTACGGGCTACAAGTTCATCGACGCTTCGACAATACTACTTTCCTCACGAAATTTCCTTCACTGTTTCATGCGCATTTAAATTTTTAGAATACAAAAACTCATTGGCGCATGATCGGCTTCGAACCCACGACTTCCAGAGCGCAAGTCAGGAAACCTCCCACACTATGGCCTCGTTAACTTGGCCTTTTTAGGAACAGTTTTTATTTTTAAATCGTTTAAGAACTAGATTGATATCTTAGTATGCAAAATAGAGGGAATAATTTGGTAGGTATGATCATCACCAGGCTGAAGAAGTCCACTGTTAGATATAGGCCTTCTCCATTCAATGACTTCGAGTATCCTTCACAATATCGTCGATCCATCGGATGTGGCCCTTCCTAGAGTGTGTCGTCCGATTCATGGGCGCCATTCGAGAACCTTTACCTATCGATATACCCCATCGATTCGGCGATCTAAACGGCAGGTAACTTGTATAAGCTTGTGATATTATGAAGTATTTTAATTCAGAAGGGCTAGTCCTAATAACATACCTTCAATTGAGAGTGAAAGACCACCGTATCCAGCATTCCTGGTGTCAACGGTGAAGATGTTCTCGCCATGTGTCTTGCCTTCCTTCAGAGCTTGGCCACCAACCTGTCAAAAAGCAGCAATATTTACTCTTCTGACTATCAAGATTCCAGACGCTATAGATCCTTACTTTATTATTCAGACTGGTCCATCCCAAGTGTGGAACAAAGGCCTTACCTTGACTTTCTTAGCGTCACCAACTTCTTGGGTCTGTACTGTGATGTTAAAGGGAGAGTTCTGGATGTGGACGCCCATCTTCTTCACGGAGACGATGTGCTGGCCAGCCTCGCGGGGGGTGAAGCTGATGCCGATGTTGCCTGATGGCAGCTTCTTGAGGAAGCATGGCTCTTCAAGGCCGGATGGAGCCTGGGGAATGGAAGATCGTTTTATTCGAGGGCTACACTGGTGTGCAAGAACGAGAATATTTCCTAAAGTTGACCTTGAACTAGAATAAGCTTTTGCTCAATCACCTCATATTACATTCTCTGAATCAAATGCTTCATCATTATCAGCTTGAAGAAGACAACTGGACATAGGCCTCCCCCAAAGAGTTCCATGACGAACTATCTTGAGCCTTTTCCAACACTGCGTCGCTCGGTTCTTGGTCGCCATTCGAGAACTTTTGTTTCCCGACGGTCGTCGGTTATGCGATGCGTAAAATCAAATATTTACAAATCTATATTTATTTACCTGGATAGAAGCGTTCAGGCTACGGATGTCACTATCAGCCACTTTTCCGGGGAGAGTTACTTCACTGCAGCTGCCCACGGAGATCTGGTTCCTCTTGCGACCTTCACCAGTCACCTGGAACACAAAAGTACATTCACTATTTGTTTACGTTCGAAAGTTTCACCCTTTAAGTAAAATATCTTATAATTATATCTATATCTAATAGTTATATGTATATGGGCCGTAGCGTAAGAAAAATTCCATCTGTTTTTTATTCTATTGTTGGCTGAAATAAAGTTATTGTATTGTAAAATTTCATTACATAGGAACTAAAGAACTTTATCTATTCCAAGTTTCATAGAAGTCGGTTCAGCCGTTCTGGCGTGATTGAGTAACAAACAACCATAAATCCAAACTTTGTCATCCATACTACATACTATCCTACTAATCCTACTTTCTATCCTATCATCATAAATGCGAAAGTTTGTGAGGATGTTTGGATGTATTTTTGAACGGATTTGGATGAAATTTGACATAGAGATTAATTATAGTCTGGAATAGCATATACTTTTTATTTGCATAGGTACCACGCGAGCGAAGCCGCGGGCGGAAGCAAGTTTATAATAATAATGAGGTTAGTAAGATATTGAAAGATCAATGACAGAAATGTGTCTGGTGCATAAATCTCCAAGAACGTAGTGATCATATCCTCATTATCATCATCATTTCAGCAGTTCGACTACCACTGCTGAACATGGCCTCCCACACAGACAAAGCAAATTCCTTATCAAGTGGGGGGCTTTGCCCATACTCACCACGCTGGGCATGTGGGTTGGCGAGCGCAGTTAGAGCTATTGTTATTAAAATAAGGGACGCTATATCCTCGCAGTGTCCAGGTTTATTACCTTAGCCAAGAAGGGTGATCCCTTGATGTGCTTGTCTCCGAATCGCACGGAGACCTTGTACTCGCCAGGTGCGGTTGGCAGGTAGGACACCGCTACTGTACCGTCTTTGTTGTCGTGACAGGTAATCTGCAAAAGAAGGATAATCAGCTTAGATGGTGAACATGATTAAAGAATAACTAACATTAAAAAGCTACATAAATTTAAACATTGTTTAAAGTAATCCCTGTCAACGTGTCTCATTATTTAATAGGCATTATGATCATCAGTCCACTGCTGGACATAGGCCTCCCCAAACAAGAGCCATGACGAACGGTCTTGAGCCTTTTCCATCCACCGACTTGCCGCAACTTTCATAACAGTCGTTGGTCCATCGGGTTCCTTCTAATACTGCTTCGTCTGGTTAGTGGTCGCCATTCGAGAATGTTTATTCCTCAACGGTTGTTTGTTCTACGAGTTATATGGCCGACCCACTGCCGCTTAAACTTCCTAATTCTTAAAGATATGTCAGTGACCTTGTTTTTCTACGTATTTCCTCATTTCAGATTGTACCACGCAGTGAAACTACGAGCATAGCTCTTTCCATAGCCTGTTGCGTTACTTTGAGCTTGTATATGAGGCCAACTATTTAGCAATCAATCTCAGAACCATTTTATTTACCTGCTCGTGTTTTCTGTTATGTAATTATTTAGTTTTAAAATGTTGTGCAAATGTGTGTGTTTTAGTAGCAAATAAATTAATGTCTATGTCTATGCCATATGTTATCACGCATATGGTAATAATATGCGTGATAACATAATATGTTATCACGCCTATACGTTATGCCATATTATGGCAATACGCATTGACATTACTCAAGATTTGAAAACAACAAACAATCTTGGATTGCAAATGATGATAATATTTTTTAAGGTCCAGTTAAAAAATCTTGCTAAACTCTTCATGCTTAACGAGTTTAATGCCATACACACCTCAGCCTTGCTAGGTCCCTCCACTGCCATGGACAGGCCGCCAGCACCCGCTCCCTTGGTGCTGATGGTGAACTGACTCGGCTCTCCGCTGACGCCGTTCAGCAGACCAGGACCATACGCTGTCACGTACCCTGAGGCGATGGAGTCCACGTGGAACTTGTAGGGGGATCCTGGAAGAAGGAAATTATTTATTGCACCGGTGAAAAATCTGCCTTAGGTTTTTAAAGCAAGCGTCATTCAAACCATAGCGTAGTTGATATCGCATTGCCGATTCTAGGCGAAGATGCGTGTTCATATACCACCGGTTTGGTAATTTTAGGTAGATTTCATCACCATCATCATCAACAACCTATAGAAGTCCACTGCTGGACATAGGCCTCCCCCAAAGAGTTCCACGACGAACGGTCTTGAGCCCTTTCCATCCACCGACTTCCCGCAACCTTTACAATGTCATTGGTCCATCGGGTGGGGGGCCTTCCAACACTGCGTCGTACGCTTCGTGGTCGCCATTCGAGAACCTTTACTCCCCAACGGTTATCGGTTCTGCGACCTATATGGACTGCCCACTGCCACTTCAACTTGCTAATTCTGAGAGCTATGTCCGTGACCTTGGTTCTTCTACGGATTTCCTCATTTCGGATCTTATCACTCCGAGCATAGCTCTCTCCATAGCCCGTTGCGCGACTTTGAGCTTGTATATGAGGCCTATAGTTAACAACCAAGTCTCAGTGCCATAAGTCATCACTGGCAACACGCACTGATTTTGTAGACTTTCGTCTTGAGGCTCTGCGGTATCTGCGACGAGAAGATATGACGAAGTTTCCCAAATGCTACTAGGTAGCTTTAATATTACTAATTGATAACATATATAACATAGAATAAAGTCCAATTATCATTCAGTAATTTAAATTGAAAGCCTGAATTTCGATCTGAAGGTCGTGGGTTCGAACACGGTCGTAAACCAATGTGCAATGCGCAGCTTAAAACGGTGAAAGAAAACATTGTGAGGAGTATTCTTAAAAGCGGCGGTGGGCTTGTCTCCTTTCACGTAGGGCATTTGTCAATGTTCCGACATGCTTCTGACTAAATCCTACAATTATCTCCCCATATCTCCTACCCATGCCCCATTACAGCCGCAACATTACATTTATTGATTTTTTTTTGGTAGTTTCATTAAGTTATGACATGGCAATACTTATTTGACATTTTATTAGATTTATGTTTTAATTTTTCGTTTGATTTGTTGATTGTACCTACTGATTTATAATGACATGTTTTATTGGCAATTATTATTATTATATTACAACATATTGACAAGGCCTATGTACAGCCGCTAAAACTTGATGTAATTAACAAAACCAAGTGTTCCCAGTGTTCCAAAGGTGAATAAATATTATGACTATGACTATGACCATGTCGTAAGAAGCAACTAAGCGAAAAAGCTAGGGGATGAGCAGCATCCCTCGCCCACCCAGCGTGGTATAGGCTAGTTCCATGATAGAAAGTCGCTCTAAATATCTGTGGGGGAGGCCGATGTCAAGCAGACGTCCACGACTGGAAAGATTATTGTCAGCGAGAGGACATGAATAGGAATGATTGGAATTAAATATTAGTTTTTATTCGTATATCTGCTAAAATGGGATGATGACCAGCGCCGTCGTCGCGTCGCGCCCGTGGTCGGACTAGTGATGTGCGTAGTGATTTTGCACGAACAATTATCAACATCAAACTTACCCTGTACATGTTCTCCATTGTATTTGACGTACAGCTCATGGACGCCCTCCTCTCTAGGGTCGTACTTGATGCTGACGGTTCCGTCATGGTTGTCCTCGATGACGGGCTGGTCGATGTGTCCGCTGGGCATCTTGACTTCGGCTGGAAAGAGATAGAGATATGTCAGTTGTAGGAGAAAGAGAAGGATAGTATTGAAGATTTCATTGTGTTGGAGATAGCTTTTATACAAGGTTATTCATAATATGTATACTATTCCGAAAGGGAATAATTCTTTCAAAACAAGAAAGAAAATCTGCAAATATAGATAACTATCAAAATTTTCAATGTTTCCTTCCCGTATTATTCCCATTTTTTACAAATCAGCTATATTTTATCTTTTCACTATGATCAAATAAAACGTATAAGAAGTTCAACATAAAGATTGCTTCCTAAAATAGCTGGGTAATTGAGTTAAAACTGATTCGAAAAACAAGCCGATTTTTATATAGTGTTTTGCAATAAAAATGTAAGCCCTCTAAAGTCGAAGAACAAACTTTAGTGTCGATTAAGTAGAATAAGCCCGTTTCGGGATAATGTACATAATTATGAATCACTCTTCATCTTGTCGTGTCACTGATTCTTACTTGGTCATCCTGTATTAGGTCAGTGACCAGGTTGAGGTATGGTGGCCCTGAAAGGGGCCTGTGACCGTCGATGACAGAATCAGTTTAGTGAAAGGATTAAAGTGCGCCTCTTAGAGGCTCCTTTCGTGCACAAATAAAATGAATCACCTTGTAGATGCATTTAACGAGCATCATATCCTAGATGCTTGATACAGTAGGTACCTAATGAATAAAATATTTTCCTTCTAATAAAATGAAGCGTTTTCATATGAGTCCACTTTACAATGTCAGTAACATCTAGACATATTTTTAATCCACCAAAAATTATGCAAATAAAATAATAAAACCCACAGGCCCTCATTACAGCTGGAATCTCGACGCACGCGCACGTCACAAGCTATAAATTGCAAGTAGGCACGTACGAGACAACATTAGAATAAATAAACTGGAGATTTCGCGAATTCTGAACAACTTTATCACTATTCGCACAGTATTCAGTTAGAAAGAGTTGACAAAATACACGAAAAAGTTATTTTATACCTTGTGCACGAAAGGAGCCTCTAAGAGGCACACAATCTTTTCACCGACGGTCATAGGCCCTTTCAGGGCCACCATACTTCAACCTGGTCACTAACTCAATACAGGATGACCAAGAAAGAATCAATGACACGACAAGCAAAGCAAGCAATTTATCCTTAAGCTCCAACAACGACGTAAAATATGTATTTACAAGTACCTACACTACTTAGATTATGATCTATCATAGAACGATTTACTAAACATCTCAAACTCCATAATCATAATCAGTCATAGTAAAAAGGCCTGCGCAAAGCGACAAAAGCCGGGTGCGTGAGCTGGATGAACCGAGAATTTAAAATCGTCAAGACGCAATACCCGTCAGTCAGTGTGCCAAGTCCATTGCGCAGGAAATAAAACCCAAAATACACAAAAGTTGTGCGCAGACAATCCTTATGGGTGTTACCACACCGATCGATCAATCGTCGATCGATTCGATCAATTTTGAAACCCTTCCTCCTCCTGTGGTCCTACCAAAAGTTGCGGTTATATGCACCGAAACTGCGAGTGATGCGTCAACGAGTGATACGCCAACGAGTGCGGTTCATCTATACAATTTTTTCCTAAGCCCTGTCCCACCACTAGAAGCTGGCCCAACACAAAACGCCTTCATCGCTGGCCTGCTGCTAGCTACGAGCGTTCCATTCATCCTCTCGTCCCAAAGTTGAACCAGATGATTCGTTTTTATCTCCTTTGAATATAATAACAAATAAAGAATGCACGTAAAACATACATTTTACATAGACTAAAATATGTCTGATAGAATGGAACAGTCGACGTCGATCAATAGGTCAACTACCACACCAATCGATCATCGATCGATGGTAGAACAGTCGGCGTCAACTGTTCCACCAGCCGTATGCGGAGTGAAGGTCGATCAATATGATCAAAGGTTATACTCATCGACCATTACCCGTCGATCTACCAAAGCTACCGCACAAATCGATCGACGGTCGACCAAATGGTGTGGTAGCACCCTTATTACGCATATAACAAAAATACAAACCTCTTCTCGAGTCTATGTGGTATATAGATATAAAATTCAGCGGTGTGTAGTTAATTCCAAAGCCACCGGTCTTATTGAATGATATGTTATGCGCTTCGCCAAATACGATGACGTCCCCTTCCTTGTCGATTTCTGATACTGAGAAGTATTTTTTAGTTGTATCTATGAACAGCAAGGATTGGACGTGCCAGTTCTCTTCTTTATCGCTGCCGCCGACGATCGAATTCCACAGCCCACTCATAAACGCCATCCTTTACTTTTAGAAAATATGAGCCTCTACGGAATTCATGTGAGCCATCTTTTCCTAGTAAATAGTTGTGTCACTCAACCGCTTTTCCTGTGTAACAATTGCTGTTGCTGGGTAACAACCGCTGTTGCTGTGTAACAATTGCTGTTGCTGGGCAAAAACCGCTGTTGCTGGGTAACAACCGCTGTTGCTGTGTAACAATTGCTGTTGCTGGGCAAAAACCGCTGTTGCTGGGAAACAGCCGCTGTTGCTGGGTTACAATTCAAAAACCATGGAGAACCACCAACCACATATTATGAGTACAATAGATTATTTTTTTATATAACTAGCGTGGCATCCAAGAATACAGCCCACCAACAGGTGTGGTTTAGCAAGTTTTCACAGGCTACGGTAACCGCTTACCAACAGGTAAGCGGTTACCGTAGCCTGTGAAAACTTGCTAAACCACAGGCATCACGCACGCGTTGCTGGCCCCGTACCTCTCCACCCCCTTTAAAGAGCTGTGGCAAGGACTCACCACAGGAACACAACACTATTTGAAACAAATAATGTTATTTGGCTTCGATCTTGTGTAAGTCAGAGGCACCTCCCCAGGCTGCTCCAATTTAGAGAGAGAAAATGTCGCTGTGTCCTACCTCCTTCAATTTCTACAATCTCTTCTTCTGCCTTAACATTAAATAACTACGAAGCTACACCTTGTGTGCTACGGCCTATATTACATATTTCAGGTTTGAAATATATGTCACCAAAAAACATATTTTGATATACTTATTTGCGGCGAAACGCACAGTACATGTTAAGACGTGAGATATTTTAATAAACAGAATTTCCGGAATCAGTCTACGCGTCTCTACGTGTAAGGGTCACAGTCCACCAAAGTGTGTATCACACATTCGTAGCCGCTCTACCAACGAAAGCGTTTTTGGAAATGAACACAAAAATCTGACATTCTGCATTAAATACGCATTCAAAGAGCGTGCAATATTAAAATTTATTTTACAATGATCTTTGTGTCTTCTTAATTTTGAGTTCGACTTTTAGGAGCTTGCGATATCGTTGAGCTAAATGTCATTTCGAAATTGACTTTATTCAGTAGATTTATGGATGATATTGAAACGAATTATCAAGGACATATCGCACACCGTTTGAAGAGAAATCATACTGAAAATTGACTTTATTAATTGGAGGTGAAGATCTTATTGGAACAAATTTTAGATGATAATTATGATTCATATCGCGGCCGTTTGAACGCGGTATAAGACGCAATTCATATGCCACCAGGGTGGTTTAGTAGATGGTGAACCTAAAACCTACTGCCATAATAAAACTTGTATGTTTGACATAATCTGACACCCGACGGTAACCACCGTAGGACGCTCCAATTCTGCGGTCATATAAATTTCAATGTTTATTATGCTTTGACATCTAAGAAATCGTAAAATTCAATGATAAAAATACATCGCATAGTGATAGGCGAAATAGATCGCGTAGATCTCAGTTATATGTATCTTTTTTTTTATACAACTGAAGTGGCAAACAAGCATACGGCCCATCTGTTGATTAGCGGTTACCGTAGCCTATGAGCGCTTGCAATACCAGAGGTATCACGCAGGCGTTGCCGACCCCAAACCCCCTCACCCCTAAAGAGTTGTTTGTGCTCAAATGCATGCTGTGAGCCAAATAACATTATTTGAAACAAATAATGTTATTTGGCTGCTATCTTCTGTAAGGCGGAGGTACCAGGCGGGCTGCTCCAATTTAGAACGATAAATCTCGCTGTGCCCTACCTCCTTCAAAAATCTATGCGGATTTTTTTTTATCTAAGACATTATTGATTAGTTTTCTACATATTTATTATTTACTAGCTTTGTTGGGGAGTTAAGGTTCTCGAATGGCGACACGAACCGAGCGACGCAGTGTTGGAAGGCCCCCCAATGGACCGACGACATTGTAAGATTGCGGGAAGTCAGTGGATGAAAGGCTCAAGACCGTTCGTCGTGCAACTCTTCGGGGGAGGCCTATGTCCAGCAGTAGACTTCTACAGGCTGATGATGATGGTGATGAACTTCCACATACTTAGTTGTTTATTATCACAAAACTTGTTCGTTTACAATTTTGCGTAAGTTATTTTGCAAATTTCAAAGAGACTTCATAATAATTTTATATGCAGTTGTCAGTTTGTTTCAACACTACAAAGCATGAAATATTTATTATAAGTAGGTAATTGCTATACTGTGTTAGAATTAGGTACCTGCTACTATTTTTAGAAAATAGGTCTTTGAACTCAGTATGTGGATGTACTTTGTGGAAGCACTCACTTCTTTCTTACCGAAAGGAGTGAGTGCTGAGATGACGACTCATCATCTCCCTGCCCTTATCCCACTTCATGTGGGGTCGGCACAACATGTTTTTCTCTTCCACTCCCCTCTATCAGCCGTCATATCAGTATTCACTCCTTTCTTACTCATGTCATCTTTCACACAGTCTATCTATCTTTTCTTTGGTCTACCTCTTCCCTTATATCCTTCCACATTCATATTTAACGCTCTTCTAGTCACATGACATTCTTCCCTCCGCATGACATGCTAACCTTTTGCTCTTCAACTTCTCAGTCACTGGCGCTACTTTCAAACTTCCTCTGATGTACTCATTCCGTATCTTGTCCATTCTAGTCACTCCACACATCCATCTCAACATTCTCATTTCCGCAGCATGCACTCTTCTATCACCCGTCCCTTTTGTTGCCCAACACTCAGATCCATACAGTACGACGAGTGCTGAGATGACGACTGATAGAGGGAAATAGAAGAAGAATATGTAGTACCGACCCCACTTAATACTATCTTAATTAATATTATAATTGTGAAAGTTCGTGAAGATGTTTGGATGTTTGTTGTTCAATCACGCCGTAACGGCTTAACCGATTTCGTTGAATCTTGGAATAGATAAAGTTATTTACTTAGAATAGCATACCGCAGAACCGATAACCGTTGGGGAGTGAAGGTTCTCGAATGGCGACCACGAACCGGGCGACGCAGAAGGCCCCCCACCCGATGGACCGACGACATTGTGAAGGTTGCGGGAAGTCGGTGGATGGAGAAGGCTCTTAACCGTTCGTCGTGGAACTCTTTAGGGGAGGCCTATGTCCAGCAGTGAACTTCTACAGGCTGATGATGAATTAGAATAGCATATAGGCCCTTTAATGTCTCCTGGTTCGTGGTCACCATTCGAGAACCTTTAACAACGTTTGTCGGTTCTGCGAGCTACGTGGTTGCCCACTACCACTTCAACTTGATCATTCTGAGAGCTATGTCGGTGAATTTGGTTCTTCTACGGATTTCCTCATTCGGGATATCACGTAGTGACCAAATACTAGACCAAAGACCTATGCAGCCACTTCGTGGATTAAGCCTCTAGGTACGGAGCAAAGCTCTATCGTCACTTCGTTATAAAAATGCACCGAGCAAATCTTTTGCCGCTCAGACAAATGGACCGATTATTTTTGAGAAAACGTATCGAAAACAAAGATGATTTATTGCAAGGAATGCCGAATGAATCATACTTCTACAGACCAAAATATTGCGTACCATGAGTTTCATTAAAGGTTACTAAGTAGGTAAGCAAATATTTATACAGAGAGGTTTCCGTGTAGGTAGTCAAATGAAAGGGTAATTAAATATTTTAAAAAATTAGGATCAAGCTTTGTTCAATATGACCCTTATCTCTACTTATTAAAGTCAGTTTTGAGTTTGACTTTTAGGGGCTTGCGATATCGTTGAGCTATAGGTAATTATCGTACATCCTCAAATGTCAAACTCAATTGTCTTCCAGCTGTAGTAAGGATCACTTTGAAATAAATTTGTAAACATAATTAACTACACTACGTAACTAAACTCACAAAGGCCTCATAGCTCAGTTGGTAGTAACTCTACCTTCTGTGCTAGAGGTCGCGGGTTCGATTCCCGCACTGGAACACACAAGCATTTGTGTGATTAACAGATGTTTGTTCTGTTTCTGGGTGTTAAACATTTGTCTATTATGTATATCAGTCTCTGGTACCCATAGTACAGGCTATGCCTAGTTTGGGATCAGTTGACCGTGTGTAATATGTCCAGAATATTTATTTATTTAAACTTAACTTATTTACGTAATTAAACCTTAAATGAAAATAGTTAGTACGTCAAATTAACTATCGTTTAAGTTCGATCCCAAGATCGAATTATACAAACATAAATACTATTTTCATACAAAAATTCGAATAAACAGTTCGATGTACTGAATTCCCGTTTATTAGCAGACAGTTAATATTAATAACATATTAATTACGCTGGCTTGGAGCCTATCAATACAAACAGTCAAACAGTTTCGGGGAAATGTTTATAGATATCGCAATCTGTCGCGCACGTGTGGGAAATATTTTCCTTGTTGATGCGAAATGGGATTTCAAACAAAAATAATCAAAATATTTTGCTAGTCGCTTCTTCTTGTCGTGTCACTGATTCTTTCTTGGTCAACCTGTATTAGGCCAGTGACCAGGTTGAGGTATAGTGGCCCTGAAACGGGCATATGACCGTCGATGAAAGAATCAGGGTAGTGAAAGGATTAGAGTGCGCCTCTTAGAGGCTCCTTTCGTCCTTTCGTGCTAGTAGAATTTTTTTGTAATAACCCCCCCCCCCCCCCTTCTATGATAAAAACTTGCCGTATTTCGACTTCCAAGTTAAAATTGACCTCAATACAATAATATACTAGTTAGCACCTGGCATGAAAAGTGGTTATTCTAGGTAAATAACTCTACATATTCCACGGCTGGACAATCTGGACATAGGTCTCCCCCAAAAAGTACCATGATGTCTTGAGCATTTTCCATCCTGCAACCTTCAAAATATTGGGCCTTCGAACACTGCGTCGCCCGGTTCGTGGTCACCATTCGAGAACCTATATTCCCCAACGGTTGTCGGTTCTGCTACTGGCTTGCCACTGCCACTTCAATTTTTTAAATCTGATACAATTTTATTGTATCTAGGTAGAGAATTTCCGGAAGTGCGGTTTTTTAAACACTGCGTTAGCATTTTCATTTTCTTTTATAATCTCAATCGAGCATGTTGGCAACACAGAGACAGTCTATTATTGTTATAATTTATTGCTTTTGTTTGTAGTGGTAATCTGACATTACGATGGCTACATCCTGTTGGAGTCGCGTGTCTTAACCTACCTTTAATGCGGTGCTGTTGAATTATTTAAGCAGAATGTGCTTTTAGCAGACGGATAGTCATAAAAATTAGAGAAACATACGTTCCTCGGGACTTTGTGTAGAGATATTTCTACAACGTGATTCATAATATGTCATAATATCTCGGAAGGAAAACAAAAAAAGAAAAACCTAATCTAACGCCTATCAAAATATCAAAATTTGTTTCTTCATCATCATCATCATCATTTCAGCCGTACGACGTCCACTGCTGAACATGGCCTCCCCCACAGACAGAGCGAATTCCTTATCATGTGGGGGGATTTGCCCATACTCACCACGCTGGGCATGCGGGTTGGCGAGCGCAGTTAGAGCTATCGTTGTTAAAATGAGGGGAGCTGCTGCCCATCCCCTAGCTTTTTTTCCTTAGTCGCCTCTTACGACATCCGCGGATAGGTAGATATGGAGGGGATATATTTGTTTCTTAAAACAGATCATTGTCCTGATAGGTATTCAAATTAGACGTTTTTGTTATTCATCAAAAAAAAATTGCTATGGGAAAATATTCTTGACTTTAATAAATATTAATTCATCATATTAAATTGCTCTTTTCAGAGTATTAAAAAAGAGTATTTTTTAATACTTTTATTTTTTAGGAGGAGGTAGGGCACAGCGAGATTTTCTCGTTTTGAATTGGAGCAGCCTGCCTGGGGAGGTACCTCCGCCTTACGGAAGATCGCAGCCAAATAACATTATTTGTTTCAAACAGTGTTGTGTTCCTGCGGTGAGTAAGGTTGCCAGAGCTCTTTAGGGGGGAAGGGGGTTCGGGGTCGGCAACGCGTGCGTGATGCCTCTAGTATTGCAAGCGCTCATAGGCTACGGTAACCGCTTACCATCAGATGGGCCGTAAGCTTGTCTTCCACCTTTGTTGTATAAAAAAAAAATTAATCGCCAGTGTAGGAGACTGAGTATAGAGAATAAAAAAAGAGGCAAGAGATAGATCTAAAAAGCTAGATAAAAAATGATATAAGTGATCTCTTTGATCCAAGAATTGGCGCTTTTGATTTGCACTTTCAGGAAGTTTTGGTTAGGTGTAGTTCGCGTACACATCCGTCCATTATCCCATGTGTTTTTGCATTTATTTCTGCACAATCGCAACCTCGTATTTTTAGACGAGTGATTTTTTTACTTCGCACACACTGACAACATCGCAATCTCTGATTCCTTTTTTAAAATTTCCGCACTAAATTCTCCGAAATTCAAGTATAACCGAAGAGTTCCTCTACCTTTAGATCTAGTCCATAGACAAGAAGAGTTATTTATGATTTCCTTTGCCTTTAGGTATATTCCACTTATGTGACAATCCAACTTATGAATAAAGCAGAAACTATTGTTCAGAAATGAAATAGCAATAACGCATATTGTATCATTTCAAATAAGTTTTTTTACGATAAATCTTCGCCTTCAATTAATTTATAACATATAACCACTTCTTTACACCATCATCGTTAAATATTAGTAAAGATAAATGAGACAATTGGATCAGCAGACGTTTTGTTATACACAAGTATTTTCATAACCCTTTGATATAATGACAATACACATCAACACTTAAATATAATTCTGATACAAAAGTTGACGATTCTTAAGAATTGAGCATTTTTATTTTATATCATAAAGTTTGTATCTAATCTAGTTCTAAATAAATCAAAAAGGACGACACAAGATTTGTGTAAATTATCACTCTTACAAAATAAAGTCTAGCTTCAAAAGTTGAAAGAATTTTAAAATATAATCGACCTTGTAACGAAAATATAACTAAAATCACGAATACTTTAATCATAATCCGAGATTTGATGTTTGTGTTCCTCTGATGTTGAGTTGATGACAAATTAGATTGTTCAAAGTGTGTTCAGACCGCTGAAACATGAATGAAGAGATTTAAAATCACCTAAACCTCTATTGACGAAACAGGTGTATAAGGTGTGAATGGGACCGTTGGAAGGGAAAGACCTAGGTGTACGTTTATTGATCAAATCGGTGACGAGGTCAAGAGTACCCTAACCCGTCGAGCATGTATGAGGAATGTGATGAGAGTGAATGAAGCAGAGGTATGTCAGGATCATAGCAAGTGGAAAGCCTACGCCTCTGGTAAATAGGTGTGATTTTATGTATTTACTAGCGTACGCCCGCGGCTTTGCTCGCGTGGTATCTTGATAAAAAGGGGCAGTTTTGAAAAACCCTTATATACGTATTTTATTATTTGACTTTATGAGTATTTGTACCAAGTTTCAGTTAAATATCTCCATGCGTTAAGATTCTCCAATACAAACTTTTACATCTCATTACACCCTTTCAAGGGGTAGTTTTGAAAATCTAAAAATACAGTGTTTCCTTATTTCTATCATTCATTATTTTTAGTCAGTTTCAAATCTGTAGGTTCAAGTAATACGATTTTTCATACAAAAGTTTTAACCCCTTTTCACCCTCTTAGGAGTTGATATTTTGAAAATCCCTCCTTAGTGGACGTGTTTGGCATATAAGGCAGCTACTGTCCAAATTTCAGCTTTATAGTTTCAGCGATTTGGACTGTGCGTTAATCTTGGAATCAGGCCTTGTTCTTATATACAGATGATGTTTATGACAAAAGGAACAGTTAAATACCTACTTCTATAAATGGCATAGATAAAAACAGTAATTGAATGAGAAAACTCTAAAAAACCCCTAAGCAAATAAACATCTGATCAAACAACTTAAAAATTCTCAGTTCACTATGTAAAATTTTGTGACAAATCTCACTAGATCTAATTATTAATGCGATGTTGCCACACTGGCGCCACTGAACAAATTACTTCACAGTCTTATGACGCCAGGAGACAAAATGTAGAAATGCCTAAACGTTAAATAAATCAATGTTTTCAAGAATTTCGCACCACAACAGCTTCAAAAGAAACATTAATACTGTAATGCTGACCGGAAGAAGCTGTACACTTGATGGACCGATGACATTTTAACTATAGCAGGTGGATAGAATTTTCGTGGTATTATTTATTTCGAGGAGGAGGTAGGGCATAGCGAGATTTTCTCGTTCTAAATTGGAGCAGCCCGCCTGGGGAGGTACCTCCGCCTTACAGAAGATCGCAGCCAAATAACATTATTTGTTTCAAATAGTGTTGTGTTCCTGCGGTGAGTAAGGTTGCCAGAGCTCTTTAGGGGGAAGGGGGTTCGGGGTCGGCAACGCGTGCGTGATGCCTCTGGTATTGCAAGCGGTCATAGGCTACGGTAACCGCTTACCAACAGGTGGGCCGTATGCTTGTTTGTAAACTCAGTTGTATAAAATAAAAAAAAAATAAAAAAAACCAGTGCTGCCGGATGATAATAACATTGATGATTAACATTTTCCAGACGTTGGTTAGATCTATAGCCAATGAAAACTTAGACTAAATGAAAAACCTAAGTTTCGTTAATTCATAAGCATGTCCTCTTTAGAAAGTGAAAAGACGGAACCACCGGCATTAGAATATCAAAATATAATATTTTGCGCAAGCGCAGCGGTCCAGTTAATTCGTATAAACTGGAACGGGGATTTTCTGGATAACCACAACATTTATCTTCCACAGTCAGTATACTAGCCAAATAATTCTGCTTTTAACTGTACCGACTGACAATGTTAACTTCAACAAATTGTATGAATCGTGTAATTAATTCTATTAAGCTTACGCACGCGGCTTCACACGCATGGCAACTAGATACAAAGTAGCCTATATGCTATTTTAGGTTAAGAACTCTATCTATTTCAAGTTTCATGTTGTTATGTAATGTTATGTTTATGTTATGTATATGTTTATCACACAAATGTTTGTTCAGTGCGGGGATTGAACCCGCGACCTCTAGCGCAGAAGGCAGAGTTACTACTAACTGAGCTATCAGGCCAGTCAACTATAAGCTATCTCTGTGTCAGAATTTCATCCAGATCCGTTCTGGCGTGGTTGAGTAACAAACATCCAACTGTCGCTTTTTTATTAGAAGTAAGATTTGTTTTTGAAGTAAATATATATAGCAAATAGTAGCATGACAGTGTTTGTAAGGAAAACGGTATTTTGAATGGAAATTTTCAATCTTATATTTCTATCTTAAAAGAGTGATAAATAATTTTAACCATTCATAAATGTTATTGTGAAAAATCGCTACATTTACGAAGAATGAACAAAATGTCGCGTTCATTCTAAATCATTTCATTCTTCCTCATGATAAATTGCTAAATGTTGACAAAATCACGAGTGGACTATGTTTTTACAATAGTTTGTGACTGTAACCGATTGTGTGGACATTTCAATAGAAGTGATGAATTTGACCGGAATATTGGAATAAAAGTTTACATGAATTATAGTAGAGTGAGAGCAAGCGCAGCTAGAGAATCCTAGTGTGGGGTCAGGACTATGTATATAAGTGACTGTTGGGTGTTATTATTATTATATTTTTGGAGGAGGTAGGGCACAGCGAGATTCTCTCGCTCTAAATTGGAACAGCCCGCCTGGAGAGGAACCTCCGCCTTAAAGAAGTTCGCAGCCAAATAACATTATTTGTTTCAAATAGTGTTGTGTTCCTGCGGTGTTTAAGGTTGCCAGAGCTCTTTAGGGGGGGCGGGGTTCGGCAGGCAACGCATCAGCAATGCTCCAGGTGTTGCTGATGTCAGTAGGCGACGGTAACTACCATCAGGAGGGGCATAAGCCTGTTTGCCTCCGTTTATCATAAAATAAAAAACAACCGAAAACTTGAATTTTTAATGATCTCGCGATGTAAGTTAAAACGTGGTAAATATTCATTTGCATCGCAATATCAATATATTACGTGACGCCAGTGATCGTCAGCCTGCCGTGACTGGTGTGCGGCCAAGAATTTTGTAACAAAATTGTATATCCGTCCGTTACACGAATATTTATTACGACAAGCACCTGTGAAAGCCATGTCTGGGAGAATTTGATATAATTACTTGTTTGATCAATAAATAGGTGCATGGTATATGGTAGCAAGTTAAAGTGGAAGTGGGCAGGCCATATAGCTCGCAAAACCGACAGCCGTTCGGAGTAAGAGTTCTCGAATGGCAACCACGAACCGGGCGACGCAGTGGCCCACCCGATGGACCGACGACATTATTTATTGGAAAACCAACAGCTTATTAATTTTACTAAACACCAGTGTTTATAAGAAAGACAATTACAAGTTTTCACGATTCATTTCATTTTCATTTATAACAATTATTAAATCATTAAAAAACATTTTTATAAAAATTTAACATAAAAAAAACAAACAAAACATACAAGAAAAAACATAGTTAACAAGTTAGAAAGAACATCTCACTAAAAACAAACCAGTGGGAATATAATTAAATTAACCTTTTTGCCGAAGAATTAATTCTCTGACCGGCTGAAATATTTTATTCTTTTTCTTGATTTTATTATGAAAGCTAGAATTGGAATATTTTCGGCGGCGTGTTGGTATCGCATTATATATGGGGAAGTCGTTGTCGCATTCTCGATTCTAGGCTAAGACGCGGCTTCGAATCCCGCTGTGCTGGTCGAAAATTTTCGGTATTATTTCTATGTTGATCTCAGTCTGATGCCAGAATCAGGCTCAGAACTTTGCACTAGCAAATCAATACCAACCACTAAAAATCAAAGATGGCTAAGGCTAAACTACGCGCTTGATTGGACGTTTCAGTTGGTTTCTGTCTGTTGTTAATTAGCAAAATGCACTTACAATGTTGAAACCGCATTCCCTTGTCACACCGAATCATAATCTATTCTGGAAACCTATTTATACTGCCCAAAATCCCGACAGCAGCTATAAACATACGGTGTAATTGAATTTTAGGTGGCTGAACAGCTGATTGTACATCAATCACGTTGGAATTCTCTTTTATGAATGATTTGTTTGGTAAACAGGTAACTTTACAGTAGCACTTTATTTAAGGGCGTGCCAACATATTTTTATATCATTTTAGCGTGCGCAGAGTACGACAGAAAAAATGCTCTATAATGACCTATATGCTCTGCTACCCGTACGAAGCCAGGGCGGCTCGCTAGTTCATAGTAATCATTTATACCATCGTTAAGATGGCTGACAAATCTATGGCTATCTCTTTTCATTCATATGAAACTGATAGAGACAAGATTATTAGAAAAAGCCTCGATAAAATGACAGTTACTAAGCATAAGGCTTTATTTTTTTAAACTGACAATCCAGTGACGGAAGCCCGCTATTGGCGCTAGAGCTGTCATCTGTCAGAAAAACTAAACACCATACCGCGTTGAAAAAATGTTTTCGAGTGTCAACTTCAAACTCAATTTTTTTTTAAATATTTTTCCAGCAACCTTGTAAATAATAATTGTATTATTTCAAAGAGGAATTTATTCCACTTCCCACTATTTTACTAATATTATATATTTGTATGTGAGTAAGTGATGATTTTTCTTAGTCTTTCACGTCGCAACCACTGAACAGATTTGAATTAAATTTGGCATGTATGTAGTAAATATCAAGCAAATCAGTAAGACAAATTCATTTTGGGTGTTTAATCTAATTAAGTGCTCTATTACTGTTATGATTTAGTCAGTATTTTATTGACCCTGCTCCTTAGAGCGTTTTATTAATACTAAATCTTTTTTATTTGTGAACTTATATATATATATTAAATACTATCAGTGGAAACTTTTGTGGGCACTCAGTATATGTACATTTTTTTGAATAAATAACACCCAACCCAGACTATTATTAGACACAATATTTGCAGATCATGCAAACTTTTGTCCCGCGGCAGGAATCGAACCCTTGTGTCTCAGACGGGCCCGCTACGCCACCTAGGTCACCAAACATGTATTTAGTATATCTTGTATTTAGTATACGTACTCTTTGTACCTAGCCGTAAGTTTCCCTAATAATCTAAAATAAATAAATAGCCAGAATTATTATAATATATAGGGTACTTTTTATCGGCTACCACGTACGAAGCCGCGGGTAGAAGCCAGTCTTATATCTGAAGATTTCAACGGATGTGTCTCTCGAGGATAGGACCTTGGTCTCCTTTAATGCTCTCAACATCGCTTAGTACGCCTGTTGACATTCGATTTTCACATACGACTAAAATAACACCCAACATTTTGGCTCCTACTTCTAGAATAAAAAACATTAATAAATTCTAAATTATTGTATAATAAAATAACTAAAGCTCGGTTATGAGAGCTCGAAATAAACGAACGACCAGTAATCATAGTAGATGTAGTGTTTTACGTGTGGTTTTTATTTCTAAATTGAATCAGCTGTAACTTTCGTTTTGTAGGAAAGAATTCTTCTTTCCTGCCCTTGTCACTCCCCCTACACTATGTGGGGACGGCACACCATGTTTCCTTCTTCCGCTCTCTTCTGTTTGCCGTCATCTCCACACTCACTTCTTTTTTACTCGTGTCATCTTTATCCATCCATCTTTTCATCGGCCTTGCTGTACTCTTTTATCCATCCACATTCGTACCTAACGCTCTTCTCGTTCCTCATGACCTCATGACTTTCATCCCTCCTCATGACATGCCCATACCATGCTAACCTTTTACTTCTCAACTTCTCCATCACGATTCACGGGCGCTACATTCAAACTTCCTCTGTTGTATTCATTCCTTATTTTGTCCATTCTCGTCACTCCACAATAACTTGAGAATGAACTAGTGAAATCAAGGAGGAAATGATTTGCCAAGGGCAATTGTCTACCATTGAATAACTGCCTCTTTTTGCATGAAAGTAGCCTCTAAGAGGCCCACTTTAATCCTTTCACTACACTGATTCTTTCACCGAAGATCATAGGTTCTTTTCAGGGCAACCATACCTCAACCTGGTCACTGACCAACAACGAATCAGTGACACTACCTATAAAAATGTGTCGTATTTCAATGATTAAGTAATTATCATTATTAATAAATCTTTAAAAAGCTAGTTTATAAAGTAGCGTCACAGTAGGTTTTTCGAAAGTTTCAAGGGAATCTTTTAATTAGCTAAAATCGTTTGTAAAACCTGGGTTTAAACATGCCTTAAATCTAAATTATTAAATATACGTGTTGTTTCATAGTAAAAACAAAAGAAAGAAAAATAAATTAAGTACCTTAACCCTACTTAGCGAAATTTACGTAAGACTTGGATTAAACATCTTGTGTATGAGGTAAATGCGTTTTGGTGGTATAAATTACTTATTTATATTTTTGGCATGGCGGTCTTTTCTATCATAGATGTCAATCATCTATGACAGCGACCTAGTTATGCACCTGTCATGTCTCATAACTGGAAGGTCATGATATAAATTTATATGTGGAGGAGTTTTATTAATAAGTTGGGTATATAGAGTTTTTTTTAACAGAATGTGAATTTATGTTTCATTTTAGAGAAGGAAATATTCGCACTTCTCTTTTTTCTTACTATCTCTCTCTCTCTCTCTTCATTTCAAATGACTAGATTGTTACGCAATCTTTATACCCGTCACAAATTTATTTTATACGCTGGAGATTTATATAAAGTTTTAGAGATTTCATCAATTTTTTCTTAAAAATATAGATTTATGATATTCTATCATCAGATTAACGTAGCTAAAAATCATATTAATAATTTAACGTCAAAATAGCTATAGTTTCAGTTATTATGAATATTAATAATCCAAATAAATCAGTTTCGTAGACGCGTAGCACCAGCGTAGCATTGTCGTAGCGAATTTATAACAGCGCGGTGTTGAGTGACACAAACTATAATTCATTACAGTTATTGAGAAATATTAATATCTATATTTGGATTGTTCTAGTAAATATTAAGAAAAAAAACTAAAAATTCCGTACTGGCTCCATTCTCTGTCTAAAAAACACCAACCGTATTTCCAAATTTAAATACCACTGATACACTTCACACTTGACACTATAATCTTAGTCCGCTCCAGAATGTACCGTCCGGCGGAAAGCGTCTCGACTGACTAGGAGCCGCTGCCGAACCGCGTGGAAAGACGATATTATTTATATAATTTTACACTAATTATATTTTTTCGGCTATTTTAGTCACAATAAATCGATTGATAATTATAATGCTTGACGTTTATAACCGAGATGTTTGTCCTTTCAAAGTCAAACATCAAAATGAAAAGTCTTGAATAATTACTCGCTTGCCTTAATTGCTGACAGTTTACGATTTTGGTCACATTTTTTTTACCGAAGGTTGAATTTGATTGGATCAAGGAAATCAGTAAATATTTCAACATATTTTCAGTGTTTATGGCGTACCTGTCATAACCGCGGATCTTGTTAAAGTTTATTCGACGAATGACATTTAAAAGAAATATAATTTCATTCGCCTCATGCGACTGGCGCGGTCGAAATATCAAGAGAGTAATCAAAAATCTAGGTGCTTATAGTAATGTTTATTGCACGAATGCAAATCTACGGTATTAAATAAATATTCTTCAAACATTATGAGCTGAATTCTGAACACTACTGACATCAAAACAGCTATAAAAATAACTAACAAATCCCGCAATAACTTTTATGCAGTCTCCTATAATTTAGAAAACAATTGCATTGTTTAAAAATTACTCAGCATTATATTTAAGAAATTTTTTAAGTAAATCTTCGTGTAATTTAAGAATTTGTCAATTCAAATTTAAAAGATGTTTATTTCAATAAAATCACTCACTTTAAAACGTCGTCGGCTTCGCCTGTCTCTCGCAACCAATTCTAGAAGAATCCCGTGTGCCTTTTTTTTTTTTTTCGATGATAATTTTCACCTAATGGAATGTAGAATTTTAGTGTGATGCTGATCGAGCTCGATGAGACTTTCGCCTCTTAAGTAAACTTAAGTATACTCTAAATTATACTTTGACTTTAGGATTTAATATTGGTGCGCCCTGAATTGAGATCACACGATGTAAGTTAAAAATTGGTGCTTGGCGTGGCTCTTATATAAAAAGTAGCCTATATGCTATTATAGGAGGAGGAGGTAGGGCACAGCGAGATTTTCTCGTTCTAAATTGGAGCAGCCCGCCTGGGGAGGTACCTCCGCCTTACAGAAGATCGCAGCCAAATAACATTATTTGTTTCAAATAGTGTTGTGTTCCTGCGATGAGTAAGGTTGCCAGAGCTCTTTAGGGGGGGAGAGGGTTCGGGGTCGGCAACGCGTGCGTGATACCTTTGGTATTGCAAGCGCTCATAGGCTACGGTAACCGCTTGCCAACGGGTGGGCCGTATGCTTGTTTGCCACCTCAGTAGTATAAAAAAAAAAATAAGTAAAGAACTCTAACTATTCCAAGTTTCATCGAAAGCTGTTACGGTGTGAATGAACCGCAAATATCCAAACATTAAAACATCCTCACAAACTTTCGCATTTATATTATTAGTAGGATGGGATAGTATACAAAAATTTAACCTTATATTTTATGCGTTTAATACACTTATCCAAAACCCAAAGATCAGAGAGATTGATATCAAAAGATTGTTCGAAAAATTGGCGGGGAATGCCAAATATATTGTTGACATTCCTGGAGTTATTTTTGTACGACAAAAGCAAACAAATTCATTTTAACTGAATGATTTAAACATTATATCCCCCTAAAAACATTAAATATCATGCAGTTTTTCATGATGCTTTGGCTTTTCAATATATCTATATAATATTGTCTCTCAAAAAACTTGGACTAATTGACGTTGTATGTTTGTATGTCAAATCAAATCAAAAGGTGTTTATTTCAATGAAATCACTAGGATCACTCCTAAACGTCTAAGAAACTAGGTGAAGGTACGCCTGTTTCTCGCGATTCCGTCTAAAAGAATCAGTCGAGAATCCAAAAATTTCGACTCAAGACGGGATTTGAACCTGCAACCTTCCCCTAGTTACGGGAATGCTCTAACCATAGTATTTTTCAAACTTTCGCGATCAGTATACATGACTTATTGAAAACAAACGGGTGTTTATCGCGTAGGTACCTTATTTTATATTTTCCCGACGTTTCGACTGTGTTGCAACAATCGTGGTCACGGGCAGACTGGAGATATGGAGCTACCGCCGAGAAACGAAGGCAGTTGAGGAAACTACCCTCACTTGATCTTCAGAATAAGAGATGTCCGCGTTCACACTCCGACACACCACACTAACAATATCCACACACTGAAATGGTCTATCGCGACCAGCACACTTGGTGAAAACAGGATTCCACGACGCCAAGAGTCTATAGCCGTCTTCAAGATTGAAATTAGGATACTTCTTAAATCGCTTCCCGAACCATTCTCTTGAAGTAGTGGCGTTCACTGGACAAAACTTTTGAGTCATATAATTCAATCCAGTGATTAGGCCCTGAGTTCACCAAATGCTCCGCTATGGCAGGCTTATTTACCTGGCGATTTTTGACAGCTGCAATATGCTCTTTGACACGTTCGGCTATAGTTATCTTCGTTTGCCCGATGTATGAACGGCCATAGCTACAGTCTATCTTGTAAACGCCAGCCATCTGCAGAGGTATGACGTTCTTTGGAGGCCGTAACTCCTTAGCCACTTTAAAGAAAGGTGTGAACACCGACTTAATTGAAAATCTTTTCAGTACGTTACCAATTTTATCCGTCACACCCTTCACATAGGGCAGGAAAGTAGACTTCCTATTAACCTCCATAGCTTTTTTACCGTTAGTACATTTCCGCTGCCATCGCCTTCTCACATATCCGTTTAACTTCAGAACCTCCTGAACATGCACCTGTTCACTCTCCAAATGTTCAGTGTCGCAGAGATGGTGAGCTCTGTCTGTTAAAAATGAAACCACGTTTCATCACCGTTCATTTCAATAAGTCATGCTCTAACCAACTTAGCTTTAAGCGCTTTAAGCCGATTGGAAGAAGGAAGAAGTGGCTCCGTAGCCACTTCTTCCTTCTTCCAATCGGCTTAAAGTGCCGTAAGCGCCACCCACAGAAGAAAGAATTGGTTTCCATCCGCTCCGTCATGGAGCTATAGGATATAGCTAGTTTTAGTTCATTGACGAGAGGTGTCACAGCTTATTAAATTCCTTGACAGTTTACATTTTTGTACGCTGTTTGAGTGCGGATTAGCCTCGCCCCCGCTCCAGCCAAGGTCTTGACCTACGCGGCTTCCGCAGCCGAGGGTATTGGCGCAAGCAGCGAGGCTGCGACCTACATGACATGGTGCGTGGTTATTACTCATCACATCCTATTTGTCTAGGAGACAGTGAGAAATAGGTTTATCTCTGGGTGATGGAGATGTATTCTTTGAAATTAATTATTTTATTTTAGCGTTTTATCATACCATTCTTTCGATTCTGGTTCTTATTTTGAAACATTTTATTTTTAGCTCTCAGAATTAGCAAGTTGACAGGCCTTATAGCTCGTAGAACCGATAATCACTGAGAAATAAAGGTTCTCGAAAGGTGACCACGAACAAGGTGACACAGTGGAAGGCCCCACGAAGGAAGGAAGGCCACCCGATGGACCGACGACATAGTTAAAGTTTCGGGAAGTCGGTGTGTGAGAAAGGCTCCCGACCGTTCGTCATGGAAGTCTCTGGGGGAGGCCGGTGTCTTGCAATGTACTTCTACAGGCTGATGATGATGAAGCCATCTGTTTGGTGACTGCGCTGAACGATGCTAACCGTTACAATCTATTAGGAACGACAAGTTAAGATAAACCACAAAAACTGCGTACCGCGTTTTCTGCAACTTAAAAGAGGGCTTGGAAAAAGGCACTGGCGATATCAACGGTCCATCGATTGGTGGGCCGTCCTGCGCTTCCTTCATTGTATTCTATGATTAAATGCGCAAGACCACAGTTAGCGGGACGGGACGGCAGCGGGGCGTGGGTGGGCCACTGTATTAGAAGGCACAGTATTATTTTAGGAGGAGGTAGGGCACAGCGAGATTTTCTCGTTCTGAATTGGAGCAGCCCGCCTGGGGAGGTACCTCCGCCTTACAGAAGATCGCAGCCAAATAACATTATTTGTTTCAAATAGTGTTGTGTTCCTGTGGTAAGGTTGCCAGAGCTCTTTAGGGGGGAAGGGGGTTCGGGGTCGGCAACGCGTGCGTGATGCCTCTGGTATTGCAAGCGCTCATAGGCTACGGTAACCGCTTACCATCAGGTGGGCCGTAAGCTTGTATGCCACCTCTGTTGAATAAAAAAAAAAAAAAACACAGCGGGCGGGATTGTTTGTACAAACGACACAAACCTAAATATACCCAATCTCAAAGCCAATAAGACTTCAATTCCTTCCGGCTGAACCTCTACTTTCATTATCAAAATCTGAAGTAACTAGCGCCGTTAAATGATTCACTGGCAAGACATTTTGAGAATGTTACAAGTTTTTCATGCACCCTGAACCATTGCCAAACTATATTCTGACATTTTATTATAGGTACCTATTATAATAATTAAGTGTCACTACGTATAGTTGCTTCATAGCTCACAGATTACAGCTGGCTAACTCTACTTAAACTTGTTATTCGCCCCGAACTGAGATCTCGCGATGTCAGTTAAAAGTCGTTGCTTTACCGTTTGCTGCTTACCAGGGTGTATTAAGGTTTCAATCAAAGTTAGTATGGGCAATCCATAATAACTCAAGGATCTGAAAATTCATATTTAGGCTTTTGGTATTTTTTTTTTATTGATGGTAAGGCGTTTGGCCACCAACTCACTTTTGCAACTGAGTTGTGGCCTAAGATGGAGCACGCTTTCCCAGAGTGAACTTATTTAACTTAACAAATACATGCTTCAACATTTTTGCAAAGTCGTCCCTTAAGGGACTTAAGCCCCTAGTACTAGTACTACTACTACTAGTACTACTTACTACTACTACTAGTACTTTTAATCGTTAATCATGAGGTACTTTTAACGAGCTTTCATAGAAAAGTCTAATATAAAATATTTAATTTAATATCATTCTTTCTTAAAACCATGTTGTGCAAGAATTTGGCTTGGGATGTTTTACAACCGGCCGCTTGCCTATGACGACATGACAAGATGACGAGTAAGAAATGAGTGAATACTGACTTGACGGCTGATAGAGGTGAGTGGAAGAGAAAAACATGTTCTGCCCCCCACATAAAGTGCGATAAGGGCAGAGAGATGATGATAAAATATTTATGTCCTCTAACGATTTTCTGTAGTTCACCAGCTGTTGAGCACGAAAGGAGCCTCTAAGGCTCGTATTCAGAGACAAGACTCAAGCATTGATCTGTACTTAAATCTCGATTTGAGTCGAGATTCTAATTCTTGAACAGTACTTATGTATAGATTCAATGATCACAGTTCACCTGAGTAAATGCTTATTCTGAAACGTCAATCAGACGAAATCGGTGCTTGAGTTTAGATTTGATTAGACATTAATCAAATGACATTTTCGTTCCGTTACACGTACTTTGATGCATATTTATACTTCACTTTATAGTTCTGTTCTATTTCCACCCTGGCTGTTTGAATTTCTGCGTAAAACGGATCGATAATTATAAATAAATCAAAATGTAAACGAGAACATTTGAGTACAGATTTGAGACTCGATTCAGCGGATAGTAGTTTAAGTACCGTTCTTGAATAAAAGCTATGTTTGAGCAGAGATTCAATACTTAAGTAGAGTTCAGCTGATCTGTGATTAAATCTATGCTTGAGTCGTGTCTCTGAATACGAGCCTAAGAGGCGCACTTTAATCCTTTCACTACACAGATTCTTTCACCGACGGTCACAGGCCCTTTTCAGGGCCACCATACCTCAACCTGGTCACTGATCTAATACAGGATGACCAAGAAATAATCAGTGACACGACAAGCGACCACGAACCGGGCGATGCAGTGTTTGAAGGCCCCCACCCGATGGACCGATGACATTGTGAAGGTTGCGGGAAGTCGGTGGATGGAGAAGGCTCAAGACCATTCGTCGTGGAACTCTTTAGCTGATGATGATGATGATGACGACAAGTAACCAGCTGTTCTCCCCTTGGCAATACATGTCGGTTTGCATGACGACTGAGCGACTTACGTCAGCTCGTTCAAGAGTAGGTACCGTCCACTGGAGAGATATCGAAGTCATTTATTATTTTGACGGGTCTAGAGCATAATTTTTTGCAAATACCTAGTAATAGAAACTGTGAAATTCTAGTTCCTTGTGCTAATCGCTTTTGGTCTGTGCCATTTTGTTTAGGTATCTTTTTTATACAATTTTTTTTTTTTTTACGGAGACGAAAAGTCTTACGGCCCACCTGATGGTAAGCGGTTACCGTCGCCTATTGACATCTGCAACACCTGGAGCTAATGCGTTGCCTGCCCTGGAGAAATCTTTTTCTATTTTTCTTAAAGCTCTTCATGTATGTTCACTAAGGTGGCAAACTAGCATACGGCCTGACGGCCTGATACCTGATGGTGAGTGGTTACTGTAGCCTATGAACGCGTGCAATACCAGAACTTATAGAGCTGTGGCAACCTTACCGAGCGCAGGAACACAACACTATTTGAAACAAATGATGTTATTTGGCTGCGATCTTCTGTAAGGCGGAGGTACCTTCCAGGCGTATGTAACCCAAATTGTATTCAAAAAAGATCGTTGCTTTTTTTGAAAAAAGTTGTTTTTTGAGTTTGACTTTTAGGAGCTTCCGATATTGTTGAGCTATAAGTATCATACACTCTCAAATGTCAAATCCAAAATTGACTTTCAAACAAACAAAATTTTCGGAGGAGGTAGGGCACAGCCAGATTTTCTCGCTATAAATTGGAGCAGCCCGCCTGGGGAGGTACCTCCGCCTTACAGAAGATCGCAGCCAAATAACATTATTCGTTTCAAATAGTGTTGTGTTCCTGCAGTGAGTAAGGTTGCCAGAGCTCTTTAGGGGGGGGAGGGGTTCGGCAGGCAACGCATTAGCAATGCTCCAGGTGTTGCTAATGTCAATAGGCGACGGTAACCACTTACCATCAGGAGGGCCGTAAGCATGTTTGTCTCCGTATAACATAAAAAAATTAAAAAAAGACTTTATTTAGTAGAGGTAATGCTCCGTTTGAAACTATTTTAATGCGACATATCAAGGACATATCGCATGGGTTTCGATCACGGCTTCAGAGCGAGAAAATCTCACTGTGCCTTACCACCTCCTAAAAAAATTGTTTTAAACCTACGCCTATATTATCAGAAAGGCTTAACCATACATAGTTCCGCAACCATCTATAACCCTTTACCTTCCTCATTTTACGAAAATTTGAAAGAATAAAAAAAATATATATATATAAATATTCCGGACAGACCACGGTCAACTGATCCCAAACTAGGCATAGCCTGTACTATGGGTACCAAAGACTGATATTCATAATAGATATATATTTAACACCCAGACACAGAACAAACATCTGTGTTCATCACACAAATGTTTGTCCAGTGCGGGGATCGAACCCGCGACCTTTAGCGCAGAAGGCAGAGTTACTACCAACTGAGCTATGAGGCCAGTCAAAGAAAGAAAGAAAGAAAATTTGTTTAGTTGCTAATGCTGATTGCCCTTATCGCAGATCAGATGACTGCTGACTGACGGTGAAAGAACCAGTGTGGCGAAAAGATCACGGAGATGCTTTCACAAGTGCTTAAGATAACTAATTAGTCCAGTGCGTACAAGTTATCTTGTGGCAGTCGCTGCGTCCCAAATTATTTGGATTAAATAATTTGGCATCGTTTGCTAAAATTTGTAAATCAGACTGCATTGAAGTAGGTTTTCATTAAAGATGTAGTTCATTCAAACTGAGTAGCTTTTACTCAGTGCTTGCTTGCCTTGTCACTGGTTCTTTCTTGGGCAGTGAACAGGTTGAGGTATGGTGGCCCTGACAAGAGCCTATGACCGTCAGTGAAAGAGTCAGTGTAGTGAAAGGATTAAAGCGCAATACCTACGCCATTTTATTTCTTAAAAAAGAAATGAAATGCATAAAGTCATGACTAACTAACTCTACGAGACGCGACTGAAATAATAATTTATTCTAAAAACCACGTAATTTTGAGTAGCACTGAATTTCTTCGGGAAATGTAAAAATGTGTAGCCGATGTATTTCCAGAGGTAGTTTACGTAAGGGTTGTCACAAAAAAATAGACAAATCCATAGGCGCGTGGCCGGGATTCGAACCCACGTCATGTGGATCGGAAGGAGCCACTTTACCAGTGCTCTCGTAACATTGGGAACGTAACACTTTTAAGGGGGTTAGCGATATCGTACGTCCTCAAAAGTCAAATTCAAAATTGACTTTATCTAGTAGAGATAAGGATAATTTTGAAATACATTAAAGATGACGTATCGCACGTCGTATGAAAACGGTTTTATCCTTAATTTTTGTCTTTATGCACTAGCCAGAGCGAGATGCCGATATATAACACGGATTTCCGAGACATAAAACTTTCATTGTAGTTTTTTTTTATACTACTAATGTGGTAAATAAGCTTACCCTTTCTGTTGGTAAGTGGTTACCGAAGCCTATGAACGCTTGGGCAAGGCATCACGCACGCGTTGCCGACCCCGAACCCCCCCCAAAAGAGCTCCGGCAACCTTGTTTAGATGTTGACAGAGAGACAACCCTGCTGGAAATGTAGGAGTATCCAACTATAGAGTAGCGTTGCGATATATTTTTGATAAATATGACTCAACGCTGGCCTACGCCACTCTTCCGATTGCTTTATGAGTTCGCTGTATAGTTTGAGGGGTTATTCCCGCTACTGAGCGGGAATACACAGTCGCTTAAAAAAAAAGTTCCACTCGATATAAAAAAGAAAAAGTTTTTATTTCTTAGATAAGATAAGATTAAGATTTCAGACAATCTCAGTCCATAGGTTAGCGAAAAATACAATCAGACACACATTTCACAAGACACACCACATACATACCTACTTAATAGAAATAAAATTCCAATTCAAAAAAGAAAATAATTTAAAACTGTGACAGAAAGCAGCTGTTTTTTTTTTTATATACAACTGAGGTGGCAAACAAGCTCACGCCCCACCTGTTGGTAAGCGGTTATGCGCTTATGAGCGCTTGCAATACCAGAGGTATAACGCACGCGTTGCCGACCTTACTCACCGCAGGAACACAACACTATTTGAAACAAATAATGTTATTTGGCTGCGATCTTCTGTAAGGCGGAGGCACCTCCCCAGGCAGGCTGCTCCAAATTAGAACGGGAAAATCTCGCTGAATGAAGAAACTGAACTTTTTGATCGAGCGACCGAAGCTAGCGATGATCTCTCAAATAACTTGAACGAATCCGCGTTGTATGATTGTATGTTTTTTATTAGAGCATAACTTTCGAATCGGCAATCCCATCTGCATGGAATTTTGTAAGTCAATAGGATGTACTATGAAGACTTGCTGGTTAGAATATGATGTGATTCGGCCAAGGGGTTGCTAAGATATAGGGGTCCAAAGCGGTTCACAAATACATTAAGTGGGATGTCATTTACAAGAATTTTGTTCACACATCATTAACAGCCTGTAGAAGTCCACTGCTAGATTTTTATTCGAGGCCTTATTTTTATAGTTTTTGGGTTACAACGAAATCTAAAGCGATCATCGAAGCACCAACTTTTAACAGATCTCAGACCGGGGGGAACCACTCGTTTACAGGTTCTAGGACATACCAGCTTCCTCGCAATGTTTTCATTCGCCGCTATGGGTTATAAACTAATTAAAGAGCCATTCTGAGGATAAATAGTTTTCACACCTGTTCGAATAAAACATAAAACACTTGCGTCACTCATAGTTTTAATAAATATAACGATGTAGGAAAATTATAGGCTAACGGCCCCCAATTTTTATTTCGGTAGAGTCACTCGGCGGCTTTGAATTCCATAGTTTAGGGAATTATGACGGTCTATGGAGAGCTATGCTCGGAGTTTCACTGCGTGATAAAATCTGGAATGAGGAATTCCGTTGGAGAGCCAAGATCACCGACATAGATCTCATAGCAAGTTGAAGTGGCAGTGGGCAGGCCATATAGCCTGCAGAAATGACAACCATTTGGAAGTTGAAGTGGCAGTGGGCATGCCATATAGCCAGCAGAACCGACAACCATTTGGGAATGAAGGTTCTCGAAGCGACCATGAACCGGGCGGTGCAGGGTTGGAAGGTGGATGGAAAAGGAGAGACCGTTCGTTGTTTTGTTTCTTTTGTTAGCGTTTAAAATAAATTTTTAACGGTTTTTATAATATCCTAAAGTATTTTGTCATAGATGGGATGGGATGGGATGGAACCCACAACCTTCGTCTAGATACGGATCCAATCATAGAATTTTTTTTTAGGAATTTATAAAAGTCATAAGTCATAGTTATAGTACTTAGGTAGGTATTTAGTGTGGATTCTCGCTATATATGTTTTCATATACACCAATTAATATAGAAAAATATAAATCTAGATTACGTAAGCATTTAGAAACAAACTAATGGGTTATGAACGCTCCTGACACTAAACGTTGTAACATTATTTACGTTTATTATAAAAATAATAAATAAACAGTATCACCTTGTACTCGACATGCAGCATTAAAATCGCCTTCCTCTTCTCATAAAGATTTGAATATTACTCTGTATCACACAAAACTGCTTTATTTTTCATAATAATGCTTATAAATGTCTGTAAATTTTTGCTTGGAAAGTAACCTTGGGAGATTTTTTAATATAAAACTACTCATTTTCAAAGGAAGAGCCTTGTCATTTTAAACAAGAGGAGAAACTATTCGTTTTTGATTTGATAACAGTGACATCTTCACGCGAGCTAATGAAACTAAAACATCATGTCATCACATCACTGGTGTCACCTAGCGGGTTTCGACATAATCACTCTGACGTGAAACAAGGATGGCAGCTGACCAAACAATATAGTACAAATGCTATAACACAGATGGCGCTTTTGAGCAAACTTTTAAATAAGTTTATGAAATATGAACAAAATAAAGACACCCAAACGTAGCACTTAATATTGTTTAAGTGCTACGTTTGGTTAGGTCTTTTCATTATAGAGTTTCATGATCTATAAGTTATAATAATAATAATAATAATATAATATAAATTTTATTTCAGGTAACTTAAGAATAGTACAGATGGTAAAAACTAATTCTAAGACCCATAGAAATATATACCTTAACCTAAAATATATAAAATACCTATTAATTATTTAAAACATTGTGACTACTGCGACGTGTCGATGTCGCAATCATAAAACATCATAAAACTCTATGAATAGATCCAAATATCATTAAATATAAAATGACAGAAAACTAACGCGCGCTGTTCACGCAGACTCTCTAGCACGCACTTATTGATAAAAATTTGTAGCAACAGTTGCAAAATGGTCATATTTAATAATTTTTGAAACCAAGGTTGATATAAATCTGTACCTGAATGGTAATGTGCAATCAAAGACAATACTTATAGTAGAAAAATGTGCAACTTAGGAGCAATTAAAATCAATATACCTAGTACATAATACCTTTCAGCTATCACTTTTCCATGCATGACTAGCAGAATCACCCTAAAAGTTCGAAGAAAAAAAAATCTTAACATAGCCGTGTTCAAACGGCATGATATTTTCATCTCAAAATACATAAATGTCTCTATCAGTGGACACTTACTAAGTCAATTTTGATTTCGCCTTTGTCCAGCTGTGAGATCAAACCAGGATAACGACAAAGGTTCTCTAGGATACCTAAAGCCTACCTTCTAAAAACTGTCTGGTGGGGAGACGGAGGGAGACCTTCAGTGATGAAGCGTAGACAGAATCGATGTACCAGTGCGGGTTCCGCTGCTCACCCAGTCTCGAACTTCCTCTGTAATGAAGAAAGGAATCTTTAGTTTTACGTAAGGTATATCTATGGTTGAAGTGGCCTTCAGCTTGCTAATTCTGCGAGCTATGTAGGTGATGGTATCTGTGGCGGATTTACCCTAAGGCCTAGTAGGCCCGGGCCTAGGGCGGCGGCCAGATATTAGGGGCGGCAAATCGTGACCAAAAATTTTTAAAATTGTTGAGAGCTCATCATCTCGGAATATATTTACAAATTATTAGGTAGCTATTATCATCATCATCATCATCATCAGCCTGATGAAGTCCACTGCTGAACATAGGCCTCCCGCAAAGAGTGCCACGACGAACGGTCTTGAGCCTTCTCCATCCACCGACTTCCCGCAACCCTCACAATGTCGTCGATCCATCGGGTGGGGGGCCTTCCAACACTGCGTCGTCCAGTTCGTGGTCGCCAGTCGAGAACCTTATAAAGTATTACCTTATATTGTAGCTATTATAGTTAATTACATTTCTGATTTCGATTTATATAAAGTTGGCAATAAAGTAAATTCATTATGACTAGTCTAATGATGGGTGCTAAGAAAGGGGCGCCACATGCCCTGGGGCCTAGAGCGGCCGAGACTGCAAATCCGCCACTGGTTGGTTTACGGTATTCCCGTGCAAATTATACCACCACAATCATATAACTAGGTACATCAGTTAAGTATGTTGTATTATTTGTTATTTACAAATCTTACCTTTTCTTTAACCGAGACGGTTCAAAGTAAAGTAATGGTTAGGTTTAGTGTAGATTTTAAAAGTTATTTCCGCCAAGCTGTAAAAGTCGATGCGTACAAGGTCGTGACCTTGTCTACGGTGTTTATAACTACCTACAGTTTAAGATAGAAAATAACTACCTAAATATGTGTGTATTTTGTTAAACTCAAGTAATATTTGTTATTACATGCTTAAAGGAAACTTGAAGGTATTTTTTTATAGGGCGATGTTGATGTAGCCAATGTAGGTAGGTAGGTAAGTACCTATATAACCGTTTGAACATAGCTTTACTTGGAAATAATATAAAGTAAAAGTAACCTAAGCTAAAAACTCAAGTGCCTTAACATAAAATATTTAGGTAATTTAATTATTGAAAAGAAAAGATTGTACCTTCATAAATTGTGCCTGTTTAGTTTGTAGGGGGGGTACCCAATAAAAGATACGATATTTTATCCAAACGCTAAATAGAGATGAGATAAAGAAATCTCACATTGTAATTACTTAATGAAAACAAAAACAAAAGGATTAGGTTAGAAGAATCAAAACATTGGGCAGTCTAGACGTTTCCGCAAAGAAAACAGCAAAACACAATCAAAATCTGTAAATCTATTTACCCTGACTCCATCTTAGCTACCATTTATATCAGCCACACGTATTTATTCAAGATATTTGATAATTTGTAAAATTTAAGATATACAACTACATGATTCCCTTCGTTCATATGTCAAACTGAAACTATTTTCGTCCACTCCAAGTTCACGTTGGTGGGCGAACATAAATAAATTACTTTCGCTCTGTTGTGGAATTTCTGCGTTTCTCGGTTCGAGTAGTCGGAAGTGTGCCCCTGAAAAATGTAGATGGCGTTTGTCTATCGATCGCTAGTTATGAGTTCAGCTACTCGCCAAAAGATGGCGTTTGTAAGTTTTTGCTGTAATAGTAGTACATAAAAGAGTTTTATGAGTGAATAAGTATGACAATCAACCTTTTTTTAACGTGTAAAAAATATGTTTTATAATGGGCTATTATAGTGATGGCTAGAAAGCTATACTTAGGTTTTATAGTTTTCTGAGAGTGAAGAGTGGTGTTAGTGACCCCGCCTTACGATTCAAAGATCGTGGGTTCGAATTCCGGTTGTGTACCAATGGATTTTCCATTCAAGTGCTCCTAAACAGTGACGGAAAACATCATGTCCTAAAAATTTGAAGACTGAAGATTTTGAGTTGTAGAGGCTCATTGTAATCCTATCACTACACTTGTTCTTTCGTCTTGGCCCTTTTCATGGGCACCATACCTCAACGTGCTCACTGACCTAAATGCAGAATGACCAAGAAAGTACCAGTGATACGGCAAGCAAGCATAGTTTATGAAGCTTTTTGAAACTTTGTTAAAGCGAACTAGCTTTCGCAATCTGCTATTATAATCTATATTCAAGGTGTAAAATAAGCTACCTATATTTATTTTGAAGAAAATAACTTTTTAATTTTCATTCCGAAAACGAAATAGGTACATATTTGCAAATCAAGTCAAATGAAAAATCACCGCTTGATTTAGGTCCTAAGAAGATAAATACCTATTTTGTAATCTGTGACAATTGCGCGCTAATATAATCCGTCCTTTATTCTTTACTAGCTTCCGCTTAAAATGATCATCATCATCATCATCATTAGCCTATAGAAGTCCACAGTTGGACATAGGCCTCCCCCAAAGAGTTCCACGAACGGTCTTGAACCTTTTTCATTCACCAACTTCCTAAAACTTTCACAAAGATGATAAGTATGATAAGTATGCTGATAAGTATAATAATTAGTGTATTGGTGATGTAGCCGTGCTAATTATAATAATAAATAAATACAATGTCGTCAATGGCCGTGGTGGCCCCGGCTGAAGAATAGGCCCCTCCATATCTACCTATCCGCCGATGTCGTAAGAAGCGACTAAGGGAAAAAAGCTAGGGGATGGGCAGCAGCGTCCCTCATATTAACAACGATAGCTCTAACTGCGCTCGCCAATCCAACATGCCCAGCGTGGTGAGTATGGGCAAATCCCCCCACATGATAAGGAATTTGCTCTGTCTGTGGGGAGGCCATATTCAGCAGTGGACGTCGAACGGCTGAAATGGTGATGATGACAATGTCGTCGGTAAAATGATCAAGGGACGATAAAAATATTGAGAGTCGTACACAACGAAAATAGCCGGTTTTCGTAGGAACATTGTTTTGCTTTTGCAGCTGTTCCACTAGATTAAAATTCCCGAAGGCGACAGACTCCGCTAAGAACTGTGCAATTTGTATTTTACGTAAGAATGAATGATTAAACGTAGCTGTGTAATTAATCACGGGTTCACACAAACTCATACATAATTTGCTCTTACTCTACGTGAGTCCGTGCGACTTGTGAAGGAGAGCTGAAAATCAAATCCTACAAATATTATAAATTCGAAAGTTTGCGAGTATGTTTGGATGTTTGTTGTTCAATCACGCGCCGTAACGTAAAAAAAATGTTCCGGACATATCACATACCGTCAACTGATCCCAAACTAGGCATAGCCTGTAACTATGGGTACCAGAGACTGATATACATAATAGATACATATTTAACACCCAGACACAGAACAAACATCTATGTTAGTCACAAATGTTTGTCCAGTGCGGGAATCGAGCCCGCGACCTCTAGCGCAGAAGGCAGAGTTACTACCAACTGAGCTATGAGGCCAGTCGATTAATGCGTAACGGCTCAGCCGATTTCGTTGAAACTTGGAATAGATAAAGTTCTATACTCAGAATAACATATAAACTTAGATAATATTATCGGAGTACTTGCGCGTGAAGACCAAGATCAGTTTGAGGGTCGAACGGTTGGAGTCCCGCCACAGAGTCAGTTTCAACTCCTTTGTGGTGAGGGTACCAACCGAACATCTTTCGACCTACCTAAAAGAAGATCTCTGGCCGAAGGGTGTTGTGTTCCGTCGCTTCCGCGGGCGGATACCTACTGCCTATGACAATTCGCGTCCCACGTCGCAGTTTCTACGTGGCAACTGACTTGTGTTATTTATATTAATATGTATGTTAGTCTTTAAGGTATATATCTATATGGGCCGTAGTATAAGAAAAATTTCATCTGTTTTTTATTCTATTGTTGCCTGAAATAAAGTTATTGTATTGTATTATCTAAGCATAGAGGCTACTTTTTATGGTACCACGCGAGCAAAGCCGCTGGCAGAAGCTAGTTATAAATAAATGCGAAAGTTTGTGAGTATATATGGATGTTTGTTGTTCAATCACGCCGTAACGGCTCAACCGATTTCGTTGAAACTTGGAATAGATAAAGTTCTATACCCAGAATAACATATAGGCTACTTTTAATTTAGGTACCACGCGAGTGAATTCGCGGGTGGAAGCTAGTAAGTATTAAAATTCTTCTGCATCATAGATATAGACATCATCATCATCATCATGCGCTGAAAACCAGCGCTGGGTGCACACATCAGTGTGTATCCAGCACAATGCTGAGCGGAGGCCATGTTTTCCAAGAGCTCTGCTGCGCACAATATCTTCTTTCATTAAGCATTTAATTTCTTCTATTTTATTTTTATTTTATGTGTAGTAGTTCTTAAGGAAAATAAAAATATTTCTTTCTTTCTTTCTTTCATCATCATTTCCCTGCCCTTATCCCACTTCATGTGGGGTCGGCACAACATGTTTTCCTCTTCCACTCCCCTCTATCAGCCGTCATATCAGTATTCACTCCTTTCTTACTCATGTCATCTTTCACACAGTCTATCCATCTTTTCTTTGGTCTACCTCTTCCCTTATATCCTTCCACATTCATATTTAACGCTCTTCTAGTCACATGACATTCTTCCCTCCGCATGACATGCCCATACCACGCTAACCTTTTGCTCTTCAGTCACACTTCTCAGTCACTGGCGCTACTTTCAAATATATACTACAATCATAGATATAGACATTCATTATTATACATATTCATTATAATCATCATCGCCTTAGCCGTTGGACAATCACTGATGAACGTAGGCCCCCACCATAGATTTCCAAATCGACCTATAGCGACCCTGCTAGCTTTCTTAAGAGGCCTGGAGGCATCACGCACGCGTTGCCGACCCCGAACCCCCTGGCAACCTTACTCACCGCAGGAACACAACACTATTTGAAACAAATAATGTTATGCGATCTTCTGTAAGGCGAAGGTACCTCTCCAGGAGGGCTGCTCCAATTCAGAACGAGAAAATCTCGCTGTGGCCTACCTCCTACAAAGCAAATCTTGATAGAACAACCTGTTGCCCTATTAAATTCTATGTAGATCGGATAGGCCCGTTCGATTCGTCTGTTTTTTGAGAGATCTTCAGATAGGTATATTTAACTTCTACAATCAATTGACTTAGCAAAACGATTCACAAGACTAATCTCCGAGTACCCACGATTGATAAAGACATCACAACCACGTGCGAAAACCGTAGGTATTCAATATAGAACCAGTAATCTTACTTTATTGTTATAAATCGTTGGCAACGCTATAACTATCGCAATTTGTTGCCAGACATCTGCATTGTGTTGAATTTATTTTGATAACAATGTACGATCGAGATTCTTTTCCAAATTTATCGGTCACATTTGTAGGTCACCCGCTTTCGCTTGCGTAATCGAATGGGGGACAATTTCAGTTCAGTTTGTCTCAAGAACTTTATTTTTAGATCGTGATATCGTCCTGAATAATGTCGTTCACGCGCAAAGTGCAATAAACTCTGAAAACTTGCCTACTTCTGGGTAACCTAATTATCATCATCATTTTTTCCCTCCCCCACAGACAGAGCGAATTCCTTATCATGTGAGGGGATTTGCCCATACCACGCTGGGCATGCGTTTTGCCGGTTGCGTTAGAGAGGGACGCTGCTACCCATCCCCTAGCTTTTTTCCCTTAGTCGCCTCTTACGACATCCGCGGATAGGTAGATATGGAGGGGCCTATTCTTCAGCCGGGGCCACCACGGCCAACCTACCTATTGAAAATAAATTATAATACACTAGCTGCACCCACGCGGTTTTACTCGCGTGGAGTATCAGTGAAGGTAAAAGGAGATACATGCTTTCGTTTTCAATTAGAAAATCATTTTTAATAAATAAATTAGCAGTCCCTACCACATTAACCTAACACAGCTGCTTAAGTACAAATTGATCCTTATTTTTATCACCTTTTTTAACATTGGGCTTTTGTTTAATAAATACACAAAAAATATGCTTTCGTAAAAAAACTGGTAGTAATATTTTTCTTGGCTGCGTGCATCTCGCAAAGCACCGTCCTTAATAAATCCCAGCCAATTGCAAACACGATGCGACAGCTCAATGAGAACATACAACGAACATACGTGTTTGTTGTGGAACACTTCACATATTTTTTTTTTAATTTGTAGAATTTAATCGACAAAATTCTACAAATTAAAAAAAAACTTGTCGACTTTGATATTGGCAAAATTGTGGCAACTACAGTCACAGAGGCTATAAATAAATAAAGACGGTCGCATATATAACTTTGTTTCATAACAGACATTCAGTCTTTTCCCTTTAATTATGATACAAAAGCTCCTAGCATTCCAAATTTCAGAATTGTGAGGTAACTGGAAGTACCCTAGATGTTTTCCATACAAAAATTATACATTCTTTGCCATATCTTTTTAATGCATTAAGCTAGAGCTTTGATTTTTATACGGCACCATAAGCCCACAGACCTTAATAGGTGGTATAAATTTCAAGTTAATACCTTTAGCCGTTTCTGAGAAAAAGGGTCTTGACAGACGGACAGACAGACAGACAGACCGACAGACGGACTACAAAGTGATATAAGGGTTCCGTTATTCCAAATCAGGTTCGGAACCCTTAAAAATAATAAGAATAAACCGTCTTTATAAAACATACACGTAGGACTTGACGGTAAGGCCTATGATGCCATAGCCAGCGTGAAAGAGGGAAAAAACTGCTAGTTTTGTAACAGTATCCGAAGCGCCGCATTTTGCCGCCAAAAATAACAACATCGCAATGTTGCCGGCGTGGAAATAAATTGGAACGTTATGATACGAGTTGAACGCTCTCACTTGATTTTGATACCGACTGAATCTTAAAGATAGATTAGACCTCAATGGCGTGGTGGGTGAGTGCCGTACGCGCAAGAAGTGCGGGTTTGATCTCCACGGTGGGACTATAAGATCTGCATATTTTTGTCTGGGTGTTGTGTTTATGATACTCGTAGTTTCTGAAACTCACGAAACAGGAAATCCTAGGCCCGTGTTTATAAACCGCTCTCAGAATTGAGAACGATCAAGAGATAGAGCAGGCGACGCAGTGTTGGAAGGCCCCCCACCCGATGAACCGACGACATTGTGAAGGTTGCGGGAAGTCGGTGGATGGAGAAGGCTCAAGACCGTTTGTCGTGGAACTCTTTAGGGGAGGCCTATGTCCAGCAGTGGACTTCTACAGGCTGATGATGATGATTATGAAGAGATAGAGAAAAAATTGAGTGATTTTTTGTTGCGTTTGGGCAACAGCTTTCATTAATTATGACAAATCTAACTATTATAAACAGCAACTGACTGACTGGCAGACTGATATACCTACAACGCAGAGACTAAACCGTTGGACCTAGAGACGGTTTAATATGAAACTGGGTTCAGACGAGGACTAACTAAACCCTAGTTTTGTCACGTGTTATTTCATACAGTCATAATGTCAAATATGGCTTTAATTCATAGTTTTTATTCCATTAATGAATTTTTGAGATGCACATTTTTTTTTTTTTAATCTGTATTTTTTTTTTTTAATTGACATGTAATTACTATTAAATATGATCGTCATGACAAATGGCTGAATATGATGAACGATATAAATAAAAACACATATACACTACATACCATGTTCACAACAAATCAATATTTTATCTTTATCTTTACCTATGAAATGACACATCAAAAAACCAGGGTTTAGTTAGTCCTCGTCTAACCCCAGTTACATAATTACAGGGAATTGGGTATAGTGGGTAGGGCGCATAAAGGAAATAACTTCCTGAAATTCAACCCCTAAGAGGGTACAGCGGGGGTTGAAGTTTGTATTAAAAAACTTCACCAACAGGTGGGCCGTAAGATAGTTTGCCACATAGTTGTATAAAAAAAAACTCCCGCGTGGCCTAGTAACATCGTAAAAATTTATAAAAATGTATAAAGTATCAGACATTTTTTCATAAATAATTATCCATTTCAAATCAGAAACTCAACGCCCACCGCGTCCATCGCCAATTAAAAAATATTTATCTAAATTATTTCGAGACATGATCTTCAAACAACTGGCATGACGATAGATAGAAGCTCTTAATGTGAATTGAATATTCGGGCTCGATGAATGTATATCCGGTAGTATACATGGATGTAACGCCGGTTTCAGACTAGCGTTATTTTTTGCGCATACCTACTCTTATTCCGTGATTTCGGAATAAGCCCGTTCGGCGTTCGGCTTTTTGAAGTGCGCGCGTAGGCGCATATGCCGAAAAGACCGTGTACGCGCAAAAAAAGCTAGTCTGAAACAGCCCTTACAGCGTGTTCGCTCGAGCCGGTGGCGAGTGACACCAAAGATAGAATAGAAAAATCTATGATTACACCACAAGGACATCTTACAAATTACACACAGGTAGGTACGACTACAAACATACACAAAGGAACGCGACTGAAACTGTAGTCACTTATGAGTAGCCTGACTGCGATAGCACTAGTAATTCTATGCGCGTCCGTCCACGGCGCTACTCAAAAGGAACGCGTTTGTAACTAGTCTCCTGGCGACTCGACATGCTGGTCGCCAGGCGACTGGTTTCGAGAAACTGTTGAAAAATGAACGAATAAAAAGTAATTATTAGTGATTCTGACGTCTATGTGATTGGAGAAGTAATAATTCCATGTCATCGCTCGAATTATCACTAGTCATGTTAATTATTTTCGTTTCAAAACTTTGTTTACATAAAATCGTGTACTGAGTGACTGAGTTTCAGGAAATTCCAGTAGCGTCGTGGACGAGTCAGAGTTTCCAATCAGTCCGCAACTCTAGTTTCTAATGAGTTCCGTCACTTTTGCGTAGCATCATGGACGAAGGGGCTTAATTAAACGCGAAGTATAATGGGCAAAGATAATACCAAAATAATAGGTAATTGCAACTGGTGCAGGCAGATAACGTGACAATAAATACAACCCATTGATTTGTTCAATGCTGAAACAACATAATTGTTTTTGAAAGGGATGTATCGCATCAGAATGTTACACGCTTAAGCATGTTACAATACAATAATAGTGATCCTTACTAGGTAGTGATGTTTCCACGTGAATCAATTAAGCCGGTCGCCTAATAAGTATTTTATTGTATGAAAATGACATCCAAAAAGTCAAGAAACTAGGATTTCCTAACATTTCCTAATGCAACTGAATCGCAGAATTGCAAACCTTTTTTTTATAATAAGAAATTTTTTACAAAAACTAAAAAACGACTTCAAATTCCTGAATATTTGCAAGATTAATAACAACCCCTTTTTTTGTTATCAACCTCTTTGCGTTTTGCTTTCCTACTGAGGATGACATTGGCCACCTACACTTTCGAATAAAAAACAAAAGTAACTATGACATCCATTCATCATCAATAATAACTCTTACGGTACTGACTGACTGACTGACAATCAAACGTAGTGGTTTTATTCTCTTTGAAAATCAACGCAGAGCCTACTAAGAGTATGAAATTTTCAGGGTAGCTTCCTGTTGTAACGTATGGGTGCACAGAAAGAAATTCCCGACTCACAACCCCTAAGTTTAAAATTTATGTAAAAATAGCAGCAACCGAACGAAGTCGCGGGGATAACCATACTATACCAAAGTCGTCAAAAAACATTTTCAAGTGGTGATTTTAAGAGAAGATGACGTTTTATTAAGTTTTACGGGCCAAGTTGCAATCCCTCATGAATTAAATTAAAATGGGACCACCCCGGGATCATACTCTATACACCAGCGAAAGAATCATCAAAATCGGGTTACTATTGGCGGAGATATCGAGTAACATACACACAAAGAAATAAAAAAATACAGCCGACTTGAGAACCTCCTCCTTTTGGAAGTCAGTTAAAAATATGGAATAACTTTTATGATAACTATGCTAAATTGGTTTTAATTTTTAATAGCAAAGAAGTTTAGTGACGCACTGCCTTGCATAATTACAAGTCTGTGGTTTTATGTTTTTCTCAACTTAATTACAGCAGGATTTTTTCCAGGATAATTTCTTTCAATCAAAATATTTTATAGGATTTTTTTTGAAATAATTGTTGTAACTAAATTTTATTTTAAAATTCAGTAAGTATACAAGAAACTAGTTTTGTTTACATGTAGGTATGCGAGTCATGCGCAATAGTACTCTCTCCAAAAATTTAAGTAAGCCTCTCCTCATTTTGCATCCAGCAAATATATATTTTTTTTATTTATTTATTAATTAAATAGGATCGCGAACATTATTATTATTATGATTTAAGAGCTTAGCTTTTGTCAGTGTATCAGCACATGTATAAAACATTCATTAAGACCTAGACTTTCTAAAGTAAGACTGATGCAATAGCCAATTATAGGCGAACACAGCACTGGTAGTGACTTTGACATGCCAATCTATCAGAGTTTACAAACTTTAATATAGAAAATATTGGTTATGAAGATTAATCTTACAACTAAGATAATCTCTTAGTTACAATAAACTAAATACAAGATCTTTTATCTTATCTTATCTCAAAAAACCAACGCCAAAGATGCTGCCAAAAGAATCCTACACCTTAAATGGAAATGGGCCGGACATATCCAAAGAGTGCCTGATGAAAGATGGTCAAAAACTGTGACGAACTGGTATCCAATCCACAAAAAACGTAAGCCAGGAAGACCACACAAAAGATGGAACGACGATATAGCCAAAATAGCAGGAAGAGCGTGGAGTAGAGTCGCTAGAAACAGAGAGAGATGGAAGGAGCTGGAGGAGGCTTTTACCGCTGAGAGCGGTCCTCACACATAACTAATGTGAAATATATTTACTATTTAGTGAAACGTTATAAAATAAAATAAAAACATAGAATTTAGTTACATACACATTAAGATAGCGTTAAATCAAAATGTTGTGTAAGGTATGAATAAAGCTTTTATTATAATATTATTATTATTATTTATCTCAAAAAACCGGCTATATTACCGGTCTTTTAAAACGGATTTACAAACGGCCCTAGCGCGTGAGCTGTGAGCCATCCCACTGATTGGCGTCGACAGGTGCTGGCGAGCTGCCCACCACCCATTGTGCGAGATTGACAGAGTAATGGCAATTATTTGCAGAATTCCGATAGGCGCCTTTGAGTTTAATTGCTTGGCCGATTTGGAAGGTTGTAACTTTAATTTGTTTCTGTTAGTTTGTGCACAGAAGGAAAGTTAAGTTCCAAGAGCGTTTGATGGTTTTTATTGACTGGCCTCATAGCTCAGTTGGTAGTTACTCTGCCTTCTGCGCTAGAGGTCGCGGGTTCGATTCCCGCACTGGACAAACACTTGTGACTAACACAGTTGTTTGTTCTGTGTCTGGGTGTTAAATATATATCTATATAATTGTATATCAGTCTCTGGTACCCATAGTACAGGCTATGCCTAGTTTGGGATCAGTTGACCGTGTGTGATTTGTCCGTAATATTTATTTATTTATTGGTTTGTGACCGAATTGTCATTAGCATTACCTACAACCCAGGTAACTAACTCACACACTACGCAAACACACACTAACTCTTTGGGGGAGGCCTATGTCCAGCAGTGGACTTCTACAGGTGTAGTTGACACACCAGGTTGTAGTTAGTATATGAGAGCACTGGTGGAGAGGTAGTGGCTCTTTCGATCCACAGGTCGTGGGTTCGAAACCTGTCGTGCATCAATGGATTTTCCGTTCGGAAAATTTATGTGCGCTATGCTAGTGCTCTCAAACGGTGTAGGAAAACATCGTGAGGAAACCGGCATGACCTAGAACCTACGAAATTAGAAGTCATGTGACATGTGCACGAAAGGAGCCTCTAAGAGGCGCACTTTCATCCTTTCACTACACTGATTCTTTCCTCGACTCTTTAAATGTTGTTCGTTGGTAAGGGCATCACTTGAACTTCGTCTTGTCGTGTCACTGGTTCTTTCTTGGTTGGTATTAGGTCAGTGACCAGGTTGAGGTATCGTAGCCCCGAAAAGGGCCTATGACCGTGGATGCGAGAATAGTGCGCCTCTTAGAGGCTCCTTTTGTGCACACTTGAACTCGTTTCATTTCATCACTTGAGTATTTGGCTATATTTTCAAATGTAACAGTCCATTCCAACCAGTCTGCTGCTACGCCTCGGCGGAGCAGCAATAAGCTGAGATAGGACCTTTTTGACCCATGCCACTGCAGCGTAGACGATACCTCATGAAATGTAGGTATCAACCACCAGTTGGCACCCATTTGATGGGTGAGGTAGGCGCCTGCTTTTCTCTCTTTTGTCTACTGTTAGTGATCTGGATCAGTTGAGCTATCTATAGATCGCTTGTAACGGTATTTAGATGGCTCAGCTGTCTCTCTTGTGTATGTTGTATTGCTACTTGTATTCGTCTTTTTTTACTGTTAACCTACCTACCTACTAAGCTTTATTTTATTTTGTGTGATTGTTATCTGCTGTTGTTTCTTCTGTTTGCTATTATCTCTGTCTGTGCTGTATTTGTGTGTGTGTCAAATAAACAATTTATCTATCTATCTATCTATCTATCAGTCCAACAGCCATTGCGCAGCTTGACCGCCAGCGTTCTTTTTACGTGACGCGACCTATACCTACACTTACGGATTTTAAATGGTTATGAATCAATTCTTAGTTATTTCATCACTTGAGTATTTGGCTATATTTTCAAATGTAACAGTCCGAATAAAGTTTTTTAAAAAAACTTCCCCTAAAATTGGGAAAACTGAAAGTGCTTTCTATGGGATTTTTGTATGAACTCATGATTCGAACTATGGATATAACTGCAAAAACATACCTACTCTACGTTGCATACGACAACTACCACCAACCAACCTTACCTACCTTTGACTCCACGCGAGTGAAAGCGCGCGGGTAGAACTAGTGAACAATAAAAAAATTACAAAGATAAGGTGAATCATGAAATAGATAAGACATTAATCTCAATTTAATGAAATTATCCCATCATACAATTTTGTTAAATAATTTGAAAATAAGAAATCATTGCCAGTGATTCATGAGATCCGGTAAGTGTTCGCCAATGTATTGGTATAATGTCTGGACTGGACAGTAAAGAATTGAGCATTAGTCTGTAGTCAGAAATGAAATAGTAAAAAACATCATCATTCACGCACGGCGAGATTTTCACGCTCTTAGGTAATTGGAGGAGCCCGTCAGATGATCGCAGCACCACTTATAGGTCGCGTCACGTAAAAAGAACGCTGGCGGTCAAGCTGCGCTATGGCGATTTATCGATGTCAGTGAACTTAGCAGATCATTTGCCAGTAGAGCATAAAAAAGGGAGTTCTTGTCGCATGCAGCTGAGTTCCTGATACTTTTTAAGAAAAGTTCTAGCGAAAATTCCTGGAAAAAAGTCAACTGAAAAAATGATCTGCCAACTTCCCGTAGCAGATCATTTTCCTCCAAATCAAAAATAAATAAGAGTTCCTGTCACATGCAGCTGAGTTAGTTATCCACAAACTTTTCTACTTGACGTACCTACTAATAGTAGTTTTTGGAGGAGGTAGGGCACAGCGAGATTTTCTCGTTCTAAATTGGACCAGCCCGTCTGGGGAGGTACCTCCGCCTTACAGAAGATCGCAGCGAAATAACATTATTTGTTTCAAATAGTGTTGTGTTCCTGCGGTGAGTAAGGTCGCCAGAGCTCTTTAGGGGGCAGGGGTTGGGGGTCGGCAACGCGTGCGTGATGCCTCTGGTATTGCAAGCGCTCATAGGCTACGGTAACCACTTACCAACAGGTGGGCCGTATGATTGTTTGCCACCTCAGTTGTATATAAGTCCTCTGTACTAACAACGACAATGAGTACGGCAAATAGAAAAAGACTGTGTCTGGGTGTTAAATATTTATCTATTATGTATATCAGTCTCTGGTACCCATAGTACAGGCTATGCCTAGATTGGGATCAGTTGACCGTGTGTGATATGCCCGGAATAAAAAAAAAAGGAATATGATAGAAACATTACAACGAAATCAATCAAGGTTAGGGCCAAGGCCACGTGAACCCGGACAAGGGGTCGCAGCCCGAAGTTCACGGAAGCGACCTTCCCTCGCGGTCGCGTCCTTCCTAAAAGCCAAACGTCCTTCATGAAGGACAAAAGTTCACATTACGTCACTACAAGGCCATTCCAGGGCGTTGGAGGCCATCCGAGGCTACGCTAGGCTAAAAGTTCAAGGCCCACGGTCGATTCAGGTTACGGGAAGGCTCCCACGAGCGCTCAAGGTCGTTTTCTCAAGGCTCTAGGTGAGTTTGCCACGTGTGATATAGAGGTAGGTCATACGTTCAATGCGTTTGCAAATGGCAGGTGTTATTCGAACGTACGTATTTTGGAAGTTTGAATCCGTTTGTTAGCGAATCAAACGATTAAAGCGGAAGTTATGTTAATAATTTAATAATTAAGGTACACTGCCAATTTTTTAATTTGAGATTAACCTTTTAACAGTTCACATAGATAATTAGGATAAAGTTCGTCCTACTATTGGAAATTCTTCATTTTTCATTGAAACATATTCAGGTGTTTTTGGAAGCAATCTTGGTTTCGAACTTCTTAGATGTTTCATAATAAGTTTTTAAGATGATGAAAGGCCAAAAACAGTAATTGAAAGATTTTTTTTTTTGTTAAAATCCTTTTTTTTTATTCCGGGGTCACTTTGAATCACCTTGTATAAAGTTTTATCCTACGCCTACAGAAGGTACATTGACGTCAGCGTACATGAAATTAATTACTATTTTCATTTCTTTTCAGTGCCGACGACAGAACGCGTCAGCGAGCTATGTTAATTTGACAGCTCAAGTCCGCCTATTTGCTTTTCACTTTATTTCCCGCTTCATTTGTCACCGACAATAGTTTTAATCATAGAGTAACTTTTTATGTTTTAATTACCTGACAATGAATAGTCGCAAGAAAAAAAACTGTATTGGCATTAGGCTTATTGATGAGGACAGATTTAATGTTTCGGAATGTAGAGAATGGGTATTATTTTCTAGGTAATTTTAAGTACGATATATTATATTATACGATGATAGTGAGACTTTTTGGCGGGAACTTGAGAAAGTGATGTTGTGCTCTCAATTTATTTTACAAAACTAGTGTTAAATAGAATAATATTATGTGATTAGGGTGGTGTTTTGCGTAATATTGTTTGAGTAAACCGCACAAGTGAAGTGAAATGAAATGATTGCGTGTATCGTCATTTTTCGAGTTGGCGCCAAGAGGTCCCTTGAGGTTTTAATAAAATAGCCACCATCATATCTTACTAAAACTGAATTTGACTTGACTTGACGGTGACTTGACCATGACTAAGAAAGATAAAAATAACTACGAAGAAATATAAACGTAAGACTTGGCGGTAAGGCCTAGATGCCATAGCCAGCCAGAAAGGGAAAAAACTTCAAAAAAAAAAAACGATGATAGTGACGCCGTGTTCGTACGACGTGCGATATGACATCTAAAATGTATTTCAAAATGTTCCGTAACTCTAGGTACTTGAGTAGTAGATGACTTATTGAAAACAAACGGGTGTTTATCGCGTTGGTACCTTATTTTATATTTTCCCGACGTTTCGACTTTGTTGCAACAATCGTGGTCGCGGGCAGACTGGAGACTTGGAGCTACCGCCGAGAAACGGAGGCAGTTGAAGAAACTACCCTCACTTGATATTCAGAATTAGAGATGTCCGCGTTCACACTAACAGTATCCACACACTGAGATGGTCTATCGCAACCAACACAGTAGTAGTAGAGTAGAGAGTATGGGCGAGTTCCTCATAGGAAGTCGCTCAGGAAATCCATGGGAGGCCGATTTTCAGGATTGGATATCGAACAACTGGAATGATGATGATGATGATGATATCATTAACTACAGTATGCCATCTGTTTGAGATAGCCTGTTTTTTTTTACATTTAGGTATTTGCATGAATTAAAAGAATTAACAAGTTCAAGTGGCAGTGGGCAGGCCATATATCTTGTAGAACCGACAACCTTTGGAGAATAAAGGTTCTCAAATGGCGAACAAAAACTGGACGACGCAGTATTAGAAGATCCCCATCCGATGAACCAACGACATTGTGAATTGCGAGAAGTCGGTGGATGGATAAGGCTCAAGACCGTTAGTCGTGGCATCTTCGGGAAGGCATATGTCCAGCAGTGAACTTCCTCAGGCTAATGTTGTTGTTAATTTAATAGTTTATTGCACACAATAATAAAAGCATTATTGTACATAAAAGTGGGCTTAATAACTTTGAAAAAATAATTTATTTTACAATATAATTCATATAAAAGTGTTAATCAAAACATTCTAAAATAATGAGTTACCATTAAGCTATGTTCAAACGTGTCATCTGATTTTTTTAAATAATCCTTACTTCTTTGAGGAAAGTTAATTTTGAGTTTGATTTAAGTAGAGCTATGTAGCACACCCTCAAATGTCAAACTCAAAATTGACTCTTTATTCAATAGAATTAAGGTTATTTTTTTGATTACTTTTATATGACATATCAAGGACATATCGCATGCAGTTGAACACAGCTTTATCAGTGAAAGAGACTAAAACATTGATTCAACACTTTCACGTTGAATTAAGAATTTCCAAGGATAAATAAAACCACTTCTATATTAATTCTAAATCACACGACACACGGGCCAAGGCACTTACCAAGAAAAGGTTTTATCACAAAAATCACTATGGTGCCAAAATCCTGTAGGAACGACTTATCTTATCGTCCACGTTTGCAGTAGTAGCCGAAATTATACAGACTTCGGATCGGTCAGAAATGTCGGTTCCATCTAAAAATAAACCGTCGTGCATATCGTAATAATGAAAATTCGTAAACGCGCGGTTTTATGGGAACTTGGTCGGAAATTTGGTATCAAAGCTCTTTTATATGACAAACAAGCAAGGCCCTGTTACAAACATCTATTCTAGACCAGCATCCGCCCGCGGCTTCGCTCGCGTGGTACCTACCAACTTATAAAGTAGCCTATATGCTATTCTAGATAAAGAAATCTTTATTCCAAATTTCATGGAATCAGTTGAACCGTTACGGCGTGATTGAAACACAAACATCCAAACATCCTCACAAACTTTCGCATTTATAATGTTTCAAGATTCAAGATGTTTATTTGCAGAAATGAGTGTTACAGAGAGGTCTTAAAGCTATGAATATGGCACTTATAAACTTATTCACTCTTTTCGAGCACCGCAAATTATTATTTTAGACGAAAGACTGTAAACTTAACACATACTATACTTAGTAAATTTTTGGGTATACAACAGAAACAGGACTCTTTGAATATAAATAATATACAAATAAGCAACATTCACTATAAAGTTAGCTATAGGAAACATTACAATAGGCACGTAATTCTTGTTAGGAGCGTTGGCGAAAAGAAATGTACAGCAGCATTTTTTATTTTTCAAAGTATTCATCAATTGAATAGAAACAGTTTTTTATTAAAAAGATTTTAATTGTTTTATAAATAAAGTTAATTTTGGTTCAATTTTTATATTTTTTGGCAAAATGTTAAATAAATATACTGCCATGTAATATGGGCTTTGGTTTAACATTTTTATTCTTGAGTATGGTAAATAAAGTCTATCTTTATGGCGAGTATTTCTGTTATGTGTATCGCTTACTTTAGTAAAATGACTTTTATTTTTGTAAACAAATATGCATATATCAAATATATTGATGGTAGCGTTAAAAGGTTAAAATTTATGAAATATGGTTTACAGCTTTGTTTGTTGTTAATTTGGGCTAAGATCCTAATACATTTCTTTACATGTTAGTAGGATAACGTTTCATACGAGTCAGAGGATAATCAAACAGCTTTCAGATCACATTAATATGTAGGTTAATCTAGATTCTAGATCAACTGGCCTCATAGCTCAGTTGGTAGTAACTCTGCCTTCTGCGCTAGAGGTCGCGGGTTCGATTCCCGCACTCGACAAACATTTGTGACTAACACAGATGTTTGTTCTGTCTAGTTGTTAAATATATATCTATTATGTATATACAGTCTCTGGTACCCATAGTACAGGCTATGCCTAGTTTGGGATCAGTTGATCGTGTGTGATATGTCCAGAATATTTATTTATTTATATTTAACTTGAGGGTCGAACGGTTGGAGTCCCGCCACAGAGTCAGTTTCAACTCCTTTGTGGTAAGGGTACCGAACGAACATCTTTCAAGATCTCTGGCTGAAGGGTGTTATGTTTCGTCGCTTCCGCAGACAAATACGTACTGACAAGGATAATTTGCGTCTCACGTCGCAGTTTCTACGTATGAACCGTAGGATAAGTAAAATTCCATCTGTTGAAAGAAATTTATTGAATTGAATACTAAACAAATAAAAACATAGAGAGATACAAGTAAAAAGGAACGTTAAAAAGCACTTGCAAAGGTAAAGCCATGTCATTTCATTAAATGACTTTTAACTAAAAGGTTTTAAGAAAATAGCTCAATTTTCTTGAATTCCATTTACTTTGAAGTTACCTATCGAATAAGTTATTCACTTCAGAATATTAATGATTATACCTTCTTACCTTTTCTCCCTAATAAGAGGAATGTAATGGTAGTAAGTAGGTACTCGTAGGTATGTATTTTGTTTAAGGTGATGCAGGTCAACCGACGAATCCAACTCGGATGCGTTTGGGGAACTTCTTCATATCTTCTCGTCGCATATACCGCAGAGCCTCAAAACGAAAGTCTACAATCATTGCGTGTTGCCAGTGGTGACATAGACCACTGAGACTTGGTCGCTTACTGTTGGCCGCATACACAAGCTCAAAGTCACGCAATGGGCTATGAAGAGAGCTATGCTCGGAGTTTCACTGCATGAAATTAAGAAGTTCTATGTGAGCCATTTTTTTTGTAATAATCTTAAAACTTCCCCTTAAATAAAGAAAGCTGTCTTTAAACTCAAGGCTAAAATTATTAACGACACAAAAGTAATAATGCCAGCTTCGAAGTCAGCTTTAAAACAACACAAACTCTAGGCCCGTCCAAGAACATGGAACTAAACTACGAAAAGATTTTCAAAATCACTATACGGGCTATGCGAATTACCCGCTCAGATCCTGCCATAAAAAGAGACCCAAAGTGGCTGGCACAGTTTCTCCTAATCCACGGACAGAGCACTGTGGTATTTATTTTACTGGTTTACAATATAATTTTCATTAATTTGAAGGAAGTAAACTTTTCCCAAACGTGCAAAAATGGCGTTCTGTCGCTCATGTACGTAGTAGTTACCTTTCAGTACAGTATCATGCTATGGAAACAGCAGCATTTGGTAACACTGATGGATACCGTGAAAAATGATTATATTTTGGCTAAATCATTACCAGTGAGGGAGCAAAACATCATTCGTGAATATGCCATGAAAGGTGAACATGTCTGCAAGCAATGGTTGCTGATTTCCGCTATGGGCACGGGTTCCTTCGTCATCAAAAATACAACATGTATTCTATTTTACTGGATAGTTGACGGAAAATTTACTTTAATTCCGTTATATGACTTGGTTTATCCAAATTTTATCGAGGAGCGGAAAGGGACCATCTTTATATTCATCTTGACATACTATATGATTGTTACATACGGCATATATGCATCAGTAATGTACAGTGCATTTACACCACTTGGCCCGATTTGTTTGCTCCATGCTTGCGGACAGCTGGAAGTGGTAAAATGTAGAATCCATAGCCTCTTTGAGGGTGATGACATTGAAGTCATTGAACGGAAATTAAAGGATATTGTGAAACAGTTGCAATATATTTACGAGTATGTGTTACATTTTATATTTTCTGAACAAATACGTTGGCAATTTGATAGTTTTAATTTATTATTATCGATAAATGCCCTAACTTTGAATCAGTGGTCTCAAATATGTTAATCTCGATAGGGCTTACATATTTCAGCCTTTTGGGGTTGAGACCCTGAGTCCGTGGAGAACGGGGCCTTTTTTTTTTTTTTTTTTTATACAACTGAGGTGGCTAACAAGTTTACGGCCCACCTGATGGTAAGTGGTTACCGTAGCCTATGAGCGCTTGCAATACCAGAGGCATCACGCACGCGTTGCCGACCTCGAACCCCCTTCCCCCCTAAAGAGCTCTGGCAACCTTACGCACCGCAGGAACACAACACTATTTGAAACAAATAATGTTATTTGGCTGCGATCTTCTATAAGGCGGAGGTACCTCCCAGGCGGGCTGCTCCAATTCAGGACGAGAAAATCTCGCTGTGCCCTACCTCCTCCTACCTCCTCCTCCTGCTGTGGCCTTCCGGGTTTTCTTAACAATATCAGGGCGTCTGATCGAAGCGACGCGTGACCTAAGAGCTGGCTCCTATATACTTCAAAGAATAAGCATTGCCATCCAGCGTGGCAGTTCTATCAGCGTGTTGAGGACGCTTCCAACTGGTAGTGATCTGTATCAAATGAGCTATATATAGATAGTTTTTGAGATAGTGGTACAATTGCGTAAGGCAATGAAGTTCGTTACTTTGAGGGTGATTTTAACAATCTTAGCAACATTCAAAACGTTCCAAACTTGAAAGGGGAAACTTCTTCATTTTCATGTTTGAAAAACTTTAGATGTCGCTAAAATTCAAAAAACCCCTTCAAAGTAACGATCTTCATTACCATTACGTTTTCACAACTGCACCACTCGTTCTTGTTTATTTTGTAAATATTTACTTGTATTAGTTTTAATTTTCTTTCTGTAATTAATTTGTAATAATGGAGCTGTTATTTGCATTTTTTTTGGCAGCTTTGTAGATCGGATCAATTTGTGCTTCAGAGTAGCCTACGAGTTAACACTGAAAACGACTACGCTCGTTTTACCGATAACCTGTTACGAAGTGATTGAGGTAAAATATTATTGTACACATTCATCAACATCATCATCAGACAGATGATGCTGAACATTCCACTGCTGAACATGGGCCTCCCCCAAAGAGTGCCACTGCGAACGGTCTTAAACCTTCTCCATCCACCGATTTCCTCACAATGTCGTCGATCCATCGGGTCTGCGAGCTATATAGCTTGCCGGCTGCCATCTTGAACCTGCTAATTCTGAGAGCTCGTATGTTGGTGACCTTGGTTTTTCTACGGATTTCCTCATTACGGATTTTATCACATAGTGAAATTCCGAGCAAGGACCTTAGCGAATATACGTTGTTTTATGTGTTCAATTTCATTGACTCTTGTTTTTTTTTACACTAAGCTTATTTTTTCAACAATATTCTAAACGAATACTATACACCATATATTATACACATCATCTCCCTGCCCTTATCCCACTTCATGTAGGGTCGGCACAACATGTTTTTCTCTTCCACTCCCCTCTATCAGCCGTCAAATCAGTATTCACTCCTTTCTCACTCATGACGTCTTTCACACAATCTATCCATCTTTTCTTTGGTCTACCTCTCCCCTTATATCCTTCCACATTCATATTTAACACTCTTCTAGTCACATGGCATTCTTCCCTCCGCATGACATGCCCATACCACTCTAACCGTGTACTCATTCCGTATCTTGTCCATTCTAGTCACTCCACACATCCATCTCAACATTCTCATTTCCGCAGCATGCACTCTTCTTTCATCCGTCCCTTTGGTTGCCCAACACTATACACATATTATACAATATTAAACACCGTAACGTCTCAACAGATTTCGTTGAAACTTGGAATAGATAAAGTTAATGGATAAACCTAGAATAGCATATAGGCTTTTTATTTAGGTACCACGCGAGAGAAGCCACGGATGGAAGCTAGTTTATAATACGCTTTATAATATTAGTATGAAGTAGGATAGTAGGATTCGTAGGAAGATGAATAGTAAACTGGATATCTAATTTATTTCCAGTCGTTGAGACATGGTGAGTTAAGCTTGGAGTTCTTAACATTCATAATCGGAGGGATCCTTTTCAGCAGCTCCCCCTGCTTCTACGGCGATCTACTAATGGAGAAGGTACTTAAGTTTTTTTTTTTTTAAACTTATATTTATTTGATGATGCAAGCTGCGATGTCTGATTTCAGGGCGAAGAAGTGAGATGGGCCATGTACTCTTGTGGCTGGGAGAAGGTACACGATCGTGGGATCCGCAGCACTGTGGGGATAGTGCTCCAGCGGGCACTGCAGCCTGTCGCCATACGCACTCTGTTCCGCACTGTGTGCTTAGACGCACTTTCTGACGTAAGAAGTACAATGAATAATATCTTAACAAACTTATTCCTACTTATATTATAAATGCGAAAGTTTGGATGGATAGATGTTTGTTACTCAATCACGCCAGAACGGCTGCACGGATCTGGATGAAATTTGGCACAGCGATAGATTATAGTCTGTAATAGCACTGCAAAGTACCACGCGAGCGAAGCAGCGAAGAAGCTATTTAAGTATAAATACTTTCATCATCAATCTGTAGAAGTCCACTGCTGGACATAGGCCTCCCACAAAGAACTCCATGACGAACAGTCTTGAGCCTTTTCCATACACCGACTCCCGCAACTTTTACAATGTCGTCGGTCCATCGGATGGGCGGCCTAAGAACACTTCGCCCAGTTCGTTGTCGCCATTTGAGAACCTTTATTTTCGAACGGTTGTCGATTCTACGCGCTATATGGCCTGCCCATTGCCACTTCAACTTGCTTATTCTGAGAGCTATGTCGGTGACGCTGGTTTTTCTACATTTCCAATTTTATCACGTGAAACTCCGAGCGTAACTCTATAGCCAGTTGCGTGACTTTGAGCTTGTGCATGAGGCCAATAGTTATCGACCAAGTCTCAGTGCCATATGTCAGCATTAAAATAATTTATGTCTTTTTAATATATAAATAATAATACAGCATTGATTGAGTAAACCAGGTCACATTAAAAAATATAAAATAAACAGCCTTTTTTGAAGTCGGTTTAAAGCAATGTTATGATTTATTGCAACAATAATGCTTGTTTCAGCTGTTTCATCACGCCTACACTATATTCAACCTAATGAATGCAGCATGGAGTTAATATGGTCCATTATTCAGTGACATAACAATTATTATGTAGTTGTAGTGATTTATTAAAATAAATATATATGTACTTCGTTTCTCTTAATTAAATCTAGTAACTAAATTCATACAAACCTTAATAATTTGTTATATGTATCTACTATTTACAATATTATAACCATAAAGCTATATTGTCCACTGTCAACTTTTTAAAATGTATTTAATTAAGGGCCTCTTAGAAAATGTATTTCTACAATTGCGCATTCTTTGAATTTATTGGAATATTAAATTAAACCTATAATTTTCCACTTTATGCATAACAATAGGAAAGTTCGTAAAATATTATCTATTTATTTGTTTAAAGAGAATTTAGTGCTACAAAACAACTTTGATATAACTTTTATTTCTTTTCCAAGATTGGATATTAGTTAGAAGTAAGTCAGAAGATGGTATAGATGCGACTTTCAAAGTTTATCTTTTAAGTACCTCAACGATCATCGAAGGAACAACGATTACAAGACATTGTGAGATCTCAGTTCAGAGCGAGCGCGTTAGAAATACAATAACAAATTAAATATAATCACGACTACAACCCCAAGTATATTAGACATCCTCTGAGAACTATTGCATATCTTCTCGGATAGTAAAATGGCACTGGTTCACGATCGGGATCTAAAGTCACATCCTTCGAATTAAAAGGTGCCTCTCGCTATACCAACACGTCTTTCATGCTTTTTTCAGAAGTCGTTCCATTCTTGGGAACTGGAATTGTATCAATATGCTTCCCCTTAAGTAAATAAAGTCTACTTCAAACGCAAGCTTGAATTGTTTATTAAGGACACTATAAAGTTATCATTGATATCAAATGGTTGCATTATTTATAAACATGGATCTCAACTTCAATAAGCTGTTCAAATATACCCTACTCGCTATGAAACTTAACCGTTCAGATCCAGCTATCAAAAGAGATTTAAAGTGGTTACTTCATTTCCTCCTAGTTCATGGAGAATACACTATGACATTTTTTATAGTAGTGTACAATATCATTTACGTTAATTTGAAAGATAATGATTTTTCTCAACTATGCAAAAATGGCGTCTTAACCGTTGTATATTTTGCGATAACGGGTGAGTACGGTGTGATGCTGTGGAAACAGCAGCATTTGAAAACACTAATGGATACCGTGAAAAACGATTATATTTTAGCTAAATCATTACCAGCGAGTGAACAAAACATAATAAGTAAATATGCGATGAAAGGGCAGCATGTTTGCAAGCAGTGGTTGGTAATGACGGCTGTGGGTACAGCCTTATTCCCTCTCAAAAATATAGTTTTGATTTCATGGTACTGGATAGTTAAGGGAGAGTTGATTTTAATTCCTATGTATGACCTGGTGTACCCGTATTTTATAGAGGAGAGGAAAGAATCCATATTGATATACTCCATTACGTACTTTATAACGTTTGAATACGCTGCCTATTCGTCGGTAATGTACTGTGCTTTTGTACCACTTGGACCTATTTTTATGCTTCATGCTTGTGGACAACTAGAAGTGGTAAAGAGCAGAATTGAAGGCCTCTTTGAGAGTGAGGATCTTGAGGAAGTAAGGTGGAAATTGAAGAACATTGTGAAGCAGCTGCAATATATTTACGAGTATGTAAAAACGCTATTTCTAAATTGTTCATACTTAGGTTGGTTGGCAGTTGGTTTGGTATTGAATTTATTTTTTATTTTGGCAGCTTCGTGGATGAAGTAAAGTCATGCTTCACATTAGCCTACGAGATGACTCTGAAGATTACAACAATCCTCTTACCGATTACTTGTTACGAAGTTATAGAGGTGACCGAAAATTATTGACATGGATATCTAAAGCTAAAACTAACGTCCCCAAAACAGCAGTACGGAGTTGGGCAGTGAACCAATTAAGGACTAGTGATAAGGATACATTTACGTCCTCGTAATTCGTTTGGATTGACTTTGAGCACAAGCGAGATATCGTCAGCAAATAAAACTTTGTCACTCATGTCTCTATAGTAATAAATAAGGGAGGTCACTAACGTAAACTAGGAATAAGAAAAGGCAACTCACTAAAAATATTTTAGGAATATCTTGCATTCATCATCATTTCAGCCGTACGACGTCCACTGCTGAACATGGCCTCCCCCACAGACAGAGCGAATTCCTTATCATGTGGGGGGATTTAGCTATACTCACCACGCTGGGCACGTGGGTTGGCGTGGTTGGAGCGCAGTTAGAGAGGCCTAGAATCGCAATCTGTGGCACACCCATGACAATAGTTGTTCCAGCAGACCTTTCACAACCAAGGTCAACTTTTTGGATACTATTGGATTGGTAAAAGGTCAATTACATGATTTTGGATGCCGTAGCAGCTGAATCCAACTGTTCGATATTTCTCGTTTAAAAATACCAGGTTTTTTTCAGTCTTTGAAACATGGAGATGTGGGCTTGGAGTTCATAGTATTCATTGTAGGAGGAGTACTATTCAGCAGCTCTCCGTGTTACTACGGTGATCTTCTGATGGAAAAGGTAGGATATGACCAATGTATACCTCATTAATCGTAAGTTTAAAATGAATACGAGAAATATTTGTGAAGATATTTTTTAAATAAGTTACTTAATTCACTGTTATGTTGCACCAGGGGTCGGCTTTAAGCCCTTATTTGTTCCTCCTGATTATGGATGCTCTGACATCGGACATACAGGAGGAGGAACCCTGGTGTATGCCGTTCGATGATGATTATGACGATGATTATGCCGATGACATTGTTCTTGTCGGAGAAGATGCACTTGAGGTCCAGAGCAGGTTGGAAAAATGGCGGGGTAAACTGGAGAGTGTCGGATTGAAGATCAGCAGAACAAAAACTGAGAATCTGTTCTGCGACTTCGGTGGTCCTTAGATGGTGTATCCCTTCCAGTCTGCTCCGATTTTCGGTACCTCGGTTTACTCATACAGAACGATGGCGATATTGACCGAGACTTGAAAAATAGAATAAATGTGGGATGGATGAAATGGCGACAGGTCACAGGAACTACGTGTGATCCAAAAATGCCCCTTAAACTTAAGGGGAAAGTTTACAAGACGATCATAAGACCTGTCGTAATGTATGGATCTGAGTGTTGGGCTACCAAAGGGACGGATGAAAGAAGACTGCATGCGGCGGAGATGCGAATGCTGAGATGGATGTGTGGAGTGACAATAATGGACAAAATAAGAAATGAGTACATCAGAATAAGTTTGAAAGTAGCGCCAGTGACGGAAAAGTTGAGAAGTAATAGGTTAGCATGGTATGGGCATGTCATGAGGAGGGATGAAAGTCAACGAGAAGAGTGTTAGGTATGAATGTGGATAGATATAAGACTAGAGGAAGGCCGAAGAAAATATGGATGTATTGTATTAAAGATGACATGAGTAAGAAAGAAGTGAGTGCGGAGATGACGGCTAACAGAAGAGAGTGGAAGAAGAAAACATGTTGTGCCGACCCCACATAATGTGGGACAAGGGCAGGAAGAAGAAGAAGACTTAATTCACTGTTATAATTATCCTCAAAATGTTGAATGATGATGATGATCATCATCATCATCATCAGCCCATATTAGTCTACTGCTGGACGTAGGCCTCGATGACTTTAGTTCTCGAACTTTAGTCGGATAATCCGTTTAATCCCACCTGTTCTGTTGAGTAATTCTGTCTCGTTACGGATTTAATTCTTCAGAGTAACTCCATTTAGCCGTTGAATAGATACAGTCCCCGAAATTCAATAATTTAAGAACGTATTGTCATAAAAGTTCGGCTATTCTGTGACATTATGTTATATTTCCAGGGCGAAGACGTGAGATGGGCCATGTACTCTTGTGGCTGGGAGAAGGTATACAATCGTGGGAACCGCAGCACTGTGGGGATAGTGCTCCAGCGGGCACTGCAGCCTGTCGCCATACGCACTCTGTTCCGCACTGTGTGCTTAGACGCACTTACTGATGTAAAAAATTACCTACTAAACATTCAAGTTTGTAAAAGCTTAATTTTAAGTGGAAACCAATCCTCATGCTTGTTTAAAAATTTGCTAAGGCTCGGTATCTTTAATCTGAATTGTGAGTGATATAAATAGTAAGAGGAGTGAAAGTAATTAGTAGTAGTTAGGCTTTATTATATCCATTCTAGATGATTTAAAGCGTTCGGTGGAACTTCTTACTAACTAACAGGACGCTGTAGTGCCTGGGCCATGTTATGATGGAGTAGGCTTGCCCAGCACCTATACCGTCCTCTCAGCCTTGTCGGCTACAGGAAAGAAATGATCAATACGTGCGGAGCTGAATTAGGCGCGGGTTTCCTCACGAACGACTACCTAGCCCCGGTATTCTTAGTCCATAATATTGTTTCACTCCTCTCGCGCTGACAGCAGTATTACATTATTTTTATATCTAATATTCCAACCTTCACCTTCATTAAGATACCTATATAAATGCTTCTATTTTCAGCTGTTCCAGCAATCCTATGCAATATTCAATCTCATGAACACTGCATGGAATTAAAATGGCGGATCTAATACATATACCCATGCACTTATTAAATTAATAATAAATTAATAACTTTATGTGCGTTGCTTAACTATTAAAATATACATACACTTACACACATCCATTCATACACAATAGCAACTTATTTCTTGAATTGTCTCTAAATTCCGTAATTTCTGGTTCTGTATGTACCTTAATCTAATTTTAAAATGAACCTTTATTACAAGTTAAATCTAACTGTTAACATACTGTTCTTGTTTATGTCATAACTATAACCATTAAATGGGAGAAGACACTGACTTCTGTAACACAGATTATCTTACCTAGCTCAGGAGTCAGGGAATTCATACAATAAATAAATATACACACCGGCACAATTAGCGGAACAGAAAAAAAAGTGAGACTATGAGATAATAACGCATATATTTGACGAAAATGTAATTAGACACAAAATAACAAATTGATTAACATCTTTTAACAACGACTTTGAAAAGTCTTCGTTATTTTTTATTGAAAAATAAACAAATTTGAAATAAGTGAAATTTTTAGATGATTATGAACCATCACAAATAATAAAAAAAAGTAAGCATTAAATGATTTAACAATAAAATTAAAGCAAAATTAATAACGAGTGTTTCCCCCTCTTGCTCTGATTACGGTTTCCATTCGTCTGGGCATGCTACAGATTATGTTATCGATGATTTCTTGAGGCAACCGCTCCCACTCCTCAAGTAATGCGTTTCCAAGTTCATTCAGATTGTTGGGGGGTGGCATTCTGGATTTAACCCTTCTTTTTAGCAAGTCCCAGACATGCTCTATCGGATTCATATCGGGGGAATTTGCTGGCCACTGCATCACCGGTATACATACGTGGCTCAGATATGCCTGTACCGATTGTGCACTATGAGCACCAGCATTATCTTGCATTAGAATAAAGTCGTCACCAATAAATGGGGCAAATGGTACAACATGTTCTTCTAAAATGTCTCTGATGTATGGAGCTGCTGTCATGGTCCCTGCTGTGACTATCACTAACTCCGTGCGAGCTCCCAAACATATCCCTCCCCAAACCATAATCGAGCCGCCACCATAAGCCACTGTGTGTTCAAAATTAGACTGTATGTGGCGATCTCCTTTGCGTCTCCATATTCGCTGTCTCCCATCGATCTGTTTTAACTCTGTACTCATCAGTAAAGAGAACCTGCTGCCATTCGTTCAAATCCCAATGACGATGTTCTCGCGCATAGCTTAATCGGTTTACGCGGTGACGTCTCTCAAGTTTTCGGCCTTTGGCAGGTATATACGACCCTAAACCAACTTCTTCAAATCTCCTGCGAACTGTACGCTCACTTACTCGTACTCCTCGAACGTCTTCCAGTTCATTTCGAGCTTGTACAGCCGTTAATCGCGTATTCCTACTGTAGTGACTAGTATTTAAGGATACCTGCATTCCTTAACTTATGCTGTCTCCGGGGGACAACTGACAGTGACAGATAACAGATGACACCTGAGATGGAGAGATGTATACATAGTCTCTAGGAGTGAGTCAGTCTGTGGTCAAGCCGGACGAGCAGGCGCGCGGGAATCACTGTGAGAGATTATAAGTGATATAATAATAACGAGGGAGTTGTCCTGCTAGGAACCAGCGTGGTGTAAGGCATACACTACAAATGGCGATGAGGATAACGAGGTATTTATGTATAATCTAGAGAACATAAGTACGAATCGGTCAAACAAACAATTTCACAAGAAGTTGCCCACCATCCTGTGTAGGCTAATTTATTGCAAATTATACCTACTGTGATATCCTATGTTGGTTATCTAGGTCATTATTATGCTACAAGGATTCAGGAATCTATATTTTGTGTGTTTCTGATAGAAAAGGCAAAAATAAAGCATTGTTTTTTTTATCTTTTCTTTGCCAAACATTTTGGCACGAGACGGTTGGTGTATTCTACCAAAGATCCTTGTAGAAATGAAAAATATATTTTTTTCTTCCAAAAAATTATAAAAAGGTATGGGAATTAAGGTTAATGTAGAACTGTTATTGAAAGTAATATCATGCTGGGTTAAACAAACTTAGGAGCATAAAATCTGATGCCTTAATTATAAACTTCTGATAAGGGATGGACAATGCTAGGGGTCATAGATATGGGAGCTGAGCTAAGGTATTGCCATCTCTTGCTATTGACAAGCATGGTGACAAGCAGTGATAATACAGACGGGGATAATTTTAAGCATTGCTTGCGTTTCGTTTAAAAGTATGGGGGTTAGTTGTTATCATGGGTGCGACTTGAAAGTGATGCGTGTAAAACAAACTGCAAAAACAATCATGGAACTAATTTACCATTTCAAAAAAAAGAATGTAGGCGTTAAATGAAAAGATTGGTAGGTAATGTAAGATTTCTGGTAATATACCTGGATGATGATTGGAACTTACTTACCTACAAGATAATACCTACTCTCAAAGTATTTTTACCTAGTGTGTTTACAAATTATTTGAATAGGTAAGTACTAAAGTACCAATACCTTCCCAATACGTTTGAAAATAAAAGGTAAATAAAACCCAAATTTTCCTGTGTTGAGAATGGATTATTTGAAAGAAAAAACATGTTAACATTTAGTTACTTGTTTATTCTAACGACTGTTGGCAGAGTTCAGTGATAGTGGAAATACTCTTGTTCAAAAAAGACTCAAGGTAAGTATTTTAAAGAACTTACTTCTTTGAAATATCCCGGTTAGTTATAAGTCAGTAGGTACCTAAAGAAGCTAACTACCTACTAATAATATACCAGATAACTAGGTAAGTTAACATACCTACCTGAGGCACATCAGGAGATCCTCTAGGTAGCTAGAGAGTAATCTTAGTAAGTTAGTAGGTATATTGACCATGTATGGACAGCTAACATAGGTAACAGTTTAGTTGCCTTGAATCATGGGTTCTCAATAGCTCTCTGTCTATGCAAATTGTACTGTTTGTGGTCGAATTTCAAACATGCTAGAATTCAATTACCTAGCGACAATTAGTGATTAAGAGTGCAAATAGAATGTAGAAATAAAATAGCACGAACTTCCTCTCATATTGTTATCCTGGCCTCTTAATATCATTATCAGAGCTAAACATTCTAATTGAAAGATAAGTTACCCAACACATGACAAATGGTAAATGACTTTCCACCATTATAAGAGCTCATTCTATGTGCTTCACCTGTAATTTACATGATAGGTATAAGTTTATGTGCTTTGTAATTAACACCTTGTCTGCATAAACACAGATTTACACGAGACACAATAGATTTTCTATTGTGTCCGAGATGGTGGCGGTCTAGAGGTCAATGGCGATATATAAACTGTCGCCAGGTTCACAATAAAGGAGAGGAAGATAAGTGCCTAATTATAATTGCATGGTTGAGGAATCATTTTGTTAGTACTTAGATATTAGCAAAACCAAAATAAAACTATAAACCTTGCGTAAAGTTTTGAAAATGGAAGAAAAAATTAAACTCAAATTTTCGTGTGTTAAGTTAAGAATGGAAATGTTTAGAGATTTTATACACGAGTATACAACTTATTAAACTACTAGATCTGGTGACGCGACGAGGCATTACTAGGGTAGTCCACACATACATAAGTAGCGGCATCAAGAGGCCATAGATAGATACTATAAGTAGGTATAACTCATGTAAGTAGGTACGATGGCAGTTCTGATGATCTACGTACTTATTTGACGAAGAGGTAGTGGATGGACAAATAGCATAAACTGAAGTAAGGACTCCCGAGAAATGAAGAGGTGAAATTTCATCTGGACATCAACCTGGAAAATGTGTGAAGAATGATAATTGATGGAAGTAACTTCAGAAAACAATATGGTTTAGTAACAGTGGATATTCTTATGTATTACGTCAACGGAGGAACGTGCTAAGTTGAGATAAGATCACAAAGAAGTACCTATTAACCATAAACCCATACTTTGGATGAAGGAAGACAAAATATAGAAGTCGGACGACGAGACGGCGGCGCTGGCGTCGTGTCATCGGCGTGTTGGCAGCGCGGCGCAGAGTGGCGGCGGCGACGCAGCAGCGTCGTAATAGTTAGGTGATTGGTACAAGAAATCAATCTTAGAGATAAATCTTCAGAATCAGCGGCAAAACAAAAGTACTGCCCGACCACACATGTGTTTTACAAAACCTGTAACGTGTATAGTGCGCGGTTCTAATCAGCCTACTTATTTGAATTCGAATGCACCATGCCGCGCCGACGGCGACGACGACATTTCCGTCTCTCCTACGCGCCACGGTTCCTACACGACTAGCACCATCGCGCGGCGAGTGAGGAAGTACAAGGCGGCCCGCGCGATTCCGCGATTAAAGATTCGGCTCGAGAACTTTCCTTAGTTTTATGTGTTTAATTGTTTTCGGTTAGTTTGCGCTAGAGGTCGCGGGTTCGATTCCCGCACTGGACGGGCAATTGTGACTAACACGGATTCAGGTACCCATGGTGCAGGCTGTGCCTGGTTTGGGATTGGTTGACCGTGTGTGATGTGTCCGTAATATTTATTTATATTTAGTTATTTTGTGTTAAAAGTGTATTTGTATGTCCAATTAAAAGTCTAGTGTTTGTGGGCGTTTTAATAACAATTCCGAACTCCCGAGAAGACAGCCAGCCGGGCAAACACTAAACGTGGTTTCATGAAAACTGTTTCGGGATTGTTGTTGTTTAGGGTGTGTTCATTCATACTCGACCGACACTAGTGCGAGTTTTAGTGAACTAAAACATGCAATCGAATATTCGAATACCACCAAAGGAATGGTCGAATACTACAGTATCGAATATTTGCAAGCCCTAGTGAACATTCATCAAATCGAATGCCTACTGTCATGAGAATTGGAAATTCGATATGCCTAAATTTTGATTTGGAAGATAATTCGTAAAAGCATCTTTCCACGACTCGTTAATAGTAACAAATATCGAAATACGTACAAAACGAGACCTTAGAGGTATGAACGCTTGTGCCATGTTAGAATCATGTGGGCCTTATTATGAATCCTGTTTAAATAAAGGGTAATCTAAATAAACTACTACTCATCATATTCAAGAGCACAATAAATAGTCAGCATTTCTCAAATAAACTGCAACTTTTGGAAGAAAAGGTAGCTTAACGTTCAAGATAATCGATTTGGTCACTCAAGTTTGCTATTTAATTGGTCGCAAACGTATTGGTTACACAGGCTTGCCCATTTGTTGGTTGCATTGCAAGTATTGGTTACACAAGCTTGCCATTTAATTGGTTGCAAGTATTGGTCACACAGGCTTACCATTAAATTGGTTGAATGCTGTCGAGCGCAGGCTTACCGTTAAATTGGTTGCACATGTGCTGATGGGAAGGCGTACCATTAAATTGGTGGCACGGCGTGTCATTGGATTGGCGGCAGTCTGACTGAGCCGTACTATTAAATTGGTTGCAAGGTTGCTGGTCAGACGTCCAGCATTAAATTGCTGGGGAAGGTGTTCTATTAAATTGAATGCAAAGTGTGAACCAAAGGGCTTGCCATTCAATTGGTTGTGGGAGGTATTCCACTAAATTGGATGCAAAGTGTGGACCAAAGGGGTTAAATAGCCCTTGCTTAAAGGCACACCAACAAGTTGATTAGCGGTGGACCAAGGAGTTAACCATGTTTGAGTAGCAAATTTAGTGACCAGTTTTAAATGGTTTACGAGATTTTAGTATATTATAACGAACTGATATCTAATTCTTAATACCTGACGGCACATGAGATACTGGCGTTAGGTCAAGACTGCTGTGACTTCGATTTTCTGTAAGTGGTTGTTCCTATTAAACTACAAGAATCCGGTAGGCCAATTAGAATATCCGTCATTTTCATTTAAAAAAAATTAAGAAAAAGGAGGGAGAGAGGTAGGTGGCGTAGTAGGTTCTAAGTTATGATCAGGGTATGGATGTTCAAATGTACCTACTAGTGATTAAAATGATCTGGCTATCGGGTATACATCGGGTAACCGGGCTTTCATTACAGGTTTCTTCTCGAAAGGGATAATGCGCTAGATTATTATTATTATTATTTCCCTTGCTTTCAGCATCGTAGTGATACGATAGCTCAGTCATATTGACCTGCTACCGGCATCTGAAGTAAACGAACTAACGAACGGGCTGCGTTCAGTTACCGACTCGTGTGTCATCGAATTATCAAGCAATACCCCCACTGTGGGGTGGGTATCACGCGGCTGAGTTACTTGAAATAACACGCCTTATTTCAGTGGTAGTTGAATTGTCTAATAGAAGATAAGAACTGTAGTGAGGGTCGGTAGAATCTGTCTACTCGCCAAAGCATTACTTCTAGCGAAAGTGATGGTGGTCGAAAATAGATTCATTAAAATTATTTTAACAAGGAAGGGATGTAGTGACTAGTATTTAAGGATACCTGCATTCCTTAACTTATGCTGTCTCCGGGGGACAACTGACAGTGACAGATAACAGATGACACCTGAGATGGAGAGATGTATACATAGTCTCTAGGAGTGAGTCAGTCTGTGGTCAAGCCGGACGAGCAGGCGCGCGGGAATCACTGTGAGAGATTATAAGTGATATAATAATAACGAGGGAGTTGTCCTGCTAGGAACCAGCGTGGTGTAAGGCATACACTACACCTACGAACTCCAAGTTGTAAAAAACTGTCATCTCGCCTCGATGTACATCTTTTTCTACCTTGGCCCCTCCTCCTCACAAGAGAATTAGACGATCTGTACCGCTGGATGCTGCGATGAATCGTTGATACTGGTCGACGAAGCCTTGAGGCAATCGATCTGTAGGTATGGCTATTTCTTCTCATTTCATCAGCCCTAATGATTTCCAGTGATGTTAAGTCAGGCATAATAAAGAGCTTTTAATAAACAAAATCGCCTATAGTATAACAAATTTATAAAAAACCATTAAGTGCAATTTTTCATAAAAATTACAATTACGTAGTTATTACTCGAACAAGTTGACAAAACGTATTGTTCGGGAAAATAAAACAAATGAATGAAAAAAAGTGTATGTCATCTAATGTTCTATTTTCAAATTTGACAATAATTTAAAAAAATATCATAACTGGCCAGTTCCTCAAGTAAAAGATTTTAAAATCCTGCTTTTTTTTCTGTTCCGCTAATTGTGCCGGTGTGTATAAAATAAAAAGGTTTTATTTCAGACACTGGTAGTCCATATGTTAACGACAAGACGACAATGTCTGTACCTATTACTTTAATTAGTTAATGTCTTAATAAGTAGGCTTTGCTATGGAATGGTGAATGATTTATTATGAATTTATTAAACGTGATTATAAAGGATATATATATTTTTTTCAAACTGAATTCATCATCAGCCAACTGAATTACCTACGCAAAAACGTACCGTAGATGTTTTAGTTAGACAAACCAACCTACTCGGGTTGTTCAGAAGTTTTTGAAGACTTGAAAAAAAAGAAAGCGATTTGGTGCATAATTGGAATTTAGCTTCGACGTTTGTCTACTAGGACAACAGGGAAAAATAAAACTAATTTATTAATTAGGTCGAAAATAATAAAATGTCAGGAACCTAGTTTAAATTTTCCTGGAAAAATCTAAACCCTCTGATAATTATGTTACATAAATGTTGTATTTAAATACCAGTACATGAATAATTCACGATTGCGTTACGCTAACGATACGATAAGGAAGCAGGGTATACGATACAAGGAATGCGGGTTAGATTCCCGCTGCGGGACAAATGTTTGCATGATATGCAAATGTTTGTTCCGGGTCTAGCTGTTGTGGTACCATAGTACTGGAAGTTTCTGATACAGGGAATCCTAGTGTGGGGAAGGACTATGTATGTGACTATTAGGTGTTAAGTTAACATAGCAAAATTCAAATACTAGCCAATCATAATATAAAGATTTTAGGCATTGCCGATGTCAATGGCTTATCATTAACATCAAGGGAAGCTTTCAAAAGGTTGGTAAGAGCGCACTACATCAAAAATCACTAGGAACTAGGTAGGTATGTACTTATTTCTGAACTAACATAATGTAGGTACCAAGTTGTGGGTATTAGGTATTGTGTTTGTTTTTTTTAAATGTTATCACTTCTGTAGGTATTAAATTGTTTTCTTTTTTTTTCTCCCACTTTTAGATACCTACGTGGGTACTTGTGCGTACGTAGGTGTATATCACTATAACTAAGTATGTAAACTATTTAAGTAGGTAAGTTATTTCTAAGTTTAGTTTAATTGTCACGCCTCACCATCTTTTTTGCACGCCCAGGATGACTGGTAGAAAATGCTTTAGCATTAAGTCCTTACACTAAGTTTAAGTGTGAAAGTATAAATAAATAAACATTGACTATCTTATCATAAGCGACGCTATCGAGAATTATTTGTGCTTGGGGCTTTTCTTCCCACATTGCAAGGACTTATGCCCACTTTGGCCGCACGTAAAATACTTGTTTTTTTTATGTTTTTCCCCTTTCGGGATGGCTATGGCATCTAGGCCTTACCGCCAAGTCTTACGTTTATTTTTCCTTGTTATTTTTATTCTTTCGTCTTTATTTTTCATCTTATTCATGGTCAAGTCATCGTCAAGTCAAGTCAAGTTCAGTTTTAGTAAGATATGATGGTGGCTATTTTACTAAAACCTCGAGGGACCTCTTGGCGCCAACTCGAAAAATGACGATACACGCAATCATTCTATTTTACTTCACTTGTGCGGTTTACTCAAACAATATTACGCAAAACACCACCATAATTACACAATATTATTCAATTTAACACAAGTTTTGTAAAATAAATTGAGAGCACAACATCACTTCGCAAGTTCCCGCCAAAAAGTCTAAAATATCTTGATTAAAAGTAAACATTGTTTGACGTAGGACCACGAATGTATAATTAAAATAAATAAATAAATAGTGTGTCACCCAACGGAGGTTTTATTGATAGAACATTACAGAGAAAGATAATAGCACAATAAAATGAATAGCATATGAATTACTTTTAAGCCACGGGCGGAAGCAAGATAAATGCTTTCATCAACCTGATGAAGTCCACTACTGGACATAGGCCTCCTTGTGAGCCTCATTGTGAGAGCTTTTTTTATTTTTTTATAGTGATTTTTCATAGTTTTTTCAAATTAAAAAATTACAAATTTCTTAAAGTCGTAGAATAAACTGTATTGCGCATTGGGTGTAGAATAATCCCCTTTTGGGGATATCATACATAATATGTATGATCATCATACATACATAATACGTATGATGTCCCCAAAAGGGGTATAGTACACAGAAAATTATTCAATTTGAATTATTTTCTGTGTACTATTTACAATAGCCATATAAGCACAGTGTCCAAAGTCAACTCTTTTAAATTTATGAAATTCATATAAAAGAAAATATGATATTCTACAATTGCGCGCAAATCTTTGAATTTATTGCATATAATTTTCCACTTTATGCATAACTTTACTACGAGTATATGTCTACCTATAATTTGTTTAAGGAGAAGAAAATGAAATGCTTTCGCTACAAAAAACAATTTTTTTCTTTGATTTTCGTATTAGCAAGTAATTTTCAAAGTGTGTTCCGTTCATTTTGTCAGTCATAAGGGTTTTTAACCACTGATTTGTACTTACTGATTTGTAAGTTGTATCTGCGTTGTATGTTTAAATATTTGTTTTTTTGGTAAAGCATAACTTTCGAACTGACAATGCGATACATATAGAATTTATTTAGTAAACAGGTTTAACTATCAAGGTTTACTGGTAAGAATATAAGGTAAATCCAAAAGGGGATTTTAAATACATGAAGTGGGACGACCTATTATGCTTTGTTCATACACCCACACACATACACATTCAGGTTTGTTTGTTAGTAGAAGTTAATACGAAGTCTTCAAAAGTCATTCTGTTCTTGGGAACAGGAATTGCATCTTTATGCTTCCCATTAAGTAAACACAGTCGCCTTCAAACGCAAGCTTGAATTGTTTATTAAGGACACTATAAATTTATCTTTGATATCAAATGGTTGCATTATTTATAAACATGGATCTCAACTTCAATGAGCTGTTCAAATATACCCTACTCGCTATGAAACTTAACCGTTCAGATCCAGCTATCAAAAGAGATTTAAATTGGTTATTTCATTTCCTACTAGTACATGGAGAATACACTATGGTACTTTTTATAGTAGTGTATAATATAATTTACGTTAATTTGAAAGATAATGATTTTTCTCAGACATGCCAAAATGGCGTATTTGCCGTTGTGTATTTTGCAATAACGGGTGAGTACGGTGTCATGCTGTGGAAACAACAGCATTTGAAAACACTAATGGATACCATGAAAAAGGATTATATTTTAGCTAAATCATTACCAGCGAGTGAACAAAACATCATTAGTGAATATGCGATGAAAGGGCAGCATGTTTGCAAGCAGTGGTTGGTAATGACGGTTGTGGGTACAGCCTTATTCCCTTTCAAAAATATACTGTTGATTTCTTGGTACTGGATAGTTAAAGGAGAGTTGATTTTAATCCCTATGTATGACCTGGTGTACCCGGATTTTATAGAGGAGAGGAAAGAATCCATTTTGATTTACGCCATTACGTACTTTATAACGTTTGAATACGCTGTCTATTCGGGGGTAATGTACTGTGCTTTTGTACCACTTGGACCTATTTTCATGCTTCATGCTTGTGGACAACTGGAAGTGGTAAAGAGCAGAATTGAAGGCCTCTTTGAGAGTGAGGATCTTGAGGAAGTAAGGTGGAAATTGATGAACATTGTGAAGCAACTGCAATATATTTACGAGTATGTAAAAACGCTATTTCTAAATTGTTCATACTTAGGCAGTTGGTTTGGTATTGAATTTATTTATTTTGCAGCTTCGTGGATGGAGTAAAGTCATGCTTCACATTAGCCTACGAGATGACTCTGAAGCTTACAACGATCCTCTTACCGATAACTTGTTACGAAGTTATAGAGGTAATTGAAAATCTTTGACATGGATATCTAAAGCTAAGACTACCGGCCCCAAAAAATCAGTACGCAGTTGGGCAGTGAACCAATCAAGGACCAGCGACAATACTTTTACGTCCTCGTAATACGTTGTGGATTATCTGTCGACTTTGAGCACTAACGAGACAAATATAACTATGTCACACATGTATTTAACGTAGGATGGGAGGTCATTAACGTAAACAAGGAATATATAAGTGCCTAGAATCGCACCCTGTGGCACACCCATTACAATAGTTGACCCAGGTCAAATTGCACGGGTTTGGATGCCTTAGCAACGGAACCCATCTGTTTGATATTTCTTGTTTAAAAAATGTTTAAGTAACTGGTATTTTTCAGTCGTTGAAACATGGAGTTGTGTCCTTGGAGTTCATAGTATTCATTGTAGGAGGAGTACTGATCAGCAGCTCTCCGTGTTACTACGGTGATCTTCTGATGGAAAAGGTAGGATATCCAAAGAATATCTCACTAATCGCAAGTTTAAAATAAATATTTGCGAATATTTTTTTATAATTAATTATTTTTTTTTATTTTAAGTAATAATAATCCTCTAAATCCCTTATTTAAGAAAGTGCTTTCACAAAATATAAAGACGGTCATATGCGAGAACTCGCGCCCTGAGGCTTCAGTATCTACCATAACACACATACATACATACATCATACATACATACATTAATTTAAAATAAATATTTTTTTTTTTTTTTTTTTTTTATACAACTGATGTGGCAAACAAGCATACGGCCCACCTGTTGGTAAGCGGTTGCCGTAGCCTATGAGCGCTTGCAATACCAGAGGCATCAACGCACGCGTTGCCGACCCCGAACCCCCCTCCCCTAAAGAGCTCTGGCAACCTTACTCACCGCAGGAACACAACACTATTTGAAACAAATAATGTTATTTGGCTGCGATCTTCTGTAAGGCGGAGGTACCTCCCCAGGCGGGCTGCTCCAATTTAGAACGAGAAAATCTCGCTATGCCTTACCTCCTCCAAAAATCCAATAAATAACTTGGAATCAAAAAAGCAAAATTCCAAGTGTAGGAAGTGACAAACTTATATTTTGCAGCCACGTAGTTCATTGTATGGTATTGACCGCAAATATAACTTGTCTCTGTTATATTGTACTTATAACTTTATTAATATCACAAAAGTTCTTAAAATTCCAAATTTCTGATTTGTGAGGTAACTGGAAGTACCCTAGAGGCAGGGGAAAATTCATATCATATCTTTTTAATGCATTGAACTAGAAACTTGATTTTTGTAGGGCCTTATAAGCTCACGGACCCTAATAAATGGTATAAATTTACATTTAGCCATTTCTGAGAAAAAGGGTCCTGACAGTCAGACAGACAGACAGACGGACAGACATACAACAAAGTGATACTATAAGTGTTCCTTTTTCCAAATTATAAACGAAAAACAAGAATTCTCGAAATTGGTGTCCTTTGTTTACCAAACCTACGTTTCATTTCATTTTCAGGGCGAAGACGTGAGATGGGCCATGTACTCTTGTGGCTGGGAGAAGGTATACAATCGTGGGAACCGCAGCACTGTGGGGATAGTGCTCCAGCGGGCACTGCAGCCTGTCGCCATACGCACTCTGTTCCGCACTGTGTGCTTAGACGCACTTACTGATGTAAGAACTCACCTACTAAACATTCAAGTTTGTAAAAGCTTAATTTTAAGTGATACCAATCCTCATCCAGAATGTCATGTTACTAGAAGAGCGTTAAATATGAATGTGGAAGGATATAAGGGAAGAGGTAGACCAAAGAAAAGATGGATAGACTGTGTGAAAGATGACATGAGTAAGAAAGGAGTGAATACTGATATGACGGCTGATAGAGGGGAGTGGAAGAGAAAAACATGTTGTGCCGACCCCACATGAAGTGGGATAAGGGCAGGGAGATGATGACCAATCCTCATCCTTGGGTATAAGTTGCAAAAAATTTGCTAATGCTCGTATCATTAATCGTCCTGAGTAGAATTGTGAGTGATATATGGTAAGCGGAGTGAAAACTTATTAGTAGTAGTAAGGCCTTATTATATCCATTCTACATGATTTATAAAGCGTTCGGTGGAACTTTTTACTAACTATCAAGAAGCTGTAGTGCCTGGGCCATGTTATGATGGAGTAGGCTAACCCAGCATCTATACCGTCCTCTCAGCCTGTTCGGCCGCAGGAAAGGAATGATCAATACGTGCGGAGCTGACTTAGCCGCGGGCTTCCTCTCGAACTACCTAGCCTACCTGGTATTCTTACTCCTTTATTATTATTATTATTATTAATATCTTTATTTCAGGCTACTCGATATATTACACAAACATGTGTAATATGCCATGGCCCATATTAATAAATGTAATGTAATGTTAATGTTTCACTCCACTCGCACTGACAGCAGTCTAGTATTATTTTCATAGAAATTGGAGGCAGAGGCTATTTGTTTTTTAAGTTTTCCTTTATTTCCACTCACAACATTTAAAGACACGAGCCTTATAACACCAGGCAGAGTTTGTACATACAATAAACATTACATGAAATAAAGCAAATTTTCATGTAATTGCTTCTGTTTTCAGCTGTTCCAGCAATCCTATGCAATATTCAATCTCATGAACACTGCATGGAATTAAAATGGCCGATCAAGTAGGTACATAATTGCACTAATAAAATTAATTATAATCTTTGTGTGCATTGCATGCCTTTTAAAATAGCTTCGTTAATGTCTTAATAAGTATGCTCTACTTTGGAATGGTGAATTATTTATTAAGAAGTGATTAAACTTGATTAAAAAAGGTAAAAAGGTTTTTATTTTTCAAACAGAATTTATCATCATCATCAAACTGAATTACCTACGTAAAATGGCAGGAACCTAGTTTAAATTTATCCTGGAAAAGATCAAAAACCACTGATTATGTTACATAAATTTTGTATAGTTTTTTGTTCTATATACCTACCAGTAAATGAATAATTCACGATGTCGATAGCTTTACGCTTACGATATGATAACGATACAAGGAATGCGGGTTCGATTCCCGCTACGGGAAAAATGTTTGTTCCGGCTCTGGGTGTTGTCGTACCATAGTACTCGAAGTTTCTGATACAGGGAATCCTAGTCTCAGGACTATGTATGTGACTATTAGGTGTTAACATAGCAAATGCAAGGACTTATGCCCGCTTTGGCCGCACGTAAAATATCTTGATTAAATAAAAGTAAACATTGTTTGACGTAAGACCTCGAATGAATAATTAAAATAAATAAATAAATAGTGCGTTACCCAACGGAGGTTTTATTGATAGAGACATTACGGAGAAAGCTAATATAATCTGGAATAGCACATAAGCTACTTTTTATCCTCGTAGATACCACGTGAGCGAAGCCGTGGGCTGAAGCTAGTTAAGTATAAATGCTTTCATCATCAACCTGCTGAAGTCCACCGCTGGACATAAAGAGATCCATAAAGAACGGTTGTGAGCCTTTTCCTATTTTTTAGGGTTCCGTACCTCATTTGGAAAAACGGAATCCTTATAGGATCACTTTGTTGTCCGTCTGTCTATCTGTCTGTCTGTCCGTCTGTCAAGACCCTTTTTCTCCGAAACGACTAACGTATCAACTTGAAATTTATACCAACTTGTAAGGTCTGTGGGTGGTCTCTTATGGTGCCGTATAAAAATCAAAGCTCTAGCTTAATATATTAAAAAGATATGGCAAAAAATTTAATGTATAATTTTTATATGGAAATGGCAAAAATCAAAAACCTCTAAGGTACTTCCAGTTACCTTACAATTCTAAAATTTGGAATACTAAGAGCTTTTGTGACACAGTTAAAGGGAAAAGTCTGAAATTGAGGAATTTCGAAGTTTTTTAGGAAACAAAGTTATATTTGCGGTTAATTTGATACAATGACTACGTGGGCAACCGCAAATTGAAGTTTGTCAATTCCTACACTTGGAATTTAGAATTTCTGACCACGTGTACGAATTTCCGACTGGTAAATTCATTGATGCGTGACGGGATTCGAACCTGCGACCAATGGTACGGAAGCCTCAGGGCGTGAGTTCTCGCACTTGACCGTCTTTATTTATAGTGATTTTTCATAGATTTTCAAATTAAAAATGACATTTTTCCAAAAGTCGTAGAATAAACTATATTGCGAATTGGGTATAGAATAATCCCCTTTTGGGGACAGCGTACATATCATTCATCATCATCACCATCATTTCAGCCGTACAACGTCCACTGCTGAACATGGCCTCCCCCACAGACAGAGCGAATTCCTTATCATTTGGGGGATCATTGCCCATACTCACCACGCTGGGCACGTGGGTTGGCGAGCGCAGTTTCAGCTATAGTTACTGTTGTCAAAATGAGGGACGCTGCTGCCCTTCCCCTATCTCTTAGTCGCCTCTTAAGACATCCACGTATAGGTATATTATGGAGGGGCCTACATATCATTAATCAACTTGAATTAGTTTCTGTGTAGTATTTACTACAATAACCATAAAGCCATACTGTCCACTGTCAACTCTTTTTTTATGAATTGTATATTAAAGGAAATATTATATTCCATAATTGCGCGCAAATCTTTGAATTTATTGCATATAATTTTCCACTTTATGCATAACTATACTATAATATGTCGATAATTTGTTTAAGGAGAATAAAATAAAATGCTTTCGCTACAAAAAAAACAACTGTTTAAATCTTTTCTTAGATTTTCGTAAAATAACTTGCTAAGTTATTTTTCAAAGTGTGTTTCGGTCATGTTGTCAGTCACAAGGGTTTTTTACTTGGCAACTGATTTAGACAGCATGACCAAGAAAAAACAAACGAACTGACAAATCCAGTTTTCAATGTCACATTTTTTTTTTTTTTTTATACAACTGAGTTGGCAAACAAACATACGGCCCACCCTACGCATCACACACGCGTTGCCGACCCCGAACCCCCTTCCCCCTAAAGAGCTCTGGCAACCTTACTCACCGCAGGAACACAACACTATTTGAAATAAATAATGTTATTTGGCTGCGATATTCTGTAAGGCGGAGGTACCTCCCAGGCGGGCTGCTCCAATTTAGAACGAGAAAGTCTCGCTATGCCCTACCTCCTCCAAAAAGACATCTCGCTCGCTAATCACATGATTAGCGAGCGAGATTTTTCAAACAAGTCTGGTGAATCTGCGTTGTATGTTTGAATCTTTACGGATTTTATGTTATACGGAGGCAAACAGGCGTACGGCCTTCCTGATGGTAAGTGGTTACCGTCGCCTATTGACATCAGCAACACCTGGAGCATTGCTAAAAAAAGTTCTTAAATACATGAAGTGGTACGACCCATTATCCTTTGTTCATACACCCACACACAAACACATTCATGTTTGTTTTTTAGTAGAAGTTAATACGAAGTCGTCAAAAGTCATTCTGTTCTTGGGAACAGGAGTTGCATCTTTATGCTTCCCATTAAGTAAACACAGTCGCCTTCAAACGCAAGCTTGAATTGTTTATTAAGGACACTATAAATTTATCATTGATATCAAATGGTTGCATTATTTATAAACATGGATCTCAACTTCAATGAGCTGTTCAAATATACCCTACTCGCTATGAAACTTAACCGTTCAGATCCAGCTATCAAAAGAGATATAAAGTGGTTACTTCATTTCCTTTTAGTCCATGGAGAATACACTATGATATTTTTTATAGTAGTTTACAATATAATTTACATTAATTTGAAAGATAATGATTTCTCTGAGACATGCAAAAATGGCATCTTAACCGTTGTATATTTTGCGATAACGGGTGAGTACGGTGTCATGCTGTGGAAACAGCAGCATTTGAAAACATTAATGGATACCATGAAAAAGGATTATATTTTAGCTAAATCATTACCAGCGAGTGAACAAAACCACATTAGTGAATATGCGATGAAAGGGCAGCATGTTTGCAAGCAGTGGTTGGTACTGACGGTTGTGGGTGTAGCTTTATTCCCTCTCAAAAATATAGTTTTGATTTCATGGTACTGGATAGTTAAAGGAGAGTTGATTTTAATCCCTATGTATGACCTGGTGTACCCGGATTTTATAGAGGAGAGGAAAGAATCCATTTTGATGTACTCCATTACGTACTTTATAACGTTTGAATACGCAGCCTATTCGTCGATAATGTACTGTGCTTTTGTACCACTTGGACCTATTTTTATGCTTCATGCTTGTGGACAGCTGGAAGTGGTAAAGAGCAGAATTGAAGGCCTCTTTGAGAGTGAGGATCTTGAGGAAGTAAGGTGGAAATTGATGAACATTGTGAAGCAGCTGCAATATATTTACGAGTATGTAAAAACTTTATTTCTAAATTGTTCATACTTAGTCATTTGGTATTTAGTTTTTTTTGTGTTGGCAGCTTCGTGGATGAAGTTAAGTCATGCTTCACATTAGCCTACGAGATGACTCTGAAGCTTACAACGATCCTCTTACCGATAACTTGCTACGAAGTTATAGAGGTAATTGAATATCTTTGACATGGATATCTAAAGCTAAAACTATCGACCCTAACACATCAAACGCAGCTTCAGCAGCTGAGCAAAGATCTCTCAAACAACTGGGCTGAATCGGCATTGCATGTTTGTAAATTTTTAAGAGCATAACTTTTGAACCGTCACTCCGACCTGCATGGAATTCAGGTCGCAAGGTTATACTATCAAGATGAACTGGTAAAGATATGAGTAAGGTATTGGCCGAGAGGTTTGTAAAATATAGGGGTACAAAATGATATGCAAATAGGGGATGAAAGTTTAAATGAGATTTTTATTGTGGCACGCAGGTTTTTTACAGAGTGTTAACATTTGTTAATAAATAAATTTACGAAAAATCACCCCCGAAAGGGATGTAATGGGGGTTGAAAGGTTCTTTGATAGCCTATGTTTTTCAACTTAGAGACATAAAAATCGGAATTCATGTCACATAATAACAAAAAAAATAAGAGGTGACCATGACGGTGACGGTGAAGGTGACGGTAACGGAACGGTGACGGGACAGTGACTGGACGGTGATGGGACGGTGATGGGACGGTGACTGGACGGTGACGGGATGGTGATGGTAGGTAGAAGCCTTATGAAGTTGGGAAATAGCTGCATAATAAGTGTTAGTACTTTGGCATGGATAATATAGTCTAGGTAGGTATAAATAAACAAACGCGGACGAAGTCACGAGCGGGACAACTAGTAGTTTATAAGATACATTCATTTACTTTTTCTAGTCATTTATTTTGGAATGCTCAATTATTTTTTGCGTCTTGATCCAGAAGACCTTTTACCACCAAGGTCAACTTTTTGAATTCTATTGAATAAGTAAGATTGTACAAAGTCAATTGTACTGGTTTGGATGCCTTAGCAGCTTTTTTTTTCAGTCATTGAAACATGGAGATGTGGCCTTGGAGTTCATAGTATTCATTGTAGGAGGAGTACTGATCAGCAGCTCTCCGTGTTACTACGGTGATCTTCTGATGGAAAAGGTAGGATGTCCAAAGTAGGAATATCTCATTGTGCACGAAAGGAGCCCCTAAGAGGAACACTTTAATCCTTTCAGCACACTGATGCTTTTACCGGCGGTCATATGCCCTTTTCAGGGCCACCATTCCTCAACCTGCTCATTGACCTAATACAGGATGGCCAAGAAAGAATCAGTGACACGACAGCAAACATTAATCGCACGTTTGAAATAAATATTTGTGAATATTTTTTTAAATTACTTTCTTTATTCTAGTCATAATTATCCTCAAAATCCCTTATTCAAGAAAGTGCTTTCTTAAAATATAAAGACAGTCATGAGCGAGAACTTCGCGCCCTGAAGCTTCCGTATTTATAAACTTATATTTTGCAGCCGTTCGTTGTATGGTATTAACCGCAAATATAACTTGTCTCTAAAAAATTATATAACTTTATTTATGTCACAGAAGTTCTTAAATTCCAAATTTCAGATTTGTGAGGTAACTGGCAGTACCCTAGAGGCAGTAAAAATTAGACATTCATTGTCATAACATCTTTATAATGCATTGAGCTACAAACTTTATTTTTATAGGGCACAATAAGCTCAGGGACCCTAATAAATGGTATAAATTTACCTTTAGCCATTTCTCTGGTCAGGTCAAAAGGTCAGGAGGACCGACAGACAGACCACAAAGTGGTATAAGGGTTCCTTTTTTCCAAATAAGGTTCGGAACCCTAAAAACAAGAGTTCTCGAAACTGGGGTCGTTTTTATTGTTTAATTTTTTTTTCAGAATAGCCGAACCAAACCTACGTTTCATTTTCAGGGCGAAGACGTGAGATGGGCTATGTACTCATGTGGCTGGCAGAAGGTATACAATCGTGGGATCCGCAGCACTGTGGGGATAGTGCTCCAGCGGGCACTGCAGCCTGTCGCCATACGCACTCTGTTCCGCACTGTGTGCTTAGACGCACTTACTGATGTAAGAACTCACCTACTAAACATTCAAGTTTGTAAAACCTTAATTTTAAGTGATACCAATCCTCATCCTTGGGTATAAGTTGCTAAAAATTTGCTTAGGCTCGTATCTTTAATGGTCTTGAGTGGAATTGTGAGTGATATACCTACTCGTATAGTAAGTGGCGTGAAAACTAATAAGTAGTAAGGTCTTATTATATCCATTCTAGATAAAGCGTTAGACGGAACTTTTTACTAGCTTACAGGACGCTGTAGTGCCTGGGCCATGTTATGATGGAGTAGGCTTGCCCAGCATCTATACCGTTCTCTCAGCCTTTTCGGCCACAGGATGAAATGGTCAATACATGCGGAGCTGACTTAGTATTCTTAGATGACCTGGTATTCTTAGTCCTTAATATTGTTTCACTCCACTCGCACTGACAGCAGTCTAGTATTATTTTCATAGAAACTGGTGGCAAAGGTTATTTGTTTTTGATATTTGCTCTCCTATTTCCACTCACAACAATTAAACAATTAAAGACACGAGCCTTATAACACCAGGCAGAGTTTGTACATACTCGTACAATAAACATTACATGAAATAAAGTCAACCTTCACCTTCATAAATGCTTCTTTTTTCAGCTGTTCCAGCAATCCTATGCAATATTCAATCTCATGAACACGGCATGGAATTAAAATGGCCGATCAAGTACATAATTGCACTAATTAAAATAATTATAATCTTTGTGTGCATTGAATACCTATTAAAATTGCTTCGTTAATGTCTTAATAAGTAGGCTCTACTATGGAATGGTGAATTATTTATTAGAAAGTGATTAAACTTGATTATAAAGGGTAAAAGGTTTTTTTTTCAAACTGAATACGCAAAAATGTACCGTAGATGTTTTAGACAAACTACCCTACTTGAGTTGATCAGACGTTTTAGAAGAATTGAAACAAATAGAAAGCTACTTGGTGCATAAGTGAATTTTAAAACTTTAGCAGCCTTCAACTTTTATCTACTAGGATAGCAGGGAAATATAAAACGAATTTACTATCTTGAAAACTATAAAAAGATAGGAAACAAGTTTAATTTTCCTGGATAATATAAAGCAAAATCTGAGATGTTACATTTTTGTATAGTTTTTTGTTTTGAATACCAGTGGTACCTAGTATATGAACAACTCACGATAGCGTTAGCTTACGATAGCGTTAGCGATAGACGATAAATTTCAAATAATAGCTATACGTAATAATAGTAGATTATGCAACAAGGGCTTAAAGTAGTGTATTATGTCAAGGGCGCTATATTGAACCCCGAGAACGAGGGATTCTATGGTTAACTCCTGAGCGGAGCGAGGGAGTTAAGGCAAGAATCCTGAGTACGAGGGGTTCAAGATCGCCCAAGACAAATACACATTTAAGCCCGCGATGCATACTCTACTTTTTATACTTTCTGCGAGGCAATTGAAAACAATGACTGTTAAGTAGACAGAAATGATTTTTCTGGAAGTAAGTTTCCAACTATACCAGAGGCTTCAGATTGTATGCATTCTGGAGTCGAAACAAAATCATTGTCGTCGTCACTTGATATTTTTTAGAAGTTTATTTGAATCGAAACTGAATTTCGGTGTAGATAACAGCACAGCAGTTTGAGCGCTTGGCGCCTTTTTTTCTTTTTTTGTTGTCTATTCTGTAGTGGTCAGTTCGAAATTCGAATAAATCCTTCTTCGTGCGCGGGTGAAAATGAATTTCGTAAAAAGTTTTCATGTTTTTCTTTTTTTTTAATTTGTAGGCAGTGCAAAGAAAATGTTAACATACAGCCTAATTAGAATAAAATCTGCATTCCAAATTCAAATCACATTATGTCCCATGGGAAATAATGAAATTCAGTACAACATTATGATCCGGCTAGACCGTAGGGCTGTAATGACTTACTTTAGGAAAGGTTTGCATGACACATAATATGCCATTGACGAGCAGGTAGTATAAAAAAAGATTTCAATCATCGCCAATTACATTGGCTTATATCGTAAGCGACGCTATCGATAATTATTCGTGCTTGGGGCTTAGTGGCTACCATGTAAATATTGCCTTTTGTTTTAACTTCACACATACTCACCCACACATACTCACCCACCCACACACACACACACATATATATACACACATATATACACACAACACATAGGTACACACACACACTTAAAAACTCTAAAACATGTCTATTTCTTGTAGCTTATAATCCATTATCATAAAGTTTTTGCTTTTTCATTTTTTCTTATCTATAGTACCTACCTGTATTCTGTTAGGAACAAACTGTTCTTAGTCTAAGGAGGTGGGCGTTGGTGGCTGCGACACATTTTTTACAACTACTGCAGTCATCATCGTTTTTCCCAATATTTTACTGCATCTTTGTAAATGTTCCAATAAACTTTTTTGAAACTTTTGAAACTTAACTCAGGCGATCTAAGGTAAGTTAAGGTATATTAATACAGAAGGCAATATCGACAGGTTGGCCACAGATATCAAAAGTAAAAACTGTACAGAATTCACAAACATAATTAGAAAATTCTAAGATACTATTCGTATATGTGTACGTGTAGATATTGCACCGGTCTGGTGCAAAGACCCTTCTGCTTTTATGGCATTAGCTGTGCTAGTAGTTTAGGAACTACAAAGACGTATGGACAGTCAGAAGAGCAGACAACAAAGTCTCCCTTAAAAAATATAAAAAGTGTCTTTGGGTGCCTAACGCAATTTTTGATTGATCGGTCTCAAACTTTGCAGGGTTTATATATTCGTTTTTGCAGGTTTACTTACTATGGCACCGAATAAGTCTAAGGTCGTAGACTTCGAGAAAATGTTCGCGATTTCTCTGACGGCTTTAAAGATCAACGGCTCCCACCCAAGGGTCACTCGCAACATAGCCTGGATCATCAAATTCCTTATCATATACAGCGTCTTTACAACTACCTTTGCCATCATGGTGTACAACATCATATTGAGTGTCAGCCTTAACGACTTCTCGACCGCCTGCCGAAACGGCACCGCCAGTTGCATGTACACCGTCGTCTCCTTTATATACTTGATCATGGGCGTCAAAAAGAAAACTGTAATCAGACTCATGGACATGATGAAGGTTGATTACGCTAAGGATATGCCAGATGATGCGAGAGAGATCATTTTCGAGTATGCTAAGAAGGGAAGAAGTGTGTGCTTACAATGGGTGATTCTGGTAGTCGTTTGCATTTGGGTGTTTATCGCTAAGCACTTATGTTTGGAGCTGTACGCTTACTACGATGATGGTTGGAAACTACTTGAATTTTATCCGCTGACGTATCCTGCAACTATAGAGCAATATAAGCTGCATCCTTTTGTATATCCTTTCATATATGTAATCACGTTATATTATTTCTTGTTCACATCATGTATGTACATGGGTTTTGTTCCTCTGGGTCCTATATTCATGCTTCACGCATGTGGCCAGCTGGAAATCGTAAAGAAGCGAACTTTGGCTTTGTATGAGGGCAATAGTTCAACCGAGGAAGTTGAAACTAAGTTGAAGGACATTGTAAAGCACTTGCAGAATATTTTTAGGTCAGTAAGAACATTCATATTATTAATATTAAAGGATGGGTATCAGAATCTTCACATCTTTACAACAAAATAGATAGAGACCAAGGCCGGCAGCGCCGTCATCATAATTATGTACAGCCCGACTTTGCCCACTTCTGGGTAGGCTTCCTCTTGTGACTCTTGCCATGGTCTTACGAAGCCTGCAGCTTTTTCTATTTTGTCAACCCATCTTTTTGCTGGTCGACCGACATTCTTTATTTCAGTCCTTTCATTCCGTAGCCGTATTACTCCATCTGACATCTCCACTCTAGGGCATGTCTTCTGAGGTAGATTATCTAAAGACCATTATTTGTCTTCGGATCTCGAGTCTTGACGTTTGGAATTTGTTATATTAGCTGGATTCAGAGCATGGCTCGCTCCGTACGCACAGAGGTGCGTACAGAGATTCCTTCATGAGCAACTCTGGCACAATGGCGGTAATTCCGCCTTCTATTTCATTGTTTATGCTATTGTTTACAGCTTTGTGGAGTGCATAAAAGATATGCTGAAAATTGTGTACGAGCTCACGCTAAAGGGTTCAACTGTTTTAATACCGATAACTGTGTACGAGGTATTAGGAGTAAGTCAATATTAGTATCATCACAAACATAAAAGTAACCCAGAATTGCGCGCAAAGTTAGATAAGGATAAATAAATAAAATATTCTGGACATATCACACACGGTCAACTGATCCCAAGCTAGGCATAGCCTGTACTATGGGTACCAGAGACTGATATACGTAATAGATAAATATTTAACATCCAGACACAGAACGAACATCTGTATTTTTCATACAAATGTTTGTCAGAACCCGCAACCTCTAGGATGTATGAGTTGTTGATGATGTGTAATTCATTGAAATGATTACTACCAAATCATCATTGCCGTTTCGTTGTAATTTTGTTTGTGTCATAATACTTTTTTTATTTATTTATTTATTATTAAAAAATAGTTACAAAATACGTTGTAGGTTATACATCTACAAAACCAAGAGTCATTAAAAATTTAATTTAAAAAAAAAAATTGAAAATGTTTATTTCAGTAACTTATAAATTGGTACAATCAGGGTTTGGAGTCCCCATTAAGCAAATGTTTGCTTGTATTAGGAGATACCGCTCTTCAATAGCCATTTTCGTAACTTTTATAAGTAGGTAGAGCTTAAAGTAAAAACTATTTATGAAATATTATCGAATACATATTAAACATTAAGTAAGTAAAGTGACGTTAAAAAGGATACATATAAAAATTTTAGTTAAACTTAAGTGCAGTCATAAAATAGGTATCTTACTTATTCGTTTTCCTACAGTTTATTACGGTAGGTAAAATAAAATGTTTTGTTACAGTCGTTAAAACGTGGAGAATACAGTGTTGAGTTCATCGCTATAATTATTGGTGGAGTGATTATAAGCAGTGGTCCTTGTTTCTACAGTGACATGCTCATGGAGAAGGTATTCATAATACAGTATTTTTTTTAATATTATTTACTAGCTTGTCGTATAAGGAAGTGAAGGAGCTCGCATTGGAAAGACCAGAATGGAGGAAAATGCATCATTACACCGACAAGATCTAAGATCTTAAAAATAACCTTTATTATAAGCACTGGCAAAGAGTGGAACGATCTGCCAGCGTCTGTTTTCCCGGACGAGTACAATCTAGGAGTCTTCAAATCTAGAGTGAATAAGTTCCTTCTGGTAAAGCGTGCTCCATCTTAGGCCACATCTCACTTGCAAAAGTGAGCTGGTGGTCAAACGCCTAACCATCTCCAATAAAAAAAAAAAAAAAAAAAACAATTTTTCTAACTTGCATCCGCGGCTTCGCTCTCAAGGTACCTCGATAAAGTAGCCTATATGCTATTCTAGGAAAATAACTTCATCGGCTTCAAGTTTCATCGAAATCGGTTCAGCCGTGACGGTATGATTGAACAACAAACATCCAAACATGTAAACATCCTCACAAACTTTCGCATTTTTTATATTATTACTAGCTTGCACCCGCGGCTTCGCTTGCGTGGTGCCTCGATAAAAGTAGCCTATATGCTATTCTAGGTAGAACTTTATCTATTCCAAGTTTCAACGAAATCGGTTGAGCCGTTACGACGTGATTGAACAACAAACATCCAAACATCCTCACAAACTTTCTCATCCTACTAATATCCTTCCTTTCTCATCATCATCATCATCATTTCAGCCGTTCGACGTCCACTGCTGAAAATGGCCTCCCCCACAGACAGAGCAAACTCCCTATCATGTGGAGGGATTTGCCCATACTCACCACGCTGGGCATGCGGGTTGGCGAGCGCAGTTAGAGCTATCGTTGTTAAAATGAGGCACGCTGCTGCCCATCCCCTAGCTTTTTTCCCTTATTCGCCCCTTACGACATCCGCGGATAGGTAGATATGGAGGGGCCTATTCTTCAGCCGGGGCCACCACGGCCACTTCCTTTCTACTATCCTAATAATCATATCCTACTTAACTAATATATTATGCCTTTTGACTAAATTTGTGTATTTTCAGGGTGACGAAGTACGCTTTGCTTTGTACTCCTGTGGATGGGAGACCAGGTATGACCACCGCGTTCGCAAGATGCTGTTGGTGACCCTTCTGCGCACATCGCAGCCGATAGCCGTCCGCACTTTGTTCACTCCTGTGTGCTTGGATACACTCGCCGATGTAAGTATTTGGAGACAAAGGGGCCCTCGTAAGTTGACGACCTAGGTGGCATAGCGGACGAGTGCCCGTCTGAGACGCAAGGGGGGCGAGTACGATTCCCGCTGCGGCACAAATTTTTGCATGATCTGCAAATATTTGTTCCGGGTCTGGGTTTAGTGGTACATGATGGGATTCGAAGTTTCTGATACATAGGGAATAGTCTCAGAATACAGAAAAAAGACAGAAAGCACAGCACGCGTGCAACTTGTCACAACTAAAACTAATCCCATGAAGAGTAGTTTATGTCAGTTGGTCTGTGGACGTCGAATCGAACGGAGTCACAAAAAAAAAATTAATATGCCATCATGTGCTTTTCCTACCACCAAAAATTCGGCTGGGCGTGTTAAAAAAAAGATGGGATCACATTTTTTTTTTTTTATACAACAGAGTTGGCAAACAAGCTTACGGCCCACCTGGTGGTAAGCGGTTACCGTAGCCTATGAGCGCTTGCAATACCAGAGGCATCACGCACGCGTTGCCGACCCCGAACCCCCTTCCCCCCTAAAGAGCTCACATTTCACACATTTCACATTTCACATGTAATTAGCACATTCAGAGTTTGTAATCACTAAATAATGAATAATTGCTAAATTTCATACATTGAAAAAAGGTGCTGCAAACATAACCAAAATTTTCACCCAGTTTTTGTTATATTTGAGGGTAAAATTGTAGTTTGAAATTTCATTTCAAACTACACTTTCGGTCACCCACTGATGAAATAAGAAGAGCGCAATGGACTAAAATCATTCAAACGACGCGACGAGATTTGGAAACCATTTTGTTTATGTTTGCAACTGACTTTACATTATCTCGCTAAGGTTTTTTATTACAAGAATCACTTTGTAATGTGTGATAATCTAGGTGAAGCAACGCCTGTTTTTTACGACGAAGTCTAGAATAATGAGTAGAATTATTGGATATTATAATATGGAACGGATTGCACTGCGGTTGAAACTAATTGCGCTGCATGTACCACACGTTTGCTATGCACAACAATTGTTTGGCGGCCTAAAGTGTAGAAATCCGTTTAAGTAATTGGGTACCCAACATACAAAAATACCCTAAAATTGGTACACCGTTTCCCAACTTGCAACATTATGCAATGCTTTTTAGCGACACATTAGCTCGTACAAATTTCATCGTACGTCTTTTTGTCTTTTTTTCTGTATTCTGAGGGAATAGTATAGGGTCAGGAATAGCATGAAGGTACTATGTAAAAAAAAAATAATATTGACCTACGCATGCGTGCGTCATAAAATTTATTTGCATATGACTGACGTGCATTTCGTTTGAGAGGTTGAATATGGATAATAAGGTTTTATTAAGTAGATCCTTTATTTATTAGAATTTAATACCTGCCCCGAAAATCACTAATTTTAAAAAGATCTTTCTCAAAACAAAGTCCTCCTTCATCGAACTTCGTGTGAGGTTTTTACGATTTTTATTTATATATTTCAGGTTTTTCGTCAGGGCTACGCACTGTTCAACCTTATGAATGCTGCCTGGGGCTAAGTAACCATGTTTAATAGGAAAATAACTACAAATATATTAAAAAATAAATTAATACTTTACCCAAAACGTACGTATATTTTCATCATGATCAGCCTGAAGAAGTTCACTGGACATAGGCCTCACCCAAAGAGTGCTACGAAAAACGGAATCCTTACACCGAATTTCCGCAAGCTTCATTATGTAGAACGGTCAATCTGGTGATGGGCCTTCTGACACACTACGTCGTTCTTCTCGTGATCAACATTCGTGAACCAGTATAACTTATTTGTCACAAAATAAACGATTAGTATTTTTTTGTGTTTTCCTATTCTATCCTCGAAAAGTCTACACAGTATTTAAAAGTTATAGTACTTACCTAGAGTTTAGATTGCTAGCTACGTGTAACGTGATGTATACCTTTAGTGATTTTCGAAATGATTCCACAATACTCTTAAAGATGATAGGTAGATACATACATATTATAGTTGAAAATGGCAAGTTATTGGGAACGTACTTTTTGAGATTTTGCTATGTAGATATTGTACATATTTATGTTTATTACTATGGCATTATTTGAAAACTATGAAAGTTATAGGTACCTTCATCTTATTAGAGGTAGGACTGTAGGTACATCAGAAGTCTAATATTTTGAAATCTAGGTTGCCGTGTTATTAAATACGTTACATAAACTTCTTCTTTTCGTGTCACTGATTATTTCTTGGTCATCCTGTATTAGGTGAGTGACCAGGTTGAAGTATGGTGGCCCTGAAAAGAGCCTATGACCTTCGATGAAAATGTGAAGGGAAAGGATTAAAGTGCGCCTCTTAGAGGCTCCTTTCGTGCACATGTCACATAATCATGTCTACAAATTTTTAGGTTCCAGCTAGGATATGCCGGTTTGTTCACGATGTTTTCCTTCGCTGTTTGAGAGTACTAAAGTAGCGCTGATCTAATACAAGATGACCATGAAAGAATCAGTGTCACGCAAGCAAGCTAAATTAATTCTAGGAATTAAGTCTTTTGAACGACTACAAGTAGAAAACAGAGTTCAGATCACCAACCACAGTGAATTATTTAAATAAATATAGGTTAGATAATAAATTTATGTATCTCTTTGAGTCAATTTTTTTAAGTATTTTTATATAACTTACACTTTAGAATTCGTTCCATGTACTATTAACAATAACCATAAAGCCATACCGTCCATCGTCAACTCTTTAATTTGTGTAATTATGGGTCTCCAAGAAAATTTGTAATTTTCTGCAATTGCGCGTTCTTTGAAGTTACTGAATTAGTTTAGACATTACATATTAAATTAAACCTACAATTTTCCACTTTATGCCTAATAACAGGAAAGTATGTAAAATGTCTATAGGTAATTGTTTAAAGAGAAAATGCTGTCGCTTTTATTGTTTTCTTCTTTGAATTTCATATTAATTTTCTAGTGTGTTCCGGCCTTTTTGTCAGTCACAGTATTCTTTACCTGGTAGCTGATTTAGCACAGTGTGACCAAGAAAAAACAAGTGAAATGACAAATTTCCAGTTTTCAATGTCACTCATCATCATCAGCACACATTAGTCCACTTGTGCAAGAAAGCAGCCTCTAAGAGGCGCACTTTAATCCTTTCACTACACGGATTCTTTCATTTACGGTCATAGGCCCTTTTCAGGGCCACCATAACTCAACCTGCTCACTGACCTAATACAGGATGACCAAGAAAGAATCCGTGACACGACAAGAAAAAGAATTCCACTGCTGGACATAGGCCTCCTCTAATACACGCCACTAAGCCCGGTGTTCAGCCCTTCTCATCCACTAACTGCCCTCCGCCTTTCGTGGGTCATCACTCCACCTATTGACTCGCCTCATAGCTCAGTTGGTAGTAGCTCTGCCTTCTGCGCTAGAGGTCGCGGGTTCGATTCCCGCACTGGACAAACATTTGTGACTAACACAGATGTTTGTTCTGTGTCTGGGTGTTAAATATTATATCTATTATGTATATCAGTCTCTGGTACCCATAGTACAGGCTATGCCTAGGTTGGAATCAGTTGACCGTATGTGATATGTCCGGAATATTTAAATATTTACCTATCCAGGTGGTGCCCTACACTAGGTACGCCTAGACATGGTCTCCACTCAAGAACTCGTTTACCACAATCGTTGTCACTCATGACTGATCGTGCGGTTTCAGAGGAACTTCCTCCCGCGATCACTCAGGTTGTGGAATGATCTCCCTGCTGAGGTTTTCCCTAAGGACTACAGTATGGGGTCCTTCAAAAAGGGCGTTTTGAACTTTTTAAGGGATCGGCAACGCGTGCGTGATGCCTCTGGTATTGCAAGCGTACATAGGCTACGGTAACCACTTACCAACAGGTAGGCCGTATGCTAGTTTGCTACCTTAGTTGTATAAAAAAAAAATGTCGCTGATTCATGTTTACTATAAATACAATAACAAATTAAATAAAGCAGGTTGAAAACACGAGAGCCGCATGGGACAGAGGAAGATGAAAAGAGTTAGGAGAGGCCCATGCCAAAAGGGAGACTTCAAAGAAGGTTCAAGATTTTTTTTTATTGTTGATGGTTAGGCGTTTGACCACCATCTCACTTTTGCAAGTGAGTTGTGGCCTAAGATGGAGCACGCACCAGAAGGAACTTATTCAGTCTAGATTTGAAGACTCCTAGATTGTACTCATCCGGGAAAACAGACGCTGGCAGATCGTTCCACTCTTTGCCAGTGCTTATAATAAAGGTGGAGTAGAAACGTTTGGTTCGACACTGTGGTATGTCGACCAGGTAAGGGTGGTAATTACCTGTGCGTCTGCTTGTCCGGTGGTGGAAGGGGGAGGGAGGGATGAGGTCATGCAAATCCTGCGCACAGTCACCAAAGTGGTACTTGTAGAACACTGACAGTCGGGCCACACGCCGTCTGTATTCAAGGCTCTGTAGATTGGACTCCACAAGCGAGTCAACTCCTATGAGCACCTGTCTGAATAAAAGGCTAATTTATTATTTATTATTATTAGTAAATTTAATAGGCTCTCGACTACAACCCTCAGTGATTTGCCATCTCTGATTATACAGATAACAATATATCCATTTCTCTCTTTAACATGAAAAGGCCAGAAAGGTAAGTTAATTCTAAGTCGTCAAAGGTATTGTGTCCTCTGCGAAGGAATTGTAACTTTATGCTTCCAAAGTCAAAGTCAAAGTCAAAAGGCATTTATTTCAATAAAATCACTAGGATCACTTTGAAACGTCTTAGAAACTAGGTGAAGCTATGCCTGTTCCTCGCGACCAAGCCTAGAAGAATCAGGCAACAAACACGGCTTGGTGCCTATCGTTTTTTTCGATGATCCTTTTTCACAAAATGGAATTTAAAGCTTCAGTGTGGTGCCGATCGAACTAGGTGAGGCTCAAAAGAAAAGTTATCTAATTATAATCCCTAATAAATAAGAGCTTATAAAAATGTGAAAAAAAAGAAGACAAAAGTGAGCTTCAACAAATGATCTAAGGGCAGCACACGCTACACTTGAGGAAATATGTACCTAATGCTTCTATAAAATTGAATAATACTTAAAAAATGATGCAAGCAAAAACTGTAAAGACACTGCAAAATGGCATTTTAGCTGTCGAGGGGCAGAGCGACTTCAGGCCATGCGGTTTTATCATTTATATAATCATTTAATTTATAGTACGCTTTATTAATAAGATTATTCTTTATGTACACTTTAAATCTTCTAATAGGAAGTTGCGTCGCGTTTACCGGAAGTTTATTATAAAATCTTACCATATTCCCCATAAAAGACCCATTTACTTTTTGTTATCTAAATTTTGGAATGCACTATTTATTTTTGTTTCTTGTGTTAATATTATGCACATCACTTTTTTTCTTAAAGCTAGCCATGTGCTTATGTGTGTACAATAAATTTTCGTAAATATATTGTGAAGTTACAGTTAAAATGTTAATTTCTTTAAAAAGTTCCCTCAAGGAGTCCCTTGACTTCATTTTATAAATGGCACGTTTTGCTCGTTTTTGTAAAACAAATATGACTTGGATATCTGCTTCCCCTTAAGTTAATAAAGTCTGCTGCGTTGAATTGTTTATAAAGGGCACTATAAAGTTATCATTGATATCAAATGGTTGCATTATTTATAAACATGGATCTCAACTTCAATAAGCTGTTCAAATATACCCTACTCGCTATGAAACTTAACCGTTCAGATCCAGCTATCAAAAGAGATTTAAAGTGGTTACTTCATTTCCTCCTAGTTCATGGAGAATACACTATGACATTTTTTATAGTAGTGTATAATATCATTTACGTTAATTTGAAAGATAATGATTTTTCTCAACTATGCAAAAATGGCGTCTTAACCGTTGTATATTTTGCGATAACGGGTGAGTACGGTGTGATGCTGTGGAAACAGCAGCATTTGAAAACACTAATGGATACCGTGAAAAAGGATTATATTTTAGCTAAATCATTACCAGCAAGTGAACAAAACATCATTAGTAAATATGCGATGAAAGGGCAACATGTTTGCAAGCAGTGGTTGTTCATGACGGTTGTGGGTACAGCCTTATTCCCTCTCAAAAATATAGTGTTGATTTCATGGTACTGGATAGTTAAGGGAGAGTTCATTTTAATCCCTATGTATGACCTGGTGTACCCGGATTTTATAGAGGAGAGGAAAGAATCCATATTGATATACGCCATTACGTACTTTATAACGTTTGAATACGCTGCCTATTCGTCGGTAATGTACTGTGCTTTTGTACCACTTGGACCTATTTTTATGCTTCATGCTTGTGGACAACTGGAAGTGGTAAAGAGCAGAATTGAAGGCCTCTTTGAGAGTGAGGATCTTGAGGAAGTAAGGTGGAAATTGATGAACATTGTGAAGCAGCTGCAATATATTTACGAGTATGTAAAAACGCTATTTCTAAATTGTTCATACTTAGGCAGTTGGTTTGGTATTGAATTTATTTATTATTTTGGCAGCTTTGTGGATGAAGTAAAGTCATGCTTCACATTAGCCTACGAGATGACTCTGAAGCTTACAACGATCCTCTTACCGATTACTTGTTACGAAGTTATAGAGGTGACCGAAAATTATTGACATGGATATCTAAAGCTAAAACTACCGTCCCCAAAACAGCAGTACGGAGTTGGGCAGTGAACCAATTATAATTCCAGTGATAAGGATACATTTACGTCCTCGTAATTCGTTTGGATCGACTTTGAGCACTAGCGAGATATCGTCAGCAAATAAAACTGTGTCTTTAAAGTAATAAATAACGGAGGTCACTAACGTAAACTAGGAATAAGAAAAGGCAACTCACTAAAATATTTTAGGAATATCTTGCATTCATCATAATTTCAGCCGTACGACGTCCACTGCTGAACATGGCCTCCCCCATAGACAGAGCGAATTCCTTATCATGTGGTATTTGGCCATACTCACCACGCTGGGCACGTGGGTTGGCGAGCGCAGTTAGAGAGGCCTAGAATAGCAATCTGTGGCACACCCATGACAATAGTTGTTCCAGCAGACCTTTCACAACCAAGGTCAACTTTTTGGATTCTATTGGATTGGTACAAGGTCAATTACATGATTTTGGATGCCGTAGCAGCTGAATCCAACTGTTCGATATTTCTCGTTTAAAAATTGTTTAAAAATACCAGGTTTTTTTCAGTCTTTGAAACATGGAGATGTGGGCTTGGAGTTCATAGTATTCATTGTAGGAGGAGTACTGTTCAGCAGCTCTCCGTGTTACTACGGTGATCTTCTGATGGAAAAGGTAGGATATGACCAATGTATATCTCATTAATGGTAAGTTTAAAAAAAATACGAGAAATATTTGTGAATTTATTTTTTAAATAAGTTACTTAATTCACTGTTATGTTGCACCAGGGGGTCGGCTTTAAGCCCTTATTTGTTCCTCCTGATTATGGATGCTCTGACATCGGACATACAGGAGGAGGAACCCTGGTGTATGCAGTTCGCCGATGACTTTGTTCTTGTCGGAAAAGATGCAAAGAAGAGGTCCAGAGCAGGTTGGAAAAATGGCGGGGTAAACTGGAGAGTGTCGGATTGAAGATCAGCAGAACAAAAACTGAGCATCTGTTCTGCGACTTCGGTGGTCTATCCAGTTGTATCCCTATTGCCTTAGATGGTGTATCCCTTCCAGTCTGCTCCGATTTTCGGTACCTCGGTTTACTCATACCGAACGATGGCGATATTGACCGAGACGTGAAAAATAGAATAAATGTGGGATGGATGAAATGGCGACAGGTGACAGGAACTACGTGTGATCCAAAAATGCCTCTTAAACTTAAGGGGAAAGTTTACAAGACGATCATAAGACCTGTCGTAATGTATGGATCTGAGTGTTGGGCTACCAAAGGGACGGATGAAAGAAGAGTACATGCGGCGGAGATGCGAATGCTGAGATGGATGTGTGGAGTGACAAGAATGGACAAAATAAGAAATGAGTACATCAGAGGAAGTTTGAAAGTAGCGCCAGTGACGGAAAAGTTGAGAAGTAATAGGTTAGCATGGTATGGGCATGTCATGAGGAGGGATGAAAGTCATGTAACGAGAAGAGTGTTCGGTTTTTTTTTTATGTTATATGGAGGCAAACAGGCTTACGGCCCACCTGATGGTAAGAGGTTACCGTCGCCTATTGACATCTGCAACACCTGGAGCATTGCTAATGCGTTGCCTGACCTGGAGAAATCTTTTTGTTTTTTTCTTAAAGCTCTTCATGTTGTAGGTTAGCGGGAAAACCTCGGAAGGAAGCTCATTCCACAATTTGCGCGTATGGGGGAGAAAGGATCTCTTAAAACGAGTGGTTCGAGATACCCACGCGCCACGTATTGATGAGATGTGGATGAGCCTTATTCTGGTGGTGGAGGAGCTGATACTTGGGGGCTCCGTGCCAGAGATGAGAACAGTATTTCACATGTGGCCGAACTTGTGCTTTATAAAGCAATAGGCTCTGAGTCGGTGTGAAATACTTTTTGGCAAGGTTAAGAACTCCAAGTTTTTTTGAAGTTAATTTAGCCTTAGTTTCGAGTTGACTCCCATACTGGACCTCCTTAGAAATGTCGACACCCAAAATTGAAATACTCGCGGAGACGGAGAGTGGAATGCCTTGAAAATGCGGAGTTAGGTTGAACGGAGTCTTTTTGGCTGAGAATGCACATACCTGTGTCATAGAAGGGTTAAAAGTGACCAGATTTTGGTATGAATGTGGATGGATATAAGACTAGAGGAAGGCCGAAGAAAAGATGGATGGACTGTATTAAAGATGACATGAGTAAGAAAGAAGTGAGTGCGGAGATGACGGCTAACAGAAGATAGTGGAAGAAGAAAACATGTTGTGCCGACCCCACATAATGTGGGACAAGGGCAGGAAGAAGAAGAAGACTTAATTCACTGTTATAATTATCCTCATCAGCCCATATTAGTCTACTGCTGGACGTAGGCCTCGATGACTTTAGTTCTCGAACTTTAGTCGGATAATCCGTTTACGCCCACCTGTTCTGTTGAGTAGTTCTGTTTCGTTACGGATTTAATCCTTCAGAGTAACTCCATTTAGCCGTTGAATAGATACAGTCCCCGAAATTCATAATTTAAGAACGTATTGTCATAAAAGTTCGGTTATTCTGTGACGTTATGTTATATTTCCAGGGCGAAGACGTGAGATGGGCCATGTACTCTTGTGGCTGGGAGAAGGTACACGATCGTGGGATCCGCAGCACTGTGGGGATAGTGCTCCAGCGGGCACTGCAGCCTGTCGCCATACGCACTCTGTTCCGCACTGTGTGCTTAGACGCACTTACTGATGTAAGAACATACCTACTAAACATTGAAGTTTGTAAAGCTTAATTTTATCTTTTACTAGCTTCCACCCGCTTGCGTGGTACCTACATAAAAAGTAGCCTATATGCTATTCTAGGTAAGGAACAATGTGTATTCCAAGTTTCAACGAAATCAGTTGAGCCGTTACGGCGTGATTGAACAACAAACATCCAAACATCCTCACAAACTTTCGCATTTATTATATTTGAAGGAAGTAGGATAGTAGGATCGTCGTAAGTGGAATTATAAGTTGTGCTTCGGTGATTGTTGAGACTCAATTAACCCCTCAACGATTAAAGACACGAGCCCTTAGAATACCAGAGAGAGTTTGTTCATACACCTGACTGACCTCATAGCTCAGTTGGTAGTAACTCCGCCTTCTGCGCTAGAGGTCGCGGGTTCGATTCCCGCACTGGACAAACATTTGTGACTAACACATATGTTTGTTCTGTGTCTGGGTGTTAAATATATATCTATTATGTATGTCAGTCTCTGGTACCCATAGTACAGGCTATGCTTATTTCGGATCAGTTGACCGTGTGTGATATGTCCGGAATATTTATTTATTTATTTATACAATAACCATTACACGAAATATAGACAACCTTTAAATCTAAGAAAAATGCTTTTATTTCAGCTGTTCCAGCAATCCTATACAATATTCAATCTCATGAATACGGCAATGGATTAAAATGTCCGAACAAAATTGCACTTACATTGCTAATAAATAATTGCACTAATTAAATTAATTATAATCTTTGTGAGCTTTGCATACCTACTAAAATTGCTTGGTTAATGTCTTAATAATTAGGCTTTAAGGCGAAAGTCTACAATCAGTGCGTGTTGCCAGTGGTGACATATGGCACTGAGACTTAGTCGCTAAGTATTGGCCTCATGCACAAGCTCAATGTCACCCAACGGGCTATGGAGAGAGCTATGCTCGGAGTTTCGCTGCGTGATAAAATCCGAAATGAGGAAATCCATAGAAGAACCAATGTTACCGACATAGCTTTCAGAATTAGCAGGTTGAAGTGGCAGTGGGCCGGCCATATAGCTCGCCGAACCGACAACCATTGGGGAACAAAGGTTCTCGAGGGGCGACCACGAACCGGGCGACGCAGTGTTGGAAGGCCCCCCACCCGATGGACCGACGACATTGTTAAGGTTGCGGGAAGTCGGTGGATGGAAAAGGCTCAAGACCGTTCGTCATGGAACTCTTTGGGGGAGGCTTATGTGCAGCAGTGGACTTCATCAGGCTAATGATGATGATGATGATGAAGTAGGCTTTGCTATGTAATGGTGAATGAATTATGAAGTGATCAAAGTTAATTACAAGGAGTAAAAAGATTTTTTTTCACACTGAATCACCTACGCGAAAACGTACCGTAGATGTATCACAGATAAACTACCCTACACGGGTTGATCAGATGTTTTTGACGACATGAAACAAATAGAAAAGCGACTTGGTGCATAAGTGGAGCTTAAAACCTTAATACTTAAGCAGACTTCGAATTATAATTCATAATTCGAAGGGAGGAATACATTTTGTTTTAATTTTAGCAGGAAAAATTAAAACAAAATGTACCTATTGTTTATTTCAAAACAATAAAATGACAGAAAATAAAAATTTAAATTTTCCTGAAAAATTATCGTAATAGGTCATCCTAATAGAAAGCATATTCTGAAATTTTTAACAAATTCTGTTAAATTTTTAACCTACGCCAGAACAAATGAGGAGGTTATTAATTCTAGAGGTGACTATGTATTTTTGTTTGTTTGTACACCGATTTCTCCGTAAGGGATGGTCCGTTTTCAATGTTTTTCTGCTATATCACATTCGTATATAGCATAAAATTGTGAAATGAATGACAGATTATACTCAGTTAGTCAAAATCCACAAGATGATGCACCTACGCAGGCGGGCGTCATAAAATGTCTTTGCATATGCCTGACGTGCATTTTGCTTGAGATATTTAATATGGATAATAAATTGTTTGTTTGTGCTCGATCTGCTCGCTCTCGATCAGGTTTTGGCTGAAAATCTGTGTTATTATATATACCAAGTGATAGGCACCAAGCCGTGTTTGTTGCCTGATTCTTCTAGGCTTGATCGCGAGGAACAGGCATAGCTTCACCTAGTTTCTAAGACGTTTCAAAGTGATCCTAGTGATTTTATTGAAATAAATGCCTTTTGACTTTGACTTTGACTTGATTGCTTTTAAGCAAAATATTTCACTGGGCCATAGCCTATTTGTCGTACTGCAGCACATGCAAACTTACCTACTCTAAGATACCTACTTTTTAAAAAAAAATCTTTTGTTTATTTATACCCACCTACCTATTGTATGTACTTTAGTTTAAAATTGTTTATCTATGTTAATCGGGTGTGTCTGATTTTTTTTTATCTATCTATCTATAATAAAGTTTTATTTAGTAGCTTTTTCTGGAAACAAAACAAAAAAAAAAAACCAATGTCGCTTCTTCGAATTGGGTTTCGGTTTTTATATTTAGTTTATAAAAAACTTTTTATAAAAAACAAAATTATTTCTTGTCTGTGCTGTTTACGTGTGTCGAATACCTAAACAATTTACTATAATATCTATCCTGTGATTCATCCTGTCTCGTGACTATAATGTGAAGGATGTCACATGACGCAGCTACATTACTGAGGGGACAGACTCCGAGCTATAAAAGTATAAATAGCCGAGCTAGTCTAATTAATGTGCTGTAGAAGTTCCGAGATATTTTTGCGTTAAATTTTTCATTGAGCTTTTTTCGTTTTGACAGTCCTGTAATGTATCGCTTGGGATTAGTGACCGAGATAACATGATTGCAATTTTTTGTTATTTTTAGTCTAGTGCTTTATATTGTCCAAACGCCGTGCTAATATATGTATGTTTAAAAAACTAGCATGCGGTTTCGCTCGCGTGGTACCTACATAAAAAGTAGGCTAGAGTATACATATGCTATTCTAGGTATAGAACTCTATCTATTCCAAGTTTCATCGAAATCGGTTCAGCCGTTCTGGCATGATTTAGTAACAAATATTCTCACAAACATTCGCATTAATAATACTAGCTTCCGCCCTCGGCTTCGCTCGCGTGGTTCCTACATAAAATAAAATCTACTTTTTTTTATGCAGATCTTATTTTTTTCAAAATCGAGCCCGTAACTCCTAGCATTACTTTTCGATTACTCTCACGGTTTCCGATTTCGCCTAAGTGGCCCTGAAAAAAAACTCACCCTGTATACTATGGTAAAACAAAAATAAGTGCGGCAAATATTTATTTAACAGCCTATACTTGGGAAAGTAAATCCCCCACTGAATGATGATGATACCTAATTACTCGTTTATGAACCAAACATTATAATCACCAGCTAAGCCATTATGACAGCTATCTCAGAAACTCCATAAATCTTGTCCATCAGAGCTCTGTTTGTGCTGGCTTGATGTGGACATTAGATTTATAGTAAGTACATACACATTTCACAATTCTAGAGTCGTTACCGATTTGGACGAGCCGCGCAAAATGTAGGTGATGCGTGGAGCGTGGCACGACATTCTACAATTCTAAACCATTTAGGAAATACTATAAATGACTATCATTTATCTTATAGGAAATGGCTGAAGAATAGGCCCATCCATATCTACCTATCCGCGGACGTCGTAAGAGGCGACTAAGGGAAAAAAGCTAGGGGATGGGCAGCAGCTCCCCTCATTTTAACAACGATAGCTCTAACTGCGCTCGCCAACCCGCATGCCCAGCGTGGTGAGTATGGGCAAATCCCCCCACACGATAAGGAATTTGCTCGGCCTGTGGGGGAGGCTGAAATGTTGATGATGATTATTTGGAATCCACACTTCCATGTTGTGCACGAAAGGAGCCCCAAAGAGGTGCACTCTAATCCTTTCACTACACTGACTCTTTCATCGTCGGTTATAAGCCCTTTTCAGGGCCACCATACCTCAACCTGGTCACTGACCTAATACAGGATGACCAAGAAAGAAACTGATTCTTTATTGGACCCGACAAGAAGAAGAAGGAGAAGAAGATGCTATGACACCCGCCTGAAACTTCGTCCATGTGTTCTAGTATGTTCCTACCTCGACTCTTGACACTTCGTATACTTGAGATCTTGATTTTACGACGTGTTACTCGTGCACGGAAGCCTCAGGACGCGAGCCCTACTCGCAGTTAAATAAATAAATATTCCGGACATATTCACACGGTCAACTGATCCCAAACTAGGCATAGCCTGTACTATGGGTACCAGAGACTGATATACATAATAGATATATATTTAACACCCAGACACAGAACAAACATCTGTGTTAGTCACAAATGTTTGTCCAGTGCGGGAATCGAACCCCTCGCGCACCTCTAGCGCAGAAGGCAGAGTTACTACCAACTGAGCTATGAGGCCAGTCAAACAGTTAATGTCTATTACAAGTTATTACATTTAATCTACATGATTTATGCAGCGTCTGTTGGAACTTTTAACTCACTTACAGGACGCTGTAGTGCCTGGGACATCTGCAGCTCATATGCCATCCTCTCAGCCTAGCCGGCCTTATCCACAGATACGATCCAAAGCAGGCCTAATTCTAATTCTAATTCTAAATGGGGGAATAAGATCTGCACTGACGTCCCGCGTTGGGGTGTATTGTGCATTGTCCCCCTGCTGACCTCACCCCAGCCAGCCCAACTCCTTAAAGTAACGGAGAAGGACCCTGGGTTGGTGGCAACATTGTTCGAGAATCCCTGTTGATGCTGTGGATGAAGAGGAGCAGGATCCGATCACCTCCTGCATTCCTGTTTTGAGCCTAGCTTCATTTGTGGCAGTGCAATGTAGTACAACGTGCTCCACTGTTTCTTCGTGCTGAAGACAGACGCGACAGAGGCCGCTGTCTGTAGCTCCAATCTTAAGGAGATGGTGGTGGGAAGCAGGCCTCATGGCTCAGTTGGTAGTAACTCTGCCTTCTGCGCTAGAGGTCGCGGGTTCGATTCCCGCACTGGACAAACATTTGTGTGATGAACACAGATGTTTTTTCTGTATCTGGGTGTTAAATATTTATCTAATATGTATGTATATCAGTCTCTGGTACCCATTTCATAGTACAGGCTATGCCTAGTTTGGGATCAGTTGACCGTGTGTGATATGTCGGGAATATTTATTTATTTAAGACTTGGTCAATACGTGCAGCTGACTTCCGCACGATTTTACTTTTCCATTTTGAGCCCATCACTTTTTTCTAATAGAAAAACCCATTGACGTACGGCCGGGATTCGAACCCACCTTCCGTTCGAAAATTGAAATATCTCCCACTTGGCCAACGGAGCTCTATAGTAGAATACCTAGGCGTAGGCTATTCTGGCCTCTACGGCGTAGAGGGTCTACGAAATCAAAATGTTCCTTATTATAGAAATTGGCTTCATAGGGCATCGTAGGCATCCGATATTGTCTCTTATGTGCTCAGACCCTAGAGGACTTCCTCAAAAGAGTAAGATAGCGGAACAGCTACCTGTCATTTGTCATTGTTAGAAAGGTAAACCTATCTTGAGGGTGGATTCGACCAAACTAGTATAAGTCTTATCCATAGAATAAAATGACTCATTACTCTAGAGTCTAGAGTACCTAAGCCTGTTTTCCAGGAAGTTATCCCAGGGATTGTTACTCTGGCATAACATAGCTTTTTGTCGAATGCACCCTTAGTCGAATAATATTATTTACTAACAGTATTGTACGAGTCACCGACATTGCTCTCAGACTTAGCAAGTGGCAGTGGGCAGGCCATAAAGTTCGTAGATCCGACAACCGTTGAGGAGTAAAGGTTCTCGAATTGCGATCGCGTACCAGGCGACGCTTTGTTGGAAGGCCCACCTGATGGACCGATGACACTGTAAAAGTTGCTGGAAGTCAGTGGATGGGAAAGGCTCAATACCGTTCGTCATGGAACTCTTTGGGGGAGGCCTTTGTCCAGCAGTGGACTTCTACAGGCTGATGAAGATCATGATCATTGTAAGAGTCGGTCAACAATGAAATTATTATGACACGATGCTTCATCTTCTTGTCGTGTCACTGATTCTCAAGTCAGGTTAGGTCAGTGACCAGGTTGAGGTATGGTGGCCCTGAAAAGGGCCTAAGGCCGTCGATGAAAGAATCAGAGTAGTGATTATAGATAGATAGATAGATAGATAACACTTTATTGATCACCACACGGAAATAATACATAAGATCACAATTACAAATTTACACGGCAATACAATGGGCGGCCTTATCGCTAAGAGCGATCTCTGCCAGGCAACCTTAGGATGGACTGGACTGAAAAGATTAGAGAAGGGGCAAGATGGTGTATCTTAAATTATGAAGAAAATTATTAACTATAAACAGAATAAAGTAGGTATATTAAATAGATAGATCAAGATAATCATATATATTTATAAAACGTATAGTGACATTTATATAAACACATACAGATACTATATCGTATATAATTATAATAGGTACACAGAATTTAAGAAGAATAATAGACAATAAACTTGTGCTTCACAAAGAGCAGCATGCCAGATAATGAGTGATGACCATGTTTTTGAAGATAGCAAGAGACTTGGCTTTCCTGATATTGACAGGCAATGCGTTCCACAAGCGAACAGCCTGGACTGTAAACGACTTCTCATAGAAGGTGGAAGAGTGAACTGGGACTTTAAGTTGGTTGGTGTCAGTGGATCGTAGGTTGCATATAGTAGGTTGGATTATAGTACGCCTTTAGAGGCTCCTTTCGTAAAAAGGGGTACGTACATAATGACATGATGCTGTATGCAATGTAGACTTCTAAGAGAGTAGTCAGAGGCACGTCCAAACATTATATTTATTGCCAAATGCCCACTATTTGCTCAGCGATTAGCATTTCACACGTGACAGTTTGCAATGCAAGCCCATTACTAATTAATCTCCGCTATAAATGATCCGATTCTTCTACAAGACTTCACTACAGCACAAAACTAGCCTAGATTCGCTCTGACCTATCCTTGCCCTATTTTCAGGTAATTAATTAAGTAACTAGACAGTTGCGTCGTAAATAATACACTATGAGTAGAGTACACACTTAAGATTATAATTATGTAGTGAGAATTGTTTAAATAAGTAGATACTAAGTACAGAAATTTGGGCGGGGCAGTCACTTTGGGATTTACTGTTTAATCAAATCAAAATCAAATATCATTTTTTATCATATCAGGACGTCTGATCGAAGCGACGCGTGACCCGAGAGCTGGCTCTTATTTGGCCCAGCGCATTAGCATTGCCATCCAGCGTGGCAATTCCGCCAGCGTCTGGACGCTGGGGACGCTTCCGACTGGTAGTGATCTGGATCAGTTGAGCTATCTATAGATCGTTTTTAACGGTCTTTAGATGGCTCAACTGTATCATATTTATTTTGTAAATATTAACTTGTATTCGTTTTAAGTTTCTTTCTGTAAATAAAGTTAGCAAATGTCATTACAAGTTAAACAAATAAATTTGGTTGGGAACTCTTCTGTTAAGTTGTAATAACCTTTGTTAGAGTCCCCTCTTTTCTGTGGTCTGTAAATAACACTTGTTCAATGTATGTTTAATGAAAATATAGATTACTATGTACCTAGTCCTAGTTAGGTAGAATACTTTGCGTGTTATAATACACAACAAGCCAAAAAGGTTAATAAAAAAAGTTTATCAATGCATCATTCAAAAACGCGATTTGTAAGGATTTATTTAGTTGTTGAATAAACAAATGAAAATGAACTACTATCCCATTAGTACCTAGAGTTTTTTTAAGACTTCTCCGTAAAACTTAAACAGGCAAATATCCTGCAACTATACGAATGCAAAGAAGAGAATAGGTACCTATATCATATTAGTGAAATCGATACGTGTAATGCAAAGTAGCTGCATGGGTGTATAAAATAAGAAAATATCATCCTACACAAAAAATCGCGCTACATTTTAGAATAACGTTATTCTAATTCTGAAAATAGCAGGATTCTCAAACCGATTACATCACATCACGATCCACGACATTCGGCTCGTTTAATACTACTCGTAACTCCATGAAATCCAGCGTTCTGCCAAACCAATTTAATGTAACCGTAATTAGTTTACTGGGCGCGAGAATAAACTGCTGTTCTAATGACTAAATGCAATAGGTAAATTACTTAAAAACTACCTTACCTTACTTGCTTTACGTTCTAAACACACTAACTCACCAACAAAGCACAATAAATTGGCTGAATGATTGCTCTGATTACGCACTTACTTCCGGGGTAGGAAGAAAAAGTTTATTTCAAGATGGCCGCCGAAAAAGCGCGCGAATGATTCCCGTCGCCTCCGTCGCTACCGCAAAGGGTGTCGAAATATAGGTACGGGTTTACGAAGCTTACGAGCCTGGTTGATGGAATTTTTATCACGGAGTCTGTGCTCCCGGCCAGTGAGCATACGTGACTAAAATCTCACGTGTTTATAATATAAAATTTAGGTGGCGCAGCGCGGTAGGTAACGATGTATTTTGGATCGCATCATAGTCAAGCTTTCATGGAAATAATAATTGGATAGAAACTGAGTGACTCATGATGAGCGAGTCTTCAGCGAGAGGGCTTGTATGGATGCGCTGACGACGTGTAAATGGATTCTCAGTCTTAAATATCTGGCTGTGCAGTTTGGTATTCCTAGAACTGTTTAATCTCTCGTTGTGTTTACCGCGTAGTCACAAAGGAATAAGATTTTTCGCCTTGATTGCCTAGTCAGATACTTACATACAAATACTACATACCTACATACTTAGGTACTAGTGGTTCGCCCCGAACTGAGATCTCGCGATGTTTGGTAAAAGTTGGTGGTTCGATGGTCGTTGAGGCCCAATTCGCATCTTCAGCATAATAATTACTATTCTAACTAATATCCAATCCTTTGAGAAAGTATTTACCAAATGTAGATAACTATTTATTATGAGCAAATTGCACGTGGGGGACGTGATAGGAATTCGCTGGAAATGAAGGGGAATGTTCAGCAGTGAATGGCTCGAATGATGAATTACCAAAATATATCAAACTACTTATGTAAGCTACCTACCGAACTTAGCTACCCAGCAACAACGCGATTCTCAGCATTTTCTACAATAAAGTACCTTACTAATGAACCTCTATAGTTTATAAAAAAAATGAGCTCATCCATAAATTATTTTATGAATGTGCGAACGTTACGATAACTACAATAATTAATGTCACGAATAAAACTTTAAAATACTTTCAACATTTTGTTTGATATTTATCGAGCGTTTTACACTTCATTTTTAACCACAATGCTGGGCGCTGCTAGGCGGTTATAAACTGTCATTACCAATGAGGATATACGAGACTGTCATTTGATCGGATGTAGAGTAGGTAGGTGTGCCGCGATTAAAATTAGCACCCGTTTCAAACAATTGTTATTTTTTGAGTGATACGCGATGTGCTAGGCTGATTGTTACGCTAATATAGCCACATAAAGGTAAGGCCTATTGAGAGGTGCCAAGCTTTCGATCCAAAGGTCGTGGGTTCGAATCCTGGAAGTAAACCAATAGAAAAAAACTAACTGCGCATTAACTTTGTCCTCCTCAGTGGCGCTGCGGGCGAGTGCCCGCCTGAGACGCAAGGGGTTCGATACCCGCGGAGGTCATAATGTTTGAATCATGCAAACATTATGACCTCCGCGGGTATCGCACGGATCCTAAATCCATGATTGTAGAGGCAATTGAATTAAATTAAAAACAAAGTTTTCAAGTTAAAAACCGACTTCAAAAAAAGGTTAACATTAACAATTTATGTTTTTTTGTGTAGGTACCTAGGTCTAAACGTAGTACTTGGTAGTAAAAAACATAGTAGGTAACATAGTCAATTCTCATTTAGCCGCGTGAAAGCGAAACCTTTGAAAAGTGGTGAGGGTTTTTTGGTGATAGTACCAGACTTACTAATCTTTATTGTTCGATAGTACATGGTTTATGTTAGGTAGGTAATGAAATGGATTGATTGATTGATTATACGTGAGTTATCATAATTTAAGATTGGAGTTCCTGTTTTAATTTCAAGTATTCTATAGCAAAGCTTTACAGCGCCCCCTATCGTCGAGTAGTGGAAGCATATCTTCTGGTTACACTCCAAACTCACAGATGGCAGCACTCGTGTTGGATTTCGATTTCACAAACTCTCAATCGCATGAATTGAAGTGAACATCGTCGTACATCGAATTAATCGAACTGCAATGTTTTTTATCGATATAAACTGTCACTAAATAAACTTTATTTACAGAAAAAAAAACTAGCAAGTAAATATTTACAAAATAAACAAGAAACAGTTGAGCTATCTAAGGACTGCCGACTTATTTTAGTTATTGAAGAGTAAAATCGAATAGATTAGTCTATTTTGACAATGTTAATCTGTCAGTTATAGCAAGCGCTACAATTCAAGATAACTCTGAACTTGGTCGGTCAGTCGGTAGCCCCGGTACATCTCTATTTTATTATTATTTGTGTTGAAGTGGAGGATGTCGCTGGATGCGTGTGTAGTTAAATTTTCCAAAAAAAGTTCGTTTTTGTAGATAATGCAAACTAAAATCCTATCAAAAACTCACTATCATGTGTATAAAATAGTGCGAGTTTAAGTAATGCGATGTTTTAAATCTAATTATGAAGCGAGTCTAGCAAGTAAACCGTGATTGTAGAAGTGGAATGTGCCCGTCCCGTGCCTCACGGAGGTAAAACAAACAGCTGTATCCAGTGAAGTGTGTGCCTGCCTAGCCTTACCAATACCACACTTGTTGCATTGCACCTACTTTCGAAAATATCGAAATTTAACCTGTTTGTGGGAAAGTGATGTTACTATGGTAATTACAAGCACATAATCGTACTCATCTTGGTATTTACCGTTAAAAAATATTGTCTCGTGTACGTGGGAATGGGAATATTCACTAACGAAGTTCGTTGCTAACGATGATACATGCACCTGCGATGCAAATGACTGCAGTAATGAAGGCATCGCGATAACCGTGACGAGAAACTGATCGATATCCTGTTATTTGTTTTTGAAACCGCAAGTCAGGTAAAAATTACCTACAAGATACAACAAGTTAGTAAAGAGCCAGGCCCAAAATGACTCATAGGTACATGCTCACTCACTGGCTGGATGGTATTGTTTTGTCTGGAATTCTTTTCTGCTGAGTAAAGAGTATGCATACCTAAGTACCTTGTGCATATAATAATTTTTAAAAAGAAATGGTGTTCTAATTTTGAAATTGTACCTGGTGGGAAAATAGTCACAGTACATTTTGAAGTGATGTGTACTAAATATACTGTGCTTTGAAAATGGCTCAAAGCTCAGTGGATTCTGACAAACTATCATCGGCTGGTATTTCGACACACAGTTCAGGTACTGTGAACACAGTCGGAGGCTCAGTGGTTGGAGTGAGAGGTCCGGAAGGCAAAAGGGATGATGAAGATGAATATAACTTAGGACCACTGCCTCCAATGTGGGAGAAAGCCTTTACAGCTACTGGGGAAACCTACTTTATTGAGTAAGTTCCCTTTTTAAATACTCTTACATACCTCTATCCTACTAACATTATAAATGCAAAAGTTTGAGTATGTAATGCATGTTTACTAATTAACTTGGTATCCACCAAACAAAATGGAATAAAATTTCATATATGATACTACATAGCCTGGAATAACATTAGGCTATCTACTTTTGTCCACAAGTGAAGCTGCAGGTGGTGAATAATAATCCTACCAATCCTACTAATACTCGCAATACTAAAGTTTGGATGGACGTTTGTTACTCATTCATGCCAGAACAGCTGATCAGATCTGGATGAAATTTATCACAGCTATACTAAAGATTATCTTTTTATCCTCATAGTTACCAAACAAGCAAAGCAGGCGGAAGCTAGAATTATAAATGCGAAAATTGCTGAGGATGTTTATGGTTCGATCACGCCATAACGGCTCAACCGATTTCGTTAAAACTTGGAATAGATAGAGTTCTTTGCCTAGAATAGCATATAGGCTACTTTTTATCGAGGTACCACACGAGCGAAGCCACGGGCGCAAGCTAGTAACATACAGGCTTCTATACAGGTACTAGGCAAATTAAGTCGCAGGTGGAAGCTAGTCTACTGATAAAGGCAGTTATGACTTGAATAATGTTAAAAAGTGTCTTTTGAAAACCAACTAACTAAGTTTTTCTTGGAATGTGGCCCACAGTTCTGGTTTGTCTTACTTGCTATTTTTAGATTGATTCAATGCACCTGCCATCATAGTACTTTGATGAATGTATGTGAATCTGTAGAACAAAATGGACCTTATTATCTTAGAAATTAAATTAGTTTTGTAATACTATGATGACACAAAATATTGTGTAGTTTAGTAATTAAGTAGATATTTTTGTAGGCTTTTCATTGTCGCTTTGGTGCAAACTGTTATGTCAGTGTTAAATTTAATAAATAAATAAAATAAAATATTTTCCATTTACAGTTTTAAATCATAATACAATGAATATATATAAATAAATAAATAAATATTCCAGACATATCACACACGGTCAACTGATCCCAAACTAGGCATAGCCCGTACTATGGGTACCAGAGACTGGTATACATAATAGATATATATTTAACGCCCAGACACAGAACAAACATCTGTGTTAGTCCCAAATGTTTGTCCAGTGCGGGAATCGAACCCGCGACCTCTAGCGCAGAAGGCAGAGTTACTACCACTGAGCTATGAGGCCAGTCAATATATTCTGTGTTCAAATCAAAGTAAGATTCAAGTATAGGTATTTTGAACTATACTTGTACTCTAAGCTACTCTAACTAGGCAATAATTTTAATGGTATCTCCATGCTTGGTTGTCGTTTCACTGGTTTTTTCTTGGTCATCCTGCACTAGGTTTGTGAGCTGGTTGTGAATTACCGCTGGTGAAAAAACCAGTGCGGTGAGAAGATGAAATTGCGAGGATGAATTTTCTCCTTGCATTAACCATACATACATAAAATCACGCGTTTCCCAGAGGGGTAGGCAGAGACCACGGTTTTCCACTTGCTACGATCCTGACATACCTCTTTTGCTTCATTCTCTCTCATCACATTCCTCATACATGCTCGTCGGTTTAGGGTACTCATGACCTGGCCTTTTTCCAAAACGTCACCGATTTGGTCGCTAAACGTACGCCTAGGTCTTCCTCTTCCAACGGTTCCATTCACACTCGCCTTATACACTTGTTTCGTCAATCTTCTTTCGTTCATTCTCTCTACATGACCAAACCATCTCAGCATACCTTTCTCAATCCTCATCACTACGTCTTCTTTCACCCCACAACGCTCTCTTATCACACTGTTCCTCACTCTATCTTTCAAAGTTACTCCACACATACTTCGCAAAGCTCTCATTTCCACTGCATTTATCCATTAACCATACATTTTCCGATTTTGCTGAACAACCAGGTTCTGAACCCCATAACCTTTAGATCGGAAGGTTCGAAGGGTTCACCACTCCATCAGTGCTCTCAATAAGTGATCATGGGTATGAATTGTCGGAATGAAGGATTTTCACTGTACTACCAATGCCATCATCAATGTTGCTTTTGGTCCTATCAGGGTGAGATTGTGGTCCCTACCACCTCCAAACCTACCTTCTCAGGTTTGGAGGTGGTAGGGCACAGCGAGATTTTCTTGTTCTAAATTGGAGCAGCCCGTCTGGGAGGTACCTCCGTCTTACATAAGATCGCAGCCAAATAACATTATTAATAACAGTTTGTGGCATATGAGTAGGTATTTTATAGTTTAGTTTATTTTTTTTGTTTTTAGTAATCGTTGTTTTGCCGATACCTACAATATGTTACAAATAAAATTATTTTCTTTTTCTTTCTTTCTTTCTTATTTGTTTCAAATAGTGTTGTTCCTGCGGTGAGTAAGGTAGCTCTTTAGGGGGGGTTCGGTGTCGGCAACGCGTGCGTGATGCCTCTGGTATTGCAAGCGCTCATAGGCTACGGTAACAGGTTGCCAACAGGTGGGCCGTATGCATGTTTGCCATCTCAGTTGTATATAAAAAAAAGGTATTTTTATCTGTGTTAAAACAGTGACAATTTCCATTCCAATTAAACAGTATTATTAACAATTTCCATTAATTTGTGATGATTATCTTACAGCAACAACACGGGCACATCTCACTGGCTAGACCCTCGGCTAGCCAGGGTCCGTAAACGCTCACTTGGAGAGTGCGGAGAAGATGAACTCCCGTATGGCTGGGAAAGAGTCACGGATGAGAGATATGGCTCATACTATGTGGACCATATCAATAGACGGACGCAGTACGAAAATCCTGTGCTGCAGGCTAGGAGGTTGAGAGGTAAGTTCATTAAACCTAAGCATGGGCGCTGGGAGGGGGTCGAAAGGGGGTGCACTTGGAAAAATACAAAAGAGTACCTATAACTTTCGAACCGTCAAACCAGATCTGCATGGAATTTTGTGGGTCAACAGATTGTACTATCAAGATAAATGTAATGTATTACTGGTAAGAATATGGAACGCCACCTATAGTGGAAACAATCGTTCATTTTATTACAAAAGCTAGTTTCAGTTCATTGATTGACGTGTTTGTGCATATGATCCCTGGGTATCAGTTACAAACGGTATAAACAGCATAGATGTACGCATAGGAAATGTGGTTTGTTATAAATATTGTCGGAACCTTGGTTTACTAGAAGCTAAACACAACACACATGTGCTCTATTTCGTAGCTGGTATATGGCCTGACGGTCAAACAAGTTCCCAATTTTTTAAGTTTTATTTTTAAATACTAACGTTTGCCCACAATCTCACCTTATGTTAAGTGGCGATGTGGTCTACGGTGTAGCACGATTGCCTAGAAGAAACCTCTACACCTCTACACTCTGGTCTTAAAGACACCCAAATTATAGGTATTAGGAAACACAGACGCGTTTTCGCGGCCAAGCCTAGAAGAATCAGGCAACAAACACGGCTTGATGGCTATCATTTTTTCGATAATCCTTTCAACCGTAGGACGTCCACTGCTGAATAGGCCTCCCGCACAGATTTCCAGAGTGACTTCCAATTATGTGGGAGGAAATTGCCCATACTCACTATGCTGGGCACGCCGGCTAGTGAGCGCAGTTAGAGCGATCGTTGCTTATTCGTTATAATACAGGACGCTGCTGCCCATCCCCTAGCTTTTTTCCCTTAGTCGGCTCATACGACATCCACGGGTAAGAGATATGGAGGGGCCTATTCTTCTGCCGGGGCCACCACGGCCACACCTAGTATGCAACTTTATAAATAATCTAAATCTAATATAGTCTCTAATAATATTAATATATAATGGTATTTCGTTGATCAGCTTTCGATTTCGTATACGATTGAGAAACCAGCATTCTAGTACATTTCAATTCGATTCCTTTCATGTAGATTCTCAATATTCACACATCGCATAACCAATGGAGTATAACTTTGCATGCATGATCAATTGATTTGTATGTAACGATACGCTCAATTAACGTAATACTATTTATCAACGCTTTCTTAGGTGTGGAATTCATGTAATGTGTTACCAAATAGTGAATAACTCAGTTTGGATTCCTTATACTATAGACATGAAAGTATCCCAAATAGCAAAAGACATTTTTTTTTTATTGGATCTCAAAAAAGGGTGTTACACTATAATATTACATTAGATATTAGAAAAGTAAATCATACATTGGTGTACACCCTTGTAGATGACAACACAGCATGCTTATTATAAGTAGAAGGCTCTCGAATTAAGTTATACAAAAAAATATTAAAATACACTTTAGTTAAAAGATTTTTTTTTTGTGTTTGTCGGCATTTTCATAGGTATGGAAGTCATGTTATGTGTGACACAATAGTGAATAACTCAGTCTGACTTCCTTATAGACATGACTTAGTAGGACTTAGTAGGATTAGGCAGTGGTTACCGCGCTGGGCTATCGTGTAGTTTTTGCGTAAAGCCAATTTTCCACGTTCCAGCGGAGAAGTTAGCCGCGGAGAATGGCAATAGCAGTCAAAACAACCTACAGGAGCCCCCGCCTCCGGGCGAGCTACATGGCGAACGATTCACTCTCTCCCTCACTAAAGGCACTCAGGTTTGTTCTGTTTTTTTTCCTTGCGGCCTGATTATGGCATATTTTTTTTATATAACTAAGGTGGCAAACAAGCTTTTGGCCCTCCTGTTGGTAAGTGGTTACCGTAGCCTAAGAACGCTTGTAATGCCATAAACATCCCGCAAGCGGTTCCCGGGAAGTCGGTGGATGGAAAAGGCTCAAGACCATCCGTCAAGACTCTTTGGGGATGGCCTACGTTCAGCAGTGAACTTTATCAGGCTGATGAAGATGATGACTTTATTTTACTTGCAGGGTTTAGGCTTCACGCTAATAGGGGCTGAAGGCATACCAGAGGCAGAAGGCTACCTTCAGATTCGCAGCATTGTTCCAAACAGTCCAGCCTGGATCGACGGTAAGCACACTCAAAGTCTTTACATGCTGTCCCAATAGGGGCTTATTCTACACTCAATTGGCAATAAAGATTATTTTTAAGCTTAATCGTGAACACTCTGGATGATATCAACTTAAGCCTTGTCTTCTTACAGGTGCGCTAAGGCCCGGTGACGTGGTAGTGGGCGTGGGTAATAGAGGCGTGCGTGGGCTTTCCCACGCTCGAGTTGCGCAGATCTTCCAGTCCATCACTCCGGGCACTGAGGTCGTCTTGCATCTCGTTAGAGGTACGCATGACAATATCCCTACGGCTGCGCCATGCACACTGAGACAACTGTATACGCGAAGCAACCCTAGCAATACAAAGCCATTTCATTCACTCGAGTTGTTCAGTGTGATATTACCTCTATTAGATGCAGGCAAGGTAAAAAATAGAATGAATGAATTTTTAGGTACGGTTTGCTGCTAATTTTTAGGCAGTGATTCTTTTGTAAGTCAGTAATATTTATTCTGTGGTAGAACTGAAGACAAAATCCTAACGCCTGCGCCATTTAATTAATGTGAGTCTTCAGAGCTTCCTTTTATTTCATGTGAAAGTTTTTATTTTGTAATTTAAAAGAAGTTCCGGAGCAGCCACTCTATTTCATATATACTTATTATTTTCCAGGGTACCCGCTTACATTCGATGAAGACCCCAACACCCGCGTCCTGAGTACACTAGCTGTTGACGCGACTTCGCCCCCCGACGAGGGCAATGTAGCCATGCATGCACTCACACGGGCATTGCAGACAAGGTTAGTCTATGTTAGTCTATTTATAATGTTAGTTTTTCGTGAGGATTGAATCGTGGTTTTGTTATAATAGTGATAACCCAAAATAAGGCAAGACTATAATTTTTTGACGGGATACGAACCTTTCACCTTCCTCTAGGTACTGGGATGCTATAACTAATTTAACCGCCACGCCGAGAAAATCTTTGGGATAAGTTAAATAATAATAATTCATTTATTACAGACTATAGTAAAGTTACAGGTCTTATTTAACTTATTCTACAGTCCTTATCAATCATCATAATTTCAGCCGTACGACGTCCACTGCTGAACATGGCCTCCCCCACAGACAGAGCGAATTCCTTATCATGTGGGGGAATTTGCCCATACTCACTACGCTGGGCATGCGGGTTGGTGAGCGCAGTTAGAGCTATCGTTGTTAAAATAGGAGACGCTGCTGCCCATCCCCTAGCTTTTTTCCCTTAGTCGCCACTTACGACATCCGCGGATAGGAGGTAGATATGGAGGGGCCTATTCTTCAGCCGGGGCCACCACGGCCATATCAATATATACCTTAAAAATAACATACATACAATATAAAAACTTAAGTTTTTTTTTTTTTTTTTTTTCATTTAATGCGTATATTTGAAAGCTCCTAAGATTTTCACTGAGACGAGTAGTGGCTCGGTGCTTAGTCCCCGTAGTCGTAGTTGATTCCAAAATAGCATTTTAGGAATGTGTTTTTTCAATGAAAAATTACAAATGTACAAAAGTCATAGAACAAACTTTATTGCTCATTGGTTGTAGAATAAGCCCCTTTCAGGATAGCATACATATTATGAATCAAGTAAGCTAGCTCCGCTCTCTGGATCAACAAATAATTCTACCCACAGATTCAACATCCGCTCCCCGGACCACGAGTCAGTGAGCCAAGGGCACGATGAGCCGGACAACTCGCCGGTCACCCACAGCCCCGGCCAGCGGCGGCTTATGTCGCGTTCCTTCGATTTGGACGAGCTGGGCACCAGTAATGAAACGAATGCGGTGCCGCCTAGATGTCCATCAGCTGACCATTTGCTATCTTTGGCTACAGGTTTGTTGCCCTAACTTCATTAAATTTAAGGGGGCATCCATTAATAACGTGAGACAATTTTGGCAATTTTTCGACCTCCCTTTCGCTCCTTGGAGAGATGTCGTGAGATTTTGCTCGACCTCCTATCATGTGGGTGGCATTTGCCCATACGCACCACGATGGGCACGTGGTTTAATTATACGAAAAAATCCTATTAACTTCTTCATTATTACTAGGTATGTAAAAAATTGTGTTTTTTTTATATATATTTTTCGCTAATATTATTTTATTTTTGTTGATTGAATAACTCCCTTTCAGGATGGTATGATGTTATGAATCTCCTTCTAAAATTGTCATAAAACCATAAAAATCATAATAATTGTTGTTTGCTGAAGTGAACCAGGTGTAAAACCAAGAGCTATACATAACGACGCCCACGGATAAGTAGATATTATGTAAGGGCCTATTCTTCAGCCGAGGCCACCACGGACATGGTATTCTTATTTTTATAAAACTTTTTTTTTACAGATCATAATCATCGGAATGAGAACGGCAACACAGACGAAGCCGGGCGAGAACTAGTGCTCACACTAAGAAGAGGCGCTGCCGGTTTTGGTTTTACAATAGCCGACAGCGTGCATGGACAGAAAGTCAAGAAGGTATATCAAACCTCTCTTGTCGCTAAGCCGTATAGGCTTAGTGGGTGGTTCATCAAATTTCGATCCGAAGGTCGTTAGTTCAAACCCGGAGTGTTATTGCGTAAGCGAAATGGTATTGTAGTTCGCTATAGTAAAACCTATAGCCGTTTCTGAGAAAAAGGGTGCAGACAGACAGACGGACAACAAAATGATTCTATATGGGTTCTGTTTTCTCCTGTTATGTTACTTTCGTATGACTAATATTAGTATGTATTCGTCAGGTGCTGGACCGGAGTCGGTGCGGCGGGCTGCGCGAGGGCGACGTTCTGCAGCAAATCGGCGCGCGCGACGTGCGGCGCGCCGCGCACGCGCAGGTGGTGGCGGCGCTCAAGGACTGCCCGCCGCGCGCCGACACCGCGCTGCGCGTGTGGCGCCCCGCGCGCCTGCCGCCGCAGCGCTCGCGCTCCGCCACCAGGCACCATGCAGGTACTACAGAGCGGCGCACAAGCAGGTGGTGGCGGCGCTCAAGGACTGCCCGCCGCGCGCCGACACCGCGCTGCGCGTGTGGCGCCCCGCGCGCCTGCCGCCGCAGCGCTCGCGCTCCGCCACCAGGCACCATGCAGGTACTACAGAGCGGCGCACAAGCAGGTGGTGGCGGCGCTCAAGGACTGCCCGCCGCGCGCCGACACCGCGCTGCGCGTGTGGCGCCCCGCGCGCCTGCCGCCGCAGCGCTCGCGCTCCGCCACCAGGCACCATGCAGGTACTACAGAGCGGCGCACAAGCAGGTGGTGGCGGCGCTCAAGGACTGCCCGCCGCGCGCCGACACCGCGCTGCGCGTGTGGCGCCCCGCGCGCCTGCCGCCGCAGCGCTCGCGCTCCGCCACCAGGCACCATGCAGGTACTACAGAGCGGCGCACAAGCAGGTGGTGGCGGCGCTCAAGGACTGCCCGCCGCGCGCCGACACCGCGCTGCGCGTGTGGCGCCCCGCGCGCCTGCCGCCGCAGCGCTCGCGCTCCGCCACCAGGCACCATGCAGGTACTACAGAGCGGCGCACAAGCAGGTGGTGGCGGCGCTCAACGACTGCCGACAGACTGCCCAAAGCTATTTTTTTTTATGTTATATGGAGGCAAACTGGCTTACGGCCCTCCTGATGGTAAGTGTTTACCGTCGCCTATTGACATCAGCAACACCTAGAGCATTGCTAATGCGTTACCTGCCGAACCCCTTCCGAAAGAGCTCTGGCAACCTTACTCACCGCAGGAACACAACACTATTTGAATCAAATAATGTTATTTGGCTGCGATCTTCTGTAAGGCGGAGGTATCTCTCCAGGCGGGCTGCTCCAATTTATAGCGATTAAATCTCGCTGTGCCCTACCTTCTCCAGCAATTCCCAAAAATAACCTAATAAAAAAAGAAATTGATTCAATCTTTCCTTTACGCTCTCGCCCTGCTACGCCAGCGCCGGTTATTTGTAAGCCAGTTCCGTGTCCTAAGGAGAACCGCAAAACACCCGCATGATACCAATAGAACTGCTATGAACATCACATCACAAAAACTGTTACAAGCAAAATACTTTGTTTTAGGTCTGGGTGTTTCACATAGTTTTAAATTTACTCATACCCAAGATACAGGGAACGGCTATATGTATGTCATCATCATCATTTCAGCCGTTCGACGTCCACTGCTCAGCATGGCCTCCCCCCACAGACAGCAAACTCCTTATCATGTGGGGGGATTCGCCCATACTCACCACGCTGGGCATGCGGGTTGGCGAGCAGTTAGAGCTATCGTTGTTAAAATGGGACGCTACTGCCTTTTAGTATTATATAGCTTTATTCCCTTAGTCGCCTCTTACGACATCCGCGGATAGGTAGATATGGAGGGGCATATTCTTCAGCCGGACCACCACGGCCATATGTGTATGTGAATGGTTATATTTATTTTCTCAGCTGCACCATCGAACCCACAACTCGGCAGAAGCAAAACGCCGACAGCCGAACAACTTCGGACACCCACACTCCACACGCAGGATTCACTCCGAGATAGACTGAATGGAATGAACACAGGTATCCTACTTATATTATAAATTCGAAAGTTTGTGAGGATGTTTAGATGTTTGTTGTTTTATTTTTATTTTATTTATTTGGGTAAACAAACAGTGACACAATTAAACATAGGCTGTAACTTAAATGGTAAATGAACAGATAATTGTGACACCAACACCGTCCACCACGGATTACTTAAATAACTTATTTGTATGGGATAGCAAACGATAGTTAAATTCTTAGATTAGGTATCTACATAGATTTTAGAATTTCAAGTAATAGCTTTTTAAATGTACTAGCTCGTGTTGCCGCTATATCTAGAGAGTTGAAATTATTGTTAAAGGAATCAACAAGCCGGAATAAGGGTGAACGTTTACCAGCATTGGTACGGCATCGAGTTGTGTAGAACATACGACATGGATGTTTGTTGTTCAGTAACGGTTGAACCGATTTCGTTGAAACTTGGAATAAATAGATTTATTTATGTAGCAGGTGGCGTATAGTGAGACAAATGCTTACGAAAAAGGTTGAAGGGTTGGGAGAGGCAATGACGCGTCTGCGCGTTATCAATCGTAAAGAGCACTGCTTCTAAAAATAGTTCGGCTAAACCGCGTCGCTAGGCACGCGCCCCCTACCCCGGTCCTATGCGTCTCCCGCGCCTTATTCCAACCCTGCGCTTTATTATTAAAATTACACATACAAAACAGGAAGAAATAAAGCTATATAGCATAGGTAAATAAAACATACATTAAACAAAATCAAAAAATTATCGATACGATCACGCGTCGCTTACAATTTACTTAAAATAGTCGATTTTTTTGGGCTTTGTGATGCTATTGTAGTATTTAAGTAAATTAACTTGAGCTGTTGGTTGTCCTCAATAAATAAATATTATTAAAAGTCTCCGTAGCTGAGTTGTTTAGAGCATCCCCGTATCTAAGGGGAGATTGCGGGTTCAAATCCCATCGGAGGCAAACAGTTTTTTTTTTTTTGGACATATGACACATAGTCTACTGATCCCAAACTAGGCATAGCCTGTACCTTGGGTACCAGAGACTGATATACATAATAGATAAATATTTAACACCCAGACACAGAACAAACATCTGTGTTCATCACACAAATGTTTGTCCAGTGCGGGAATCGAACCCGCGACCTCTAGCGCAGAAGGCAGAGTTACTACCAACTGAGCTGTGAGGCCAGTCAAACGCAGTTTTGGGATATTATAAAAAATAATCATAAAATGTATGAACAGAAGCAACATACGCAGTCCCCGAGCACAAGAGCCGCGAGCGCGAGAGCCTCATGGACCGGCGCCGGCGCAGCTCCACGCCCGGCGGCCGCCTCACGCTGCCGCAAGTCGCGCCATGGAGCGAACAGAACCAGTGGCAGGAACAGGTAATTTTTTTTAATTAAAAAATAATTAAATAAATGGCCGCTTACAACTGGAAAGATGGATTGACTGTGTGAAAGTGGATATGGTTAAGGAAGGAGTGAGTGCTGAGATGATACTGATAGGGTGAAATGAAAGAAGAATACATGTTGTGTGTGGGGATAAGGGCAGGAAGATGATGAAGCCACCACGGCCATTTCGGGATAGCATCATCATCAACAACCTGTAGAAGTCCACTGCTGGACATAGGCCTCCCCCAAAGAGTTCCACGACGAACGGTCTTGAGCCCTTTCCATCCACCGACTTCCCGCAACCTTTAGAATGTCATCGGTCCATCGGGTGGGGGGCCTTCCAACACTGCGTCGCCCGGTTCGTGGTCGCCATTCGAGAACCTTTACTCCCCAACGGTTATCGGTTCTGCGAGCTATATGGCCTGCCCACTGCCACTTCAACTTACGGATACGGGAACTACGGGATAGCATACATACATATTATTATGAATCACCTCGTAGTTTTGACAAAAATTATTTTGACCACAGGAGACTTGGGTCGACAACTCCAACAACATCAGAAACTGGGCCGAGAACGCGCAGAAGTGGGACGAGAATAACCAAAAGTGGGATGAAAACGGACAGGTAATGTACCAATTAAATAAAAATCTGCTAACTCGCGTTCACAGAAAACTGTACTGATATGTTGACTGTATGTAGGTAGTTTAATCGTTCCTATGGGAAGTATATGAAGAATCACATTTCCTTTCCATTTTAAATTACTTTCATTACAGTTATACAAGGATATACCTCGCAGAATCAGGGTCTGAGTCCACCCCGACCCAGAAAAAAAAAATTAGTACCTAGATCATGCAAACATTTGTCCCCCAGCGAGAATCGAACCCGCACCTCTTGCGTCTCAGCAGGGCACTCGCACTAAGCCCGAGGTCAAAATTTCATGTGATAATAACATTAAATTTCAGAAATGGGTAGAAAATGGCCAGAAATGGGACGAGACCGGCCAAAAATGGGTGGCCAATAATGGCAACGGCTGGGACGCGAATGCTGGCAGATGGGAGAATGGCAATTGGGGCGAAGTGCCGACGCCGACCGTCCACGTGGACATGAACGCTGCTTACTGGCGGGGGAACGCTAGTGTTGCGGATAGTAGCGATAATGGAGGTAAGTCTAAGAACATTGTATTCTCTGTACATAATCTTCCATACATTGCAAATAAAAACATTTGACTGGCCTCATAGCTCAGTTGGTAGTAACTCTGCCTTCTGCGCTAGAGGTCGCGGGTTCGATTCCCGCACTGGACAAACATTTGTGACTAACACAGATGTGTGTTCTGTGTCTGGGTGCTAAATATATGTATTATATATATCAGACTCTGGTAAGCATGCAGTACCATTGTTAAAATACAGGTACATACACATTTTGAATCAGTAAGCATCTAGGCGGTATCTAGTATCAGTAAGTATCTATCAATCAATAAATAAAATAAATAAATATTCCGGACATATCACACACGGTCAACTGATCCCAAACCAGGCATTGCCTGTACTATGGGTACCAGAGACTGATATACATAATAGATAAATATTTAACACCCCAGACATAGAAAAAACATCTGTGTGAATCACACAAATATTAATTTATTCAGGTTTCCCAGACGATGGCATGCTACATTCACCTACAACGGCTGCTATCGGTCTCGGCACTCACCATCAGTCGCCATCTACCAGCAGATTGAGGCAACATTCCCCTTCAAATTCCACAGGTAACTTTGAATTTCACGAAAAAAACTACCGCTACGCTGTATTCGTACAGCGTACTGGTTTTTTCATAAATAGAAATAGAAAAACGATTATTTTGTTACCAATACAATATACTTAACATAACACAATACAAAAAAATGCAATTCAACATCATCATCATCATCTCCCTGCCCTTATCCCACTTCATGTGGGGTATATAGATTTATTATAAATAGATTTATTTACTTAAAATAGTCGATTTTTTTTTGGGCTTTGTGATGCTATTGTAGTATTTATGTAAATTAACTTGAGCTGTTGGTTGTCCTCAATAAATAAATATTATAAAAATTCTCCGTAGCTGAGTTGTTTAGAGCACAAAAAAATGCAATTCAACATCATCATCATCATCTCCCTGCCCTTATCCCACTTCATCTGGGGTCGGCACAACATGTTTTTCTCATCCACTCCCCTCTATCAGCCGTCAAATCAGTATTCATTCCATTCTTACTCATGTTGTCTTTCACACAATCTATCCATCTTTTCTTTGGTCTGCCTCTCCCCTTATATCCTTCCACATTCATATTTAACACTCTTCTAGTCACATGGCATTCTTTCCTCCGCATGACATGCCCATACCACGCTAACCTTTTGCTCTTCAACTTCTCAGTCATTATTTGTCAATGCAATTCAACATCATGGTAACTAAAATGGCCACCACTCAGCATGTGCTAGGGCAGGGCAGTTCATACCAAAGCGCTGATCTTCCGGTCGCACTTGGATATGACCGTGCAGTACTACTCTAAAAATAAAATTATAAAAATAAAAAATAAAGTCCTAAAATTATTTACCTACTATACACATTCCTATTAAAAAATTATTCCTATATAAAGCCCTTCAGGATCTCCATGGCTGGAACCAGGTCTCTGAACCGGCTACAATTAACCGGTTAATAACTGTCATAAATCGGTTTGTCGTCTTTTGCGTCCGATGCGCGAGCGTTATCAAAACAATAAGGTTTGATAACGCTAACGAAATGAAGCTATGAAGATAAAAAGTAGCCTATATGCTATTTCAGACTATGATCTATGTCTGTGCCAAATTCCATCCAAATCCGTTCGGCCGTTTGTGCGTGATTGAGCCACAAACATCCTCACAAACTTTCGCATTCAACCCGTAGGTCTGAACCCGTAGGTTTTGTCACTACCTATCTACTTTTGTTTGTTCTACATCTCTATACCTTGTAGTGTCTGTATTTTTTCTTATTAGTTTGTGTGTGACCTAAATAAATGTATTTTCTTTCTTTCTTCTTTCTAGGTCGGTTACGAAGTCATTCACCATCAACGCACAGCGCGAGTGAGCGGTTACTCGCAAACTCACCATCCACGAGACTGCAGAGCCAATCGCCTTCAAATAACTCTTCCAATAGCCGAATAAAAGGATCGCCAATGAGGTAATCGGAATCGCCATTCATTGTATCCATTATATATTTTTTAAATACCATAGTCCACCCCGACAATCTTCCTCTAATCTTACCTTCACTCCATCCTACGGTTGTCTGGAAGAGATCGCGTTTTAGCGATAATTTGACATTGTATTGTAAATTTTTGACACAAATTTTTGACATTGTAGTCTTTAGTTTAATTTCTGTGAGGTAAATATACAATAAATTTCAATTTCGGACTGGTGCGAAAATCTTTTACGTGCATTGTTTATAAGGTTTTTTAACCATATCTCCTCGACCTGGGTAAGTGGAAGACTATGAAAGAACCAGTGACACGACCGAACGTAAACTACATTATTATGTCTTTGTCAGGTTACGGGAACAATCGCCTTCAAGACACATGCACCTGCCTTACGGGCGGCCACCGTCCTGCGATGAGCCGCTACCGAACCACCCACCCAACTCCGTGTACGTTGGAAACTACCCTCATGTAAGTTATTGATCGAGTGAGCGAACGAGGCGATGTTTATTTGTCTTTGTTTCTAGTGTAAATACTAGAAAATTACTAAAACTTACTTAAAATACACTAACGTGAATTCAATTAGATTTAAGACGATTCAAAATAATCCATGCTATTTCAATGAATACTGAAACTGTTTGTATGTAAGTTTGTCTGACGAAAACTTTCGAATGGTTTATTCGATCTTCATGTAAAATGTATTGAGATAATACAAATAAAATAAAGGTTTTAAAACCGCCAGACTTACCCGCAAAGGGGTTTTTTTTTTCTACGAAATAGGCTTACGTTTAACCACAATCTCACCTGATGTTAAGTAATGATGTGGTCTACGGTGTAGCACGTTTGCCTAGAAGAAACCTATTCACTCTGGTCTTGAAGACACCCAAATTATAGGTATTCGGAAACACAGACGCCGGCAACGAGTTCCACTCTTTGGCTGTCCGCATTATAAAGGTAGACGCAAAGCGCTTGGTGCGGCAAGGTGGTATATCAACCATGAACGGATGTCGCGTGTCCGTGCGTCTGGTTGTCCGATGATGGAATGGGGATGGGGGGACTAAATCAAAGTGTTCAATCGCACACTCTCCGAAATGTATCCTATAAAAGACCGATAGGCTGGCTACTCGGCGACGATGATCGAGGCTCAGAAGCTTAGACTCAACTAAGTCATCATTACCTATGAGTCTTTTGGCTCGTCTTTCTATGGTTTCGAGGGCCTCAAGCTGGGTTGAAATAAATTATCAGGTTGTATAAGCTTTTTCAACCTATTTAATAAAAGATGGTCTACTGATGCCAATTTTGGTTTAATATATCTCAAGTACACGACTTACAAAACAGTTTACAGAAAAACTACGACTCCCTGACCACTCTCGACAGTATTCCCCGTTCGAATGCCCGTCCTACCGTCGGAATTGACAAAAATGATAAATATTTTACGAATAACAATTACCACCGAAATAATGAGAAAAGTCTTCATAAGTTCAATAAGGAATACTCAATTAACCGATTATCTAAATCAAATTGTCTAATTAAAATCGTATAAATACAATAAATCATCAAATAATTACTTCATACAGTGTAACTGCTAACAGACGGCCGTCCTATTAACGGAATGTCCCTATTCCGGCTCGGCCATTCGATAAATGTATGTTTCCATGCATACACCTTCTTACATAAACATAACAATTTATTTATATGTAAACTTCTTAAAATTAGGTATCATTTGAGTGAGCTTAATATCTATTACAAAATCAGTTCAAAGTATAATTATAATAATTATAATTAATTTACTATAACTAAATCACTGATCCCTTGCTGAAGTTGGGCAGAGATGTCATTCTTGATCATCGTTTATACCTATTGCAAAACATGTTTGATAACTGGTTACAAGGATACCTGTGAAATAAAACCAAAATCATTAAATTAAAACAATAGTGCTATTAAAAATAATGTAAGTGCATTGTCGGTAAGTATCTTCTGTCTTCTCATCGCTAATTATTGGAAGTACTCAGGTAGTTTCGTTACTTTAGACCATGACGAGATCGCTATTATTTAGAGGCCTTTTCGCAGCAGCGTTACCTATTTTATTCATTATTAATATTATGTATGTATCGTCTTTATATTTTTTTTTTTATTATATCTTACTTATGATATACTTTCATTTCATTTCATTTCATTTCATTTCATTTCATTTTATTGCACTTATTGTGCTTACAGCGATCACCGCATTACGCGGCATGTTTCACTCATACCTACATTGATCATCACATTATACGAGCGATCACCGCATTACGCGGCATGTTTCACTCATACTTACATTGATCATCACATTATACGAGCGATCACCGCATTACGCGGCATGTTTCACTCATACCTACATTGATCATCACATTATACGAGCGATCACCGCATTACGCGGCATGTTTCACTCATACTTACATTGATCATCACATTATACGAGCGATCACCGCATTACGCGGCATGTTTCACTCATACCTACATTGATCATCACATTATACGAGCGATCACCGCATTACGCGGCATGTTTCACTCATACTTACATTGATCATCACATTATACGAGCGATCACCGCATTACGCGGCATGTTTCACTTATACTTACATTGAGCATCACATTATACGAGCGATCACCGCATTACGCGGCATGTTTCACTTATACTTACATTGAGCATCACATTATACGAGCGATCACCGCATTACGCGGCATGTTTCACTCATACTTACATTGATCATCACATTATACGAGCGATCACCGCATTACGCGGCATGTTTCACTTATACTTACATTGAGCATCACATTATACGAGCGATCACCGCATTACGCGGCATGTTTCACTCATACTTACATTGATCATCACATTATACGAGCGATCACCGCATTACGCGGCATGTTTCACTTAAATTTGTTGAAATTATATCGTCTTCTGTTAATAAACATACACAGTTACACGTCACTTCTAGTAGAAAGCGTATTATAAAACCTTGGATTACCCCTGGTCTTTTAAGATGCATACGCCAAAGAGATAAACTGTACCGTAAATTAAAAAGTGATCCCCTTAATGAAACAAACAAATTTATTTACAAGCGGTACAGAACCTTTTGCAATAACCTTCTTAAAAATCAAGTGCAATTATGAACGAAATGAATTTCTCAATGCTAAAAATAATCCGAAAGCAACCTAAGGTCATAAAAAATGTTGCTAACATTAGCCGCAAGCATAATTCTTCATCTGATCTCTTGGGAATCTCAAATTCTCCCTTAGCGGCAGTAAACAAAGTAAACTCTTTCTTTGCAAATGTTGGAATAGATCTGGCATCTCTAATTCTCAAATCTAGCCCCATTCTATCTAGCAATTCAATCTCACTCTTCTGAGCTTGCTAAAAAAACTCACCTCTCAGCTCAATGACACTTTTTAGCATTGAAAATATCGAAATAGAGCTTATAATATTACATCTCAAGGATAAATGAGCCTTTGGCTAGGACGAAATCTCCTCCTCAATTATCAAAGTAGCACGGCATACTCTCATTCCTGTATAACTATGTTTTTAACCTTTGCCTAAGCACACGTGTCTTTCCAAAATGTCTTTAAGAAAGCTATTGTTCATCCAATACTTAAAAGTGGTGATACTACACAAATTACCAATTATAGACCAATTTCAGTTCTATCAACTATATCAAAGTTTTTCGAAAAGATTATTAATAAAAGGCTTATGAATTATCTCAATACCAATAACATCTTATCTGTCAATCAATTTGGTTTTAGATCAGGTATATCCACTGAGGACGCGGTTATCAATCTGACAGATTATATAATCAAGAGCTTAGATAAAAACAAAAAAACCATAGACATATTTCTTGAAATAAATATAAAGCTTTGACACTGTCTCAATCCCGCTCCTCATTAGAAAGCTAGAAAATATAAGCATACGTGGCATACCTTTACAAATTTTCAAAAATTACCTTTCAGATCGCACACAATCGGTTAAAATTTATAGCTTGACCAGCTGTGATTTATCAATAACCTTTGGTGTAACGCAGGGAAGTGTACTTGAACCAACTCTTTTTCTAATCTATATAAATGATTTATGCAACATAAAAAATTCCTAACGGTAAAGTCAATACTTATGCTGACGACACTGCACTCCTGATTAATGGTAAAAACTGGACGGAAACCTTTAACTATGCCGAGCTAGCTTTAAACACGGTAATGGATCTGCTTTCGAATAACCCCTTGACTCTTAACTTGTCTAAAACTAAATTAATCACTTTCTCTCTCAATTCAACTGGCCAACCCCCGCCTTCCTATCAAATTCATGCCCATAATTGTAAAAATCAGATACATATTCAAGCCTCGTGTTACTGACCTAATGTGGAACGAATTTCGTCCTTAAAATACCTTGGAGTTATGATTGATCGGAATATGGCATGGAAGCCCGAGTCCACTGTCTTACGCACTCGCAAACTAATATACATTTTCAAAAATCTACGCAATGTAGTTGACCTCAAATGTCTCAAAATGGCCTATTTTGCACTTGCTCAATCTGTTTTAACATATTGCATTACAGCATAGGGAGGTACATTAAAATCTGAAACGATAAAAGTTGAAAGAGCTCAGAGATTTATTCTAAAAGTCATGTCCAACAAACCACGTCGTTTTCCTACATCAGAGCTATTTTCCTCTATGCAAAGTTTCCACGTTTCGGCAGCTCATTATTTTACAAACCATTCTACGCAAACATACCCAACTACCTTATGACCCCTTCCTGGCACAAACCAAGCGTAGGTCCGACTTGATCTGTAAAATTGAATCACGGAGAACAGCAGTTGCTGTTTGCCATTACCATTACATTAGTTCGATGCTCTATAATACTATAAACAAAGAGCTAAATATATATCCTCTAACAATTTATAAATGTAAAACTAAAACCTTAGAATGGCTTCAAACACTCTCTTACGAGGAGACCGAAAATCTGCTAACAAGTTACCAATGAAGATTAAAGTGTTGTTTTTTTTGTTAAGCCACGCAACTCACACACACACACACACACACACACGAGCACATCCACATATCCAACCTTTATTCTTTAAACTCAAATTTGGGCTTAAATACTTCTCATTCTAAAAAAATTACTCAGTTAAATAGACGTAGCCTTATGTCACGCATTATGTAAGCAATATTAATATTATTGTACTTTTTTTTTTTGTACTTTTGCCTTTTATATACTTTATCGAAGCATTAGCCCAATCTATTGTATTATATCAATTACTTTAAACGGGAGGCGGGCGCTGGAAACTGCTATACAGTTTTTAATTTAACTAATGTAGTATTCCAACGTGCTCCTATTGTTTCTAAATTGTAAAATTCGTTCTTTGTTCCAAATAAAATTATTTTGATTTTTTTTTTGACTTACAGTGATCACCACATTACGTAGCATATCTCACTTACACATACAGTGATCACTACAATACGTAGCATGTCTCACTTATACATAATATCTACAATGATCACCACATTACGCAGCATGTCTCATTTATATTTACAGTGATCACTACAATACGTAGCATGTCTCACTTATACTTGAAGTAAGATTGCGTTAGTAGGTACTTACACATATATATAAACAATTCCTCAAACAAATAAAATTAAATAGGCAGGTATCAGCACTCATTGATTGATCATTAATTTGCCTGCAACATTTTGACGAAGGGAACTTGGACGTTCAGTCGTAACATCGGGAATCGGGATAGGTATATAATTATTAATATGTAAATATTTTTTTTTATTTTTTTTATTTACATATTGAAGACCTTATGTATATGGAAAAACATTCACTATAATGACAGACCACAGACCTTTAATATATTTATTTTCAATGAAAGACCCATCAAGTTAATTTAATGTAATTTAATAATATTTAAATTACACCAACTTTGGATCGACGCCGCCGGTGATACGAGAGCTGACTCATTCCTTGCATAAAGAATTTCTCTGGCATTTCAACGCGGGAATGCAGGCAGTGCTCTTGGCACATTGCCGCACGACCAAAGTTATTTGTTTCATTACTTTCCATTTTATTTTCTAATTATTTGTTTTTTTTTAGTTTAATGTATATAGTATGTTTTAGTGTGCATTTTTTTAAATTATCAATTTGTACATTGGTGAACTACATTTATTTTCATGTAATTTAATTTCAATTTTCATTGTTATTTTATTTTCAAATGTTTATTCAAAAGATAAGTTTCATAAATGTATGGAGCTTGGTACTGGACTGTGTACCAGATTTAAGATATAGCCAAGCAATGTAGTGAACGTTTTTAATCGTTTATTTTCTTTAAATTGACTTATTTTTTGTATTCTTACAAGATTTTCTACGACAATGAGAGCAACACAACGCTTCAAAAATATATGGCGGATTGACGTGCGTGAAATATCATTGTGACAACGTAGTAGGTTGTCAAAATTACATGAGTCAATTACAAACCAACACGGTGGTTTACAAAGTAGTGTACATAATAATTAATAATATAATTATTATTAAATTTTTATATAATATTTTGAATAATTTTTATTAAATATTTTATTTTATTTTATTTTATTTTATTTTATTTTATTTTATTTTATTTTATTTTATTTTATTTTATTTTATTTTATTTACACAAGGAACAGCCATCCAAAGACCGCTTCAAACGATCCACGGCTAGTTCAATTGAACCAGATCGGAAGCGTCCCCAAGACGCTGGCGAATTTGTTACGCTGGATAGCAATGCTAATCCGTTGGGGACCCAGCTCTCTCGGGTCGGGTACAAGTGCTAAGTACTATAATTGAATGCGGAAAGAGATAGCAAGCGTTAGAAGGCGCTCGAAAGTAATCGACGTAAGCGACATATAAGAAAATATCGATTATCTTAAAAACTATTTATATTTCTTTTTAAAAGGTGTCTTGGATTTAGGTACCCAATGCCATTGTCTAACACAATATTTAAAAAAATAATAATTGTTGTTAGATAGTCTTACAGTATTTTCGAACAAAACTGTTGCAGTGGACGCAACTTAAAAAAATAATCTATCGAGAAAAGTTTTACCACTCGCGTTTCTGTCTTGGATATAGGTAAATAAAATGCTCAAGTTATCCTTGTCATAAAAAGCAAAACTGCGCGTTTTGCGGATGAAATCATAAATAAAACAATTTAACCCTCACCTTAACAACCTGTTTTGCCGACCTGTGTCGGTCTTCCTGACATATTCTACACATATCATGTAGGTAAATAATAAGTACTCAGTCAAAACTAATTATTAGGCTACTAATTATTTTTTTCATATCACACAAATAATTACGGTATGTTGCTAGTCCCTGCATTTGCACACGTTGCAGGTTGGACCTACAGGCGTAATTCCTGCCTGCAACCCTTCTATTTTCCGTTTCCTTCAACGAAGCTAGCAAAATAATTGTTTAAGCATGCACTAATGCATAACGTCTTAGAGTAAGTTTACGCTATCTGCGTACTACCGACTTGCCGAAGTGCAATAGAAAAATAATAAAATGACATACCAGAGTGAGCTGATTTCTATCCACCACTTCTGAAATATAAGCTTTTTCAACCTATTTAATAAAAGATGGTCTACTGATGCCAATTTTGGTTTAATATATCTCAAGTACACGACTTACAAAACAGTTTACAGAAAAACTACGACTCCCTGACCACTCTCGACAGTATTCCCCGTTCGAATGCCCGTCCTACCGTCGGAATTGACAAAAATGATAAATATTTTACGAATAACAATTACCACCGAAATAATGAGAAAAGTCTTCATAAGTTCAATAAGGAATACTCAATTAACCGATTATCTAAATCAAATTGTCTAATTAAAATCGTATAAATACAATAAATCATCAAATAATTACTTCATACAGTGTAACTGCTAACAGTTGTGTCATATGAAAGGGTTTTGATTACACTAAAACAGTTAATTCCAACTCTAGCCTATCTAATTAGTAAATTTTCATAAAGATACGTTACATTCGTTTCTGATCCTGAACATAGAAACAGACAAACAAACAAAATCTTCCAATTCAAAATAGAAATTGCGACATGCTATTTAAGATTTTTAAATTGCAGGTGGAAGCAGGAGGCAGTACAGACCCTGAAGCGGATGTCCTAGTGCCTTTAGCACGAGGCTCAGCCGGCTTCGGGTTCCGTATCGTCGGCGGCACGGAAGACGGGAGCCGAGTCGCTGTAGGATATGTAGTGCCTGGTAAGTCGATAACGAGCCACGACGAACGGTCTTAAGTCTTTTACATCCACCAACCAACTTCAATCTTTATTCTACCTACACTTCCTGGGTGTTAAATATTTATCTATTATATTATAAGTCTCTGGTACCTATAGTACAGGCTATGCCCAGTTTGGGATCAGTTGACCGTGTGTGATATGTCCGGAATATTTATTTATTTGCGGATCAAAAATTCAAATATTTTCCGAACTTTCAGCAGCTTTTGTTTTATTTATATAAATAATAAAACATTACATCTATTCTTACAGGTATGATCTAATACATACAATAGAGTAGTCAACAATAATAATTATGGATTATATCAGTATAGCGATCCAACGAGGTAACGTCGCCAGCCTTTTGGGCACGCTGCCTGTGGTTGGTGATCTGAACTCTGTTTTCTACTTGTAGTCGTAGTCGTAGAAAACAGAGTAATTTTCTAGTATAATATTATTTTAGTTTAATTTACAACTGTTATTATTATTATTTTTCTGTTACTTAATATTGTTTGAATAAATGTTTTCCTGCGGTTAGAACAAAAAATTAAAAAAAAATTATGGAAGTATTATCTGAAATAAATGAGTTAATAATGAACGTTGTTGCAGGCGGTCCGGCGGACGGGCTGCTGCGGCCGGGCGACCTGCTGACGTCGGTGGACGGCGTGGCGCTCGGCGGCGCGTCGCACTCGCGCGCCGTCGCCTGCGTGTGCCGCGCCGCCGCGCGCGGCCGCGTCACGCTCGGCGTGCGGCACAACCGCGCGGACGTACAACCTGCTGTGATGCCGCCGCACCACCACCAACCGCTACTCACGTGACTGATTTGTATATTTACTAAACAAACTTTATTTACAGAAATAAAATTAAAACTAATACAAGTTGACTGACCTCATAGCTCAGTTGGTAGTAACTCTGCCTTCTGCGCTAGAGGTCGCGGGCTCGATTCCCGCACTGGACAAACATTTGTGACTAACACAGATGTTTGTTCTGTGTCTGGGTGTTAAATATATATATATATATTATGTATATCAGTCGGTACCCATAGTACAGGCTATGCCTAGTTTGGGATCAGTTGACCGTGTGAAAAAAAAATACACAAGAAACAGTTGACCCATCTAAGGACCGTTACAAACGATCTATAGATAGCTCCACCGATCCAGATCACTACCAGTCGGAAGCGTCCCCAAGACGCTGGCGGGATTGCCACGCTGGATGGCAATGCTAATTCGGGCCAAATAAGAGCCAGCTCTCGGGTCACGCGTCGCTTCGATCAGACGCCCTGATATCTTTTTGAAAACCCGGAGGGCCCCGTTTCCCGGGGCCCTCCGAAATATATATTTATTTATTTCAGTTATCTAAGATTCACAGTTTTCTTACGGTTAACTAGCTTCCGCCCGCTGCTTCGCTCACGTGGTACCTACATAAAAAGCCTATACGTTATTCTAGGTAAGGAACTGTTTATATTCCAAGTTTCATCGAAATCGGTTGTGCCGTTGCGGCGTGATTGAGCCACAAACATCCATGGCATGTATAATATTAGTAGGATTATCTATATCTTTTTTGTATATCAGTCTCTGGTACCCATAGTACAGACTGTGCCTAGTTTGGGATCAGTTGACCGTGTGTGATATGTCCGGAATATTATTTTTTTTATTTTTTTCTATCACAAAAAGAAAGAACTTAAGCAAAAAAACAATATTTTGTAATTTTTATATTAATTTTATAGTTTCCCAAACTTTCTCAAATTACCTGTTTTTGGTATATATTTCTATAATCTTTATAACTAATTACTAAACTTCCTAGTCGTTCGGCATCAAGATTGCCCCCAAATTATTGCTTCTGCAAATCTATGGGGGAGCCTGTGTTCAGCAGTGGACCCCCTACGGCTGAAATGATGATGATGATGAGTATACCAAAATCAAAATTAACCTTACGATTTATAATAAAGTTGGCAGCTGTCCGACGGCTATCCATCGGAAACTTGCCTTAAATCTACATTTTGTGTTACAGAAGCGCTGAGCCGGCAATTCACCACATACCACCAGCGTCGTACAACATTCTACATCCCGCTCCTATGTACCCGCCACCTACACAGCTGGCGATGTAAGTGATTTATCTAAACGATACATAAGGGGACCTATCATGGCGTGTTATTGCCATTGAACACGCGACGTACTCGCCAAATAATGGAATGGAAAGAGAGAAAAGGAGTGAAGGGAATAACTGGTTCAGCAGATAGTCTCGCGCTAGGTGGTATGCACGGCGGTTGGAAGCTTCCTCCCCCTGCTATCCTTGCGCTTATGAGCTGATTTTGGGGAGGGCGCTCACAAAATACCAAGCGGTAGTTTCCTTTTAAGACTACCGCTTTTTAGGGGTTCGGATTTTTCTCGTACTCACCGGAGCACCCTCTATACGATCGTACCAAACTTTTACCCCCGCATCTGAGAGAACAATTATGCCGTGTGATTTAATAAATGGTAGTCTTGCGTTATATAATAGCACTAGCTTCAGCCCACGGCTTTGCTCACGTGGTACATACGAAGATAAAAAGTAGCCTATGTGCTAGAACTGATTATAATCTATCTCTGTGCCAAATTTCATCCAGATCCGTTCTGCCGTTTGGGCGTGATTGAACCACAAAAATCCTCACAAACTTTCTCATTTATAATTTAGTAGGATATAAGTAGGATTCACCGATATAATATTAGTAGGATAGTAGGATATTAGTAGGATTCACCGATATAAAAGCTGAAAGGATCATTATGTACGAGCCTTACATCGTTACATTATTGCAGGTACGGAGTGCAGTGTGAAAGTAACCCGGGCTGGGCGCCAGTACCCTATGACGTCACAGTGACGCGCAGTGAGGGCGAAGGCTTCGGCTTCGTCGTCATATCCTCCACTAACAAGGCAACGAGCACTATCGGTAAGTACACAGACTCTTACTAACATAAAGAATTATAATCAATTATTCTTCTTATACTATCCCAAAAGACGCTTATTCTATCAACAAAAATAAAAAACTCAAATTATTCTCAAATTCACTTTTCACCACTCACCAGTGACTAGTGAGTAAGTCACAAATGTTACGGACTCAGGCCTATGATGTCCTTCGGCAATGTACGTCATCAACATTAATGTTTTTTTGTCATAATCTCAGAAAATTATATCAGACCACTCCTGCCATTTTGTCATGTACAAACTACTTATATTGTCTTAATTACCTACTACACCTTCATCTAAGTTGACTGTAATCTTGTTTCTGGTATTAAATTCATTCATTATTATTATATTATTATTATTAAATAAATAAATATTCCGGACATATTCACACGGTCAACTGATCTCAAACTAGGCATCGCCTGTACTATGGGTACCAGAAACTGATATACATAATAGATATATATTTAACACTCTTTGTTTAACTTAACTATGTGTTTACGTATGTCTGTGTCTCATATATCTGCCTACATTATCAACTCATTCCAGGTCAGCTGATCCACAATTCACCGGCCGCTCGCTGCGGGCTTCTACACGTGGGCGACACTATAATAGCCATCAACAGAACCCCTATTCGGAACCTGCCCCATCCTGAAGTGGTTGCTCTGATAAAGCATTCCGGCACGTCCGTCACACTGACGGTTCTACCTGCCCCGCCGACGGCTGCAGACTGAAGACACTACATATAGTGGAACATTCGTGCAATAAATTGGAATTGCCTAAAGTGGGGGGGGATACATTCTGTATAGTGACTAGCTGTTAAAAGGTACATATCTGAGCAACACGACGCCGATCAAGTGACCACAGTATTTTTTTGGACGTTTCTCAGTTTGGTTGTCGTCCGAGACCGTTGGTTTTAACCAAATGTTGTTCTAGCAAAGTGCCCCAAGCACGAATAATTAAAAAAAAAACACTATAGCGTTACGGTACGATAACAAAGGTTTTTTTAAACCCTTAACCCCAATACCCCTAAAAGGGGTTAGTTTGGAAAATAATCAATATTATAGTCATTAATTATTTGTCTTGAATAATACTTATGCCAAGTTTCAAGATTGTGAGTTCAAGGAATATGTGAATACAAAAGTTTTTCACCCCTTTCACTCCCTAAGGGGTTGAATTTTGAAAACTCTTTAGTACACCCCTACGTACCAAGAAAGATGTACCCTCCAATTTCAAGTCTGTACGACCGCTTAGGTTGTGCGTTGTCTAAATGTCAGTCAGTGAGTCAGTACTTGGATTTTTATGATAATAGTAGGTTCGGCTATATGAGATTTTAGTTAGTTAGTAACATAGCGAACATAGCTTTAATTCAATTAATTTTGCGGTTGTGGCAGCAGTGTTTAATGTAAGATATAGATAAGAAAAGCAATTTATTATCTAAAAATTAAATAAAATAAGGTCTAATTTTATAGAAAAGCGTAGATAAGTCTCGGCTATTCTGATATAATTAACAATCCCGTCCATTCCTTATGAGGTATGAATGTATAAAGTAATGTGTGTTCAAGGCCTTATACAGCCATAAATATTTTTGCCCTATGTGAATTCTCCCTGTCTTCCTAACCTGACCTTTCGTCCACTTGCACATTTGTATAATTTTGTGTTATGTACAAAGTGATTCATTATTTGTATGCTATCCCGAAAAGAACTTTTACACCCAAGTGGCAATAAGGTTGCTCTACGACTCTTGGAAAGTCATCATTTTTCATTGAAAAAACTCAATGCTAAAATCAACTGCTTTGGGGTCAAATCAGTTCAAACATTTATCTTGATGTCTAACCTCTTGCGTGTATAGTGATCATAAAGATAAATAACGGCTTATTTGAAAAAGTTCAAAAAAAATCTGATTATTTTTTTTTCTTCGGGACGGTATACTTATTTTGAATCACCTTGTATAATCTACGAAATGCAATTTTTTTTATAACTTTTCGGTAACTTATCTGGACGTAAGGATATAGGAATCTCTATTATTTTAAATCTTAAAAGATTTCCTATAAGAAGTTTATAAGTCTTTTGAATAGAAATAAGACTGACTAATGAAATTTTGTGACTGTGTATTAGGAAAGCGTTGTGGAGTGAAAGAATACGTACGAGAATTGAGAAAGGTATGCTGAGATGGTTTGGTCATGTAGAGAGGATGAATGAAAGAAGATTGACGAAACAGGTGTATAAGGCGAGTGTGAATGGGACCGTAGGAAGGGGAAGACCTAGGCGTACGTTTAGTGACCAAATCGGTGACTATTTGGAAAAAGGCCAGGTCAAGAGTACCCTAAACCGACGAGCATGCATGAGGTATGTGATGAGAGTGAATGAAGCAAAAGAGGTATGACAGGATCGTAGCAAGTGAAAGCCGTGGTCTCTGCCTACCCCTCTTGGAAACAGCGTGATTGTATGTAATGAAATTTTAAATCAAAATCCAGTCTTTGATGATTGTACGCGGGACCACCGAGTTTGATATTTTAAGTCTTTCGCTCTATTGAGCCTATTGTACGATAAGATAATTTAATTATAAGTTACACTAAAAATGCAATCTTAGTGCCTTATTCAATGTCTTGCCTGAAGTAGTGTTGATACAATAAGCAAATCGTGCCCAAAGAATTCAGAATTCAATAACTCGTGCCTATTGTATACTAAAAATGTATAACAATCTTAATCCTTAAAAAAATGTGTTTAGAGGTTTAAGATAATTCGATAATCTGACGCGTAATCTAGTAGATAAATGAATGACACATAATTGTTCAATAAAACATTGTTTATTCAATAATTTGAGTTTTCACTTATCAAAATGCCTAACAAATTTACAGATCACAGAGTAATAAATGTAAGTACATCAAACTTTATCTACGATTGAGAAGATACCTACATTTTATTATGGTCGTCCTAATTATATATTTTTTGTACAGTCCTGTCTACCGTGGATGTCGTAAGAGGCGACTTAGGGGAAAAACTAGGGGATAGACAGCAGCAGAAATTTAACAAAGATAGCTCTAACAGCCTGTGCCCAGCGTTATGAGTATGGGCAAATTCCTCTCACATGATAGGAAGTCGCTCGCTAAGCAGTCTGAAACCTGTGGGGTATGCCTACGTTCAGCAGTGGACATCCTACGGCTAAAATTATGATGACAGTCCTGATTTAAATTTAGACACGAACAGGGGCAGTTCTAACTGGAACTCCGTCGGAACTTGGCGCAGTAGCGACCGACAGTATCCAAGGAGTGTAGGGATCCACTCTGGTGAAGACATCAGGCACAGCATCATTGCCGCATTCGTACAAGTAGGAGAAGATACCGACGACAGCTTGGCCGATAACCATAGGCGCTCCGGAGGAGCCCGTGCACATTCCACTACCGACGGCATTGGCGCAGATTACCCCTGTTAATGAAAATATAGAAATTAAATTAAATCCTAGCGCAAGAGCGCGAATGAAATGATACGCTAATTCAATTAAGCAGGGGCTAGGCAAATCAGGGAAAAAAATTAAATCCCCCACGTGGGGGATGGTGTTGGGGAATTTCCGGAATAATCCTTGAATACCACATGTAAGGAGATTTGTATCCTTATTGCAATCCCATGTAGGTAAATTAGCAAAGGATTTTCTTAGATTTTGGAGGAGATAATGTACTGATAGTCCACAGCCTAATAATTCGAAGTCACGGTGCTTTGTTCTCATGTGCGGGTGTGATAGGGCGCATACTGTGTTTCATTTGGTATCAAAATGACTTGATTTAAATCAAGGAATTAAGCCAATATCTTAGAATCTATATCATCTATAAATTATCTATATTCACATATTTTACGAACTCAAGTGCAAACGAGGCTCGAAACTCGCCGTGCGACTAGAAATTGGAAAGACTCGACCAAGCACGTGATTGCGAAATATTATGTAGCCAATTCTCACCTGTCCCCCGCCGAACTTGGCTACTTCATTAGGCTGTGCATTATCGGGTCGCATAAGGGTACGATTTAGGTAAGTTACCTAAACAAACAAACAACACCCAACAGTCAACACACAGTCCTGACCCCACACTAGGATTCCCTGTGATATTAGAACCTACGAATTCCATGATACAACACCCAGAACCAGAACATATACCTAGGCTATGATTGACCGTTTGTAATATGTCCGGAATATTTATTTATTTATTATAGATTTTCCCGTAGAATCGAACCCCTTGTGTCTCAGACGGGACCTGGGCCGCTGCGCCACCGAGGTCGTCACTTACGGTCATTGATCTCGGATGCGTCTTCCTTGTCAGCGAAGATGGCTTCGCACTCAGCAATTCCTATCTTGTTGAGGTTGATTGTTTTCAGGAACTCAAGTTGGGGTCCTCCGATCTAAAAATAGGAGCATTATTTATTTTTAACTTCGCTTCTTTTGTCGTGTCTATTGCCACCATACTAAACCTAAACCTCGTTTCGTTACCTCAGTCCTCTCGTGTGACGAGTGGTAGAGATGAAATGCTCCCTTGTTGCTATAATCCTATGAACCTATCTTTCTCAAATTAGAAAGGAAAAAGCATGCTTTTGAAATGCCCAGCAGTTATCAAAGTTATTCGTAATGCTTCGATTTTACAACCTTACGTAGCACATAGCACTCGCGTAGCCGGATCGGCCAAGTTAAGCAACCTTCAGCATGGGTGACCGCTAAGGACATTAACGCTTTCGGATACGGCCGGGACCCAGTGGCGCATTTGCAAGGCTCAGTAGGCCCAGGCCTAGGGCGGCCAGATATTAGGGGCGGCAAATCGTGACCAAAAATTTGTAGAAATTGACGTAGAAAAGCTCATCATCTCGGAATATATTTACAAATTAGTAGCTATTAAAATTTCTGATTTCTATTTAGATAAAGTTGAAAATAAAGTAAATTCATTATGTACCTACCTACCTAGTCTAATGATGGGTGCGGAGAGCGGCTAGGACTGGAAATCCGCCCCTGCCGGGATCGACTCCGAAAGGCGGAAACTAACTTGAGGAGTTAAACTTACAAATTCGAAGCCCCAGCTGACGACCTTGGTCTCGGTTCCGTCGGGGATGTAAGTGCCCTCAGCAGGCAGGTAGAGGACGCCGATAGTGTTAGTCATTCCCAGAGGCAACGATAACTCGACAACGGCGATATCACCGCGACGGCGGGTCTCCACGTAATCAGGGTGCTTGGTGACCTTGCTGAGGCTCACGAGAACACCCCCTGAGAGGCTGTTGGTGGATCCAGCGCGGACCGACATGTTGTCTTCGATTGCACCGCTGTAAAAAGTTTAAAGGTAAGATTCGGTCACGTTCGGTCGTCGGTCAGACACCTTCATAGTCCTCACCCAATAACCAAGACCTAATGTGGGCATCATCACGGGCCATTGTGATCTCAGCCACCATCATCTCAAGATTGCAGCTACAGACAGCGGCCTCTGTCGCGGCTGCCTTCATCACGAGGAAACAGTGGAGCATGTTGTAGGTACTACATTGCACAGACACAAATGAAGCTAGGCTCAAAACAGGAATGCAGATGTGATCGGATCCTGCGCCTCTTCATCCACAACATCAACGGGGATTCTCGAACAATGTTGCCACCAACCTTCTCGGAGTTGGGTTGAAAAGAGTATCGTATCTTGTCTTTATTGTACTAAGTATACCTCGTTCGTTGCAAGCGTCCATAGGCTACGGTAACAACTTACCAACAGGTGAACCATTTGACGCCTAAGTTGGATATGAAAGAAAAATATCTAGTTACAGTGTTCTTACGGAAAGGCAGAAGCTATAATATCTTGAGTTCTTACGTGAAACAGAATCCTGATGTCAGCACATGCCAGGAGCTCAGCAGACATCCCACACAGCGCTGGATGGTGATGCCAGGGCCAGTGTATGTGTACGTCAGTGCCACTATGTAAGGGAATTCCTCAATGGTGGTCGGAGCCCCGCCCACTATGCGGGGCTCGGGCGCCGCTGACGCTGTAAACGAAGACTCCATTATACCAGGGTCATGGCGAAAGTGACCATCTCTCAAAGACAATTGAATAAAAAGTACCTAGGTATAGTAATTATCCTACCAATATACTTATACTTATATTACTTATTTTACCTATCTTCTACTAATATATATTATCTATACCTAAATCCTTGATTGTAATCTTTTTGAGAATAAATTTCCTTAAACCTAAATGCGAAAGTTTGTAGGATGTTTGTGGTTCGATCACGGCTAAACGGCCGAACGGATTTGGATGATAAGATGGTACAGAGCCAGGTTATAGTCTGGAATAGCATACTAGGTATAGGCTACTTTTTATGTAAGTACGGAGCGAGCGAAACGACGGGCGGAAGCTAGTCTTAAAATAAATAAATAAATAACACCCAACAGTCACATACATAGTCCTGACCCCCGTCAAGGATTCCCTGTGTCGTAGTAAGCCTGTAGAGTTCCACTGCTGGACATAGGCCTCCCCCAAAGAGTTTAATGACGAACGACCTTGAGCCTTTCCCATTCGCCGACTTCCCGCAACTTTCACAATGTCGTCTATCCATCGGGTGGGGGCTTTCCAATCCAAGACTGCGTCGCCCGGTTCGTGGTCGCCATTCGAGAACCTTTACTCCCCAACGGTTGTCGGTTCTGCGAGCTATATGGCCTGCCCACTGCCACTTCAACTTGCTAATTCTGAGAGCTATATCGGTGACTTTGGTAATTCCACGTTGAATTCGTCGGTTGACCTCTGATCAATCTGATCACTGACCTAATACAGGTGACCACGAAAGAAGACAAGCAACTCACCACCGACCAATGCAAGGGCCACCAACACGACCGTGAAAACCATTTCGTCGGTACAAACAAAGTGGTTGTCACTGTGGGCAGGCGTATTTATTGACTAGGTGCCCAGCGGATAGTTATTCTAAACTGCACACAGGGTGCTCAAAATCATTTTTATTTATGTGACGTCGCATTTTATTGCGCTTCGAAATCCACTGTTTGAATAAAAATAGATGCAAAATTCGACTACAAAAAACTCAGTTGGTAGTAACTCTGCCTTCTGCGCTAGAGGGCGCGGGTTCGATCCCCGCACTGGCGCACATTAGTGTGATTAACACAGATGTTTTTTTCTGTGTCCGGATGTTAGATATGTAGTTACAATGTATATCAGTCTGGTATCCATATAGTACTGGCTATGCCTAGTTTGGGATCAGTTGACCGTGTGTGATAATGTCTGGAAAAAATGCACCCCCCCAGAAAGTCATCCTGCCGGCGAGCCGGCGGCGCCGTGATCGGTAGGGCTACCTACTTAAACCTATCTCACCGTCATCCACAGCCTGACTTCACACACACTTGGCCTCCCTTTGTATGTGCCATGCTCCTCTATCCTGTGCAAGCCTCATCCAGTTGCGGCCCGCGATGCTTGCGATATCGTCTGCCTCGCTGATGGAAGAGCGACGCGCGACGTTCCGATATCCAGTTATTGGACGCCCGCCGTTCAGTTAACGCCTTACTCCACCTAGAGGTGGTCCGTATTTACGCAACCAGGTTTTTTAACCAGGTTCTCGCACCAAATTATACGTACTTCGTACGACTTCACTATACTTAGACGTATTAAAAATACTCGCGTGCGGCGCGCAAGTCCACCGCGAACCCTAGGACGCGACGTGCCGCGCGGTCGCACACAACTCGACCGCCCGTCTCGGGCGCGGCGCCTCCTTGGGTACGCGGCGTACTTGCGCTGTGGACTTGCGCAGTGGACTCGCTCGATCTAAGTAATACTTCCAAGTATTTAGTACCTGGTACTTGAAAGATACGGTACGTTATAGACCTGGTATAAAATAACGTTAAAATGGGAGCATGCTGTATTCGAGCAAGTTGCACCGAATCAGAGGAAACGAAATTAAAAGCTTCTGATAACGAATTACTACTATCGAGCACGTAGACTTTATCTTAATTTCTTTCTACCTACGGATAAGGAATGCAACTTGTCATAATATGATCATTTGATCGAATAATCTTAATCCTATTAATAAATAAGTAGGTATTATAAAAAAAAATGCGAAAGTTTGTGAGGATGTTTGGATATTTGTAGTTCAATCACGCCGTAAAGGCTCATTTCGATGAAACTTGGAATTAATAGAATTCATTAAGTACCTAGAATAGCTTATCCTACCTAATTTTTATCTGGGTAGTACGCGAGCGAAGCCGTGGGCGGAAGCTAGTAGGTATTATTTTCCCTTTGTAACATAGGCTATTATCTAAAACTTGAACACGCGGACGATGTTGCGTGCGTTTCAGCTATTATGCAATAAATACAATGTAGGTGCTTAATTGCCTATTACATCAAAGAACTAAATAAACGTTGATAAGATTATGTACTAGGATTTATTTTTAGATCTAATTTTAATCCATTTTTATATTAATTTTAGCCTACGCGGCAACATAATAGATAGTACCTACCTAAGTTATGTAATGTAGCTGAACAATATTAGATTTTTATTGATCGAGCGAGCGAAGATCTCCAAGCTAGGTACTATCACCAAAAATTCCGCCTTACCACCCTAAGGGTGTATTTTGCGTGAAGTGATCTGTGCCTACTAGTTAGTGTACTAGTATAGTATTATGTTATCTGTGTCTGTGCGTTGCTTGCGTAAATGCGTAATCATAATCAGTACCGTTTTTGTCTAAAAATACGTTCGTATTAATATTAATCAAAGTCATAAAATGAATGGTTCACCCTCAAAGGATCACAATAAATAAAGAGATGGGCCGGACAGGCTTACTTAGCCGTGTACAAGCGAAACAGTTTCAAAATTGGTAAGGCGGAAATTTTGGTGATAGTACCTAAGTAGGTACTTGGAAGAATTGGCGTTGTATGTATTATGTTTATTTTTTAGAGCATAACCTTTGAACCATCAATCCAATCTGCGTGTAATTTGGTTGATCGATAGGTAGACTCAAGATTTGCTGGTACGAACTACGAATATGCGAAAGTGTTGTAGGGGTCAACGCGATTCAGGATTCATTGTAATTTTCGCTTTCAGTTCGCTAGATGTCGCTAGCTAGCACCGCTCTCTCTACGTAGACAGAGTATTTTAAGGCGATAAGAGAATCAAAATAAATTGTCGAGTGGGGGCGGCGTGAAGACAGTGACAGCGCTATGTACTATAATTGAATACCGAAAGAGCTAGCAAGCGTTAGAAGGCGGTCGAAAGTAATCGACGTAAGCGACATCTAAGAAAATATCGATTATCTGAAATACTACGTATTTTTTTTTAAAGTGTCTTGGATTTATGTATCCAATGCTATTGTCTAACACAATATTTAAAAAAAAGTTATTTATCATTGATAGTTTCTGAGTATTTTCGAAAAAACTGTTGCAGAGAACCGAACTTTAATAAATTAAAAGTTTTACTAATCGCGTTTCTGTCTTGGATTTAGGTAAATAAAATGCTCAAGTTATCTTTGTCATAAAAATCAAAACTGTGCGTTTTGCGGTTATTGAGAAAAACCAGTTCAAAATCATAAAACATTTCTTAATAACACTGTCTACGTCGCTCTATCGATGAGCTAAACAACAGTGACCAAGTAAGAGCAACTTGGTCACTGTCTTTTTGGCGGGAACTTGCGAAGTGATGTTGTGCTCTCAATTTATTTTACAAAACTAGTGTTAAATTGAATAATATTGTGTGAATAAAATGGTGTTTTGCGTAATATTGTTTGAGTAAACCGCACAAGTGAAGTGAAATGAAATGATTGCGTGTATCGTCATTTTTCAAGTTGGCGCCAAAAGGTCCCACCAGGTTTTAGTAAAATAGCCACCATTATATCTTACTAAAAATGAACTTGACCTGACTTGACGGTGACTTGACGATGATAAACGAAAGAAAATGAAGAAAGATAATAAACAAATTAACAAGAAAAAATACACGTAAGACTTGGCGGTAAGGCCTAGATGCCATAGCCAGCCCGAAAGGGAAGAACATTTAAAAAAAAAAAGTAAGTAGGTACATAAGTAGGCGGTATAGATGGCGCTACAAACAAGCACAACTGGTACCAATCCAAATAATCTCCCCATATTCCCCAGTTCCCTACTAATCTGTGAATATCTCGTACAACCACAGACTAATAGGGAATCATATAACAAAGTTGCATGACTTCCAATCACAGCTTTTTAAAATCAAATCAAAGCACCACCACACCATTTATATATGTTTATGCTACGAGTTTGTTTAATAATTTCTCGTACCCATGTAACTTTGAATGAAGTGGTGTGTGTGGTAGGTAGACTATTAGGTACCCTACCTCTAACCTATTAATCTACCCACATTCACAATCGGAACATACGTAGTATTCTCTGTGATCGGAACTTTATAGGCTTAGTTAAAAGCTTAGATAGTTAAAAGTATGTCCGCCTCTTTCCTTAGCTAACTTTTAGAAGAAGGCAGGGCGAGAGTCATCGAGCCGATAAAGTTTATGAATGAATAATGGGTTTTATAGATGTATGTACTAAGCATAGTTTCATGAGTCTTAACGTGTGCACTGTGCACAGCGCGTGTGATGTTTTAAAAGGTAGTTAGGCTACGGTTAATAACCTTTCAACCAAGGAGACGATTATTGTGTCGAATCTATCGAAGGAGGTTGTCAATTAATTGATCAATGCAATCAAACGTCTGATTGATGTGATGATGTTTGACGTAATGTTTATGTGATTTGACGACACCTAGAATAGACAAATTATATGTGATTTTATGTTTTGTTAAAAATAAATTTGTACGTAATGGGGAATCAGCCTAGTATGAGACTACTACCGAACTTGCTGCAGCGTGAAAACTTTGAAACAAGTTCAGGAGATTCTGGAGTTGCTATTACATCAAGAAGGATTCAAACCTCTAATTCAATGTGTCAAACATCCAAAGCACCAAAAGTCAACAAACCAAGAAAACAGCGCATGCCACGAAAAACTCCCAATAAAACAGCAAAATCTTCCCTTGCAGAGCTCAAGAAAATACGTCGTTCATTATTTGGTGACAGTAATATGCCTGTTATGCTGGCATTATTGACGGATTCGAATCGCAGATTACAAATCGATAATAAACATATGTTGCAACGTTGCTGTTCTCAGAATTATCATAAAAAGCCTTGTGATAAACAAGAGTGTAGACGAGTTCAATCTTTTCCATGTGCAAATTTCTGCTATAAATGTGATAGGAAATCTATGAAGATGTCAAAGCGCATAATTTCAAAAGGTGTACAAATGATGTGAGTTTAAATATTAATATACTGCTGTGATCTTTGTTGTGGTTTCATTGTAATATTAAATTAAATTAAGTAGCTAATTATGTGGTGTGAAGTTGGATCTGATAGTTAAACGTCGTCGGGTCTGAAAATATGCTTATTTATAAATAGCCACAGCGAAACAATAAAGTATATGAATATGCATAGTTCAAAACACTTAAATACCTATTGGTTTAAATAGATGAGACATTAGTTGTCAAAATACCTATTAAATGTCAAAAGGGCAGGTTGACAAGGTAAGAAAGTCAATACATGCCAAGATAGATTTAGTGTAATGAAAAAAAATAAGTACGCGACGTGAGTGAGCAGAATGCCAGAAATGTGGTGTCCATGTTCCTTAAGTAATCCCAAATAGTGGGCATCATGCTATGTATCTATTTGAGCGAGCGAGCAAAGATCTCTCAAACAACTCTAGTGAATCGGCTTGTATGTTTGTTTTTTAGAGCATAACTTTCAAACCGTCTCAGCCGCGTCATGGCGTCGATCTGATCTGCATGAAATTTAATAGTAGTTTAATAATATCAAAATACCAAAATTACATTACCTACATATTAAATACCCTTGACCTCTTACATCTTTAGAATGTTCTAATTGTCTAATCTTATCTGATATGGTTTGAGCCTAGATGTTTTGATACCTACCCGGATATTGGATAGACACTAATTTTTTGTTTTCATGGGGAGTATTTATTTATTCAGTGGCAACACCGTGCAGTGAGCAGTGGCGCGCCTTCGTCGGGCAAGGTGATTTCGTTTTTCGTGTGTCACTCTGTTGGAAATCATACAATACATGTTTTTCTCGAACTTTTGTGTAAAACCGAATAAAAATACAAATTAAACATTGTTGTGATTATGTGCTGATAACTTATGAGTGGCGGAGGTGTATGAGAAGGGTAAGTAACAACTTTGTTGAAAACTAAATCACGAAACTGGCGGTGGATCGAAAATGTGTATTCTGTGCTAAATTGTTTGATTTAAACGTGTTATAAATGATTGTTTATCTTATTCTGCCTGTTAGCTGCTGTGTTTACCTACTACCGGTGTATCTGATGACATTATATCCGTATTACACACAGTTTTACCAGCTACAGTACAGATGTTAGGCATGGTTTTGTTTTTGATGTTTTTGCTTCTAGAAGTTCTGACATTAGGATAATCTCTGTAGCTCAGCTTCCATGGGTCGTCTCGGTTGGGATATTTATAATAAAAATAATGCATAGCCTGGTTGGAATCTTATTAGAACTGTAGGTAGATAAATTTACCATAAATTCAATGTCGTCTCCTGAGCACACATGTTTAAGATTTGTCTGATGTATGTACTTTGCGAACAAATACACCAGCACCTACTGATGCAACTATGGTGAACAATTTGGTTTTAAAATAGTAAAAAGGAATCTTAGAAAGTTTCATTATATTTCTGTGTGTTAATAAGAATCACTTGATTGCTTATCAACTTCAAGTCCTACATGCTCCAGGTAGCTGCCAAGTACAAAGAGGTGTACCTCGCGCCCGAATTTTGGTCAGCTGGAGTTGTATACCGTTGCTACAGGGAGGCGCTCACAATAAAGAAAGTCCCTGACTCTAGATGTGGTGTACTTATTTAAGTTTAATATTATATGTATGTTAGTCTGTAAGGTATTTATTAATATGTCAAGTAGCCTGAAATAAAGATATTAATAATAATAATAACTTTAGTATTTTTTACCATGTTTTATATAAAATGTTACGCTTCAAATTTATTTAATTAAAGATGTGGAAGAGCGGAAATGCCTAACACAAGTATTACTTATTTACTTAAAAGGTGTTTCCAACTATGGTTAAAACTATTGTAACTTTTATAATTGAATAAAACATTTTGTATTTGTATTTTGTACTTACATTTACTATAGGCAATTATTATTATTATATTAGGTACCTGATTACCAAGTCTATTGTTTTGTCTCTAATTTTACAACCTAGCTAAAGAAACAGCTAGCAGACTCTACCAACCCTTCTTTATGAATGCCAAACATGAGCTCGACCAATGGACAGCAAAATCAAACTCAGATCCTGAGCAATAGAACGAAGTATGTTTTTTTATGTTATACGGAGGCAAACGGGCTTACGGCCCTCCTGATAGTAAGTGGTTATCGATGCCTATTGACATCAGCAACACCTAGAGCATTGCTAATGCGTTGCCTGCTGAACCCCTCCCCCCTAATGACCTCTGGCAACCTTACTCACCGCAGGAACACAACACTATTTGAAACAAATAATATTATTTGGCTGCAATTTCCTGTAAGGCAGAGCCTCCCCAGGCGGGCTGATCCAATTTAGAGCGAGAAAATCTTGCTGTGCCCTACCTCCTCCTAATGATGGGATTAAAGCTCCGCAATCATATGAGAAGTTCTCAAATCCGAGCTAAAACTAAACTAACAAACGTAGGACGAGCTGCAGCCAGACAGAAATGGAAATGGGCAGGTCACACTGCAAGAACAAATGATAGTAGATGGAGTGAGAGAGTACTACATTGTCCAATCATTTTCCCTCTTCTGTTTTATATTATAGCAGGAGTAGTCTGAGTTAAACCGTTCAACTAACAATACTGAGAAACACATGTAAATTAGCTGAGATAAACAAACAAGGTCATATTGTAACTAAACCAATGTTTTATGAGCTTATTTACTTCTATGAGAAATCCATTTCTGAATCTGTTTTGTATGCAACACATGGTTTGTTACAACTCTCAAGGCCAGCCTGTTGCTATGAAGTGTAAGATGAAATGACTTAATACAATACTAGTTTCCGCCCGCGGCTTCGCTTGAGTGGTACTTACATAAAAAGTAGTATATATGCTATTCTAGGTAAAGAACTATTTGTATACCAAGTTTCAAGGATATCGGTTGAGCCGTTACGGCGTGATTGAATAACAAACATCCTCTCTAACTTTCGAAAGTTTGTGAGGATGTCTTGATGTTTAATTGTTTGGCTGTTTGTGGTTCCATCACGCCCAAACGGCCGAACGGATTTGGATGAAATTTGCTACAGAGATAGATTATAGTCTGGAATAGCATATAGGCTACTTTTTATCTTCATAGGTACTACGCGAGCGAAGCCGCGAGCGGAATCTAGTAGTTTCATAAATGCTTCGACAAATCAAACGAGGGACAGAAGATTTTAGGCTCAAAACAGCTTCCAAATTCAATTAAATGTAGCGGTCTAGTTAGGAATATAAAAGTTTGCAAACATATGAAAGACACTACGAAAACTGATATATAACAGCCGCTTGGCTTTGCGGTGAACTTTTAACGCCCTGTAAAGGGACTTCACAAGTAAAAAGTGGCGATCACAATAGCCCAGTTGTGGCCGCAGTGACCATAGCCACATTAAGAAGAAAAAAAAGGAGAGGCCTAAGTCCAGTGGACATCCACAGGCTGATGATAATGATGACAGCTAATTTAACATTATGCTAACAAGTTGTGGATTCCCATAACAATCACGGAATGACATAACAATCAAATCTCCCATGCAGCTTAATGACTCTAATTGTACGCATTCGGTGCTCGCGCCCTCGCGTCGCAGATGTAGACTCAGCTAGAACTGACTTAGCTTGGCGCATAATTATGAAACTGGGTTTAGACGAGGACTTTTTTTTATACAACAGAGGTGGCAAACAAGCATACGGCCCACCTGTTTGTAAGCGGTTACCGTAGCCTATGGCACCACACTGAAGCTTTAAATTCCATTTTGTGAAAAAGGATCATCGAAAAAAATGATAGGCACCAAGCCGTGTTTGTTGCCTGATTCTTCTAGGCTTGGTCGCGAGGAACAGGCATAGCTTCACTTAGTTTCTAAGACGTTTCAAAGTGATCCTAGTGTTTTTATTGAAATAAATGCCTTTTGACTTTGACTTTTGACTTTATGAGCGCTTGCAATACCAGAGACATCACGCACGCATTGCCGACCCCGAACCCCCCTAAAGAGCTCTGGCAACCTTACCGCAGGAACACAACACTATTTGATTGAAACAAATAATGTTATTTGTCTGCGATCTTCTGTAAGGCTAACTAAAAGACTGTCATTTCATACATTTGACATTATGACTTAGAGCAAATGTATGAAATAACACGTCACAGCACCAGGGTTTAGTTATTCCTCGTCTGAACCAAGAAGCTACTAAGCTAGCCAGACCTACTTATTAAACCGAAACATTTTGACGACCTCGGTGGCAGGCGTAGCGGGCGAGTGCCCGTCTCAATTTAAATCTAGACAAAACCTCCAGCAAACGTTGCCATGCTGAACGGTATTTCTCCTCCTCAATCTTTGACTGACTTCCCGCTACAATTTTGTACATAGTAGGTACATTACAGAGGTACCTACTGTATGAAATATTTTAACTGTCCTAAGATTTTCAAAATAAGGTCATCTTCTTCTTTTCTTTATGGCCTCAAAATAAGGTAAATGATTACATTGCAAAGTTAACAGTTTTTTTATTTATTTATTTACGAAAATTTTAAAAGATTTAGTTAAAATTCTTGTCAAATAGTGCTAACAATCTTGAATTACCATAATCTGACGTATGGTAAAAAAAGTTAGAACTTTGTCCAAGAATCTGCAATGAGCATTCTAACTTGCCCTGAAGTGTGGATGCTCTAATTGATGGATGGCCGGCGTTAACAAGCTGTATTGCACTATTTGTTATGACAATCTATGTTTCAATGATTATTTTGTATTGTTTTGTACAATTTTGACGAGCGATTGGTTGCAACCTTTCACGTAATACTCACTACTGCATAATGTGGGCATCTGCCCCCTTGGACATCTTCAAGGATCTGAACGACATCTGAGAGGTTGCCTACTAAGCTTTGGGGTTAAAGGTTTGAACATATATCTCTACTAGCTTCCGCGCGCGGCTTCGCTCGCGTGGTTCATACTTAAAAAGTTCCCTATATGCTATTCTAGGTAAAGATCTCATTATATTCCAAAGAAATCGGCTGAGCCGTTACGGCGTGATTGAATAACTAACATCCAAATATCCTCACAAACTTTCGCATTTATAACATTATTAGGATTAGCTCTATTTATATACGACTAGCTCTATTATTATTATTTGTTTGTGTTTTATTTAAACAGCTCGGCTCTAGAGAGCCGGAATTTAAAAACTGCTGTGCACGGGCCTAAGCCAAGTGCACACCAGTTGTTCTAGTTGCTACCCTATTTTCATCCCTGGGATTCGTTGTTATAATTTCAGTTGAAGAGTCGATTTGCAGGAATTTCCTAACTAATCTGCAGGTATTTAAAATGACAGCTTTTTGAAGGAGAACATATGTGTATTTTGGCAAATCCAATAGATCAAGGGACTGAAACAATTGCTTGGGGATGACGCCTGTAGTAGAGACAACAATGGGTATGATGGAAACCTTCTCCAGCCGCCACATCCGAGTGATCTCCTCTTTCAACTCGATGTACTTGGAGAGCTTCTCTGCTATTGTGTTCTGTATGTTATGGGTGTTAGGTATGGCTATATCAATTATGAGTGCTGTTTTATTGGTTTTGTTAATTAAGGTTAAATCTGGTCTATTGTAATGTGTAGTTTTGTCTGTGAGGATGGCTCTATCAAAATAAAGTTTATAAGAGGAGTTCTCTAGCACTATCTCAGGGGAGTACTTGTAGTAAGGTGTATGTCCTACGGTTCCATCAATGAGATCATATTTAGCTTATTATTTTATTTATTAATATACGACTAAATAATATATTTTTTGATCAATTACCATTATGTATTTGTATGAACAGTAGTCGTATCTTGACTGGTAGGTAAGGTACCAACCGACTCGTACGGCGAGTTTACGATCTGACTAATTAATTGGTCTCGTTTATTTTCAACTCACGTCGGATTGCATGAATGGGAGATTTCGTTTTGATTAGTTTAATGAGGATCCTATGATCCCGGAATGAACAGTCACGAGTACCATAAACCTATCTTTTCATTCCTACAGAGCAGATATGATGAAGCTCGATAAATTGATGGAATTAGAATAAGCACCTACATATTTTTATATTTTGTTTTATTTTTTTTAGTTTTTACTCGTTCTGCTCGCTCTCGGTTAATGGCTGAAAATCTGTGTTTTGTGCTTTCAAGCAAAAAAATTCACTGAGCCATAGCCTATTTGTCGTGCTGCAGCACACACAAACTTACCTACCTACTGTAACCTACTTTTTTAAATTGCTTTATATGTTTATTTACTTTTAATTTTGTTTGAAATTGTATATCTATGTTAATTGTGTGTATCTGTAGTGCCAAATATTTTTTTATCTATCTATGCTATTATGTTACAAGCGAACAGTCTTTGTATTAGGTATAAATTTCTTATACTACTAATAAAATCTATATTATTATTAACGTTTTCCGTAGTATACGACCCTTAATTGGCTTATTTTATCAACATAAACTGCTGATTTTTGCAGTGTTTTTCACTGAAAATTCATACATAAACAACTATATATTTTATATACTATTACTTCATATTTTATAGTATGTATAAATGTATATTTTAAAAATAAATGAACAAACATTATTTGCAGATTGGGTTTTGAATAAGCCCATTTCGGGAAAGCGTGCATATTTTGTATAACCTTGTAGTAAATGTTAGTTTATTCTGTGGTTTTGCGAAGCTCTTTGCAAATGAGCCAGTTGTTTGTAACAGTTGTGATTATGACGCTCTTGGTCTTGAAGTATTATACAGCTTAAAAATAGAGAAGAGATTTTACGAGAGAAAAGGCGACGGTAGAAGGTCAAGTTCGTTGGTAATCCAGACACGATAATGAGGAGATGCGGCTTCGTCTAAAGCCGTTTTCAAACGGGATGGGCAGCAGCGTCCCGTATTTTAGCAACCATAGCTCCTAACTGCGCTCGCGAACCCGCGCGCCCAGCGTGGTGAGTATGGGCAAATGCCCCCCACATGATAGGAAGTCGCTCTGGAAATCTGTGGCTTATGTTCAGCACTGGACTTTCTACAGCTGAAATGATGATCTATAGACGTTTATTATTTCTATGTAGGTACTTAACTTGATGAAATAATTTATTTCTTCTTGTTTTATTATAGTAAGTATTGTTATTTTAATTATTTTATGTAGAATATATTTAGACTTATAGCTTCTCTAGCTTTAGATCTAAACTGTAATATAATTTCAGCCGTACGACGTCCACTGCAGAACAAGGCCTCCCCCACAGACAGAGCTAATTCCTTATCATGTGGGGGGATTTGCCCATACTTACCACGCTGGGCATGCGGGTTGGCGAACGCAGTTAGAGCTATCTTTGTTAAAATGAGGGACGCTGCTGCCCATCCCCTAGCTTTTTTCCCTTAGTCGCCTCTTACGACATCCGCGGAAGGATAGATATGGAAGGGCCTATTCTTCAGCCGGGGCCACCACGGCCCAGGCTGGAATATAATTAAACTGTAATATATTCTGGTAAATAAAAATCTATCAATCTTGCTTGTCGTGTCACTGATTCTTTCTTGGTCATCCTGTATTTGGTCAGAGAGCAGGTTAAGTTATGGCCTATGACCGTCGGTGAAAGTATCAGTGTAGTGATAGGATTAAATTCTCCTCTTTCGTACAGAATGTATCTTATCTTAACAAACAGCATCACAATACAAGGTCTTCGTGAACATCACTCATCTGTAACTAACTGATAAACAAACCCAAACCCTGTGTTTCAGATCTCAGTTCATAGGTTTGTTACGTGGAAAGTGCTCGTTTTGTGCTAATTAAAAAGATAATGTGGGTTTAACTAAAACTTGATAGTCTGGGCGGTTCTGTGATTTTTTTGCGCACTTTTGTTCGATATAATTACTACTTTAAACCAACGCGGCGATGCGCTTACAAGTTTACAACCTGTCATGTATGGAATACTCTCTATCGCAAAAATCTACATATTTTTATGCAACACTAGCTTTCGCTCGCGGCTTCGCTCGCGTAGTACCTACGAGAGGATAAAAAATAGCCTATGTGCAATTCCAGATACCTATAATCTATCTCTGTGTTAAATTTAATCCAGATCCGTTCAGCCGTTTTGGCGTGATTGAGTAACAAACATCCATGCACACAAACTTTCGCATTTGTAATAGTAGTAGGATTATTTATTACATACTAGCTTAAGCCCGCGGCTTCGCTAGCGTGGTACTTAGGTACGTGGGTAAAAATGGAATATATATTTTGTGCTTGAAATACTTAACCTCAAACGTTTGAATGGACACTTATCTATTTCCTCTCAGTTTTTCCTGTCCAAATTTAAGCTGCATGAACATTGTAACGCGAAATATTATTTGGAAAAAGTCACGAATCAAATAGGATTAACTGAAACTCAAGCATTTATAAAGCAGTGTTGGCCCAGTCGGAGGTTCCCCGATCTTCCATCTGAATTGGTTCGAACCCGGGAGGTTCGAACCAACGACATTCGGACATTCGGACCAACGGTAGGGTACCAATGAGTCTTTCTATTGAAAAAAAAATATTAAATGCTCATTTACGCTTAAAACAGTGCTTAAAACGGTGAAGGAAAACATCGCGAGGAAACAAGTATTCTTATAGCGGCGATTGGCTTGCATCCTGTCACGTATGGAATACTACCGGGTACTGCAAATTGTAGGTACTTACCAAATGTTCGAACATCATCATCATCATAATTTCAGCCGTTCGACGTCCACTGCTAAACATGACCTTCCCCACAGACAGAGCAAATTCCTTATCATGTGGGGGGATTTGCCCATACTCACCACGCTGGGCATGCGGGTTGGCGAGCGCAGTTAGAGCTATCGTTGTTAAAATGAGCGACGCTGCTGCCCATCTCCTAGCTTTTATCCCTTAGCTTATGTTCGAACATGCCTCAAAATAATCGCAGGCCGTTCGAACGCAGCTTTATAAAGAAAAGCTCACTGTACCACACTTTCGGAACCTCTCATGCCTCCCATTTAGGTCACTAAACAAAAAGCGTGACAAATATACCTTGAATAGATATCCAACGCTTCAGAGGATTTTTCTCTATATTTATCCACGTCCCTTGATGCTTGATTGACCACCAGTATTGATTATACCACATACCACTGGGCTTATCTGACGGTATGGAAATAGCTAGTGTTAGATAATATTTGTCACATAATAGCCGCGTTTTCGTCGGAAAATTTCGGAAAAATTATCCTTACAGCCTCGTAGGCTGGTACACATGTTCAATCTTTGTTTTTTGTGCGGGATGGTGACTTATGGTATTTTTGCGTGCATACGTCAGCTTTCGCGTTATGTTTTTAGTGTTATTTTCTACAAAAATTGGTTTCAATGAATCGTATCTTGAATAAAAACAACGATAATCGAGAGCGTAATTAAGGATTTATTACGTCTTGTACACAATTTGATAGAAGTGCTTGCAACAGATATTCTTGCTTAAATAAAAGAAGACTGAACATTATCAGCAACTTAAGCATCAGCAGGACGGATCTTTATCAAACTTTACAAAGTTATTGATTATGGTCTAAATTGTTACATAGGCTAGGGAAAGTTTGTTTCGAAGTTTGTATGAAAAATATATGTTATCGCAAATATTGATTTGAAACTTTTCGAAATTATTATTAATAACAATTGTAGAGATACGGATGTCAGCGATTTCGGAATATCCACGTTTAAAGATGTGAAAAAAATGATTGATTTTTGAGTGAGAACAAAAGTTCTCCTATCTCTATACTGTGACTACATACGAGCGAAACCGCGCGGTATTGCTAGTGCTTCATAAGATTGAACGTGTGTCCTACCCTGCAATATCCAACAACCAAATATCTACTCTAAACCCGTCTATTTTAAGCTTCAAAATCGCCCGCGACCCGCTGAACGAAACTTTCAGATGGTTGAAAAAAGACAATGCTACTGCTTGCTCGGTCTCATTCTACTAGTGTTGAGCTATTTCTACTTAGACTTGAAGAGAGCGTGGTACAAATTGTTGCTCCACACGTTCTACATCGCGTGTGATCTTCTGAAGTTACTGGTGAAACTTGTTGAGCTGTATTAACGGTTTGATGGTACGCGGTAAGTTATGTTGTCGTTTGTTCTGAGTTTTGTTGAATCTGTCTAAAACCGTGTTCAAACGGCGACCCCTTCCTGCCCTTATCCCTCCTCGGGCGGGGTCGGCACAACATGTATTCTGGACATTCCGGACATATTCACGCGGTCAACTGATCCCAAACTAGGCATTGTATTCTTCTTCTTATTTCACTCTATTAGTCGTCATCTCAGCACTCACTGCTTTCTTACCCATATCCACTTTCACACAGTCCATCCATCTTTTATTTGGCCTACTTCTACTCATACATCTATCCACATTCATACCTAGCAATCTTCTCTTCACAAAACATTCTTCTCTTCTCATGACATGCCCATGACATGTATATAATTTCTAAAATATTATCTCTAAATTTTATTTCTAAACTAGCTTGCGCGGCTTCGCTCGCGTAAGAACTATATCTATTCCAAGTTTCATCGAAATCGGTTGAGCTGTTACGGCGTGATTGAACCACAAACATCCAAACGTCTAAACACAAACATCCTCACAAACTTTCGCATTTACAATATTAGCAGGATGATCCTTACGTTCTTCTAGAGTGTGTGTCACACTTTTTTGGCATAGTTCTTCGCTACCTCCACGAGCTTATCAGCTGCCTGGTTGAGGTCATCTTTAGTGCATGAGGTGGGCACAAGGAACAAAGGACCAAATGAGGCATGGACTGGATGGGAACCCGGCAATCGCATTCAGTCCGAGAGCCGGGCGGCGTCGCATTCCCGTTCTGCATAGATTGTTAAAAGTCAATTTTGCCCGATATCGCAAGCTCCTAAAAGTCAAACTCAAAATTGACTTTATTCAGTAGGCGTAAGGATAATATCAAAATATTTTTTAAATGACTATGCACGCTGTTTGATCTCGGTTTAATCCTTACCTAATTTCAAGTAGCTTCAAGATATTTTTTACCTATAGAGTTTGTTTAATGAAGCTTTTGTCTTTTTTTCGCTGAATAAATATGAACAGCTGGTTTAGAAGTCGTGCGGACGATTGCTAAATAACCTGACTGAACATAATTTAAGGAATACCTGCTTCCCAACGGGTGAATTGGGGTCTAAGGTAGATCCTCGAGAGGGTAGGGTGCGGAACCTTAAGCCTCAAGTGCCTGATATTGATTGCCCCATTCAAGCCTCGGCGCGTGTTTTGTAGACAAAATGAATGTCGATATTTTATTTAGTTACCCGCTATTATAACACGGGGTGTTTGAAATCAACAACATGAATTCACAATTTTTTACTTATAAAAGCCTCGCTGTGGAGCACACTGTATTCTTATACATCGGGATTCATAATAGGTATGGTATCGGTAACGTATGTACGCGGTCAGTAAACAATAATGACTACCTAAAACAGCAGAATAATTGAGTTTGAACTGATTTGACCCCACAAAAACTGATTTTTGCATAGAGCTTTTTGAATGAAAAATATTGAATTTCCAAAGTCGTATAACAAGCTTTATTGTCTATCTATTGGGCGTAGAATAAGCCCATTTCAGGATGGTATACATATTATAATTCACCTTGTACTTAACCACTTTTTTCACGCCGCCGGACCGGCCTCACTGGTTCTTTGCGGTCACCTTGCCCATTATAACTTACTTTGAAAACCAGGTAGGAATATGGTGACCCTGAAATGGACCTTCTGATAAATCGTGAAAGAACCAGCGAGGTGAATGGGTCCATTTATGTACAGTCAAGCAAGGGCTATTCCAGATGTTTTATACAGGTGGAATTTTTACTCACAGGATGCTGTAGTGCATGGGACATGTTTAGATGGAGTAGGCTTGCTCAACACCTATACCATCATCACAGCCTGTCGGCCTTATCCACAAGAGATATAGAGTCAAAACGTGTGGAGCTGGCTAAGTCGTGCGATGTTTTCCTTCGGTATCCGGATAAAAAGTTGTTTAAGGCGCTATGAGAATCATAATAAACTGTCGAGTGGGCGGAGTAAAGAAAGTGACAGCGCTACGTACTATAATTTAATGCGGAAAGAGATAGCAAGCGTTAGAAGGCGCTCGAAAGTAATCGACGTTAGCGACATATAAGAAAATATGGATTATCTTAAAAACTAAGTATTTTTTAAAAAAAGTGTCTTGGTTTTAGGTACCCAATGCTATTGTCTAACACAATATTAAAACGAAATGACTGTTGCAGAGGACCGAACTTTAAAAAATAAATCTATCGAGAAAAGTTTTACCAATCGCGTTTCTGTCTTGGATTTAGGTAAATAAAATGCTCAAGTTATCTTTGTCATAAAAATCAAAACTGTGCGTTTTGCGGTTATTGAGATAAAACAGTTCAAAAATCATAAAACAATTTAACCCTCACCTTAATGTCACTTTACTATAGCCTTGCTTATAGCTAATCACGTCGATGTGAGTTTTATTTGAATGTATTGGTCAAAACTCTTTAGATTAACCTATTGTTGTGATCGGAAAGCTATGACTCGTATTAACTTAAACGTCATATCGTAATGATTTATCGGGCAGATCCAGCGATGACGCGTTGCGCCGTAGATTTATTGTGAAAAGGTTTTACAGTGTCCTACAAATCACATTGGTTGACTGTACATAATGACCTTCTCCCATGTCGCATGTAGGTACATATGACATTCTCCCATGACGTGTCGCAAAAGTAAAATTGAAAAAGTTGTGATTCGAGGCTGCTCTGCGCTCTTGATATGTTTAAACCAAGTTTATTGCTACGGGTAGCTGAAGTGAAATAAATAGCTTTTGAATTTTCATTGAAACACCCGAAAACTTTCCCGGAATCTTCTGGTTAGTGTTTTATGGTTATTTGACGACGAATGAGGTCATGAGTACCCTAAACCGACGAGCATGTATGAGGAATGTGATGAGAGTGAATGAAGCAAAAGAGGTATGTCAGGTTCGTAGCAAGTGGAAAACCGTGGTCTCTGCCTACCCCTCTGGAAAACAGGCGTGATTTTATGTATGTACCTTTTTTATTAACGATGAATGTCCCGAAGATTTTTGTCATGCGATATGTGGACTCTATAGTTCAGTTATTGTATCCCCGTATCTAGGGATGGTTGCGGATTTAAATCCCCGCCTGAATGATTTTTAAAATATCCCAAAAATCTACTCAGTCTACTACAAAATTATATGGGTCCTAAAGGGGTTTGAAAAAAAGGTTGTACAAATACCTACATGAAGTGGGGTATCATATAAATGTGCTTTGTTTTATACATTCCAAAACGATTTTTTATTTTATACTAGGAGACCATAAGGTTTTTGAGATACAACGAAAATAGTAACATTTAAAAAAAATTCAATGACTTCGTAGTTCAGGTAAGATTAGTTAGAACATGCTAAAAATGCGATTTGGGGTTATCCACTATTCAATTATAGGATAAGATATATAGAAAATTCTTTATTGCACATAAAAATAGTACAAAGGCGAACTTAATGCTAAAAAGCATTATCTTCCAGATAACCTTTGTGTTTGTGGACGGAAGATGAAGGTGAAGGTAGTGCACAGGAGAGGGAACAGTTGAGATCATAAAAACGAAAATAAAATGAATTATGATGCTAATTACTTACTAAAATTTTGAGAGAAATAGAATTTTTAATACATACTAGTTTAAAAATAAATAACATCAATACATAAATATATAGATACCATAATAAAAACATACCATATGCATGCATACCATTATAATATTGTAAATAAGAAAACAATTGCTCATTTTTATATCATTTTATCAAGGAGATGATTATAGGATTGATGATAAAGTATGTCAAAGTTGATATAATTAATCGTTATCCATTGCATTATTGTTTTATCAGTGCGCTTATCCTTATCTCTAAAAGCCTATCTAAAAGCGGAACAACCCAGTCTAATATTTTGTTACTTCGTAAGCTTCTATTAAGTGACTAACCGTGATTCAAAGTAACTTGGATCGCTGTGAAAGGCTCATATTCTTACCTCTCTTGATAGTTCACATTCATTTAAAACACTACTGAAACACTGGCTCGTGGAGAAAGCCTTCTATAAAATAGAGGATTTCCTCAATGAATATAAATGTTCCTAAGTAGGTACCTACTCAATGTTTTTAAAAGACAATGTATTTTAGTGACGTGTATTTTAAAAGTACCAATTATTATGTTTATTCTGTTTATTCTGTACAACCTGTTGACCTACTTACAAGCAGATTGGATTTACGGTTCCATAATACACCGATCAGAGATCTGCGCTCGTTACTCTCGCTCGATCAATTTCTTCGTCGCTCGCACAGGCTCCGTAGCGTTCTGATTTGCTGGATTGCGAACATTTTTCTAACCCCTCAATATCTCATCGTAATAATACTCTTAGTGTTGTTGAAAATTTATTCGAATTAGAGGTGGTTCGTATTTACGCAACCAGGTTTTTAAACCAGGCTCTCGCATCAAACTATACGCACCTAGTACGACTTCACGATGCTTAGACGTATTAAAAATACTCGGGTTCGGCGCGCAAGTCCACCGCGCACCCTAGGACGCGACGCGTCGCGCGGTCGCAACCCGACCGTCCGTCTCGCGGCGCGGCGCGTCCTTGGGTACGCGGCCGACTTGCGCTGTGGAATTGTGCAGTCGACTTGCGCAGTGGACTCGCGTGGTCTAAGTAATACTTTCAAGTATTTAGTACCTGGTTCATGTAAAATACGATACGTTATGTAACTGGTACGCGAAATAGCAAGTACGACCCATCTCTAATTCGAATCCAATCGCGCCTGCTATTTCCGTTCCGTGTAAAATGTACATTGCGTGCGACTGTAGAGCTTTTGCTCTCTATTGTGTGACGCTCCTAACCTTGATGTAACAGCTGTGTTGTTACATAAATAATCACACATTTTGATGTATTCATGCTTTATGAAACAATTTTGAGTTTATAAGTTTTCAGTTTCTTTTTATCATTGTACAACCGTGAACGGAACCGCGAGCAATTCCGAGAATTGCCCGGGTGTACCCTGTCCTATAGCAGAACGTTGAACGAGAAAAGTTATTAATTAATGAAATAAATAAATAATAACACCCTAACAGTCACATACGAGTTCACATCACAGTCCTGCCCGCAATAGGATTCCTTGTGTCCGTGGGCATCGGAAACTAAGAGTTCTTCTTTTATAAACTTATTCACTCTTGTCGAGCATCGCAAATTATTGTTTTAGACGAAAGACTCTACTTACTTAACACATACTACACTTAGTAAATTTTTAAATTTTTGGGTATACTAGGTACAGAAACAGGACTCTTTTAATAAAAATAATATACAAATAAGCAACATTCACTATAAAGTTAGCTAATTCTATACAACTCTGTATACAATGTATACTGTTTTTTGTTAATGTGACATGTACAAAAAATGTATGTAATAAATGAATACTGAATACTGAATACTGTTCCTGATCTGGAACAAATATTTGCAGATTATGCAAATATTTGCCCGCAGCGGGAATCGCACCCGTTGCGTCTCGGACGGGCTCGCGCCCGCTACGCCACGGGCGTCATTTACCTTATAAGTTCTATTCATTGGTTTTGTTGGCAGCTAAACCGTTGCCAAAACTTACTACGACGAAAGCCAAAAAGCAAATGGACCGAATGACCCGAATCCATTATATTAGCAATGCCTGAACAGGAGATTCACTGAAGCGTCGTTTCACATATTCCTTTAGGAGCTAAATCTAACGAGGTTTTGACAAAGAATATATCATTTTTTTTTTTTTATTGGAGATGGTTAGGCGTTTGACCACCAGCTCACTTTTGCAAGTGAGATGTGGCCTAAGATGGAGCACGCTTTACCAGAAGGAACTTATTCACTCTAGATTTGAAGACTCCTAGATTGTACTCGTCCGGGAAAACAGACGCTGGCAGATCGTTCCACTCTTTGCCAGTGCTTATAATAAAGGTGGAGCAGAAACGTATAATTGTTGTTTTGACCTTCAAATGTAGAAAGATCTTCAAAGAGTGGTAAATATGAATATAGAAGGGTATAAGAGAAGAGGTAGACCAAGGAAAAGATAGATAGATTGTATGAAAGACGATATGAGTAAGAAAGGAGTGAATACTGATGACAGCTGATAGAGGGAAGTGGATGAGAAAAACATGTTGAGCCGATCCCACACGAAGTGGGCAGGGAGAAGTTTTCATCCTCAAATTCCTTGGCCTACTTCTCGAAGAGCTGAGTTGGCTTGTACCTCGACTCTCGATCCTTACGTTCATATCCCGCCCGTCAATAATGGATGTGTCTATTCCGAAAATGTATGTGCGCATTAACACGTAATAAGAACGGTGAAGGAAAACATCGTGGGGAAACCCGCGGCTTAGTTAGCTCCACGAGTATTGACTATGTTTTTCCTGTGCACAAAACCGGTTAGGCTGATAGGACGGTGTAGGTGCAATGCAAATTTTTTTTTTTTTTAATCCTACTCCATACAAATAATGTCACAGGCAATACAGCGTCCTGTGAGTAAAAAAGTTCCTCCTGACATTGTATAAATCATATACTTGTACGAGGTGATTCATAATATGTTTGCTATCCCGAAAGGGGCTTATTCACACTACACACTATTACACTTAGACTGACACAGACATAGCGAGACTGGTTAGCTCCTACTGGTGGTTGGTAGATAGATAGATAGATAACACTTTATTAGTACCGGAGTGACACCCATCCCACTCTAGTGAGAGTCTAGGGTAGGTAATGTCCCTGCGATCGTGAGGTCTTACTCCATAGGTCCTATCTGAAAACCAGCGCTGCTACGCCTCGGCGGAGCAGCAATAAGCTGAGATAGGACCTTTTTGACCCATGCCACTGCAGCGTAGACATTTCTCGCCATAAGTAGGTATCACCAGTTGGCACCCACTTTATAGGTGGGTTAGGCGCCTGCTTTTCTGTTTTTTCTTTTCTGTTAATGTGTAGTTTATTAATGTTTTTTGTTTTTAAGTTCACTGTTAGCCTACCTACCTACTAAGTGCTTAAGCTGTTTGTTTATAGTGATTGTAACCTACTGTTGTTTCTTCCGATTGAGTTTATCTCTGTCTGTGCTGTATTTGTGTGGGTCGAATAAATGATTTATCTATCTATCTATCTATCTATCTATTGATCACCATACGGAAATAATACATAAGATCACAATTACAAATTTACACGGCAATACAATGGGCGGCCTTATCGCTAAGATGGTAGGTGTCTATTAGGCTTGTTCTTTGTTGTCATTTGTGTTTTACTCAAACGGTGAAGGAAAACATTGTGAGGAAACCGGCAGATGATGATATCCATGGGAGAATCTGTGATATTAAAAACAAGAAAAATCTTTTTAAAGCGCACGATAATAACCTGTTCTTTATTTGTTCTCAGGTGTAGTTGCATGGTGGGGGTAAGGAGACACCAAGATGGGGGACAGTTTCTTGCACCTAGGGGATATTGTCTCCCTCTACGCGGAGGACAGCATAGCAGGATTCCTCAGTACCTTAGGGTAAGTTGCACTTAACACCTTGAGAATTCTAGAAGTATAAAACACTAGCTTCCACCCGCGGCTTCGCATGGCATGGTAAAAAATCTACATAAGCCAAGTTTCACCGAAATAGGTCCAGCTGTTCTTGAGTTATAAATGGTGTATCTAACCCGACTTTGTTTTTTATTTTATATAAATAAAATAAAATAAATAAGCCTTTTATTTCTACCACTTATTAAACTAACATATCTTATCAAATTTAACTACACTTATTTTCTTAATATTAATTTCACTGTTTATCTAATTCTCTAGACTAAATCCTCCGCAGTAGACGCCTCCACGGCGTAGGCCTCCCCTAAATCCCTCCATAAAACCCTTTCCCTCGCCTTCCTCATCCATTCCGGTCTACATCTTTGTGTAAATATGTCCCTCCATCTTCTTTTCGGTCTACCTTGTTTCCGTTTCCCTTCCAGTGGGATCCACTCGGTTGCCCGTTTTGTCCATCTAGCGTCGTCTAATCTGCATAAATGTCCTGCCCACTTCCATTTTAGCAGTCTTATTCGTTTTTTTAGGTCTATAACCTTAGTTTTTTTCCTAATAGTTGCGTTTCTAATTTGGTCAGATAATTTTAGCCCTAACATGCTCCTCTCCATTTTCCTTTGACAAACTGTTAATTTTTCTTCATCTTCTTTCCTTAGAGCCCAATTATTTTATTTTATATATAGATAGATAACTAAACGTACGAGAAGTTCGGCGTCAAGATTGCTATCTAAAACAGCCAATTCATTGGGTTTGAACTGATTTCACCTCAGAACAGTTGATTTTTGCAGTTTTTTTAATAAAAAATTTCGAATTTACTAAAGTCATAGGGATCATCATAGGGATTATAGGGATCATCATCAACTTCTGGGAGGGAGGCCTATTAGATAATCAGACGATTTAGATTATCAGTTTAAACGAAGACATTGTCTATGACCTCAAATGATCCTTAAATGACCTGGAAAAGAGGGTGATAAATTGCCTTCTTGACCTTCCAGCGTGCAAATAAGATTCCATCCCTATCGCGAGGCTGTCGGAGCTAATAGAATAGGCTACTTTGAAACGCTGCCGCATATTCATCAGGGAACAAATGTCTCACAAACACGTATCGCAAGATGTGTTGTCGCTCGACAACTCGATGACTATTGACGCGAGACACGGAGTCACACGATTTCTGGAGATATCGGTCTCTCATGTCATCAAGACCAAGACCAAGACCAAGACATTTTGTCTACTAGTGAATAGCTTACGCGTTTTTTGTGGGTTAACCAACATATTTCTAGGAATTCAAAGAAATATAAAATCAAGAATTCAAATTTGATGTGGATATGTCAGCAGGCTACCGGGTTTATTCACTTGGAAGATTTATAATCCCCTATCGTACCCCATTTGAAGTAAAACAATAAAGTGTTTAATATTTTTTATTCAATTCAATTAATGTGACACAACATATTATAAATATTAGTTATTTGTTAAGGATTTAACCCAAACTAAGGGAAAACCCCGAAACTGAGGTCTCGCGATGTCCAGTAAAAGTTGGTACTGCGATGATCGCTGAGGCACTGCACAGGCCTGCAAATGATGATCGCATAAAAATGATCGCAACATTATCATTCAGTTACGATTGTCGCCACCTTCGTTTCTTTGATTTCATTGGTTCATTGTTTCACAATGACTGCCATTGATATGATATGACTGTGATAGCAGAATACCAAAAGTGTCAAAAGTGGCCATTTTGTCATTGCACCATTGTCATTTTGAAGCTATTGAATTAGTGGAATTGGGCCCCAGTGCGCACTGAGTCAGAATGCAGGGATGCAGAACACTAATTCATGGATTCAACTAATCCATTGGTTAAAAGTGGTTCACCGGCTACGATCATTGTTTCTATTAAGCAGACATTCTTTCCTCTGACGACCTTAAAAAAACCGCTGTCTCCCCACGCTGCGTTCCATGAGTTTGCGACAAGCCAATACTTTGTACCATTCTCCACTCCCCATCCAATAATTTTGACAGCGTGCCCTCCGAGAATATCCCTTTTGCCTCCAATCGGGTAATAAATACCGCTCTTGTAGTGATAGAAATCCAGGTGCACTTGGAAAATTGCTTCAACGGGACCGTTCAGAAACAGTTCGGCCATGATGTCATCTTCTTCATCAGTGATAACGATAAGGTTCTTCCCATAGACCTTGTCTTTTTCATAAGCCACCCCGTAATTTCCACCGCAAGTCGATTTACATTTCGGACTGTCTCTGTATTTATCCAAACATGGGATAATGTCGTCGGTAGCATTTACTTTGTGCCCAGGGGCATGGTGCACGCAAGAAGGTGTAGAGTACGGTCTGCAACCCTGGCTAGAATTATAGTTTCCACCCGACACAATACCGTGTTCCTCCCAGTAGACCCAGGCCTCGATGGGATTACCTCCGTGGCAGCCATACCCACAATCACTGCAACAGCTAACTAGATCCTCCGCGGAAAAATGGAATTGCTTCGTCCCGTTAGAGTAGATGCAGACTCGGTCGGTCATCGCTTCGACGGCCGCGAACGCCCAGCAACTCCCGCAGGATCCCTGGTCTCTTATCTCGTGTAATGAGGGACAGTTGGGCCACTTTTCGCGAGCGTCAAAGCTTTTGGGCAGGCTGGCGATCAGATCAGCGTTGTGTTTGACGCTGGGCAGTGACGAGAGTCGTTTGTCGGGAAGAGCTCCCAGTAGCTTTTTCATGTGCTTCAAGGGCGTGTTGGGGGGGAAGTTCCTGCCGGCTTTCCAGCTGGTTTGCTTGGAGTTAATGTAGTCGATATAGGCGTCGGAGAGTGGGTGTAGATCGACGGCGGCGACGGCGAGGGCGCACGCCAGAACGATGATCGAGCCTCGAACAGCTCCCATTTTATTTCGCAGTCGGTACACTAGTAGCTGAACCAGTACGAGTGATTACCCACCCATGGTTCACTTTGTTATTTATATGTAGCTGTTATCAAAAAAAAACACTAATTAATAGTTATTAAATTGAGAACCTTGTTAGGTACCTAAGTAAAAAAATACTAACTAATGAGTGCCATGATATACTCATTCATACCTACTCATCAACGCAGATCAAACTGACTACTTTGGATGATGTGGTTCAATAATGCCGAAACGGCTTTCTAGCTAGAAAAGAGACGTTTCATCAATATATGGAGCCTGGGCCTGCACTGTGTACACTACTCTAAAATATGGCTAAGCAATAAAGTAAACGTATTTAATTGGTTATTTTATTTAAATTGACTTCGTTCTAAGGTACATTAAGTTTTTCTTCGACAAAGAGAGCAACACACAGCGCTACAAAAATATGGCGGATGGACGTGCGTGAATGTAATTTTGACATCCTACATTTATCTGACAAAACAAAAACATCAAATCAAACAACATGACATGAAAAATATGTCAATGTCATGTCAAACGCCAATATAAACCAACACGGCGGCCTTAAAATAGTGTTCACATAGTAAAACACTTACCAGAATAACTATTCTTGTACCATCGCATTTGTCTTCAAATTAATGAAATTGTATTTTTCTTGTAATCTCCTATTTTTTCCTAATTTTTCTATGTAGTGTACATGGACCAGGCCCAGAATGAAATGGCTCTTTTCGTACGAAACTTGGAATAGATAGAGTTCATATAGGCTTCTTTTTATAGGAGAATAGAATATATGCTACTTTTGTCTAGGTTCCACGCGAGCGAAGCCGCGGGCACAAGTTACCTTGTAAACGTACAGTAGATTTAACTCACCGCCAGCAAATCTCTATTTAATCAGAGAACATAATACAAATTTTGTATGTAATTATAATTAAAAAGAGGATCCTCTTTGCGGCGCACTTAAATCCTTTCACCAACGGGAATTCAGGGCCACCAGACCTGATTGACCTGATTGAGTAACCTGATACAAGATGACCAAGGAAGAACGAGTGGTACGATAAGGATGCATGGTATCAGAATACAAAAAAAAAAGTTTCAAAAGTTTATTGGATACAGTGTGCTACACGCGAGTCTTAGTTACCTATGCAATGCTGTTTTGGTGGTTCGTCTGGATTTCAGTCAGCTGGTAACCCTATTGAACATCTATACAAAACTATCCTATTTAAATTTAATTAAAAAAATAGTTAAACTATTTATATTAAATGCGATTATAACAGTTATCATTATCGTTATGTGGTTATTACCTTTTAGTTGTACTTTTTAAATTAAGTACCAACCCGCATTGCATTTTTAACTAGCTGTGCCCGCGCGGTTTCACTTGCGTGAAGGTCATAGGCAATGCGCAGGTTTATCTGCAGTGCTTCGTAGGTAGTTTGTATAAAGGGTGATAGAGTTTGTAAGGTAAATTTTTAATGCATGGAACTCCTCAGCAAATGGACTGATTAAGCTGAATCTTTGCATACCTATCGAGATCCGATGACAACACAATATTATAGTAACAGTGAGCTGATCTGATGATAAAGTCTAGAGCTTTAGGTTCCTATAACTGGGAAACGCGTGCACCATCTTAGGCCACATCTCACTTGCAAAAGTGAGCTGGTGGTCAAACGCCTAACAATGTCCAATAATAAAAAAAAAAAAAAAAAAAAGAAGCCGCGGGCAGCTGCTAGTATCCTACTTCCTACTAATATTATAAACGCGAAAGTTTGTGAGGATGTTTGTTGTTCAGTAACGTCATAATTACTCAACTGGATTCGTTAAAACTTGGAATAGACAAAATTATTTACCTAGAATAAAATCTAGGCTACTTTTTATGTAGGTACCACGCGAGAGAAACCGCGGGCGGAAAGTAGTAATGCATATTTTTTTTTTTAATTGCATTTCAAACAAAGGAGTTGCTACTGAGTCTTGCCAATTTCTGGATGTTTGATAACCCTAAAGGGGAGTAGTGAACCTTAGTAATCTCCGGTTTTAATTAAGCCGAGTAGAATACTCAATTTAGAGTTATGAACATTTCACTGTTCAGTTTGTGGAATTAGTTGAGTTTGAATTATAGACTTAGGTATACCTTTGAACGAAGTTTACAGCAGGTAATGTGCGTGTTGCCACTTCCCAGTGATGACATTATTGCTCTGACACTTGGTCGCTGAGTATTGGCCTCGTACACAAGCTCAAAGACGCGCAACGGGCTATGAAAGAGCTATGGTCGGATATTCAATACGTGATAAAAATCCATAGAAGAACCAAGGTCAGTGTTGAAAGGCCCCCACCCGATGGACCAACGACATTGTGAAGGATGCGGGAAGTCGGTGGATGGAAAAGGCTCAAGACCGTTCGTCATGGCACTCATTGAGAGACCTATGTCCAGCTGTGGACTTCTACAGGCTGATGATGATGATGACTTTGTAACCAAATCTGTAATACGACAAGGATATAGATATGTACTTATATAGGACTTGTAGAAAGGATGCCTGTTATAATTTATTTTCTTCTGCAATATCCAAAATTTAATAGGTAAAATTAACTTCCGTATTTTAGTAGGTATCTAGTATTTTATAATTTGTTATGTAGCTGTAAGGTTTTTTATTTTTTTTATTTATAATAATTGTTTATTAAGTGCCCCTACCTGAGTTATTTATTTATTTAAACCTGGGTCGGTACCTACTTTTATGTTGCTGTCCTGTCTTTTGATTCCCTATTTTTTTGTTTCTTCCTGTCTTCTGTCTGTGTTCGTCAAATAAAACTTATTTCATTATTTCATTTCATTTCAAAATTGGTTTTTCTGATACAATAGTAGTTTCTTCTAGCTAGCTACAAGCTAGTTTAACCCCCCATCTGTATTCTGAGTTTCACCCACTAAAAAAAAAACCGGCTGTTTTGCGGCAAAATCTCTGTCCTCATAAATGTTGCTTTTGTATATTTATGAAATACTCATTTGCCTGTATAATTCAGGCCACAATTTTGCAGATCTCTCATTGGCTAATCAAAATTCAACAAACAAGAATGTAGCTGCAGATTTGAATTTCTAATGTCCGTGATTCTCCGGTGAAGTTTAGCGAATAACTGAGAAGAAGGAACAGGGCATGTTTTTATGCCAGTTCTTGCTGCTCTTTTTTTAATAAAATATTTGTACAGTTTGATTGCCGCTGGGCACAACACTAGCCGGCCGGTCAAAGCAATCAAGTTTTTTATTATTCATTGGTGTAATCGAGGGTTTTCCCTCTGGGTTTTCAAAACAATATTTCAGGGCGTCAATATCAGACGCAAGGGATGCTGGTTTGGTTCCCGCTGCGGGAAAAATATTTGCATGATCAGAAAATATTTGTCCCGGGTCTGTGTGTTGTGGTACCTACCATGGTACTCGTAGTTTCTCATACCCACGACACAGGGCATCCTAGTGTGGGGTTAGGACTATGTATGTGACTGTTGGGTGTAACTATGTTATTTAGTAGGTACTTGTATAAGTTTTAATTTTCTTTCGGTAATAAAATATCAGAAGGAATAATTTACATTACTTAAACTTGGATTTTTTTTCCTCACGATCAATCCTCGACGAATCAAGCAATTCAGGAATTCGGGACTATCGATTCCATAGTTCAAGGAGGTTCAAAGAGTAATATCTGCCTACCTATAGAAAATCCTTGAAACTTGAACTTCGTAATTGTTTTCTGAAAACAGAATTTCAACTCTCAACGTCTTGGCGCAGTATTCATTGTTTGCAAAATGCGTAATTATCAACATGCTACATTTCCTAGAATCCTATTGAACGAAGATCCTAGGTACTGGCCTCACTGGCGTCGCGTGAGATATGGTCATATTACTTAATTGTTTATCAATGTGCCAGTCATATCGATAAAACATGTGGAATCTGTTAGGTTAGATTTAAGTTGATTGCTAGTCGTGTCACTGATACTTTCTTGGTCATCCTGTATTAGGTCAGTGTTGGTTGAGGTATAATGACTCTGAAAAGGCCCTATGACCTATTTAGTTGATATAAAGTATTCACGGCTTTCAAAAAAATTAAGCTATAATAGGTTAAACTACGTATGTCCTACAACTCCATGAGAGTTTAAAAGCTCCTTGTAAAAATTGCAGGAGTAGTCTGACATTTAGATATCCGTTTCTCATAGTAGAACTTTTTCTAAGTGTAAAAATACAATCAGAATCTTACTTCATACTTATATTATAAATGCGAAAGTTTGGATGTTTGTTACTCAATCACGCCGGAACGGATGGACGGATCTGGATTAAATTTGGTACAGAGATAGATTAAAGTCTCGAATAGCACATGTACTTTTTATCGTCGTTGGTACTACGCGAGCAAAGCCGCGCCGGCGGAAGCTAGTCATAAATATAACAAAAATATTAAGATCTACTTAAAACTTTGTGGCGTTAAAAACGGCAACTGTAAATATAATTTTATGCGCTCGGCTTCCAAACTTTTGATATTTCAATATTTGATCGAGCGAGCGAATCAAGAAAAGATCTTTGAAACAACTTGGATGAATCGGCGTTTTATATTTGTTAAAGCATATCTTTCGAGACGTCAATCCGAACCGCATGAAATTTAATAGGTCACGTTTTACAATCAAGATTTGCTGGTTCTTACCAGCAAATCTCATATGAATTAAATCGGCGAATGGGTTGTCAAATTATAGGGGGTCCAAAAAAAAGGTCTAAAAACCCATGAAGTGATGACGCAGTTGGTCATCCAGTCCAACCACTCGCGATCCACTGAATGATAGATTGACTAGAGGTGGTTCGTATTTACGCAACCAGGTTTTCAAACCAGGTTCTCGCATCATACTATACGTAACTGGTACGACTTCACGATACTTAGACGTATTAAAAATACACGGGTGCGGCGCGCAAGTCCACCGCGCACCCTAAGACGCGGCGCGCCGCACGGTCGCAACCCGACCGTACGTACGACCTTGGGTACGCGGCGGACTTGCGCAGTGGACTTGCGCAGTGGACTCGCGCGACTACTTTCAAGTATTTAGTACCTGGTTCTTGTAAAATACGATACGCTATGGATCTGGTACGCGAAATAGCAAGTACGACTCATCTCTAAGATTGACTACAGCAAATCAATAGGTTATTGTTCTTACCGAGCGATTTTTTACTTTACTACGAAGGGCTCGTCTCGTGTTACGTATATATCCAATTTTATATTGCTCTGCAACATAACACAACGCCATAATATACGTTCAGATAATAGGAGAATCCATTGGAAGATGACCTATTTCAAACCCACGTCCTTAGGATCGGAAGGCGTTCCTCTTCCGACATCGTTTATAAATGTACTGTTTTGTTCCACAGGTTGGTAGATGACAGGTGCGTGGTCTGCCCAGAGGCAGGCGACCTGACTGATCCGCCCAAAAAGTTCCGGGGTAAGTTTCACTCAATTAAGTTTATTAACTTATTATTATTATTTATTTGTTTATAGACGAGCAGCTTCCGCTGATGTGTCTACATCTCACAGTGTCGAAATTGAAAGTCTATTGTCATGTATGGTTCACTTTGAGCACTTATAGATACATTGTAGGTTTAGGCCGGTATTGATTTTGTTATATATCCGTCGAAATAATTATGCTTGAATATCTATCGATTCACTTTGTAATACGTTTTTATTTTCTTTTTGTAATAAATTTTCTAATACAGTTTGTAATACGGTTTGAAATACAGTTTGTAATTACATGTTTGTAATTTTTAAAGTTCATTAGTTTAATAATTGCTAGTGTATTACCAATTGGCGACAAAAAGGTCAAAGAACACCTAAACATAGTTTTGTGAATGCCAGTCTTATACAATGTCCTGTATCTGATAATCACATTATTGATATACTATCTTAGATGGACCGAACATGAAAATGCCTTTTCCTTTGCTGTTCCTTTGCTCGCAACGTTTTCCTTCACTGCTTGGGCAAATATCATCATAACTCGTAAAAATAAAATAAGTTCTGACGTACTAATGACCAATTAAAAATAGCCTTCGAGCAATGAGAGAAAGATTTTCAAATTATTTGAACACTTTTAAAACATTATCCCCAAAGTTTATGTCATGAAAACTTTCCTTTGAACGGCGAGTCCGTTATAATCGCTCTAAGTGATGAGGGCCTTCTAATAACTTATTCACGAAATTCCACTAAGTACTAGAGCTTTTGAGCCCAACTTAAGAGATAACTGCCCCAAGTTTTCAAGTCACGCCTGAATAAATAACTTCATACCCTTAGCCTAAAACTACGTATGAAGATGTCTCAATCAGATGTTCAGAAGTTATCACTTCTGTGCCTTTATTCTTAGTCACCCTCATAAAGTGTACGAAAATAGCCCCTAAGAGGCGCACTTTAATCCTTTCACTACACTGATTCTTTCACCTGGTCTAGTTTCTTCTTAGATGATAATGTGCGGAATCCACTTTCTGCTTCCAGATTGCCTGTTCAAGATATGTCCTATGAACCGCTACTCCGCTCAAAAGCAGTTCTGGAATACAGCTAAGCAGTCCGCCAATTCAAACACCGATACAGGACTGTTGAAGAGGTTAAACGTAAGCGATCTTACTAATATTATAAATGCGAAAGTTTGTGAGGATGTCTGAATGTTTGTTGGTCTATCACGCCGTAACGGCTCAACGGATTTAGTTGATACTTGGAATAGATAAAGTTCTATACCTAGAATAGCATATTAGGTTATTTTTTATGTTGGTACCACAAGAGCTAAGCCGTGGGCGGAAGCTAGTTTACCATACATTTTTCTTAAGAGCCTCACCTTGTTCGATCTCGGTCGGTCCACTGAAGCTCTACATTACATTTAGTGAAAAAGGATCATCGAAAAAAATTATAGGCTCCAAACCGTATTTGTTGCTTGATTCTTCTACGCTTGGTCGTGAGGAACAGCGTAGCTGGTGTAGCTTCCCCTAGTTTCTAAGACGTTTCAAAGTGATCCTAGTAATTTTATTGAAATAAACACTTAAAACTTTCACTGTGGCCTAGGCCTTATACACCAACCACGGAAACAAACGAAGCGGTCGCTCGCTACTTGTTGTAAATGCAAGAAGTGCGAAACTACCCACTATGATTTTATTCTTTTTTTTTTCTTTCTTCCATTTCGTTTTTGTGTGTTTTTATTATATCTTACTAGATTTAATTCTTATTTGTAGAACATTCATATATTAACGCTGTAAGGCACACAAGTGTTACGTTATAGAGAAATAAATATCTTTAACCGTAAAAAAAGTTGAAGTTTGTATGAAAATAACATCTACCGAACGAAATCGCGGGATGGATTACCAATAGTCGCGAAATAGATGACTGAGTTGATGACTTTATATCTCCCAAGATTTTTTAAAGTCATTCACCAGGCAACTCAATAAATTTTTATTGTCGAATAGTAAATCAATCGGCAGCAGCCATCAGATGCGATTTATTTGGGATCGCATTCACACTTCCTCGATCATAGATTTAATTGCGGAAGTGACCTAATTGGATTTGGACAAAAAATGCTTTAGAAAAGATAAGATTGAAAGACGAGTGCCTGTCTAAACCAGACTTTAATTTCATGATTTTCACTAAAAACGGGATATTTTTCACGATTTGTGACTTTATTTGTTCCCCGTTACGGCACAGTTCCATGTGCGATCTTGGCGAACAAATAAACTCGCAAATCGTGGTAAATATCCCTTTTTTAGGGAAATTTATGTTCATCATACCATGGCTGTCAACGAATGTACGTACGTCAGCTTACGGTACGGGGATTTGTCCTGAAATAGAGCAAAGGTCGGACCTCTAAAATCTTAATAAATATAAATCTTCTGATATTAAGTTAAGATATTGTGATAAAAATTGTGTCATCTCTGCAGTATTTTTTTAAACAGCAGTGATGCAGTGGTGTCTTATAGCCATTACTGAGATTTATAACGTCTAATAAAGAATCTTCCTTTGTTATTAAACTCTATTTTTGTCTGGCAGTTTGTTTTCACACGTCCTGTATTGGATTTTCCTCCGTTATATTAAGGTCTGTTTTTGCCCGATGATGTGATGAAATGATTGCTTTCGTGGGACGCTAATGTATTGTGATAATTTATTTTGTAGGACAAATGTACGAAAGTAGACTTAAAAATCCAGAAATATATTTTATGAAGAAATAATAGAAGATTTAGGTATTTTAGTGTTCATAGTAGTTCATCGCTATCTAGAGAATATAAGGCGGGTCTTAAAAATATTTCAAATAGGTACTTTATAATCACTTTTGTTCAGACTTTATTTTGGAAATATATTTAATGCAGCCTTATTGTCTTACTCAACTGATAATCGCCTTTTACTGCCAAATTCTTGGCATAACTTTTCTTGGCATTCACTCAATGCGTTTAGAGATTTCAAAGCTTTGTCGAGACCAAATTCAACTCAAGTTATTATTTCAATTAAGTCACTAGGACGAAACTAGGTGAAGCTACGCCTCTTCCTCGTGACCTAGCCTAAGAGGACCCGGCAACAAGCAGAGGCCCTAGTCTGTGAAATCAGTGAGTTCTCACTTTCACTTTTCGACCGTGAAAAGTATAAAAATATAAAACAAATATTCCGGACATATTCACACGGTCAACTGATCCCAAACTAGGCATAGCCTGTACTATGAGTACCAGAGACTGATAAACATAATAGATATATATTTAACACCCAGACACAGAACAAACATCTGTGTTCATCACACAAATGTTTGTCCAGTGCGGGGATCGAACCCGCGACCTCTATCGCAGAAGGCAGTTACTACCAACTGAGCTATGAGGCCAGTCATAGTGTTTATATTACTTGTTTTTGAAGGCGCCTTTTTCGTGACTCGATACAAAAACGGTAATCTATACGGCAGTCTAGGGCCACAGGGCTTGGTGCATATATTTTTCGATAATCCTTTTCACAATTATGAACTTGACTTACAACTGAAATAAAGTCTAAAATAGTTCATTAACAATTCAACATCAACACATAACAGCTTCAGGCCGGCTGAGGTCGTAATTGTGAACAAACGTTTCAATCAAACATTGATTAGCTGCTGATGGATCAATGAATGTATGCTCTGAACTATGCAACATGAACTGTTTCTTATATTTCAGAAGTCAGTTGAAATGTTTACAACGTCATTCGTTTATTAGAGGAAACGCGGGCAGAAATTTGAGAAAGAGTGTAATTTCAATGTTGACATGTGTAAAAAAAGAGCCTCTTAGAGGCGCACTTCAATACTTTCACTACACGGATTCTTCCACCGACGGTCATAGGTCATAGGCATTCATATGTTATTATAGTATCGTTGTACGTTATAGTACAATCAGTATAGTACAATCGTTACTTTTATTTTGAGCCTCACCTAGTTCGATCGGCACCACACTGAAGCTTTAAATTCCATTTTGTGAAAAAGGATCATCAAAAAAATGATAGGCACCAAGCCGTGTTTGTTGCCTGATTCTTCTAGGCTTGGTCGCGAGGAACAGGCATAGCTTCACCTAGTTTCTAAGACGTTTCAAAGTGATCCTAGTGATTTTATTGAAATAAATGCCTCTTGACTTTGACTTTTTGACTTCAGCATCTCTTAGTACTGTATGTTGTTCAATAGGAAATTGTTGTTTTGCAGCACGCGGCTGAGATAGAAAAGAAACAGAATGAGTTGGAGAACAAGAAGTTGCTGGGCACCGTTGTCCAGTACGGCAGTGTTATACAACTGCTACATGTCAAGTCTAACAAATACCTGACTGTGAGTATTGCCAAAGATAATATAGTAGTTTTTTTTTAAATATTGTATTAATGTTTTAGTTCGTAACTTTGGGGGTAATTTTAACAGTCTTAGCAACATCCAAAAGGTTCCAAACTTGACAAGGGAAATCTTCAAGACCTTAGCTTCTTCCTTTTCATGTTGGAAAAACTTCAGATGTCGCTATAATTGATAAAATCATACTTAAAATTGCGATCTTCATTACCATTTCGCTTACGCAATAGCCTGGCAGTTCAAGGGAACTCACATCCGACTAGCATGCATGAGTAATGTGTTGAGAGTGAATGACTGCCTACCCCTGCCCCCACTACCCTACTACTGCCACTACCCCCCTGGGAAACAGGCGCAATTTTAATATGTTGTGTAATGCGACAATAGAATCGTCACCAGTATGAATCACTTTATAGATAACTGGTTAAACACTCTTTAATAATAATAATAATAATCTTTATTTAGGGCAACTTAAAGTATATAATTTACAAGAACCTCTGAATGGCCCATATTTATAAATACCTTAAAACTAACGTACATATAAAATCTTTGTTTTTTATTTATTTATTTATTTACGAAAAGTTACACTATTTTTACAGGAGAACCTAATGCAATAGTGTGCCACTATCCTTTAAATTATTATTATTATTATACATATCAAACATTTTATAAGATTAATTTTAATTTTAATTGTTGCAGGTTAATAAAAGACTACCCGCATTGCTAGAGAAAAACGCAATGCGGGTTCATTTGGACGCGAACGGGAATGAAGGGTCGTGGTTCTACGTAATGCCTTTCTACAAACTACGGTCTACAGGTCAGTTTGTAAATGGAATGGGTCCCCATTACCCCCCACTGCTATCATCATCATCATCATTCCAGCCGTTTGAAATCCACTGCTGAACATCGGCCTCCCCCACATATTTCCAGAGTGACTTCTGTGGGAGGAATTTGTCCATACTCACCACCCTGGGCAAGCGGGCTGGCGAGCGCAGTTAGAGCTATCTTTGTGAAACGCTGCTGCCCATTCACTAGCTTTTTTGCTTAGTCGCCTCTTAAGACATTCACTGATTCCACGGGTAGGAGATATGGAGGAGCCTATTCTTTGGCCGGGGCCACCACGGCCCCCATTGCTTGAATCCCCTTATGTTTTGCTTTTTGCAGGCGATAATGTTGTGGTCGGTGATAAAGTCATTATGAACCCGGTAAACGCGGGCCAGCAAGTACTACATGTTTCCGCAAATCACGAGCTTCCCGACAACGCCGGATGTATGGAGGTAAAATTGCCGTCTTCAAACGGCATGCGATGTTTCCTTGGTTTTCATATAGAATTAGTTTCAAAATTATCCCTATCTCTACTGAATAAAGTCAATTATGAGATTGACAAACTCAAAATTAACTTTATTTAGAACGTAAGGATCATTTTAATATCTAATATCATAATAATTCTTGGTTATCCTGTATTAGGTCAGTGAGCAGGTTGAGGTATGGTGGCCCTGAAAGGGCCCTTTGTCCGTCTTTGAAAGAATAAGTGTAGCGAAAGGAATAAAGTGCGCCTCTTAGAGGCTCCTTTCGTGCACATGTCACACGTCTTCGAATTTTTAGGTTCTATGACATGCCGGCTTCCTCCCGATATTTGCCTTAGCGTACATACATTTTTCCATTCGGAAAATTCCAGTAAGCATTACGAAATGTATTTTTTCCAGGTCAACGTAGTCAACTCCTCAACATCGTGGAAGGTGACCCTCTTTCTCGAACACAAGGAGAATCTAGAAGACATACTGAAGGGAGGCGATGTGGTCCGTCTCTTTCACGCAGAACAAGAGAAGTTTCTGACGATGGACGAGTATCAGAAGAAACAACACGTGTTCCTGCGGACTACGGGACGTAGTAGCGCTACGGCGGCGACGAGCAGCAAAGCGCTGTGGGAGATTGAGGTAAGAAGGAGGCAGAAGGAACATCATTCTAGAAGAAACAGCACGTTTTTCTGCGACGGGACGTAATAGCGCTACGGCGGCGACGAGCAGCAAAGCGCCGTGGGAGATTGAGGTAAGAAGGAGGCAGAAGGAACATCATTCTAGAAGAAACAGCACGTGTTTCTGCGACGGGACGTAATAGCGCTACGGCGGCGACGAGCAGCAAAGCGCTGTGGGAGATTGAGGTAAGAAGGAGGCAGAAGGAACATCATTCTAGAAGGAACGAGATGATGACCATACCCGTACATCGTGTGATATCGAGGTAAGAATTTAACTCCCATTTGGTAAAGAGGGAAGTTCGGTGTCAGCAACGCGTGCGTGATGGCTCTGGTATTCTAGCGTTCATAGGCTACCGTAACCACTTACCAACAGGTGGGCCGTAAGCTTGTCTGCCACCTTATGTATAAAAAAGAAAGAATTTGCTTCATTTTATGAATTAGGTACCTTGTTCTTCCAGGTGGTCCAACACGACCCGTGTAGAGGCGGCGCGGGACATTGGAACTCAATATTCCGGTTCAAGCATCTCGCCACCGGACATTACCTTGCCGCTGAAGCTAGCATAAGGCCTGTGTGAGTATTTCTCTTTATATTTTAGCTCAATTTATTTAGATCAACTTTTATTTCGTCCAGTTAGCGGTTCTGGCTTGTTGGATCTGTCTCATACTTTGGCTTCTGATGTGTTTAGTTTTTTTTTAGAAATACTAGTAAGTACAATATAACTGAATCACGCAAAACCTCACACAACCTAACAGATTCAATAAGCAATAAATTGATTCGCCTTTACAAAAAAAAACATTCCATCTCACTATCCTACTAATATTATAAATACGAAAGTTTGTGAGGATGTTTGGATGTTTGTTAATCAATCACGCCGCAGTCAACCGATTTCGTTGAAAGTTGAAATATAAAGAGTATTTTATCTTGAATAAAAAGCAGTAGAAATTTTTACACACACAAGACTTGGCACTTTTTTTTTTGAGTATTTACCTACGTTCTTCTTCTTGTCGTGTCACTGATTCTTTCATGGTCATCCTGTATTATGTTAGTGACCATGTTGAGGTATGGTGGCCTAAGACCGTCGATGAAAGAATCAGTGTTTTGAAAGGATTAAAGTGCGGCCTCTTAAGCTCCGTGTTGTGAAGAGGACTTTGTTTAACTTGTATCCAATTTCAGTGATGGGCCGTTGGAGTCGGAGGAGCCAGCTTACGCGTTGGTATCAGTCCCGCACTCTTCAGAAATCGCGACACTGTTTGAGTTGGACCCTACGACGATGACGCACTGCGACTCGCCCGTACCACAGAGCAGCTACGTCAGGTATCCCTCCTACTATAATATTATAATTGCGAAAGTTTGTGAGGATGTTTGTATGTTTGCATGTTTGTTGTTCAATCACGCCGTAACGGCTCAACCGATTTCGTTGAAACTTGGAATAGATAACGTTTTTTACCTAGAATAACATATAGGCTACTTTTTATGTAGGTACCACGCGAGTGAAGCTGCGTGCGGAAGCTAGTACTAAAATATAACTACAGATACTGATTTAATATTAAATTAAAATTCATTTATTTCAGACAACAAAAAAAAAAAACAATTTAGGTCCATAATATGTTAGTCACAAAGTTTTCTTAGTCTATGTTAGTAGTATTAATGAGAGTTATAATTAAAATTTAGGAATAATTTCAAACACTGCAATCACTCAATGATGTTGCTATTCCATCATTATTTGATTACAGTGCTTGAGAAACGGGCTATCCCATTTATTGGATAGTGCATTCAGGATGGTGTTGGGACTCCCGTGCAGCCTGCATAGCAACGAAAAGACTTTCTTCCGCATGCATGCATGGAAGCCGTCCGTGCGGGCTTCCGCGACGAATATGCTACCAAAAGTTTCCGAACCCGCGGGATTCAAACCCGCGTCTTTGCCTTGCCCAACTACGCCATGTAACGAACGCTGGCGCCGCAAATCATGGGCAAATTAAATATTATATGGTGAATAATTTAACCCATCACATTCCTCATACATATGAGGAATGTGATGAGAGTGAATGAAGCAAAAGAAGCCGTGTCTCTGCCTACCCTTCTGGGAAACAGGCGTGATATTTATGTATGTATGTAATTCTGCTTGATAAATTGTAAAATATAACAACGTATTTTACAGACTGCAACATCTATGTACACACACATGGGTACACTCCACTTCTATACCCATAGACAAGGAGGAGGAAAAACCTGTTATGTCAAAGGTAAGCTCTTTTTATTAAAGTTGAAGTGTCAGTGGGCCATATAGCTCGCAGAATCCTAGTTGGTATCGCAGCTGTATTGGACAGTGGCTACCATCAGCATAATTTCAGCTGTTAGACGTCCACTGCTCAATATAGGCTACCGTAGTTTTCCATAAAAAATAATTTTGGGGGGGATTTGCCCTTACTCGCCACGCTGGGCATGCGGGTTGGCGAGCGCAGATAAAACTATTATTGATACGGAACGCTGCTGCCCATCCCCTAGCTAAGACGTTTCAAAGACATCCTAGTGATTTTATTGAAATAAACACCTTTTTAGTTTGAGTTTGTTTCCCTTAGTAGCCTCTTACAACATCAACGGGTAGAAATGGAAGGGCCTATTCTTAAGCCAGGGCCACCACGGCACTCTAGTCCGTTACTTTATATGAAAAAGTATTATCTGTGTTTTCTAAACAATATATTATCATATATTCTTCCAGGTGGGGTGCTCCCAAATAAAAGAAGACAAAGAGGCTTTCGCACTAATATCTGTGTCGCCAAGCGAAGTCAGGGACTTGGACTTTGCGAACGACGCGTGTAAAGTACTATCCGCGCTATCAACCAAGCTACATCACGGGAATATAGAGCATAATGAGAGGAAGTAAGTATTATTTTTGCTTGAACAGCGGACTCATTCATACATGTAGTTCAACTTCGAAAGTTGCCAAAGTCAAAACTAGATGGCGCTGCTAACAAAGACAAACGCAATCAGTGATGTGTCGTAAATTGGTAGTTTTGTCGGATTCCATAACATTCTACTAGTTAATAGTAATAACCTCAGTGGCGGGGCGAGATGCAAGAGGTGCGGGTTCGTTCCGCGGAGGATAAGATCTCAATTCTTTTGTCGGCCGGATCGACAGTCAAGCATATTCACTTGGCTTCCATTTTCACATTTATGTTTATGATGGGATTATTTTTTTCTCTGTACAGGGCATTGACCTGTCTCCTCCAAGACATTGTCTACTTCATAGCCGGCTTCGAAAACGAGCCAAACAAGTCTGAAGCACTGGAACTTACCATCGAGAACCCTAACCGAGACCGCCAGAAGTTAGTCCGGGAGCAGTACATCTTGAGACAACTGTTCAAAATACTACAGGTGATTATTTCATTAGTATAGTGATAACCCTCACGAAGGGAATACTATGATTTTTATAATATCCCAAAAAAATTCGACTCGGACGGAATTTGAACCCGCAACCTTCCCCTAAGAGTGGATGCAGGGATGCTCTAACCTACGGAGCCACTTCCATCTTTGTGAAAATGTTTGAGACTTCCAGTCTGCTTAAGCGCCGTTATTTACAATACAGGCAATTTGCCATTTTCCAGCTGAGTCATTCATTAACACGTGCTCAGAACGGTGAAGGAAAACATCGTGAGGAAACCCGCGGCTTAGCCAGTTCCGCACGTATCTTATTTTTGATGTTTGTTATACATTCGGCTCGACCGACTTCGTGGACACTTGGAATATAAAGAGTTCTTTACCTAGAATAGCATATAGGCTACTTTTTATGTTGGTTCAACGCGAGCGAAGCCGCGGGCGGAAACTAGTTGCCTATGTTTTTCCTGTGGGTTAAGTTGACTAGACTAAGAGGATGGTATAGGTGCTGGGCAAGCCTACTCGGGCGAAGCCGCTGGTGGAAGCTTGTAGATACTAATTTGAACCTTATCTCCATCTCACAGGGTCCATTCCAGGATTCAGGCGACGGCGAACCGTTCCTCAAGATAGAGGAATTGTACGACCCACGCTACGCGCCTTACAAGTATATATTCCGATTGTGCTACCGAATACTGCGGCTCAGCCAGCAAGATTATAGAAAAAACCAGGTAATATTTCCCATATGATAGGACATTGACATAGGGGATGGGCAGCAGCGTCTCCTATTTTAACAACGATAGCTCTAACTGCGCTCACCAACCCGCATGCCCAGCGTGGTGAGTATGGGCAAATCCCCCCACATGATAAGGAATTCACTCTGTCTGTGGGGGAGGCCAAGTTCAGCAGTGGACGTCGTACGTCTGAAATGATGATGATGATGATGATGATAGGACATTTCGAGGAAATTTTCGAAACTGGCCGTGGTGGCTCCGGCTGAAGAATAGGCCCATCCATATATATGTTTCTTGACTTATATAAATCATTCACTCAATCATTCATTCATTCATTCAAGGTAGTACACAAAATTTAAAAAATATGAAGTAAATGTTTAAGTAACTATAAAATAATGCGATAGATTAGTTCGGTTTAAGGAAAAACTTATGTAATTTTCTATCATCATCACTTCAGCCGTACGACGTCCACTGCTGAACATGGCCTCCCCCACAAACAGAGCGAATTCCTTATCATGTGTCTTTGCCCATACTCACCACGCTGGGACGCTGCTGCCCATCCCCTAGCTTTTTTCCCTTAGTCGCCACTTACGACATCCGCGAATAGGTAGATATGGAGGGGATAGGACAGGTAGATGTGTATTACTTTTGTCAAGAATCCATTGTCTGCTTTGTCAAGGATCCGGACAGTAGACAAAATAGAAGAAGTAACTGTTGAGTCTGGAGATTTAGATAGGTACATATTATTTAATTTAAGTAAATTTTTATTTTGTTTACCTACTCATCGGCGTTTATGCTAAATAACCGATAATTATATTCTATTATATTCTAATATTTACCTTTTACTATCGTAACGTAAGCGTAACGCTATCGTGGACTTGGATCGTTCGTTTCGTGCTTAGGGCACCGAACACATAATTTTAAATCTCGCACGCTTGCGGTTCGAAGGTAGCTTTGGACCTCACTGCTATATACCTCCACAGGAATACATAGCGAAGCACTTTGGCTTTATGCAAAAGCAAATCGGTTACGACATCCTAGCAGAAGACACCATCACGGCGCTGCTCCACAATAATCGGAAACTGCTTGAGAAACATATCACGGCTTCGGAAATTGAGACGTTTGTTGGTAAGTTTTCCGTTCATTCCCTTAGACACTTAATAAGGTCTGCTATGGTGTGCTACCAGGTGTGTCATGACACCCTAAGGTGTCATCATGACACACCTGGTAGCCACCACCTGGTGGCGTCTTTTGTTTTTTTTTTACAACTGAGGTGGCCAACAAGCATACGGCCCACCTGATGGTAAGCGGTTACCGTAGCCTATGAGCGCTTGCAATACTAGAGACATCACGCACGCAAACTCCCTCCCCCCTAAAGAGCTCTGGCAACCCTACTCACCGCAGGAACACAACACAATTTGAAACAAATAATGTTATCTGGCTGCGTTATGTTATCTTCTGTAAGGTGGTGTCAAGACAAATCGGTTTTTAAAACACATATATTCTACCATCATTTATTATATACTATTTATTTGGTCCGCTATCTTAGTTTTTTTAATTTAAGGGGCTTGAGCAACATCGGAACATCAATTGTTTCCCAAAATTGGCTTTAATCATCCTATCCTACTTATATTATAAATGCGAAAGTTTGTGAGGATGTTTGGATGTTTATTGTTCAATCACGCTGTAACGGCTCAACCGATTTCGTTGAAACTTGAAATAGTTAAAATTCTTTACCTAGAATAGCATAAAGGCTACTTTTTAGGTACCATATGCGCGGAGCCGCGGGTGGAAGCTAGCTAGACATAAGGATCATTTTGAAATACATCTTTTCACTCACTTAACATCAGGTGAGATTGTGGTCAAAAGTTAGCATATATTGTTTAAAAAAAAATGGTATTTCGCACGCCGTTCGTACACGGCTTTAAACGTTATGCTGCGTTTGACAGGCCTCGTCCGCAAGAACATGAAGACGTGGCAGTCTCGCTTCCTCGATTACTTGAGCGATCTTTGCATCTCCAACAAGAAGGCCATTGCCGTCACTCAAGAGCTCATCTGCAAGAGGGTATTGTGCGCTAATAACTCAGACATTCTTATTGAAACCAGGTAAATTCTACAATGGGTGTCTACAACATCATCATTCCAGCTGTATTATGATGAATATGTAAATTCAATTCAATTCACTTTAACAATTATGTACAACCATTAACTTTATTTTTTCATTGCATGTTATTTTAACACCTTGTCAGTACCATAAATTTTTTTAATAGTTTTTCTATTAGTTTCAGTTTATTTATTCAACAACAATTTACATCGTGTATTATCCTTCTATGTTCTGTAAAAAATATAAAATGAAGGGCAGGCACTACTTGCCAAAATACAAGTTTCTACTTTGTTTGGTAATTAGGGCTACATTGGAAGTGTAAATGTACCTAAGAGAAATAAATAATTATCTTATCTTAATACATCACAGACAAACTATCAATAGCTAATTTCTGACACCAACATGCCTATTAGTTGTTAATGTGGCGATCACAATACGCCAGTTGTGGCAGCAGTGACAATTATAGCCACATAAAGAAATTAAAAAAAAATGGCTTTTATTCTTCAAGTGCATAATATAATGTTGACATCCTTACTATCAAATTTTGACATCCCTACTTATAAAGGTTTTCGCTATGAGGCTCTGAGGTATTTTGTTAATGCGATAAGCAGAAATATAAGTATTGTGATCATTTTGTTGCAAAAGAATACATTTTACAGATTGGTGTCAACAAAATACGACGACACAAGCAAGTTTACTGTAGTTGACGACGATGTTATGTTGCTGTGGAACAATAAAAAGGTATTAAAAAAAAAAAAAAAACAATTCAAACGGGAATCGAATCGCCCGTCTAGTATCATATGAATCATCTTAATTCTTAATAACTAATTATAAAATGTACGAGAAGTTCAACATCAAGATTTTAATAATAATAAAATGTATTTATTACCAAAAAGAAGATAACATTCAACTTAGGTGTAGGTGTAGTAGGTAATTAAGACAATATAGTATAACTACAGTTTGTTGTAGTAGGTGTAACATAGCAATATATAGCAATAGTCTTGAGAGATTAACATTAAATTGAATATTATTCTATTAAATTATACTTAGTGCTGCAAGAATATATCTAAGATTGCTATTTAGTTTGAACTGATTTGACCCTAAAACAGCTGATTTAGCATAGTGTATTTTCAGTGAAAATCAATGAATTTCTAAAAGTGGTAGAACAAACTTTATTGCCAATTGGATGAAAGAAAGAAAGAGCATTTATACGTCCCCAAATCAACATAGGTATAAAATTATGTATACAAAAGTAGGTAAAAAAGAAAAAACATTCTATGAGTATCAAATAAATTATAGTAAAAATAATAAACAGAGGTATCTGTTGCATGGGGCCAAAAAGGTCCCTATCTCAGCTGAGCGTAGAATTGAGTGTAGAATAAGCCCCTTTCGAGATAGCATATATATTATGAATCACCTTGTTGTATATCTTGACTTGCTTGTATTTCAGTGTCGTCGCCTTCTATCGAAACTAGCCGAAGAAGCCCGAGAGGACCCGAACTGCGAAGCGGCGGCCATCTTGGATTACTACAGACACCAGCTAGACCTGTTCTCCAATATGTGCCTGAACAGGCAGTATCTAGCACTGAACAGTCTGTCTGCACAGTTGCACATCAACTTGATATTACAGTAAGTTGCTTGCTTGCTTCTTGTGTCACTCCAGTCCAATTCGACCGTTGAATTGGAATTGATTGTCTAATTTCAGAGACACAAATATTATGAGGAATAAATTAGCGGAATAGCTCTAGATATCTGTTTGTCTTTATTAATATATATTCTTTATATAGATCTGATATTCATTCTTGGCAAAAGATTGGACGGTTCAAAATTATATATATTGTTTGTCTATATTAATATATAGACAAACAGATATCTAGAGCTATTACGGAAATCGATTGTAAGGTAATCCTTACAATCGATTGCCGTAAGGCACGCCTAAATCAATTAACGGTAAGGATCTAGGACAAGGTTGTGGGTCCGAACCCCGTTGGAGTCGAATTTTTGGGATATTATAAAAAACCTCTAAATAACTGTAAGGATTTTAAGATTTTCGCTTCGCATAGCAAACCTTACGAACTTGGACAACCCAAGTGGTTAAAAACCGCATGGCCTGAAGTCGCTCTGCCCCTCGACAGCTAAAATGCCATTTTGTAGTGTCTTTACAGTTTTTGCTTGCATCATATTTTAAGTATTATTCAATTTTATAGAAGCATTAGGTACATATTTCATCAAGTGTAGCGTGTGCTGCCCTTAGATCATTTGTTGAAGCTCACATTTGTCTTTTTTTTTTTCACATTTGTATAAGCTCTTATTTATTAGGGATTACAATTAGATTACTTTTCTTTTGAGCCTCACCTAGTTCGATCGGCACCACACTGAAGCTTTAAATGCCATTTTGTGAAAAAGAATCATCGAAAAAAATGATAGGCACCAAGCCGTGTTTGTTGCCTGATTCTTCTAGGCTTGGTCGCGAGGAACAGGCATAGCTTCACCTAGTTTCTAAGACGTTTCAAAGTGATCCTAGTGATTTTATTGAAATAAATGCCTTTTGACTTTTTTTTTTTTTGTTACTAAATCATCATTTAGGAAATCCACTGCTGAATAATTATGGCCTCATTTTGTTTGCCATATATTTCCAAAGCAATCTTGTTTCAATATTGCGGGTAGTTGTAAAGTGGTTTGCGTTCGCAGGTGCATGTCGAACGCGTCGCTGTCGTACGAGCTGCGCGCGTCGTTCTGCCGGCTCATGCTGCACCTGCACGCCGACCGCGACCCGCAGGAGCCCGTCACGCCCGTCAAGTACGCGCGCCTCTGGACCGAGGTCACCGACCTCATACACATACACGAGTCAGTATGCCAACAAACATCATCATAGTCATACACTAAATACTCAGTATGCCGCACAATCATCATCATACACGATTATGCCAACAATCATCATCAACATACCTGAGTGAATATGCCAACAACCATCATCATCATACACGATTATGCCAACAACCATCATCATACACGATTATGCCAACAATCATCATCAACATACCTGAGTGAATATGCCAATAACCATCATCATCATACACGATTATGCCAACAATCATCATCAACATACCTGAGTGAATATGCCAACAACCATCATCATCATACACGAGTCAATATGCCAACCATCATCATCGTCATACGCGAGTCAGTAAGCCAACAAACATCATCATACACGAGTCAATATGCCAACCATCATCATCGTCATACACTAGTCAGTATGCCAAGAAATATTATACATGAGTCAGTATGCCAATAATCATTATCATGCGCGAGTCAGTTGTTGTGTGATGACACCATTATCTGTACAGTGGGCCCTACAATCCAACTTAAACCGCATCTGTGGTATTTTCCATGTATTTATGACTCAACCGGCGGTGAAGTAACCGCCTAAGCAAAAGCTAAGTTGAAGGCTTGGTCGCGAGGAACAGGCGTAGCTTCACCTAGTTTCTAATACGTTTCAATGTGATCCTAGTGATTTTATTGAAATAAACGCCTTTGACTTTGATTTCACAGGGCAGTATTTTTGATTTTTTTTGATATATTTATTTGTTTTTCTTTCCCCTTGTGCATACTTTCCCACATAGCGGGGTGTTATTTTTCTGATATTTTCTGATCCCTAGAGCCTAGGTTGACCAGCAGGCTAGCAACTAACACTTGTCTTCCATCAGAGCCATTAAAATCACCATTGAGTATTGTAAAATTGACTATATTTTTCACAGCTACCAGTGCGTCAAGGGCGGCTCAGATGCTAACCGGGAGAAGGTGAAGGAGCAATTCGCATCAACAATAACGTTCGTCGAGAACTACTTGTGCAATGTGGTCACTAAGACGTGGTACTTCAGCGACCACGACCAGAACAAACTCACCTTCGAAGTGGTCAAACTGGCTAGAGAACTTATATACTTCGGGTTTTATAGGTGAGTTAGATAAAAATAATAAATATTCCGGACATATCACACAAGGTCAACTGATCCCAAACTAGGCATAGCCTGTACTATGAGTACCAGAGTCTGATATACATATAGATATATATATATAAATTAGTAAGGTGTTATTCTGTTCTTTATTATCCTATTGTATTATTATTATTATGTTGTTTTTTTGTTTTTAATTTAATTGCCTTTATTTTGACTGTGTATTTTTGACTTTTTATTAATTTTAATGTAACTGAAATGTTATAATTTTTGTGTAATTGGTTTTGCCGTACTAAATAAAATAGTTACTAGTTAAATTACTAGTAATGAGAGTATTGGCCAAGTGGGAGATATCTCGACTCTCGATCTGAAGGTCGTAGGTTCGAATCCCGGAAAATTGATGTGCGCATTAACACGTGCTCGTATCGGTGAAGGAAAACATCGTGAGGAAACCCGCGGCTTAGTCAGCTCCACACGTATTGACTTTATCTTTCCTGTGGATAAGGCCGACTAGGCTGAGAGGATGGTGTAGGTACTGGGCCTAATCCATCTAAAACATGTCCCAGGCACTACAGCGTCCTGTAAGTGAGTAAAAGTTCCACTTGACGCTGTATAAATCATCTAGAATAGATGTAATTAGGCCTTGCTAGTTCTGTAAATCGGCACTACACTGAAGCTCTACATTCCATTTTGTGAAAAAGAATCAACGAAAAAATTATAGGCACCAAGCCGTGTTTGTTGCCTGATTCTTCGGCTTGATCGCGCGAACAGGCTTCACCTAGATTCTTAGACGTTTCAAAGTGATCCTAGTGATTTTATTGAAATCCTTTAACCTCTCAAGGGCCAACGCGATGTATGATTTTATAATATCCCAATTCGACTCCGACGGGATTTGAACCCGCAACCTTCCCCTAAATACGGGGATGATCTAACCAACTAAGTTACGGAGACACTTCTCGTGGAAGTGAAAATCTTTAGGAAATCCAACGCGATGTACTTGCGATGTACTTGAGCGCCGAGGTACTTGCGAGGGGGCGGGGCCACGAGGTAAATAATACTTCAATTTGCAGCTTCAGCGACCTCCTACGGTTAACAAAGACACTACTGAGCATTCTGGATTGCGTCACAGCGATGGATCTACTGAACGAGTCGAATGCGCTATCTGGCGAAGGCGTCGAATGTAAGTTGCGATAAGTTCCGAGATGACATCAACTTTTTTAACCGTCTTAAAAAAGGAGAAGGTTTTTAATTCGTGTGCATTCATTATAGGAAATTATGGCTTCATGTGCAATGAAAACAAATGAATGTCTTTCAAGAAATAACTTTTTATATTAGCCATTTAAATTAAAAAAATATATATAATTTAAAATCAACACTAATAACTTTTTGGTTTCGATTACGAGCAGCTCAGGATAATGAGACAAATAAACGTAAGCCCATATACTTATTTTTTTAGTTGTACCCTAATTTTCTTTGTGTCTTCTTCTTCTTGTCGTGTCACTGATTCTTTCTTGATCATCCTGTATTAAGTCAGTGACCAGATTGAGGTATGGTGGCTCTGAAAAGGGCCTATGACCGTCGCTGAAAGAATCAGTGTGTAGTGAAAGGATTTCTTTGTGTTATGTAGAATGATTTATTTGCATATAATTGTGACATACGTTTCTGACATCATGAGACTGAGTTTCAAGAAAATCAAGTAGCGCCGTGTACGAATGCACTAAACCTTAGTGCACTAACTTTTAAGATTTAAGTTTTAAGGGCGTAACAAAAATTTCACTAGTTTTCATTCAAGATCGATTACAATTTAATAAAGTTTAATTATTTCTAGCGGAAGGTGGCGTACTTCGTAGCATAGGGGATATGGGAGCTGTTATGACGTCAATCACATTGGGATCAGTCGCCAGAAATGTAAGTCCTAACTTGCACCAAACGCCTCTCTTCATTAGGTCGTTTTTCCATCTACTGGGCTGTCCTACTCTGCGCATTCTGTTAGAACCTTTCTGCCCCAACGGTCATCGGTTCTCGGCTATGTGCCCCGCCCACTGCCACTTTAACTCCTGCCGTGAATGCCCGTGTGATTCTACATCCAACCGGCCATAAAGTTTGTTCTACGACTTTTGGAAATTCGTCATTTTTCTTTGAAAAAACTGTATAAATCTGCTGTTTTGTGGTCAAATCAGTTTAAACTCAATGAATCAGCTGTTTTAGGTAGCAATCTTGAAGACCGAAATTCTCGTACGTTTAGTAATTATAAAGATTATGATTAAAAAAAAAACCAAAAACAGATACTTTGAAATGTTTGGGATTTTCTTTTAATAAAAACTGAAAAATATTGATACTTTTTTTCGCCAAAGTTCTTCCTTTTTGTTGATAGAATAACCCCCGTATCGTATATTCTGGATGGTATATGTATAGGTACATGTTATGAATCACCTTGTATAATCCCTTGTGACACACATATTTTCAGACTAGTGGAAGCACCACCGCGCCCGGCAGCGGCTTGCAGCGGAGTGCGTCTGCGCTGATGCTGGCGAGGGAACACCCCCTCGTCATGGAGACCAAGCTCAAGATCATTGAGATATTACAGGTGATGTGAATGAGTTTTTAGGGTTCGATGCCCCATAAACAAAATACCAAACCCTAATATTAGAATATAGGATATTGATTCATAATATGAATACTATCCTGAATAAGATTGGAGCTACAGACAGCGGCCTCTGTCGAGGCTGTCTTCAGCACGAGGAAACAGAAGAACATGATCTACTACATTGCACTGCCACAAATGAAGCTAGGCTCAAAACAGGAAAGCAGGAGGTGATCGGACATGATAGATGATGATGTAGAGGAGCAGGAGCTCCTCTTCATCCACAACATCAACGGGGATTCTCGAATAATGTTGCCACCAACCCAAAGTACTTCTCCGTTACTTTAAGGAGTTGGGCTGGCTGGGGTGAGGTCAGCAGGGGGACAATGCACAATACACCCCAACGCGTGACGTCAGTGCAGATCTTATTCCCCCATTTAGAGTTAGAATTAGAATTAGACCATCCTGAATCACTCATTTCATTTATCAACTCGATAAACATCGTTTTGGAGTTTCTGAACAAAGTTTTTTCATAATATAACACCCCACATCAAATATTATGCGAAAACACTGGCTCCTAAAACACATTTTTTTTTGTTCTTAATCCTCGCCTTCATTTTCTTTGTTCAATATTATATTTAAATAAATTGCTGATAATACTTCTACCAAATAAAGGTAATAAGAAGGTAAAGAGCATTGCTAATGCGTTGCCTGCCGAACCCCTCCTCCCTAAAGAGCTCTGGCAACCTTACTCATCGCAGGAACACAACACAATTTGAAACAAATAATGTTATTTGGCTGCGGTCTTCTGTAAAGCGGAGGTACCTCCCCAGGCGTGCTGCTCCAATTTAGAACGAAAAAATCTCGCTGTGCCCTAACTCCTCCAAAAAGAGCTAGAGATAGGTGGTTATAGAGGTCTTATCTTGTGACAGTTCATCCTAGACGTTCGGCTGGATTACCGCATCAGCTGTCTGCTGTCAATCTTCAAGAAGGAGTTCGAACAAGGCACCGACAGGAGCGCGGATAGCATCGCGCGCGCTGACGTGGAGGCCATCGGATTGCAGGCTGAGGGCATCTTCAGCTGCCGGTGAGTAACTGGCCCGGTGTGGCCCCTGCTTAAGAATAGGCCCCTCCATTACCAGGTACCAGTGGATGTCTTAAGAGGCGACTGAAAAAAAGCTAGGGCATTGGCAGCAGCGGTCCCTCTCATAGCTTCTTACAGACTTCATCATCCTACTAATATTATAAATGCGAAAGTTTGTGAGGATGTTTGGATGTTTGTTATTCAATCACGCCGTAACGGCTCAACCGATTTCGATGAAACTTGAAATATAAAGAGTTCTTTACCAAGAATAGCATATAGGCTACTAGCCTAGAATAGCATATTAATTAATAAGGCGGAAGCTAGTAATTAATAATTATGATGAAGTCTGTAAGAATATTGTGTAGCATTGAAAATAATTTAATATAATTTTTAATAATAAAATATGCCAATAAAATTGTTGCATAGTTCGCTTTCTCCTATTTAATAAATAAATAAATAAAAAACTACTTACTACTCAGTTTCAATTTCTTTAATATTTTATGTGTAACCTATCTTCTGAATATATAAACTTTTAGTCTGATTGTTTGACTAACTGACTGACTGACTATCTGACAGTCAACGCACAGCCCAAATCAGAAGTCCAAGGAATATGAAAATTGGAGGGTAGCTTCTTGTTGTAATGTCCCCTACATTACAACAAGAAGCTACCCTCCAAAATTGTTGCACTAAGATGTAGCGGGGGTTGAAGCTGTTATCAAAAAATATGATGCGGACGAGGTTGCGGAGTTTTTCAGTAGTATTCTTATAATCTATTTAGAGTAAATTCATTCTTGGTGACTAAAGCATGTCTTTCGGTGGCGGGAATCTAATTGCGTTTATTACTCTCTTAAAAAAATACCTAGTACATAACACTACGATGCGAAATGTTTTAAAAATAAACGCCAAACAAGAGAATGTTAGGGCGTTCTTTAAGGTCATATTGAATTTGACGAATGTGTACGTGTTATTTTATCTATAAAATGACGAAATTGTCGCTAAACGGACGGTTCTAACTACATTAGTTGCCGTGACGTCAAAATATCAAAAGTAAAGGGGGATTATAAAAATTTTATCTTTGTCATTTGACGTCATGGCTACACAAGTAATTTGTGACGTCATAAATTGCTTGTAACGTGCAAAATGTTCGCGACTTTTGAAGATTGCCTTCTGTGAAAGATTGTCGCCTGTGTAGGAATATTAAGTTGAGAAATAAACGCATTTTAATAAAATGGTGGTGATTCGCTTAGCGCCGAGCTATCTAAAATGTTTTTAAACTCAGAAGTTCTTATTATCTTCAGATTTACGTAACATTTAAAATGTCATTACTAAAAGAATTTTAGCTAGTTTGTGGTCTCAAGCGAATCGCCACCAAAAAGCTCTGGGTATTAAGGTATCTTTTCTTCTACTAATCATGTACTATCATTAATGTAAACCAATTATTTCAGAGAAATACAGACTGTGCCTGACAGCTGTCTTCCAAAAAATGTAGATTTGTTAGTATGATCATACATACAATGCATGGAATGCGTTTCTGTGAGTGCATGTACATGAATTTGGTGTTTGACTAGCTGTAATAAACTTTGAATTTGGTTTTTCTACGGATTTCCTCATTTCGGATTTTATCACGCAGGGAAACTTCGATCTTATCTCTCTCCATAGCCCGTCAAATTAAAAACGAGTTTATATCAATAAAATCACTAGGATCACTTGAAAACGTCTTAGAAAGTAGGTGAAGCTATGCCAACTCGCGCAACTTTGAGCTTGTGCATGAGGCCAATAGTTAGCGACTTAGTCTCAGTGCCATATGTCATCACTGGCAACACGCACTGATTGTAGACTTTCGTCTTGAGGCTCTGCGGTATCTGCGACGAGAAGGTATGACGAAGTTTCCCCAACACGCTGCAATCCGTGTTGGATTCGTTGGTTGACCGACAAAGATGTCTAAATAGACCTACCAAATTATAGATTAGATTTATTTATTTTCTTACATAAATGAATACTACAACACAGGATATTCCTAGGAGGATAGTGCACTATCTATGACTTGAGAAACCGGCTGTTAACCTTACATTAAGCTGTAACAGCAATAATTTAATTACCTAAATGCTAAGTTGTAAGACTTAGTATGATGTATCTACTTCAATGTACCGGTGGAAAATATTATTAGTCAAACACCAGATTCAACAGCATGCAAAAAAAAACGAAAGTCTAACCCTAGTATTCAACCTTAGCAACATAACCCAGCCTAAATATCAACCATTGCAACTAAACCCTACCTAGATAGACAAGCAGCTAAGCTTGTCTAGCCTATGCTTAGCTATGAACTAACCAGCTTCTTATAGAAGACTAAAGCCTTGTTTAGATGAAGAGAGTTACTCGAACATGCGAGTTTTATACTAAACTGAACTTTATAACCTGTTATTTGAGTGTATTAATCAAGATTCTGAATCTTCCAATGTTATAACCCTTATATACCATGAACTTATTTTTTGAATAAATATTTATTGTGTCAACAAAAAATGAATCTTGTTTATTTTGATAAAATTGTATTCTAGTTTATGAATGCCTTTTTCTTTGCGTGTGAAAAGGTTATTGTGGTTTTGTAATCATACATCCAAGTTGAACTTATGATGTGTGTTTAAACATACTACTTTATTCATATTATTATGTCCACATTAGCCCTCGCCGGATCCACACGGGTTTTACTTTCAAGGAAATGCGACCAATATACAATTTTGATACCTTCGAATGTCAGTTATCGTCCTAAACGTTACTTTTTAAAGCAATTAGTTTCATAAAATTACCAGAATTTAGTCATGCACGGTCGACCCCGGCTTTCGAGCAAGAAAAGTTCGTACCCTAAAGCTTATACCTACAAGTGATTCATAGTGTGTATGCTATCCCAAAAGGGGCTTATTCTACCCAATTTGACAATAAAGTTTGTTCTACTAACTTTAGTAAATTTTTAATTAAAAAACTCTATGCAAAAATCTGTTGTTTTGGGGTCACATTAGTTCAAACTCAACCAATCAGCTGCTTTAGGTTCTCATTATGTTTAGTAATTAGTTATAAAGATGGTAAAAATACGAACAACAGGTACTTTGAAAAAGTTTGTGGAAAAATATGAGGAAAATTGTGTTTTTTTCCCCGCTGATATTCTTTCTATTTGTTGATATAATAACCCCCTATCGGGATGTTACACATTTTATGAATCACCTTGTATTATATGACCCTACCAGCGGCTGCTCGCTTCTTAAACCCTAAATCCCGTGCAAATAAAGTTCACAATACGTATAAAAAACATCACAATCCATGCTTTGCTTAGCAATTTTGATAACTACGGCCCTGAAATAAGGATTAAAATCCAGGGATGGACTGGATCTGGACGAGTGTGGTGGGAGGATGGTACTTCGAGTGCTACTGCAGTTGTGCTCGCAAGGGGCGTCGGCCGCATTAGTGTCTGGCGCGTTGGCGCTGCTGTTCAGGCACTTCAGCCAACGGCAAGAAGTACTGGCTGCTTTCAAACAAGTGAGTACCTAGTACGATATGCCATACCGTGACGCCTTATTGTGGCGGTGGTGTAGCGGGTGGTCATCTTTTCTTTGGCCTGCCTCTACTCCTACATCCATCCACATTCATCATCTAACACTCTCCTCGTCATTATGACATACGCTTCGCTCGCGTGGAACCTAAATAAAAAGTAGCCTATATGCTAGGTAAAGAACTATTTGTATTCCAAGTTTCAACGAAATTGAGCCGTTACGACGTGATTGAATAACAAACATCCTCACAAACTTTTATAATATTAGTAGGATTTGCATCATGACATGATACCACGCAAGTTATGCCTTGATCACACGTACGGAGTAAACGGGCGAGACGTGTCTTCCAAAAAGGGGTCGCAGTACACAATGTAAACACCGGTGTGTGCTCCGCCTGCGGGGATTACTTAGTAACCACGCTTCTTGCGATGCGTTGGTAAGGAATTTTCCACCTTTCAAGGCGGACATCTGATCGTTCGTCAATTTAGACCAGCTTGACGATACTGGTTTACCGCTAGGCTGCTGACCCCGAAGTAATGTATACATAAGTTAAATATATACCGAAGGGTCGGATAAAAACCGTTTGCGCGATCTAGGAATTTACTCCAAAAACCCATAAATTTGCCAAAAAAATGTGCAAAAGTATTGTTTTTTTATGTAGTAAAATGTGTAGGAGTATCAATTATACAAATTATGGTATCACTGTTTCAGTAAAATAAATGATTTTTGTATGTTATTCGAGAAATCGTGATGTTTTGCAACAGTAACGCCATCTCTTGGTGTACGCAAGGAAAGCTGAGACAAGTGCACCGAAAAGATCGCTTTTTGGTTTGATTGAACATTATGAAATAACTAGCATTCGCCCGCGGCTTCGCTCACGTGGAATCAATATAATAAAAAGTAGCTTATATGCTATTATAGGTAAAACAATCTTTATATTCCCAGTTTCAACGATATTGGTTGAGCCGTTACGGCGTGATTGAATAACAAACATCCAAACATCCTCACAAACTTTCGCATTTATAATATTTGTAGGATATGAAGGATAGTAGGATTGTTTGTCTCCTACGATTATGAATTATGAGATTAGAGGCCACCCATCCAAATGTAAACAATAATACTGTGAACTAATTTGTTTTTACTTTTCCCAGGTCCAACTGCTAGTGTCCGACGCGGACGTGGAATCCTACAAGCAGATAAAAGCAGATTTGGACCTTCTACGGCAGAGCGTCGAGAAGTCTGAGCTGTGGGTCTCAAACAAAGGCAGAGCCGTCTTGATGGATGACCACGCTGGTATTTATTCATTACATATGTATCTGAGCGCGGAGATGACGGCTAACAGAAGAGAGTGGAAGAAAAATACATGTTGTGCCGACCCCACAAATAATGTGGGACAAGGTCAGGAAGAAGAAGATATGTATCTTAATCGACCTCTGTGGCGTTGCGGGAGAGTGCCCGACTGATACGCAATGGGTTCGGGTTCGATTCCTGCTGCGGGACGAATTTTTGCATGATCTGTAAATATTTTTTCCGGGTCTGGGTGTTGTGGTACCATGGTACTCGTAGTTTCTGACACAGGGGATCCTAGTGTGGGGTCAGGACTATGTATGTGACTGTTGGGTGTTATTTATTATTATATATATTCATTGGTATGGAACTGGTGCGGAGAGATCACTGATAGAGTATGTATTATTCCAGACTATAATCTATCTCTGTGCCAAATTTCATCCAGATCCGTTCAGACGTCCTGGCGTGATTGAATAACAAACATCCATCCATTCAAACTTTCGCATTTATAATAGTAGTAAGATTTTTAATAATTCCATGCGAAGCGGCGACGTGTCAGCTGAAGATTACATACATACATAAAATCACGCCTATTTCCCAGAGGGGAAGGCTGAGACCACGGCTTTCCACTTGCTACGATCCTGACATACCCCTATTGCTTCATTCACTGTCATTACATTCCTCATACATGCTCTTCGGTTTAGGGTACTCTTGACCTGGCCTTTTTCCAAAACGTCAGAATAGATTACAGCTGATCATTAAATATTTTTCAGTGATGTCCGGCACAGTGGGCCCGGGTGGCGCAGTATTGGAACGTAACGCTTCGATGGACAATGTACTCGATACTTCGAAAACGGCGAAGCACGATCATAACGAATATGAGAAAATCAAAGCGGTGAGTTTTCAAGTGCTACTTTGATAATGGGCTCGAAAGACCAATAGGACGCCCATTCACCGAAACTAGGCAGAGTTTTTAGGCGAGATTTCAGTCTATGAGTTGCATTAAAAATTAGAAGAATCTGTAGAAGAACCAAGATCACCGATATCCCTGATGCGCAGAGTCCGTGATAGCCTCAGTATAATCCTTCAAACGATTGCTGGCAGGATCACCTCTCCCACGTGGCACTGCTTCGTCAGGAGAGTGATCTATTGACATGTTTAGGATTATTTAGCATTAAGTACTAACCGGGGGGTGTAAGGGGTTCCATTAACAACTTACGGAACCCAAGCCAACCTCACCGGCTCGTGGTACACCCTGCCGTTCAGCGAACGAGGCTCTGTCGTCCCACCCACCAACCCGCACTGGACCAGCGTGGTGGGTTATGGTCCAACCCCCCCCATATGATAGGCACAAAGAAAAGACGGCCCCCAGTCCCCGGCAGCTCCGCTATTCCTGGCACTGGTAGCAGCCACGGTAACGGCGGAGCAGGGGGTGCTAAGAATCCCCGGCAGAGGCCCACCTACCAAACCCCACGAATCCTGGACCTGGTAACTTTCAACGCACGGCCGTTGAGGACCGACGAGAAGTTGATTGAGCTGGAAGAAGTAGTAAGTAAGTTGCGCTGGGATATCATAGGATTATCAGAAGTCCGAAGAGAGGGGGAGGACACGATAATCCTGAATTCCGGCAACTTATTCTACTACCGGGAGGGAGATCAGCTATCCCAACACGGTATCGGGTTTCTCGTCCATAAGTCCCTCGTCAACAATATTGTAAAGATAGTGAGCGTTTCGAGCAGGGTGGCATACCTTATACTCAGAATCACCGAACGGTATTCGCTGAAGGCCATACAGGTATACGCCCCACACTCAAAACGCTCAGACGATGAAGTGGAGGCTATGTATGATGACATTTCAAATGCCATGCATGCCTCGAAAACACACTTTACAGTTGTGATGGGGGACTTCAACGCGCGGCTAGGCACGAGGAACGGCGATGAACTGAAAGTGGGGCAATTTGGATTTGGACAGCGAAACCAAAGGGGTCAGCGTTTGGTTGGAACTCTTTCTTCAAGAAGCGATCGTCCAGAAAATGGACGTGGCTGCACCCCGGCGGTTATAAAAGCGAGATAGATTTCATCATGACGACCAAGAAGCAAATATTCAATGACGTCTCTGTGATCAACAGGGTCAAAACCGGCAGTGATCACCGTATGGTTAGAGGCTCATTGAATATCAACATTAAGCTGGAAAGGTCTCGTCTGATGAAATCTACTCTTCGCCCAAATCCTGTCCAAATTCAAAACCCCGAGAGCTTTCAGTTAGAACTCCAAAATCGCTTCCAGAGCCTGGCTGAATGCGAAACAGTGGACGAGCTGAACAACGGGCTAGTGGAAATTGTCCAAGTGGTTGGGTCGGAGTTCTTTAAGACCCACCGTAAAAATAGAACCCAGAAACTCTCTGAGCACACTCTAAAACTCATGGTTGAGCGAAACGAAATGAGACTGCATTCTTCAGTGGACAGGTCTAAATACGGCGTGCTCAATAGGCAGATCTCTAAGTCCATGCGACACGATTTGCGCCTTTTTAATACAGCTTGTATTAAACGCGCCATAGAGCGCAATAAAGGCTCGAAAGTGTTCGCAAAAGATCTGTCTATTGGACAAAGTCAGTTGACGAAACTGAAGACCGATAGCGGTAATATCGTCTCGTCGAAGCCTGAGATTTTACGAGAGCTCGAGAAGTTCTATGGACAACTGTACACCTCATCGCAAAGTCCTGCTCCAAGCACGGCAAGCGATGCAAGAGCCCGTCTGGCCCGGCACTATACCGAAGACATCCCGGATGTCAGCCTATACGAGATCCGGACGGCCCTCAAACAGCTTAAGAACAATAAGGCACCGGGGGAGGACGGAATAACGTCAGAGCTTCTGAAAGCGGGTGGAACACCGATACTTAAAGTCCTTCAGAAGCTATTTAATTCCGTCATCCTCGAAGGTACAACGCCTGAGGCGTGGAACAGGAGCGTGGTGGTACTGTTTTTCAAGAAAGGTGACAACACCCTCTTGAAGAATTATAGGCCCATCTCGCTGCTGAGCCATGTCTATAAGCTGTTTTCGAGAGTTGTCACTAACCGGCTCGCCCGTAGGTTTGACGACTTCCAGCCTCCCGAACAAGCCGGGTTCCGCAAAGGCTTTAGTACCGTAGACCACATCCACACGCTTCGGCAGATTATACAGAAGACCGAAGAGTATAATCGGCCATTATGTCTAGCGTTTGTGGACTACGAGAAAGCCTTCGATTCAGTCGAGACCTGGGCAGTGTTACGGTCACTACAGCGGTGCCAGATCGACTACCGGTATATCGAAGTATTGAAGTGTTTGTACAGCAAGGCCACCATGTCTATCCGACTCCAGGACCATAGCACAAATCCTATCCAATTGCAAAAAGGGGTGAGACAGGGAGACGTTATTTCTCCGAAACTGTTCACCTCTGCATTGGAGGATGTTTTTAAGCTTCTGCACTGGGAAGGACATGGCATCAACATCAATGGCGAATACATCACTCACCTTCGATTCGCCGATGATATAGTCATAATGGCAGAATCGCTGGAGGACCTTGGCGTAATGCTCAGAGACCTCAGTAACGTTTCTCAACAGGTGGGTCTTAAAATGAACATGGGCAAGACTAATATCATGTCCAATGCTCATGTTGCACCCATGCCGGTACAAGTTGGGAACGATACCATTCAAGTTGTAGACCACTATGTCTATTTGGGTCAGACGATTCAACTAGGTAGGTCCAACTTCGACAAAGAGGTCAACCGACGAATCCAACTCGGATGGGCAGCGTTTGGGAAACTTCGTCACATCTTCTCGTCGCAGATACCGCAGAGCCTCAAGACGAAAGTCTACAATCAGTGCGTGTTGCCAGTGATGACTTATGGCACTGAGACTTGGTCGTTAACTATAGGCCTCATATACAAGCTCAAAGTCGCGCAGCGTGCTATGGAGAGAGCTATGCTCGGTGTTTCACTACGTGATAAGATCCGAAATGAGGAAATCCGTAGAAGAACGAAGGTCACCGACATAGCTCTCAGAATTAGCAAGTTGAAGTGGCAGTGGGCAGGCCATATAGCTCGCAGAACCGATAACCGTTGGGGAGTAAAGGTTCTCGAATGGCGACCACGAACCGGGCGACGCAGTGTTGGAAGGCCCCCCACCCGATGGACCGATGACATTCTAAAGGTTGCGGGAAGTCGGTGGATGGAAAGGGCTCAAGACCGTTCGTCGTGGAACTCTTTGGGGGAGGCCTATGTCCAGCAGTGGACTTCTACAGGTTGTTGATGATGATGATGAAGTACTAACCCTAATTATAAGTTCTTTTATATAATGTTACTAACAAATTATGGATCCAAGTCGTCCGAAATAAAATATTTTTATTTTATTTTTTATTTTTATTTATAGCTCAGAATAAGCAAGGTGAAGTGGCAGTGGGGAGGCCATATAGTTTCACTGTTTAGGTATCAATGGTTCTCGAATCAAGACAGTCAGGTTACTTTTTTATAATGAATGTGTCAAACAAGCTTACAGCCCACCTGATGGTAAGTGGTTACCGTAGCCTATACCGCATGCAATACTATTATATATTTGGCTGCGATCTTCTGTAAGGCCGAGTCCCAGGCGAGCTGCTCCAATTTAGAGCGAGAAAATCTCGCTGTTCCCTGCCTCCTCGGAAACGGTCCTCTGTTTGGAGAGGCCTAAGTACCGCCAGTGGACTTCTACAGGCTGATGATGATGACTTGTTTGTTTCAGATTTTACTGCGAATGATAAAGTACTGCACGCAAGGCAATAGCGGCAGCGGCGACACCAACCGGCCCAGGAGGCACGAGCAACGACTGTTGAGGAACATTGGCGTACACAACATCGTGCTTGACTTACTACAGGCAATGATTTTTTTATTTTTGACTCTGACTGACGTGATTTGAACCGATAGTCTTTGAACAATTGTTTCAGTATTCTTAAGTTACAAAATTCTACGAAAAATTGGCCCTCGCCCTCTTCACAAGTATTTTTGGACGATCTTACAAAATATAACAAATAATAGACATAAAAGTCATAAATCAAATTACCTAAATCTACCCATATTCACAAAAAATGAAAACTAAAAAAAGTTTCTTCTAAGTCGGTTGAGCCGTTACAGCACGATTGAACAACATACATCAAAAAATCCTCATAAATGTAAGTAGTAGGATTGAAAATTATAATAAATTATTTTATACGCCAAAGATTGAAATAAATTATTTTATCTAAATACATATAATTTTATTTAGATACATTCACAACAAAAAGACAGATTTATTGTCAGTTACTGAAAATCTGCTAACAAGTTACCAATGAAGATTAAACTGTTGTTTTTTGTCAAGCCACGCAACTCACATACACACACACACACACACACACACGAACACATCCACATATCCAACCTCACTTTATATTCTTTAAACTCAAATTTGGGCTTAAATACTTCTCATTCTAAAAAATTACTCAGTTAAATAGACGTAGCCCTAAGTCACGCATTATGTAACCAATATTAATATTATTGTACTTTTTTTGTACTTTACGCCTTTTATGTACTTTATCGGAGCATTAGCCCAATCTATTGTATTATATCAATTACTTTAAACGGGAGGCGGGCGCTGGAAACTGCGATACAGTTTTTAATTTAACTAATGCAGTATTCCAACGTGTTCCTATTGTTTCTTAATTGTAAAATTTGTTCTTTGTTCCAAATAAAATTATTTTGATTATTTTGATTTGAGTCAAGTTTTAATAAAGTTTGAACGGCATCCGCATGTAAAAAGGCTATATACTTTACATGTATTTTGACTTGCTTCTTGGTTTCCCCTAGAAATATACATGGCTTCCTTTCCTTCTCAGGTTCCCCACGACGAAGACGACGCAGCCATGGACGAGCTGTTAGCCTTAGCTCATGAGTTTCTGCAGCATTTCTGTCTAGGGAACCAGCAGAATCAGGCCATACTCCACAAACACCTGGATCTCTTCCTTAACGCTGGGGTAAGTCATCATCATCATCATCAGCCTGTAGAAGTCCACTGCTGGACATAGACCTCCCCCTAAGAGTTCCACGACGAACGGTCTTGAGCGGGGTAAGTAAAAAGAATTAAAAAACTTCACGAACACGTTAAGTCGTCCACGTGACGACCTCGCTGGTGTAGAGCGAGTGCTCGTCTGAAAGGCAAGGGGGTTCGATTCCCGCTGCGGCATAATCACAGATATTTGAAAGAAATAAAGAAAATAATTTATTTATCGCCACATAATACAAAAAATAAAAATCTATTCTTAAATTATACTAAAATTATACCGGCTCTGGGTGTTGTGGTACCATGGCACTCCTAGTTTCTGATCCCCACGTCTCAGGGAATCCTAGTGTGGGGGCAGGACTATGGGAAATGTTGCAGATTCTAATCCCCTCCAAGTTGAAAGTTTTTGGGATATTATAAAAATCAAATTACTTATTAATTGCAAAATTCCACAGATACGAGAAGCCCAAACGGTGTGCGCCATCTTCAAAGACAATGCCAATCTATGTGGACACGAAGGCAACGAGAAAGTGGTGGCTCATTTTGTACACTGCATCGAATCCAGGGGTCGACGACCTGCGTATTTGCACTTCTTGCAGACCATCGTCCATGCGGATACTCAGTATATTAGGAAGAGCCAGGATCTAGTTATGCAAGAGGTAACCAAACATAGCTTTCTTCAATAATTACTTCAATAGTACTGAACTTATTTCTATGGGAGAGTCGCTGTTAGATAAGTTAAGTTTTGGTTTTAACATGGTGATACATATTATTCGACATCCAATTGGCAATAACATTTATTGTTCTACGACTTTTGGAAATTCGTCATTTTTCATTGAAAAAACACTAGTCAACAAAGTCAGCTGTTTTGAGGTAAAATCAGTTCAGACTCCATTATTCGGCTGTTTTAGGTAGAAATCTGCATATATCGAACTAACCGTACGTTTAATACATATTTATGAACGTGTTAACCAAAAACCACTTATTTGAAAGAAATCGGGAAATAAACTGGAACTGATTTGTAAAGAACAGTTAATTTTTGCAGTGTTTTTTCAAAAAAATAATACGAATTTCCAAAAGCCCCTTTCGGTATTCCGCATACATGCAACTACTATGAGCATCGGGAGTGCTATTATAACGGAGGATGACTTTGAGAGCTTTAACAAATTTTGATTTAAAAATATCCAGCCTAATTGTTGAACACTTATGACTTTCAGATGGTGAACGCAGGCGAAGATGTCCTTGTGTTTTACAACGACAAGGTTTCATTCAACTACTTCTTGCAAATGATGAGGCTTTACAAGCAGACCAACGAAATGCCAGAAGCGTTGAGGTAAATACTTCTACTATTAAATAACCGCAACAGTTGGACTCGAATACGCATCTTCGTTTAGTATCTAACACAACATGAGCACATCACTACACTACACTGATTCCTTCACCGACGGTCATAGAATAGAATGATTATTTATTTGATGCAACAGAAATAAATATTATAATGTAAGACTAATACATAAGTAAGTACATAGGTAGGTAGATAAGATAAAATATAAAATTAAATATGTAAAGACCATAGCACAGAGAAGTACTTAGTGTACACAATGATTTAAACGCTGAAAAATGGACCCTAACTCAGTCGTAATCAGGCAAGTGGAAAGCCAGTGGTCTCTGTCTACCTCTCTGGGAAACAGAGACAGGCCTCATAGCTCAGTTGGTAGTAACTCTGCCTTCTGCGCTTGGGGTCGCGGGTTCGATTCCCGCACTGGTCAAACATTTGTGTGATTAACTCAGATGTTTGTTCTGTGTCTATATATATAAATAAATAGTTAAAAATAGTTATCTATTATATCAGTTATGTTTATCAGTCTCTGGTACACATAGTACAGGCTATGCCTAATTTGGGATCAGCTGACCGTGTGTGATATATCCGGAATATTTATTTATTTATTTAAACAACCGTGATTTTATGTATGTATGTGCATTCCAGGTATCACATTCAACTGGTGATGTTACTAACATGCTGTACCATGGGCAAGAACGTGTACACAGAGATCAAGTGCCACAGCCTGCTTCCGCTGGACGATATCGTCTCTATGATCACACATCCGGACTGTATTCCCGAGGTAAGTACCGGCCATTGTATGACACAGTTAAGTTTTTATTGTTTTATTTTTTACTGTTTGTACTGTATGGTGTGCAATTTTCAAATCTTTTCTATATTTTCAAACTTTTTCAAATCTAAACCCATCTCTTTTTGTTCTTTTTATCATCTTTTCAACTAGCTTACTCCCCCGGCTTCTCTCGTGTGGTAGCTAGATAAAAAGTAGCCTATATGCAATTCTAGATAAAGAACTCCTATTAGGTGATTACGGCGAGATTTAACCACAAAAATGTCGAACTTCTCGGACGTTTAATAAAAAATTACGTATCCATAAAGATAAAAATCCTTAAAAACCAATCTGAAAAAGATCAGGAAAAAAAATATATATTTTTCCCCCGATAATATTACTTCTTTTCTTTGTTAGAATATGCCATTTCGGGATGGTATATATATTATGAATCACCTTGTATTTACTTTTACTTTCCGCCTAAGAATGCATGAAACAAACAACCATTCATGTCACGTAATAATGTGTATATGATTTCAGGTAAAAGAAGCATACGTAGGCTTTCTAAATCACTGCTACATCGACACAGAAGTGGAAATGAAGGAGATATACTCGAGCAACTATATGTGGGACCTGTTCGAGAGGTCGTTCCTGCAAGACATGCACGCTATACTGCAGAAGGAGCCGGGCAGTATCGCTGGTAACAAACAAATAAATAAATATTCCGGACATATCACACACGGTCAACTGATCCCAAACTAGGCATAGCCTGTACTATGGGTACCAGAGTCTGACATACATAATAGATAAATATTTAACACCCAGACACAGAACATACTTTTTTTTTTTTTTTAATACTCCAGAGGTGGCAAACAAGCTTACGGCCCACCTGATGGTAAGCGGTTACCGTAGCCTATGAGCGCTTGCAATACCAGAGGCATCACGCACGCGTTGCCGACCCTGAACCTCCTTCCCCCCCTAAAGAGCTCTGGCAACCTTACTCACCGCAGGAACACAACACTATTTGAAACAAATAATGTTATTTGGCTGCGATCTTCTGTGATCATCTGTGTTCATAACACAAATGTTTGTCCAGTGCGGTAATCGAACCTGCGACCTCTAGCGCAGAAGGCAGAGTTACTATCAACTGAGCTGTGAGGCCAGTGATGCTTGCTTGTCATGTTCCTATTTTTTGTCTTCCTATATGAAGGTCAGTGGCCAACATACCCCGTTGGCCCTATTCCTCCCACATGATAAGAAGTCGCTCTGGAAATCTGGGAAGGGCTATGTTTAGCAGTGGACGTCCTACAGCTTAAATAATGATGATGAACATAATATGCTGGTAATGCCAAGTTTCTGTCGCACTTAACATTATATTATAAACGAGCAGATGCCCGTGGCTTCGCCCGCGCGGTACCCGGATAAAAAGTCCTATGTCCTTTTTCAGGACTTAAGCTATCTCTATACTTTATTTCATCAAAATCGGTTCAGCCTCATCGGTTTAGTCAGTAGTTAAAAGGTAACACACAGGCACACTTAGCATGAATAATATAGGTATTATAATTAGTATTATATTGGATTTCATAGGCTTAAATGAGGATGACAAACTCGATAAACTTAATTTAATTTCCTACCCAGGACCATCAAGGGCCGAAATCATGAGTCTGCCCCTCATCGGCAAAACCCCCGGCGGGGCGTGGACGAGCTACGTGACAGACGTCCTCATGCATACTATATGCACCTTCTTCAATTCCCCTTTCAGCGACCAAAGTACTACGGTACAGGTGAGATATTTCATCCTAAATAATAAATAACGAAACTATTGACAATTGATACTCATACAGTACGAGCAGGTTAATGATGGTTACTTATATACAGAAAACTAACTGAATATCTAAATCTGCTTGAGTTGAGTTCAGTTCTTAAATACAAATCCCTGTACCCCGCACATTATGCTTAGAAATACTTTGTCTTTTCAACATATTCTGGATGCGTCGCTTAAACCTGAACCTGTTTCAATGTGTCGCTGTTGCGAAAGTTTGTAAAAACGTTTGTAAAGTTGTTTGTAAAGACGTTTGTAAAGTTGTTTGTTACTCAATCACGCCGTAACAACTGAATGGATTCGAATGAAATTTTGCATGTATAAAGTTATAGAAAAATTTGATCCGGGTACCATGTGAGCGAAGCCGCGGTCGGAAGCTAGTAGAATATAAGATCCTTTTAACCCTTGCTATTAATGTGACGTCTTTTCATGCTGTCCATTGCCTGTGTTACATTTGCTTCAATTGGATTGGCTTTTCAAGTGAGTAATTACTACAAGATGATTTATAATTGAGTTTCACCCTTAATTAAATAAAAAAAAACATCTATGTTTTTGATGAAAATAAGTCAAATTTCTTAAAGTAGTCTTCCAAAAAATTTAAATGAAATATTGCCTATTATGAAATGTTATTAAATATATATACAGCATGGCGCTACAATGGCGACATTTAATTAACCTACGTATCCAGTTACCCGTTTTCAGATTATAGTAATCGTTTTTATTTCATTTAAATGATGATTTCTCAAAATAACACAATTTTGATATGGGAGCAACCTGTACGCAAAAAACTGTAGCGCAGAGGTCATCTGCCGGGGTCACGGGTGATAAAACCTTATGAAGAGTAAAGAAAGTACTGTTAGAATGAGACACTGAAATTGCGACGTTGCCAAATTGTTCTCGAACCAATAAGCGACGGCCCAGCTGTGCGGCGCGGCGTTGCCGTTCAGTACCGTAGGAAAACGTAGCGCTCACGTAAAGGCTGATTTCAATTTTGGTCCTGTATGTATCATTTAGTTTGTTTGAAAAAATTCAATTATGGACTTTTATTATCAGATATTTTTTTTTATGATTACTGATAAGTAGCTCTACCCGTGTGTTAATATAATGTCGCCTTTGAGCGCCAGGCTGGATATATATATTGTGCGTAGAATAAGCTTCGCCCTCATTGAGATTACTGTACTAGTTACAGAACATATTGTTTAAGGCTTATTCCAGAAATCCCCTGCGAGAATGCCCTGCGCAGGGGATTTCTGGACAAGAAGTCCAAAGTTTAGTAGCATAAAATATTCAATCATTTGGAAAAAATGTATCCGATTTATTGATACTTAAAGTATATTTGAGATCATAATGCTACCCAAAATTATCAATCCATCGGGCATCTTCGTCTAAAATCGGCAATGCGATACCAACTACGCCACAGTTCGAAAATCTTGGGCTTTATGGGTTGAGTACCGCTAGCTCCACCTACACAAACAAGTTAGTAACAACCATCTCCTCGTTTCAGACTCGCCAGTCAATATTCGTGAAACTGCTACAAACCACGTTCAGCATCTATCAGTGTCCGTGGCTCACTCCGCCCCAGAAGCTCAACGTTGAAAAGTGCATCAGAACATTGAGCGAAGTTGGTAAGTTACTTGCTATCACTGATTCTTTCTTGGTTATCTTTTATTAGATCAGTGACCGGGTTGAGGTATAGTACCCTTGCTTGCATGTCGTGTCACTGAATCTTTTTTGGTTATCGCGTATTAGATCATTGACCTAAGTGAGGTTTGGTGGCTCTGAAATGGGCCTATGACGGTCGGTGAATGTTACTGTAGTGAAAGGAGCTGCGGGTTTTGAAGTTAGTATGAAAAACTTCACACATACAAAGTCGCGTGGGCTTTCAATAGTATGTCATCATCATTTCAGCCATTCGACGTCCACTGCTGAACATGGCCTCCCCCACAGACAGCAAATTCCTTATCATGTGGGGGGATTTGCCCATACTCACCACGCTGGGCATGCGGGTTGGCGAGCGCAGTTAGAGCTATCGTTGTTAAAATGAGGGACGCTGCTGCCCATCCCCTAGCTTTTTCCCTTAGTCGCCTCTTACGACATCCGCGGATAGGTAGATATGGAGGGGCCTATTCTTCAGCCGGGGCCACCACGGCCAATAGTATGTACTAGACTAATATTATTATTCTTTCTACAGCAAAATCCCGCAGTATAGCGATACCGCTGGAACTCGAAGCCAAGATACTAACAGTTTTCGAGAAAGCGGCGGCTCTCTCTCGACAAACCAGCAAGTGGCTGCTCGCTTCCAAGACTTCCAAGTTGGAGAAGATGGCTTCACAGGTAATTTTTAATAATAATATTAGTTTATTGGAACAGTTTTAAAGGTACATACTGGGGAAACGATGATGACTGCAATAGTTGTTAAAACTGTGTAGCAACCACCAATTTACCCGACAAAGGTTATTTTTTTATCTGGGTGAGCGAAGTCACGTGCGGAAGCTAACTCAAAATTTTATTAATAGCACTGATGAGGTGGTGGTACCCTTCCTTCCGATCCATGGGTGTCGGGTTCGAATCCCGGTCGTGCACCAATGGATTTTCCATTCGAAAAATGTATCAGCGCAATGTTAGTGCTCTCAAAAGGTGAAGGAAAACATCGGGCGGAAACCGACATGTCCTAGAACCTGAAAATTTCAGGTTGAAGTATGGTGGCCCTTTTCAGAGCCACCATACTTCAACCTGATCGCTGACCTAATGCAGAATTACCAACAAAGAATCAGTGTCACTATCACAAGACAAGCAAGCAACAATATTTTTACCCTCCTTTTTCAGACCAACCTACAAAACGACCGGTCTGTAATGGAAGGACTACAGGAGATAGTGGCGTTACTAGAAGAGCAGCTTCGGCCTCTCCTACAGGCGGAACTATCGCTACTAGTGGATATACTGTACAAGCCGCATCTACTGTTCACTAGTCCGGGGGAAGTCACTCAGCCGGACACTAGTGGCATCTTTATATCTAGGTAAGTAGTAATGGTGGGGCCAAGAATAGGCCCCGGCTGAAGAATAGGCCCCTCAGTTTACTACCCATGGTTTTAACGTGGTATCTAGCTAGACCTACCTAGGTAGGTATCGCAGCGGGAATCGAACCGAGATTCCCGCTGCGGGACAAATGTTTGCTGAATGCAAATATTAGTTCCGGGTCTGGGTGCTGTGGTACCATGATACTCGAATTTTCTGATACCTACCACATACCTACTGTTGGGTGTTATTTTTTTAGTTTTTATTTACTTATTATTCGGGGTTTTGCTAACGAACGGAGTGTTTCAAGAGGAAGTTTTATATAAACATTTGCTTAAAAGGAGACTCCAAACCCTGATTGTAAATTTATAAGTAACTGTAATAAACTTTTTTTTTAAATACTTCATGCATTACATTTATCAGTAGACTTGTGAAATATTTTTTGTAAATTTGCCCCTTAAACTTAAGGGGAAAATTTACAAAACGATCATAAGACCTGTCGTACTGTATGGATCTGAGTGTTGGGCAACCAAAGGGATGGATGAAAGAAGAGTGCATGCTGCGGAAATGAGAATGTTGAGATGGATGTGTGGAGTGACTAGAATGGACAAGATACGGAATGAGTACATCAGAGGAAGTTTGAAAGTAGCGCCAGTGACTGAGAAGTTGAAGAGCAAAAGGTTAGCGTGGTATGGTCATGTCATGCGGAGGGAAGAATGTCATGTTACTAGAAGAGCGTTAAATATTAATGTGGAAGGATATAAGGGAAGGGGTAGACCAAAGAAAAGATGGATAGACTGTGTGAAAGATGACATGAGTAAGAAAGGAGTGAATACTGATATGACGGCTGATAGAGGGGAGTGGAAGAGAAAAACATGTTGTGCCGACCCCACATAAAGTGGGATAAGGGCAGGGAGATGATGATTTGTGAAATATTTTGAATAATATGTGAGGCCGCGGCTGGTGTAGTACCTAGTTTATTAGAAAATAATATTTTTAATTCCAGACTGATTCGCCACACGGAGAAGCTTCTAGAAGAAAAGGAGGAAAAACTATGCGTCAAAGTACTGCGCACCTTGCGAGAGATGATGGCTGTCGATCCAGAATACGGAGAAAAGGTACTTCGAAATTATACGCTATTTCTAATGCCATAAAGTTGATATCTCTCTCGAATGGCGACTACGGGCCGGACGATTCAGTGTTGGAAGGCCCCCGACGGACCGACGACGTTGCGAAGGTTGCGGGAAGTCGTTAGATAGAGAAGGCTCAAGGCCGTTCGTCGTGGCACTTTTCGATGGAGGTCATTTCCAGCAGTGGACTTCCCCAGGCTGATTATAATAATCATCATGACATTTGATATCATGTGAGATTTTATCTCATTACTGCTTCTGCGATCAATCTACTAATTTCAACTGAGCAGTCAGTATCCCGTATGGTCTAGTGGCTAGGATACCTGGCTTTCACCCAGGAGGCTCGGGTTCGATTCCCGGTACGGGAAAATCACTTTTTGCGTTTTTATTCTATGCAATGCGTTTATTTTGTTTGCCTGTTTTTCTTGTAATATTTTATATAAAAAACATCATTGATACGTGTTTATAAAATGGATTACGATAAAACTGATAAACCATTTCTTTTGAACATTTGTTGAGGATAAATCTTATATTTTATTCATCTGTATCCTATCTTACTAATATGCGAAAGTTTGTGTGGATGTTTGGATGTTTGTGGTCACTCACGCTTTAACGGCACAACCGATTTCGATGAAACTTGGAATAGATATAGTTCTTTACCTAGAATAGCATAGGCATATAGGCTTCTTTTTAGCGCCCAAGCTAGTTGTTTACAAGGTGATTCATAACATGTATACCATCCCGAAAGGGGGGTTATTCTATCAACAAAAAGAAATAATATTAGCGAAAGAAAACATCAATATTTTTTTTTTTTTTTTTTTCACAAACTATCTCAAATTAGCTGTTTTTGGTTTTTTATCATCTGCAAAACTAATAACTAAACGTACAAGAAGTTCGGAATCAAGATTGCTACCTAAAACAGCTGATTTATTGAGTTTGACCTGAATTGACCCCAAAACAGCTGATTTTCGCATAGAGTTTTCTTAATGAAAAATGTCAAGTTTCTAAAAGTCGTAGAACAAACTTTATTGCTAATTGCTTGTAGAATAAGCCCCTTTCGGGATGGAATGCATATTATGAATCACTTTGTATAAATTCATGCTTCTTTGTTACCACAACAGGGGTAGTAAAACCTACCCTTAGGTTGATACCTACATATATTTTATTTTATTTATTTTAGCCTCTTTTCAGATTCTTTCAGTCAGGTTTATAATGTATATTAAGTTTGATTTTCTATGTTTCGCAATCTGTGTGCCCTCTGGCAAGGGCCTCCTCCAACCCCTTCCAAATATTTCTATTTTGTGCTGTCCTCGTCCATGCTCTCCCAGCAGTTAGCACTATCTCGTCATCCCATCTTCGGGATGGCCTTCCTTGCTTTCTCTTCCCAGTGCGTGGGTACCATGTGGTTATAGTTTTGCTCCATTTTTCTTCTCGAATAGTGTGGCCTGCCCACCTCCATTTAAGTTGTTTTGTTTTCAATGTTACATCTTGTACTTTTGTTTCTTTCCTGATGGTACTGTGTCGGATTTTGTCTATTTTCCTTTTGTTTGTCATGATTCTCTCCATACTGCGTTGGGTTGTTTGCAGCTTGCGTTGGTGAGCTTTAGTGAGTGCCCATGTTTGGCAGCCATAGGTTAGAATTGGGAGTATTGCGTTGAAAAGTTTCCCTTTCACAGCTGTACACATGTGTTTGTCTTTCATGATTTCTTTGTAGGACCAGTATTGTTTCCAGGCTTTTCCTATTCTTGTTTCTATCTCTTTGCTTGTTATGTTCTCTGTTGTTATCACTTGTCCAAGATAGACATATTCATCTGCATACTCTATTTGGCTATTGTTTAACATAAGGGTGTCTCTGCTTGATATCTACATAACAAAGATTATATGTATAATACTACATTGCTACTTATATATTTCTTATCTCAGGGAAACCAACTACGCAACAAATTGTTATCGCAATACTTCATCAATCGGAAATCGGAGCCTAAGATCCAGCCTCCACCGTCCGTAGCCGTCACACACGGACCTGGCGGTAAGTTTTCAACCTTATCACAACTAAATTAGGTTGATTTTCAACTAATATTAATTAGTGGTTTTGAAACTAAAATTACTACTAAATTTATTCTGTCAGCAACAAACTCAAACTTTGCCTAATAGAGGCTTTAGAGATAATTGTGAGTGCTCACCACTATATTTTAGCAGTAGCTGTTACTTTTACATCATGATACAAAGTTCATATTTTAACACATTTATTCATCAAATATTAGATACTATTTGTTCAAAATCACTCACTATCTTTATCGGATCGATAACATTTGGAAAGACTGGCCTCATAGCTCAGTTGGTAGTAACTCTGCCTTCTGCGCTAGAGGTTGCGGGTTCGATCCCCGCACTGGGCAAACATTTGTGTGATAAACACAGATGTTTGTTCTGTGTCTGGGTGTTAAATATTAATCTATTATGTATATCAGTCTGTGGTACCCATAGTACAGGCTATGCCTAGTTTGGGATCAGTTGACCGTGTGTGATGATATGTCCGGAATATTTATTATTATTATTATTAATTCTGTCCTTGTTCTAAAAAAGATAGAGGCGTACTATAACGATCCGATTGAGTTTGTGATTATGAATAAAAAAGTAAAATCTTTATTTCCTAAAAAACATCGACTGGCAACATTTGAACCCGCGACCCTCCCCTAGATACGGGTATGCTCTCACCAACTAAGCTAAAGAGTTTACGTGCCGCCAGATGAAAATCTTCACGACGTTCTTCGGCTTAACAGCCGAAAAATATTTCTATTTCTCTGTTAAATATTAAAAAAAAGCAATTAGAACTCTCAAGTCCTCACGAAAACTACTAAATAGCTTTGGAAATTTATTAACAATAGGAATATGCTTATGTTATAGTATTTTTAGAATTTTATTAAATTATCTCTCATTATCATTTTATAAAGACCAGTGGGGCAGACATAGTGGGAATTTCATGAGTTAATTTTAACTATTATTTTATTAACCGACTTCAAAGAACGAGGAGGTTATCAATTCGATGACGGACTGTTTTTTTAAGTAGGCATACCGATTACTCCTTTATGGCTGGTCCGATTGTAGGAAATTATATAAATTTCTTGACGTCAGCAGTTTTTTTATAAGGCTTACATTATCTGAAGGATTTTTCCATTTAATTATAGTGTGGATCTGAATATGGTCTCAATGATAAAACACGTAAAATATTATGTATAAATAAAAATAAATTGCCTTATTCATATGTTTTTTTTTTTAAATCCGTGGAAAAAAAGCGTAACGTAGCCGCAGGCCCAAGCCAGTGTAGTTTAGTTTTAAAACGTACCATAACAAAAGCACATTCTACCACTAACATTGTAACATCTAGCCGTAGATATAGACAATTTTTTTTCTTTATTTTCACCGCATGCCCGCAGACCATCAGCATCAGCCGAAAACAGGTGGGTTAGTTAAGTTGGTGTTAATGGAATGTTGATGACCCAAAACATAGTTCTTAAATAATACAATTCACTTATTGGAAATATTTTTTGTTTTTTAAAATCAAACACTACACTTATGCATAACGCCGAGTTCATACGATGTGCGTGTCATCTAAATGTATTTCAAAATAATCCTTATCTCCACTGGATAAAGTCAATTTTGAGTTTGACTTTTAAGGGAGCTTTCGATATCGCCCTCAAATGTCAAATTCAAAATTGACTTCATATTATTACGTATACCACCACCACACACACCATTGTAGCACCTACTTCTGACAAATAAGTGAATGATTATGATTAAAATAGTGAACTATTATGAAATATGTTTTCTACATCAAAATCCCACAGTTTTTGTTGTTTGCGTTATTGTTTAAAGTCTAATTGCGTGTTGGCAAAGCTTGTCACGTTTTTCGCGTTGTGCACGAAAGGATTCTCTAAGAGGCGCACTTTAATCCTTTCACTACACTGATTCTTTATCGACGGTCATAGGCCCTTTTCAGGGCCACCTTACCTCAACCTTGTCACTGACTGAATCCTGTATTCATTCAGTGACAAGGTTGAGGTATGGTATGACCGAGAAAGAATCAGTGACACGGCAAGCAAACAAGACACCGTTGGAATGAAATGGATGCGCCCAGAATTGCATTTTATAGAGCTTAAAGCACAAGCTTCTTCACACTGCGTATTGTTTTTTTATTTTAGTTGCTAGTTAAGTTTCCGGTTTGTATTCGAAAACCTTATTTAGGACCCATTGTAAAGGAGCCATTTCATTCTGGGCCTAGTCCATGTACACTACATAGAAAATTTGGAAAAAATAGGAGATTACAAGAAAAATACATTTTCATTAATTTGAAGACAAATGCGATGGTACAAGAATAGTTCTTCTGGTAAGTTTTTTACTATGTGAACACTATTTGAAGGCCGCCATGTTGGTTTATAATTGGCGTTTGACATGACATTGACATATTTTTCATGTCATGTTGTTTGATTTAATGTTTTTGTTTTGTCAGATAAATGTAGGTTGTCAAAATGACATTTCACGCACGTCCATCCGTCATATTTTTGTAGCGCTGTGTGTTGCTCTCTTTGTAGAAGAAAATCTTAATGTACACAGTGCAGGCCCAGGCTCCATATATTGATAAAACGTCTCTTTTGTTTAAAATTGTTTTTCCTTATACATTTCTTTACGACTTTTGGTAATGCCACATTTTTCATTGTCAAAACGCTATGCAAAATTCAGCTGTTTCTTTATGAAATCAATTTAAACTTAACTATTCAGCTGTTTAAGGTAGCAATCTTAATGTCGAAGTCTCGTACGTGTAATAGTCCTACTAATATTATAAATGCGAAAGTTTTTGAGGATGTTTGTATGTTTGCGGTTCAGTCACGTAAATTAATATATTTTGTACTTATAAGGTTGATGTAATGTATACAGCCTGATTCATCTAGGCTTGGTCGCCAGGTACATGCGTAGCTTCACCCTAGTTTCTGAGATGATTCAAAGTGATCCTTGTGATTTTGTTTAGAGTTTGATTTGAATAGAGTAAGTTCGAAGCCCTTGTAGTTGTTAAACCGAAAGACCTACCTCAGCCTTACAAGAGTAAGGTAATGAGTAATGAAGACATTACTCACCAATGTTTATGTTACCGCAGCCAAAGTACTGATGCGTACTGGACAGACCCTGGCCCAAGTCCAGGCTCATCTGGATAAAGAAGGGGCTTCGGACCTGGTGGTGGACCTGGTCATCAAAAGCACGAATCGACCCGCCATCTTCTTGGAGGCTATACAACTTGGTGAGTAAGTTGCATGGTACTTCTAGACCTGAAATTGTTTAAAACCCGGCTCAAACTCTACTGAAATCATGTGGTGTTTTTTATTTCCACCATAGTACGAGGTGAGATTGGTCTGAAAGTTTTGTATATTTAGCTGACATTTTTGTATATTTAGCTGCCAGCACCATAGTGCAAGGTGAGATTGGTCTGAACTGAAAGTTATGTATATTTCGCTGAAATTGAGATTGGTCTGGAAGAGAGAGAGAAAGACGGAAAGATAAGAGAACATAAATATTAAACATTTTGTTTTTTATGCTAATTTCTCTCTCTCTGTTAATAGAATAAGCCCCTTTAGAGATATTATACTAGTTGCGGGGCATGTTGTATTTTACAATACCTATTTTTGCTCAACAGGTATTGCACTTCTGGAAGGTGGCAACCCTATTATACAACAAAGTATATTCACCAAGTTACAGAACGGCGAAATATCGCAAGCGTTCTTGAAAGTAAGTTCAATACCTGCTTTATTAAGTACTATCGCCCTGAAACTTGCCATTTGAAACTAATTTTAATTGCCGAGGTTAATACCAATAGCGGTGACCCATCCATTTGGTGACCGCATTGAAGTTTGCTTAACTTAGTTGATCAATTATGAACTATACTTCAGCCAAATTCAGTGTGAATGTTTGTAACCAAACCGCCCATACTTAACCTGAGAAACACTTGCTTGGGGGTTCGGCAGTAGCGCCCTCTGCGCTCGCCTAGCCCGGTGTAGCTGGCAGTGGTCGTAAGAGACCCACAGCATATAAATCAGTTCGAAAAAAAAAAAAAAAAAACTTGCTTGGTGTTGATTTTTGACGGATTCTGTTTATTTATCAGAATTTATATCTAAGTAGTGTTCAAAATACGGTTTGTTTACAAACCGTTCAATTATAATTCAGCTGAAGTATAGCTAAGCTACACCCCGAAAGCTTTTATAATAATCTTTACTGAGAACGGGATTTTAATAACGACTAGCTTCAGCCCGCGGCTTCGTTCGCCTGGTAGCCTATGTTATATACGGCCCCTTATGTTTGAAATAAAGATTCCAACTTGTTTTCTTAAAATAGCTTCAGGGTGTTCCTCTGTTCGAATTGCCGTAGATTTTCTACAAGATAAAAAGTCGAGAGGCTTGCGTAGTTCGTTATCCCATCCCCGTATCTAGGCGATGGTTGCGGGTTCGAATCTGAGTTGGAAAGTTTTAGATGATTATAAAATAAAGACATAAATAAAGACACAAAGACATGCACAAGAAAGGAAAGAATGGAAAAGGTTGGAGGAGGCCTTTGCCGACTGGCAAACAGATCTAGGAAAATAACAAAACAACAGATATTAGTCAGTCAAGGGGATCTGACTTAAAGGTTATATTATTATTATTATAAAATAAAGATGTTTCTAAACAGGTTTTCTACGACAAAATGCGCGAAGCACAGCAGGAGATCAGGTCCCTCGCCGCCAGCAGCACGAGTGCAGCTGGCTCCGACAAGCAGAGGTCCAGCCACACCGAAGCCAAGAAACCAGCCGCTACTGATGGTGAGTGCCACTATGCCAACGCGGCTTGTGTTAGGTTCCCTGACTTTCGACCCAGAGGTCATGGGCCGGTGCACCAATTAGAAAAAATTAAGTGCACATTAACGAAATGTTGCGACATGCCCCTGACATTTTAAATAACACCCAACAGACACACACATAGTTCTGACCCCACACTGCTCGCCACTTGCTCTAGGTAAAGAATTCTATATATTTCAAGTTCCATCGCAATCGGTTGAGCCGTTACGGCGTGATTGAACAAAAAACATCCTCCGAACTTTCGCATTTATAATATTAGTAGAGGTAATCTTTAGCACAAAGCATAGATCCAGCAAAGGTTGCGGGAAGTTGGTGGATGGAAAGGGCTCAAGACCGTTCGTCGTGGAACTCTTTGAGGGAGGCCTATGTCCTTCAGTGGACTTCTTTAGGCTGTTGATGATAGATCCAGCAATAAGTATATCCTGTGTTGTGGAGGCTAGTTCTCTTTAAATAAATAAATAAATATTCCGAACATATTACACACGGTCAACTGATCCCAAACTAGGCATAGCCTGTACTATGGGCACTGATATACATTATAGATATATATATTTAACACCCAGACACAGAACAAACATCTGTGTTAGTCACAAATGTTTGTCCTGTGCGGGAATCGAACCCGCGACCTCTAGCGCAGAAGGCAGAGTTACTACCAACTGAGCTATGAGGCTTTCGTATTTGATTTAGGTTACTTATTGGTATTTATTTCTAGGTAAACCCACCCCCGGCCCCATAGTGGTGGGGGAGGAGATGGACGATGAGGTGACCAATGCTTGCGGCTCCGCTGTGCACGCATACTCTGACATACACACTATGTCGCACGGTAAGACATTTTCGTTTATCTTGTCACTGAGTTTTTTTGGTTAGTTTTATAATAGTTTCAACAGTATATGTATCCCGAAGAGGCTTATTCTGTCAACAAAAAGAAAGAATATTAGAGGAAAAAAGGGTTCCTGTTTTACATACCTTTCTTTCTTATTTATGTAATCTGTGTTTTTTCTTGTGTACAATAAAGTGTAAAGAAGAATAAAGAATAAATAAAAATAGGTTGTTTTTATTCCTGTCATTTTCTATATAGCTGTTTTTGGTCTTTTTATCATATTTATAACTAAATATTATACTTACGCGAAGTTTGAGATTAAGACTGCAAACTAAAACAGCTAAATAATTGGAGTTAGAACTGATTAGACCCGAAAACATTTTACCCGATTATTAATGTTTTTTTTCTATGAAAAATGACGAATTTCTAAAAGTGTTACTAATGTTTGTGCTTCAATGTGTGTTAATAACAAACTTGATTTCCGATTGGTTGTAGAATAAGCCCCTTCGGATCAGTATACTGGTTCCGGAAACCGATGTACATCTAGCTTTACTTTAGTGTAGCTAATTTGGAAATTATCATTGGATGTATTTTTCCAGGCACGACAGTTCTGGAGGAGATAATGTCAGAGAAGAAACGAGAAAGTGGATCCTCTGACGTTTTACCGGCCAAGGTGGCCGTCATGAGGCCTATACTCCGGTGTCTGCAGCTGCTCTGTGAGAACCATAATCCGGAACTACAGGTAATATTTTCAGCATTATAAGATCATCATTTTAACAACGATAGCTCTAAACGCTCGCCAACCCGCATGCCCAGCGTGGTGAGTATGGGCAAATCCCCCCACATGATAAGGTATTTGCTCTGTCTGTGGGGGAGGCCATGTTCAGCAGTGGACGTCGAACGGCTGAAATGATGTTGATGATGAAGATCATCATCATCGCTTCATCCGTAGGACGTCTGCTGAACGTCTCCTCCATAGATTTCACGAGCTCTCGTGAAGCAAGTGAATCTCGTAGAAACCTTTATCAGCTCGTAGCACCATCTAGTTGGGGTTCCTACGCTGCTCTTTCCATTGCGTGGTCTAGAATCTTTCTGCCCAAACGGCTATAGGTTCGGTGCACTTTCGTTTGTCAACGGATGTCTTCATATAAAGTTCATCTCGATTATTATGTGCTTCGCCAATCTGCTATTAATAAGGTTTCGATAACGCTACGAACGAAGAAGAAGACAAACCGGTATACAACGGTTACTAACCGGTTAATTGAAAACCGTTCAGAGCCCTACCATTAAAATAAACCTGTCTTTTCAGAATCTCCTGCGCAATCAAAACAACAAATCCAACTACAACTTAGTCTCGGAGACCCTCATGTTCCTGGACTGCATCTGCGGATCCACCACGGGAGGCCTAGGGCTCCTGGGGCTGTACATCAATGAAGGGAACGTTGCACTTATCAACCAGACTCTGGAGACTTTGACTGAGTATTGTCAAGGTTAGTCAACAAACTAACATGCTTCTTCTTTCGTGTCGATGGTTCAGGGGGACTAAATTTTTTTGAACAATACTCCGCCACAGCTACGGCATTGTCAGTGGCGTCGTAAAGGTCATTCATTGTGCAGGTGCGAGGGCACTGCGTGCACGAAAGTAGGTACAACATTGTTAAGGGTGCGACTCCGCAGGCACACTGCGTCTCATTTGAGTACTTGCTCAATTTGTTCCTGCAGCGGCCAACCATGCTGTGAGAAAGAGAAGAGCCACGGTTCTTTCATACAAAAGTATTTCTAATATCTGTATCTATATTAAATGTCTCTAAAGCTATTTTTGTGACCTTTGACCTCGAATAACAAACGACGCAGACCCGAGATTTTACGAGACTTTTAGAACGCCAAAATGAAGGTGTATACGAATTTCCGGCTTATTGTCTCCCATTCAGAGGTTGACCCCTTTTTTGGCTTAAATGACTGGGCTATATAGTGGTAAACCACACTAAGGGAATATGTACTATGATTTTTATAACATCCCAAATTCAAATCACGTCTGAATCGAAAATTTTGAGATATTATAAAAATCATTTTTATAAACGTTTCAATATTTTTTCAGGGCCCTGTCACGACAACCAGAACTGCATAGCGACACACGAAAGCAACGGACTCGACATAATAACAGCACTGATACTGAACGACATTAACCCACTCGGCAAGACCCGTATGGACCTCGTTCTGGAACTCAAGAACAACGCCTCGAAACTGCTACTTGCCATAATGGAGTCGAGAAACGACTCCGAGAATAACGCCGAAAGGATATTGTACAACATGAATCCTAAACAGCTGGTGAGTAACAGAGTAGAGGTGAAAGTTCAGACTCTTATCACAGGTGTTGCAACAACAAATAAGATACTCATTCTAATTTTTTTTTTTTAAATCTCCTTTGTTTCTTGCAATCTGCCCGGATGGGCATTGAGCTAGAGTATGGTGTTTGATTCGGTGCGTAATTGTAATTGCATTCTAATATATTCTAGAAGAAATTGCAAAGATATTATTAAAAATCATACATATTATTCCTTTAGTGTGGTTTATCATTATAAAAATAAATAAAAATGTTGGTAAGTTGTAATTGTAGCCTATGAACGCTTGCAATACCAGAGGCATCATGCACGCGTTTCCGGACCCCGAACTTTTATTTTTTATTGATTTGTAAGTATCAACAATCCGTTTTTTTAGTTTAAATATTGTACACTAACTAACGAGGTATGCTCTATTCCAAATAATTATACATTTAGTTTTAGTTTCTCCCTAAGCGAATTTGTCAATTCTTTTGAGAAATAAATATCTAAAACAGTAACCGAACTAAACCGATCTCTCCTCCCCTCCCTAAAGAGCTCTGGCAACCTTTCTCACCGCAGGAACACAACACTATTTGAAACATGTAATATTATTTGGCTGCGATCTTCTGTAAGGCACACTGTGTGTAACGCACACTTATAAAACCTTTTTTTTTTTAATTATTGTTTTCAGGTTGATGTTGCCTGTTCCGCCTTCCATCAGGAGCACGCCTTGGACGCTGACTCCGACTCGGAGGACGACACTCCTGTGCAAGGAGTTTCTCCGAAAGAGGTCAGTATACCCCGGTGGAGCTCTAGTAGTCACTCCGCCTTCCAATCCAAAGGTCACAGGTTGGAATCCCGGTTGTGCACCGTCTTTATTTGACAAAGACACATACATTTATTTATTTGCAACTAAAACACACCAATTTTCACAACATTTTACAACAAACAATAAAATAAAAGAAAACAAAAATAAAAAATGTTGTGATGTGTGCTGCAGCAGCAAAATGGCCTCGGCTCATCCATTATACTTACTGCCTACTTCTTGTAAATGGTTTCAATCATGGTTAGAAAAGGCTGTCATGACCTTAAGATATTTTTTTTTATATCATAATCAGGATTTGGGGCAGACCTTTGCCCAGCAGTTGGAAGAAACAGGCAAAAAACTGACTATTTACCGAACGCGGCTTCGTTGCCTGATAAAATATCCACGCAAACATCACGTCGAACCGTTTTGTGATTGAAAGAAAATAAACCAACCGCATTGTGATTTCCAGGTGGGGCACAACATCTACATCCTGTGCCACCAGCTGGCCGCGCACAACAAGGAGCTGGCCGCGCTCGTGCGTCACGCGCCCTCGCGCCACGCGCACGCGCACGCACACGCGCTGCAGTACTACCGTACTCACACGGCGCAGATCGAGGTACGAGTCGACCATTCCACCTAATGTCCCATATAAGCGGATGGAGGTTATATCCATCCCAAAGACTGCGCCATATACACGGATAAACAGACTTTTTAAACAGAACTGCGTTTTCGTGTCATGTAAAATTTATAATCACTTACCCAAATCAATATTAGAGAACAAAGGTTTAATGTTTAATAGGGTTTTAAAGAATTGGTTTAAAGTTAATAGTTTTTATTCCATTAATGAATTTTTGACATGCAAATTTTAATTTTAATTTATTAATCTGTATTTATTACTTTTTTTCATTGACATGTAATGACTATTTAATATTTGTACGTTATGAAAAATGGCTGAATATGATGAACAATATAAAAATATAAACACCTGTACACTACATACCATGTTCACAGCAAATAAACATTTTACTTTTATCTTTAGAGCTTTAGTCCATTCCACCAACTGTACTATACATAAATATAATGTCCATCCTACTGACTTCGCTACACATCGATACACAAGAACGGGGGTACAAACGAGGTTACGTTGATCCCGACTGTACCATATACGTTAAATATCCCTTATAATATAACGATAACAATACACTTGACACGAAATTCATTGGTATATTTTTAGAGCTGTCTAAATTTATATATTCCATCATGTTGACGTCCAAAATACGCCTATTTGTAAGACATGCGGTTCTTTTCTTCGCAGATAGTCCGCACAGACCGGAGCATGGAACAGATAGTGTTCCCGATACCGGAAATTTGCGAGTATCTGCCCGCCGACAGTAAGCACCGCGTACTGCAAAGCGCCGAGCGAGACGACCAGGTAACCAATTACTATGAAAATACTGTTCAATAATAAATAAATATTCCGGACATATCACACATGGTCAACTGATCCCAAACTAGGCATAGCCTGTACTATGGGTACCAGAGACTGATATACATAATATATATATATTTAACACCCAGACACAGAAAAAACATCTGTGTTAGTCACAAATGTTTGTCCAGTGCGGGAATCGAACCCGCGACCTCTAGCGCAGAAGGCTGAGTTACTACCAACTGAGCTATGAGGCCAGTCAATATCAATATCGTATAACTCCCAATTCAAGCCACTCTTATTTATAATCACTCACAAAATTTCTCGGCTCGATAAAATGATATCCGCATCTTTATTTTCTTTAATATTTGAACATAGTCAGGGCGAGAGCTAAAGCCGTTAAAGGGACTGTTTATGAATAAGCAGATAATTTCCTTAAGGAGCTTTATTCTACACCCAATAAATCGGCAATAAAGTTTTTACTACGATTACTTTTTCGTAATTTAACGTAATTTTTCATTGAAAAAAGCACTTAACAAAAACCAGCAATGTTTGTTGCTGTTTCAGAAGGTGTTTGTTAGTCAATCACGCCGTAACGGCTCAACCGATTTCGTTGTAACTTGGACTTGGAATATAAAGAGTTCTTTACCTAGAATAGCATAAAGGCTACTTTTTATGTAGGTAACACGCAAGCGAAGCTGCAGGCAGAAGCTAGTACATATTATGGATCACCTTGTACAACATTGTATTGTCAATATGTCACTATAGTTATTTAATTTTTGTTGCAGGGTAGCAAAGTAGCAGACTTCTTCTCAAGACTAGATAACCTTTTCCACGAGATGAAGTGGCAGAAGAAGTTACGAGGTACGCTCAAATTTAAATAAAATCGGGAGGTACCTCCGCCTTACAAAGATCAGCCAAATAAATAGTGATGTGGTCGCCTCTTGAGAACCTTTATTCTGAACGGTTGTAGGCTCTGGGAGCTATATGGCCTGCCCACTGCCACTTCAAATCGCTGATTCTGAGAGCTATGTCGGTGACCTTGGTTCTTCTACGGATCTGCCCTAATTCAGATTAATCTCCTAATGATAATCCGTTCATTAGGGGATTAATCCGATTGGGGAGATGCATGTCCCAAATTTTTTCGTCTCAGTCGGAAATAAAACTTGCGACCTTCCAATCATCCTACGACTGTTTTTTATTTATTGAAAATATCATGTTTTATTTACCTTTGCGTATTGTCCACAGGCCAACCGCTTCTGTTCTGGGTATCGTCCTACATGTCTTTGTGGAGCAATATACTATTCAACTTCGCTGTTCTAATCAACGTCATAGTGGCCTTTTTCTATCCATTTCAAGACGAAAATCCAAGTAAGTACCTAGTCCAACCGCAGGCCAAGGCAGCGCTAAGGAAACTTCTTCATATCTTCTCGTCGCAGTATTGGTTCAAAAGTGTAAAATAGCGCTGACGCGCTCGCATTTGAATGGCAGTAACACGTTATTTTAGGAGTGAGTTTAAACACGGAGTTCTACAATGAGGCCGGTGTTGTTTATTACAGAGCTCGGGCGGCACTTGTCCCTAGTGGTGTGGTGGGTATCCGGGGACCTGGCTTAGACTGAGTTTCAACCTAGTTTATAATAAAGCTGGTATTATTTATTGCAGTGCTCGGGCAGCACTTGTCCCTAGTGGTGTGGTGGGTACCCGGGGCCCTGGCTTAAACTGAGTTTAAAGCTGGTTTATAATAAAGCTGGTATTGTTCTTACGCTCAATGAACTATCGCTTTTTTCGTTCGAAGTCTTCGTACGAGTAACTTCTTAGTAAATTTTCATTAAATACGTAAAATGAGAAGATTGCTCCTTGATCAATTAATGTTATATAAAATCTGTCATAATAAATTTGACTGTAACAAATTATATTATAACCTTATCCACATCCATATTCCATGTTGTTCACGCGTCGCTCGAAAGACCCGCAAACGTTACCTGTGGTGCAATTGTCTAAGCGTAATGGCAATGAAGTTTGTAACTTTGAGGGTAATTTTAACAATCTTAGCAACATTCAAAACGTTCCAAACTTGACACGGGAAAGCTTCAAGACCTTAGCTTGTTCCTTTTCATGTTTGAATAACTTCAGATGAAGCAATAATTGATAAAATCATCCTTAAAATTGCGATCTTCATTACCATTTCGCTTACGCAATAGCCTGGCCGGTCTATTCGCACCTACTCCTTGCAAAACGAACAACCATTTCATGGAGGTTGAATTTTTTGCAAGCTCACCCGCTTCGTTTAGGAAGACAACCAGATTATCATGTCTGGTTTTTTGAGTTTGGGTTGAGATAGCAATATACCAAGTGTACTCTTGGTATTGTTATTTCAACTTAAGCCTAAACTTAAAATAATGTGAATGATGTGATCAAATCACTCACTATATTTTTTTAGGCCTATCGTCAAACATTGTAGTCTTATATCTACCTACTTATATATCACACTCTTACATACACAACGCCCTTTTTTAAGTATACCCTAATTTGTGGACAACTGATATATATACTTTAAGAACCACCTATTCTATAAGATTTGTTATGTAATTTTTAAGTGTAATTGTTTGTTGTCCTGAATAAATAAAATTGTTTATTGCATAGCTGGGACAGCACTTGTCCCTAGTGGTGTGGTGGGTGCCCTGGCTTAAACTGAGTTTAAACCTCGGGGTAGTTGGGGCACTGGCACATTACGTTTATATTGTATAAAGCAGAATATATATATTATTAAAATTGTGGTACATGGTACCTACGGATAAGGTGTACCTACCTAGAATAGCATGTGACTTGTAAAAAGAGACGTTTCATCAATATATGGAGCCTGGGCCTGCACTGTGTGCACTACTCTAAAATATGGCTAAGCAATAAAGTAAACGTATTTAATTGGTTATTTTATTTAAATTGACTTCGTTCTAAGGTACATTAAGATTTTCTTCGACAAAGAGAGCAACACACAGCGCTACAAAAATATGGCGGATGGACGTGCGTGAAATGTCATTTTGACAACCTACATTTATCTGACAAAACAAAAACATCAAATCAAACAATATGTCAATGTCATGTCAAACGCCATTTATAAACCAACATGGCGGCCTTCAAATAGTTTTCACTTAGTAAAAAACTTACCAGAAGAACTATTCTTGTACCGTCGCATTTGTCTTCAAATTAATGAAATTGTATTTTTTCTTGTAATCTCCTATTTTTTCCTAATTTTTCTATGTAGTGTACATGGACCAGGCCCAGAATGAAATGGCTCCTTTACTTTTACCAATAAAATCTTGTACTTTATTGTACTTGCATCTGACAAAGACTGAGTTTAAAGTGGACTGGTGTTGTTTATTACAGAGCTCGGGCAGCACTTGTCCCTAGTGGTGTGGTGGGTACCCGGGGCCCTGGCTTAATCTGAGTTTAAACCTCGGGGTAGTCGGGGCCCTGGCTTAGACTGAGTTTAAAGTTGACTGGTGTTGTTTATTGCAGAGCTGGGGCAGCACCTGTCGCTGGTGGTGTGGTGCGTGTCGGGCGTGGCGGGCGCGCTGGTGACGTGCCTGCCGCGCTCGTCCGGCGTGCGCGCGCTGCTGGCCAGCGGCATCGTGCGCCTCATGTACTCCGCCGGGCCCGAGCCCACGCTGTGGACGCTGGCTATGCTCACTGTATGTATTTCATGCTAGGGGTCATTCCATGTCAAACGTAGATAGATAGATAGATAGAAAATGCTTTATTGCACACCATAAAAAGTACAAACATTAACAAAAAAAACAATAAAAACTAAACTATGTGATGAACAATGGGCGGCCTTATCGCTGAAGTAGCGATCTCTACCAGACAACCTTTGGATGGAGTGGACTGGATATGATTAAATAGGGGTATGTACTTATCTATAATAAATTTTGATATAATGTTGTGCACACAACCTAAAAATTAAATTTTACCTACTAAATATTTTAACTACATATAATATATTAAATAATATGCCTACCATAAAAACAAATTATATATATATATACAGTGGTGGTCATCTAATTAGAAACACCTAGTCACCTGACATTTTTATAAAGTAACTAACATTATTATAGCATTTAATAGGAGGTAATTTTTTTTTTCACTACTTTACAATGTACTTTAATATCTCTAGTTTAACTACAAGCAATAATATTTGACAACCAAGACGACAATAAAAATAAATATCAGTGAAACAAAAAGTATCAATATCGTTAGGGCTGGCAGAATGGACAACTAATTAGAAACATTGTATGACTTGGTTCGAAATTTGTTTTTTTAAACTGAAATACAGTTCTCACAATTTTCAATCACATTGTAAATATTGCCCCCATTTCTAACTCATTACGAAAAGTTACTATTTATTGTTGTTTTATTAAAAATGGGTAATAATAAGAGCTGTGATGCAGCAACGAGAAAAATTATAGTGAATTTTCATTTAATACAAAAATGGAGTTACAGAAAGATCGCCGATTATTTGGAATGTTCCGTAAAGATGATATTTAACGCCCTCGCACATTTCAAACTATACGGAACATCAGATAACGTGCCAAGAAAACTTCGGCCCAGAAAGACTACAGTTCAAGAAGACAGGCTTATGCTTCGATTAGCTAAGGCGGACCCCTTTAAAGGATCCAATGTTATAAGAAAAGAGGTATTTTCAGAAGACGATCCTCGACACGTGTCCACTAAACTAGTTCGTAGACGGTTGGTTGAAGGAAAATTGTTAGGAAGGATCGCTAGAAAAGTACCACTACTAACCAGGCAACATAGAGAAAATCGTCTAGCATTCGCTCGCAAATATGGCAGTTGGACTATTCATCAATGGAAAAAAGTTTTGTTTTCAGATGAAACTAAAATTAATTTGATTAATTCCGATGGAAAACGATATGTACGACGACCAATAAACGAGGCTTTGAATAAAAAGTACACTAAAAAGACAGTTAAGCACGGTGGTGGAAATGTAATGGTGTGGGGATGTTTCTCAGGGTATGGGATTGGTCCCGTGAGAAAGATTGAAGGGCAAATGGATCAATATCAATACAAAAAGATCTTGGAAGAGACAATGATTCCATATTCCGAGGAAAAATTGCCAGTAACTTGGATATTTCAGCATGACAACGACCCAAAGCACACAGCACGCAGCGTTAAAGCGTTTCTTACAGAACAATCCGTGACAGTATAAGAGTGGCCTGCCAATAGTCCGGATTTAAATCCCATAGAAAATTTGTTGCACACTATAAAGACCAACCTGTACTAATATTCATGGACTTAACAGTGCATTTGAAGACGCTTGGAGAAGTATTCCTGTAGAAACTTGTTATAAATTGATTGAACCAATGCCGCGTCGCTGCAAAGCTGTTATTGATAATAAAGGCTACCCTACCAAATACTAATTGTCTAAGGATGTAGTATTTTTAGTATTTTTCAAAACTATTGGGGTTTTGTTCAAATTAAAAATGAACTAAGTAATGATTTTTTTGGTGTTTCTAATTAGTTGTCCGGTTTGTATCTCGTTTTTTATTTTGTTATTAATATAACTTTCAGTTTTAGAAAAAAAAACCGTTGTTTTCTGTTATTAAAATGGTATAACAATGCAATATAATATCCGATACATCGATTTTAATACGTAGGAACACTCAATGATACGTTAAAAATTAGTTCGAAAGGAAATTTGCAATAAAAATATAAACCCAGGTAGGTGTTTCTAATTAGATGACCACCACTGTATATAGTGGTGGTCATCTAATTAGAAACACCTAGATGTATCGGATATTATATTGCATTGTTATAGCATTTTAATAACAGAAAACAACGGTTGTTTTTCTAAAACTGAAAGTTATATTAATAACAAAATAAAAAACGAGATACAAACCGGACAACTAATTAGAAACACCAAAAAAATCATTACTTAAATCATTTTTAATTTGAACAAAACCCCAATAGTTTTGAAAAAAAACTAAAAATACTACATCCTTAGACAATTAGTATTTGGTAGGGTAGCCTTTATTATCAATAACAGCTTTGCAGCGACGCGGCATTGATTCAATCAATTTATAACAAGTTTCTACAGGAATACTTCTCCAAGCGTCTTCAAATGCACTGTTAAGTCCATGAATATTAGTAACGTGTTTCTGCGACAGGTTGGTCTTTATAGTGTGCCACAAATTTTCTATGGGATTTAAATCCGGTCTATTGGCAGGCCACTCTAATACTGTCACGGATTGTTCTGTAACAAACGCTTTAACGCTGCGTGCTGTGTGCTTTGGGTCGTTGTCATGCTGAAATATCCAAGTTACTGGCAAATTTTCCTCGGAATATGGAATCATTGTCTCTTCCAAGATCTTTTTGTATTGATATTGATCCATTTGCCCTTCAATCTTTCTCACGGGACCAATCCCGTCCCTGAGAAACATCCCCACACCATTACATTTCCACCACCGTGCTTAACTGTCTTTTTAGTGTACTTGTTATTCAAAGCCTCGTTTATTGGTCGTCGTACATATCGTTTTCCATCGGAATTAATCAAATTAATTTAAGTTTCATCTGAAAACAAAACTTTTTTCCATTGATGAATAGTCCAACTGCCATATTTGCGAGCGAATGCTAGACGATTTTCTCTATGTTGCCTGGTTAGTAGTGGTACTTTTCTAGCGATCCTTCCTAACAATTTTCTTTCAACCAACCGTCTACGAACTAGTTTAGTGGACACGTGTCGAGGATCGTCTTCTGAAAATACCTCTTTTCTTATAACATTGGATCCTTTAAAGGGGTCCGCCTTAGCTAATCGAAGCATAAGCCTGTCTTCTTGAACTGTAGTCTTCCTGGGCCGAAGTTTTCTTGGCACGTTATCTGATGTTCCGTGTAGTTTGAAATGTGCGAGGGCGTTAAATATCATCTTTACGGAACATTCCAAATAATCGGCGATCTTTCTGTAACTCCATTTTTGTTTTAAATGAAAATTCACTATAATTTTTTTCGTTGCTGCATCACAGCTCTTATTTTTACCCATTTTTAATAAAACAACAATAAATAGTAACTTTTCGTAATGAGTTAGAAATGGCGGCAATATTTACAATGTGATTGACAATTGTGAGAACTGTATTTCAGTTTAAAAAATCAAATTGCGAACCAAGTCATACAATGTTTCTAATTAGTTGTCCATTCTGCCAGTCCTAACGATATTGATACTTTTTGTTTCACTGATATTTATTTTTATTGTCGTCTTGGTTGTCAAATATTATTGCTTGTAATTAAACTAGAGATATTAAAGTACATTGTAAAGTAGTGAAAAAAAAATTTACCTCCTATTAAATGCTATAATAATGTTAGTTACTTTATAAAAATGTCAGGTGACTAGGTGTTTCTAATTAGATTACCACCACTGTATATATTATAACGTAACACTTGTTACACACACTTAGAGTAGAAATTACTAAATCCGGTGAAGAATATTTGAAATTAAGATCGATTTTAAGGAACTCTGGAGTAAGGGGTGGTTGGGCAACCATAAAATATGCTTTCTTTTAAAAACATTGTTCAAAAGCAACGTAAGTACATCAGATGAAGTTTGAAAGTAGCGCCAGTGACGGAAAAGTTGAGAAGTAATAGGTTAGCATGGTATGGGCATGTCATGAGGAGGGATGAAAGTCATGTAACGAGAAGAGCGTTAGGTATGAATGTGGATGGATATAAGACTAGAGGAAGGCCGAAGAAAAGATGGATGGATTGTATTAAAGATGACATGAGTAAGAAAGATGTGAGTGCGTAGATGACGGCTAACAGAAGAGAGTGGAAGAAGAAAACATGTTGTGCCGACCCCACATAATGTGGGACAAGGGCAGGAAGAAGAAGAAGAAGTTCAAAAGCAACGTAAATGTGTACGACCTGTAACACTTGTTACATGGATTGACCCTTAGATTAATTAGTTTACTTCTTGTTAGTGTTCGTTTTAGTTTTTTTTTAAGTTTGCAGATCATGGTTTCAATCATAGGTATAAAAGGCTGTCATGACCGTAAGATACATTTTTATATCATAAACTAGCTGCTTAACTTCGAAGGTTTTGGGGCAGACCGTTGACCAGCAGTTGGAAGAGACTAGTTTAATTAGTTAGATGTTAGTTTAGTTCTTTTTTTTTTTATATTTCAGTGCTTCTTGACGGTTTTATTTTTGTGGGCTATTAAATGCTCCTACTTATATTATAAATACGAATGGTTTAATGGATGGATGGATGTTTGTTACTCAATCACGCCAGAACGTCTGAACGGATCTGGATGAAATTTGGCACAGAGACAGATTATAGTCTGGAATTGCAATAGTCTTTCTATCCACGTTGGTACCCGTAGGTACATGAGCGAATCTGCGGGTGGAAGCTAGTATGAAATAAACAAACAAATATCTAGTAGGTACTATTCCGCTAACCTACCTTAGTACTATTATTGTTTGGATGGATGGATGTTTGTTACTCAATGACGCCATAACGGCTGAACGGATCAAGATCAAATTGGCACGGAGATTACAGTCTGGAATAGCTTATAGGCTACTTTTTATGTAGATACCACGCCAACGAAGCCGTGGGCGGAAGCTAGTAAAAAATTAAGTAATTGAAATAATTCATAGCATTAAACTACTAGCGAATAAAAATGAAAATGTTTTTTCCAGATAGTGGTGAAAGGCATCCACCTGGTGTCCATAATGGGCAACCAGGGCACCCTCTCCAAGTCCCCGCGGCACGTGGCCACCGACCCCGAGCTGCTGTACCACTCCGTCTACCTGCTCATATGCTTCCTCGGCATATGCTGCCACCCTTTCTTCTTTTCGGTTCTGGTGAGTGCTACATAACAGCCGACCATAGTTTTAGTTAGAAAGTTTTAAGAATAAAAAAATATAATGTTAAGCCGAAGTTCATAATATTCAAAGGAGCCATTTCATTCTGGGCCTGGTCCATGTACACTATATAGAAAAATTAGGAAAAAATAGGAGATTACAAGAAAAATACAATTTTATTAATTTGAAGACAAATGCGATGGTACAAGAACAGTTCTTCTGGTAAGTTTTTTACTATGTGAACACTATTTGAAGGCCGCCATGTTGGTTTATAATTGGCGTTTGACATGACATTGACATATTTTTCATGGCATGTTGTTTGATTTGATGTTTTTGTTTTGTCAGATAAATGTAGGTTGTCAAAATGACATTTCACGTACGGCCATCCGCCATATTTTGTAGCGCTGTGTGTTGCTCTCTTTGTCGAAGAAAATCTTAATGTACCTTAGAACGAAGTCAATTTAAATATAATAACCAATTTAATACGTTTACTTTATTGCTTAGCCATATTTTAGAGTAGTGTACACAGTGCAGGCCCAGGCTCCATAGATTGATGAAACGTCTCTTTTGCCTGAAGTTTAAAAGAAAGAACCAAATTTTCTTTATTTATAAACAGCCCAGACGACCTCAGTGGCTTGTGGCAAATGTGGATTCAAATTGGTTCAAGCGAACCAATTCGAATCCACATTTTGTATTCCGTTCGAATGAGTAACATAGTGCCAGTATGCTACGTACCTAGTAACTTTAGTGTTTTGGTATTTATTTATTTTGTTTTTGTATATTTGTTCAGTGAGTAAAGTGGTGTATATTTGGTTGTAGCTCCTCGACATTGTGTACCGCGAAGAGACGCTACTGAACGTGATGCGCTCAGTCACCCGCAACGGGCGGTCCATCTTGCTGACGGCCGTGCTGGCGCTGGTGCTGGTCTACATGTTCTCCATCGTCGGATACATGTTCTTCCGGGACCACTTCCTGCTCAGCGTCGACAGACTCGACGGTCAGACATGCCTTTTGTTATCAGTGCTTGCTTGCATGTCTTTATTGCTTTAAGGTCACTGACATTGATGTTGAAATGTGGCCCTGAAACGGGCCAGTGACCGTTGGTATAAGAACCAGTGCGGCGGTCGTTGAGCGCTTGCTTGCTTGTCTTTCTTTCTTATCTTGTGTTAAGGTAACTGACCATGAGGTTGAAATGGGCCACATTTCAACCTCAAGGTCCGTTGGTAAAAGAACCAGTATGGTGGCAGCAGTGCTTCTCGTAGAGGCTCCTTTCGTGCACATATCACGGTGTCTTCTAATTTTTGGATTCGAGGACACGTCGGTTACGAACGATTTTTTCCTTCACCGTTTGGAAGCACAAGTATAACGCACATGAATGGGAAATCCATTGGTGCACCAACGGGATGCGAACCCACGACCTTTGGATCGGAAGGCGGGCAACTTCGTAGCGCTCTCACTCAGTTCAAATCATCTTAAATATGCCTCAACGACCATCGAAGCAGCAACTTTTACCTTTGACATGCCGAGATCTCAGTTCGGGGCGAACCACTACTTCATAATAGTTAAGGTGAGGGTTTAGTTATTTTATAACCGCAAAATGCACAGTTTTGATTTTTATGACAAAGATAACTTGAGCATTTTATTTACGTAAATCCAAGACAGAAACGCGATTGGTAAAACTTTTCTCGATATATTTATTTTTTAAAGTTGGGTCCTCCGCAACAATTTTTTCGAAAATACTCTGAGACTATCTAACAAAAATAACTTTTTTTTAAATATTTTGTTAGACTATAGCATTGGGTACCTAAATCCAAGACACTTTAAAAAAAAATAGATAGTTTTTGAGATAATCAATATTTTCTTATATTTCGCTTACGTCGATTACTTTCGAGCGCCTTCTAGCGCTTGCTATCTCTTTCCGCATTCAATTACAGTACATAGCGCTGTCACTTTCTTCACTCCGCCCACTCGGCAATTTATATGATTTTTGTATCCTCTTAAACGTTAGCCATTATCTCATCTGATTAGAAGTGATAATGATAACAGACGACGACGACCCCCGCTTCGAGACGAGCTGCATGGACGACCCCCCCTCCAAGTACCTGCGGGAGGGGGGGGCGCAGTGCTCGCGGCCCTCGCGCCTCGTCTCCGTGGGGGGCGAGCTGAAGGAGCGCAGCTGCGACTCGCTCATCATGTGCATCGTCACCACCCTCAACCAGGGCCTGAGGAACGGGGGAGGCATCGGGGATATCCTGCGCGCGCCGGCTAGTTTCGTGAGTACTTCGCTGTCTAGCGTTCCTAATTTAGAACTATTCAGTACGTCCCACGGAAATGTCGCACGGAGGGAAAGTACTTTATATACAAGACTAGCTTGCGCTCTCGGCTTTGCTTGCGTGGTACCTCGATAAAAATTTTAGGTAAACAACTCTACCTATTCCAAGTTTCAACGAAATCGGTTGAGCCGTTACGGCTTGTTTAAACAATAAAGTTCTTTACCTAGAATAGCATATAGGCTACTTTTTTATGTAGGTACCACACGAGCGAAGCCGTGGGCAGAAGCTAGTCTTGTATATATAGCTTCGATAAAATGTCAGCTATTATGAATAAGGACCTTATTATTTCCCTATACGATGGTTAACTCTTACAGCATATGAACTTTCTCACTGCGTAACTCTCAAAACACAACGGGAGTTTGACAGCTGAAGTAGATTACGATTACCATTGGACTTGCGCAATTGAATAACTGTCAAACCACAACGGGAGTTTGACAATTGAAGTAGATAACGATTACCATTGGACATGCTCAATAATGTTGGTGTTGTGGTCTCCAGGAGCCGCTGTACGTGGCGCGCGTGGTGTACGACCTGCTGTTCTTCTTCGTGGTGATCATCATCGTGCTGAACCTCATCTTCGGCGTCATCATCGACACCTTCGCCGACCTCAGGAGCGAGAAGCAGCAGAAGGAGCTCATCCTGAAGAATACCTGTTTTATCTGTGGTACGTGCTGTTGCCCTTTTAATACAAATACATTTTTTTTTTATTTCAGTAAACTTAATCTCACCATTGGATTTGCCCATACTCACCACGCTACGCATGCGGGTTGGCGAGCGCAGTTAGAGCTATCGTTGTTAAAATGAGGGATGCTGCTGCCCATCCCCTAGCTTTTTTCCCTTAGTCGCCACTTACGACATCCGCGGATAGGTAGATATGGAGGGGCCTATTCTTCAGCCGGGGCCACCACGGCGATATTGTTTGTGCATTTTGTCACAAAATAAGTGATTTTTCTGTTCCAGGACTAAACAGGTCAGCTTTCGACAACAAGACCGTCTCGTTCGAGGAACACATAAAGAGCGAACACAACATGTGGCACTATCTGTACTTCATGGTGCTCGTGCGGGTCAAGGACCCCACCGAGTTCACCGGCCCCGAGAGCTACGTCCACTCCATGATCAAGGTACCCGCTCTTACATACAACCCTTGCTATATAGTGTATCTACTCATACATACAACCCTAGCTATATAGTGTATCTACTCCTACATACAACCCGAGCTTTATAGTGTTGCTACTCTTACATACAACCCTAGCTATATAGTGTATCTACTCCTACATACAACCCTAGCTTTATAGTGTTGCTACTCTTACATACAACCCTAGCTATATAGTGTATCAACTCATACATACAACCCTAGCTATATAGTGTAGCTACTCTTACATACAACCCTAGCTATATAGTGTAGCTACTCTTACATACAACCCTAGCTATATAGTGTAGCTACTCTTACATACAGCCCTAGCTGTACAAGGTACCTACTCTTACATACAACCCTAGCTATATAGTGTATCTACTCTTACATATAACCCTAGCTATATAGTGTATCTACTCTTACATACAACCCTAGCTTTATAGTGTAGCTACTCTTACATACAACCCTAGCTATATAGTGTATCTACTCTTACATACAACCCTAGCTATATAGTGTATCTACTCTTACATACAACCCTAGCTATATAGTGTAGCTACTCTTACATACAACCCTAGCTATATAGTGTATCTACTCTTACATACAACCCTAGCTATATAGTGTAGCTACTCTTACATACAACCCTAGCTATATAGTGTAGCTACTCTAACATACAGCCCTACCTGTACAAGGTACCCACTCTTACATACAGCCCTAGCTATATAGTATAGCTACTCTAACATACAGCCCTACCTGTACAAGGTACCCACTCTTACATACAGCCCTAGCTATACAAGGTACTGTTATTATAGTATAATTTTTAGTTAAGTTAAATAATCTGTCGCACGCCAACCTCCTGTTTCTACCCAATCAGGCTGGCTGGTAGATAATGCATTAAGCCCACCTTTTGTACACTTTTGTTTAATGTGCATTAAAGATTAAATAAATAAATAAGGTACCAATCTACTCTTACATACAACCCTAAGCTTTCTCTAAACCAAATTTCTTGAAGATATCGGTTAAGCCGTTTGGTCGTGAAAATGTTACAAACAGACGAGTTACTTTCGCATTTATAAAATACTAGCTTCCTCCCGCGGCTTAACTCGCGTTGTGTCTGCATAGAAAGTAGCCTAAAAAAAGAACGATCTATTCAACGAAATCGGTTGAGCCGTTACGGCCTGATTGAACAACAAATAAATATTCCGGACATATTCACACGATCAACTGATCCCAAACTAGGCATAGCCTGTACTGTACTATGGTGACCAGAGACTGATAATATACATATAATAGATAAATATTTAACACCCAGACACAGAACAAACATCTGTGTTTATCACACAAATGTTTGTCCAGTGCGGGGATCGAACCCGAAACATCCTCACAAACTGTCGCATTTATAATGTTAGTAGGAAGTGTGATCATGACTTCTCCTTCCAGTCAAACGACCTCGACTGGTTCCCCCGGCTGCGAGCGCTCTCCCTCGTGAGTAGCGGCGAGGGGGAGGGGGGGGAGGTGGAGCTGCGCGCGCTGCAGGTGCAGCTGGAGGTGGCGCAGCAAGCGGTGCACACACTCACTGCGCTGCTCACCGAGCTCCGGGACCAGGTGAGTGGGGGGAGGGGGAGGGGGTAGTGTAAGGTGCAGCTGGAGGTGGCGCAGCAAGCGGTGCACACACTCACTGCGCTGCTCACCGAGCTCCGGGACCAGGTGAGTGGGGGGAGGGGGAGGGGGTAGTGTAAGGTGCAGCTGGAGGTGGCGCAGCAAGCGGTGCACACACTCACTGCGCTGCTCACCGAGCTCCGGGACCAGGTGAGTGGGGGGAGGGGGAGGGGGTAGTGTAAGGTGCAGCTGGAGGTGGCGCAGCAAGCGGTGCACACACTCACTGCGCTGCTCACCGAGCTCCGGGACCAGGTGAGTGGGGGGAGGGGGAGGGGGTAGTGTAAGGTGCAGCTGGAGGTGGCGCAGCAAGCGGTGCACACACTCACTGCGCTGCTCACCGAGCTCCGGGACCAGGTGAGTGGGGGGAGGGGGAGGGGGTAGTGTAAGGTGCAGCTGGAGGTGGCGCAGCAAGCGGTGCACACACTCACTGCGCTGCTCACCGAGCTCCGGGACCAGGTGAGTGGGGGGAGGGGGAGGGGGTAGTGTAAGGTGCAGCTGGAGGTGGCGCAGCAAGCGGTGCACACACTCACTGCGCTGCTCACCGAGCTCCGGGACCAGGTGAGTGGGGGGAGGGGGAGGGGGTAGTGTAAGGTGCAGCTGGAGGTGGCGCAGCAAGCGGTGCACACACTCACTGCGCTGCTCACCGAGCTCCGGGACCAGGTGAGTGGGGGGAGGGGGAGGGGGTAGTGTAAGGTGCAGCTGGAGGTGGCGCAGCAAGCGGTGCACACACTCACTGCGCTGCTCACCGAGCTCCGGGACCAGGTGAGTGGGGGGAGGGGGTAGCGTAAGGTGCAGCTGGAGGTGGCGCAGCAAGCGGTGCACACACTCACTGCGCTGCTCACCGAGCTCCGGGACCAGGTGAGTGGGGGGAGGGGGAGGGGGTAGTGTAAGGTGCAGCTGGAGGTGGCGCAGCAAGCGGTGCACACACTCACTGCGCTGCTCACCGAGCCATGCTCGGTTATTTTTCTTACATATTATTTGTCCACAGATGACAGAACAGAGGAAGCAGAAGCAGAGAATCGGCCTGCTCAACTCAACCTCGGCTTATCTACAGAACTTGCAAATGAACCTGCCGCCGTGAACCACACCCCGTTACTAACATACACAAATACACACACAAGAAAACACAACAAATATACACAAGAAACATGTCAAAAATACTCGAGAAACATTACGGAAATACACAAAAAACATGTCAAAATACACCAAAAAATACGTCAGAATGACACAAGAAACGTGTCAAAAGTACCTTTTATTAGTACCATTTTTATTACAGAAATATTAAACCCGACAAAATTACTTAGGGCATTTAGGATTCTGTGGAAAGTTTAAATAAAAAAATTACAGCTTTTCATAGAAACCTGTCAACACATGTCACGACATGTCAATGTAACAGCTAAAACACTGCAGCACTGTAATCTGTTATAAACTTGAGCAAACAAATTTATGTTACTTTAGTAAGAAAGTATACGTGATTTATGGGTATTTCCCTTTTAGAAAGAACCTAAGTGGTCAAAAAAACCAAGGGGATATAATACAAAAAAACAAGAGACTAAAAAAACATATTTTTTTATATGAATGATTTTAATGCGTTTATGATTTCGGTACCATAAGTTTATTTAAATCATTTTGCTCGATGAAATCTATTTAAACATTTGCGAAATTATAAATTATTAGTAGATATGTTAAAAAACCCTGTACTGCATTACCCTAGGAGGACTTCCCATTAGGGGCTAGTCAGAGTTTAATTCTTTGTTGTATAAACAAAACGATAAACGAAAAGTTTCACAAAAACATTTTCATGGAAGTCTTATTTTGTGTGTTACCTAGAAACATAATCACGACTTAGCCACTCAGACTTAGCCACTAGACCTCATTAAATCGCACATTAGAAAACATAGTCTATTTACTATGTCATACATTTCAAATTTGATTTCCTGTGTTTGACCAAGTTAAACTCAATTTATTGACAAGTTATAATGAAAAACGCCTTAGAACTTGACGCTTATATCCAGGTGTTAAGGTTCAAAATGGAGTACTTAAATGTACATGATTATATTGACTAATTAATATTTATACGTAATGATATATATTTACAAACTAGTGTGTTATCCGATTACTGGCACTGAAGTTTCCTGAACGTGAAATCTATTCACATCTATTCTATCTTTACCTCTTTTTAAGTCTATTTTTTGCTATATTTACCTTGAAGGATTGCCAGTGCTGGTGATAGGATGAACAATTTTACGATACACACAAACGTAGAGTAGAAATTTTAATGATATTCGTAGCTAGCCAAATCTTAGATAGATAAACAAAGGATTTGATTAGAATAAATTGTTAACTGGGCTTTGGTGCGAATCTTACAAGGCATTCACTAAAGTTTACGTTTTTTTATACAACTAAGTTAACGGCAAACATGCATACGGCCCACCTTTTGGTAAGCGGTTACCGTAGCCTATGGATGCAATACCTGATACCTGAGAAAATGTTCCTGAGTAAGGTTGCCAGAGCTCTTTAAGGGGGCTCTGCGGGGTCGGCAACGCGTACGCGATGCCTCTGGTACTGCAAGCGCTCATAGGTTACGGTAACCATTTATCAGCAGGGGGGCCGTAAGCTTGTTTGTCACCTTAGTTTTATAAAAAAAAGTATCGAACTTACTTTCTTAAAAAAAAACAATTAATAATGGCAGAGCTCGAAGTTGTTTTAGATTAAACCTTATTCCATTGTGATAAGGCACATTATCGTCGTCATTGTATGATTTGCATCGCCCTTTTTAGATCTTTATCTATGAATCTACTTACAATTTTTTAAAAGGGTTTTTATTAAGATTGCGAAGTTTCTCAAGGTACCCAAGGTAGGTGTGTTATAGATATTCGAACAAATCGTTCTAAGAGTAGTGTTCAGTAGCGGTAGTTAGTTAGGGTGTTAGTTAGACTACGGAGCCTTGAAAATCAAAATTAAAAATTCTTACTATTTATTGTTATTTTGTTTTATATTCTCTTGCATTGCTACAATAATATTTGTAATAATGTTATGAGAAGTTAATAGTTGATGTAATTTTTCTTAATTTTTCTCGAAATGTTTATAACAATTTGCTACAATAATTAGCCAATTTGTATCGTACCAAATGTTAAGAAGTTTGTGTCCAGATGTGTCATACGTACGACACTCCCTCCCCTTAAGGAAACTTCGTGCAATATCTAGCTCAAACCCGTTACCTAGTAGTTAGCTAAATATTTTGAAAATTATTGTAAAATATCTTTAAAAGATCTGATATTTTATATTTCGAGTTGCGTGTTTTATAATGTTTTGTTGTACTTCTTAAATATTTAGATTAGGAGGGTGACAGTTGATAATGACCTTAATACGAAATATAAACGAGACTACGTACAGGGTGGCCCAGAATATGTTACATAATACCCTGAAATTGGGAATTAATTTAATTTATTCACCATCATCATCAGCCTGAAGTCCACTGCTGAACATAGGCCTCCCCCAAAGAGTTCCATGACGAACGGTCTTGAGCCTTTTCCATCCACCGACTTCCCGCAACCTTAACAATGTCATAATTAACCATTAATGTCATTTTAATGTTTAATTTATTATTAGGTTCAAATCTATTACATGTAATTATGAGCTACTTTGAACAAAGCCGTGGAAAAAATAAATATGGATCCTAGTGGGAGGTTCCTCGACTTGCGAATCCGAAGGGGGTTCGAAACTAGAGTAGATGTAAAAAGAACTTGCTCACTTTACGAAAAACATATCAGGAAGTCAAACTTCTTGTAATACTTACGTTATTAGTCAAAAGTTGTAAAAAAATTACTTTGTTAAAATTGTATATCTCGTTAGGATTTTTTACATACATAATCTGGGCCACAACCTAACATATACATAAATTATGTATCTATATATTATGATTAAATGTTCTTGTTTGAATTTTGTATGAGTTCCCGTTGATTAACACTCATAGTAACAGTGTTACACATTGGAACTTATTGTCTCGATATGTAACACCACTTTTTTATTGTTACATATTGCAATATGTAACAGTATAACTGAACCGGAACTTCCAATGTGTAACACTGTTTTAAAATATTTGTGTTACACAACGGGAACCAACCCCATTTTGTAATAAGGCATTGTAGAGTAAGTATAATATTTGAGTTTCCGACAAGGGTTGTCTTGAAAATGAAATAAAACGAAACGTTCTTACTACATACAGTAATCAATATAAAAACCATAAATATATTTACACTTATTTCGTATAAAGTTTATACTAACGCTCGAGAAAGGAAATTCGTTTAGTACTGTGTCATAAACAAATTTAATAATATTGTTATTAGCCAGCCAACAAATAGCTCAAACTGTATGTTACAGTCATATAATAAAACGGTTACTTTGAAAAATAACTACTGCATAAAAAACTTAAACAGAATAAGATAAAAGAAAATGCAATAGATAAATTTAACGTCATCAATCGAACTACATGTAGTGTTTAATTGTAATGGTTGGCTCGATTTAACAAGAAGGTATCTCTTTAATAGGCCAAATATTTCAAAAATGTTATATTATACGTAGTTTTAAATATGTTGATCTGTTTTTAATTGTGTACTTAAAATGTTGTCTCTCTTTCGTCTTGTTTACAATATTACTATGTACTATTCAAACTAAATTACATTCCTTCGTGTCTTCGCATTTTTTATTTTATTTTACACTAACAATAATTCGGACCATTTATGTAAAAATTTAGTAAATCTAACTTTATCTTCTAGTACGAATAAATCATTGAAACTAGTTATTAAATAATTACGTCCGTGTTAAAGCCAAATATAGTAGAAGAATCACATTTATTGAACAAAATCTATCTTAGATTTTTGACCAACTTGTAGTTTACTTTTTATAATAAGCTAATTTTATATGTTGCAGACAAAAGCCCTGTAATTACGAAACTGGGTTTAGATTAGGTCTAACTAAACCCTGGTTTTGTGACGTGTCATTTCATAAATTTGACGAAAGTTTGTTGAGGATGTTTGGTTGTTTGTGGTTCAATCACGGCTAAACGGCCGATCGGATTTGGATGAAATTTGGTACAGAGATAGATAGAGGTCTGGCGCGAGCGAAGCCGGGAAGCTAGTTATGACATAAAGCAAATGTATGAATTGAGACGTCACAAAACCAGGGTTTAGTTCGACCTAGCCTAAACCCAGTTTCGTAATTACAGGGAAGATAATGTAGCACCATGCATCGTTCAGGTAAAGTAGATATTATTGAATTTGACATAACTTTTCTAAGTCTGCAACATATTGTCTAATACAATAAACATTCCTATTTTTATAATCTAATCGTTCGTATTCCATTCTAGATCTGCATTTCGAATCTTTTAAATAAATACTTCTTTCTCTATTTTATATACTTTATTATATACTAATGTAGGATATTACATAATGTAAAAATCGTTACTTTTTAGACATTGTGATGGCTGCAATAAGTGGAGTGTTTTGTTTTGGTTTAATGAAATATAAAGATATGGCACAAAGATACCCATTTTATTTATATACCTCAGGTAATATTTTTGGAAATAATATTTATTATTTAATAAAATAATTAAACCGAACAGTCACGAACATAGTCCTGACCCACACTAAGATTTCTTATCAGAAACTATGAGTGCCATGGTACTACAACACCCAGACCCGGAATAAATATTTGCAGATCATGAAAACATTTGTCCCGCAGCGGGAATCGAGCCCGCATCATTTGCGTCTCGGATGAGCATGCCCTTGTCCCACCTTATGTACAAAATGTCTTCTACTTCAACTTATTATTTTAAGTAAATCTTTTAAAGAAGTCTATTCAATAAATTACTTTTCTCGGGAAATTATTGATTCACATAAAAATACCTAGCAGATTACCTATCTGTTTATTGATAAGGCTATCAGGTATAGACAGTTTTAGGGCACAGTAGGTTACAGCCGGCGACATGAAGTGGTATTCAGTGGTTTTGTTGTTTGTGTGTTGTGAGTCATGCTTTTATATCAAATCCAACGTATCGAAGTCATAAAGATTCCCGGCATGGAGAGAAATCCGTTACTTCTGACCAAGTTCATCCAAGCCAGTCAATAATTCATACTATAAACTAATTTTGTCATTAGTCAGCCAACAAAAAGTTCAAACTAAATGTTACAGTCATTATTATAAAACGGTTACTTTGAAAAATAACTACTGCTCATAAAAACTTGAAGAAAATAAGATAAAAGAAAATTACTAAAAATTACTAAAGAAAAAGAATTCATTCTTTACAACAATACGTCCCAAGAGCAGAGAGTCGCTTAAATTCTGTATTCCGGTCATTTAACTGTCAACAAAATTAAGTGATCTAAGAGCCATAGCTTAATAAACATTAAAGTCATTTTTATTCAACGAGCAAATTCAGCCTACTATTTGTAGGATTGCACAAAACTACAGAAAGTGGAACTGGTGAGCGAAGTGAGCCGCAATAATTTTGTGTTCGCAACCTTCATAAATACGGCCCTTCCTACACTGCGTCATCCGATTCGCCCTACATAAAGATGACCACAATTGGGGTAAGCTGATAAGGATTGAAGATGAATGAAGGTTACTGATTGGTAGGTGCGGCTCAGGATACTCTCACAACAGTGCAGCTACCGACGGTAGCGGAAAATGAGGTGAACCACACACGCATCATTGGAGGAACAGCCACTACTATCGCGCGGTATCCCTATGCTGTGCAGGTAAAATCACTTAGGTAACACTAGCAGCTACCCGCGGCTTCGCTTGCACGTAGTTACCCGGATAAAAAGTAGCCTATGTCCATCCCTAAAGCTTCTCATCAAAATCGGTTTCGCGGTTTTGATGTGAAAAGATAACAAATAAATAGTGAAAACCGATATTCCCGACACAATATAAAATATATAGGTTGCGAAAGTTTGTGAGGTTGTTTGGATGTTTCTTGTTCAATCACATCGTAACAGCTCAACCGATTTCGATGAAACTTGAAATAGACGAGTTATTTACCTAGAATAGCATATAGGCTACCGTGCAAGCGAAGCGGGTGCAAGCTAATTGTGTATAATTTACAGATCCCCGCTCCGTTTTGGTGGATGCTGGCCTTATTGATGTATTTTTAATTAGGTGCTGTACCTCCAAAGGCTGGCGTGCGGCGGCTCGCTGGTGACCAGGCGCCATGTTCTGACTGCCGCTCATTGCTTCTTTGATGAGTAAGAATCTGCAGAGTATTTGTCCATGCGATCTCGAAAACGCTAATAACGAAAAATCAATCAATGTATCTACTTAGGTACACCGTGTTTGTAACCAGTTTATGTACCTACTATCCCGGAAGTGGCATAGTAGGTACATAATATATACCTATAATAAATCAATAAAAAAAATATTAGACAAATTTTAATAAGTAATTCTTTCCGGATTTTTTCAACTTCCGGTCACTTTACTATCTTTTTATATAAATACAAGTAATAAACGTACAAGTTCGACAGCCGAATAATAAAGATTGAACTGGTTTGACGCCAAAACACCTGGCTACACATCCTAGAGCTTTTTTAGAATTAAATTGCATATAAATTATTACCTTCTCGACGCGAGTGAAATCGCGCGAGTTAGACTAGTCTAAAATAAATTGTCGGTTACAGGCGTGGTTCCCTCGTCCATCACTCTCATTACACTGTGCGAGCGGGAACTACTACCTTGGAGTCAGGTAAGATATAAATCATGCCAGAGTGGTAGGACGATCACGTCGGGGTCACCAATGAGGGATCTCATGATTTCTCTAGGTACATTGATTGTAGAGAAACCATGACTTCAAAACTAGGTTAGTACCTAGGTACATAATGAAACACTATGTTTGTTTAGCGCCCAACCGTTGTGGCTCGATAAATTGTATTAATTATCATAGTCACAGTTAATAACAGAAAGGAAAGATATTTATTTGTGACGCTAAATACAATTATGGGACACACAGCAAATAATAACTAACGAACATTTTGACTAAAAAACACAGGCGTAAAAATTATGAACAAAAGACAAAAAGCTACCTACAAGGAAAGTTAAGCTAACACTTACCTAATGCAGAATGCATCTCTCATGCTTGCTTGTTGTGTTACTGATTCTTTCTTGGTCATCTTTTATTAGTTAAGTGAGGTATGGTGGCCCTGAAAAGGGCATATGACCGTCGTTGAAAGAATCAGCGTAGTGAAATGATTAAAGTGCGCCTCTAAGCTCCTTCGTCCACGGCGCGACTCAAAAGGAACGCGACTGAAACTGTAGTCACTTATGAGTAGCCTGACTGCGATAGCACTAGTATTTCAATGCGCGTCCGTCCACGACGCTACTCAAAAGGAACGCGTTTGTAACTAGTCTCCTGGCGACTCGACATGCTGGTCGCCAGGCGACTGATTTCGAGAAACTGTTGAAAAATGAACGAATAAAAAGTAATTATAATTGATTCTGACGTATATGTGAATGGAGAAGTAATAATTCCATGTCATCGCTCGAATTATCACTAGTCATGTTAATTTTTTTCGTTTTCAAAACTTTGTTTACATAAAATCGTGTACTGAGTTTCAGGAAATTCCAGTAGCGTCGTGGACGAGTCGGAGTTTCCAATCAGTCCGCAACTCTAGTTTCTAATGAGTTCCATCTCTTTTGCGTAGCGTCATGGACGAAGGGGCTAAGAGGCTCCTTTTGCGCATCTCTCATACAATTAAATCTCATGGATCTATAAGCGTTCTTAACTCTTCCAGGTGGCTCGACTCGCGCAGTGACAGCGGTGGTTCCCCACGAGCGGTACAGCTACCCGATTATACGAGATAACGATGTAGCCATCATGGTGCTCGCTTCGACCTTCACCCTGAGCAGCAGTATCGCCGTGGCCAAGATCCCGTTCCAAGGCGAAGAGGTGCCGGATAACTCACCTGTGTGGCACGTTGGTTGGGGAAGAACTAATGTAAGTCATTAACACCTTATTCATAGACACTCACTAACTTCAACTGCTCGATAAATATATATCCACTCCTTTCTTTTCATTTATTTATTTAATTTATAACAGTCATTAAATCGTGTTTATAATTACATTATTATAAAAAATTAACATAAAAAACAATCAATCATAAAATTTTTGTTTACTGTTAGAATAGGACAGGGCGAGAATTATCGAGCCTATAAGTTATTGACTGATTATGAATCATCATCATCATTTCAGCCGTTCGACGTCAACTGCTGAACATGGCCTCCCCCACAGACAGAGCCGTTCGGTTGAGCCGTTACGGCGTGATTGAACAACAAACATCCTCACAAACTTTCGCATTTATAATATTAGTAGCATTGCACAAACAATATAAAATCATTTTTCATGGAACCATGATCATGAATTCCAGGTGAATTCTCCCGCAGCATCACAGGTCCTCCAGGAGGTGCAGATCAGAACAGTCGGCTTCGAGACCTGCAGAGAGCAGTACCGAATGTTGGAATCATTGACCTCGCAGCCGTATCCAGTCACTACCAACATGATCTGCTCAGGGCTGCTGGGCATAGGAGGTATGTGCTGGGTTTGTCCTGGGGGGTAAGTGTGAGTTGGCACAATAGTTTTCATCCCATCTTTTCGAAAAGGACGACTTGGTTCGCCTTTAAGTGCACCCAAAGGTGGTGTTTTCTATAATAAACTTTTAGCGGGCGCCGCAATGTTCTTTGCCGCGCACTTTTTGAATTTGGAACATCTTAGTTTTCAGCGGCAAAGAAATCGAACGCAAATATTGTTTGAATAAGGACTGGCTGGTACAACGGCCCATAGTCGCGCCGCCAGCTGAATAAAAAAAAAGAATAAAAGAGGCGCCTTTCATTTTCTCATAGTGGGTGATGAAAAGTAGAGTGTATCACTCGGGCGCAAAATATAGTTTTGGCTCGGGAGACGTACTTTGAATCCCTCTCTACGTTCAGGATTCTACTAAAGAATCCCTCGCAAAGCTCGGATGTCCGCTGCTGAACATAGTGCTCGTATACATTACCAGCGCGACCAGCCTTGTACGGCCTACGCCCAAACAACTCCTCAAGGGATCTCCCGTCAACTTTTTAAACTTGAGCTCAACTGTTTTTATTACGGCCGCAGTATATGCAGCGGAATAGAATCACACATGCAGACATTTTTTATTTATTTACAACCTTAAATAATACGGTTTGTTTCCCAATTACATTACATATGGATAGAATTAGATTATCTTTAATTGTATAATAAATAAATAATAATAAATAAATCTTTATTCATTACCTTAGTGCTACGAATAACATTGAGAATTAATATCTAATAAAGGCTGTATGATGGTTTATTGTATGATTGTAGATTAGGTAGGTACTTAATACAATTATTAGAATGAATGTCAACCAATTTAATTAAAAACGAACAATAACATAAACAAAATTAGGAATACATAGTCAAATTAAATATATTAATCAAAAAACAATGTTAATGTTGGCAGGTAAAGACGCGTGCCAGGGGGACAGCGGCGGCCCCCTCGTGTACTCGGACATCGTGGTGGGGGTCACCTCGTGGGGGTACGGCTGCGCCGAGCCGCTCTTCCCGGGGGTCAACGCCAAGACCTCCGCCTTCGCCAACTGGATCAATTCTACGGTGAGTCAGTGCTGCTTGCTTGTCGTGCCACTGGTTCTTTCTAGGTGATTATTAATGATAGCACTAGCTTCCGCCCGCCTATCTCGCTCGCGTACCTACATAAAAAGTAGCCTATAAACTATTCTAGGCAACGAAGAAGGGCTCAACCGATTTCGTTGAAACTTGGAATAGATGTTCTTTACCAAGAAAAGCATCTAGGCTACTTTTAATGTAGCTATAAGAACAACAAAACAACTAGTTGTTTAAGCATAAAGTTTGATACGCGATTTTAGGGATAACAAAATTTTTCATTTAAAAAAGTCATCTGTTTTGCGGACAAATCTATTTTAAGCATAGATATGTTTTGCATTCATCCTCTTTGTTTTAAACTCAATTACTCAGCTTTAGTTGGCAATTTTGATGTCGAACTTCTCACACGTTTAATAATTAGTTAGAACAACAGAATCGGCACCACTGTTTATCGGAATAAGGGGTTCCCAATCGTTCGCATAAAGATAAATTGAGCTATCTATGTAATCTATGCGTAATTAAACTTATCGAATAAAACTATCTAATCTCAAAACATGCTGGTAAACAATATATTTTGAATGGTCTATGGCATAATATTTGGATTATTATAGCATTGTATTTTAAATCTTATATCATTGGATATATTATCATTTGCAAGATTTGCAAGAGACAGGGAGCATTGGAAAAACTTGGAGGAGGCTTTTACCACGATTGGTGGTCCCATACACTAACTTAGGAATAAATCTGTTTAGTATATAGGTAACTTATATTGTATTCATACACAGAAAATTTAAACTTTTTTTTTTACGTGAAACTTTTAATTTTAATAGAATTTAGATTAAGTAAATATATTGTTCTATCTGAAATAGTGTATAGGAAATAAAGCTCTTTTTTATTTTTTTATTTTATTTTTATTTATTTTTATTATCATTGGAAGGAGGTTATCACTGGAGAGGTTAAAACTAGCTTCCGCTCTTGTGTTACCCACATGAAAAGTAACCTAGATTATTCCAGGCTTTTAAATTAAATCCATGAAAAAAATCACGTCTATAGTTACTGCGTAAAAGACAAACAAAACAAACCAACCAACAAACATAAATACACTTCATTAAAACAGACGTCATTATCGCTAAAAGCAATACTTTCAGGAAACGCATTGCAATTTGTAGAGTACATACACACTTCAAAATTACATTATTTTCTTGTTACAGGTGACCATCTACAACGCGAGCCCAGCTGTGGGAAACATAAGTGGGATTCTCCTAGCAACTTCTCTTTTATTTTCGCTGATACTCTGTAGTCATTTAAAATTTACCTACTAAATTAATTCTAGTTGAATTTTTAATGTATTGTTTGTAAGTTTGAATAAATATTTTTTATAACAAATGTTTTAAGTTTGCATAACAGATCGTTTTTTTGAGCTTTGGCAAAATCTACGATTAGATTATCGTTGGGAAAAGTTTTCCTGATGAGAAATAAGAGTCGATTGATAACGTTTTTTTATGGCTTTTTATGTTTTCATTGCCAGAAATCAGCCATTGTCTGAAATTCAAAAATGCATTTTTTTCAACATTGATTCCTAATTGAAAACTACATGTAAAATGAAACAACTCTTTATATATCACATATGAATATTTTATTACGAGTAATGATATAGATATAGTATGTTACATCGTACAATAAATATAAGGTACAAAGGTGAACATTACACATGTCATAACTGAGCCGGTTCTACGGACAGTAGCACCACCTGCCGGCAAAGCACTGCAACAAACAGACAAACATTACGTATTAGTAAATAGTAATAACATTATTGAGAGTATTGCTGGAGTGGCCTCGGCTGAAAAATATACCCTCCATATCTACTGCTCGTGGATGTCGTAAGAGGCGACTAAGGGAAAAAAGCTAGGGGATGGGCAGCAGCGTCCCTTATTTACAAAGATAGCTCTTACTGCGTTTACCAACCCGCGTGCCTAGCGTGGCATGGGCAAATTCCCCCACATGTTAGGAATTCTTTTTTAATTATTTTTTTAAATGTTTTTATGTGCACAAAAAAAACTCTTAACATGCTAAAACGCTCCATAGTTAGGAGCAATGGTTAATTGATTTCGTTCTATTAACCGGTTAATATCGAAATTGATTCTCTATATAAAGACAAGAGATACTACGTAGATGCAAGAGATACTATGAATGAAGATGCAACATACCTTTATCAGTAAGAGTTTCATGTACCACGACATCGGCTTGCGTTCCCTGCACGCGCGCCCTGCAGACGCCCCCCGCCCCCGCTGCCCCCGCCCCCGCCCCCGCGCCCCGCGCCGCGCACTCGCCCCCCGGGAGCGCACTCCCCTCCCGCCACGCGCGGTCGGGCAACTCTATCGTCCGCCATTTTGATAGCTCCTCGGATGCCGAAACCATTTCTGCGCCCTGGATAAAGAATGATGACGGTAAAACATATCCTACTACAAAAAAAAGATCACAAACTTTCTCAAATTTAGCTGTTTTTGGTATTTTTATCATCTTTAGAACTACCAAAAACAGCTGATTCATTAAGTTTGACCTGATTTGACCCCAAAACAGCAGATTACGAATTTCCATAAGTTGTAGAACTTTTCTTATTTTTTTAATATAAGAAAAACACAAATACTTTAAGTGCACTTAAGTTTAACTAAAAATTTTTTATATGTATCCTTTTTAACGTCACTTTACTTATTTAATGTTTAATATGTATTTGATAATATTTCACGAATGGTTCTTACTTTAAGCTCTGCCTACTTATAAAAGTTTCGAAAATGGCTATTGAAGAGCGGTATCTCCTAATACAAGCAAACATTTGCTTAAAAGGAGACTCCAAACCCTGATTGTACCTATTTATAAGTTGCTGAAATAAACATTATTAATTTTTTTTTTTTTTTTTTTTTATATAATTATTTGAGAAACCAACGGCGTTACAGAACGTAAGATTAAAAGCTATAGCTAGAGAGAAAGGCTAACAATAGGTTTCTACGTTTGAATTTCTACTTTCTACGTACCTAATTTTATTGCCAATTGGTTGTAGAATAAGCCCCTTTCGGAATGGCATACATATTATGAATCACCTTGTATAGTAATAGTGAGATTTGAGTATGTTTACCTCTGAGATATGAGAGTGGGAGGCAATCACGGAGTACTTCCGCTCCGTGAAGGTGGTGAAGGCGGGGTCGCGCGCCAGCGCTAGTGCGCGGTCGATGACGGTGCACGTGAGGGAGCGGCTCGCGTCCACGATCAGGTAGCTGCCGTCCCCCTCCTCCGCCGGCTCGGGGGGGGACTCATCCTGTGAATCATGACGATACAATAAATAAAAGTATAAATAGCGTGCGATTTGACAACTAGAATTATCTTTAGATAAATCAAATCAAATTTATTGCGTTATATGGGTTAAGGTGAGGGTATAATTATTTTTTGATTTTTGAATTGTTTTTTCTCAATAACCCCAAAACGCACAGTTTTGATTTTTAAGACAAAGATAATTTGAGCATTTTATTTACGTAAATCCAAGACAGAAACGCGATTGGTAAAACTTTTCTCGATAGATTTATTTTTTAAAGTTGGGTCCTCTGCAGCAGTTTTTTCAAAAATACTCTGAGACTATCTAACAAAAATAACTTTTTTTTTATTATTTTGTTAGACAATTGGGAGCATTAGGTACCTGAATCCAAGACACTTTTAAAAAAAAATAGATCGTTTCTGAGATAATCGATATTTTCTTATATTTCGCTTACGTCGATTACTTTCGAGCGCCTTCTAACGCTTGCTATCTCTTTCCGCATTCAATTACAGTACATAGCGCTGTCACTTTCTTCACTCCGCCCACTCGACAATTTATTATGATTTTTGTATCCTCTTAAGTACAGTTATTACATAATACAATGCAGCCATATTCACCGTTGTACGCATGCAATATACATAACGTACGTGTAAAATAAGTAACAACAGTCACATACATAGTCCAGAGCCCACACTAGGATTCCCTGTGTCGCGGGTATCAGAAACTACGAGTACTGCGGTACCATAACAAATGTTTAGGCCAACGTTCAGCAGTGGACGTTCTACGGCTGATGTGACGATGATTTACCCCACGTTATAGAAATCCCTACGTACCCCAGCCCAGTCTAGAATGTACTCACTCCTCAAATTTCAACTCAAAATTGGCTTTATTCAATAGACGTAAACATCATTTTTGACGACCTTAGTAGCGCAGCGGGCGGTAGCCCGTCTAAGACGCTAAGGGTGCGGACTCTATTCTTGCTACGTTTAAGAGCTAGTAGGAATAAATTAATAACATAACACATTACATCACATACATACATATTTTAACATTTTACGAATTTTTATAGCTAAGGAAACGTATACACAAAATAAAACAAATAGGTATGGGGTACTTATAGGTGTTATTTATTTGTTATTTAAGAGGGTACAAAAATCATAATAAATTGTCGAGTGGGCGGAGTGAAGAAAGTGACAGCGCTATGTACTGTTATTGAATGCGGAAAGAGATAGCAAGCGTTAGAAGGCGCTCGAAAGTAATCGACGTAAGCGGAATATAAGAAAATATCGATTATCTCAAAAACTATCTATTTTTTTTTTAAAAGTGTCTTGGATTTAGGTACCCAATGCTATTGTCTAACAAAATATTTACAACAAAGTTATTGTTGTTAGATAGTCTCAGAGTATTTTTGAAAAAACTGTTGCAGAGGACCCAACTTAAAAAAATAAATCTATCGAGAAAAGTTTTACCAATCGCGTTTTCGTCTTGGATAAAATGCTCAAGTTATCTTTGTCATAAAAATCAAAACTGTGCGTTTTGCGGTTATTGAGAAAAAACAATTCAAAAATCATAAAATAATGAAACCCTCACCTTAATATATATAAATACGTACCTCTTTCGTGTCAGCAGCCTGCGGTTCTATGATAGTGGATATCCGATCGTGCAGCGCATCTACCACTAGATAGGTGCGGGCGCGCGCGGGCGTGATGACGTAGGTGTCGGCTTGCGGCGCGCACGACGCCTCCTCGTACGAGGAGTTGTTGTCTGCGCACGAGAGCTCGTCGAGCGCCGCGTCGGTGGGGAACTGGCTTTGCGAGAGCAGGTCGAGTTTCTCTTTCGCTGTAACATATTAATAATTATTTATAAAGATGATAAAACTATCAAAAATTGGAGATTTGAAAAAGTTTGGTAAGAAATTGTTAATAAAAGAGACGTTTCATCAATATATGGAGCCTGGGCCTGCACTGTGTACACTACTCTAAAATATGGGTAAGCAATAAAGTAAACGTATTTAATTGGTTATTTTATTTAAATTGACTTCGTTCTAAGGTACATTAAGATTTTCTTCGACGTAGAGAGCAACACACAGCGCTACAAACATATGGCGGATGGACGTGCGTGAAATTTCATTTTGACAACCTACATTTATCTGACAATACAAAAACATCAAATCAAACAACATGATATGAAAAATATGTCAATGTCATATCAAACGCCAATTATAAACCAACATGGTAGCCTTCAAATAGTGTTCGCATAGTAAAAAACATACCAGAAGAACTATTCTTGTACCATCGCATTTGTCTTCATATTAATAAAATTGTATTTTTCTTGTAGTCTCCTATTTTTTCCTAATTTTCTATGTAGTGTACATGGACCAGGCCCAGAATGAAATGGCTCCTTTAATTACAAACATTTTAATTTCTATTTTTTTAGAACGATCCCCTTTTGGGATAGTACACTAGGAACAGACCACGTTAAATTCGAAAACATGCGCATAAAAGGAGCCTTTAAGAGGCGCACTTTAATCCTTTACTTTACTGATTCTTTTATCGACGGTCATAGGCCCTTTTCAGGGCCACCATACCTCAACCACTGACCTAATACAGGTGATCAAAAAAAATGAGTGACACGATAAATAAAGGGCGAAGGTAAGATGTGGCGGTTACCGTGCGGCGGCAGCAGGCGGCACATGGCGTAGGGGCGGCAGGGCGCCGCGCGCGCCACGCGGCCCGCCCGCGCCGCGCCCGCGCCGCCGCACTCCCACTCCGACCCCGGCTCTGCGTACACACACATAGCACTGTGTAAATATGCGTGTCAACGATCATTATTTCATTCTGACTTTAAGTATAGGTCTAGAGAGTAACTTTTTTCTCCTTGGTTTCAGCTGAAAATCAGCGTTGAGTGCTAACACACCCAACATTAATACTGAGCTGAACACCTTTTTTAGCATTCGGACACATGAGTCGATATACCTAAACTTTTTAATATAATAATGTTATGTACCTAGGTTTACCTAACCTATGTAATATATTTTAAGTTATATTGTATGTCTAAATGTGTATACTTTTGTGCTCACCACCTAATCGGCCATGAAATCTCTTGCTAAAATAAACGATCATTCTATTCTATTTAAAAAACAACTGTTTTGGAGCACATCAGTTAAAACTCGATTATTCAGATCGAGCTCTTCGTTCGTTTAAAATAATACTACTAATATTATATTAAGCGAAAGTTTGTGAGAATATTTGGATATTTGTGATTCGCCATTACGGCAGTAACAAGAGGAAACAATCAAAAAGAGCTGATTTAAAAAAAGTAAAAGACAAAATTTAAAGTAAAAAAAACTTTCGCTTATATCTTGTGTTTTTGTTAAAAATACCAAAAACAGCTGATTTGAAGAAGTCAGGTAAAAAAACCTAAAACAAAAATGTTTAATATTTTTTTCGCTAATTAATACTTTTCTTTTTGTTGACAGAATAAAACCTTTCGGGATAGTCTACCAGCAAAGACCAAATACAGCTGATTTGAAGAAGTCAGTAAAAAAACCTAAAACAAAAATGTTAAATATTCTTTTTCTCTAATTAATTCGTTTCTTTTTGTTGACAGAATAAAACCTTTCGGGATAGTCTACCAGCAACGGAACACGTTGTAGTAACCTACAAATCGGCGATCACAATAGGCCAGTTGTGGCCGCAGTGACACAATAGCCGCAAAAAGTTAATAAAAACCTACAAATGAACACGCAACCATTACCTTCCTCGTAGTTGGTCGCGACGGCGTCGCTCGCCGCCATCATGTCGTGCCCGTCGGCGCCGTCGGCGAAGGGCTTGCCCTGCGAGTGCTTGTAGTGCAGGCTGATCTTGCTGAGCTCGTGGTCCAGCTCCGCCAGCTGCGCCACGTGCCGCGCGGCGCCGCCGGCCGCCCCCGCCACCCCGCCCACTGTGTTCTGAAATTATTAACATTATGGTAAAATTTCGACTCAGAAGGGATTTGAGCCCGCTACCTAATTAAATAATGCTGTTTAAATTTAAGATTATATTTTAAAACTAAGTGCATGCTTTACATTTATTATTAATCTAAGTATTTCTTTATTAATTTTCTAATGTTTGTTTTAGTAGGTAGTCCGAACTTATCTTTCTGTTAATTATTGTAACTGGTCTCCACGACACAGGCTATGCCTAGTGTGAAGGCCACTGGTAGATTGTACCTGGACTGTTTTTTAAAAATAAATATTTTTTCACTTTTTTTTTTTTTTACCTTCCCCTAGATACGGGAATGCTATAACCAACTAGGCTACGGAGCCACTTCACGTCCGCACCAAAATCTTTGCGACTGTGCGACACACGACACCTTGTTCCGTGACTTATTATCCCGAAAGGAGCTTATTCTAACAAACAAAAGAAAAATATTAGCAAAATACAAAACGGGCGAAAGTTAATATAATTTTCACGATTTTTTTCAAATCAGCGGTTTTAGTATTTCTATCTCATCATCATCATCATCAGCCTGTAGAAGTCCACTGCTGGACATAGGCCTCCCCCAAAGAGTTCCATGACGAACGGTCTTGAGCCTTCTCCATCCACCGACCTCCCGCAACCTTCACAATGTCCAATCCCCCCCTTATGATAGGGCCTCATATACAAGCTCAAAGTCGCGCAACGGGCTATGGAGAGAGCTATGCTTGGGGTTTCACTGCGTGATAAGATCCGAAATGAGGAAATCCGTAGAAGAACTAAGGTCACCGACATTTCTATCTTCTTTATTAATAATTATAAAACGCACAATTGGTTCGACATCAAGTTTGCTATCTTATATTTGTCTTTGAACTGATTTGACCTCAAACAGCTGATTTTTACATATATTATATCACATTGTATAAACGAACACGTGACCGTAGTCGGCAAACTAAAAGGGTGACAAGACCTAAATTGCGTCACTGTCTAACTCGTTATAGTTCAGTTAAGTAAGAAAGTGACAGAAAAGCGCGAAAATCAGTAAAAACGTATTTAAAAAAAAATGCTAAATTTATATTAACAAAAATTTCTACTCTTCAGAAAGAGAGCTTCGGAGTTTACTTTGCCATTTTTTTATCCAGAAAGTACTTAAGGCGTGTTGGCCTTGGGGGAGGTCTCCCTACTTTCGATCCGAAGGTCTTAGGTTCGAATCCCGGCTGTGCACCAATAGATTTTTCTATTCGAATAACGTGTGTGCGCATTAATTATATAGAAGGAAACGTATATATCGCCTAATAGAAAAAGTTGCGTATCCACAAGCTTCAACCCGAACCATTGATTCGACGTACTCACTTTAGGCAGGTTGTGTAGTGTGCGGTGTGTGGGCGATAAAGCGGGACTGTACTCTAATGGCGACTGAGGCGACACGGGACCCTGACGATTGATAAAGAAAAACTTAAAACATAAGCCACAATGTTCATGGCAGGCGCACTGAATCCTTGTTCCTCCGCCATTGACACCATGAACAAACAAACTTAGCTTTTCAGAAAGAGTAGAAATATTTTAATAATAATAATTCATTTATTTCAGACTATAGTAAAGTTTACGTGTTCGGAATTTAGTACAGTAAATTGAAAATGAAAGGAAAAATTATTTTCGAACGTTTAAAATCATCTATTTTTAATGAACATTACTATAACTTAAATTATTGAACTCTCAATTATTCATATACGACACAAGCGTAGTTTTCACATAATTCCATAGGTATTATATTTTTTATATTCTTGTGAAAAATTTACTGAGTTGTACTTTGAATTAAAAATATTTCTACTCTTTCCGTATATTCACATCACAATAATCACAATCACAAAAAAATGCTGAAATAAGAACGTTGATGACTTGTACATGTGTATTTTGGTTGGCTTCAAGTTGCTATAGTACGTTCAAACAGTCGCGGCCGTCGGTATCTTAGCACGTTATCCGTGCATGCCCTATATATGGGGCATTTGAGGTACTTACAGTACGGGCGTGCACCTTATATGGGGCACGAGCTCAAACAAATTTATAGGCTTATAAACTATAGCACGAGTGACATTAACCATTTTAGTTGACATACACATCGAAACGAGCATGGACCAACACAAATGGAGTTATAGCACATAAAAGCAATGAGTGGGAGAGAGCGAATTATATCTTCCGCTTTTCTCCATTGGCCAAGAGTTTTTGAACGAACGATAGACACTGAAAGAACATGATTTCACTCACATGCACGTGTTACACTCACATGCACCGCGTGTTACACTCACGTGCACGTGTTACACTCAAATTTCCGAGTCCGGTTTTGCAGTAACTTGTGCATCAAAGCCAATGTAATCTAGTACTTACACTATTGGATATAGAAGATAGTTTCTGTTGCAGAGAGAGCATGTATTCGTTGTAGGTCTGGCTCTTATTCGGCGTGCCGGGTTGCGTAGACCCAGTTGAGTTTACGTTTGTCATACCTGGAATATTAAATTAATTAACGAATAACAGAAATAACAATTATGATCTTTTTATTGATCGAGCGAGAGAAGATTAGAGAAGAACAACTTGGACGAATTGATGTTGGATTTTTGTTATGGTATAACTTTCGAACCATCAATCCGATTTGCATGGAATTTAGTAGGTCAACAGTTCGTATTATCAAACTTTGCTGGTAAGAATATGAGTTAAGTCGGCCGAGGGGTCGTGAAAATATGGAGGTCCAAAAGGGGAATTACGGTAATGTGTGTTTGCTATGATTTCATACAGTCGCCATACAATGTTTTTTTTACTGTATTCGAAGTTTGACCGTGGTGACCCCGGCTGAAGAATAGATACAACGATAGCTCTAACTGCGCTCGCCAACCCGCATGCCCAGCGTGGTGAGTATGGGCAAAACCCAACATGATAAGGAATTTGCTCTGTCTGTGGGGGAGGCCATGTTCAGCAGTGGATGTAGAACGGCTGAAATTATGATTCGAAGTTTTCATGCACAAATGACAAAAAGCAAGCGACAAGATACTAGAGCGGTAAAAACTTACTAAGATCCATATCCACAGCTCTCCTCGCCAAGGCATTCTGCACCGCCCGTTGCGCCACGAAATGGCCAAGATTTTGCCCAATAATGCCCAAGTTCTGTCCACCCAGACCAAGGTTCTGCCCACCCAAGCCCAGATTCTGACCGGCCAGGCCAAGGTTCTGCCCAGCAAGGCCAAGATTCTGCCCACCCAGACCAAGGTTTTGTCCGCCAAGGCCTAGGTTCTGACTGCCGATGAGATTCTGACTTGCTAATCCTAGATTCTGACCTGCTAAACCTGAAAAAATGACGAAGTAAAAATGGTGATGAGGCATTTCAAAATATATTTTGAGCAAAGATCTCATTTTAATTAAAAGATGTGTATAAAAAATACACGAGTGCAGTTAAAATACAGGATATGTATCCAGGCCAGGGATAAGGACAACTGAAGCAATCTACATAAATGAAAAATTCATTCAGAAAATGTATTGTGTGCGATACTCAAACCTAAAAATTCGGAAACTTGTGACGTGCGCACGAAAGGAGCCTCTACCAGGCGCTCTTAAATCCTTTCATCAAACTGGTTCTTAAACCAATGGTCATTACAATGCCTCAATGACAAACGGGTCACTGACCTAATGGAGGATGACCAAGAAAGAACCAGGGGCGTAACAAACATGGTGGATTATAGGCTACACTTACCCAGGTTCTGCCCCAGGTTCTGTGCCATGAGGTTCTGCCGCATGGCGGGCTGTAGCGCGAGGTTGCACGGCGGCAGCGGCGGCGGCAGCGCGAACCCGAGCCCGTACTGCCCCATGCCGCCCATCTGCTGACTGGCCAGGTTCACTTGGGACTGTAGCGCTTGTTGCTGGACTGTGTCAAAGTCAAAGTCAAAAGGCATTTATTTCAATAAAATCACTAGGATCACTTTGAAACGTCTTAGAAACTAGGTGAAGCTATGCCTGTTCCTCGCGACCAAGCCTAGAAGAATCAGGCAACAAACACGGCTTGGTGCCTATCATTTTTTTCGATGATCCTTTTTCACAAAATGGAATTTAAAGCTTCAGTGTGGTGCCGATCGAACTAGGTGAGGCTCAAGAGATCAGCAAATTGTTCCGTCCAGACACAATAACGTACTTAACACGGGTACGGGTACCTTGAGGACGTGCATGAACGCAACGCGTACACGCATATATCAGCAGTCATTGAAAAATAGTGTGCCGGGTTTTCTGATCGCAAAAGCACTGCGTTACGTATATACCCATATTTCAAAGTATTTAACTTCTGTGTGTATGCGTTGCGTTCATACGCAAGGAACAGAAGATTACAAAATGAAGCTTCGTGCCTCAAAGTGTGATATTGTGGTTTCAGCATTATGTAAAAGTAAAAAAGGTTTAGTTTCAATTCCGCTGACACTTTTCTTGTCTGCTTTGTCAAGGATTCGGATAAGACACAATAGAAAATCTGTTTAGAACCGAAGACTTTCTTAAGCCGTAAGCGCAACTCTGCCGAACTTATTTTTATGAGTAGGCACGTCTAAGGCTCGCCATACTTGTGCTGTCGCCAGCCACAAATGTCCGATGAACTTTACTTTTCATACGCACGATATGGTCGGTAGCGACCGCGACCTTACAAAATAAATAAATAAATCTTTATTCATTACCTTAGTGCTACGAATAACATAGAGAATTAATATCTAATTAAGGGTAACAAATGAAACGATGCCTGAACTAGGATAACCTGTGTCTCAAATGTATGAAAAGTGCAGATTCCGCGTGGACCTAACTTTTGACTTCTAAAACGTGTTCCATAACTAGTATACTATCCCCAAAAAAGCGCATTCCGACAATAAAAAGAAAAAAATAAGGGGAAAAAATTACATATTATTATTAGTTTTTTATTATTATTTTTTAAAATCAGCTGTTTTGTGTTGTTGTTATATCTATAACTAATTATTAAACGAACAGGAACTTCGACATCATCTAAAACGTCAGAATAATTGAGTCAGAGTTGATTTGACCCCAAAACAGCTGATTTTCATATTTTTTAAATTAACAATGACTTATTTTCCAAATTAAAATAAACTTTATTGCCAATTGGGTATAATGGCATTATAGCATTGTAATGCCCGCAGCATTGGGCATAGTGGATAAGCCCCTTTGGGGATAGTATACATATATGAATCAACTAGTATTTGTGGCATACTAATGAAGGAACAGAAGGGACATGAGATGCAAATCAATAGGGGTGCTACAGGCGTTATTTGAATTGATCATTACTATTTTGATATAGAACAGTTGCTACGTTTTCTAAGCAGGTCTAATGCTGAAATTCTAAAGCGTACAACATTTATGGGAATGTTGAGTTTATTTTGTGTTTAGAAAATCCGTATTAGTGCTGACATCATCATTTCAGCCGCAGGATGTCCACTGCTGAACATACGCCTCCCACACAGAGCACAGCCACTTCCCATTACGCGGGAAGAAATCGCCCATACTGGCACGCGAGAGATTACCGTTTTTGCAGGGAATCACGAAATGGGCGTCTACAAAAACAAGTAATCTATACACTTGCCACCGCCGATGAAAAGTGAGAACTCACTAATGCAGACTAGGGCCTCAGAGCTATTGTCATTAAAATAAGGGACGATGATGCCCATCCCCTAGCTTTTTCCTTAGTCTTACGACATCCATGGGTAAGACATGGATGGGCCTATTCTTCAACCGGGGCCTAGTCTATATAAAATTACCATTTATAGACTTTGTACTTATGTACTCAAGTTTTTCGAAATAACATCGATAAACGGTATCGCATTACCGATTATAGGCTCAGATGCGGGTTCGAATTTTTCGGTGGAATTTAAAATCAATAAGAGGTTTTGATCCACAAACTTTTCTGATCAGAATTTCAATATCCAATGTACGCTTTAGATTTCACCCTCAGACCGCAAGCTAAAACAAACCGTATCCACTTACCAAGAAAGTCGTTAGCCGTCTGCAGCATCGGCTGGTAGTATTGCTTCTGTGTAAACTGCGCCGGCAGCCGACCGCCAGCTGACGTCACACGCCATGTTAGTCACACACACACGCAAGCACAAGTATACAATGAGGGGAACACATTCATAGGATATAGTACATTGAAAGAAAAGAAATGGTGTTGATATCTAAAGTTTGGTGTGGATTCTGTTGTTGCATTTTCTGCTGACTGCTGAGCGTGGCCACAGATTTCCAGAGCGAATTAATAACATGTTGTGGGATTTGACCATACTCACCACGCTGGGCACGTGGGTTGGCGACCGCAGTTAGAGCTTTATGGACATAGGGGACGCTGCTGCCTATACCCAAACTTTTTTTTTCTCTTAGTCGCCTCTTATGACATCCTGAGTTGTCATTTTTAAATTTGCAGCTTCGGAAATACAACAACATAATCGACACAAGTTTGCTACATTTTTCTCAATTTGTAACGACTGTATTAGCTCATTTAGACTCTCGCCTCGTAGCTCGTGTTGTGGTTCGCCTTGCAGCTCAGGTGATTAATACTCATTAATATAATATTTTTTTTAATTAGCGTCATTTACGTTTTCCCCTTTACAGTCACTAACGTTATCAGAAAATTGGATGGACTGCGTGAAAGTGGTTATGGGTAAGGAAGGATTTTTGAGATGACGGGCTGATAGAGGGAAATGGAAAAAGAATACATGTTGTTACCCCACATGATGTGGGATAAGTGCAGGAGAAAAACTCTCAATAAACAAAAATAACAAGAATAAACAAAAGAGGCGGACATCATTTTATCAAACCGATAAAGTTAGTGAGTGATTATGAACAATAAAAGGTGATTTACTGAGCTTCTACTACTACTAGACTATTTTACAAAATGGAAAAGAAAAAATGTGTTAAACTTGAGATTTTTTTTGTGTTTATTAGGACCCTCTAGGAACAGTACAGTATGTTCTTTTGACCAATTCAATAAGTGCTACACAAGCTACGCGGCACCAGTAACCGACCTTGCTCGCGTCTCTCGCGAGGTCCTTTGACTCGTGTAAAAAAATCGCTCTTAACGTGAGCGCTGCGAGCGGCCAGACGAGGCGTGAGGCGGATCACGAGCGCACCACTTAACACTCGTCTCGAGGCTCGCCTCACGTCTCGCCTCGCGAGTGTGCGATAGTGTAAATGAGCTATATAAATTATAGTAAAAGTTTTACTGAAGTAACATAGAAAGGATACAATTTGAGTGCAACAAAAAACACTTAAGGCTGGGCATTACGGCAACGCGCGCGTCATCTAAAGGCCAATATCATAAAAACTCTTATTGCGCTAACGACTAAAAAACGACTATAAATTGAGAAAATAAGCTAGCATATTTAAGTATTTAGAACCCAGAACAGAAGAAATTCGAACTGACTTATGGGTATGGTTTGTCCTCTATTCACTCAGCTACATAATCATTCATTCATTCATGAGAGCGAAGCCACGGGCGGAAAGTAGTATTTTATGAATTAAATAGCTTCCGCCCGCGGCTTCACTCGGGTGGTACCAACATAAAAGTAGGTAGTAACTTTTTATGTAGGTACCACGTGAGTGAAGTAGCGAGCTGAAGCTATTTTTCTTCTATAATAGGATTTAATAACTGAGGCAAAATACCAGCGTCTGCTGCTTAAACAGTAATGCTGAGCCGAGGCCATTTTGCTGCTGCAGCACACATCATACCATTTTATATTACCTGCTCGTGTTTTCTTTTAAGTAACTGTTTAGTTTTAAAATGTTGTGCAAATGTGTGCGTTTTAGTTGCAAATAAATTAATGTCTATAATTGTCTTTGCTATAACTCACCAGGCTGGGCGTTGTTCAGCAATGAGTTGTGTAGCGCCAAATCTGGTTGGGGGAAGGTGGGCTGGTTGAGCAGACCGAGCAGGTTGGGGCCGGAGAGATTCTGTTGCTGGCTGAGGAGGTGAAACAATCCGTTTTGTTTACAAGATGATTCATAATATGTATACTATCCTTTAAGGGGCTTATTCTACACACATTTGGAAATCAAGTTACAACGACAACTTTAGAAAGTTCAAAAATATGCTGTTTTAGGGTTAAATCACTTCAAACTCAATGAATCAGCTGTTTTAGATAGCAATATTGATGTTGAGCTGACCAGTCAGGTACCAACTGACCAAAAACAGCCAAATTTTTTTTTTTTTTTTACTAATGAGGTGGCAAACAAGCATACGGCCCACCTGTTGGTAAGCGGTTACCGTAGCCTATGAGCGCTTGCAATACCAAAGGCATCGAACCCCCCTCCCCCTAAAGAGCTCTGGCAACCTTACTCACCGCAGGAACACAACACTATTTGAAACAAATAATGTTATTTGGCTGCGATCTTCTGTAAGGCGGAGGTACCTCCCCAGGCGGGCTGCTCCAATTTAGAACGAGAAAATCTCGCTATGCCCTACCTCCTCCAAATAAATGAATATTGAAAATTTTGTCATTTTTTCGATTATTTTCTTACTTTTTGTTGATAGATTCGGGATAGTATACATATTAAGAACCACCTTGTATAGACTGAATGCATAATGAAAATCCGTGCCTCGGACATTCACTGCTGAATATAGGCCTCCCCCATAGATTTCCAGAGCGACAGATCTTGCCCAACGTCTCTCATCATCATCATATCAGCCGTTCGACGTCCACTGCTGAACATGGCCTTCCCCACAGACAGAGCAAAGTCCTTATCATGTGGGGGGATTTGCCCATACTCACCACGCTGGGCATGCGGGTTGGCGAGCGCAGTTAGAGCTATCGTTGTTTAAATGAGGGACGCTGCTGCCCATCCCCTAGCTTTTTTTCCCTTAACGTCTCTCAGCATCTATTATTTACTTGTAGCTCGTCCCTCGTGTCCACCGAGGCATAGCCTCTCAATCTTACCTAATGATATTTTGCTTGAGTAACATCCTCTGTATATTATCAGCTGTGGGCATAGAGTCGGTAGGCGGGGCAGGGTGCAGCGGGGCGAGCGGGGCCAACGGGACAGCGTGTAAATCTGCGCCAACTGACATCCCTAGGCCGAGGTCGTTCGCCATTGGTGTGCCGACTTGACTTACACCTGGATGGAAAGAGAAAGCATTACTATTATTATTATTTTTTATGCTCTATTCTTTTTAGTTTATTTTATTTTCGAATTTTGGGAAAACTTACAGCTAGAACAAAAAATAAGCAATAATAATATAAACACATGAAAAAATTACATGCAGCTGAGGGCTATTTACAAGTTTCCACTGATAGCAAATTAATTATGTTTTAGATGCAGTGGTAATGGTCGACTAACAACGATATACAGTGGTGGTCATCTAATTAGAAACACCTAGTCACCTGACATTTTTATAAAGTAACTAACATTATTATAGCATTTAATAGGAGGTAAATTTTTTTTTCACTACTTTACAATGTACTTTAATATCTCTAGTTTAATTACAAGCAATAATATTTGACAACCAAGACGACAATAAAAATAAATATCAGTGAAACAAAAAGTATCAATATCGTTAGGACTGGCAGAATGGACAACTAATTAGAAACATTGTATGACTTGGTTCGCAATTTGATTTTTTAAACTGAAATACAGTTCTCACAATTGTCAATCACATTGTAAATATTGCCGCCATTTCTAACTCATTAAGAAAAGTTACTATTTATTGTTGTTTTATTAAAAATGGGTAAAAATAAGAGCTGTGATGCAGCAACGAAAAAAATTATAGTGAATTTTCATTTAAAACAAAAATGGAGTTACAGAAAGATCGCCGATTATTTGGAATGTTCCGTAAAGATGATATTTAACGCCCTCGCACATTTCAAACTACACGGAACATCAGATAACGTGCCAAGAAAACTTCGGCCCAGGAAGACTACAGTTCAAGAAGACAGGCTTATGCTTCGATTAGCTAAGGCGGACCCCTTTAAAGGATCCAATGTTATAAGAAAAGAGGTATTTTCAGAAGACGATCCTCGACACGTGTCCACTAAACTAGTTCGTAGACGGTTGGTTGAAAGAAAATTGTAAGGAAGGATCGCTAGAAAAGTACCACTACTAACCAGGCAACATAGAGAAAATCGTCTAGCATCCGCTCGCAAATATGGCAGTTGGACTATTCATCAATGGAAAAAAGTTCTGTTTTCAGATGAAACTTAAATTAATTTGATTAATTCCGATGGAAAACGATATGTACGACGACCAATAAACGAGGCTTTGAATAACAAGTACACTAAAAAGACAGTTAAGCACGGTGGTGGAAATGTAATGGTGTGGGGATGTTTCTCAGGGTACGGGATTGGTCCCGTGAGAAAGATTGAAGGGTAAATGGATCAATATCAATACAAAAAGATCTTGGAAGAGACAATGATTCCATATTCCGAGGAAAATTTGCCAGTAACTTGGATATTTCAGCATGACAACGACCCAAAGCACACAGCACGCAGCGTTAAAGCGTTTCTTACAGAACAATCCGTGACAGTATTAGAGTGGCCTGCCAATAGTCCGGATTTAAATCCCATAGAAAATTTGTGGCACCCTATAAAGACCAACCTGTCGCAGAAACACGTTACTAATATTCATGGACTTAACAGTGCATTTGAAGACGCTTGGAGAAGTATTACTGTAAAAACTTGTTATAAATTGATTGAATCAATGCCGTGTCGCTGCAAAGCTGTTATTGATAATAAAGGCTACCCTACCAAATACTAATTGTCTAAGGATGTAGTATTTTTAGTATTTTTCAAAACTATTGGGGTTTTGTTCAAATTAAAAATGATTTAAGTAATGATTTTTTTGTTGTTTCTAATTAGTTGTCCGGTTTGTATCTCGTTTTTTATTTTGTTATTAATATAACTTTCAGTTTTAGAAAAACAACCGTTGTTTTCTGTTATTAAAATGGTATAACAATGCAATATAATATCCGATACATCGATTTTAATACGCAGGAACACTCAATGATACGTTAAAAATTAGTTCGAAAGGGAATTTGCAATAAAAATATAAACCCAGGTAGGTGTTTCTAATTAGATGACCACCACTGTATATATATAAAGATATATTTCGTTTCTCAACAGTTCCCTCTCCTGTCCTTCACATCTACTGTCCACAAATGCGAAGGTTATCTGATAGATAATGATTTTTAATACGGTACATCAAACATATTTATCCTACTAATATTATAAATGCGAAAATTGTGAGGACGTTCTGATGTTTGTGGTTCAATCACGCCGTAAAGGCTCAAACCGATTTCGATGAAACTTGGAATAGCATATACGCACATAATGGTTCTATACTTAGAATAGCATATAGGCTACTTTTTATTTGGCTACCAGTTCAGAAAAGCCGCGGGCGGATGCTGGTTGGTGTAGCCACTGCTGAACATCAGACTCCCCTGCAGATTCTCAGACTTCGTATCACATGGTAGGTATTTGCCCGTACTCAATACGCTGGGTACGCGGGTTGGCGAGCGCAGTTATAAGATATCGTTGTTATAATAGGCGCAAAGGTTAGCGTGGTATGGGCATGTCATGCGGAGGGAAGAATATCATGTGACTAGAAGAGTGTTAAATATGAATGTGGAAGGATATAAGGGAAGAGGTAGACCAAAGATAAGATGGATAGATTATGTGAAAGATGACATGAGTAAGAAAGGAGTGAATACTGACATGACGGCTGATAGAGTGGAAGAGAAAAACATGTTGTGCCGATCTCACATGAAGGGCTAGGGATAAGGGCAGGGAGATGATGAATAGGCGACGAAAAACTTACCTAGTAATGGTGAATCTGTGGCAATCTGCAGCGGGGTTGTAAGATTCGGCTGCAGCATAGTGGCGTTAAGCAGATTGGTGTTTATAACGCTCTGCGCGGGCAGGTGGGGGTCCGTGAGCGCGGGCGGCGGCTCGGGGACGAACTCGATCTGTGGCTGTGGCTCCGGCGGTATGTGCGGTTGTGACGGCTCCTGTCAAAGGCAAAAGTGACAGTTTACAGACAGTGAAGGCATTCAACTGATAGTTTTTTAAATTGTTAATTAATTAAGTAGTTGCTAAAAACATAATCCTACTAATATTATAAATGCGAAAGTTTGTGAGGATGTTTAGATATCTGGATATTTGTGGTTCAATCACGCCCTTACGGCTAAACCGATTTCGATGAAACTTGGAATAGATAGAAGAGGAAGCTAGTGATTCAAAGATTCAGGATGTACCTGCGGTATATGTGGTTGTGTGACCTCCTGTGACATGTGCGGGACATCGGGCCTCACATCCGGTTCCGCCGGCTTCATTTCCGGTCGGTGGTCGGTGACGGTTTGCGGCACGGCCGCCGAATACTGGTGAGTAGGAACGTAGTTTTCTTGAGGAACGACCTGATCAAAAAGATACAAGTTGATCCATCATATGTATGCTATCCCAATAGGCGCGTATTCTACACCCAATGGGCAATAAAGTTTGTTCTACAACTTTTGGAAATTGGAAATTTTTCATTGAAAAAACTCTATGCACAAATCAGCTGTTTTGGGTTCAAATCAGTTCAAACTCTGTTTTAGGCAGCAATCTCGATTCCGAACTTCGTTTAGTAATTAGACATACAGATGATGAAAATGTCAAAAACATCTAATCGGAGAAAGTTTGGGGATATCTTAAAAAATATTAATGTTTTAAATTAATATACTCTTTGCCGGACGTTTGCAAACATTGAAAAACAGTTCGTATACGAGAAGCGTAAAGTGCATTCTCACCTGATCGAGTCCGTTTTCTTTGGCTTCCAGCTTGTCGGCCTCCGGAATCGGCTCCTCGGGCAGGTTGTCGCCGCGGTCCACGACGGGGCTGACTAGAAAGCGAGATATCTTGCGACTGGGTTTAGAAGGCTTCTTCTCGCCGTTTGTGGATTCTGTGCTGCCGGCGCGGTCGGGGGCCATCGACCCGCCGTCCGATTGATTTGAACCTTGAAGTCAAAATGGAATATATTTAGCATAGAGAAAACCAGTCATTACTACGTCGTTGCTTAGCTTGCAAGTGAATAGTTTAGTTACCTATCGACAAGACTGTGTGTATCTTACGTAGCAACAGGTCCTGTAACGGGGGAAAGGGGTACGGCTAGGGAGAAGGAGGTCCGGCTAGGGGGAATGACGAACGGCTGGATCGGGGATGGGGGTAGCAGCAGACTGAGCGCAGTGCAAGGCGGTGGCGAGGCGCAGCAAGCACTCACCTATAGACGAGGCAGTGGATATACACAGCAACAGGACCTGAGACGATGCGTGGGAAGGGGGTGTGGCTAGTGGGAAGGAGGTACGGCTTGGTCGGGGGGGGGGGGCAGATCGAGCACACCGAGGCGGTGGCGCAGCATGCACTCACCTATAGACGAGGCGGTGGATATACGCAGCAACAGGACCTGAGACGGCGGTAGTTGGTGTGGCTAGGGTGGGAGGTACGGCTGGGTCGGGGGTTGGGGGCAGATCGAGCACACCGAGGCGGTGGCGCAGCATGCACTCACCTATAGACGAGGCGGTGGATATACGCAGCAACAGGACCTGAGACGGCGGTAGTTGGTGTGGCTAGGGTGGGAGGTACGGCTGGGTCGGGGGTTGGGGGCAGATCGAGCACACCGAGGCGGTGGCGCAGCATGCACTCACCTATAGACGAGGCGGTGGATATACGCAGCAACAGGACCTGAGACGGCGGTAGTTGGTGTGGCTAGGGTGGGAGGTACGGCTGGGTCGGGGGTTGGGGGCAGATCGAGCACACCGAGGCGGTGGCGCAGCATGCACTCACCTATAGACGAGGCAGTGGATATACGCAGCAACAGGACCTGAGACGGCGGTAGTTGGTGTGGCTAGGGTGGGAGGTACGGCTGGGTCGGGGGTTGGGGGCAGATCGAGCTCACCGAGGCGGTGGCGCAGCATGCACTCACCTATAGACGAGGCGGTGGATATACGCAGCAACAGGACCTGAGACGGCGGTAGTTGGTGTGGCTAGGGTGGGAGGTACGGCTGGGTCGGGGGTTGGGGGCAGATCGAGCACACCGAGGCGGTGGCGCAGCATGCACTCACCTATAGACGAGGCAGTGGATATACGCAGCAACAGGACCTGAGATGGCGGTAGTTGGTGTGGCTAGGGTGGGAGGTACGGCTGGGTCGGGGGTTGGGGGCAGATCGAGCACACCGAGGCGGTGGCGCAGCATGCACTCACCTATAGACGAGGCGGTGGATATACGCAGCAACAGGACCTGAGACGGCGGTAGTTGGTGTGGCTAGGGTGGGAGGTACGGCTGGGTCGGGGGTTGGGGGCAGATCGAGCACACCGAGGCGGTGGCGCAGCATGCACTCACCTATAGACGAGGCAGTGGATATACGCAGCAACAGGACCTGAGACGGCGGTAGTTGGTGTGGCTAGGGTGGGAGGTACGGCTGGGTCGGGGGTTGGGGGCAGATCGAGCACACCGAGGCGGTGGCGCAGCATGCACTCACCTATAGACGAGGCAGTGGATATACGCAGCAACAGGACCTGAGACGGCGGTAGTTGGTGTGGCTAGGGTGGGAGGTACGGCTGGGTCGGGGGTTGGGGGCAGATCGAGCACACCGAGGCGGTGGCGCAGCATGCACTCACCTATAGACGAGGCAGTGGATATACGCAGCAACAGGACCTGAGACGGCGGTAGTTGGTGTGGCTAGGGTGGGAGGTACGGCTGGGTCGGGGGTTGGGGGCAGATCGAGCACACCGAGGCGGTGGCGCAGCATGCACTCACCTATAGACGAGGCAGTGGATATACGCAGCAACAGGACCTGAGACGGCGGTAGTTGGTGTGGCTAGGGTGGGAGGTACGGCTGGGTCGGGGGTTGGGGGCAGATCGAGCACACCGCGGCGGTGGCGCAGCATGCACTCACCTATAGACGAGGCAGTGGATATACGCAGCAACAGGACCTGAGACGGCGGTAGTTGGTGTGGCTAGGGTGGGAGGTACGGCTGGGTCGGGGGTTGGGGGCAGATCGAGCACACCGCGGCGGTGGCGCAGCATGCACTCACCTATAGACGAGGCAGTGGATATACGCAGCAACAGGACCTGAGACGGCGGTAGTTGGTGTGGCTAGGGTGGGAGGTACGGCTGGGTCGGGGGTTGGGGGCAGATCGAGCACACCGCGGCGGTGGCGCAGCATGCACTCACCTATAGACGAGGCAGTGGATATACGCAGCAACAGGACCTGAGACGGCGGTAGTTGGTGTGGCTAGGGTGGGAGGTACGGCTGGGTCGGGGGTTGGGGGCAGATCGAGCACACCGAGGCGGTGGCGCAGCATGCACTCACCTATAGACGAGGCAGTGGATATACGCAGCAACAGGACCTGAGACGGCGGTAGTTGGTGTGGCTAGGGTGGGAGGTACGGCTGGGTCGGGGGTTGGGGGCAGATCGAGCACACCGAGGCGGTGGCGCAGCATGCACTCACCTATAGACGAGGCAGTGGATATACGCAGCAACAGGACCTGAGACGGCGGTAGTTGGTGTGGCTAGGGTGGGAGGTACGGCTGGGTCGGGGGTTGGGGGCAGATCGAGCACACCGAGGCGGTGGCGCAGCATGCACTCACCTATAGACGAGGCAGTGGATATACGCAGCAACAGGACCTGAGACGGCGGTAGTTGGTGTGGCTAGGGTGGGAGGTACGGCTGGGTCGGGGGTTGGGGGCAGATCGAGCACACCGCGGCGGTGGCGCAGCATGCACTCACCTATAGACGAGGCAGTGGATATACGCAGCAACAGGACCTGAGACGGCGGTAGTTGGTGTGGCTAGGGTGGGAGGTACGGCTGGGTCGGGGGTTGGGGGCAGATCGAGCACACCGCGGCGGTGGCGCAGCATGCACTCACCTATAGACGAGGCAGTGGATATACGCAGCAACAGGACCTGAGACGGCGGTAGTTGGTGTGGCTAGGGTGGGAGGTACGGCTGGGTCGGGGGTTGGGGGCAGATCGAGCTCACCGAGGCGGTGGCGCAGCATGCACTCACCTATAGACGAGGCGGTGGATATACGCAGCAACAGGACCTGAGACGGCGGTAGTTGGTGTGGCTAGGGTGGGAGGTACGGCTGGGTCGGGGGTTGGGGGCAGATCGAGCACACCGAGGCGGTGGCGCAGCATGCACTCACCTATAGACGAGGCAGTGGATATACGCAGCAACAGGACCTGAGATGGCGGTAGTTGGTGTGGCTAGGGTGGGAGGTACGGCTGGGTCGGGGGTTGGGGGCAGATCGAGCACACCGAGGCGGTGGCGCAGCATGCACTCACCTATAGACGAGGCGGTGGATATACGCAGCAACAGGACCTGAGACGGCGGTAGTTGGTGTGGCTAGGGTGGGAGGTACGGCTGGGTCGGGGGTTGGGGGCAGATCGAGCACACCGAGGCGGTGGCGCAGCATGCACTCACCTATAGACGAGGCAGTGGATATACGCAGCAACAGGACCTGAGACGGCGGTAGTTGGTGTGGCTAGGGTGGGAGGTACGGCTGGGTCGGGGGTTGGGGGCAGATCGAGCACACCGAGGCGGTGGCGCAGCATGCACTCACCTATAGACGAGGCAGTGGATATACGCAGCAACAGGACCTGAGACGGCGGTAGTTGGTGTGGCTAGGGTGGGAGGTACGGCTGGGTCGGGGGTTGGGGGCAGATCGAGCACACCGAGGCGGTGGCGCAGCATGCACTCACCTATAGACGAGGCAGTGGATATACGCAGCAACAGGACCTGAGACGGCGGTAGTTGGTGTGGCTAGGGTGGGAGGTACGGCTGGGTCGGGGGTTGGGGGCAGATCGAGCACACCGAGGCGGTGGCGCAGCATGCACTCACCTATAGACGAGGCAGTGGATATACGCAGCAACAGGACCTGAGACGGCGGTAGTTGGTGTGGCTAGGGTGGGAGGTACGGCTGGGTCGGGGGTTGGGGGCAGATCGAGCACACCGCGGCGGTGGCGCAGCATGCACTCACCTATAGACGAGGCAGTGGATATACGCAGCAACAGGACCTGAGACGGCGGTAGTTGGTGTGGCTAGGGTGGGAGGTACGGCTGGGTCGGGGGTTGGGGGCAGATCGAGCACACCGCGGCGGTGGCGCAGCATGCACTCACCTATAGACGAGGCAGTGGATATACGCAGCAACAGGACCTGAGACGGCGGTAGTTGGTGTGGCTAGGGTGGGAGGTACGGCTGGGTCGGGGGTTGGGGGCAGATCGAGCACACCGCGGCGGTGGCGCAGCATGCACTCACCTATAGACGAGGCAGTGGATATACGCAGCAACAGGACCTGAGACGGCGGTAGTTGGTGTGGCTAGGGTGGGAGGTACGGCTGGGTCGGGGGTTGGGGGCAGATCGAGCACACCGAGGCGGTGGCGCAGCATGCACTCACCTATAGACGAGGCAGTGGATATACGCAGCAACAGGACCTGAGACGGCGGTAGTTGGTGTGGCTAGGGTGGGAGGTACGGCTGGGTCGGGGGTTGGGGGCAGATCGAGCACACCGAGGCGGTGGCGCAGCATGCACTCACCTATAGACGAGGCAGTGGATATACGCAGCAACAGGACCTGAGACGGCGGTAGTTGGTGTGGCTAGGGTGGGAGGTACGGCTGGGTCGGGGGTTGGGGGCAGATCGAGCACACCGAGGCGGTGGCGCAGCATGCACTCACCTATAGACGAGGCAGTGGATATCTTGCGCGGCAGCAGGTCGTGCGGGGGCGGGGGCAGGGGCGGCTCGGGGGGCGCGGGCTCGAGCGCCAGCTCCGCCGCGATGTTGTCGTGCGAGGCGGTGGGCGTGGTGCACTCTGAGTTGTCCTGGTTCGAATCGGTGAGGTTCTCCTCGCGCTCCGTTGTTTCCGAGTCGTAGTCAGTCTGAAAATACAACAAGAGCTACATTCAAAGCCACGGCAAAACGTCAGAAACAGATAAGCCACTCAAACACGCGTCTCTCTCTCTCTCCGCCTCGTGGATAACTAACAAATACTTCAACGAAATCTACAGGTTTATCGTTGCACATATGTGTAACGCATATGCGTGGTTCTACGTTTTGGTACATAAGGGTTACTGCACGTATGCGCGTTACGGTCCAAATGCATATGCGTCAATATGCGTATGCGCTTTATGCTTAGATTTTTTTTCAATGCAGCTTATCAGCACTATTTTACAAGAATCTTTGAGCCAAAACTCTGACTGACCGATTAAACAATATCTCAGAGTTATTGGTATGGGGGACTGTCACAAATAACTCTTGTTACATTCCAATGAGGCAAAAAAATGATACCTTATCAATGTTGAGTCTGAGTGCAGAATGGTGTGCGGGGTTGAAGACGGGCGTGACACCGGGGTTGGTTTGTAGTTGCGTCACGATGTCTCTGATTAGTTCCATGAATGTGCCGCTCTGCCACTCTGGGAGTAGATTATTTGACACCTGAAAACATAAATTGATAAAGTTATTTCAATAGTGATAGGCCGTGGTAGCCCCGGCTGAAGAATATGCCCCTACGTATCTACCTACCCGTGGATGTTGTAAAAGGCGTGTTTGGAAAAGTTACTGCGACTAAGGGAAAAAAGCTAGGGAATAGGCAGCCGCGTCCCCTATTTTCACAAAGATAGCTGTAACTGCACTCGCCAACCCGCGTGCCCAGAGTGGTGAGTATGGGCAAATACCCGTTTTAAACCGTTATATACCGATTAGAACCTTATTAAAAAATCTTTATAAACCGGTTTATGCCGCAATCAGCGCGACCTGTAAACTGCGGCAAAGGACTTACCAAATTTGTAGTAATCTCCTCAGGATTGACGTCGGTAACATCAAACTTGAATGTAACAGTGTTGCATTTCGACTCCAGCTGACACTCCACGACCGTGGACTCCTCGTTGACGCCCAGCACGGAGAGCTTCGGCAGCTTGTCCTTCTCTCGAGAGCGCTTTTTAGAGCCGCGGGATTTCTTATCGCTCGTGATCGGAGAAGGTATCGCCGTGCCCACTGGAACACAAAGTTGTATTATTATCTTGCGGTTTTTAGGGTTTTTTTTACCAAAAGGAATAACGTGTGACCTCTTTTTAGGGTTAAGCTCGCCTTTGTACATACCTTTCTTTTTAATTTTTGTATCTGTATTTTTATTATGTACAATAAAGAATAAAGAACGTCTACGGTGACAACATCGGTCATCATGTCTGCCCGCATCTGGTTTTCTAAGTAACTACCAGTGCAATCTTCTTGTAAGGCACACTTAGTACTATTTCTATATAGCTATTATTTCAGTAAAAACTATGGTAAATAATAAGAAAAACAATAGAGTAAAAAAATCAAGGGTTCCAGGGGATCCTAAATTTTCAAAGTTAGGCAAACCAAAATGAATGCTGTAATTTGTAGATTTAAAATATATTTTTCACATAAATTCAACTCCTAAGCTCGGAAGCGCTCAACTGCCGCTAGCGGTCACCCATTCATTAGGTGACCGAGCTGAAGGTTGCTCAACTTAGGTGAACTATTAAGAACGACCAAGCTATCTTGATTAAGGATGAAAAGGTATTTTTTTTACCTTCCGTCTGTTCCTCCTGCTTCTCCCCAACAGAACTCAGTTCCGGCTGCCTGATGGCTTCCCCGTGCGTCGCACCAGATGGGAATTCACTCATCGGAGTCAGAAACTGTTCCTTCACCCCATTGTTATTGAAGCCATTTTCCTCTGGCAAGTTCAACTGCTGGAGATTCAACTCTTGGGTGGGCTGGGGTGTGGGGAGAGAGAGGGGCACTTGTGGAATGGTTTGGGAGGATTGAGGAATGCTTTGGGTGGGTTGGACTACGGAATGGGAGGTAGGGGGAGGTTGGATCGGTTGGGGGATGATCGTTTGAGGGAGGGGTTGAGTTGATTGCTGTAGGGATTGCGTTGATATGGGTATAGGTTGTGATGAGTTGGGTAAAGGTTGAGTTGTTTGCGGTAGCGGTTGATTTGATTGGGGTAGCGGTTGAGTTGATTGGGGTAGGGGTTGAGATTGGATTTGGGTTGGCATCTGCTGTGGTAGGGATTGTACAGGCATGCTTTGAGCCGGCTGACTCACTTGCTGAGGGATGGACTGAGAGGGTTGAGGAATAGATTGATTCACCGGTATTGAATGGGGGATGTTAAGAGGTTGCGTCATAGACTGCCCCTGTAGCATCGTTTGGCCTTGAGACTGATTCATTTGTTGAATAATAGACTGAGGCATCGACTGCATAGACTGAGGTACAGACGTCATCGACTGAGGTATCGACTGACTCATTTTGTCCATATTCTGCTGAATAGCTTGTTCCACCTGGTACTGCATTAGCTGCGGCTGGTTTTGGTACATTTGCAAAGGATTGGCGGAATAATTTTGCACGGGGGTGCCTTCATGACTAGATATCTGCCGCTCCTGACGAACCAAGTAGTTTTGCGCCATTGCTATATTATGCTGCAACGACTGTCCAGGCATCGTGTGCATGAACTGGTAAGGGTCTTCTTGGATCTGTTGCTTCTGTACATCGATGTATTGATTCTGGTAGTTCACTTGGTCGATTGACATTTGCTGTTGAAGGATTTGTTTCTGGTATTCGGGCATTATGTATTGCTCGTGGTGGTCTGTGGTGGAGCTGATCTGACTCTGCTCTGAGGCTTGCCTTTGGTACATAGGCCGTTGATTTCGCAACATTTCTTCAACCTTGTGCTGGTGTTGGCCGATTAGCTGCTGTTTTTGTGCGTAGAGAGCCAGGTTTTGTTGATCGATGTAGTTTTGTTGGCTCTGTAGTTGAAGTTCTTGCTGTGCTAAGTATTGTTGGTGTTGTAAGTTCCTTATATGATTGGGGGAAAGGGTCTGGCCGGGCATTTGTTGTTGGTTGATCATCTGTTGTTGTAGCACGAACTGTTGTTGTTGCAACATTTGTTTTTGTACATTCAGTTGTTGTTGCGCTTGCACGACCTGTTGTTGGGCTTGGACGACTTGTTGGTTCTGGGCCATGATTGTTGGATCGACGGCTGCGGAGAGGATGGGTTTGTAGTACTGGTTTTGTTGGTTGTAGTTTTGTTGTTGCATTTGCGCGCCGATTAGATTTTGCATCTTTTGCTGCATATCTTGCTCCTGGCTTTGCTCGATATTATCTTGCTGCGTCATTTGATGCTGCTGTTGATTCTGTTGTTGGTTTTCAGACTCGGATTCTTTTCTAGACTGTAACGTGTCTGGCCTTTGGATGATTTGCGATAACACATTTTGCAAGTTTTGGAGCGAAGGATCAAGCATTTGATTTGTAATGAGATTCTGCGGGGCGTTCATTATGTTTTCTTGTTGTAATTGCTCTTCGAATTGTTTTTGTTGGATGGTCGCGGCTTGGTGAGCGATGATGCAGTCTTGTTGTTGAATGATATGTTGTTGTAGCGCCTGTAAAGAAATAAAAACTCAAAACTGAGCATAACTTACTTGAAATAGGACTAGGTACACTCGAAATAGTTAAGCAAAAAATCCGCGTTTAAGTAATCCTGTTTTTTCTATGGATTATGCCGATAAGGAGATACTCCCATCTAAATACACATACATATGTGTTTGAGATATCACTTGAAGCTGTTTTATGTATTAATGATTAAAAGGCCTACGTTTTAGTTCTTTGGAAATGAGTATAAGTGATAGAGAGCACTGGTGGAATGGTGGTAGTCCTGCTTTCACATCCAAATGGGTTAGAATCTCGATCATGCACAGATACTATTTATATGCGCTATACAAGTGCTCTCAGACAGTCAAGGAAAACAACGCGAGGAAAAATTCGAAGACGTGCCATGTGCACGAAAGGTGCCTTAAATCCTATAATGGTACATGGTAACAGGCATTGGCTTTGAAGGCCACTATACCTCAACCTGGTCACTGATTTAAAGATGACAAAGGACCAGTGACGCGACAATACCTGATTCTGGTTGCTGATCTGGTCCGCGGTGAGCTGTTGGCTGTAGTTCTGCACCTGCGTCTGCGACTGGCTTTGGTCAAGGTAGTTCCGCTGCTGGTCCATCAGCTGGCCCTCTGTTTGCTCCAGCATGTGCTGGTTCAGGAGATTCTGTTCCATCACCTGTAAAAGTGTTTCAGTGAAAACATAGATAGAAAGATAGATAGAAAACTCTTTATTGCACTACACCACACAGTAACACACTGAAGCTTTAAATTCCATTTTGTGAAAAAGGATCATCGAAAAAAATGATAGGCACCAAGCCGTATTTGTTGCCTGATTCTTCTAGGCTTGGTCGCGAGGAACAGGCATAGCTTCACCTAGTTTCTAAGACGTTTCAAAGTGATCCTAGTGATTTTATTGAAATAAATGCCTTTTGACTTTGACTTGAGTAAACAAAATTATCTTATAAAATAAATAAAAACTAGAAATAATTGCGATGGCACAATGGGCGGTCTTATCACTATAAGCTAATTACATAGTCTGTTGTTAATCAAGAAAGCATTCTACTAATATTATAAACTAGCTTCTGCCCGCGGCTTCGCTCGCGTGGTATCTATGAAGATAAAAGTAGCCTATATGCTATTCCAGCTATATATCTCTGTGCCAATTTTTTTTCAAATTCGTTCGGCCGTTTGGTCGTCATTGAACAACAAACATCCAAATATCCTCACAAGCTTTCGCATTTATAATATTAGTAGGAAGAGCTGACATCTTTGAGTTTGACATTTGAGGGCATTTGATATTAATCAAACATAGCATTAACAAGATCCAAAAAGTCAAAGTAAAAATTTACTTTTTCACACATCGCTCGCAGTTTGAGCACAGCCTGATTTGATTGAAATTCAAACTTCAATACCTAATCATTTATTCATTGAGTCATTTTGATACGCCTTAAATCTGAACGCCTGTTCTTTGCGACCAAGCCGAATAAATATATCTTGAACTAGCGTACGCCCGCGGCTTTGTTCGCGTGGTATCTTGAAAAAAAGGGGCAGTTTTGAAAAGCCGTAAAGTCCGTATTTCCGTATTTGACGTTATGAGTATTAGTTACCAAGTTTCAGATAAATCTCTATGCGTTAAGATTCTCCCATGAACACTTTGACATCTCATTACACCCTAGGAGTAGTTCTGAAATTCTAAAAATACAGATTTTACTTATTTCTATTATTCATTATTTTTAGTTAGTTCCAAATCTGTAGGTTCAAGGAATACGATTTTTCATACAAACGTTTTAACCCCTTTTCACCCTCTTAGGGGGTTGATATTTTAAAAATCCCTCCTTAGTGGATTTGTTTGGCATATAAGGCAGCTTCTGTCCAAATGTCAGCTTTATAGCTTTAGCGGTTTGGGCTGTGCGTTGATCGCACGTTGAGACAGATTTAGTTGTAGATACCTTTTGTTGGAAGAACGCGTGTTGTTGCAAGAGTTGCTGGTCGGCGGGCGACACCCTGGCCTGCATCATGTTGTGCTGCAGCAGTTTCATGGCGGTCTCCTCGTTCTTGAGCTGGATCTGCGTCTGGAGGTACTGCTGTTGCGCCTGCAACAGCTGGCTTTGCTGGTCCAGTCTGTAATAAAATTATATTAGTGACTAGCTGGTGCCCGCTACTTCGTCTGCGCAGGATTAGTATTTCGAGAAGCTTATATTAGCGTGGCGTTACAATTCACACATTATCTTTATAAATTGTAGCCTATGTGTTATTCAGATGTATAAGCTGTATAAGTTTCATTAAAATCCATTAAGTAGTTTTTACGTGAAGGAGTAACAAACATCCATCCATCCATACTTACAAACTTTCGCGTTTATATATTAGTAGGATGAATGAATGAATGAAAATGCATATTATAATCAGCACTAGTGCGAGAGAACTGGTGGAGTGGTGATAGTGGCCCCGCCTTCCGATCCACAGGTCGTGGGTTCGATTCCCAGTCGTGCTCCGATGGATTTTTCCATTCGGAACATTTATGTGGGCTATTTATGTGCTCTCAAACGGAGATGGAAAACATGGTAAGCAAACCAGCATGTCCTAGAACCTAAAAATTCGAAGACATCGCCACTTCTAAGAGGCCCACTTTAATCCTTTCACTACACAGATTCTTTCACCGACGGTCATAGGCCCTAGTCAGGGCCACTATACCTCAACCTACCACTGACCTAACATGCACAGAATGACCAAGAAATAATCAGTGACTCGACAAGCAAGCATCAGTCTATAGTATAGAATTCCACTGCTGGACATAGGTCTCCCGCAAAAAGTTCCATGTCTCAGCTATAATGCTGCTTCTCTAATCTACTAAATCTACTTACTGCACTCCGCCGAGAGGTTGTGTTCCCACACCGTTCAGTAACCCAGCATTGACCTGGTCCACTGTGCCTGGCTGTTGTTGGTTTTGCATCATCTTCATCTGAATAAAAATCACCATGATATAGCATTTTAGTAAAGTTGCTGGTAAGATAAGAGACATTTAGGGACGATGCAATGGGTCCAAATAACAAAACAAAAAGGAAGTACAGAATTAAAGCAAACGATGGACCAGATCGTAAGGAGAAACTTTTACTAATAAAAAAAACATTCCTGAGGAAAAAAGATATTGTTATTATTTAAATTATTGTAAGGTTAAATATTTCTGTTCACCTAAGGCCGATTTTAAATTCCGTTTATTTTTGTACAATATTTGATAACACAATAGCATTATTACAAAAGAAATTAGTTCCGTACGCCTGAAATAAATTTGGACCTAACTCCATAAGGAGGCAGATAATGTGTCAACTCACAAAAAGTTAAAAAATCAATGAATTAGTGGTGCAGAACACTTTTCGACTCCCAAAGAAGGAATTTACTGGCCTCATAGCTTAGTTGGTAGTAACACTGCCTTCTGCGCTAGAGGTCGCGGGTTCGATTCCCGCACTGGACGAACATTTGTGACTAACACAGATGTTTGTTCTGTGTCTGGGTGTTAAATATATATCTATTATGTATATCAGTCTCTGGTACCCATAGTACAGGCTATGCCTAGTTTGGGATCAGTTGACAATGTGTGATATGTCCGGAATATTTATTTAATTTATTATTTATTTTTTATAATTTGCTTCACAATTTTTTTTGTCGTTTGACATATTATTGCTTGTCCGCATCCATAAAACGAAACATTTGCATTAATCCTTTAAATGCTTCTCAAAATTATAAAACCAGCGGAATTCGAACCCGCATCTTCGCCTGCAATACCAACCTGCAGTGTTTCGTACAACTGTATCTGCTGCTGCTGATCGTACAACTGCTGCTGTCGGTTCTGTTCGATGATCGCCTCCTGGTTGAACTTCATCTGAGCTTTCTTCTCGCTCCTCTCGCTGTCGAAAAACGAAAAATAATCTTTATTTTTATCTATTTATTTATTTGAGCAGCCGTGGTGGCCCCGGCTGAAGAATAGGCCCCTCCATATCTACCTTTCCGCGGATGTCGTAAGAGGCGACTAAGGGAAGAAAGCTAGGGGATGGGCAGCAGCGTCCCTCATTTTAACAACGATAGCTCTAACTGCGCTCGCCAACCCGCATGCCCAGCGTGGTGAGTATGTGCAATTCCCCCACATGATAAGGAATTTGCTCTGTCTGTGGGGGAGGCCATGTTCAGCAGTGTTAAGCCATGTTATATGTATATCATCCCATTCGGGATGATATAAATATAATGAATAAACAGAGATGAAACGCTGTTCGTTCGTATTTAGGGAAATAAAAATAATAGATAATTTGGATGATTTCGAACATTATTTTGCCGAAAACTTTTACGAATATCGGCTAACTATCAAATTATTAAAAGAAAAACAATAATATCTTTGACAAAACTCTAACTTTTTAACCCGATTTCAAAGCCACACGCACCTATAATACCGATAATGCAACTGTTAGTAAGTACCCACACTACCGTACTCGTAAGGTACGAACACGCGAGGTCGCGCTAGGTTCAATAGCAGCCTACTGAACCTTTCAGCTGAATATAGTTCACTTTCGTACCGTAACCGTGGTTACTTGTTTCGTTTATAAATATGTTCAAGGTCAGGTCACTGCTTAAACATATTGTCGCCAAATTTTAAGGGTAGTGAGACTCGGCTTATCAATAAGATACGGGTTTAATGTTTGCATGAACTATGTTACCATCGATAACGAACAGATACATAAAAATCTAGTACTATTCCGCTTAAATATTCCTTATAAACTCCAAATGCAGACGCGTGCACCTACCGCGCCCGCAATAAAAAGCCACGCAAAGCGTTAAGTGCAGTAGACACAACCACAATCCACAGAAGTCATCATCAGTTCACGGTGACCTGATCATGTGTGGGAGGTGCACGCCTTCGTTTAGCTTAGGAGGAATAGTACTAGATATTTGTTTGTCTATTTAATATCTTAGAATGTACGTCCGCAAAGTCACGCCTGAATCCATTAACTATAATATCATTATCATTTTAGCCTCAGAACTTCCTGATGGACATAGATCTCCTCCGATTTCTAAAGCGATCTGGTGCAACTTGAACCCAACATCTCCCAGCAAACTTTATAATTTCGTCTTTCCATCTAGCAGGGGGTTGCCCACGCTCCGCTTTCCGGTCCGTGGTCTCCACTCTAGAACCCGTACCCTACTTTACCTCTACCTAGTTATCTACATATAATCTAAACATGGTATGTTGATTTTAGATTAAAGTAAATTGCCAATTCAAGTCAAAATCCAAGCTCAGTGAGTTCTGCAGTTCAGTCAGTGGCTTTTGTTACTTAGGAAACAACAAATTCGTAAATAGTGTGTGATTAAATTATAATGGCCGTGGTGGCCCCGGCTGAAGAATAGGCCCCTCCATATCTACCTATCCGCGGATGTCGTAAGAGGCGACTAAGGGAAAAAATCTAGGGGATGGGCAGCAGCGTCCCTCATTTTAACAACGATAGCTCTAACTGCGCTCGCCAACCCGCATGCCCAGCGTGCTGAGTATGGGCAAATCCCACATGATAAGGAATTTGCTCTGTCTGTGGGGGAGGCCATGTTCAGCAGTGGACGTAGAACGGCTGAAATGATGATGATGATGATGAAATTATAATGTTCCAAATCGAAAAAATATCATCCAACTTGATATTTAAATAAATATATCTCCTTAAAAGAGACACTTTATCTCCTTTCCACGTTTGCTCGGACTCGCTATCCTGCATAATTTGAGAAATTTGTAAATCAAAATGTTGAATAAATCGTCTATGTCCTCAGGACGGATTTTAAATCGGCTCTATTGGTCAGTTCGTTGGAGTCAGTACACGTGACCACTTGTACCATTCGTAAACAACGCATCCGAGAATCTTTATTACTGTGACCTTTACAAAAGATCGGGACGGTAAGTATTTTTGTTGACACTAAACGTCAAGATTAGCTGTTACCTGCCTGGTTTTGTGCCTGTTATCAAGATAAGACTATCCACAATAAATACTGCTAAAAATATTAAAATGCTCAAAGTGTAATTCATGTTATAAGCGTACAAACAGACTGAAGATTCATTTTAAAATAATAGAGATAACTTTTATTGATACATTCTTCATTATATAGCGCGTCTGCGTTATCATAGCATCACGTTACATCTACGAGTCATTTTGTAAGGTTGGCATCACTGTGACTCATTGTTGTGTCATGTAATTTAGCAATAGGTAAAGCGTTCGCTAGGCTAAACTATACCAAGGCTTAGGGTATATTTTAGGTTATGTTGTTATGTGAGAGACAATAAATATAAATAGTGTGAATAATGATTTTAGACCAACATAGAGTGCTATCAATGAGTGGGTTTTCCAGCGTTTGATACAAGGTTTCAATCACATTTTAAACCAAAATAAGTTATACAAATTGAACAAAACAACACACATAAGTTTTGTTTGTCAGAAGATTTTTTGAGGCAAATTGAACAATATGCCTACAGTATGTCCCACGGCCATAAGTTTTGTATATGCTTTCCGCGTTGAAGTTTTAGAAAAGTTTTTTATTTTCAGTTGTGCCATGGATCTATTCTTTCTATGGTTATGCACATTCGTAGCCGGTTTTTGGGTTTGCAAGAAGATAAAACAATGGCAGTCTCTAGCACCCGGGCCGTGGGGCCTTCCCATCGTGGGTTACCTGCCGTTTATCAACGCGAAGTGGCCGCATTTGACTTTGGTCGATCTGGCTAGGAGATACGGTCCAGTTTACGGTATCGGCATGGGAAATATCTACGCTGTGGTGCTGTCAGATCATAAGTTGATAAGGGAAGCGTTTGCGAAGGACAGTTTTTCTGGGAGGGCGCCACTGTATCTCACGCACGGGATTATGCATGGAAATGGTGAGTACCTGGTCGTTTCTTGCAGCCAATCATAATTCAGAGACCTGAGGCCCCAGTCTGCAAGTCAGTGAATTCTCACTTTTCGACTGTGAAAAGTGAACAGCTTACCGTTTTTTTATGGTGTAACATATTGCTATTATTATAAATGCGAAAGTTTGTGAGGATGTTTGGATATTAAATTTGTTGTTCAATCACGCCGTAACGGCTCGACCTATTTCGTTGAAACTTGAAATATATAGAGTTCTTTATGTAGGTACCTCGCGAGCGAAGCCGCGAGCGGAAGCTAGTTATACATATTTTGAATAACCTTGTAAACTTAAATCCAATGTATGCGGCCTCGATCAAAAAACTTCACTGGGGCAAAGTACTTTAACTGCTGCAAACAAGTCACAGTTTTGTTAATAAAACACTACTTATGAACAGAACAAACAACTAGAGCAGTCTGGAACAAATACACATATGGTACTAAATAAATAAATCGCAAATTTCGGTGTCTAACAGGAAAATTAATCAAATATCGAGCATCATATACTTCGTAATAAGGAATTTCAACTTGACGGAGCGATTGTACAAACTCAATTAACGACAGTAATAGCTTGCTTGTCGTTTCACTCGTTCCTTTTTGGTCATCCTGCGTTTAAGTCAGTTAGCAGGTTGCCCTGAAAAGGGCAGGTTGACGTAAGGCCTTGGTTTCCCAATGTAACTACTTTCGTTGTATCTCAAAATCCATATGGCCTACACGTAGCATAAAAATTCAAATCATTTTGGAATGTCAACAAAGCTCTTTCATATGCTCTTTCTTGGTACAGTAAGAGAACTTTCTGCTTGTCCACTTCATGTATTTGTTTAACTTGTCATATACGAGAGACTCGTAAACACTACTTGTTCGCACCTACTCCCTGTAAAACGAACGCTGGTGAGCGTGCACCTTTATTTAGAATCATGAACCAATTTAACAATCACTTTACAAACATTGAATTCTTTGAAATCTTACCCGGTTCGTTTAAAAAGTTTTTAAAGTTTAAAATTCAGCTGTAGTTGGTGGGTAGACTGTTTTGTACGTCCATAAATGATGACAAAATGTTAGACCTACCACCGGCATTTTTCTTTTTTTTTGTTATTATGTTCGCATTACTACTGCCCTCTTTCTACCAAATCCGTGAACAATGGGGCTGATTACACTCTAAGAACTTTAGTACCTATTTTAATTAAGTTTAGTAATATGTGAGTGCAATTGTTTGTTGTCCCGAATAAATAAAAATAAAATAAATAAACTTGTTTTTGAAAACCCCCCATTTAGAGCCCGATATTTTAGAAATCCCTTGGCCGATTTAACTCATATTCTTACCAGTAAATCTTGATAGTACAACCTGTTGACCTACTGAATTAAATGCAGATAAGATTCACGGTTCGAAGGTTATGCTCTCACAAATAAACATACAAGGCCGATTCACCCAAGTTATTTAAGAGATCTTCTAGACAAAACAAAGATAACTTTCAGTAAAGAACGTTGTGCACGAATGGAGCCTGTAAGAGGTGCACTTTAATCCTTTCACTACAGTGATTCTTTCACCGACGACGGTCAAGCAAGTCGCAAGGCAAGCAATATGCCGTATTCTGTTTGTTTTAGGTTTAATTTGCGCGGAAGGGCCTCTATGGAAGGATCAGAGGAAGCTTGTGTCAATGTGGCTAAAAAACTTCGGTATGAGCAAGCACAGCGTGTCCCGGGAGAAGCTAGAAAAACGCATCGCAGCTGGAGTTTATGAGATTCTAGAAGTACGTAGAAACAATAACGCGATAAATACTAGTTAAATTACTTGCAGAACCGACGATCTTGGGGGAATAAAAGTTCTCGAATGGCGACCACGAACCCAATGACGCAGTGTTGGAAGGCTCGATGTCATATGTCCAGTAGATTTCTACGTAAGACTTCTACAGGCTGATGAAGATGATGGATTAATAACGTACAGCTTGGCAGGCTGGCGGAAGGTGAGGGTCGTGGTCGGCCAGGAAAACGCTAGAGCGACGATCTCAACGCCATCGAGAGAGGATGGTCTCTCAAATCTTTCCAATCCTTCGGAATCGTCCGCGAGAGGTCTTTGCCAACCCGGAAAGTCACGATAAACGCAATAATTTTATTTCTCTTCACACTCAAACAATATTACGTAAAACACCAAAAATAATTACCTACACAATATTATCCAAATAAACATTAGTTTTGTAAAATAAGAGGACAGCTTACTTTGCAGTCTCCCCCCAAAAAGTATGTGAACGTTTACTTCTACTTACAATTGTTTTTTTTTTCAGAACATAGATAATTCATCAGGCAAGGAATTAGACCTACAGCACATGCTCACAAACTCACTGGGGAACGTGGTCAACGACATTATATTCGGCTACAAGTTCCCAGCTGAAGACAAGACCTGGGTGTGGTTCAGGCAGATACAGGAGGAGGGCTGCCATGAGATGGGCGTGGCGGGCGCTGTCAACTTTCTACCTTTTGTAAGGTAATTTACAAACTATACAAGGCGTTTCATAATATGTATGCTATCCCGAAAAGGCATTATTCTATACCCAATTGGCAATAAAGCTTGTTCTACGACTTTTAGAAATTCCAAATTTTTCATTGAAAAAATCTATGCAAAAATCTGCTGTTTTCAAATAAAAAAAATAAATAAATATTCCGTACATATTCACACGGTCAACTGATCCCAAACTAGGCATAACCTGTACTATGGGTACCAGAGACTGATATACATAATAAATATATATTTAACACCCAGACACAGAACAAACAGTTATCTGTGTTAGTCACAAATGTTTGTCAAGTTCGATTGAACGCGAAAAACAAAAGAACAAACGCAATTCACTTTCACTCTTCACCATTGCATGATAAACGCTAACCAAGATTCGTGACACATTCCAGGTTCATTTCGTCATCCACCAGAAAGACGATGGAGGTCCTGATCCGAGGACAAGCACAAACCCACAGACTGTACGCTAGCATGATAGCTCGGCGCCGAACCATGCTAGGACTCGACAAGCCAAAAGGAGCCGAATACGAACTACATAAGGATCTTTTCAACGATCATCCTCAAGGACACATCAAATGTATCAAGTACAGCAAGCACGCTTCGAATACCGAGGAACACTTCTTCGATCCGAACGTCCTTATTCCTACAGACGGAGAGTGCATTTTGGATAACTTCCTGATGGAACAAAAGAGAAGGTTTGACAGTGGGGAAGAGTCATCGAAGTTTGTGACAGATGAGCAACTACATTACCTATTGGCTGATATGTTCGGTGCCGGGTTGGATACGACGTCTGTCACTCTGTCATGGTTCTTGCTGTTTATGGCTTTACACCCGGACGAACAGGTAACGCTCCACCATTTTCATGGCATGGTGCTTTCGTATCGTGTCACTGGCACTTTCTTGGTCATTCTGCATTAATGCAGGCCAGCGAAACAAACCTACGAAGCGCCATGGGGGCCACGAAACAGTCGGCTGACGTCACGCACTCATTCTTACAATGACATTGACAACCTAGACCATAAACGGTGTCGCGCATGACAGCTGTCAACATTACACATGCCTGGTTCCTATTTTTAAGTAACAGATGGCCGAATAGTAGATATTATAATCTATTTGTTATCTCGCAAAAAAAGGTCACCCAAAAATACTCCAAAAATGGTAAATTTTCCCAACTTGCAACATTACACGGAGGGTGACCAATAAAGAACAAGTGACACTACGAACGAAATCCGCACAGGCCGATCATAGGCCCTTTTCAGGGCCACCATGCCTCAACCTGGTCACTGACCTAATACATAATGACCAAGAAAAAAACAGAGACACGACAAACAAGCAGACGAAATCAGGAACTTTTATTTTTATGTTCCTATGGACCCCACTAGAATATGGTGCAGTTAGCGTTTTTGTGTTTATTTCAGGAAATAGTACGCAAGGAGATTCTGTCAGTCTGTACTGAAGATGGGATGGTGGACGGTGCCAGACTGCCTCGTCTAATGGCGGCTATATGCGAGACTCAGCGTATACGCTCCATCACGCCCGTTGGCATACCACATGGATGCGTGGAAGTAAGTGAGGCTGAATACAATTCAATTCAATAACTTTATTTCAGGCAACAAAAGAATAAAAAAATGATTTTTTCTTAACCTACGGCCCATATACAAATATATACCATAAAGACTAACATTCCTATAAATAACACAAGTTAGTTGCCACGTAGAAACTGCGACGTGGGACGCAAATTGTCCGTGGTAGTAGGTATCCGCCCGCGGAAGCGACGGAACACAACACCCTTCGGCCAGAGATCTTATTTTAGGTAGGTCGAAAGATCAGTCGGTACCCTCACCACAAAGGAGTTGAAACTGACTCTGTGGACTCCAACCGTTCGACCCTGAAACTGATCTTGGTCTTCACGCGCAAGTAGGTACTCCGCCACATCCTCTGACGGTGTAATGCACGCGAGACACGTAGAGCTGCGTCGCCGGCACCTCAGAACGCAGCAGAAGATTCTAGCAATCGGTCGGTACTATGTATGCGACTGTTGGGTATTTTGTATTTGATTTAATATTTTATATTCCAGGATACGTACATCGGGGATTACAGAATCCCAAAAGGGGCGATGGTGATACCGCTGCAGTGGGCGGTGCACATGGATCCTGGTGTTTGGGAGGAGCCCGAGGAGTTCAGACCGAGCCGATTCATTGATGAAGACGGTAGTTTACTAAAGCCTCAGGAGTTTATCCCGTTTCAGACAGGTAATATATCTTTCGAGGAAAAATTGCAGTTGTATGTAATCCTTGCTTGCATGTCGTGTCACTGAATCTTTCTTATTCATCCTGTATTAGGTCCGTGAGCAGATTGAGGTATGGTGGCCCTAAAAAGGGCTAGCCTGTATTAGGTAAGTGAGCAGGTTGAGTTATGCTGGCCCTGAAAAGGGCCTGAAGGTGAAAGAATCAGTGTAGTTGAAAGGATTAAAGTGCGCCCCTCAGAGGCACCTTTCGTGCACATCTCACATGTTTTTGAATATTAAGGTACCTAGCTAACGCCCGCGGCTTTGCTCGCGTGGTTGCCTTGGGCCTATTTGCTCACTCGCGATCTATTTAAAATTTTAGTGAAGTCGGTTGAGCCGTTACTGCGTGATCTAGTTGCTAGGAAGCTAGTTGGATCTAATTTGATTACATTAGTACAAGATGAATTGCTTTTGATCGCTGTGGACTGTATTTCCTCGTTCAGCGAGGCTGGTAGTGGTAGCGGAAAAACAGATATGTTTGAGACACTCTTAGTTTTATTAGAACTTCACAAATTAAAGACACTTTATTTGTACGATATCGTCCGGAGAGAGTGCGATCGCGCGCTTACCAACTACAAAACTAAATATTCTGTTGTTGGGGTTTCCAACAATTGCATGTTAGCATGTTTACTAATGGAAAATAGCACACTCTTTTGCCGAGAAGAATTTATTGCGAATTTTTTACCACTTCTTTAACTTTCTCAGGGAAGCGAATGTGCCCAGGGGACGAGCTCTCCCGAATGATCTCTTGTGGTCTCGTATCAAGACTACTCAGCAAGTGCCGGATCCGCCTCGCGTCAGAGCCACCTTCTGAAGTTGAGATGAAGGGGACCGTGGGAGTGACGTTGGCTCCACCGCATGTTATGTATTACTGTGAGCCGGTATAGTGTAGCTTTGTATAGCATATATTTGAATTAAGATATACAGACAGTATGTTTATTGGCTTACGAAATTTAAAAGAATAAAACATATAAAAAAAGGGTCACGTCTTTTATCCCCAAACATGGTAGACAACCTCTCAGAACTCCAGACTATCAGATCCTTGAAGATGTAGGGGTTAGTAAGAGCCGGGTCCAAACATTTCGGCACACGCCTACTTTTGCAGTAGTGAGTATTCCATACGTGACCGGCAAGCCCATTTATTTATAAGACTCAGGTTAATAAACAACTGAAATTATTTAAAACAGGATATTAAACCAATATTTTTAGACCAAAAACATGGTAAATATCCTGTTTTAAATAAGGCCGCCCATTGTCCTACATAAAGTTTGATATAGATTTAATATGTAATCTTTGTGTACATTACATAGTCTTAATCTATATGTCTATCTTAATTTCTGCAAAATAGTTTGTGCTCGCGCGCTACTATTTGTAGAATTACTAGAAATTATGTTTACCAATCATCTTGATCATCATCAGCCTGTAAAAGTCCACTGCTGGACATAGGCCTCCCCCAAAGAGTTCCATGACGAACGGTCTTGAGCCTTCTCCATCCACCGACTTCCCGCAACCTTCACAATGTCCAATAGTTGTGTTCAAGTGTTTACTAATAGTTCGCATTGTGGATTCCGCAAATGACCTACAACCCCTCACGCTTCGCTTCCGAACCGGCATATCAGTTTAATAGTTTAGCAATAATAACACTAATTACCTTTACAAATACAGTACAAATCCCATCCAATGTTTTATTTCACACACTGATATTCAACTTCCTTTGCACAAACTGATAATAATATAATTTTAGCCAATTATCGTACCACTTATCAAAATATTTCAATATCTTTTGATTATTTTGAGATTTAAAACAAAATCGTAGCATAAGGACTATTATAATCAATCACTTCACTTGAACTGTAAAAAAAGGCCTTATTAAATCTATTCATGATGATCTATACAGCGTTCGTTGAATTTTTTCACTCACTTAGGACGCTGTAGGGCCTAGGACATTATTTAGAGGCTTACTCAGCATTTACCATCCTCACACCCAAGAAGCATCGGTGCAGAGGAGCAGAGGTGGCCGCCTACTACTCTAAATTAATTTAAAATGTGTGAAGCATCGACACGAAAAGAAGAAGACACCCAAGAACATTGTAAATAATTCTCATCAAAACAAAAAACACTATTATAAAACAAAAACACGTCTCCTTTTTGTCAGTGGATCATTATTTACAGAGGATTTAACGTATTAATTAAAGTTTATTTTACTGAACTGTAATTTTATTTATTTATCACTTTTACGTTTGCATTCACTTGTAATCTGTAGGTACTAGTTTTCTCACTGAGTTCCACAAATAATGTATTATTGCAAATAATTTCACGACTTTCCGATATAAATCACAACAACAGTATCACGTGTACAGTGTACAACACAGTGCGTTTGTGTATAAGCCGCTCTACTCAAAACGTACTTACGAGCATATTTGGATGTGTGTAGTTGCGTCATTGTTCGTGCAATTAATCGAGGGCAATGTTGCGAATAACCAAGGGATTAGTGTGTTATGCGAGAGAGAGCCATCTTGTTTTTTTGTATACAACTAAGGTGTCAAACAAGCTTACGGCCCACCTGTTTGGCGGTACCATAAGTAGGTATCACCAGTTGGCACCCACTTGATAGGTGGGTTAGGCGCCTGCTTTTGTGTTAATGTGTAGTTTATTAAGTTATTAAGTTCACTGTTAGCCTACCTACCTACTAAGTGCCTAAGCTTTTTGTTTATAGTGATTGTGACCTACTGTTGTTTCTTCCGATTGCTTTTATCTCTGTCTGTGCTGTATTTGTGTGTGTCGAATAAATGATTTATCTATCTATCTTCCTGTAAGGCGGAGATGCCTCCCCAGGCGGGCTGCTCCAATTTAGAACGAGAAAATCTCGCTGTGGCCTACCTCCTCCAAAAATAATATTAATGTTCATGTCTTGAGTACATTCTTGTGCAATGTTGCGAATAACCAAGAGATTAGTGTGTTATGCGAGAGAGAGCCATCAAGATACTAATGTTCATGTCAAGAGTAGTTCTTGTACAATTTGTGGGGAAAGGGATGAGTGTGTTATGCGAGAGAGAGTCATCTAGATAATCATGTTTTTCTTTTTATTGGTGATGGTTAAGCGTTTGACCACCATCTTGACTTTTGCAAGTGAGATGTAGCCTATGATGGAGCACGCTTTCCCAGATAGAACTTATTCACTCTAGATTTATGTCACTCTATGTTCATGTCAAGAGTACGTTCTTGTACAATTTTGGGAAATATAAATCGTCGATCAAGCGTATAAAGGTGAATCCACAAAGAAATTCGTTGAAGACGTAGATAAACCATGGAAATTAGTATTTCTTTACCTTAGGTTTGTATATTTACACAGGGTGTTGACAAAAAAAATATATACAAGATGATTCATAATATGTATCCTGAAAGTCGCTTATTCTACACCCATTTGGTAATAAAGTTTGTTCTGCGACTTTGGGAAAAATCAGCTGTTTTGTAGTCAAATCAGTTCAAACTCAACCTGGTAGTAACTCTGCCTTCTGCGCTAGAGGTCGCGGGTTCGATTCCCGCTCTGGACAAACATTTGTGTGATGAACACAGATGTTTGTTCTGTGTCTGGGTGTTAAATATTAATCTATTATGTATATCAGTCTATGGTACCCATAGTACAGGCTATGCCTAGTTTGCGATCAGTTGACCGTGTGTGATATGTCCGCAATATTTATTTATTTATTTTATTTATTTAACTCAATTTTCAACTGTTTTAGCAAGTAAATCGATCTTTTGCTACGTTTAATGTAATAACTTATAAATATCTTATTAAGTCTAAAAATAGCTGAGTTTGGGAAAAAAGTTTTATTCTTTCTTTGCGTTGATAAAATAAGGTTTCCAAAAGGTTGGGATGGTATACATAATATAACCACAAGGTTATAATATGTATACAAATAAGTTTGCGAAACCGCGTAACAGATACACAAACACTAAATCGGTTGGGGGCATGACGGATTCGTCTTGTGTATAAAACAAAATCTACTTTCGCGATAACAGACCTAGCTACGTATCAATCAAAAAATACTGCTGTATAGAATCGCGTGACAGTATGTTCCGACGGGACTGTTCGCCGATTTCACGCAAACCATCCGCAGGCAAAACGCGAATTACGCCGCGGCACGCGTCGCATTTGCATGTTTTTCGTAATTTATTTATTACTGTGAAACAGTAGCAGTTCACGCGAGCGATTACAGGCTAGACGTGGACTAGACAGTTTATTAATAGGTCCACAATAATTATGGTAACCTACTTACCTACTGTTCCTCGGCCTTTAGATTTTTTTTCGATAATCAATTTTACAAAACCTAGCACCTAGCTTCACCTAGTTTCTAAGACGTTTCAATCAATTTGGAACGTTTTGTTATTCAAAAACATTTTTGAATAACACAGATGTTTGTTCTGTGTCTGGGTGTTAAATATATATCTATTATGTATATCAATCAGTCTCTGGTACCCATAGTACAGGCTATGCCTAGTTTGGGATCAGTTGACAATGTGTGATATGTCCGGAATATTTATATTTATTATTTATATTTATTTATATTTCTTAGAAATGGTCCTAGTCATCATTGGCCTCTACGCCTGTTACAGACGATTCAAGCAGTGTCTGAGATGGATCGGGTTAAACACTTTCTCTGATGGCTATACAAGCCGATGCGTGAGCCCACAGGTCCTAGTGATTTTATTGAAATAAACGCCTTTTGACTTTGACTTTGAAACAAGAAAATAGACAAAACTTTACATTTTACAATACATTCAAACTAGTTATGCTACGCTCTGAACGCGTCGCGTTATTACAAATACGAGTCGAAGGTCAGCACATTATCTGCGCGATTGAAATCTACGTTTTGTGCGATGAACCGACGCAAGTCTATATTAATCTATACAAATGTTACAAATTCTTTCTTGGTCATCCTGTGTCAGGTCAGTGAACAGGTTGGGGTATGGTGGCCCTGAAACGGGCCTATGACCTTCGGTGAAAGAATCAGTGTAGTGAAAGGATTAATGTGCCTCATTTCGTGCACTAGTTATACCTGCAAGTCACTGACTATAATTTCACATCAAGGGCTATAGCCCTATTAAACCATTTGCTATATCTTCACCACAATGAAAAATTATCATCGAAAATTATAGGCACGCGCGCCGTGTTTGTTGCCTGATTCTTCTAGTCTTGGTCGCGAGGAACAGGCGTAGCTTCACCTAGTTTCTAAGACGTTTCAAAGTGATCCTGTGTAATCCTGTGCACTACCTTCACATCTTCTGTCCACAAACACAAAGGTTATCTGGAAGATAATGCTTTTTAGCATTAAGTTCGCCTTTGTACTATTTTTATGTGCAATAAAGAATTTTCTATCTATCTATCTATCTATCTATCCTAGTGATTTTATTGAAATAAACGCCTTTTGACTTTGACTTGACGTTGACAATCGCTACACCTACAAACCACTGACTATATCGTCACTGACTGGCTATGCCTACAAACCACTGACTATATCTTCACCTCACTGGCATAACTTACAAATCACTGACTATATCTACAACTCACCGATTTAGGCTAATCAGCTGGCTCTTGAGCAGTTTGAAGACTATCCTGGCGTCCTCCTCCATAATGAGACCGGCCTTGGCCATGTCGTTGGCAACCTCCTCGCAATCGTCGTGCTCCATATCGAACTCGAATTGGATCGCTTCGTTTTCTTTGTGGGTGTACGAACTAGGGGACAGAATCCATACTAATATTATAAATGCGAAGGTAACTCTGTTTTTTTGTTACATCATCACGACTAAACGGCTGAACGGTTCGTGATGAAATTTGGCACGAAGAAAGATATCCTGGGGAAGGGCATATGCTACCTTTGTCTCAAAAATTATCTTGAGGGGTCTGAAATAAGGGGTGAAATGAAAACAAAATCATCCCTAAAGGAGACAAAGTAGGGGGTGAAAATCATTATGAATGCGGACGAAGTCGCGGGTACAGATAGTATTGATATAGTTTTTTTTTTATACCAGAGGCATCACGCGCGTTTTGCCGAACCCTGAGACATGCGTTGGTAAAATTGTATTAGGAGGCACCTAGTTAGCGATAAGCCCGCCCATTGTACACACATTGTACTAATTAAGTTTGTTATAGACTTAATATGTAATCTTTGTGTACATAAAGTATTAATCTATCTATTTACGGAGCATGTTTTATAATAAAAAGTAATTTTAAGTACCTCTTAAAAATTAGGCATGAGCTTAAGAAGTGAGTTCGATGATGGGCATAAGCATTCTTAGTTTCGTCATGGTGTTGGGTAAAATGGACAAAAATGTGTAAAAAGTAATGTTGAAAAACATCCTTTAGTACCTTACCGTTTCTTGGGGTCGATGATCTTGAGCCGGAACTGGATCTTGGCTATGTCGGATGACGTCACTAAATCCCGTCCCACAATCTCGAGCCGTAGACCGATGTCTTCGCCGAAGAATTCGTGATTCAGTAGATCTTTTACTTTTGGCCTGTGTAAAAATTTACAAAGTATTGGTGTACAGAAAATAGATTAAGCGGTGTTCAAACGGCGTGCGATGTTGAATCCTACTAATATTATAAATTATTATAAATTAGAAAATGTTTTTTTGTTCGTGAGGATGTTTGTTGTTCAATCACGCTGTAATGGCTCAACCGATTTCATTGAAACATGGAATAGATAAAGTTCTTTACCCAGAGAATAGCATAAAGGCTACTTTTTAAGCCGTGAGCGCAAAATAGTGTAAAATATGTTTAATATTTCAAATTAAATTTGTTTAACAGTTTTATGTAGGGTCCCTAAAACCGTCACGCAGGCTAATAATATTCTCGCTTTCAAGAAAAAACTAAAAAACTGGCATATCGAGCAAACTTTTACCTATACCTATGATGAATTCATAGTCTTTAAATGTAAAAATATATAATGATTTGATTTGTGTTTATTTAATTGACTTATATCTACAAATTTTTTTCATTATGACATTGGCCCCTGGGTTTTGCAGTACACTTGTGGACACGAGAGATCCCTAGTGTAGTCAGGAATATGTTTGACCTGTGTTATTAATTTCTTATTTTTTTACCTGTCGGTTTTATTTGGCTTGATGCAAGATTCAATGATGTCCTTCACCTCATTGATGGCGACCTTCTCCATACTTTGCGGTTTTACTCCCTGCACAAAAAAAAAACAAAGTAAATTGTAGTCTATTGATGAAACAAAGAGATGGTAAGGGTCTAGCTTTGGTCTAAACAATTGAAACTCAACCTTATTTCCTTATTCGATACGGTTAAAATCATAAAAAACGTGCCTAGCAGCCACACACAGCAGTTTCGAAGTTTACAGTATGATTTCAGCCGTATCTAAAAGTAATTAAGGTTGAGTTTAAAATGTTTAGAGAATTAGTCGCTTCGCCGACATTCCGTCCGTCGTGCGGTGCTTTAAATTTATTTACTTATGAAAAAAAAACACTAACATAGTAGTTCACTTATTTTAGCAAAGCACTAGATACATACACTTGCACATATGAAAGAACTTAGTTCATACATTACATAACGATTTTTATTATTTCTAGGCTTTATGGTTTCTGATATACAACGAAAATAGCAAAATGAAATCCAATATAACATGAGCTCCTATTTGCCTGTTTGTCCCAATGACTTCGTAGTTCAGTTAAGATTGGTTATTAGAACATGCTATTTTCAAAGTTCAAAGATCATGTCAGCTCGGGGCGGACCACTAGTTTAGAATAGAATAGTTTATAGTGTTCATGTTTTATTTTATTTTATTTATTTGGGTAAACAAACAGTGACACAATAAAACATAGGCTGTAACTTAAACTTACCACGGATTACTTAAATATCTTATTTGTATGGAATAGCAAAGGATATTTAAATTCTTAGATTAGGTATCTACATAGATTTTTGGAATTTCAAGTAATAGCTTTTTAAATGTACTAGCTCGTGCTGCCGCTATATCGAGAGAGTTGAAATTATTGTTAAAGGAATCAACAAGCCGGAATAAAGGTGAACGTTTACCAGCATTGGTACGGCATCGAGTTGTGTAACGTGTACATCATGTTGTACAGAAAAGATCTTATTATATGTATATTATTTATAGCTTCAACATCAGCCCAGATAGGGCACGACAATTTAGTCGCTAGGTGACAATTTTGGTAACATTCAGATAAATTTTATAATTATGAACATCTAGGACGGATCTAACTTACTATAAAATATATAAAAAAAGCTTTAGATTCAACTCACCGACACGACTTTCTTGTATATCTGCGCTGGACCGCTGCATTCGCTATACGGGTACTCGCCCGTCGCCATTTCCAGCATACACATACCGAACGCGTACACATCCACTGATTCGTCGTAATGCTCTTCGTACATTTCGGGAGCCATGAACTCTGGTGTTCCTGCATAAACAGAAAAAACGAAATGTATTTGTCATTCATCATTTCAGCCGTAAGACGTCCACTGCTGAACATCGGCCTTCCTAACAGACTTCCAGAACGAAGTAGGGGCACAGCAAGATTTTCTCTCTTGGTTCCATGCGTATTTGTTGTTTATCGTCGTCTGGGGAGGTACCTCCGCCTCACAGAAGATCGCAGCCAAATAACATTATTTGTTTCAAATAGTGTTGTGTTTCTGCGGTGAGAAAGGTTGCCAGAGCTTTTTAGGGGGGCGGGGTTCGGGGTCGGCAACGCGTGCGTGATGCTTGTGGTGTTTCAAGCGCTCATAGGCTACGGTAACTGCTTACCAACAGGCGGGCCGTAAGCTTGTTTGCCACCTCAGTTGTATAAAATAAATAGTATACGTCAATCATTAAGTATTAAAATTTAAAAAAGACATTTCGGGTATACGTCCTTATGTATTGGTCGTTATGTTTACAAGGTGGTTCATAACATGTATACCATCCTGAAAGGGGGTTATTCTATCAACAAAATGAAATAATATTAGCGAAAAAAAACATCAATATTTTGATTTTGATTTTGTTTTTTCTCAAATTACCTGATTTTTGTCATCTTTAGAGCTAATAACTAAACGTACAAGAAGTTGGGCATCAAGATTGCTACCTAAAACAGCTGATTCATTGAGTTTGACCTGATTTGACCCCAAAACAGCTGATATTCGCATAGAGTTTTTTCAATTAAAAATGTCGAATTTCCAAAAGTCGTAGAACAAACTTTATTACCAACGGGGTGTAGAATAAGCCCCTTTCGGGATGGCATACATATTATGGATCACCTTGTATATGTGATTACTATCAATCGATTAGATGGTCAATTTGAAAATAGGTCAGTTTGCGTCTGATAAGAAAAAAATAAGCGTATTATTAACTCGTGCTCAAAGCGGTTAAGAAACATTTAATACAACAATCAACAGGCACACCAAAATAAAAAAAATCAGACTAACCAATAACAGATTTTGCAAAGCTTCGGTTCTTCAAAGTAGCAAGCCCCAGGTCTCCAATCTTCACGCTGCCTGTGGTGCCGGTGATGAATATGTTGTCGCATTTCAAATCTCTGCAAAAACAAACCATTAGATTATCAATATGAAGTGTAAAAAGAGTTAGGAAGAGCAGGATTCCCTGTGTCGTGGGTATCAGAAACTACGAGTACCAAGGTACAACAACACTCAGACCAGAAACAATTATTTGCAGATCATGCAAACATTTGTCACGCAGCGGGAATCGAACCCCTTGCGTCTCAGACGGGCACACGGCCGCTGCGCCACCGATATCGTCGCGCTACCCAAAAATGCTGAATTGAGTTTGAGCTGATTTGCCCCCATAACAGTTGAGTCCAATATTCCAAAAGTCTTTAGAATAAACTTTATTGCCAAGTGGGTTTCGAACTTCTCGTAAGTTCAATAATGAATAATAAAGATGATAATAATAACAAAAACAGCTAATTTGGAAAAGTTGTGGTAAAAATGACTTCCTAAAAACACACTTTCGCAATTGTAGCTTTAGTAAGGACGCGCTACAAAAAGTTTACCTATGAATGATAGGCGGTGTTCTTGAGTGTAAAAAATTCAGGCCCTTGAGTATTTGACGGCACCACGACTTCAGGACTTTGGGGTTGATCGTCTTGAACCTCCGGAGATATCTGCAAATAAAAAAAAAAACTATAAACAAAAAGAAAGATTAATAGCGGAAAAATATTCCTTTTATTTTGTTAGTTTCTTTTACATTATCTTTTTCATGAAATATTGACTCCGAAACAATTGATTTTTGCAAAGAGAAGTCGTAGTACAAACTTAAATGTCTATTGGGTGTAGAAAGGGACTATCAACAAAAAGAAAGATTAATAGCGGAAAAATATTCCTTTTATTTTGTCAGTTTCTTTTACATTATCTTTTTCATGAAATATTGACTCCGAAACAACAGATTTTTGCAAAGAGAAGTCGTAGTACAAACTTAAATGACTATTGGGTGTAGAAAGGGATATCATACATAATTATGATTCACATTGTTGACAATGGTGTCGATAGTGTTGTTGCATTATCCATAACTAACTAAAGTTATAACCGGCCTTGTTGTGCCCAATTAGGTTAACTTTGGAGAATATAACAGCGGAATCGAGACCAAAAACAAAGTGCGACCTTTTCTCTATTTGTTTATTTAGGCGTGTTGGTCTAGTGGGAGGCACTTTGACCTTCGATCCGAACGTCTTGGGTTCAAATATAGAACCAATGGCTCTCTCTATTCAATAAACTATTTGCGCGTTGCACGTGCTTAGAACGTTGAGAAAATCGTGCGAGGATAACCTCGCAAGTTTTCTGTGTATAATGCCAACTAAGCAGAAAGGATAGTATAGGTGCTCAAGCCTACTCCATCTAAACATGTCCCAGGCACTCCAGAGTCCTGTGAGTAATTAGACCTTACTTACTTTTGAATTTATTCGAACAAAGGCGGTTTTTTTAAACTATAGATACCTCCGTCGCGGACTATAGCAGATCACGCATACATTTGACCCGCAGCGGTGATGCGATACCTCTTACTTATCAGCTGACCAGTCTTTCAGCGATCCAAAGAAGTCGTAAGTACGCTTGGTTTGTTTTGTCAGCTTGGTCACGAGGAATAGGCGTAACTTTACATATTCTTTATCCAAATTCGATGTGTAATGTTAGTAAACAAACCGTCCATACTTAACCTAAAATTCTCTTGCTCGACGTTAATTTTTGATAGAATTTGCATTTGTTGTCTCCTTTATTTTTGTGATCTCTCCTTCAATACAAATTAATATTAATTAGTTAAAAATCAACTCCAAGCAAAAGTATTTAAGGTAATGTATGGGTAGTTTGTTTACATAACTTGCACATCGAATTTGGATTATGTATGGTTTCGAAGTCAGTTATATTGACTGTGACTGCCCCGCAACCAACGCGGAACCGTCACGATACCGTCCGTCAGAGCCAGTAAGACCTCACACATTTACTTATAAAAATCTGGCGAAAGGTAAACAATGCTTGAAGTATTGCCATCTCTTACTGTTACATAATTACAGATTATACAGCGTCAAGTGGAACTTTTTACTCACTTACAGGACGCCTGGGACATGTTTATATGGAGTTGGCTTGCCCACCACCTATAACATCTTCTCAGTCAAGTTGACCTTATCCACAGGAAGGGCACGGTCAATACTGTGGAGCGTGGTTTCTTCACGATGTTTTCCTTGAACGTTCCGCAGGGCTGTTTTAGAACATCTGAATGATTTACGAACTTAAACATCAGCTTTTCTCAACACAGCTCTAAAACATGAGAGAATCATCGGTGATGTTCATTCAGAAATGGTTTTAGAGCTGGTTTTTCCTGACGTTTTCGATGTTTTTAAGTAGTCCTGCTGAGCACGTGTTAATGCGAACGTAAATCTTAAGAGTAGAAAAAATCATTTGTGCACCGCCGGGTTTTGAACGTACGAACTCAAGGTAGACACTAGACCAACTAATGTATTACGAATCTTCACTTCAACAAGTTTCATTGTGACACTGGTTTTGTGCCAAACGAACGCAGAAACCCATTCATATTTTTGATTTATTTTCTGTGAGCGGAGTCAACGGTCAAGATCTACCTCCCTGAGTAAATCAGGAGATGATGTCTTCCGTTACGTGGCGGAGAGGAGCCAGGGTCCGCTCCGGGGGATATTTCCCGTCTTCAGCGGCTAGTCCAGTGGGACCACTGACTTCAGAGCACTCCCGATTTCTTCACTGGTTCTTTGTTGATAATCCTGAATTAGGTCAGTGACCAAATTCAAGTATGGTCGTGGTGGGCCCTTTCGTCCCCATCTTTGAATTGTTAGGTTCTAGAACATGCCGGTTTCCTCACGATGTTTTCCTTCACCGTTTGAGAGCACTAGCATAGCGCACATAAACTTTCAGAGTGAAAAAATCATTAGAGCAGGACCGGTATTTGAACCCTCGATCTTTGGGTCGTAAGGCAGAGCCACTCACTACGACACACCGCACTTTACGTACTCTAGATTCTGGCGAAGAATAAATCTCTTTGATCCAAATTCCTGGCTAGCAGGCAACAGCTTCCGCCTGCGGCTTAACTCGCTTGGTATCCTAAGGAAACGTAGCCTATGCCACCCCAGCTCTAACTATATCCATCAATTCTATCCGTTACTGTGCGAAAGGGTAAACCATCCATAGCAATCAAACAAACACACTTTCGCATATAATATGTCAGGATATTTTAAGCTTTCACCCCCGGCTTCGCATGATCACCCTCCTTATATACCCATGCTAAAAATCACGTCAAACCTCTGCTCCGTGGCTCCGTGTTGCTATGTGAAAGGACAAACTAGCCAAAGAAACTTTCGCATTTGTAATATTAGTTAGGATTAGGATGGACCAGAAATGACTTCATAAGTTGTCTGAAATAAAGTTTATATTATTATCATCAAAACAAAGTTTCCCTTACGCTTTCAATGTCCCAGACAGCATAAGTTCAGTGATAAGCACAATATTCTTCTTCTTAGCGACGGTTCCCTCCCAGTAGTTGTAGAATCGCACTATGTTCGGATGCTGAAGTTTTTTCAGCATATCTGCCTCTTCACGGAAGCGGAGGCGTTCCGTTTTATTCAGTTTTTTCTCCTGAAACAAGATAAGTAATTATGATTGTAAAAGTAGATGGTAAAACTTATTAATATAATGGCCAAATCCAAAATGCACTAATAAAGCTGAGATAGGATTTATTTTGGCTCAAGCAGCTCTATGCGGTTAGTGTAGTTCTTTTTAGTTTGTTGTTATATGGATAATTAGTGTCTCCTTTTATTAGTTAGTGCTTTATTTGTGTGAGTCAAAAATAAATGTATTTTGTTTCTACTTCCATTCCAATCCTGCGCTATTTGACTGGCCTTATAGCTCAGTTGGTAGTAACACTGCCTTCTGCGCTAGAGGTCGCGGGTTCGATTCCCGCACTGGACAATCATTTGTGACTAACACAGATGTTTGTTCTGTGTCTGGGTATTAAATATTTATCTATTATGTATATCAGTCTCTGGTACCCATAGTACAGGCTATGACTAGTTTGGGATCGGTTGACCGTGTGTGATATGTCCGGAATATTAATTTTAAAAAAAACCTGCGCTATTTAACCATGAGCGGTTCAGAGTTCAGAGGAACTTCATCCCGCGAACACTCAGGTTGTGGTATGATCTCTCTGCTGAGGTTTTCCCTAGGTAATACAGTATGCGGCACTTCAATAAGGGCGTTTCGAACTTTTCAAGGGGTCTCTACAACGCGTGCGTGTTGCCTCTGGTATTGCGAGCGTTCGTAGGCTACGGCAACCACTTTCCGACAGGCGGGCCGTTAAATACATAATGTGGGACACGGGCAGAATGAAGTAGAATAATTTGAACGTACCAGCAATTCGCACCATGCCACTGCCACACCTGTCTGCGTGTCAAGACCATGGTAGACTGTTTTGAAGGAGCCCCGGCCAACCTCCTTGTCGTACTTGAAGAACCTGAAATAAATATCATCATCACACATCTAATCACCATCAGCTTCCCTTAAAGGCTATGCAGACAGCATATCATAGAACTGGATGGACAATGAAGCACCTTCTTCTTCTTTCGTGTCAATGTTTCAAACCACTACAACTACTCTGTTTCAAAATGTTAAATATATTTCTTCTAAACAGCCATCTTCATCATAATTTTAGTCTTAGGAGGTCCAATGGTGACCACAGATCTCCCCCATAGATTTCCAGAAACAATCATTTGGGGGTTTGTTCATACTCGCCACGCTGGGCATGCGGGTTGGCGAGCGCAATTAGAGCTATTGTTGTATAAAAGTGACGCTGTTGCCCATCCCCTAGCTTTTTTCCCTTAGTCGCCTGTTACGGATTACGTTAGCACTCTCGCAATTCAAGAATGAGCATAATTTCGGCTGTGGATTACGACTACACTCTCGCTGACCAAGATAGGCAAGATTTCGGCAGTGACCTATACACTCTCGCAGTCAAGAGTGTGAGCAACATTTTGGTGGTGTATTACATCTACAGAGTTGCTGTCCGGGAGTACATTACCTGCCGCAAGGAGAGACTCCAATAGGTTCCTCTTCATCTTCCTTGTCGTCTTTCTCCTTGTCCTTCTCCTCGAGTTTGTCCAGCTCGTAGATAGGACCGTACACAAGACCTGTAATCAAAAAAGTTTATTTAAATTCATATTCTTCTTCTTGTCGTGTCACTGATTCTTTCTTGGTCACCTGTATTAGGTCAGTGACTAGGTTCAGGTATGATGGCCCTGAAAAGGGTCTATGACCGTCGATGAGTGACTCAGTGTAGGCAAAGGGTAAAAGTGCGCCTCTTAGAGGCTCCTTTTGTGCACATGCCACATGTCTTCAAATTTTGTAGGTTCTAGGACATGCCGGTTTCCTCACGATGTTTTCCTACACCGTTAGAGAGCACTAGTACAGCGCACATAAATTCATATTGAAAACTAGCTTTCGCCCACGGTTTCGCTCGCATCTTATCTTTAAACTAAATTACATACATATAATATTGACACTTAAAAATAATATTAGGGCTTATTGTTCTTTGGCGCATCCCTAAAGCGTAGGTAAACTTTTCCTGCAGGCCAGAAGTCGGGAGAGAGAAGCATGTCGCGATGCTTGGCAGGCAAATAAAAAGTTGCCTGTAGTATTATGATTTATGAGTTGTGTCAAAAGAGAAAACGCGTTTTTTAGGAGGTAGGGCACAGCGAGATTTTCTCGTTCTGAATTGGAGCAGCCCGCTTGGGGAGGTACCTCCACCTTACAGAAGATCGCAGCCAAATAACACTTAGGGGGGGTGGGGGGAGGGGTCGGCAACGCGTGCGTGATGCCTCTGGTATTGCAAGCGCTCATAGGCTACGGTGACCGCTTACCAACAGGTGGGCCGTATGATTGTTTGCCATCTCAGTGGTATAAAAAAAAAAAAAAAAAAAACGCACCGTTCTGTTGTTCCTGCGGTTGCTCCTCTCCAGTGACGTCGGCTGTTGGGTGGGGAAGGCCTTTTTCCGTAGCCGTCGCTATTTCTATGTTCTCTTCCTGAAAATTAGAAAGTAAGAAAGAAAATTTGTTTATTTGACCCCTCAACGCAGTAAGTAGGTAGGTACAAAGAAAAATACTTATAGGTAATACAAAGCTTACTGCCAAAACATGTACACGGGAAGCTTGTGGGTTGGACACACCAAAAACTCGCTAGCGACCCTGCGCGTCCAATATAATAATATATTCAGGATGATGTTGGGACTGCCTCGCTTCTGTAGTGCATCAGGGATGTTTGCTGAATATCAAACTGAAGGGTTCGCAGCCATTATTCGCAAAAAATCTACATCCCTGATCCGCAGAATGCGCGACAGTCACAACAGCATCCTGAAAACTATAGCTAATAGATACTCCTCGCCGCTGTGGGCAGGCCTGATTCGCAGAGTGATCCCGGAAAAAGTCCCGTCACTCTGGTGAGACCACTCTGTGAATTAGTCCTGCGTTAAATTTAAATTTAATTTTATTTGAATTTTATGTTTCGATTTGCCTACTAACCATTTACTGTATTTTATTGTGTTACTAACCCCATATGGATCTATGTTGTCCGAAATAAAAAGATTTTATTTTTATTTTATTTTATTTTTAATACAAAAACACATAGGAAAACAAAAACATGTCAGTAGGTGGTAGGTAGGCTAAGTAGGTATGCGTTGTGTGGGGCAAATGGGTCCCGTCTCAGTCAAAGCTGCACCGAACATAATATGTACGGTGCGGCGCTAGTTTTCTGACGGGGCCTAGGCGACGTATAACGAATAATGTTCAATATGGCCGGGATTGGCGAGCGCTATTCTTGTGAAAATAGGGGACGCTGTTGCCCATCCTCTAGCTTTTTTGCCTTAGTCGCCTCTTACGACATCCACGGGCTGGTAGACCAAAAATACCGTACTTACCAGGTCTTGTTCCGATATGAAAGCATCGTCTTCCAGTCTCGCGACGAGTTTATTGCCGCTGTCGTCAAGCTCGGGGTCACAGATGGCCCCCTGGCCTGAGCTGCGACGGCGGTAACCACCCACGCCGACCACTGGTTGACTAGCCTGAAACACAAACAGATATTACAAGGTGATTCATTTTTTATGTTATACGGAGGCAAACAGGCTTACGGCCCTCCTGATGGTAAGTGGTTACCGTCGCCTATTGACATCAGCAACACCTGGAGCATTGCTAATGCGTTACCTGCCGAACCCCTCCCACCCTAAAGAACTCTGGCAACCTTACTCACCGCAGGAACAAACACTATTTGAAACAAATAATAAGTACCTCCCCAGGCGGGCTGCTATTTAGAGCGAGAAAATCTCGCTGTGCCCTACCTCCTCCAAAAATCATAATAGGTGTATCCCGAATGGGGGTTATAAAAAAAAATGTGGGTGACTTTTCTCCTCAAGAATGGTAGACATCTTTTCAGATCTCCAGGCGATGAGATCCTCGAATATGTCTAAGGGGGGTAATCAGAGGCATGTCAAAACAATTTGGACATGCCCACATTTTGCAGTAGTGAGTATTCCATACGTGACAGTTTGCAAACCCATAGCCACGGGCGACTGACCAGTAGGTCATTAGCAGTATGCCTAAAAACCAGTTAACACCCAACAATCACACAGTCTTGAACCCCACACTAGGATTCCCCCACTAGCCGTTTTCATACGTCAACATGGTCACTGACATAACGCAGGATAACTAAGAAAGAACCAGTGTACGTACACCCAACAGTCACACACAGACTTGACCCCACACTAGGATTTCAGAAACTACGACTAACGTGGTATCACATCCAGACTCAGATCAAATATTAGCAGATCCCGCCGCGGGGAACAAGCCCGCACCTCTCACGTCTCAGCAGGACACTCGCTCACTTGGTCACCCAGGTCGTCGACTAAGCAGTCTGTTTATCGCTGGCTTAAAATTTGGTACGCCGTTATAGTAGATTATGCAACAAGGGCTTAAAGTAGTGTATTATGTCAAGGGCGCTATATTGAACCCCGAGAACGAGGGATTCTATGGTTAATTCGCGGAGCGAGGGAGTTAAGGCAAGAATCCTGAGTACGAGGGGTTCAAGATCGCCCAAGACAAATACACATTTAAGCCCGCGATGCATACTCTACTTTTTATACTTTCTGCGAGGCAATTGAAAACAATGACTGTTAAGTAGAAAGAAAAGATTTTTCTGGAAGTAAGTTTCCAACTATACCAGAGGCTTCAGATTGTAGGCATTCTGGAGTCGAATCAAAATCACTCGTCGTCACTTAAAATTTTTTAGAAGTTTATTTGAATCGAAACTGAATTTCGGTGTAGATAACAGCACAGCAGTTTGAGCGCTTGGCGCCTTTTTTTCTTTTTTTGTAGTGGTCAGTTCACCATTCGAATAAATCTTTCTTCGTGCGCGGGTGAAATGAATTTCGTAAAAAGTTTTCATGTTTTTCTTTTATTTAATTTGAAGGCAGTGCAAAGAAAATGTTGACATACAGCCTAATTAGAATAAAATCTCATTGCACCCAAACATTTTTGAAACCAACCTCGATCAAGCACGACTACATGGGTTGCATTCCAAATTCAAATCACATTATGTCCCATGGGAAATAATGAAATTCAGTACAACTTTATGACCCGGCTAGACCGTAGAGCTGTAATGACTTACTTTAGGAAAGGTTTGCATGACACATAATATGCCATTGACGAGCAGGTAGTATAAAAAAATACTTACTACGCTCGTAGTAAGAGAGTTGAGCATGTCGAAGGTGTTGCTTTGCTGCGTGTGTATGATGGCCAGCGCGTTGCCGTAGGGCCGCGGGCCGAGCACCGGGGCCTTCATTACGCCCACCTCGCTGCCTGGCACCACCACCTGGAACAACACAACGTACCATAAATGAGAGTGAACATCACACACCAAAAGAGTACTGAAAGGGTGATACTTTCAGTAAATTCACTAGGAGCACTTTCAAATCAATTAAAACAAATTAAAAAGTTTTTTATTCGGACAATAGGAACAATCCATTTTGTTAGTAGGTACTTTGAAACGTCTGAGAAACTATGTGAAGCTACGCCTGTTCCTCGTGACCAAGCCTAGAAGAAGCAATAATCATCAGTATAAGGTAAATCTCCATCAGACTTCATTTGCTGACTTCATTGTCTTTTTCTCAAGCTTTTATGTATAACTTAGCTTGCGCCCGCGGTTTCGCTCGTGTAGTACCTATTCTAAGTAAATAACTCTATCTCATCTAAGGTTCATCGAAATCTGTTGAACCGTTACGGCATGACTGAACCACAAACATCCAAACATCCTCGCAAACTTTCGCATTTATAATATACAGGATTATTTTTCTTCTCTGAGACCTGGTTCGATCGGCTCTACATTTAATTTAGTGAAAAGGATCATCGAAAAAAAATTATAATAAAATAATTATAGTAAAAAAATAATAATTATATAGTTGGTCGCGAAGAATAGGCGTAGCTCCACCTAGTTTCCAAGACGTTGCGTTGACGGATCTCGTTACAGTTTTCACCGATCAGTGGCTGATTATCAGGAAAAGGGGTGACCAGCTAGTAAATTTATGAAATCATCACCATCATCAGCCTGTAGAAGTCCACTGCTGGACACAGGCCTCTCTAAAAGCGACGAACGGTCTTGAGCCTTTTCAATCTACCGACTTACCGCAACTTTCACAATGTAGTCGGTCCATCGGGAGGGTATTCGGCATCGTCGTCCGGGATCTGGTCGCCATTCAAGAACCTTTATTCCCCACGTTTGTCGCTTCTGCGAGCTATACAAGGTGATTGATAATATGTAAACCATCCCGAAAGGGCTTATTCTTATTAACAAAAAGAATGAATATTAGCCTATACCTAAAACAGCTGAAAAACTTAGTATGAACTGATTTGACCCAAAAACAGCTGATTTTTGCATAGAGTTTTTCAAAGAAAGACGTAGAACAATCTTTAATGTTAATTAGTCTGTAGAAAAACCCCTTTTCGGGATAGCATGCATATTATGAATCACCGAGTATGACCTGCCCGTTGCCAACTTGCCAGTACCTGCCAGATTAATAAATACGGTACCTTAAACGTTTTCTCCTTGCCATGCACGGTTTTTTCCTTAGCCGGTATAACCGTGGCGGTATCCAGGTGGTGTGCTGGCGGCTGCGAGATCTGATGCCCGTGCCCGTGCAGGCCTGATGTCATCTGCAAGGCGGTGGATGTTTATGATGGGGGGCGCAAAGATTGGGGCAGGCAGAAACCGAAAAAGTTCAAAAAAACTCGACGCTGAAAATGTTGGATATTAGTTTCCAAAATTTTGAAAACTGAGCCTCGAAGGTCATGTGCATATTGACATTTGCAACACGTGCGTCGATGATGAGATAATTTTACGTTGACACGGAAGGAACATTTCACCCGGTACTGTAGTAACGAAATGACAAGTACGTAGAAACTGTTGTAAACTGTAGAGGTGGTATTTACGCGACCAGGTTTAAAAACTAGGTATGCGCATCGAAGTACTCGAACCAGGTACAACTTGGCAATACTTCAACGTCTTGCAAGTATTCAGGGACTCGGACTCGGACTTGGACAGGCATTCGGACTTCACAAGTCCAAATAGCGATCCATACCGGGCTTCGTAGTGTAAGTAGGTACACCGTAGCATGTTATAGCTTTCTATAGCTTTGAACAGCTTTGCATAGAATAGCATAGCTTTGCATAGCTTGGCATGGATTTGCATAGAATAGCATATCAATTCGTAGTATCAGATTGACATTGACACATTGGCCGGTATATCGTACGCCTCTGAATTCCTAAGTACATACTTTCAAGTATTTAGTACCAGGTTTTCGGACCAGCTACTTGTAAGATATGATACTTTATAGACCTGGTAAGCGAAATAGCAAATACGACCCATCTCTAGTATACTGTAGGCAGCGGGAAATTTCATGACCGTATCCTCAATGTTACAACAGCTCTTTCATATAGTTCAATGACCCTTACACTGTTTCCCTATGGATATTTTTTTAAAGATCAAAATAACAGATACTCCGATCAGCTATTTCGACGACGAAGTGGTGGTAGTGGCCCTGCCTTCCGAGCCACAGGTCGTGGGTTCGAATACCGGTGGTGCACCAATGGATTTTCTATTCTTCTATTCGGAAAATGTATGTGCGCTATACAAGTGCTCTCAAACGGCGAATGAAAACATCGTGAGAAAACCAGCATGTCCTAGAACCTAAAAATTAGGTCATAAGCACTTTTCAGGGCCACTATACCTGAACCTGGTCACTGACCTAATACAGGATGACCAAGAAAGAATCACGACAAGCTAGCAATCACAACACAGGAAACCTAAGCAATACAAAACAAAACAATTTTCTGACTCGACCTAACATACTACCGAAAATTATCGTAAATCATCAAATTTTCCACAAAAAACAAACTTCGTCATAAAACAAAGATTAGTGACGATTCTCATCAAAACAACACCAACACAACGATAAAACGGGTGTAATTCAGCGTTACCAATCAATAGTGCAACACTCACTATTATCATTCGGAACTGCACTGATCGACCGTCCGCAATCTCTACTGAACCATGGGAAGTGATAACGTCACTGCCACAGAATAGACAGTACAAAGCAGCGGTCAAGTACAAAATCATCATCATGATTTCAGCCGTAGGAAGTCCACTGCTGAACATAGGCCTCTCCAATAGATTTGCAGCGCGACCGACCTTGTACGGCCTGCACGCAAACAGTCATTTGGGGGGATTTGCCCATTCTCACCATGCTGGGCATGCGGGTTGGCGAACGTAGAACTTTTTTTTCGGACATGTCACACACGGCTAACTGATCCCAAACTAGGCATAGCCTGTAATATGGTAACCAGAGACTGATATACATAATAGATTAATATTTATTATTATTATTATTATTTAACACCCAGACACTGAACAAACATCTGTGTTCATCACACAAATGTTTGTCCAGTGCTCAAAGTCAAAGTCAAAAGGCATTTATTTCAATAAAATCACTAGGATCACTTTGAAACGTCTTAGAAACTAGGTGAAGCTATGCCTGTTCCTCGCGACCAAGCCTAGAAGAATCAGGCAACAAACACGGCTTGGTGCCTATCATTTTTAATCTTTGCTGGAATCGAAAGCGCGACCTCTAGCGCAGAAGGCAGAGTTACTAACAACTGAGCTAAGAGGCCAGCCTAATTAAAGCTATCGTTTACGTAGGTACTCAATATTCTGCAGTAATTGTCATACGTTAAATAAAGTAAAGATCTCAAATAGGATGATGATTTGACCCTTGAGAGATCTTTCTCAGCGGTGGTAAACAGATGTGCGTGTCAAAAGACACGTACTCACATAGTTACACAATATATAGGTATTCTCGTTTTGTGATAACATGCATTACAAGAACTAAATCCAAGGTCGTTCATTATGTATGCTATCCCGAAAAGGGCATATTCTACATCCAATTGGCAATTGAAACTTTATTAACAGAAAAAAAATTAAAACGAATACAAGTAAATATATAGAAAATACACAAGAAACAGTTGAGCTATCTAAAGACCCTTACAAACGATCTATAGATAGCGCAATCTGTAGAATCTGTAGAAGAACGAAGGTCACCGACATAGCTCTCAGAATTAGCAAGTTGAAGTGGCAGTGGGCAGGCCATATAGCTCGCAGAACCGATAACCGTTGGGGAGTAAAGGTTCTCGAATGGCGACCACGAACCGGGCGAAGCAGTGTTGGAAGGCCCTCCACCCGATGGACCGATGACATTGTAAAGGTTGCGGGAAGTCGGTGGATGGAAAGGGATCAAGACCGTTCGTCGTGGAACTCTTTGGAGGAGGCCTATGTCCAGCAGTGGACTTCTACAGGTTGTTGATGATGATGATGATGATAGATAGCGCAATTGATCCAGATAATTGGCAATAAAGCTTGTTCTACGAATTTTGGAAAATTTTTAATTGAACAAAACTATGCAAAAATCATCAGTTCTGGTGTCAAATCAGTTCAAACTCGATGAATCAGCTGGTTTAGGTAGCAATCATGATGCCGAACTTCTCGTAGGTTTAGTAATACCTAAGTTGATAAACATAGCAGAAACAGCGAATTTGAGAACATTTCGCTTGATATTCTTTCTTTTTGTTGATAGAAAAACCCCCTGGATGGTATCATCATCATCAGCCTGTAGAAGTCCACTGCTGGACATAGGCCTCCCCCAAAGAGTTCCATGACGAACGGTCTTGAGCCTTCTCCATCCACCGACTTCCCGCAACCTTCACAATGTCGTCGGTCCATCGGGTGGGGGGCCTTCCAACACTGCGTCGCCCGGTTCGTGGTCGCCATTCGAGAACCTTTACTCCCCAACGGTTGTCGGTTCTGCGAGCTATATGGCCTGCCCACTGCCACTTCAACTTGCTAATTCTGAGCGCTATGTCGGTGACCTTAGTTCTTCTACGGATTTCCTCATGAAACGGGATGGTATACATGTTTCTAATCACCTTGTACAGGTATTCTCGTTTTGTGATCACAAGCAACAACACTGAACCAAATATGACGCCTTGGATTTGCAAACAATTTACTACACCAATCCAGCATCAATTTTTCAATTCCGGAGAACCAATTTTTCAATTACTCTGCAATGAATTTCTCAGGTCACGAGTGAACTGATGAGAGTAAGTAGGTACCTGTGTGCAAAATACACAGCTACTAACCCTGTCTTTCTTAAGCCATGTTCAAACCGCATGCGATATGACCTGGATTGTCATATAAAATTCGTATCATGATGTGTACCTCCACTGAACAAAATCAGTTTTGAGTTTGACATTTGCGGTTGCGCGATATAGCTCAACGATATCACAAGCTCCTAAAAGTCAAACTAAAAATTAACTGTATTAACCACACGTAAGGATCATTTTAAAATAAATTTTAGATGACTTATCGCACGCCGTTTGAACACGGTTTAAGTCGTTTATATTTTACAATCCCTCTAACCGATATCACTCTTCAAATTATTTTCGTCATAATTGCTGTTGAAATTGATTCTTTCTTAGAAATTTCGCCTTAAAATTAATATCCCAGTGAGATAAATAAGACGTAATCGTCACACGCTTGATTAAAGGCGCATCGGTGTATGACAATACGGGTTTCCTAGAGAATTTTGATTAGGTACCTACGGCAAGATCACAAAAACTAATAGAGGCATATACCCAGCTGTGGGTGCAGCCGGGTTGCGAATGAGACTATCGCTCGGCGCAAACGACCCGCCACAGACACAAATGGCCAATGGACTACACTTTTCATACGAAGCATGTGGCCTGTGGCGACAACACGTGTGCGGCGAGTCGACACAAAATGTACTTAAAGTATAGTCCGCAGCTTGTAGCGTGGATGTCGCGAGTGGCCATAAGGATATCGAGATTGATCCCACAACCTATGGTTCCGAAGGTGATTGGTTACCAATGGGCTATCACAGCTCTGCAGAACCTATTGAATGACGTTCTTAGGCTCTACCGCATAGGCGCGTTTTATCGGTCGATATTATCGCAATGTGTTTTTGCGTTATCTGTTTTTAGTACCTACATTCTATTAAAAGGCGCATGCTGCGTGCACTGTTGCGACTGACATACCTCTTTATCACATTCCTCGTATATGCTCGTCGGTTTAGAGTACACTTGACCTGGCCTTTTTCGAAAACGTCACCGATTCGGTCACTAAACGGTGGCGTTAAGTTACCACTGCGCCACCGAAGCAATTAACGCAAAAACGCGTGCGATATCGACCGTTTTAACGCAAATGTGTACAGGAGCCTTTAATCGAGAAGAGAGAATTACCGTACGTATGTACTCGACCTTACAAAGCTACAAAGGTATTTTCTAGTGATGTTGGAGCATTCCTCAATCATGAGCAGACAAGGTCGTGGCTCTCTGCTAATGACTAATTAGCTAGATTGGGCTATAGAATAGATACTGGATAGCTCCTTTGACAGATCATTAGTCATGAGGTATATGTTTCGTGTTGTAAACAGTTTTTATTTTGTTAAGAGGTCAGGCAGGTTAACAGGACATATGGTTCCTTTTTTTTCTATACAACTAATGTGGCAAACAAGCTTACGGCCCACCTGTTGGTAAGTGGTCGCCGTAGCCTATGAACGCTTGCAATACCAGAGGCATCACGCACGCGTTGGCTGCGATATTCTTTAAGGCGGAGGTACTTCCTAAGCGGGCTGCTCCAGTTTAGAGCGAGTTTTCGTTCGTTTAATAATTACTTTAAAAAGATAAAAATACCGAAAACAGCTAATTTCAAAAAGTTCGGGAAAAATCTGTAAACAAATATATTTTAATATTTCGTAAAAAAATATCTTACCCAGTTTTGAATAAAAGCTATGTTCTCCTGTATTTTTTCAACACAAAACAGATCGCAGAAGCAACACGCAATATTACTGCACAATATGTTCACCATGACTGTTTATTATAAATACACTTTCAGGTCCAAAAATCGATAATTTTTATCTTAGATTTCCAAGAAGATGACATAAGGCAGAGCATAATCCTTTAATTCACTTATCACACTATGCCACTTCATACAAACATGTCATCACGTAATAAAATAAAAAAGGACCTAGGTGTCTGGCTTTCGAAGTAAGACTGTCATATCGAAGGATTTCAAAAACATTATAACTTATTGAAAACACACGTGACTCATAATTTCTGAATAGTAAAGCCGTGGCCAAACAACGAATGAGTACATCAGGGGATGTCTGACAGTAGGGCAAGTTACGGAAAACTTGAGAAGTTATGTATGGGCATGTCATGGGGAGAGATGAAAGTCATGTAACGAGAACAGCGTTAGGTATCAATGTGGATGGATATAAGTGGCCAAAGAATAAATAGATGGACTGTATTAAATATAAATAAATCCTATCCTACTAATATATAAATTTTGTGAGGATGTTTGGATGTGTGGATGCCTGTATGCTATTCTTTACCTAGAATAGCATTATAGGCTACTTTTTATACCTATAGGTACCTACCACACGAGCGAAGCCGCAAGCTAGTCTTAGTTAGGCTAGTCTGCTAATATTATAAATGCGAAAGTTAGTGAGGATGTTTGGATGTGTAGATGTTTGTTGTTCAATCACGCCGTAGCGGCTCAACCGATTTCGTGGAAACTTGAAATACATAAAGCTTATGCAAAATAAAAGTGGGTTAGCCATCGACAAGTAAACGATGTCTTAACAAAAGGCAATGACGTAAATGATCGATTTAGTTTGAAAAGGTTCTATAGCAGCCGACAAATCAAACTTGTTGACTGTACATTAGATAAATAACCTGGGTTAGTATTAATTTTGGTACTAAAGAGGCGACGAAGTGCGTCACTCGATATGACATTTTTTTTAATGTAAATTTATAAAAAAAATGGCGGAAGGATTGGGATGACACGCAATGTGTATGGATTTCACTTGTGGTTATGCCTATGCATTGCGGTTGCGTCTGTGACTCTTGCGCAGTTGCTTACTTGTCGAGTCACTGGTTCTTCCTTGGTCCTGCATTAGGTCAGTTGAGTTTAGGTTGTGGTCTTGTGACCCCGAAAAGGGCTAATGATCGTTCGTAGTAATTTCTTATTCATTAGGTTCGTGGTGATCCCGCCTTCCGATCCACAAGTCGTGGGCTCGAATTCCGGAATTCCACCAATCGATTTTCCGTTTGGTGCTTTCAAACGGTGATGGAAAACATCGTGCGGAAACCGGCATGTCCTAGAACCTAAAAATTCGGAGACATGTGCACGAAAGGAGCCTTTAAGGGGCGCTCTTTAATCCTTTCACTACATTGGTTCTTTCACTGGCGGTCATAGGCCCTTTTCAGGGCCACCGTACCTCAACCTGGTCACTGACCAAGAAAGAATCAGTGACACGACAAGCAAGTAATCGTCTAAATCAAATATTTATAGTGAGTATGTTTGAGGATACGAATCGTTGGAATACGGCGAGCTTGCAAAGTTTAACTTGAGCAACTTATGCGAAATCTTATGTTTGCTTATAGTTCCGCGAAAATGGCGAAAATAAGGACTGGTGCTAACGAATGGCTTTGCCTGGATACTTATGATGGGTTCATTCGGAAGAATTTTGAGTAGTAGGTATTCCTAAATCCTACTAATATTCTAAATGCAAATGTTTGTGAGAATGTTTGGATATTTATGCTTCAATCACGCCGTAGCAGTTGAACCGGTTTCGATGAATAGATAGAGTTACCTAGAATAGCATATTTATAGTCCTCTTTTTATCTAAGAACAACGCGAATCAAGCCACGGACTCAAGCTAGTAGATTATGATTATACTATACTAGCTTGTGCCCGACGCGTCGCTCGTGTACTACTCAGATATAAAATGGAGTGTACGGCGATAGATAGCTAGAAGATAAACATCCAGACATACAAACATCCTCACACAGTTTCGCATTTATAATATTAGTAAGTTTCTTGCAATTTCAATCATCATCATCATCATCAGCCTGATGAAGTCCACTGCTGAACATAGGCCTCCCCCAAAGAGTTCCATGACGAACGGTCTTGAGCCTTTTCCATCCACCGACTTCCCGCAACCTTAACAATGTCGTCGGTCCATCGGGTGGGGGGCCTTCCAACACTGCGTCGTCCGGTTCGTGGTCGCCACTCGAGAACCTTTGTTCCCCAACGGTTGTCGGTTCTGCGAGCTATATGGCCGGCCCACTGCCACTTCAACCTGCTAATTCTGAAAGCTATGTCGGTAACCTTGGTTCTTCTACGGATTTCCTCATTTCGGATTTTATCACAATTTCAATAATTAAATGAATATTGTTGGTTGTAAAAGTTTTTATATCATGAAATCCACAGTCCCTCAAACAAGATTTCGAACAGATTTGTTCAGAATGGATAAATAATTTGTTGTATAGAAATATCGACCCTATCGATATTTCCAGCTAATGATTTGGCCACGAAAGTGTCGTCATTTGGATTTGGACTAAATAGAGTTCATTTTGCTATTTTACTTATACCGAATTCGGTTATCATTAATGCATTAAGCATTTTCGGTAATATTTAGCAAACATGAATATCTATTGAAATTCACTGTGATGGTAATTGAAATACCTACCTAGGTATATTTGTATGAGTGAGAGTGGTGTGTGTGCCACGAGGAAATATTGATTCAAATATTTACTACTGATAACCTGTCGTAAGCTGAATTAAGGCCTTCGCACACCATATCGACTCTACACACTCTACTCAAAGTAAAGCATCGAAATGTGAACTTAAATCATGTCACAGGCAGATAACTTTCGCCGCAAAGGCCACCTAACCAAGCATTGATTGGTACGTGAGATTACCACAGCCTTAAATACGATAGAAAAGGTATTTCTCTGAAAATCAACTAGCCAAAACTGATTAGGACATATTTATGTGAGACTGTATGGAATGCTACCTATCGATAAAGTGTGACGCGATTATGACGTCGACCAATCCTAGAGCGAATGCACCTGAGTCCGAGAACAAACCATGAGGACTAAATAAAGGCACTGGATCGAGGCGGAAATTTTTGCTGAGAAAATGTTACCAACGACCCAAAGTCCTGCTTCCCTATTTTAAGAAGCTGGGCTGGCTGGGTTAGGTTTAGCATAAGGGGACAATGCACAAAACACCCCACAGCGGGAAGTCAGTACAGGTGTAACCACCCCGCGGAAATTTCCCCTTATTGGGAACAAATTATTAGACGTCACAACATCACTGACACGAAAGAAGAAGCGTTTAGAACACGCTACGACATCATACTGACCAAAAAACGGCAACTTCAATTCAAGAACAGATATCGGTTAGATCATGAATTTCTGTCAAACACATGTTATTAAATACAGCTTGTTAGAAAGAAAATAATGAGGGACTCACCTGTCCATAGCGAGAAGAGGCTAAATGCACATTCCTGTTCTTAAGTGAGAAGTCCGGCCGTTTCCCGAGCCCATAGCTGCTCTTATTCTGCGAGATGAATTTCTTTGGTCTATCCAGTCTTTCCGTGGAGCCAGTATCCTCATCGTCTGTCCGTTTGGAAGTCGACGGAACTGCTCTGTAAGCTCCTCTCGTCCCCCTGATGGTCTTCTCGGGGGACTTATCCTGTTTCCTCGTGATGAGGTTATCCTTCCGCTTGCTCCGTAAAGATACATTTGAAGACATATTGTCCATATTTCCTTCATCAAATCCTTATATTTAAATTGATTATATTCATGACTAAATAAATAGCAATTCCTAAGCTTTTAAAACTTCATTGGAGTATATGATACTAAATAATAATTAAATAAGGATTAAAATTATTTAGTTATTAATAAATATGTAGCTAATTCCGTCTTTTAATTCTCTCTCTCTTAGTTGGCATCCTTCTCTGGTTTCATTCCGAACTATCTTTATACTAATGTTGAAAAATAAAAATATTTTTATACTAAAAAAAAACAGTCTTCAGGAAGAGTTTGGAAAGTATTCTTGCAGGTTGATGTTATCTGAAACAAAAACAGAAACATATTCAACCTAATGCAATGAATTATACAAGATGTTCCATAACATGTATGCTATCCCGATAGGAGCCCTTCTACACCCAATTGGTAATAAGGTGTGCTCTATGACTTTTGGAAATTCTACATTTCTCATTGAAACTATGCAAAAATCAGCTGTTTTTGGGGTCAAATCAGTTCAAACTCAATTATTCTGCTCGTAGCTCCCTTGGTGTCGAGATACCCGCATGTTCAAAAATTGGATATGAAATTGATTAAAATCCCAAATCAAATCATATTAACAAATTCGGAATAAAAAACTGTTTTTTTATCACTAATATTCTTTATTTTTGTGGATAGAATAAGCCTCCTTGGGCATATTAAACATAATATTATGATTAACATTGTAGAAGACAATATGGTGAGCTAATTTAGTCCTTGTGCCAACTACTAAATGCTTATTTGCAAGTGTATCTTTTATAAAATTATCTTTATCAATGAAATCAGTGTCAAGCAAGATTATCATAGATGAATAATTATGCAGCAGCTGCCGTTTTATTTTCGACTGTGCACTCGTACATACTATAAACTACACATATTTCTAATGATGGGGCGATAGGGTTAAGATAGGAAATGATTAATTAATAATAGCTAGCCTGCGCCTGAGGTTCCCCTCACGTGGTACCTAGGTAAAAAGTAGCCTAAATATTCTGGACATATCATACACGGTCAACTGATGCCAAACTAGGCATTGCCTGTACTATGGGTACCAGAGACTGATATACATAATAGATAAATATTTAACACCCAGACACAGAACAAAGATTGTTTCAATACACAAATGTTCTTCCAGTGCGGGAATCGAATCTGTGATCCCTTGCCATAAGGCAGAGTTACTACCAACTGAACGATTTGGCCAGTATATTATATTCTAGGAAAAGAACTCTATCTATTCCAAGTTTCAGCCAAACTTGAATCACAAACATACAAACCTCCTCACAAACTATTGCATTTATAATATTAGTACCTAGTTCTTACAATAAATTGACATAGATGAAGGCCAATCTCGGACCTATCTAGCATGATCAATAATCATCTATTTGCACCAATAACAAAAAAAATTGGTGCACAACTTTTATTCCCAAGCGTGGTAACCTCTCAGATCTACAAGAGATCCTATCCTTGAAGATGTCTAAGAGTAATCAGAGGTGCATCCAAACATTTTGGCACATGCCCAAATTTTGCAGAAGTGAGTATTCTTTACGTGTCAGGTGGCAAGCCCATCACTGCTTACAAGAATCCTACTAATATTATAAATGCGAAAGTTTGCGAGGATGTTTGTGGTTTAATCATGGCTAAACGGCCCAAAGAGAGTAGTAAAGAGTTTGGTAAAGAGGTAGATTATAGTCTGGAATAGCATATAGGCTTTTTATGAACGTACCACGCGAGCGAAACCGCGGGCGGAAATTGTACTTACTAATTTCCTCACAATGTTTTCCTTCACCGTTTGAAGGCATACATGTCAGGTGGCAAGCCCATCACTGCTTACAAGAATCCTACTAATATTTTAAATGCGAAAGTTTGTGGTTCTTCTTCTTCTTGTCGTGTCACTGATTGATGATAATTGATTCTTTCTTGGTCATCCCGTATTAGGTCGGTGACCAAGTTGAGGTATGGTGGCCCAGAAAAGGTCTGTGGTTTAATCATGGCTAAACGGCCCAACGTATTCGCATGAAATTTGGTAAAGAGTTAGATTATAGTCTGGAATAGCATATAGGCTTTTTATGAACGTATCACTCGAGCGAAGCCGCGGGCGGAAATTGTACTTACTAATTTCCTCACAATGTTTTCCTTCACCATTTGAAGGCATGTGCTAATGAATTTTTACATCTTTATTTTCCACCCTTACAAGTTCAAGGTCACACTCAATCAATGATTCAAAACACCTGTTTTTTTAATTATGATTACACAGTTTCCAATGAAATTCTCTACACTAGACATACATCAAAATTCTTGTTAAACATTCCATCCTATGGTTGTCTACAGGCCAAGATATTTACGAATTCGGGGACGAACATGTTGTTTACTAAGTGACTATTGATAAAGATTCGAGTTCAGAGAGGTACCTATAATGGCAAAGAGAACTGTCAATACTAGAATGAGCTTCATCAAATGCCCCACTGCTGTATACTCATAAGCAACGTACTTACCGACAAAAATCTATACAAACAGCATTGAACTCATGAATGAGCCGGCACGAAATCTATGAAGACATTGCGAATCACTGTTCGCCACTTGACACATTGCAATTCCTAACACCACCGCACACAGCACCTCCTTCGATTAGCAATTTGCATTGTTATGTGCTAAAATCAGCAGACATCGGTCGTTCTATTGCAGTAAATGGCGCAGATGAATCAAGCTGATTATAGAGAGTAAAAACGAAAATGACAGCACGTCAATCAAAAAGGTGATTTTTTTCTATTGCTAGTTACGGGTTATGTACCTCGTTATCGCCATCGTTGGGTTAGTGAACCTTTCCATAGACCCGTGAACGTTATTTTCGCTAAATTGTTATCGGATTCTATAAATACTTACAAATAAAAATCTGGAATCGCACAACTCACTGTTTTTTCTTCTGCAATCAATGTCGGTGTTACTACATTAGAAAAAAATATCGCCGTCAAAAGTGGGTCATCGATCTTGGCATTTCTTGCACTTTTACTTTTTTAGGGTTCAATACCTCTATTGGAAAAACAGAACCCTCAGCACTTTATTATCCACCTTTACGTTTGTCTGTGTCAAGAAATAAAATAAATTATATAAAACACCTATAATGTTGTTATCAAGTTGATACCTTTACCCGTTCCTTTTTCAATTTCCATACAAAAATTAGTCATTTCACATACCGCCACCGTTACGAAACAAACTTATATTTGCGGTTAATATCATGCAGTGAACAACGCGAGTGACCTCAAAATATAATGTCACTGTGCACTTGGTATCTCTATTTTATAGCCTGTGTAATGGTACGGAAGCCTCAGGGTGTGAGTCCTACTCGCACTTGACCATCTTTATTTCTCGGTTAAGACAAACAGGACGAAAAAATTTAATAAATGTGTAAATGTGTTCGTTTGTTGGCAGGTGGGTTGGTTGGTCTATCCCTTCACGCAGCGCAGATGTATTTTATTCAAAGCAGTCATTGTCACCGTTTAGATATTTCTACCGACTTGTTGGGAAAATATTTTGCTCTAGCAGCAATGGCAAGAAAAATTACGTTTAATTTCACGCAGATTTCATAAAACGAAAGGAACTTTTCAACGAACTTTTTTTCGCATTATGGATTTGACGTTTCATAGAGATTTGCGTCAAAAGAGACGTAATTGTTTAGTTCGGAAATGGTGTGTACTATGTGTGGGTAAAAGTAGAACTATGGCAAGGAAAGCAATCAATATTTATTTTGTACTTTTTACGAATGTATTAGAGGAGGGAAACGAATAAAGGAAAACTAGTATGTATGATGTAATATAGAACATTTTAATTTAATCTCTCTATATATACATTTGGCCGTGGTGGCCCCGGCTGAAGAATAGGCCCCTCTATATCTACCTATCCGCGGATGTCGTAAGAGGCGACTTAGGGAAAAAAGCTAGGGGATGGGCAGCAGCGTGCCTCATTTTTATTGAAATGAGACAACCTCAATGTTTTGAATGATTAGAACCTGCATGTTTCTCATAAAAGTAAAAGCAATAGATGTCATGGTTTTGTATTTACAATTAGAAAGACTTCAGAAAAACAGAAAAATGTGAATCTTGTATTTAAAAGTTAATTTACGTTATCTCAATAAATATTATGAAAGCTTAACAAGAATGTGCTTATAATTCATAATATTATCAGGTTATGGGCCCAGAGCACAATGGAGAGTAAAATTAATAAGCACGGTGTAACTCCATTCTGTGGAACAGATTTCACAAATTGGTTGTTCAGAATTAAACTGGTTTTGGAAGAACAAGAATTAATAGAAACTATAGAAGATGATTTTAAACTAAGTGAGTTGAATAAGAAAAACGATATAAAGGCAAGAAATATTATAACGCAATGTATCGCAGATACGCATTTAAATATCATTCAAGAATGCTCTTCATCAAACGCAATGATTCAAAAACTGTGTTCTACATATCAGAAAACAGACATAGCCTCACAACTACTATTTAGAAAAAGGTTATTGATGTTAAAGTACACTGAGGACGAAAAGTTAGAGACATTTCTCATGCGATTTAACAAACTGGTGCGTGAACTAAAAGGGTCGGGCGCAGAGCCATCAGAAAGTGAAATAATATGTTATTTGCTGCTGTCTATGCCAAAATCCTACGACGGTGTAGTGACAGCAATAGAAACACTGTCAAGTCAAGAAATATCGATTGAATTTGTGAAAAATAGACTTATTGAAGAAGAAATCAAAAGAAATGGATTACAGAATCAAACTGAATATCTAGAAGAGCCTAATGCGTTTAAAACTTACAAGCAACAAGAAACCAGACAGAACCGCTCATTTAACTTTGAATGCTACAACTGCGGAAAGAAAGGGCATAGAAAAATAGATTGCAAGTTTCGACGTCCATGGGAAAATTATAAGAAGGCGAACAATGTAGAAAAAGACAACAATATCTACCAGAAATCGACTGATGGTGAGGTGCACAAAAATTTTAACAGTTTCATGATTAACAATTCTATAGAGGAAAGCCATAGAAAAGTACTTCATTTTTATGTTGATTCTGGCGCATCTGATCATCTAATAAACAGTGATAACTATTATCACCACTTTATAACACTGCAGAATCCCATCAGAATTAATATTGCAAAGAAATCAGAAGCATTATTTGCAACCAAACTTGGTACAATTGTGACTGAAAGTTGTAGACTGACTAACGTACTTTTTGTACCAGAATTAAGAAGTAACTTGTTATCTGTAAGAAAGATTGAATTGAACGGACTTGGAGTAAAGTTTGAAAATAACAGTGTTACAATTTATAGAAATAACCAAATAGTCAAAGAAGGTCAATCCAAGAATAATCTGTACGAAGTGATGTTCAATGTTGTAGAACACACAGCACAAAAAGCATATTGTGTCCCGGAAAGCGATGAAATTTGGCACAGAAGACTCGGTCATGCTTCAGCAGAAAAACTAAAGGAACTCAAAGAAAGAAAGTTAATATTCTGTGATGCCTCCCAAACAGAAATTCTCTGTGAGCCCTGCGTCAAGGGGAGACATACGAGAGCGCCATTTAATAAAGAATATACACGTACAAAAAGAGTGTTGGAGCTGGTACATTCGGATCTTTGTGGACCAATAAATCCAATAACACACGACGGCAAAAGATATATTTTGACCTTTTTAGATGACTACACACATTTTACATTTATATACCTGTTAGAAAACAAAACAGAGGTTTTGGAGTGCTTTAGAAATTTTGTTGAAATGGTAGAAGCGCAATTCTGCAGAAGAATATCACGACTTCGGTGTGATAACGGAAAAGAGTATATGAACCATGGAACAAAGATATTTTGTGAAACAAAGGGTATTCGCATCGAAAATACGATTCCGTATTCGCCGCAACAGAACGGAAAGGCAGAAAGATTAAATAGAACCATAGTAGAAAAGGCTAGAACTTTGTTGGCTGATTCTGGATTTGAGAAATATATGTGGGGTGAAGCAGTATACTCGTCAATATATGCAATAAACAGATTGCCTACAGTAGACAAGAAAATTCCAGCAGAAATGTGGTATGGTAGAACACCTGATTACTCTAAATTTAGAATCTTTGGTTCGGAAACGTATGTATATATAAACAAAGAAACAAGACAAAGTAAAATGTCTGAAAAATCCAGGAAAATGTATTTTATTGGATACTGTAACAACGGATATAGATTGTGGGACAATGATGAAAGAAAGGTTGTAACGGCACGGGATATAGTTGTCAATGAGCAACCAAGTCATAAGAGGACAATTTACACAGATCCAGAGTTTTTGAACGAAGAAAGCCAAGAAACAGTGGACACAGAAGAAAAGAAGGAAGAAGAGACAGGAGTTGAAGAGACTGTATTGGAAAACATACCAAATGTGGACAAAAGAATAAGAAGAAGACCAGCCTACCTGGAAGATTATGATTGTGATGATTTTCGAGATTGCGAGTTTACAGCTTTAAACGTTGCAGACAATGTTCCAAGAACAATGAAAGAGGCTTTAGAATCCAGTGAAAAGGAAGAATGGTTAAAAGCTGTGCAAGCAGAATTAGATTCTCTTGAGAAACATTCAACATGGACAATCGTTGAGAAACCTAGAGATAAGAAAATAATACACAGTCGTTGGGTTTTCAGAAAGAAAGATCAAAATACTTACAAGGCTCGACTGGTGGCAAAAGGATATGAATCTAATCAATGGACAGAAACCTACGCCCCTGTGGGTAAGTTGACTACTTTGAGAACATTATTAATTATCGCTAACAAAGAGGACATGCAAATTGAACAGATGGATGTTAAGACTGCATTTCTCCACGGCATGCTTGATGAAGAAATATTTATGCATCTTCCAGAAAACATGAAAAATGATAAAAGTGTATGTAAGCTTAACAGGTCGCTGTATGGACTTAGGCAAAGTCCAAGGTGCTGGAATAATGCCTTTCATGAGTTTATGGTTGCGAATGGATTCCGATGTTCAGCTTATGATACCTGCCTTTACATAAGAAGTGATGACAAACTGTATGTTTTTCTTTACGTTGATGATATTTTGATAATTAACAGGGACAGCAATGTCATAGAAAGTTTTAAAACAGAATTAAACTCTAAATTTGACATGGTTTCTATGGGACCGATCAAAAAATATTTGGGCATGGAAATAGAAAGGGATTTTAGAAACAAAGTAATAAGGATTCACCAGAAATCCTACATCACAGAGTTGCTTAAGAGGTTTGGGATGGAAAACTGTAAAGAGGTAGCTACGCCTGTAGAAAATAATCTTAAGCTAGAAAAAGAAACTGACCCAAATAAATTTACAAATAAACCATATAGAGAGTTGATTGGTTGCCTAATGTACTTAGTAATGGGTACACGACCCGATATAGGCTATGCAGTAAACTTATTTAGTCGGTACCAAGATAATGCAAGTGACATTCATTGGAATCATTTAAAGCGTGTATTAAAGTATTTGAAATCAACTATAAATTTAGGCTTGCTTTACAAAAATGATCATGTTTTAGGAGAATTTAACGTCACAGGGTACTCAGATTCAGATTGGGCTTCAGATTGTAATGATAGGAAAAGTATTTCGGGATTTTGTATGACTTTGTTTGGAAACATCGTAACATGGGCTTCTCGTAAACAGAAAACAGTTGCTCTGTCTACCGCAGAAGCAGAATATGTGGCTCTGAGTTTACTAGTATCAGAAGCATTGTGGTTTAAAGGTTTGGTCAGTGACTTAGGTGTCAGTTGTCTAAGCGTTTTAGTTTTAGAAGATAACCAGAGTTGTATTCACATTGCAAAGAACCGAGAATGTAAAAGAGTAAAGCTTATAGACATTAAACACTACTTTGTACGTGATACAATTCAAAGGGGAGATGTTGTTATCAAATATATAGCTTCATCTGACCAACCGGCTGACCTGTTTACAAAAGCATTATGTAAAGAACTATTTCTTCGGCATAGGAAGACTATCGGTTTAAGTTAGGTATTTATTTTAGAATTTTGGTTTAGTTACAGAATGTTATTTAATTTGAATTTTTGCTTTAGATATAGAATGTTATATGTTTGAATTCTAATGGTATTAATTTTATAAGTTAGTTAGAAAGTATATTTTTGAGTTTTATTTTGTGTAAAGAAATATGCAGTTTCAGGGGGAGTGTTGAAATGAGACAACCTCAATGTTTTGAATGATTAGAACCTGCATGTTTCTCATAAAAGTAAAAGCAATAGATGTCATGGTTTTGTATTTACAATTAGAAAGACTTCAGAAAAACAGAAAAATGTGAATCTTGTATTTAAAAGTTAATTTACGTTATCTCAATAAATATTATGAAAGCTTAACAAGAATGTGCTTATAATTCATAATATTATCAATTTTAACAACGATAGTTCTTACTGCGCTCGCCAACCCGCATGCCCAGCGTGGTAAGTATGGACAAAGTTGACACATGATAAGGAATTTGCTCTGTCTGTGGGGGAGGCCATGTTCAGCAGTGGACGTCGTACGGCGCTGAAATGATAATGATGATATATGCATTAATTTTGGTACTTAATGTTCGTCCTACACCAATTTGAAATGCTCAGTACATAATGTTCGTCACGGCTACTACTGCTGGACGGCTGCATCCATCGGCGCGGCGTGGCAGGTATCAAAAAGTACGCTGTGGCAGGCATGCATGGCAGTGCAAATCAAAGTCTCGGCTTGACGATTTGACATAAAATTATCATGACATGATGATTGATTGAAGAGCTGTGAAGTGTGTTTGAAGAGGCTGGCTGTCTACCCAGCAGCGTTGCCAGAAGGATACTTTTGTAACCTAATAAATAAATAAATAAAAACCTTTTAGGTGACTTTTAACTCCTTCAGGTTACCTAAAGGTTACATGGCTCGAAAGGTAACTTTTAGGTGATTTTATATTCAATGAAACGGAACGCAATGTTGGTTAACGAAAAACTTCGTTGTGAGGCAGTGAGTGCAACTCCTAAAAAAACAAGTCTTTCTCTTTCTCTCTCGCACTTACGTATCCAAATCACAAATTACCAAGGCGTCTTGTGTACTCGCTCATTCAATCTAACATATTCATGCTAGTTCGAGTTCGTTGATCGTTCGTGCTTGGACAAAATAAATGTTGGACTTTTCATGGTCTGCAAATATTTATTCCGTGTCTGGGTGTTGTGGTACCATAACATTGTACTCGTTGTTTCTGATAGGTACCCACGACACAGGAAAGCCTAGTGTGGGCTTAGTTAAAAAAAAAGTAGCTCGCAATAGCAACTTAAAATGGAAAACATTACATACTAAATCATCCATATTTCTGTAAGATAATACAACCAACATCTGTCTGTCAATTGTCAATCTTACTACACTGGAAAAAATATAAATGGTAATTTTTCACACAAAAAGGTTACTTTTTTATGCATTTTAGGTAGCTTTTGACAAGACCCGGCTGGCAGCACTGTGTCTACCTATCCTCATATCCTGTCCTGTCCGTTTTTGAACGCAAAATTTCGATGAGATGGTTTTGTGTAGTTGTGTACATGGCATAAAAAATATTTCTCTAATTTTTGCGTAAAATATGAAGTGAAATTGATATTTAATTATATAGAATCATGGCATTCGTGAGTGCTGTTACCGGTGATGACTCTACAAAGAAATTTATGGAAGTCCTACAAAGCGACTTCAAGACACTCAGCACAGAAACCAAAAAGAAATATCCTCAGATAAGAGAGGTATTTATCTAATTTACTTTATTACTATTATAAAACTATTAGTTTTTTACATTTACATCATCATAGCAATGTCTAAAATATTGTGTGATGAATAGCTAAACAAACTAAAATCTCATTCTCACCAAATTTGTCAATAAACTCAATTGATTGATACTTACATGTAAAGTATGAATCAATTGAGTTTATTTACTAAGTAATTTGGTAAACAAATCATAAGACATGTATAGTCGTTGTAGTAGTGATTATTGTTTAATATCCTTGCACTTTTAGAACAGATACAATACTACCAGATATCAACCCCAAGTGTTTTGCTTGTTAGAGGCTCTAAAGGCACTAAATAATATATGTAGATGAATGATGAATGTAATATATGTAGGTATATATGTAGATTATCTGAATATTTGGCATACAGTGGCCTACAAATCAAACTGTTTCACTGCACTTTTTTCAAAACTCATAGTGCATAAAATTTATTTATTTATTTATTAACAAAATCCACAGCTCTTAAAAAGAAAACATGTAAAACTTTTATCTAAACTGACAGCCAATAACGGATTGGTTTACATTTTATATTTTATTCCTAAAAACAGTCACCAAGTATGTATTTATCATAAAATAATAATAGCAACTATATAATAATAAAAAGTTTAAAAGCGTGCTTTGTGTATGTGTGTGTTTGTGATTGCGCGTGAGATAGTTTGGTTTCATCCTGACTGACACTCCATACTATCATCGGGATAGTTGAGGAGTTGAAAGAGATTCCGTTTGAAACCATAAAATTAAATTAAATTAGTCACATAGATAGTGCTGACCCCACACTAGGATTCTGTGTGTCGTGGGTATCAGAAACTACGAGTACCATGCTACTACAACACCTAGACTTGGAACAAATATTTGCAGGTCATGCAAACATTTGTCCCGCAGTGGGAATCAAACAAGAATCTAACAAACAAACAGTGTCTGCTCTGTATCATTGGTTCTTTTTTTGTAACCTTGTATAAAATGTAGAGCTGTATTAGAGATGCTTATGGATCAAGAAATAAGGATTGTTTCTACTCATCTCTCTCCTTTGGCTCAAACTGGAGTTGGTCACAGCCTCACAACCGATATTCAAACCTACAACCTTCAGATAAATATACAATATACCTCCCACTAGGTCAACATGGCCATAATATGCTAACTACTAGTTAAATATATATATTTTTAAGTCAATATATTTTTTTTATTAAATATCTATCAATATATTTTTCAGGCATGTGATGAAGCTGTAGAAAAGTTGTCGCTGGCAGCAAATAACCCTCAAGCATCTCTTTTTGGTGTTGTCAACCAAATTCTGTATCCATTGGTGCAAGGGTGCGAGTCGAAAGATTTGAAAATTATAAAGGTTGGTTCTACCTTAAAACTTCTCAGCACTTGCGGTACACCGGTCGGTTGCGGTTTTAGGAGGAGGTAGGGCACAGCGAGATTTTCTCGCTGTAAATTGGAGCAGCCCGCCTGGAGAGGTACCTCCGCCTTAAATAAATAAATAAATATTCCGGACATATCACACATAGTCAACTGATACCAAACTAGGCATAGCCTGTACTATGGGTACCAGAGACTGATATATTATAATAGATAAATATTTAACACCCAGACACAGAACTAACATCTGTGTTCATCACACAAATGTTTGTCCAGTGCGGGAATCGAACCCGCGACCTCTAGCGCAGAAGGCAGAGTAACTACCAACTGAGCTGTGAGGCTAGTCAGTCTTACAGAAGATCGCAGCCAAATAACATTATTTGTTTCAAATAGTGTTGTGTTCCTGTGGTGAGTAAGGTTGCCAGAGCTCTTTAGGGGGGGAGGGGTTTGGCAGGCAACGCATTAGCAATGCTCCAGGTGTTGCTAATGTCAATAGGTGACGGTAACCATTTACCATCAGGAGGACCGAAAGCCTGTTTGCCTCCGTATAACAAAAAAAAACTGATAAAAATATTTCACCTACTGCTAAACGAACTATGGCGTAGTTGGTATCGCATTACCGATTCCAATCGATTCTATACATTTAAATACTAATCAAAGGCATTTGGGGTTAATAATTTCGATTTAGAGAGTTTTTGACCCAGGCTGGAATCAAACCATGCCCTAAATAGAGGGATGGGCTAACCACTGCGCCACCCAGTCAATTCCTGTCAAAATTCTTTTGAATGTTGGTTGGCACAACATGTAATCTCCTTCGATTTCCCTCTATCTGTCGTCATCTCAGTACTGACTCTTTTCTTACCCATATCTTTTACTTACACAGTCCTTCCATCCTTTCTTTGGCTGAGGTAGGCCACAGATAGACAATCCTACATCCATCTATCTATCACATTAATATTTAACACTCTTCTCGTAACATGACATTCTTCCCTACTCACGAGATGTCCATACCACGCTAACCAATTACTCCTCAGCTTTTCTGTCACTGGCGCCACTTTCAAACTTCGTTTTAGCACCACTTACAAACATCGTAACGAAAAAATAATGCTAGTACCAATTAAAGTGATTTTATATGTTTTTATCCACAGTTCTGCCTTGGCACCATCCAGCGATTAATCGCCCAGCAGGGCGTTGACGCGAAGGGAGCCCGCCATGTTGTTGACTGTCTTTACAACCTCGGCCAGGGCTCAGTGCTCGAGCTGAAGCTATTGCAGACCGCGGCTTTGCTGATGACCACCTCGGATCTAGTGCATGGGGACACACTGGCTAGGGTAAGACTATCATAATTTCAGCCGCGGGACGTCCACTGCTCAACATAGGCCTCTCCCATTGGGGTGCTACCTGCCCTGCCTGTTTGCCTGCGTATAACATTAAAAAAAAACGATCGATGGTAGAATGGAACAGTCGACGTCGATCGACAGGCGCTACCACACCAATCGATCGACGATTGGTAACACTCATCGACCAGTACCTACCCGTCGATCAGACGAGGCTACCACACAAAACGATCGATGTCGATCGATTGGGTGGTAACACCCATTGATATCCTGAGCGACCGATCTTGTGCGGCCTGCACGCAATGGCTCTTAGCAACCTTTATTTACAACTAGCTTCCGCCCACGGCTTCAACGAAATCGGTTGAGCCGTTACGGCGTGATTGAACAACAAACATCCAAACATCCTCACAAACTTTCGCATTTATAATATTAGTAGGATTGAAGAATGAATTTACACCTCTTTTTCATGACCGAACCTTTAAGGTGAGGGTTAAATTGTTTTATGATTTTTGAACAGTTTTTTCTCAATAACCGCAAAACGCACAGTATTTTTATGACAAAGATAACTTGAGCATTTTATTTACCTAAATCCAAGACAGAAACGCGATTGGTAAAACATTTCTCGATAGATTTATTTTTTAAAGTTTGGTCCTCTGCAACATTTTTTTTGAAAATACTCAGAAACTATCAATCATAAATACCTTTTTTTAAAATATTGTGCTAGACAATAGCATTGGGTACCTAATTCCAAGAAACTTAAAAAAAAAATACTTAGTTTTTAAGATAATGGATATTTTCTTATATGTCGCTTACGTCGATTACTTTCGAGCGCCTTCTAACGCTTGCTATCTCTTTCCGCATTCAATTATAGTACGTAGCGCTGTCACTTTCTTCACTCCGCCCACTCGACAGTTTATTATGATTCTCATAGCGCCTTAAGGTAGTGACATTACATTCATGTTTCAGACAATGGTGATGTGCATGAAAATGGTGACCACCAACGAGACTCGTGACATCAGCACCAGCCACGCCGCCGCCGCCACTGTCCGCCAGCTGGTGGCGTTGGTATTCGAAAGGGCACTGGCAGAGTCTGAAGGTATGAAAACATTTATATGTAACTACCTCACGTGTTGCCAGTGATGATATATGGCACTGAGACTTGGTCGCTAACTATTGGCCTTATACACAAGCTCAAAGTCGCCCAACGGGCTATGGAGAGAGCTATGCTCGGAGTTTCGCTGCGTGATAAAATCCGAAATGAGGAAATCCGTAGAAGAACCAAGGTTACCGACATAGCTTTCAGAATTAGCAGGTTGAAGTGGCAGTGGGCCGGCCATATAGCTCGCAGAACCGACAACCGTTGGGGAACAAAGGTTCTCGAGTGGCGACCACGAACCGGACGACGCAGTGTTGGAAGGCCCCCCACCCGATGGACCGACGACATTGTTAAGGTTGCGGGAAGTCGGTGGATGGAAAAGGCACAAGACCGTTCGTCATGGAACTCTTTGGGGGAGGCCTATGTTCAGCAGTGGACTTCATCAGGCTGATGATGATGATGATGACCTCACGTGGCTTCGTTCCCGTGCAGAGCTCAGAAATGCGCTAAGAATTTTTTTAGGCTTCCGTTTCCTTCCACTACTTAGAAGGTTGAAGTAGCAAAATTATTGTTTTTTTTAATTTTTACAATATGTCTGATAATATACCGAAAGGGGCTTAAGGGGCAGTAAATTAAGACATTTGAAATTTCGTTGAAAAAACAATGCAAAAATCTGATTAAATTATTCTGACGTTTTAGGAAGCAAACTTGATTGCATACGTCGTTGTCTTTCTGTTTGTTGATATAATAAGCTCTTTCTTCTAAGGGATAGTATACAATTATTATAATTTCACCTTGTATACATTTATTATTGTGTTTTCTTTATTTCAGGGACTCTAAAAGTGAATCCAGCTGACATCAGACCTCAGACTAACAACAAAGCTCCAAAGGATCTCAAACCCTGCGCCGTTGACGCTTATCTTATTCTACAGGTACGTTTCGATATTCTCAATTTCGATTTTGCGTCTGTTCCTTTGGATTTTCCCTAAAGCACCTCAGTACTCCTCAGGTGAAAATTATTTTCTTAATTTTTTATTGTACACAGATATTTTTTTTTTTTTTTTATTCTTAGAGAACAATAATTATTATACTAATGAGTAATTTGACTTTGACATAGTTTTATAAAGTAAATTATAACTAAGAATGTGTCCAATAGCACTTTTCTTACAGTTTCTATTTAAGGGGAAGACACTTTGTTATTGTGTTCTTTATAAGTAGTCACTATCACTTACACTACATTTCACTATTTTTTATTTTATACTACACTAACTCAAAAGGCTTAGTCCTTTTGAGTCTTCTCACTATGTCTGTGTTGTCGAGGAGCTGGATTGCCTCGACGTTCACATGGTGATGAAGTCTACGTTCGTGAGCTTCTGCATATTTTTAATGACTGTGTCGACGAAGTCTATGTTATACTGTGTGTTTTATTAAGTCATTTATCTGTTACACAGATAAATGACTTAATAAAACAGGCATGTACAAAGGCGAGCTTAACCCTACAAAGAGTTATCTTCTAGCAAACCTTTGAAGCTAAAGAGAGCTGTTTCCTGTTTTGCTACATAACTGTATAAATGGTACGTATGATTGATTATAAATGTATTTTTGTGTCAGGATATAATTCAGCTGGTGAACGGCGACTCAGCGAACTGGTTGGTCGGACTGACGGACGTGCCAAAGACATTCGGATTAGAACTTCTAGATACGGTTCTCACCGATTTCTCGCCTATATTTTTCAAGGTATTGATTATATTAAATACATGTATAAAATACTTTATTACTTTACTTTACTAATACTTTCAAGGTTTTAGTCTAACAAATTATTAGATTCCCGATTTTACAGTTCTCTAATGTTATAACCAGTAATAATGTTGCCCCTTTCAGTCTCAATGCTGTAACAGATCAGATCAATAATTTATTCTTCTGCGCTAGAGGTAGCGGGTTCGATTCCCGCACTGGACAAACATTTGTGACTAACACAGGTGTTTGTTATGTGTCTGGGTGTTTAATATATATCTATTATGTATATTAGCCTCTGGTACCCAAAGTACAGGCTATGCATAGTTTAGGATCAGTTGACCGTGTGTGATATGTCCAGAATATTTATTTATTTATTTTAAAAATAAAATCTGATTTTTATTCATTTGATCTGTTACAGCACTGCATGAACTAATGCTCATTATAGCTCATGCTCACAAAATTCAGACGCGTGCACCTCCCACACCGCCCGCTATAAAAAGCGATGCAAAGCGTACCAACGTGCATTAGGCACACCCACAATCCTAAAAATTCGAAACGTGCTCCACCTATTGACCTTGTTTGGATTGTGGTTGTGTCTACTGCACAGTGCGTAAGCTTTTCATGGGTTATTATTTCATTTCATTTATAACAATTTTATTGCGACCGGTGTGGGAGGTGCACGCGTCTGCATTTTGTTGACCTTATGAGTAATAGATTATCGGAATAGTACTAGATATTTGTTTGTCTATTTATATATTCGAATGTACTTCCTCCATCTCAAGACCATCATCATCATGAATGAATGAATGAATGAAAGATTTCTTTTCCGTAAGACTACTACACATAAAATAACATAAAAATAAAAATTACGTACTGAATGATAAAGATATTGTGCGCAGCAGAGCTCGTGGAAAATATGGTCTTCGCTCAGCATTGTGCTGGATACACACTGATGTGTGCACCCAGCGCTGGTTTTCAGCAGAGACCATCATCTCCCTGCCCTTTTCCCACTTCATGTGAGATCTGCACAACATGTTTTTCTCTTCCACTTACCTCTGTCAGCTGTCATATCTCACAACCAATTGAAAATATGTATCAAATAATTGTTTTTTTTTTCAGATTTCTGAGTTCAAATTCCTACTGAAGGAACATGTGTGTGCGCTGATTATAAGACTGTTTTCGCCAAATGTAAAATACAGGTAAAAATTGTTATAATACCGTTTGTGCTGTACTTATAACAAGTTTGAAACAAAATATTTTAAACCATTGTAAATGACGAGAAATAATCTTAATCTTATAACTGATCAAATATGTTCAAATCATAACTTTTATGCACATAATGTATAATATGCGGATGTCGTAAGAGGCGACTAAGGGAAAAAAGCTAGGGGATGGGCAGCAGCGTCCCTCATTTTAACAACGAGAGCTACTAACTGCGCTTGCCAACCCGCATGCCCAGCGTGGTGAGTATGGGCAAATCCCCCCACATGATGAGGCATTCGCTCTGTCCGTGGGGGAGGCCATGTTCAGCAGTGGACGTCGTACGGCTGAAATGATTATGATGATGCACAGAAAGCTTATTTGACGTTTTTCATTTGGATTTGCGTAATCCTCGAAAGTTTGTGAGGATGTTTGTTGTTCAATCACGCCGTAACGGCTCAACCAATTTCGATGAAACTTGAAATAAATAAGAGTTTTTTACCTAGAATATCATAAAGGCTTTTTATCTAGGTACCACGCGAAGCCTCTTGCGCCAGCTAATTTTAAATATATTTAAGAATCTGAGTCACGAAATACTAACACAAAACGAAAATAATGACCTAGCTTTTTTCACCGACAGGCAGGCTTGTACACGAAAGGAGCCTCTATGAGGCGCACTTTAATCCTATCACTACACTGATTCTTTCATCGACGGTCATAGGCCCTTTTCAGGACCACCATGTGAGGCATGGTGACCTGGTTACTGACCTTATACGGGGTGACCAAGAAAGAATCAGTGACACGACATAAATAAAACCGACAGGCGGCGCTGCAATCGCTGAATTGGATCACTTGATTTTGTAATTTAGTTAGTTGTATTCCACAGGGCAGCATTCACCTCGCTGCACATCCCCGGGGCGGCGCCCCCGGCCAACGGGGCCGCGGGCAGCCCCGCCGCCTCGGAGCGGCCGCACTTCCCCGTCACCATGCGCCTGCTGCGGCTCGTCTCCGTCATACTGCACAAGTACCACGCTGCTCTGGTGAGTCTAGTGCAATGGTGGAGTGGTGGCAGTGGCCCCGACTTCCGATCTACAGGTCGTGGGCTCGAAACCCGGTTGTATACTGTCTGCTATTTTATTTTTAAACGGTGAAGCAAAACATGGTGAGGAAACCGGCATTTTTTTATTATATATATATTTTTTTAATATTCCGGACATATCACACACGGTCAACTGATCCCAAACTAGGCATAGCCTGTACTATGGGTACCAGAGACTGATATACATAATAGATATATATTTAACACCCAGACACAGAACAAACATCTGTGTTAGTCACAAATGTTTGTCCAGTGCGGAAATCGAACCCGCGACCTCTAGCGCAGAAGCCAGAGTTACTACCAACTGAGCTATGAGGCCAGTAAATCAACAGCGTTTACTTAAATCTAGGCAAATACAAACTTATGATAGATATAAGGCCAATAAAAGATTACCCCAATATTGTAAATAAAGTTAAAGTTATTGAGGCAGGAAAAGTTGGTGCAACCAGTAAACTGAATTCCGAAGAAGTCATTCGGCGGAACCCAATGACTTCTTCAGAACCCACCACCTCCACCCGACTGCCAACTGTACCCGGTTTGTAGGTACCTAAGTAGCAGTAGACAGTCTAAGGCTCGTATTCAGAGACAAGACTCGAGCATAGATCTGTACTTAAATCTCGATTTGAGGCGAGATTCTAATTCTTGAACAGTATTTATGTATAGCTTCAATGATCACAGTTCACCTGAGTAAATGCTTATTCTGAAACGTCAATCAGACGAAATCGTTGCTTGAGTTTGGATTTGATTAGACATTAATCAAATGACATTTTCGTTCCGTTACACGTACTTTGATGCATATTTATACTTCACTTTATAGTTCTGTTCTATTTCCACCCTGGCTGTTTGAATTTCTGCGTAAAACGGATCGAAAATTATAAATAAATCAAAATGTAAACGAGAACATTTGAGTACAGATTTGAGACTCGATTCAGCTGAGAGTAGTTTAAGTACCGTTCTTGAATAAAAGCTATGTTTGAGAAGAGATTCAATACTTAAGTAGAGTTCAGCTGATCTGTGATTAAATCTAAGTTTGAGTCGTGTCTCTGAATACGAGCCTAGGTATCTTATCTATAGGTGTAGTTCATCTAGTAACAAAAGTCATTTAGTATGTTCGATAAACTAAAAATTCAAAGACATGTGCACGAAAAGAGCCTCTTCTTTCGCCGACGGTCATAGGCCCTTTTCAGGGCCACCATACCTCGAACTGCGCACTGACCTAGTTGGATGACCAAGAAAGGATCAATTCAATTCATTTATTGACCATTTCGTTATAACATATAACATAGGCATGTCAGGTTTACAGTAATTACAGTTCTTTACAAGTAACGTTCATATAATTTTACAAAGATTTTTGATTTTAATAGGTAAAAGATAATAGATTTTAATAGATCAGTGACCCGACAAGCAAGCAAGCGTAGTGTTCCACAGCAATCACGTCTCCGTTATACCGCACAATTACCAAGCTGTTCTGGTGAGTGTAGTGTTCGACACACAGCAATCAATTCACTCCTAACACAGAATACAAAAAAACAAACTTAAAATGTATTTATTTTTGAGTTTTTTTAAATCAGATTCGAATGCTAATTCCTTGTTCCAGGTGACGGAATGCGAGATATTCCTATCGCTCACGATAAAGTTCTTGGACCCGGACAAACCGCTGTGGCAGAGGGCATTGGCCTTGGAAGTGCTCCACAAAATGACCATACAGCCTGGTTAGTAACAACATAATAACTATTTGCATTTATTTGCTAGTAATCAGTAGACATAAGAATAATTTTGAAATATTCTTTGAATGACTATAACTATGTAAACTATTTCAGTAGGTAAGTTATTTCTAAGTTTAGTTTAATTGTCACGCCTCACCATCTTTTTTGCACGCCCAGGATGACTGGTAGAAAATGCTTTAGCATTAAGTCCTCCTTACACTAAGTTTAAGTGTGAAAGTATAAATAAATAAATGACATAGCTGTTGAACTCGGCTTCAGATGGCGTTTTTTACCATCAGTACTTTGTAGTGCTGGATCCGGATTCGAACCCACAATCTTCGGATCGAAAGTTGGGTAACCCACTAGGCCAACACGGCATAGGAGCTCAATCTTCTTTCTCCGACGGCCATAGGCTCTTTTCAGGTCCATCATACCTCAACCAGAGACCCTATTCTGAGATGTCAGTGAGTTCTCACTTCTCACATTTCGACCGTGATAAGTGAATAGATGATGACTTGTTTTCACGGTCGAAAAATGAGAAGTGAGAACTCACTGACATCTCAGAATCGGGCCTCTGGTCATTGACCTAATACAGGACCAAGAAAGAACAAGTGACACGACAAGCAAGCATTGTGCGACGAGAATTTTCTCGTTCTAAATTGGAGCAGCCCGCCTGGGAGGTACTTCCGCCTTACAGGAAATCGCAGCCAAATTACATTATTTGTTTCAAATAGTGTTGTGTTCCTGCGGTGAGTAAGGTTGCCAGAGCTCTTTAGGGGGGAGGGGATTCAGGGTCCGCAACGCGTGCGTGATGCCTCTGGTATTGCAAGCGCTCATAGGCTACCGTAACCGCTTACCAACCGGATGCTTTTCTGACACCTCAGTTGTATAGTTTGTGCAGTGTCTTTACAGTTTTTGCTTGCATCATATTTTTAGTATTATTCAATTTTATAGAAGCATTAGGTACATATTTCATCAAGTGTTGCGTGTGCTGCCCTTCATTTGTTGAAGCTCACATTTGTCTTCTTTTTTTCACATTTTTATAGGCTCTTATTTATTAGGGATTATAATTAGATAACTTTTCTTTTGAGCCTCACCTAGTTCGATCGGCACCACACTGAAGCTTTAAATTCCATTTTGTGAAAAAGGATCATCGAAAAAAATGATAGGCACCAAGCCGTGTTTGTTGCCTGATTCTTCTAGGCTTGGTCGCGAGGAACAGGCATAGCTTCACCTAGTTTCTAAGACGTTTCAAAGTGATCCTAGTGATTTTATTGAAACAAATGCCTTTTGACTTTGACTATAAAAAAAAATATTGTTTTCTCCCCACAGAGCTGCTCAAGTCCTTCTGTTCGTGCTACGACATGAAGCCGCACGCGACGAAGATATTCCAGCACATCGTGAACGCGCTCGGCGCCTACGTGCAGAGCTTGTTCGTCGCTGCCAATGTCAACACTCCTCCAGGTATTCATCATCATCATCATTCCTCATAGCTCAGTTGGTAGACAGCTCAGTTGACAGTCCTCATAGCTCAGTTGGTAGACAGCTCAGTTGACAGTCCTCATAGCTCAGTTGGTAGACAGCTCAGTTGACAGTCCTAATAGCTCAGTTGGTAGACAGCTCAGTTGACAGTCCTAATAGCTCAGTTGGTAGACAGCTCAGTTGACAGTCCTCATAGCTCAGTTGGTAGACAGCTCAGTTGACAGTCCTCATAGCTCAGTTGGTAGACAGCTAAGTTGACAGTCCTCATAGCTCAGTTGGTAGACAGCTCAGTTGACAGTCCTCATAGCTCAGTTGGTAGACAGCTCAGTTGACAGTCCTCGTAGCTCAGTTGGTAGACAGCTCAGTTGACAGTCCTCATAGCTCAGTTGGTAGACAGCTCAGTTGACAGTCCTCATAGCTCAGTTGGTAGACAGCTCAGTTGACAGTCCTCATAGCTCAGTTGGTAGACAGCTCAGTTGACAGTCCTCATAGCTCAGTTGGTAGAAAGCTCAGTTGACAGTCCTCATAGCTCAGTTGGTAGTAACTCTGCCTTCTGCGCTAGAGCTCGCGGGTTCGATTCCCGCACTGGACAAACATTTGTGTGAATAGCACAGATGTTTGTTCTGTGTCTGGGTGTTAAATAGTTATCCATTATGTATATCAGTCTCTGGTACCCATAGTACAGGCTATGCCTAGTTTGGGATCAGCTGGCCGTGTGTGATTAGGTCCGGAATATTTATTTATTATTTATTTTATTTATTATTATTAGCCTCAGCCCGCAGAAGTCCACTGCTGGACATAGGCCTCCCCCAAAGAGTTCCATGACGAACGGTCTTGAGCCTTATCCATCCACCGACTTCCTGCAACCTTCACAATGTCGTCGGTCCATCGGGTATTATTTCAACGTCTTTTAAACCACTTTTAAACGTTTTAGAAACTAGGTGTAGCTACGCCTGTTCCTCACTAGGCTAGGGCTTAGACTATTTAGGGTTCTGTACCTCATTTGGAAAAAACGGAACCCTTATAGGATCACTTTGTTGTTCGTCTGTCTGTCCGTGTCTCTAGACTCTTTTTCTCAGAAGCGGCTAAAGGTATCAACTTGAAATTTATACCAACTACCAGCTAGCGTGGGCTATGGTAGCCCCGGCTGAAGAATAGGCCCCTCCATATCCACCTATCCGCGGATGTCGTAAGAGGCGACTAAGGGAAAAATGCTAGGGGATAGGCAGCAGCGTCCCTCATTTTAACAACGATAGCTCTAACTGCGCTCGCCAACCCGCATGCCCAGCGTGGTGAGTATGGGCAAATCCCCCCACATGATAAGGAATTTGCTCTGTCTGTGGGGGAAGCCACGTTCAGCAGTGGACCGAAGCACCCTCTATCTATACGATCGCATCAAAGTACCCCCCTACCCCGCATCTGGGAGAACAATGAGTGAGTGAGTGGTTGTTTAGTTTTATTTTCATTGCATAAATTCCTCATCTTCGTTTATCACGCTATCTCCGTATACCATCTGTGCATTGATCGCCTCGTCTCCCGAAGACTCGTCCATAGAATCCTCTTCAGATAGTAGAGTACTCAGGGCTGATCCTTCGCGTCTGCCCGGAAAACCTGCAAGGACCATCATCATCTTTTCAGCAGTAGGATGTCCACTGCTGAACATCTGATAGCCATGATGGTCTAGATAGCCCCCATAGATTCCCAGCGACCGATCTGGTGTCACCCGTAGGATGTCCACTGCTGAACATAAGCCTCCCCCATAGAGTTCCAGTGACCAATGTCGCTATGGAGAAGGTCACTAGAAATCTATGGGGGAGGGAGGGGAGATTAGGTCATCTTTCCATCTAATGGGGGCCGTCCTACACTCTATAACCTTTCTGTCTCAACTTGCGACTTCAACTTGATAATCCTCTGGACTATATTTGAAATTAATTGAAAAGCAGCCTACACACCTTGCTTAGTAAACCACTATAGAGGCACTAGAATGCGCCTGCGGCTTCGTTCGCGTGGTACCTGGATAGTAGCCTATATGCTATTCTAGGTAAAGAACTCTATCTACTCCAAGTTTCGTCGAAATCGGTTGAGCGGTTACGGCGTGTTTGAACCAAAAACATCCAAACATCCTCACAAACTTTCGCATTTATAATATTTGTAGGATTAGTAGGAAAGTCGCCCAACGGGCTATGGGTAGAGCTATGCTCGGAGTTTCGCTGCGTGATATAATCCGAAATGAGGAAATCCGTAGAAGAACCAAGGCTACCGACATAGCTTTCAGAATTAGCAGGTTAAAGTGGCAGTGGGCCGGCCATATAGCACGCAGAACCGACAACCGTTGGGGTTCGTTCTCGAGTGGCGACCACGAACCGGACGACGCAGTGTTGGAAGGCCCCCCACCCGATGGACCGACGACATTGTTAAGGTTGCGGGAAGTCGGTGGATGGAAAAGGCTCAAGACCGTTCGTCATGGAACTCTTTGGGGGAGGCCTATGTTCAGCAGTGGACTTCATCAGGCTGATGATGATGATGATGATGAGTAGGAATTAGTAGGATAGGATTTTGAATACCTACCTCCACTCCCTCTCAGAAACAGGTTAGAGGTGTTTTTTGCTTCATACGCGAGGATTTGCATGTAAACCTCGATCAGGTTGTAGCAACGACGCATACAAGAGAAATAGCTTTTGAATCTGTTGGTGCGAGGTGATGACGGACAGCCCATTCTTTCTCTACAAATAATAATAATAAAGTCATTTATTTTTCTCTCACAAAAAGGTTCTTAAGTAGAGCTAGAGTATATTGATGCAGCAAAATTTTTGTGTTGTGTTTGCTAACCTGTTTTGTGGGAGACTAGTGCCTGAGATAGGTTTGTAATTAACCTGTATTACAGGTTTTATACACGATACACGGCCGTGGTGGCCCCGGCTAAAGAATAGGCCTCTCCATATTCACCTATCCGCGGATTTCGTAAGAGGCGACTAAGGGAAAAAAGCTAGGGGATGGCCAGCAGCGTCCCTATAAAGTTTGTTTTACGACTTCAGAAAATTCGAAATTTCGCATCGAAAAAAACACTAAATAATTAATAAAGAAGTTGTTTAAGTGCTTTGGTGTCAAAACAATTCAAACTAAATTATAGAGCTGTTTTAGGTAGCAATTTTGACGCTTCTGCCCATCCCCTATCAATTTTCCCTTAGACGCCTCTTACGACATCCACAGGTAGGTAGGATATGGGGCCTATTCTTCGGCAGAGGGCAACCACGGCCCTGAAATTTATTACAAGACAAATCGGTACGGGAATCGCACCACGCGTCTTAGCAATAAAATTAGTCCACCACGGCCACAAAATTTACTACGGGACAAATTTTGACTGGCCTCATAGCTCAGTTGGTAGTAACTGCTTTCTGCGCTAGAGGTCGCGGGTTCGATTCCCGCACTGGACAAACATTTGTGACTAACACAGATGTTTGTTCTGTGTCTGGGTGTTAAATATATATCTATTATGTATATCAGTCTCTGGTACCCATAGTACAGGCTATGCCTAGTTTGGGATCAGTTGACCGTGTGAATATGTCCGGAATATTTATAAAAAAAAAAAACACAAAAAAAAAAAAAACGGTACGGGAATCGGACTTCGATCCTTAGCATTATTAGTACACTTACGTGCAGTTTTGTATGTGAAAGTCGAATGTCCAGACATTGCCCACGGGCTCCAAACACACACCGGGCGTAAAGCGTCGGGTACAACGCACCCTGTTCTCTTTCAACTGGTCATCTATTCGCAACTGTTCCTCAGCTGCAGTAGAGAATAATCCTACTAATATTATAAATGCGATATATCTCACACGATCAACTGATCCCAAACTAGGCAAAGCCTGTACTATGGGTAGGTGCCTGAGACTGATCTACATAATATTTAACACCCAGACACAAATGTTTGTCCAGTGCGGGAATCGAACCCGCGAGTTACTATCAACTGAGCTATGAGGCCAGTGTTTGTGAGGATTATTGGATGTTTGTGGTTCAATAACGCCGAAAAAGAGGCAGACCGAAAACGAGATGGGAAGACGAGATAAAAAAGCTAGCAGGCCATAATTGGAGAAATGAAGCTCAAGATAGATAAATGGAAAGGACTAGAGGAGGCCTTTACCCAATGAGGGGTCTTTACCAAACTTAAGATTAAATTACCCTAGTTATAAAATGAAAATCAAGAAAAGTTAAAATATTTGTTAAAGACTATTAAATGGCTTAATAATAATAAAATAACGCCCAATCGGCCTAACGGTTGAAATTTGGCACAGAGATAGATTATAGTCTGGAATAGCATATCCTAAGCTACTTTTTACCTTCATAGCTACCACGCGAGCGAAGCCGCCTGCGGAAGCTAGTAATAAATAAATCTATTCTAATAATGTATCATCATCATCATCAGCCTGTAGAAGTCCTTTGCTGGAAGGCCCCCCCCCCCCCCCGAAGAAGTTCCACGACGACGCGGGAAGTCGGTGGATGGAAAAGGCTCAAGACCGTTCGTCGTAGAACTCTTTGTGGCCTATGTCCTGCACTGGACTTTTGCAGCCTGATGATGATGATGATGAACCTTTAAGGGTAAAGTGGGAGTTAAAATAGTAATTCAAGTTTCTCTTACAAGTCAAGAATTCATCATTAATAATTTGGGTTTGGACTAACGCGAACATGATCCACAAAATGATTAACATGATTATGATTCAATTCATTTGTGTCAAACTTGACCAACTAGAGTTATGTTGAGGATTGAACGTGAAGGTTAAAAAACGAATCCTACTTCCTACTAATATTATAAATGCGAAAGTTTGTGAGGATGTTTGGATGGTTGTGGTCCAATCACGCCGTACCGGTTAAACCGAACTGTAACTTGGAATAGACAGAGTTATTTGCCTAGAATAGCATATAGGCTACTTTTTAACTACGTACAACGCGAGCGAAGCCGCGGGTCATCATCATTTCAGCCGTACGACGTCTACTGCTGAACATGGCCTCCCCCACAGCCAGAGCGAATCCCTTATCATGTGGGGGGATTTGTCCATACTCACCACGCTGGGCATGCGGGTTAGCGAGCGCAGTTAGAGCTATCGTTGTTAAAATGTGGGACGCTGCTGCCCATCCCCTAGCTTTTTTCCCTTAGTCGTCTCTTACGACAACCGCGGATAGGTAGATATGGAGGTACCTATTCTTCAGCCGGGGCCACCACGGCCGGCCGCGGGTGCAAGCGAGTAAATAATAATAAATAACAACCAACAGTCACATACATAGTCCTGACCCCACACTAGGATTCCTGTGCCGTGGGTATCAGAAACTACGAGTACCACAACACCCAGACCCGGAACAAATATTGGTAGATCAAAATTATTTGTCCAATTTGTTTTTTTGTTGCAGGGCAGTCAGGCCTCCCCCAACAGGCAGGTTTCTACTGGAAGGGAGTGTGGCTACCCCTCTGCGTCACCTTTGAGCCAGGCACTGCAAAGTCTATCTAGTAAGTAGCTCTATCTGGTACAGTCAGCATCAGAAGTCGATAACATGAGAATTTAGAAGAAAATATATTTCAAATACACTTTATGCTGAGGCTTCCGCATACACGCTCATTTTCGACTCAGACGGGATTTGAACCCGCAACTACAACTAAGCTACTGAGCCGCTTCCCATCTGTGTGAAAATCTAATGTAAATGTTCCCCATATAAGTTTAAGATTCAGAAGCTTGTGTTATAGTAGTAATGTAATTTGTTTCTCTTCTAGCATAGAAATGTTGGACCGAACAGAAGCACCGACTATACAGGAGGGCTACGGTATATCCGTGGCGTATGCTTGTCTGATGGAAATTATCAGATCCATCGCTATTACTATCGAGGGGACGGAGTACTTCAGGTTAGTTGCTTGCACTGGTTCTTTCTTTGTCATCTCGCATTTTTTCAGTGCTGTTTTGTAAGCAAAATGGCAATGATTCGCAACTTTCAAGAAGGTTTTACAAGGCTTAGGTACAAGATAAACCTCTTTGACCTCAAAGTTCCTTTCCTTTATATTGGATATCTTTCATATTTGATTCTCTTCGGGGGAGGCCCATGTCCATCAGTGCACTTCTATAGGCTTATGACTGTATTCGTCAAACTATCTCAGAAGTTTTAAGACTTACTCAATCCCTGTTATTATGAAACTGGGTGTAGACTAGGATAAACTAAACCCTGGCTTTGTGACGTTTCATTTCATACATTTGCTTTATGTCATAATGTCAAATGTATGAAATGACACGTCACAAAACCAGGGTTTAGTTAGTCCTAGTCCTAAACCCAGTTTCATAATAACTGGGAATCTAAATACAATCAAGTGTGAGTTTATTTATAGAGACTACTAACACGTTGAACACATGACATATAAAAATATTTTATTTTCCAGATTACAAGAATTATATGAACAAAACGATGTCCAGAACGAAACAGATGAAAAAGAAGTCAATTCTAACAAACCTGCTAGCATAAAAGGTAATTCTAATTATACAAGATGATTCATGATATGTATGCTATCCCGATAAGGGCTTATTTACGAATGGGCAATATTTTTTGGTCTATGACTTTTGGAGATTTGTAGTTTTTAATTGAAAAACCGTTCGGGTAAAAAAATGTAATATGCAGATTTTTTATTTCGCTCACAATTTTTGTTTTTATTGTTAGAATAAGCCCCTTTGGGGACAGTATGCATATTATGAATCACCTTGTATGCCTAAAGGTTCTAAGGTAAATTTCGTGACAGTAAATGAATAAAGCAAATAACACTAACGTATTGTAATTATTATACTAACTGCTTCTTCAAACTAAAAACTATATTTTTCAACTTAAATAATTGTAATGTTCTTTCAGATACAGGTAATAAAACGGGTAAAGAAATAACCAACAAGGAACACAATGGCGAACCGGACCAGAACTCAAACGTCGTACAGAAAATTGAGGATGTTGAAGATAAAGAGTTCCAGTTGAAATTGGAGGTAATGTTTCATTCTTCATCATCATAAATGTGTACGAAAGGAGCCTCTAAGAGGCGCACTTTAATCCTTTCACTTCACTGATTCTTCCATCCAAATTCTGAAATCCAGTCCATCCAAAGGTTGCCTGGAAGAGATCACTCTTAGTGATAAGACCGCCCATTGTATTCCACTATTATTACATATATTTTGTCGATTTAATTTTGATGTGTTAAATTTTTATGTGGCTTACAATAAAGAGTTATCTATCTATCTATCTATTCTTTCATCGACGGTCATAAACCCTTTTCAGGGCCACCATACCTCAACCTGGTTACTGACTTAATACAGGATGACCAAGAAAGAATCAGTGACACGACAAGCAAGCAAGCATCATAAATGAAGTCACTATACAAAACTTTATTTTCTCGTTTCATGGAAAGTAAATAAAGTATATGTTTCAGCTCCTAAAGTCGTCGTGGTGCGGGCTAGTCTGGGGCTTGTCCGTGTTAGCGGAGGCGAGTGTTGGAGAGTTGGAGAACATTCTTCGCGCTATACAGACCCTAGCCAGGGTTAGCGGAAAGGTATGTTACTATGATCAATATGTATTGTTTTTGATTAATTTTACTCCTTCCTTGCATAACTTGTTGTTTTTACGCTATATTGCGTACTGAAATCTATACCAATATTATAAGTACGAAAGGAACTCCGTTTGTTTGTTACCACATCACGACTAAACGGCTGAACGGATCGTAATGAAATTTGGCAAGGAGATTTTATCCTATCTTTTGTCTCGAAAAATAATCTGGAGTGGGGTTTAATAGGGGTTTGTATGGGCATTCCATAAATCTTCAAGTTATGGATCTGATAATTCACATAGGAAAGAAATAGATCAAAAATACGAAACACTTGTTTCGTATTTATGCAGAATCATCCCCCAAAGTAGGGGGTGAAAATTATTATGAATGCGGACGAAGTAACACATAGTTATTTATGTTTTTTGTTTTTTTGGAGAACCAACAGCTTTGTTACATTCGATTGAACGTTTGTTTAGCTTTAGAAAGCCAGTTACAGGTTCTCACGAATAGAAATACATTTTAGTCAATTTAAGTTATTACTATTATAATTTTTTGCATGCCATCTCTCTAAATTTGCATATCGTCGCCGGTCAAGCATGTTGAACCACCTACAAGTTTTGTCATCCACTGTACACATGTTTAAGCAAATAAATTATCTTTATCTTTATAACTTAAGTATTACAAACAGTGGGGTAAACAACTAAATAAGCGGAATAAAATAAATATTAAATATTCCGGACATATTCACACGGTCAAGTGATCCCAAACTAGGCATAGCCTGTACTATGGGTACCAGAGACTGATATATATAATAGATAAATATTTCACACCCAGACACAGAACAAACATCTGTGTTAATCACAAATGTTTGTCCAGTGCGGGAATCGACCCCGCGTCCTCTAGCGCAGAAGGCAGAGTTACTACCAACTGAGCTATGAGGCCAGTCATATGAGGTATACAAAATAACATTTAATATTTTCATTGAATACGTTTCCCAGATGGGTCACGGGGTCGGTCGCGATGCGTGCATAGCTGCGTTGTGTCGCTGCGCATTGCCAGCTGCCTACTGCGTGGCGGCGCTGGGCGCGTGGCCGTGCCCGTGGCGCCGCGAGCCGCCCGCGCCGGAGCCCGAGCTGCGGCACCAGGTGGTGTGGGTCGGCACCCCGCTACCCACGCCCGCACCTGCAGGTACCACATCATCATTTCAGCCGTACGACGTCCACTGCTGAACATGGCCTCCCACACAGACAGAGCGAATTCCATATCATGTGGGGGGATTTGCCCATACTCAGCACGCTGGGCATGCGGCAGTTAGAGAAGAAGAGGAGGAGGAGGTAGGGCACAGCGAGATTCTCGTTCTGAATTGGAGCAGCCCGCCTGGGGAGGTACCTCCACCTTACAGAAGATCGCAGCCAAATAACATTATTTGTTTCAAATAGTGTTGTATTCCTGCGATGAGTAAGGTTGCCTGAGCTCTTTATGGGGGGGGGAGGGGGTTCGGGGTCGGCAACGCGTGCGTGATGCCTCTGGTATTGCAAGCGCTCATAGGCTACGGTAACCGCTTACCAACAGGTGGGCCGTATGCTTGTTTGCCATCACAGTTGTATAAAAAAAAAAAAAAAAAAAGGAGAAAGAAGTAATCATTTATTCACACAAACTATTCACAACAACAAGAACAAAAGTATGACACACACAAATACAAAAACCATAGAGGTGGACAGAAAGAGAGAAAACAAGTGTAGGTATGTGCGTGGAAAGCGCTGTCATGTACAGTAAGTATGAAAGAGCTATCGTTGTTAAAATGAGGGACGCTGCTGCCAATCCCCTAGCTTTTTTCACTTCATCGCCTCTTATGATATCCGCGGATAGGTAGATATGGAGGGGCCTATTCTTCAGCCGGGGCCTCCACGGCAGGTACCACATTTCAATAAAATGACGGTGTCGCTTTTTTTTGTTATGGTTAGGCTTTTGACCACCATCTCACTTTTGCAAGTGAGATGTGGCTATGATGGAGCACGCTTTCCCAGAAAGTACTTATTCACTCTAGATTTGAAGACTCCTAGATTGTAAACTTCCGGGAAAACAGACGCAGGCAGATCATTCCACTCTTTGTTAGTACTTATAATAAAAGTAGAGTCGCTGCGCACTGCCTATTGCGTGGCTACGCTGGGCGCGTGGCCGGGCCCGTGGCGCAGCGAGTACCAATATCCGGACCGATCTCACCTCCGCTGCTCCCCTATGTTTTTTTTTCAATAATTTTTCCCTTTCCGGCTGGCTATGGCATCTTAGGCTTTACCGCCTAGTCTTACGTGTATTTTTTGTTCTTTATAAGTACATAATATTTTTCTTTATTTCATTTTTTTAGCTATGGTCAAATCACCGTCAAGTTCAGTTTTAGTATCATATGATGATGGCTATTTCACTAAAACTTGAGGTACCTTTTGGCGCCAACTGGAAAAATCACGATACACGCAATGATTTTATTATTCTTTTTTGTGTTTCTTTAAAGATTCTTTTCAAAGGGGTGTGTCCACAGGGCAGCAGCAGTCATTCGTGATGGTGACGTCACGTCACGTGACCGCTATGAGAGCTTTGTTATGCGCTGCGCAGAGAGATGGCGACACCATACAACAAGCATGGCTGCCTGTCCTCACCACACTCCAACACTTGGTAAGTCTGTTAAGATAATTGGGAATAAAGGTTCTCGAATGGTGACCACGAACCGGACGGCGCAGAGTAAGATAGCCTCCCATTCATTTGACAGACTCACAGATTTGCCGATATTCGGCACGTTGGGTATGAGGGTTGGCGAGCGCAGACTGCTCTTGTTGTTGATAGGGGACCCTGCTGCCCATCCCCTAGCTTTGTTTCCCATAGTCTTACGACATCCACGGGTAGAAATAGAGGGGCATATTCTTCAGCCGGGGCCATCACGGCAATATCATACATGTTATGAATTGCCTTGTATTAGATACGGGTACCAAGAGCAAATCCGTGTGTGGAGCTAGTATTCTAATAAGCTATTTGTACCAGGTATGGATCCTCGGCCTGAAGCCGTCCACCGGCGGCAGTATGAAGGCGAGCCGAGCCAGCGCGGATGCTAACGCCGTTATGAGCACTTCCGCCGTCATGGCAGATTTACCTGGTGAGTTTGGCTTGCTTCAATTTGTTCAATTAAATCCAAAGGAAAGAGGCGGACATACCTTTAACGAGCCGATAAAGTTAGAAACTGATCCACAATAATACTTCTGCCTTCTGCGCTAGAGGTCGCGGGTTCGATTCCCGCACTGGACAAACATTTGTGACTAACACAGATGAATGTCGAGGAGCCTCCCACTAAGCCAACGCGGCAATTAAATGTGTCACTAAAACAAGGACAGACAGGCCTCATAGCTCAGTTGGTAGTAACTCTGCCTTCTGCGCTAGAGGTAGCGGGTTCGGTTCCCGCACTGGACAAACATTTGTGACTAACACAGATGTTTGTTCTGTGTCTGGGTGTTAAATATATATCTATTATGTATATCAGTCTCTGGTACCCATAGTACAGGCTATGCCTAGTTTGGGATCAGTTGACCGTGTGTGATAATGTCCGAAATATTTATTCAATTTTATAGTGATAACCGACATACTTGTTTGTATGTAGGGGGGTAATGTCTTGAACTACTGCACCGATTCTTAAAATTCCTACACTAATAGAAAGCTACACTATCTCTGTGTAACATATGCTATTATTTTATTTCGATTCCGAAAACTCAATATTTGTAAATCAAGCCGGATGTAAAATCGCCGCTTGGCTTAGGTCCTAAGTAACTATTTTCTAATCTGTGACAACTACGCGCCAATTCAGTCCGTGGATCCGTAGTTCACTTTTAGGAGTCCCATTTTGAAATAAAGACGGTCATGTGCGAGTATGGCACGTACTTAACACAGGGTCTGAAAATCAAGATTTCAAGTGTACGAAGTGACAAGAGTCAATGTAGGAAGGAACATACTAGAACACGCAGACGATGTTGCGGTCGGTTCTAGACATAGACATAGACAGACATTTATTCACTTACATAGCACACAATACACATCAAAATAGAAGCAAGAAACAGTTATAAATAAGAGCAAAAATATGGAACAAAGACAAACAGGTAACACACAACAACTTAATAAAAGAAAATGTGAAATGTAAATGTGCCACAGCAGCAAAAAGGTCTCGACTCAGTATAAATGCCTTACCACTGAGGAGTAGTTAGGCGCTGGTATTCTGCCGAAACCGCTATTTATAGTCAATTGACTTTGTGAGACTACTTCAAATTTGTGGAGTGTTCAAAAATAAATTGTTGTGAATAATATTGATTTTATTTTATTTTAGACATTTTTGGAATACTAACAGCTAGGTGGACACATTAGATAATTAATTAAACAAACCATGCAGTAGTGATACTACATGTGCACTGATGGCCAATTATAAGTTTCCGCAGATAGCAGGGGATGGGTAGGTATATAGTAACGATAGACGACAGAAAGCAATACATACACACACAAAAGTTAATCAGTACCATTAACAAAGAAGTTGTCATTGAGTAAGCGTTTAAGCTTACTCGTTGTAGTGTTTAATAGGTCGACATCAATGTTAGCTTTAGCCAAGGAGTTGAACGAACCGCTTGCTCTAATCAAAAATGCATTTTGCCTGTAATTTGTCCTGACTAGAGGAACATAAAGAACGCTTGGTTTTCTCAATATAATATATATATATTGTTTTTACAAAAATAAAATATGACTTAAGGTACATTATTATTATTAAATATTTTAAGAGAGATTATAATTATTTCTAGTTATAAGTAAATTGAATGATGGTTAGAGTATAGTGATTTCACTTGTATTGTTTTGTTAACCCACAATTTCAGGTCAGCAAGTTCCGGTCGCAGAGTCACTCGGAGTCATGAGTGGTATAAAATTGTATATTATAAAACGGTTTTGTATCTATTTGGAAAATCTTTTGTTATCCCCGTGTCGTGGATAACAGAATGGAGCACAAAGCCAAAACCCGGAAAAATATTTGTAGGTTATGCTAACATTTGCAACAACCCGCGCGCGGTCGAGCCTTTACCTCTTCTCGTCGCAGCGGGGCACTCGCCCACTACGCCAAATTTATATTCTAATATTCACCGATTGCTATAAAATCTAGGATTGTATTCAATATTTTAAAAAATATCTTGTGCTGTTGTTTGTTGATGTAAAACTGCTGAATACTTTTTTGAAGTTTTTTTTTAATTGGTTCAGAACACGAGATACAGTAAAAATAAATGATATTACCTTTATTAGTAAAAAAAAAAATACTGTATGTACACAACACAATTCAAGCTACAATACGGTGTTCCAAATAGATGCAATTTTGGGTTGGGCTCTATGTTTGAGCATGCTTCAGCACTATGGTTTTACCCATACATTATGATTGTGATTTGATGTTGATATTCTAAACAGAACACGCTTTTTAACACGCTTCTTTAGGTCGGCTTGAAATGATGTTTGGTTGTTTTTAAGAAAATCTAAGAATCCAAATTTCACCCAATAAAAGTTGTATCCATTTGAAACTTATTTATAGACTTTATTTACAGAAAGAAAATTAAAACTAATACAAGTTATTATTTACAAAATACACAAGAAACTATGTAATAAGCTATCTAAAAAACTATTATGAAACTATTTACTAGCTATCTATTAAAGTTGTCCAATGTATGTAAGGCTGTCCGCACACAATCAGTTTAATTAAAAATTCTGATGATCTGCGGACAGCCTAATTCCGATGACAGTACAATTTATAGTGACAGCGAGCTGATATGGTGATGGAGTCAGTTGTTCTACGAAACTCCTCACCGCAGCAAACATCAGTCATTGGAGCGTTTGTTTTAGTTTTTTTTTTGTGTAGTGCTGAAGCGTGCATATGTATGGGGGAAGGTTAGGCTTTTGTAAGTTACGAGATGCACTGGGATGGAGCTTGCTGGCCTTGGGGTCACGATCAGATACAAAAGAGTGAAAATTGTGTGGACTTATTATATTCGTATTATTATTATTATTTTTGTCGCACTGTTTATGTTATTATGTTAAGCTTTTTGTGAGGTCACGTGTGATTTTATGATGTGTATTTTTTATTTTTTTACCTTCAACGTTTTCAGATTTAAACTACGGGATAGTTACGGGATACGGGAAAGGGGCTTATTCTCTGGTATTGCAAGCGCTCATAGGCTATGGTAACCGCTTACCAACAGGGCCGTATGCCTGTTTGCCAACTCAGTTTTATAAAAAAAATATATCAACAAACGGAAAAATATTAGCAGACAAAAAATCAAAACTGTATTTTTTAAATCGTTTTTTTTTTATAAAACACGTGGTTTACCATTTGTTATAAAATAGGCCCCTGAATAAAGGTCTCCAAGAAAGTACCATTACATTAAGTTAATTGTTTATTTACAGCACTATCAGCCATGCTGTCACGAGTGTTTGAGTCTTCGAAGAATTTAGATGATGTTGCACTGCATCACCTCATTGATGCACTGTGCAAGCTTTCCAACGAGGCAATGGAGTTGGCTTACTCGAATAGGGTAAGTGTTGAAGATGGACAGTTCAAGGAAATCAGTAGTGGCGTAGTGGAGGCTCCTCTGCCTGTCTCTATGGTTGTTGGATTGACTCTGACCGTTCACCAAGGTTTTTTTTAGGTTAGGTTTAATTATTTTATGATTTTTTAATTGTTTTTTTCTCAATAACCGCAAAACGCACATATGACATTGTTTTCGTTTTGATTTTTATGACACAGATAATTTAAGCATTTTATTTGCGTAAATCCAAGACAGAAACGCGATTGGTAAAACTTTTCTCGATAGATTTATTTTTTAAAGTTGCGTCCTCTGCACAACAGTTTTTTTGAAAATACTCTGAGACTATCTAACAAAAATAACTTTATTTTAAATATTTTGTTTGACAATAGCATTGGGTACCTAAATCCAAGACACTAAAAAAAAATAGATAGTTTTTGAGATAATCTATATTTTCTTATATTTCGCTTACGTCGATTACTTTCGAGCGCCTTCTAACGCTTGCTATCTCTTTCCGTATTCAATTACAGTACATAGCGCTGTCACTTTCTTCACTCCGCCCACTCGACAATTTATTATGATTTTTGTATCCTCTTAATTAAGTAGTGGGCCAGTGCCCGCCTAAGACGTAAGGAGTACGGGGTTGATGCCCGCACCAGGACAAATGATTGCATGATCTGCAAATTTTCAGGTTTGCGTGTTGTAGTACCATGGTACTCTTAGATTCTGATACCCAAGACACTGGGAATCCTAGTGTGGGATCCAGAACTATGTATGTGAATGTATATATTTTTTATTTCAGGAACCATCTCTCTTCGCAGTAGCGAAACTGCTTGAAACGGGTCTAGCGAACATGCATAGAATTGAAGTCATGTGGAGGCCCATAACGAACCACCTTCTAGAAGTATGCCAACACCCCCACATTAGGATGAGAGAATGGGGCGTCGAAGCTATTACTTACCTTGTTCAGGCAGCTTTCCAGTACCACCATAGTAACCCAGCGTTGGTCAATGAGGTAAGGATTACAATCAACGTCAGTAAATTATTATTGGCTTATTTGTAACTGATGTTATTTTTTTTGTTTTTCTTCTTGGTGTACAATAAAGATATAATTTATCTCTCTATTATTAGTCCCACTATTATGCTTCTAATTTTCTTTAAGTTTGTGAGGAAGTTTGGATGTTTGTGGTTCCATGTATTCTATGCACCCATTAAATGCCCACAAATTAATAAAAATTCTGAATAGAAGTGCCTCTAACTGCGAGCCTTGAAGCACACCAGTTTGCATAACTTTAAATTTCATCATGATTGCCAAATAATTTCAAGAAATAGTGTAAGATTAGCTGTAAAATGTGAACTTATAACTCCCTGCGCGTTTATAAAACGTCTGTCATTGAATTTTGAGTAGAAACCCGTTGTATTCCATATCGAACGCCTCCGTAAACTACGTACATATATCACATATTTTTTCCTTTGCTATTTTCTCTTTTCCAGGCTAGAGAACGCCTCCTTCTAGAGCCGTTATCAGAACTGTGCGCAGTACGTCACTGTGACGTGCGAGCGAGACAGCTAGAGTGTGCAGCTAGACTGCTCCATTCAAGGGGCGAGCAGCTCGGGGCCGCGTGGCCACTGATGATGGAGATCATTTCTGCTATATCTTCACATCACAGGTACGTTCTCTTTTCTACCTGCAGGTGTTATATAGCAGCTAAAAGCTCGCTGCCAAGCAATAAGACCGCTCTTAGTACGTTTAATGAAATAGTATTGTTTAGAATAGAATAGAAAATGTTTATTCGATATACACAAGAAAACAGCGGATTTGTGCAAGGAGTATGAATACAAATGTCAACAAAGAACACATAAAATAGACCCACCTATACGTAGGCAGGTCCGCTCACCAGGAGCCAACCAGTTTTTTTGTAAGTAATTTATATTGGTATGGTATACATACATACATGCATACATAAACGCACAAATCACGCCTATTTCTTAGAGTGGTAGGCAGAGACCACGACTTTCCACTTGCTACGATCCTGACATACCCCTTTTGCTTCATTCACTCTCATCACATTCCTCAAAATGCTCGTCGGTTTAGGGTACTCTTGACCGGGCCTTTTTCCAAAACGTTACCGATTTTGGTATCATCATCATCATCAGCCTGTAGAAGTCCACTGCTGGACATAGGCCTCCCCCAAAGAGTTCCATGACGAACGGTCTTGAGCCTTCTCCTTCCACCGACTTCCCGCAACCTTCACAATGTCGTCGGTCCATCTGGTGGGGGGCCTTTGGGGATTTTGGTATACAATAAAGTATTTTCATTAATTAATGTCTTGTTTCTTGTAGCGAGCAGCTGATACGTTCAGCGTTCCAGTGTGCGCAAGTGGTGGGTGGTGACCTACTGGGCAGCGCCGGGCCGCGCTGCCTGCGCCGCGTGCTGACGGCAGCCGCCGCTTTCGCTCACCAAACAAAGGAACTTAACATTAGTCTTACCGCTGTCGGGCTTATGGTAAGTCGAAAGGTCGTGGGCTCGAACCCGGTCGTGCACCAATGAGTTTTTCAGTTCGAAAAATTAAAGTGCTTAAAGCGGCCAAGGAAAACAATAATAAATGCTTATGACTTATGAAATACTCACTTCTGCAAAATGACAAAATGTATGGACGTGCCTCTGACTATCCTTAGACATCTTCAAGGATCTAATCGCCTCGAGATCATGCTTGGGGGTAAAAGTCTTGAACCTATTTTTTTATATTTATATTTATTTAAATCCACGGCCACGAGAAGAAGAGGAATACATGTTGTGCCGACCGACCCAACCTAATGTGGGATAAGGGCAGGAAAATGATAATGATATAAGGGGAGAGGTAGACCAAAGAAAAGATGGATAGATTGTGTGAAAGACGACATGAGTAAGAAAGGAGTGAATACTGATTTGACGGCTGATAGAGGGGAGTGGAAGAGAAAAACATGTTGTGCTGACCTCACATGAAGTGGGATAAGGGCAGTGAGATGATGATGTTTAGTAAGTGACTTCTAAAAATACTTTTTTTATTCCAGTGGAATATCTCCGACTATCTCTACCATAACCGAGATAAGCTCGTGGTAGCGCTGGCCAACGACACCGCTGTGTGTCCAGAAGTGCCCAACCACGCCGACCTTCCCCCGTTGGACAAGCTGTGGATGTGCCTGTATATCAGACTAAGTAAGTTCTTAGTTAATGTGACCAAAATCGGTGACGTTTTGTAAAAAGGCCAGGTCAAGAGTACCCTAAACCAACGAGCATGTGAATGAAGCAAAAGAGGTATTACAGGATCGTAGCAAGTGGAAAGCCGTGGTTTCTGCCCACCCCTCTGGGAAATAATAATAATAAGTTATCCGGACATATCATACACTGTCAACTGATCCCAATCTAGGCATAGCCTGTACTATGGGTACCAGAGACTGATATACATAATAGATATATATTTAACACCCAGACACAGAACAAACATCTGTGTTCATCACACAAATGTTTGTCCAGTGCGGGAATCGAACCCGCGGCCTCCAGCGTAGAAGGCAGAGATACTACCAACAGAGCTATGAGGCCAGTCGAAATAGTTGTGATTTTATGTATGTGTAGTAAGTTACTTCTTGTTTGATGTTTGGCGATATAACAGCATTATACCATATCCTATCCTACTAATATTATAAATGCGACAGTTTGTGAGGATGTTTGGATGTCTGTTGTTCAATTACGCCGTTAGGACTGAACCGTTTTTGTTGAAAGTTGGAATATATCTTTACCTAGAATAGCATATAAGCTACTTTTTATCTAGGTACCACGCGAGCCACTGACCTACAACATGAAGAGCTTCAAGAAAAATTAAAAAATATTTCTCCAAGGCAGGCAACGCATTAGCAATGCTCCAGGTGTTGCAGATGTCAATAGGCGACGGTAACCGCTCACCATCAGGTGGGCCGTAAGCCTGTTTGCCTCAGTATAACATAAAAAAAACCACGCGAGCGAAGCCGCAGGCGGAACCTAGTATGATCATATATATATGATTATATAGGCTACTTTTATGTAAGTACCACGCAAGCTGGTATATCATAATACTTTGTCCCCGCAGGTGAGCTGTGCACGGAGCCGCGTGCGCCGGTGCGGCGCGCGGCCAGCCAGACGCTGTTCAGCTGCATCGGCGCGCACGGCACTCTGCTCGGCAAGCCGGCGTGGCGCGCGCTGCTCGCGGTGCTCTTCCCCATGCTGGACCAGGTAATGTTTAACTACCCTCAACCATTACATTATAGGCGCACACGAAGGATACTATCATATCCTTCTTCCGACTAATATTAATTTAAAAATAAAAAACTAATTTCATTAGTATTTATTTGGAATAGTCAAACCATATAGTCAAAATCCATAGGTCGCTGGTTCAAATCCGGCTCGAAGGACCAAAAACTGTAGGGTTTTACAGTTATAAAAGTATTAGTAGAGGGAAAGTTAAAGTACGAAACAAACCCACGAGTGCTCGTTTAACACTGATTTAATTTCGATAAAATTACAATAAATAAGTTAGCAAAAATGTGTACCTATCAGTAGGTATTTTTGCTTAGTAGGCTTGACCTAGTTCAATGACTTTACCTATCGTGCGGTAAACCGTACAACAGGAATAAATAAACAAATGAAAACATTGACAACTTCAAAAGTAAAAACTGCGTAGCAGGATCATGTTTTAGTTAAGTTTGTGAGGATATTTGGATGTTTACTTGTTCGGATGTTTGTGGTTCAATCACGCCCAAACGGCCGAACGGATTTGGATGATATTTGGCACAGAGATAGATATAGTCTGAAATAGCATATACTACTTTTTATCTTCATAGGTACCACGCGTTGAAAGCTAGTTTATTCATATAAAAATCTTTTTTTTTTTAGGTCCAAAAGCAATCGAACATAGCGAGCTCAGAAAAAGTGGACACAGGGGAACACATTCTAATACATCACACGAGGAACACAGCACAAAAGCAATGGGCTGAAACGCAGGTGAGTGTTCTTCCTGTATTATCCCCCGTCCCCCCTCCCCCCCTATGAGCTCTGGCAACCTCACTCACCGCAGGAACACAACACTATTTGAAACAAATAATGTTATTTGGCTGCGATCTTCTGTAAGGCCCACCTGATGGTAAGTAGGTACCCATTCATATTCATATTAATTTTAATTCATTAATATGAAACATACATAACATGACATAACATGAATATATTTAGAAATACACAAAAAAAGTACCTAAGTTCTTTTCATAAAATACAGTACCAAATTTCCTCAAATCGCAAAAAAAAAGCAATATTTTCTTCGTTTCCAGGTTTTGACATTATCAGGAGTATCCCGTGTCTTCCACTCTCGCTTCCAACTCCTCATGTCGGTGGGGGACTTCAACAGATCATGGACGGCGCTGCTGGATTACATCACCGATTTTGCGTTGAGGCGGAGTCATGAGGTAACATATACATGTTTTTTTTGCAGTTGCGGAAGGCCCCACACCCGATGGACCGATGACTTTGTGAAGGTTGCGGGAAGTCGGTGGATGGAGATGGCTCAAGACCGTTCGTCGTGGCACTCTTTGGGGGAGGCCTATGTGTGTTTGCAAACGGTGAAGGCAAACATCGTGGGGAAACCGGCTATAACCTAAAAATTCGAAGACATGCGACGTGTGCGTGAAAGGAAGTTCTCCTAGGGTACTTTAATCCCTTAACCACACTCTTTCAGCATCGGTCATTGGCCATTATCAGGGCCACCATACATGAAACTATCACACCTTATACAGGATAATCAAGATACGACAAACAAACAAGCAGGAATTTTATGAATCTTATTAGCTTTGTTCGTTTAACGGATGATAAAAAGCTTCGATTAAAAATCTTCCGAAATAAATCTGATATATTTTCCCTCCTTCAAATCCTACCTACCTCTTCCCAGGTGTCAGTAGCAGCCCTAAAGTCATTCCAAGAGGTGGTGTCAGCGGCGGGTCGCGTTTGCAACGGAACTAACAACGGAGAGGGGCAGAGCGAGCAGGCCCAGAAGCGCGTGTGGAGTTCTGCCTGGGCCGCATGGACTAACATAGCGTCAGCGCTGCCCTCTCACTCTGTCAGCAGTAAGTACTAACGTTGCGTCAGCGCTGCCCACTCTGTCAGCTGTCAGTACTAACGTAGCGTCAGCGCTGCCCACTCTGTCAGCTGTCAGTACTAACGTAGCGTCAGCGCTGCCCACTCTGTCAGCAGTAATACTAACGTAGCGCTAGTACTGCCCATTCTGTCAGCACTAAGTACTGACGTAGCGTTAGCACTGCCCACTCTGTCAGCAGTAAGTACTAACGTAGCGTCAGCGCTGCCCACACTGCAGTAGTCATTACTAAAGTAGCGTCAGCGCTGCCAGACCATTCTGAGAGCATTACCTGTTCACAGACAAACGGTCTGAAATTCCAATGGTCTGACATCTATTGTTTCTTTCAGTGATCGAAGATGGCAAAGCGGCGGATATCTACGTGCCATCACAGAACTTCCTCACTACTTTAGTTCAGATCTTCCCTTTAATATTCCAACACATACGACCAACGTTAGTATATTATCATTTACTATTTCAATATAATAATATTTAAAAAAATCGGCAAAGCTAGCTACGGTTACCATTTACCAAAAGATTTGCAAGCTTTTTTTTTTTATGTTATACGGAGGCAAACAGGCTTACGGCCCACCTGATGGTAAGTGGTTACCGTCGCCTATTGACATCAGCAACACCTGGAGTATTGCTAATGCGTTGCCTGCCGAACCCCTCCCCCCCTAAAGAGCTCTGGCAAGCTTAGTTGTATTAAGAAAAGGTAAAGTATGAAAAGATTCATTGTTGTAACAATTTTCTTATCTAACAGGTTCACGCCAGCGGACGTGCAGAAGCTAGGTGAATGCCTCTCTCTAATGTGCAGTATCCCAGCATTGGGCGGGGTGGGGTCGGGGACCATAGAGGGGCTAACTACCCCTTCAGCCCCCGTCAGTCTGCATGCGCTGCGCTGTCTTGACACTGTGCATAAGGTAACTTGGTTCAATCAAAGAACTGTTTAGCAAACCTGTTAAGTTCAGATAAAAAATAATATGTTATCAATCATCATATAGTCAAAAAACAAGAAAGCCCTGGAGGCCCTGGCTGAAGAATCGGCCCCTCCATACCTACCAGTGGATGTCGTAAGAGGCGACTAAGGGAACAAGCTAGGGGATGGTCAGCAGTTTCTCCTATTTTAATAACGATACTCAAACTGCCAACCCGCGTGCCCAGCGTGGTGAGTATGGACAAATTCTCCCCACATGATAGGATATCTGTGGGGGAGGCCAAGTTCGTTCAGCTTATTTTCTTGTTCTTTCTTTCTAATTCTGAGAGCTATGTGAGCTTGCTTGTTTCAAAAGTCAAAAGGCGTTTATTTCAATAAAATCACTAAGATCACTTTGAAACGTCTTAGAAACTAGGTGTAGCTATGCCTGTTAGATAGATAAAAAAAATATTTGGCACCACGGACACACACAATTAATAACATAGGTATTTTTTTTTTTTTAACATCTGAAGTGACAAACAATCATACGGCCCACCTGTTGGAAAGCGGTTACCGTAGCCTATGAGCGCTTGCAATACCAGAGGCATCACGCACGCGTTGCCGACCCCCCTAAAGAGCTCTGGCAACCTTACCGCAGGAACACAACACTATTTGAAACAAATAATGCTATTTGGCTGCGATCTTCTGTAAGGCGGAGGTACCTCCCCAGACGGGCTGCTCCAATAACGAGAAAAACTCGCTGTGCCCTACCTCCTCCAAACAATTATAAACAAAAAATATAACAGTTATACAATTTCAAACATAAATAAACAAAAAAGCCATTTAATTTGGTTGTTGCCTGTTCCTCGCGACCAAGCCTAGAAGGATCATCATCTTTGACATTGATTGTTGAACTGTCTGTTCCAGGAAGCTCTACTCCGGCACGAGCTGCTCCCGGCGATGTTCACGGCACTCGCTGCACTAGCTAACGCATGCGGCTCGCAATCTGCATCCAGTACTACTAGCAATAGGTACCTACGTTTATCTAAACATATAATAATATAAATAATAAATATTCCGGACATATCACACACGGTCAACTGATCCCAAACTAGGCATAGCCTGTACTATGGGTACCAGAGACTGATATACATAGTAGATATATATTTAACACCCAGACACAGAACAAACATCTGTGTTAGTCACAAATGTTTGTCCAGTTCGGGAATCGAACACGCGAGCTCTAGCGCAGAAGGCAGAGTTACTACCAACTGAGCTATGAGGCCAGTCAACATATACAACTATTTTTATAATATCCCAAGGTGGTTCAATAACCACTGCTGGACATAGACAAAAGAGAGAGACGAACGGCCTAAGTCTTTTCCATCCACCGACTTTCTTTATTCTTTACTTGACTTACCGCAACCTTGACAATGTCGTCGGTCCAACGGGTGGGGGGCCTTCCAACATTGCATCGCCCAGTTCGTGGTCGCCATTCGAGAACCCTTTACTCCCCAACGATTGTCAGTTCTGCGAGCAATATTGCCTGCCCACTGCCATTTCAACTTGATAATTCTGAGAGCTATGTCTTCTACGGAATGTTCTGGCAAATAAAATGATCTTATCTTATCTAGCAACAATGGCGGTGGAGCGCGGTGCCTGGCCGCGGCCGTGGCGCTGTACAAGGCTGCGCCTGCGCCGGCGCAACCCGCCTTACCTGAATTATTGAAGGTAATATCAGACTGTTATTTCAGACTACTGAAAAGTAACACCCAACAGCCACATACATAGTCCTGACCCCACACTAGGTTTCCCTGTGTCGTGGGTATCAGAAACCACAAGTATCATGGACAACCAGACCCGGAACAAACAGATCATGCAAATATTTTTCTCTCGTAATGTCTCTTGTAATCGATTCCCACTGCGCGCCAAATGATAGCATGATTTTCAAGAAAAAATCTGGTTCTGGGTGTTGTAGTACTATGGTATTCGTACTTTCTGATACCCACAACACTAGGAATACTAGTGTGTGCCGTGGGGTCAGGATTATGTGTGACTGTTGGGTATTTAAAAAAAAGTTTAATAAAAAACCATTTTTCAGGCGTTACATTCATCCGTGTTGCAATGTGCGCAAGACAAGCGGCGGAGAGCCAGTGAGGTTACCGAGGAAGCGGCGCAGTTGTCTGGCCTATTACTACAAGTACGTACGAACGCTAACTAACAGTTCGAAAGGATCAAAAACATACGAAAGACTGCGCCCTTTCGTGGCACGGTTGTCTAGGTTATTATTACAAGTACGTAAAAACGCGAACTACAAAGTACGAAAGGATCAAAAACGTACAAAAGGCTGCGCCCTTTCGTGGCGCAGTTGTCTAGGTTATTACTACAAGTATGTACGAATGCGAACTGCAGGTATGAAAGGGTCAAATACGTACAAAAGATCAGTCCCTTTCGTGGCGCAGTTGTCTAGGTTATTACTACAAGTATGTACGAATGCGAACTAAAAGTACGATAGGATCAAAAACGTACAAAAGGCTGCGCCCTTTCGTGGCGCAGTTGTCTAGGTTATTACTACAAGTATGTACGAATGCGAACTGCAGGTATGAAAGGATCAAAAACGTACTAAAGATCAGTCCCTTTCGTGGCGCAGTTGTCTAGGTTATTACTACAAGTACATACGTACGTACGAACGCAAACTGCACGTGAGCCTATATTATTCTTATTTTGTAGGTATTACAAACGGGTCTACCACTAGCGAGGGAGCGGCCTGAAGAGTATGAGGAATTTTGGGATGCACTGCCGAAGGTTCTGGAAACATTCCTATTTGAGCCACTGTGAGTAATAATATAATTTCTAACCCAAATAGATTGTGCTAAAACAGTTTTTCGTTGCTAGGAAACTAGTTACAAAAATACCCAATAACTTGATAGAATAACCCCCTTTCGGGATGGTATACATGTTATGAATCACCTTGTATAATGTGTGGTTGTGGTTGTGTTGCAGCGTGGGCTGGGCGGGCGCGGCGCGCGCGCTGGTGGAGGGCGTGCGCGAGCTGGCGCTGCGCGCGCCCCCCCGCCTGCCCGCGCGCCGCCGCGCGCCGCTGCTCGCGCTGCTGCGCGCCGCGCCCGCCGCGCACCACCTGCACCACCCCTCGCGTACGTACCGCGCCACCTACTTACACATTCATCAACATCATCATCCTACAACATGAAGAGCTTTAAGAAAAATACAAAAAGATTTCTCCAGGGCAGGCAACGCATTAGCAATGCTCCAGGTGTTGCAGATGTCAATAGGCGACGGTAACCGCTTACCATTAGGTGGGCCGTAAGCCTGTTTGCCTCCGTATAACATAAAAAAAAAAAAAAAAAAAAACATCATTTCAGCCGTACGACGTCCACTGCTGAACATATCCCCCCACAGACAGAGCGTGTGGGGGGATTTGCCCATACTCGCCACGCTGGGCATGCGGGTTGGCGAGCGCAGTTAGAGCTATCGTTGTTAAAATGAGGGACGCTGCTGCCCATCCCCTAGCTTTTTTCCCTTAGTCGCCTCTTACGACATCCGCGGATAGGTAGATATGGAGGGGCCTATTCTTCAGCCAGGGCCACCACGGCTCACTTACTCATTACATTCATTCATTCCTTTATACATTTATTTATTCGTTTCTTCATTTATTATTTACATTTTGAGTAGATAGATAGATAAAAAAATATTTGGCACCACAGACACACACAATTAACATAGTTAAACAATTACAAACATAAATAAACAAAAAAGTAAATAACAGTTGGTAGATAAGTTTGTGTGTGCTGCAGTACGACAAATAGGCTATGGCTCAGTGAATTTTTTTTTGCATAAAAGCAAAAACACTAATTTTCAGCCAAAACCTGAAGGAGAGCGAGCAGAACGAGTACAAATGAACAATGTGTACAATACATAATTCAGATGTTCATTTATTTATTTATGTTAGCTACACAATAATAGAAACAAATAGTGTCAAATAAGCTGTATTAACACTAGGAATGAAGTCTGTTTTCTACTACAAGTAGAAAACTGAGTTCAGATCACCAACCAAAGGCAGTGTGCCCAAAAGGCTGGCGACATTAACTCGTTGGATCGCTATACTGATAATTTGTCCGACCGAGGTAAGTACTGGTGCTTACCTCGTACCTCGTGACCAAAGGACTAGCCCTTTAGTCATTGATATTCCGGACATATCACACATGGTCAACTGATCCCAAACTAGGCATAGCTTGTACTATGGGTACCAGAGACTGATATACATAATAGATATATGTATATTGATCTCATCCACTAACCTCATAAATAAAGTATAGTAAGTAGCCCACGGTCCTATTTCATTTATTCGTTGATCCGTTACGCCGTGATTGATCCACAGTAATGAGTTAAAAAAACCAGTGTGGTAAAAATATTAAATTAAATCCTCAACCCATACTCAGATCCATACACTACGACAGGTCTTATCTAGGCTCTGCAAATTAATTGGGAGCTAAAAATATTAATTTTCTGTTTCAGAAAATGAGCAAGAACTGAAAGAGAGGGAAGATTTCGCTCGCACGTGTTTTGAAACGTTACTACAGTTCTCCATGCTTGAGGATATTGAATCCTTGACTGGCGTTGAAGGTAAGAAGCGCCATTTTGTTTACGGTTTGATATTAACTCTGCCATTAGCCGTTAGATATACAAGGTGATTCATAATATGTATGCCATCCTGAAAGGGGCTTATTCTACAACCAATTGGCAATGAAGTTTGTTCTACGACTTTTGGAAATTCAACATTTTTATTGAAAAAACTCTATGTGAAAATCAGCTGTTTTGGGGTCAAATCAGGTCAAACTCAATGAATCAGCTGTTTTAGCTAGCAATCTTGATTCTGATCTTGTACGTTTAGTTATTAGTTCTAACGATGATGAAAATGCCAAAAACAGATAATTTAAGAAAGTTTGTGAAAAAAAGTATGAAAATATTGATGTTTTTTTTCGCTAATATTATTTATTTTTGTTGACAGAATAACCCCCTTTCGGGATGGTATACATATTAAGAATCACCTTTATAGTTTAACGACCTCTGTGGCGTAGCGGACGGGTACTCCCCGTCTGAGACGTAAGGGGTACAGGTTATTTAGTTGTATGGTTTTGTTCTATTGTTACAGATGACACAGACCCGTTAGCAATAGTAGCGCTGTTAGACAGGTATAACGAAGTAATATGCAGGTATACACAAGACGAAGATAACACGGAACCGTTGCCAAGGTGAGTTCACTGCTTCGTCATCATCATCAGCCTGTAGAAGTCCACCAGAGGACATAGGCAGAGGACCATGACGAACGGTATTGAGCCTTCTCCATACACCGACTTCCCGCATCACAACCCGCATCAGTTCCTGTCTGTTCAGACCTGGATCCTGTTTAATAAACGTTACAAATTGTATATTGGAACATAACATAACATATTTATTTATTCAAGACAACAGGGAACAACAGGAACGGATTGTAACATTTATCAAACAGGGCCCTGGTTGCAAAACATGACAAAAAACTTCCTACGTAACTTGATTACACAACTTGGTTAACCTGGTTGCCAAACATAAAAAATACTTGCTACGTAACTGGGTTACAAACTTGTATAACCTGGTTGCAAAAAATGAAAAATGTTTTACTACGTAACTGGGTTACACAACTTGGTTAACCTGGTTGCCAAACATGAAAAATACTTCATGCGTATGCTTTATGCTGAGACGGGACCCATTTGCCCCACACACAGCACCTGCCACCCCACCTTCCTACATGTTTTTTCCTGTATTATACAACTTGGTTGCGTACGCAACTAAATTGTGTAACACAGTTACGTAGAAGAAGGATGAAAGAAAATTTGTTTATTTGACCCACAATGCAGTACAACACGCAGAAGTTAACTTGGCACCTCACTGTAATGTTTTGTCTCATTCTCACTCGCGAGAGCGGTAGGCGGTGAGATGTGGTGGGAGCGGGAAGCACATACCACGCAGGTGCCTAGTTAACTTCTGCGTGTAGGAAATAGATTCACAGCATAGTACATACAAAGAAACATAAAAAAAGAGAAAAAACATTACTTCTGCGTGTAGTACTGCGTTGTGGGTCAAATAAACAAAATTTCTTTCATCCTTCTTCTACGTAACTGGGTTACACATTTTGGTTACGTACGCGCACTAAAGGTAATATTTTTGGTACAGGCATCAACTGTCAGAGATCTCATTCGTGCTGAAGGCGATAGCCACGTTGACTGAAAGCATGAAGAAAGCACCACCCGGCAAGGTCGACCCCGTCGCGTGGCAGAAGCTAATCGGTATGTTAAATGGTAGTAAAATAAATAAATAAATATTCCGGTCATATCACACACGGTCAACTGATCCCAAACTAGGTATAGCCTGTACTATGGGTACCAGAGACTGATATACATAATATATTAATATTTGACTGGCCTCATAGCTCAGTCGGTAGTAACTAGTAGTTTTAGAACAAAAGAGATGTTTCATCAATATATGGAGCCTGGGCCTGCACTGTGTACACTACTCTAAAATATGGCTAAGCAATAAATTAAACGTATTTAATTGGTTATTTTATTTAAATTGACTTCGTTCTAAGGTACATTAAGATTTTTTTCGACAAAGAGAGAAACACACAGCGCTACAAAAATATGGCGGATGGACGTGCGTGAAATGTCACTTTGACATTCTACATTTATCTGACAAAAAAAAACATCAAATCAAACATTATGACATGAAAAATATGTCAATGTCATGTCAAACGCCAATTATAAACCAACATGGCGGCCTTCCAATAGTGTTCACATAGTAAAAAACGTACCAGAAGAACTATTCTTGTACCATCGCATTTGTCTTCAAATTAATGAAATTAGTATTTTTCTTGTAATCTCCTATTTTTTCCAAATTTTTCTATGTAGTGTACATGGACCAGGCCCAGAATGAAATGGCTCCTTTATTGCCAATTGGTTGTAGAATAAGCCCCTCTCGGTATGGCAAACATATTGTGAATCACCTTGTATATATGGGTCGTAGGATAAAAAAATCTAGCTATTCTATTGTTTTCCTGAAATAAAGTCATTGTATTGTATAGGCTTCTAGGCTTGGTCGCGAGGAACAGGCATAGATTCAGCTTTTTAAGACGTGTCAAAGTGATCCTAGTGATTTTATTGAAGCGTCCGTCCGTCCAAGTGAAACGTAAACAAGCACTCAAGCAAGTTCAAACTTGTTTGTTTCACTCGCGCGCGCCTTGCCATGGACTACAAAAATTGCAGAGGCGAAATAACGACGCACTGCTTTGCAAAACATTAAATTTTATTTATTAGATTATGTAAATTTCATATTTTTAATTTATTCATCATCATCATCATCAGCCTGTAGAAGTCCACTGCTGGACATAGGCCTCCCCTAAAGAGTTCCACGACGAACGGTCTTGAGCCTTCTCCATCCACCGACTTCCCGCAACCTTCACAATGTCGTCGGTCCATCGGGTGGGGGGCCTTCCAACACTGCGTCGCCCGGTTCGTGGTCGCCATTCGAGAACCTTTACTCCCCAACGGTTATCGGTTCTGCGAGCTATATGGCCTGCCCACTGCCACTTCAACTTGCTAATTCTGAGAGCTATGTCGGTAACCTTGGTTCTTCTACGAATTTCCTCATTTCGGATCTTATCACGTAGTGAAACTCCTAGCATAGCTCTCTCCATAGCCCGTTGTGCAACTTTGAGCTTGTGTATGAGGCCAATAGTTAACGACCAAGTCTCAGTGCCATATGTCATCACTGGCAACACGCACTGATTGTAGACTTTCGTCTTGAGGCTCTGCGGTATCTCCGACGAGAAGATATGACGAAGTTTCCCAAACGCTGCCCATCCGAGTTGGATTCGTCGGTTGACCTCTTTGTCGAAGTTGGACCTACCTAGTTGAATCGTCTGACCCAAATAGACATAGTGATCTACAACTTGAATGGTATCGTTCCCAACATTTACCGGTATGGGTGCGACATGAGCATTAGACATGATATTTGTCTTGCCCATGTTCATTTTAAGACCCACCTGTTGGGAGACGGTACTGAGGTCTCTGAGCATTGCACCAAGGTCCTCCAGCGATTCTGCCATTATGACTATATCATCGGCGAATCGAAGGTGAGTGATGTATTCGCCATTGATGTTGATCCCATGTCCGTCCCAGTGCAGAAGCTTGAAAACATCCTCCAATGCAGAGGTGAACAGTTTCGGAGAAATGACGTCTCCCTGTCTCACCCCTTTTTGCAATTGGATCGGATTTGTGCTCTGGTCCTGGAGTCGGATAGACATGGTGGCCTTACTGTACAAACACTTCAACACTTCGATATACCGGTAGTCGATCTGGCACCGCTGTAGTGACCGTAACACTGCCCAGGTCTCGACTGAATCGAAGGCTTTCTCGTAGTCCACAAACGCTAGACATAGTGGCCGATTATACTCTTCGGTCTTCTGTATAATCTGCCGAAGCGTGTGGATGTGATCTACGGTACTGAAGCCTTTGCGGAACCCGGCTTGTTCGGGAGGCTGGAAGTCGTCAAACCTACGGGCGAGCCGGTTAGTGACAACTCTCGAAAACAGCTTATAGACATGGCTCAGCAGCGAGATGGGCCTATAATTCTTCAAGAGGGTGTTGTCACCTTTCTTGAAAAACAGTACCACCACGCTCCTGTTCCACGCCTCAGGCGTTGTACCTTCGAGGATGACGGAATTAAATAGCTTCTGAAGGACTTTAAGTACCGGTGTTCCACCCGCTTTCAGAAGCTCTGACGTTATTCCGTCCTCCCCCGGTGCCTTATTGTTCTTAAGCTGTTTGAGGGCCGTCCGGATCTCGTATAGGCTGACGTCCGGGATGTCTTCGGTATAGTGCCGGGTTAGACGGGCTCTTGCATCGCTTGCCGTGCTTGGAGCAGGACTTTGCGATGAGGTGTACAGTTGTCCATAGAACTTCTCGAGCTCTCCCAAAATCTCAGGCTTCGACGAGACGATATTGCCGCTATCGGTCTTCAGTTTCGTCAACTGACTTTGTCCAATAGACAGATCTTTTGCGAACACTTTTGAGCCTTTATTACGCTCTATGGCGTGTTTAATACAATCTGTATTAAAAAGGCGCAAATCGTGTCGCATAGACTTAGAGATCTGCCTATTGAGCACGCCGTATTTCGACCTGTCCACTGAAGAATGCAGCTTCATATCGTTTCGCACAGCCATGAGTTTAAGAGTGTGCTCAGAGAGTTTCTGGGTTCTATTTTTACGGTGGGTCTTAAAGAACTCCGACCCAACCGCTTGGACAATTTCCACTAGCCCGTTGTTCAGCTCGTCCACTGTTTCGCATTCAGCCAGGCTTTGGAAGCGATTTTGGAGTTCTAACTGAAAGCTCTCGGGGTTTTGAATTTGGAGAGGACTTGGGCGAAGAGTAGATTTCATCAGACGAGACCTTTCCAGCTTAATGTTGATATTCAATGAGCCTCTAACCATACGGTGATCACTGCCGGTTTTGACCCTGTTGATCACAGAGACGTCATTGAATATTTGCCTCTTGGTCGTCATGATGAAATCTATCTCGCTTTTGTAACCACCGGGGTGCAGCCACGTCCATTTTCTGGACGGTCGTTTCTTGAAGAAAGAGTTCATCGCAAAGAGTCCCTCTTTCTCCATGAAGTCGACCAAACGCTGGCCCCTTTGGTTTCGCTGTCCAAAGCCGAATTGCCCCACTTTCAGTTCATCGCCGTTCCTCGTGCCTAGCCGCGCGTTGAAGTCCCCCATCACAACTGTAAAGTGTGTTTTCGAGGCATGCATGGCATTTGAAATGTCGTCATACATATCCTCCACTTCATCGTCTGGGCGTTTCGAGTGTGGGGCGTATACCTGTATGACCTTCAGCGAATACCGTTCGGTGATTCTGAGTATAAGGTATGCCACCCTGCTCGAAACGCTCACTATCTTTACAATATTGTTGACAAGGGACTTATGAACGAGAAACCCTATACCGTGTTGGGATAGCTGATCTCCCTCCCGGTAGTAGAATAAGTTGCCGGAATTTAGGATTATCGTGTCCTCCCCCTCTCTTCGGACTTCTGATAATCCTATGATATCCCAGCGCAACTTACTTACTACTTCTTCCAGCTCAATCAACTTCTCGTCGGTCCTCAACGTTCGTGCGTTGAATGTTACCAGGTCCAGGTTTCGTGGGGGTTGGTAGCTGGGCCTCTGCCGGGGATTCTTAGCACCCCCTGCTCCGCCGTTACCGTGGCTGCTACCAGTACCAGGAATAGCGGAGCTGCCGGGGACTGGGGGCCGTCTTTTATTTTTGCCTATCATAGGGGGGATTGGACCGTAACCCACCACGCTGGTCCAGTGCGGGTTGGTGGGTGGAGCGACAGAGCCTCATTCGCTGATCGGCAGGGTGTACCACGTGCCGGTGAGGTTGTCTTGGGTTCCGAAAGGTGTTATCTGGAACCCCTTACACCCCTTTTAATTTATTATGTATATGTATTTATTGGTTGGTTCGTGGGGTCACCCGTTAGGTTTGGTCTGAAAACCAGCGCCGCTGCATGTTATCCTAATGTGTAGCGGCATTATGCTGAGACCATGCCTGTTTTGGCTCACACACACGGGAGACTAATTAGCACTTAAATATTGTAAATGACATAGATATCTACTTATGTGTTGTTGATTGTACTGTATGTTATCTGTGTTACGTCTACCTATCTCCCTATCGTTAACCTTTATTCTATTGTCTTCTGTCTGTGTTTGTCAAAAAAAAAAAATTTTATTTCATTTCATTTTCAAATAAAAGCCTTTTGACTTTATACACTTTTCACGGTCGAAAAGTGAGAACTTACACTAAACTCAGACTAGGCCTCTATTGGTAAGCTTGTACATCTTCCGCAGATCTATACCCGTCGCTGGTGAGCCTGTCGTCGCTGGGGCGCGCGGGCGCCTGCGCCGGCGCACTGCGCGCGGCGCTGCTGCAGTACTGCTCGCTGCTCACGGCGCCGCTCTAGCGCCGCCCCCACACCCACGCCCACACCCACACCCACACCCGGCTGCTCTACACTATGAACATCTAGCGGACCTGCCTCCCACAGGTGCCAGCACCATCCGTAGTAGCCAAGACTAGTGCCACTCCTGGCTCAGGAAACGAAATTAAATATCAACGATTAATATAAAGGTTGCCTGGAAGAGATCGCTTTTAGCGATAAAGCCGCCCATTGTCTGCTTATTTGTAACTGGTATGAAAAGAGACGTTTCATCAATATATGGAGCCTGGGCCTGCACTGTGTACACTACTCTAAAATATGGCTAAGCAATAAAGTAAACGTATTAAATTCGTTATTTTATTTAAATTGACTTCGTTCTAAGGTACATTAAAATTTTCTTCGACAAAGAGAGCAACACACAGCGCTATAAAAATATGGCGGATAGACGTGCGTGAAATGACATTTTGACAACCTACATTTATCTGTTGACAAGTTTTTGTTTAGCTTCGTTGTTTTGTTTATGTACTGTGTTGTTTATCATTCATCCATCTAACGCATCCATATACTCCACAAAACGAAGTGTAATGTAAAATACTTAGTTGCGTTAGTATAAGTTATTTTCTGAAATACCTACGTCTGATTATCCTACTGAAGCCGGGTCAACACAGAAGCAATCAATCCAAGTCCGTGGAAGAAAACAGGTCGCAAAAATAAAAAAACCTACTAAAACTCCGAAACACACCCAAGCCAACGCACGCTTCCACAACTACTACAGCGAAAAACGCAAAACAAAAACGTCAAATCAAACAACATGACACGAAAAATATGTCAATGTCATGTCAAACGTCAATTATAAACCAACATGGCGGCCTTCAAATAGTGTTCATATAGTAAAAAACTTACGAGAAGAACTTTTCTTGTACCATCGCATTTGTCTTCAAATTAATGAAATTGTATTTTTCTTATAATCTCCTATTTTTTCCTCATTTTTCTAAGTAGTGTACATGGACCAGGCCCAGAATGAAACGACTCCTTTATTGTTTTTTTATTTCTTTTCTTGGTGTACAATAAAGATATAATCTAATCTAATATATTAAATAGACACACAAATATATAGTACTATTCCGCTAATGTATTCCTCATAAGTTCAACAAACAAACTTAATCAGAATTCGACACGTGCTCGAGGAGGCAACACGTCTCGGAGTTACAAGCGCACAGCAGGTCAATTCTTCCTTGTAGAGAGGCGAAAATGTGAAATTCTTAATAAGTTTGTTTGTTGAACTTATGTTAATAAATAATAATATAATAAATATTCCGGACATATCACACGCGGTCAACTGATCCCAAACTAGGCATAGCCTGAACTATGGGTACCAGAGACTGATATACATAATATATTAATATTTGACTGGCCTCATAGCTCAGTTGGTAGTAACTCTGCCTTCTGCGCTAGAGGTCGCGGGTTGGATTCCCGCTCAGGACAAACATGTGTGTGATGAATACAGATGTTTGTTCTGTGTTTGGGTGTTAAATATATATCTATTATGTATATCAGTCTCTGGTACCCATAGTACAGGCTATGCCTAGTTTGGGATCAGTTGACCATGTGTGATATGTCCGGAATATTAAAAAAAAAAAAATAATAACACCCAGACACAGAACAAACATCTGTGTTCATCAAACAAATGTTTGTCCAGAGCGGGAATCGAACCCACGACCTCTAGCGCAGAAGGCAGAGTTACTACCAACTGAGCTATGAGGCCAGTCAGCCTATGTTGAATAGATTAGCTGAATAGTTCTATATATTTGTGTCTATTTACGCCACGTCAAAGTCACGCCTGAATCAATTAATTATATCAACGATATGCAATACATTATTGGAGAAATGAATTTTCATCTGTCCCGAAAACTGATACAGTAGCTTTTGCCCAGTTATTGTTTTATAAAATATATTGATTTATCCTACTAAATGCGAAAGTTTGTGAGGGTGTTTGGATGTTTTTTATTCAATCGGTGGTTCAACCGGCTCAACCGATTTCGATGAAACTTGGAATATAAAGAGTTCTTACCTAGAATAGCATGTTGGCTACTTTTTATGTGGGTACCACGCGAGCGAAGCCGCAGGCGAAAGCTAGTTTAAAATATCTTGTCTCAGTAAGCCAATCAAAAACGAATATACAAATAAGTGGCGCCATGTTGAGTTAGTTTAACAATTTTGTAAAATACTATTAATTATATCAATATTTATAATTGTTTAATGTAGAAATATAATTTGGTTACATTTTTCTGGTTATCTTTAACACGCAGAATTTTGACAATTAAATCATTCCTAAAGTTTTATTAATTTTGTAAAAATATTGTATAGAATTAATTTAAAAATTAGAAGTAATCTCACACATCCTGTTTTTAATATAACTTGTAAAGACAAGAAAAAAAATACTATTAAGTATTTTTATTCTTACTAATAAGTATTTTTTTTCTAGGCTATTTGTTTTTTGAACTAAAATAGTAAAAAAGAAGCATCTGGAAACAATTATATATAGCGCATCTCACGTTCCCATTTTGTAAAGTTTAAACGTCTTTCGCGGTAGGCAGAGACCACGGCTTGCCACGATCCTGACATACCTCTTTTAAATCATTCACTCTTAAAGTCAAAGTCAAAAGGCTTTTATTTCAATAAAATCACTAAGATCACTTTGAAACGTCTTAGAAACTAGGTGAAGCTATGCCTGTTCCTCGCTACTAAGCCTCTCATCACACTACTCATACATGCTCGTCGGTTTAGGGTACTCTTGCTTGACTTTTTCATTTTCATTCTATCTAAAATGATCCTTACAAAATGGCGATAGATATTATGAATCACCATTGTATAAGAATAACATTGATTTTGTGACATTCCCATAATATTTTTATAGTTTTTTCTAACAGATGTTTTAATAATTCTTATGTCTTATTTGAACAATGGTATTTGTGATAGAAAGAGAGTACTAAATCAACTAAATAGTACATACTGTCATTTCCCACCCACTACCATACAAGGTAGAGTAAAGTCGCGTCGCGTGGGTGTCGCGCCGTGTGTAGATATCCTTAGAGGCCATAGCCTACGGCTGAATTATGTTACATTAAGTATAGGTACTTTATTTGGAGTTGATTGTGCTGTTTTAATAAATGATTATTGTATTATAAAAACTTGTTTATTTTATTCTTTATTTAACTTTTAGGCAGAAATTTAACTATCAAAATATAAGTTGGTAACCCCGAGTAACCTACCTACATTGAAACTTAGATTAAGGCGTTATTCTCTAACAGTTGTTGGTGGCGAATAATCCTTGTGTTATGTTAATGTCGAGGAGACTCCCACTAAGCCAACGCGGCAATTAAATGTGTCACTAAAACAAGGACAGACAGACCTCATAGCTCAGTTGGTAGTAACTCTGCCTTCTGCGCTAGAGGTAGCGGGTTCGATTCCCGCACTGGACACACATTTGTGACTAACACAGATGTTTGTTCTGTGTCTGGGTGTTAAATATATATCTATTATGTATATCAGTCTCTGGTACCCATAGTACAGGCTATGCCTAGTTTGGGATCAGTTGACCGTGTGTGATCTGTCCGGAATATTTATTTATTATTTATTTATTTAAGGAAAAATGTGGAGTATAAAGCTAAAATTGTACCTATGTGTATATTCTACGAATCACGTCGGGGCCAGGCCACCACTGTTAATCACCAAACAAAACTGAAATAACTCTACCTTTTTTCTCTAGTATCGAAATGATGCACGGTGGCAGGTAGGTACCTACTTGGTAGAACGACAAAACACAAATTTTCTTTTCTTTTTAATTAAATAAATTAAGTAATTTTTGTCTCTACAACTAAGGTGGCAAACTAGCTTACGGCCCACCAGTTGGTAAGTGGTTAACGTAGTCTATGAACGCTTGCAATATCAGAGAGGTATCACGCACGCGTTGCCAACCCCGAACCCTCCCTATAATGTTATTTGGCTGCGGTCTTCTGTAAGGCTGAGGTTCCCCCTAGGCGGGCTGATCTAATCTACAGCAAGAAAATCTCGCTGTGCTCTACCTGGCTTATAATACTTTACTCAAAATACAAGCTTGCGCTTAGTTTGAGTATCAAGAACCCATGATTTTTCTGTGACCAATGACTGTAATAATCAATTTGTTGTATTAATACTTTGTAATGTAGGTAGCTAAACAATAAGCTCGTTCAACTCGAAAAAGTTCAACAAAACTATAAAACATGTCGTGCGAGACAAACTGGACGCGCCGCCGCCAGCCCCGTGCCATCGGCGGCGGTGAAGTCAGCCTCAAGGATAGTCTCAAAGATTTAAGGTTCAAATTCGTGTAAAATTGTGTTGAATTGGAATGGCCTAAGCCCACCCAACAGTTAAAATTAAACCATATCGGTTCGTCAACCCCTAACCTTACCGCGTGCTCCCAAAATAACTCCCAATATCTCCTGAGAGCAAGATAACTTTGAATTCGAACTGCGGCTCGCCGCGTTCATTTGAAATTCAATGTATTAGGTTATTGTTAAGGGGAAAGTTTACAAGACGATCATAAGGCCTGTCGTAATGTATGGATCTGAGTGTTGGGCTACCAAAGGGACGGATGAAAGAAGAGTGCATGCGGCAGAGATGCGAATGTTGAGATGGATGTGTGGAGTGACAAGAATGGACAAAATAAGAAATGAGTACATCAGAGGAAGTTTGAAAGTAGCGCCAGTGACGGAAAAGTTGAGAAGTAATAGGTTAGCATGGTATGGGCATGTCATGAGGAGGGATGAAAGTCATGTAACGAGAAGAGCGTTAGGTATGAATGTGGATGGATATAAGACCGAAGAGGAAGGCCGAAGAAAAGATGGATGGATTGTATTAAAGATGACATGAGTAAGAAAGATGTGAGTGCGGAGATGACGGCTAACAGAAGAGAGTGGAAGAAGAAAACATGTTGTGCCGACCCCACATAATGTGGGTCAAAGGCAGGAAGAAGAAGAAGTTACTTCTTCCCTCCCTCTTCGTCACGAAATAGGTGAAAGTAGCTAATTGCTCATCATCATCATTACAGCCGTAGGATGTCCACTGAACATAGGCCCCCCATAGATTTCCAGCGCGACCGACCTTGTACGGCCTGCACTCAATAATTTGGAGGGATTCGCCCATACTCCCCAAGCGGGGCATGCGGGTTGTAAAGCTGTTGTTGATAGGGAACGCTGCTGCCCATCCCCTAGCTTTTTTCCCATAAGTCGAATCTTAGGACATCCTAGGGAAGGTAGTAATGGAAGGGCCTATTCTTTAATACCTATTTCAATTGGTTCATAATGACATTCTTTTTCCTCTATTTTTTATTATCACCTATTTGTTATTTTTTTGTATTAATTAAATTGTAATATAAGTATTTATTTGCAAAAGAAAGGTTTAAGAAAGGTTTAACAAGTTAGTAACCTAGAAAAACTTATAAAATAAGCTTATAAAGAAACAAAACAAAATACGTGCATGAGAGTTCCTTGTCTAACAAAAACCTTGTGTAAAGTCGATACTTGACTACTCGCTCTAACCACAGATAACATAATACTCTCTAACTAAGCATTATGCTTGTATATGATTTTAAATTAAATATTGCATGCCTAGGTATAGGTAGAATACATTGATTCAATAGTTTAAAGCAATTGACATCATTAGGACATGTATTTCAAGCAATAAATTATACTTTGACTTCAGCCGGGGCCACCACATAACTGATTTTTTGACGCTACAGCCTTCTAGGTATGTTTAATTATGTGGTATCAAAAACACTTCATAATATAGTATCCAGGTAGCTTTAATAATTCCTCGAGATCTACTAACTGAATTTTGAAATGGAGTAGGTATGAACAAGACACCGAGAAGAAACTGAACCAAGGTACCTTCTCAGTCACAGTGCCGTGACTTAGGCGTATTAGATTTCCTACGTTCCCGAAAGTACCCGTCTGAGACGCAAGGGGACAAAATGTTAGTTTCTGATACCCACGACACAGACTAGTGTGGGGTCAGGACTATGTATTTAACTGTTGGGTGTAATTTTTTTTTGTCTCAACTGATCCCAAACTAAGCATTACCTGTACTTTGGGTATCAGAGACTGATATACATTATAATAGTAGATTATGCAACAAGGGCTTAAAGTAGTGTATTATGTCAAGGGCGCTATATTGAACCCCGAGAACGAGGGGTTCAAGATCGCCCAAGACAAATACACATTTAAGCCCGCGATGCATATTCTACTTTTTATACTTTCTGCGAGGCAATTGAAAACAATGACTGTTAAGTAGACAGAAATGATTTTTCTGGAAGTAAGTTTTCAACTATACCAGAGGCTTCAGATTGTATGCATTCTGGAGTCGAATCAAAATCACTTGAAATTTTTTAGAAGTTTATTTGAATCGAAACTGAATTTCGGTGTAGATAACAGCACAGCAGTTTGAGCGCTTGGCGCCTTTTTTTATTTTTTTGTAGTCTATTCTGTAGTGGTCAGTTCGACATTCGAATAAATCCTTTTTCGTGCGCGGGTGAAAATGAATTTCGTAAAAAGTTTTCCTGTTTATCTTTTTTTTAATTTGTAGGCAGTGCAAAGAAAATGTTATCATACAGCCAAATTAGAATAAAATCTCATTGCACCCAAACATTTTTGAAACCAACCTCGATCAAGCACGACTACATGGGTTACATTCCAAATTCAAATCACATTATGTCCCATGGGAATAATGAAATTCAGTAGGTACAACATTATGACCCGGCTAGACCGTAGGGCTGTAATGACTTACTTTAGGAAAGGTTTGCATGACACATAATACGCCATTGACGAGCAGGTAGTATAAAAAAATATTTAACACCCACACACAGAAAAAGCATCTGTGTTCATCACACAAATGTTTGTCCAGTGCGGGAATCGAACCCGCGACCTCTAGCGCAGAAGGCAGGGTTAATACCAACTGAGCTATGCGGCCTATCTAATAAGGTAGCTCTGATAATCTGTCATATAATGTACCACCATACTGGAATGCAATAAGTGGTCTGTCCTGCAGGAAAATAGCATTTGCCTGCATGTGATAAGGTGGCTATGCTACCCACCTACCTAGTTTGGTTCGCTAGGTACGAAGCCTGCAAAAGTAGGTCATCGACAACATGCCTGACTCGCAAGGTGAAACCATCTGGGACCCATTACCAATTGCGGTAAAAACTTGCAAACAACTCATCGGGCGACTGTGACCAAATATGGTTCTGTGAAATGATGTCATATTCAGCTCTGCGACAAACAAGTCTTAAATAGGTACCTACTAAACTACCGACCTACCTATGTCATATTTTTATTGTGTGGGTTACGTCAAGGATGTAAATTGGCTCCGTAGGCCGTATTATGTGGATTGTGTGTGGGCTGTTGTCATGTCATGTTAACATTTAATATTGATAACAACTACTTACCTACGCCTTCTGTCGTTTTCAAATCTGTTACCTGTCAGCTGCCCTCATAATATCATGCGCAAATATATTAGGTACGGTCTAGCTCTCCCCCCATATCTATACAGGCCATACAGGATGAGTTTTTTTTCAGGGCCTCTTAGGCGAAATCGGAAACCGTGAGAGTAATCGAAAAGTGATGTTAGGAGTCACGGGCTCGATTTTGAAAAAAATAAGATCAGCGTTAAAAAAGTTCTACAATGTCATCGGTCCATCGGGTAGGGGGCCTTCCAACACTGCGTCGCCCGGTTCGTGGTCGCCATTCGAGAACCTTTACTCCACAACGGTTATCGGATCTGCGAGTTATATGGCCTGCCCACTGCCACTTCAACTTGCTAATTCTGAGAGCTATGTGACCTTGGTTCTTCTACGGATTTCCTCCTCATTTTGGATCTTATCACGTAGTGAAACTCCGAGCATAGCTCTCTCCATCATAGCCCGTTGCGCGACTTTGAGCTTGTATACGAGGCCTATAGTTTTGGCACCTAAATTTTGAATTGGATTTTCAGATTGCACCAATTATGCACTAAATATTTGCATACTCAAGAATTCAGAAATTCGCTTTAGTTAACGACCAAGTCTCAGTGCAATAAGTCATCACTGGCAACACGCACTGTTTGTAGACTTTCGTCTTGAGGCTCTGCGGTATCTGCGACGAGAAGATATGACGAAGTTTCCCAAATGCTGCCCATCCGAGTTGGATTCGTCGGTTGACCTCTTTGTCGAAGTTGGACCTACCTAGTTGAATCGTCTGACCCAAATAGACAGTGGTCTACAACTTGAATGGTATCGTTCCTAACATATACCGGCATGGGTGCAACATGAGCATTGGACATGATATTAGTCTTGCCCATGTCCATAAGCCTCCTTAACCCTTCGTCACTGTGCATCAGCGCAGTAAAAAGTCTACTTCTAGTTAGCCTGTCTGTAAATGAGGGTCTTTAAGTTTTTAATTTGTCTAACCTGCCTAGATATGGAATTCAAAGGATGAAAAAACATAAATTCGACATAATTTCTTTATTTCATGTCACCGGAATGTACCGGTGCGTGCGCCATAACATCTCCGGCTTAGTACTCCTCAGCTCCCTCGCCTTCGCCCTCCGCGGAGTCCATGCCGACCTCTTCGTAGTCCTTCTCGAGGGCAGCCAAGTCCTCGCGGGCCTCAGAGAACTCTCCCTCCTCCATACCCTCGCCGACGTACCAGTGGACGAACGCACGCTTGGCGTACATAAGGTCGAACTTGTGGTCCAGGCGAGCCCAAGCCTCCGCGATGGCGGTGGTGTTAGACAACATGCACACGGCACGCTGCACCTTAGCCAAGTCTCCGCCGGGGACGACGGTGGGGGGCTGGTAGTTGATTCCGACCTTGAAGCCGGTGGGACACCAGTCCACGAACTGGATGGTGCGCTTGGTCTTGATGGTAGCGATCGCCGCGTTCACGTCCTTGGGCACGACGTCCCCGCGGTACAGCATGCAGCAGGCCATGTACTTGCCGTGGCGCGGGTCGCACTTCACCATCTGGTTGGCAGGCTCGAAGCAAGCGTTGGTGATCTCGGCAACGGACAGCTGCTCGTGGTACGCCTTCTCGGCGGAGATGACGGGCGCGTACGTCACCAGGGGGAAGTGGATGCGCGGGTAGGGCACCAAGTTGGTCTGGAACTCGGTCAGGTCGACGTTGAGGGCGCCGTCGAATCGGAGAGAGGCCGTGATGGATGACACGATCTGCCCGATCAGCCTGTTCAGGTTGGTGTAGGTGGGACGCTCGATGTCCAGGTTCCTGCGGCAGATGTCGTAGATGGCCTCGTTGTCGACCATGAACGCACAGTCCGAGTGCTCCAGGGTGGTGTGGGTGGTCAGGATGGAGTTGTAGGGCTCCACGACAGCGGTGGACACCTGTGGGGCGGGGTAGATGGCGAACTCCAGTTTGGACTTCTTGCCGTAGTCAACGGAGAGTCGCTCCATGAGGAGGGAGGTGAACCCGGATCCGGTGCCTCCTCCGAACGAGTGGAAGATCAGGAAACCTTGGAGACCTGTGCATTGGTCGGCCAGCTTGCGGATCCTGTCGAGGACTAGGTCTACGATTTCCTTGCCGATGGTGTAGTGACCACGGGCATAGTTGTTGGCTGCGTCTTCCTTACCAGTGATAAGTTGTTCTGGATGAAACAACTGCCTGTATGTGCCGGTGCGGACCTCATCTGATGACAAAGAAAGTTTCAATCAGTACAAATTCAACCTTAATGCATTACATTATGTTTTTATCCTACTAAATACGAAAGTTTGTGAGGATGTTTGTAGTACAATAACGGCTCAATGGATTCCGTTGAAACTTGGAATAGATAAATTTCTTTACCTAGAATAGCATATCAGCTACTTTTTATATAGGTACCACGAGAGCGACGCCGCGGGCGGAAGCTAGTAAAAAATAAGTATGTTGATGCTTACCTACTACTGTAGGCTCTAAGTCCACAAACACAGCTCGGGGCACGTGCTTGCCAGCACCGGTCTCGCTGAAGAAGGTGTTGAAAGAATCATCTCCGCCTCCGATGGTCTTGTCGGTGGGCATCTGGCCGTCAGGCTGGATTCCATGCTCCAGGCAGTAGAGCTCCCAGCAGGCATTTCCGATCTGGACTCCGGCTTGGCCAACGTGTACTGAGATGCACTCACGCTAAACAAAGGAAAATAGTTGTGATATAAGAGATCAGGGTCGGAAAGATTGACGACATCGGTGGCGTAGCGGGAGAGTGCCCGTCCGAGACGCAAGGGGTGCGGGTTCGATTCCCGCTGCGGGACAAATGTACATGATCTGCTAATATTTGTTCCAGGTTTGGGTGTTGTGGTACAACAGTACTCATAATTTACGATAACCACCACACAGGGAATCCTATTGTGAGGTCAGTACTATGTAGGTATGTGCTTGTTGGATGTAAGGTATTTATTTATTTACGTAGTAAAATAGTGAGTCACAAAATATAGGTACTTAATTTGAAGAAGTTTTTAAAATGAGGCCTTATTTGGTTTTCCAATAGCTTCAGTCTACTGGTGCATGGTATTATTTCCGACGGTACTCCTAAATGCTTTCGAATTCAATGACCCAATAGCTAACTAAAGAGTAGAAATTCAGGGTTCAATGACCATAAATAGAGCTCTATGTAGGTAAGTACTACCTTCCAGCGGACCGCGAGAAGTAGGCACTTAAGGTACAATACAAGAGAAAGGAGAAAGTACCAATCAAGTACAGGTACGTAGAGGTACGTACAGCATCGCAAGTTCTAGAGAAAGTACCTGCCAATTGCTATGCTTTAGGATAAGATAGTTACAGAATATTGTAGTTGTCTGAGTTTTACCTATGTAGATAGCGATACGATAATGGAAAATATTTATCAGTAAACATGCGCGAAGGTCTTATGCAAAGCAGGTTTCGGAAACTCAGAATATTGATCAAAAGACATCTAGAACGAAATGACATCACCGCATAACCTCGAGTGAGGTCATCGACACGTCATTCATCCATTTTTACAGCTCACAACTCTTATTTTGTTGAAATGTCATAATATTCAATCTTCAAATTACAGAAGGAACAGTGTTCAACATTAAATTGGTTCAAGTTACTGAGTAAATTGCAAAAAATCAATACCTAACCAAGGGCGTGGCCGGCCGGTCGGTGCAAAGACCTTGAATTCGGTCAAGAAAAATCTATGTGGCTGAATTTCTTTACTGTCAGTTCTAAAAGAAACAATAACGCATCTTCTAGCAGTTGCACTAATCAAGAAGAGCTTTTCCAATTTCGAAAAGTTTTTAGACAGTTAACACTGACTGAATTTCTTCAGCGAATGGACTTGGTCGGCCAACGTGCCGACAAAATGGTGGCGTGGCCACCCGGTTTCTAATTATCGGAAAAAGAGGGAAATAAATCGCGTTAGACACTAAATTCACGAAAATTAGCACTTTTATAACGAAAATAGACTTTTGACTTACCATTTTGTCTGAAGTTTGTTGAACTTATCGTAGAAAATAGATATAAATTAAATCAGTCGTCGTTCAGCGCGACCGGTTAAGAGGCTTGCCAAACGAATGTGAACGCCAGAAAAACCGTTACGTGGGTATTTATAGTACCGGCGTCAGAGGGGTACGCCGCTACCAAGCGACGTTGTGATTGGTTGATTTGAATGCCGCATGGGCGTATCGACCAATAAGGTCAAAGCTGCATTATATCACCATTGCGGGAATATGTGGGTTGTTGGTGAATCAGCGACTTCCGTAGTGATGTGTTTCACTCTATTGATATCGATAAAAATATGAATAGTCCGTCCGCGTGTCGTCGTCGTCGTCATCGTCGTCGTCGGCGGCATTAGTTATGTAATATACAATATATAGCCTATTTGTAGGTATTGGAACTTACATTTGAAGCTTCTTATAATATAAAAAAAAGCTCAAGACTGTAATCCCAACTTGGTAGACACTCTCAGAAGATCCTTGACTCAGTCTGAGGGGAGTCATCAAAGGCCGTCCAAACATTCACATTTGACACATGCCCTCATTTTGCTAATTCATTTTAATTAGTAAGTGAGTACTTATAGTTGTATTTAGTAATTGTACACCAGGTAGAAAAAAATATTCGAAATGTTAACTATTTACCTAGGTATGTCTATGCCTAGCTTTCAAATTCATGTTTAAAAATAAGGTCTACCTCACTTTGTCAATTGATCACATGCCCCGACTTGAAATTTTTAACATTAGCTATGAAGAAAGAACTGGACATCAATGATCGGTTTGAGAAACGGGTGTCTTCCAATTTAATACTGAAAAAATGATTGAAAATGTTGAACATGTTTACCTGATAAAAATAGTAAATACCTAGGTAAATTGATTTTAGTGATGTTTTTATTCTTCTCTGCATACTACTTGCACTTTTAATATTATTTGTACTATTCATGTTTTATAATAACCAATAAATGTTATATTTAAATTACTCAGAATTTAACTCAGTCTATCGACATGATTGCATCACTATTTCCCCGCCTGTGCGTGTGGCAGGGCGCCTTGTCTGTAGGAAATTCTATTTCTGAGTTCTACATCCATTTGCCTCTGCGACAATCGATTTTTCAGCTTTTAGGCCAGCCAGATAGGCGCGGTACCTAGGTATGTTTGCAGGTATGTAGGTAGGTAGTAAAGCGTAATTATCAGGTAGGTAATCTAGTTATCTACTAGTTAACCTTCTGAAACACAAAATTCAGATGAGAAATATGCTACGTTTCGAGATATTACAAAGTAATACCTAATAGTTAAGTAGGTACTTCTAATTTATTTCTGTTTAGTTACTCATTTGCCTAAGAATGCACATTGCATTGCTGATTTTTTTAATCTACCTATCATGCACTTTTTCTAAAGATGCATAGCAGATGCTGTAACAGATGCTGCTTTCTACCTGAACGTACCTTCGTAACTTATGTATGTATAATCAGTAACTTGTACCTACGTACCTACCTACGTACACGAATCACACAGCCAACTAGCAGATGTTCACAATTGAGTAGGTATGTGCCAATTCGTGCAACTGCATTCTGGTATTGCTAGAACACTTACATCACTATTGTTAGATATTTCTAAAAAATCGTAATAAATAATACTAGTAAATGTCACCAACTTGTCGCATGTCGGTTCAAAATGGAATGTAGACATTGAGTGTGTTTAATTATAATATTATTAATCCCACTTCCCACTAATATTATAAATGCAAAATTTGAAAAAGATGTGAGGATGTGAAGATATTTGTTACTCTTTTAAGCTGCAATCACTGAACGAGCGAATTAGAATGAAATTTGGCTTGTATGTATGTACTTATGTAGTAGTTTGTCTCTAATAACATAATACATTGGCTATTTATTATTTATTTTAATCTTTATTGCACACAAAGAAAACAATGTACAAAAGGTGGGCTTAATGCCAAGGCATTATCTACCAGCCAGCCTGATTGGGTATGTACTTTTTATCTGGCTACCACGCGAATGAAGCCGCAGGCGGGAGCTATAAAAACAGCTGTGCAATTTTATACTTAGGTATGATGAATTATGATACGTGTACATTGATTAAAACAATCTAGGTGTCTATCGACAAACTCACACATCGATAAAAGTATCCCATCACTATGCCTGCAACGGTTTTTAGGTCATTCCTACAAGTTTTTTTATATTTTTATTCGAAAAATACATACACAGCAATTCTGTGATTCAGTTAGGTAGGACAACTAAGACCATGAAAAAGCATTTTCGTAGAATTTAATTTTCTTTTCATCGAGTGCGCAGCGCACACTTCCAGCAAGATTGAGAATAGCGCCATCTAATTTTAACTTGCTTTACTACTTCGTTACACATTCGTGTTGGGTAATTCTTTTGCGTATTGTGATTTGAGCGCTCGCCATGTTTATTTAGTATTCCAACAGATGGCGTTGTTTGTCTTGAGAGCTATGTACCTGCTACAGAGTACTAAATGAATAACTACTATTATTATTGTTTATTACAAAAGTCTTGACTTTGTAGGTAAGTACCTAATGAGGGGTGGTGCTCGGCTTGCTGCTGAACTTACCTTATTACCTAGTAATTTAATAGTACGAAAGACGCTAAGGTTATCCTGATAATAGACAACAATATTACGCACAGATAAGTGTATTGAATATCCTATCCCCAAAGCCTTAAATTTAAGGCATTCTAAAATATACTTTAAACGGAAAAAATAAAGTTGATAATAATCTAGCACACATTCGTATTATATCTGATTGGCTGACAGCATCTAGCACCTATTTCCGTTCAGGCGCGCGCGCAGCTTCACTCCGCGCGCGAACGTTTCAACACGCGTAGGCTGCGAACGTTCGAAACTCGAAATTCAACTCGTAAAAACCTTCTGTTTTCAAATAATGGAATGAAAAGGATGTTGTAGTGATAGTGTGTGTTTGTGCTGTGGTTATTGTTGAAAATTGGAGAAACTAATAAGTATCTGGAATAAAAAAACTTGGTAAGTGGCCGTAAAGTTTAATTTATACCTAAAAACATGAATAAGCGTGAGTTACACGACGACCTTGGGTGTTATTGATGTGAAATATTTACTTTATCCGTAGACTATTTATAACTTTATTCTTGGCTTTGGCTACAAGTGCATTTTTCTCAGAACGCTAGGCGGGCCTGCCGTTACGCGCGAATATGGTGCGCTAACTAGATCTACTTACTAGGAAGTACTAGGATCTAAACTTGCGCGCGGCTAATTTGAAAGCACGTTATGGCTAGCTTTGAGCCACTTTCTAGTTCTTGAAATGTGAAGTACAATATGCTATGATGATACTAGCTAGACGTCAGATACTAAAATTACAAGTGGATGACCTTTTCCTTTAGCCTTTTTATTTTTTTGTTTTTTGTGTGCATCCAATCCAGTCTTGAAAACAGTTCCAATCTCGTTTCAAATTTTGTTCGAATTCGTTAGATTTAGCACCCTTGCACGATTGCGATCGATGGCGGTGGAATTTTATGGAACTAATTAAAATCGACTAGGAACCTACGTCGAACAGCGCGATTTGATGTTGAAGAATCGAGGTTTGAATCGAGTTTGGGATCCAAAACAAAAACGTCGGAGCGTGTTCCTACTAGCAGTTAATCAAGCAGATATTTAAAAATGGACGCGTCGAAGTAGAGGTGCTATTCTATCCGTAATTCTCGCCTTACCCATCAATGGTCCTGTTGGGCTGACATGTGCGCGTAAAACGGGGCTTCCTTCCCGCGTCAAACGTAAAGCGCGCGCTTTTTTGTTTTTTTTATCAAATCAATTTTGACATCGGCCTTCCTGTCTTCTAATCAGAATTTACCAGACTTACTATGAAGTCTTACTGCCATTCAAATACGACCTTATCAGCACTATTTTACACCAATTACCCTCACCCTCATAATCCGTCACTAACTCGCGCCCTGCCCTTATCTAACAATGAACAAAAGAATCTCCTCATCCTTTATCGAGCCCCTAAAGTGAGTGGTTATGAATAAGGGGGTAAATCTTTGATCCTGTCAGCTTACGCCATAGCACAAAATCGTGAAGTTGATAAGTAGTTTTTTTATACAATTAACTCAATTAAGTTGGCACACAAGTCCACCTTGTGGTAAGCGGTTACCGTAGCCTATGAACGCTTGCAATACCAGAGGGAAGAGAAGAGAGAGAAGAGAGAGGGGAGAATTTAGAACGAGAAAATCTTGCTCTGCCCTACCTCCTCCTCCCAACAGTACTTTACAGTAACAATAGTAAAGGGCCAGCGCCACATACTGCATCCTACAAGGGATCTTAAAACCATGGCGAATCCGTTTCCTCATCAACCTACCTACCTACACTAGGCGAGACCTTTCAATCGCCCACGGACTCAAACAAAAACGAGTGTTTACTATCACGTGGGCTAAAGTTGTTCACAATGATTATATTATTATAATATTTAAAAAATGTAACATACGGACGACGCGACGCAGTGTTGGAAGGCCCCCTTACCCGATGGACCGACGACATTCTGAAGCGGAAGCCGGTGGATGGCGAATGCTCAGAACCGTTCGTCATGGCACCTTTTGGGGGGAGGCTATGTGGACTAGAAGTGGACTTCATCAGGCTGATGATGATGAATATACCTCCCCACCATTATTTTAAATAAAAAATTATCTTATCCCACGTATTCTTACCAATATTATAAATGCGAACTTTTGTAAAAATTCACAGATGCTAAGATTTTTGTTTACTCTTTCTCGCCGCAGCCACATAACAGATTGGAATGAAATTTGGCTTGTATGTGTGTAATAGCCAGAAATAACAAATATGCTATTAGATATTTTGAAATATAATGATGTCGATGAAAGCACCGTCAATGTTGGGCGAACGCGAGAGGGTTGGAGCGCGCGGTAGATCATACTCGCCCTGATGAAGAGTCTCTAGTCGAATCGAAGCTGTCGGTGTTCTCATCGACATTATTTAGACATGAGTTTCAAGCCCCGTCCTTCAAAATGTCTAGTAATTCAACTCACCATAGTTTTGTAAGGAAACGCAAAGGCTACTTTATTTATATTTATAAGGGTAGCACGCGAGCGAAGCCGCGGTTGGAAGTTAGTTTAAAGATAAGTTTATAAGTCGCGGACCTTGTTCTCATTATTTCTCATTCCACCAAGTAAAGTCACGGCTATTTCTGCGTGTGAAAACATAACGGGATGCGTCAGAGTATCGCATCATGCATCGATCTGAGAATTATGCACAAATTGTGGTTTTCGGAAGGTTACTACAGTCATACTTTGTCAGTAAATCCGACGGTTAGTTTTGAGCCTTTGTTTATAATTCAAGTACAAAATTATACAGGTAGTAGTAAAATTATACAATAAGTACAATAAAAACAAAACGGGGGACGCGTCTAGCTTAGGGAATTACAGGCCCATTTCACTGGCGACGGTAATAGCGAAGGTGTTGGACGGTGTGATTGACATCTCAATGAACATCTTCACTTGCATGACGCCCAGTTCGGTTTTAGAGCTGGGCTGTCCACTGAATCCGCCATACTGAGCCTTAAGCACACCGTCCAATACTACACCAGCCGAAGCACACCTGTCGACGCCTGCTTCTTAGATCTATCTAAAGCGTTTGATCTTGTGGTGTATGACAAGTTGTGGCAGAAGTTGTCGTTTCCGGATTGCCACCTGAGCTCGTGATGCTCTTCAAATATTGGTACGGTAACCAATGTTATAATGTAAGATGGTCAGGGTCGTTATCGGACGAGTACAGACTGGAGTGTGGGGTGCGGCAGGGCGGCTTGAGCTCCCCCCGACTCTTCAATCTGTACATGGATCAGCTGGTCGGAGAGCTCAGCAGTGCCAAGATCGGCTGCTCTATTGATGGCGTGACATTAAATAACATAAGTTACGCCGACGGTATGGTGCTGCTGAGCCCATCGATCAGTGCCCTCAGAAAGCTTTTGAGAATATGCGTGTGTTATGCGGAGGCCCATGGACTCAGATACAATGCTAGCAAAAGTGTGATGGTAGTTTTCAGAGCGGGCCCTAAAACATACAACTCAGTCCCTCCAGTCACACTTGCGGGCAGTGAACTGAAAAGGGTGACGAAGTTTAAGTGTCTGGGCCACTGGGTCACCGAGACTCTCACTGTCGATGTAGATGTGGAAAGGGAACGCAGGGCTCTATCAGTCAGAGCCAATATGCTGGCCCGTAGATTTGCACGATGCAGTGCGGCCGTTAAAACAAGTCTGTTTAGGTCCTACTGCCAATCTTTCTACACTTGCACTAAATGTGCGATTTAATGTTTAAACGTGTGAACTTTTTCAATTATTATGTAAAAATTATATGGCTGTAATACCTACCTATGTACTGTGTGTGAAAGCTGAAATAAAAAAGATTGAATTGAATACAAAAATTAAATGTAACCGTACAAATACCAACAAATTTACCAAAAAGTTAACAATAATGCAAAACAAGTTACGATTGGTCCCCGTCAAGCCTGTATCGCGGGAGGCCAAGTACCTTTAATTTCCATTCAACTTAATTCAAAAATGATTTCAATTCATGAAATTAATATGTATAACTGAGTAGGTAAGTATAACAATATAATAATAATATTACACATTTTATTTCAGGTAACTTAAGAACAGTACAGATGGACCAATAGAAATATATAGGTATACCTACCTTAATCTAAATATATAAAATACCTATTAATTAATTATTTAATTATTGCACACGTATACGCGTAATATATCTGTAGGTACATATTATGTGTAATGTATACCTACTGAGTCAGAGGTGTATAAGATAGCCTGAATAAGATGTGACTCCCTCAAGGTGCCCGTATAGGGCCGTTGTTGTTTAGTTGATACGTGTTTAATGATATTTGTTATTTTATAAAACATTGGTAGGTAGGTACTTCTTGATGAATAATAATATAGAAATATATACTAGTTGTCCCGCTCGCGACTTCGTCCGCGTTTGTTTACCTACAGTCTACCTATTTTCCATTATCCTTGCCGAAGTACTAACACTTATTATGCAGCTATTTACCTTACTCACCGCAGGAACACAACACCATTTGAAACAAATAATGTTATTTGGCTGCGATCTTCTGTAAGGCGGAGGTACCTCTCCAGGCGGGCTGCTCCAATTTAGAACGAAAAAATCTCGCTGTGCCCTACCTCCTCCAAGATCCGTTTCGGATTTTATTCTTCAAGCATAGACTGAGATCCACACTAGCATGCTACCTGCTAAGTATTGGCGAACTAAAACAATTGGTGGAATGAGTAAACAGAACGATGACATCATCCGCGCTAATAATACACTTGGCACTCTTCCACATGGATCATAGGATCCAGAACACGGGTATTGGAAGCAATAAATGAAAATATGAGCTCAGGTGCCGGTGTTGGCCCAGTGGGAGTTTCCTCGACTAGGAAGAACACTCAATGACTAAATGCGGGGACATAAAATACAATAAAGGAAAAACAAAGAATCAAAAAATTCAAAATAACTTTCGATCCAAAGGTCGTGCGTTCGAACCCGGTCATGCACCAATGATTTTTTCGATCGAAAAATCTAAGTGTGGTTATGTTAGTTATACAAAAGTTGCAAAAGAACCCACGCATTTTACACAACGCAACGTGATAAGTTTTTTTTACGAAACTATTGAAGTAGGTACTAGCTTGCGCCCGCGGCTTCTATAGTTGAGGTTGCCTGGTAGAGATCGCTCTTAGCGATAAGGCCGCCCATTGTATTGCCGTGTAAATTTGTAATTGTGATCTTATGTATTATTTCCGTATGGTGATCAATAAAGTGTTATCTATCTATCTATCTATAGTTCTAGTTTAGGAAATGAAATCTATATATTCCAAGCCCGGCGTGATTTAACAACAAACATCCAAACGACATACACATTTATAAAATTAGTAGGATAGTAAAGGTTGTATACTAACCGTCCAACTAGGTGGACAGCGTGGTTGGTCGGTTGGTAATAGACGAAATTTCCGATATTATTTTGAATGTCTAGCTCAGACATTTCGAGGTCTGTGGTCTCCTCCGTGTCTATATTATTTAGTTTGATACAAAAAACCGTCGAAAACAAGTTTAAAATGTAGATTTCTCTCGAGTCGCCAATGTCTACGAAACCCGTTATTTCTAACAGAACCGTGCAAATTGATAGCTTTACCTACCTATCTCTCCGTGATCTGTTTCCATGATTTAGGTACCTACTTTTAAAACTCTCTAAACACCAATATTTCAGCTCGTGATATGAAGCCGTGGCTTCGCTCGCATCGTGGAACCTTGATAAAAAGTAGCCTATATGCTATAAACTAGATTTAGACCTAGAATTTGTTAAAGCTCTCATTTGTCATTTTTTTTCACATTTGTTTATGCTCATAATTATTACGATTATTATTAATTTTTTTTTTATTTTTTTTTTTGTTTTATGTTATACGGAGGCAAACAGGCTTACGGCCCACCTGATGGTAAGCGGTTACCGTCGCCTATTGACATCTGCAACACCTGGAGCATTGCTAATGCGTTGCCTGCCCTGGAGAAATCTTTTTGTATTTTTCTTAAAGCTCTTCATGTTGTAGGTTAGCGGAAAAACCTCGGAAGGAAGCAAATAATAATAATAATTATTTTTCTTTTGAGCCTCACCTAGTTCGATCGGCACCACACTGGCTCAAAATTCTATTTTCTAAAAGAAATATTAAATAAAAAAAGGATCATCGAAAAAAACGATAGCCCCAAGCCGTGTTTGTTGCCTGATTCTTGTAGGCTTGGTCGCGAGGAACAGGCATAGCTTCACCTAGTTTCTAAGACGTTTCAAAGTGATCCTAGTGATTTTATTGAACTAAAAACTTTTGACTTTGACTTTCTATTCTAATTTTAGGTAAAGAACTCTATCTATTCCAAGTTTAATTGAAATTGGTTGAGACGGAATAACAAACATCCAAAAATCCACACAAACTTTCGCATTTATAATATTAGTAAGATTGAATAGAAACAGTTTCTGACTAAATAATATTTTATAAATAAAGTTAATTTTGGTTTGTTTTTTTATCTTTTTTATGTAATAATGGGCTTTGGTTTAACATTTTTATTTATTATTATTATATTCTATTTTTGTTTGACTGGCCTCATAGCTCAGTTAGTGGTAACTTTGCCTTCTGCGCTAGAGGTCGCGGGTTCGATTCCCGCTCTGGACAAACATTTGAGTGATTAAATATATAACACCCAGACACAGAACAAACATCTGTATGTTTGTTCTGTGTCTGGATGTTAAATATTTATCTATTATGTATATCAGTCTCTGGTACCCATAGTACAGGCTATGCCTAGTTTGGGATCAGTTGACCGTGTGTGATATGTCCGGAATATTTATTTATTTATTTATTCTTGAGTATGATAGAATCTTTATGGCGAATGTTTCTATTATGTGTATCATTTGGCAAACTTTGTAAACATGGCTGCCAATTCCAACCGTTATCTAGATTCTAAACACAAACCTCGCAGTTTTCGGTATATTATCCCTGTTCTTACTAAGTCATTGTTTTCGCAAGTTACCTACGTGGAATATATTACTCATTTTGCGTGACATGGTTTTGTATGACTATTGACCATCTGTGCCAGGGTCTCCTGAAGTATGTCTGTTTGTCATTATTATAATCAAGGTACTACCCACGCTCGACAGTTTGTCTCGTGGTACCTTTGTGCTTTTTTATTATTCCTAGGTAATAATGATTTATCCGTTCTTGAAAAATACAAATATTCAAACGTTCCTTTCATTTCAACGAAACATTTTTTTTTTTTAATTTCACCGGAACGCATGAGCTCTCATGTTGTGTTTTCAAAAGTAATCTCAAAAACCATTTAGCCTAAAATTGCAATGAAAATCGTTTTAGAATGTATGAACGAAGCTCTATCATAATGACACCGCATTTCATGTATGGTTTTTCCAAGTTCTTTGAGAAACTTCGCGCGCTTTGCTTCTCTTCATCATCATCAGTTATCTGGTCAAGTCAAGTCGAAAGGCGTTTATTTCAATAAAATCACTAGGATCACTTTGAAACGTCTTAGAAACTAGGTGAAGCTACGCCTGTTCCTCGCGACCAAGCCTACAAGAATCAGGCAGCAAACACGGCTTGGTGTCTATAATTTTTATCGATGATCCTTTTTCACAAAATGGAATGTAGAGCTTCAGTGTGGTGCCGATCGAACTAGGTGAGGCCTGAGGCTCAAAAGAAAAGTAATCTAAGTAATTATAATCTCTAATAAGTACATAAGAGCTTATAAAAATGTGTGAAAAAAAGACAAATGATCTTAGAGCTGAATGAGAATGAGCTTCAACAAATGATCTTAGCGCAGCACACGCAACACTTGATGAAATATGTACCTAATACTTAAAATATGATGCAAGCAAAAACTGTAAAGACACTGCATATGAAATGAAATGAAATGAAATAAGTTTTATTTGACGAACACAGACAGAAGACAGGAAGAAACAAAACAATAGGTTAAAAATAGGGAAACAAAAGACAGGACCGCAACATAAAAGTATGTACCTACCCAGGTTTAAATAAATAAGTAACTCAGCATATGGTGGTATTATGGTGACCAAGAAAGAGCACGCAAATCCTTCTGCGTGTCTGTGTTATCACGAGAGTTCCCCGAAATGACGCGAGCTTATAATTAGTTACTAGTAGCTACATCGGCAGGTAGGGTACCTACGACGTGTATTTCTGTCGTGATAGTTTGCCAACTGGGCTTCCACGTCTGCGCGATCAGGAAGTTGCATCATGATGAGCAGACTCCATCAACCTATTCTTGTTCGCGCGGGTCAATCAGTAGCAGGCTGACCAGCATTGCTATTGTGTAAGGAAAATTGGAATGAAGTTCACAACATTCAGGGTGATTTTAACAATCATAGCATCATCGGAAAGGTTTCAAACATGAGGGGAAGGAAATTGAGGCAAAGAAAATTTCTCTCGTTCATTTTTAAGCGCTTTTGACAAGGCTTCGATTGTTCTTCTTCTTCTTGTCGTGTCACCGATTCTTTCTTGGTCATTCTGTCTTTGGTCAGTGACCAGGTTGAGGTATGGTGGCCCTGAAAACGGCCCATGACCGCCATTGAAAGAATCAGTGTAGTGAATGGATTAAAGTGCGGCTCTCAGAGGCTCCTTTCGTGCACAAATTTTGAATTTGAATTTAAATTTAGGGACATAGACACTTTCATTTAGTTGCTACTAAAACACACACATTTGCACAACATTTTAAAATTAAACAATTACTTATAAGAAAACACGAACAGGTAAAATAAAATGTTGTGATGTGTGCTGCAGCAGCAAAATGGCCTCGGCTCAGCATTATGCCTACTGTTTTATCAGCAGACGCTGGTTAAAACTATCCTCAAAGTTGCAAACGTCATTCCCTTTTTGCTTACACAATAGCACCCCAGTCTTTTTTGCTTGTCGTGGCGTGTTCTTTCTTGGGCATGGTCAGTGAGCAGGTAAAGATAATTTGTGAAGATAGTTTTTTTTTTTTATACAACAGAGGTGGCAAACAACCTTACGGCACACCTGATGGTAAGCGGTTACCGTAGCCTATGAGCGCTTGCAATACCAGAGGCATCACGCACGCGTTGCCGACCCCGAACCCCCTTCCCCCCTAAAGAGCTCTGGCAACCTTACTCACCGCAGGAACACAAAACTATTTGAAACAAATAATGTTATTTGGCTGCGATCTTCTGTAAGGCGGAGGTACCTCCTCAGGCAGGCTGCTCCAATTCAGAACGAGAAAATCTCGCTGTGCCCTATCTCCTCCTAACTAAACTAGATTGTGTGAAAGACGACATGAGTAAGAAAGGAGTGAGTACTGACATGACGGCTGATAGAGGGGAGTGGAAGAGAAAAACATGTTGTGCCGACCTCACATGAAGTGGGATAAGGGAGATGATGATGATGGTCAGTAAGCAGATTCAAGTATAGTGGCCCTGATAAGGACTAAGTAGTTACTGTTGGGGAAGGAAACAGTGTGGAGAAATGATTAAAGTGCGCCTCTGTTGTGCACATGTCGCATGTCTTCGAATTTTCGGTTGGAACATGCCGGTTTTCCGATGTTTTGCACAGTTTGAGAACACGTACATTTTCCGAATGGAATATCTATTAGTTCATGATTGGGATTCGAACTCACGACCTTTAGATCGGAGAACTGGACGATATTGTGAAGGTTGCGGGAAGTCGGTGGATGGAGAAGACTCAAGATCGTTCGTCGTGGCACCCCTTGGGAATGCATATGTTCAGCAGTGGAATTCATCAGGCTGATGATGATGATATAAGCCTAATTCATTTTGCATTCTGCCAAGCCACAGTAACCCAATTCTTGTAACCGCAATACAGTTTTACGTGTTCGAACGCCGTGCTACGAGTAGGTATATGTCAACTAAAATTTATTTCAAAATGAGCCTTACGATTATACTGAATATTTTTTTTTATTTGTCCGTCTGTTAACCTTGGTTGTGGCAACAGGCTGAATTATTATCATTCATTCCGTCATTTAAGAGTGGTTTAATTTGCGTTAATTAAAATTAATAAATTTCCTTTATTTCTAGTATGACTAATTGGGTTTTCTCTAAATATGGGTAGAGCTATTTACGTTACCGACTGACTGACAATCAACGCAGCCTAAACTAGTACCTACTAGAAACCTTGGAGCTTCCTTTTATAGTGAAGGGGTGCACTAAGAAAGGAATTCCCGAAACTCTACCCAGGGTGCAGCGGAGTATAAATTATAAATTGAAGCGTGTACCAAAGCCCAGAGACCCTTACGCTATATCCATAGACCTAAACAGTTCCTGAACGAATAATAGAGGATGATGGTCTATGGTACGGTGCGAGACTAAACGAGCCGCTACGCTCGTGTGAGAGATTTTTGACCCTTGACGGGTTTTTTGCTTTATGTACCCTTTTTTCGGTGTTGTTCACATCAATCGAGCGTTATCATATAAAACCTCCCTGTACCTATTTAACAAGATTTTCTTTTTTTCGCTATTATTTTTTTTTTTTCGCCCACCTGATCTAGCCAAAGTCGCGGTGTTTAATTCCAAAAGTCCATAATTCTTTCAACGATGATATTCCCTTTTCTGGGCCACCATACCTTAACCAGGTCACTGACCTAATCCAGGATGACCAAGAAAAAATCAGTGACACGACAAGCAAGCAACTAGCTATTATTATATTTCTGGCCGTAGGAGGTACCTAGGTAAGAACTGACATAGCTTCACCTAGTTTCTAAGACGTTTCAAAGTGATCCTAACAACTAAATAAATAAATAAATATTCCGGACATAATATCACACACGGTCAAGTGATCCCAAACTAGGCATAGCCTGTACTATGGGTACCAGAGACTGATATACATAATAGATATATATTTAACACCCAGACACAGAACAAACATCTGCGTTAGTCACAAATGTTTGTCCAGTGCGGGAATAGAACCCGCGACCTCTAGCGCAGAAGGCAGAGTTACTACCAACTGAGCTATAAGGCCAGTCAAACTATTGCATAATGTTAATTAATATTCTCATGTAAGTGACATGTTTGTCTTTTTGAGAATAAATGTCTTTAAACCTATCCTAGTGATCTTATTGAAATAAATGTCTTTTGACTTTTGACCGGCTTACGGCATTATCGGCACGGTGGCGGTGGTGGCGGCGGTCGGTGGCGTAGGCGAATGGGTTTGCGTATCCGCTACTTTAGTGCTTTTTAATCTGTGGCCGAACTATTTCTGGTTTTCTTGAGAATATCTCTCAAACTGTTTATTTATGAGTCAGGTTACCAAGAGAAAAGGGTTTTGTTGCATAATGTTTGTGGGTTCGACAGCATTGTAAGCTAGATCATTTGGTCGTCGTTCTATGTTTATAGTTTACTAGCTTCCGCCCGCGGCTTCTCTCGCGTGGTAGATAAAAAGTAGCCTATTTGCTATTCCAGACTATAATACATCTCTGTGCCAAATTTCATCCAAATCCGTTCGGCCGTTTGGGCGTGATTGAACCACAAACATCCAAAAATCTAAATATCAAACTTTCGCATTTAGAATATTTATTATATTATGACAGTTATGTCCGTTTTGATTAATTTATTTTAGTGTGCCTATATCAAAAATTCTATCGAAATTGGTTCAGTTCTCGGGAAAAGGCAAACAATTATTTCCACTAGACTGCTGCGATTCCAGATAATATAATAATAAAATAAAAAAGCCTGTTTATTCCTTAACTAAAAAAAATCATTTAACAATTCATGCAATCTTAATTCTTATCTACTTATTTATAATGTTAAAATAATATTGTTATATTTAATATTTAATTAATTGTTCATTTTAAAAATAATATGAACATGGGCAAGACAAATATCATGTCTAATGCTCATGTCGCACCCATACCGGTAAATGTTGGGAACGATACCATTCAAGTTGTAGATCACTATGTCTATTTGGGTCAGACGATTCAACTAGGTAGGTCCAACTTCGACAAAGAGGTCAACCGACGAATCCAACTCGGATGGGCAGCGTTTGGGAAACTTCGTCATATCTTCTCGTCGGAGATACCGCAGAGCCTCAAGACGAAAGTCTACAATCAGTGCGTGTTGCCAGTGATGACATATGGCACTGAGACTTGGTCGTTAACTATTGGCCTCATACACAAGCTCAAAGTTGCACAACGGGCTATGGAGAGAGCTATGCTAGGAGTTTCACTACGTGATAAGATCCGAAATGAGGAAATTCGTAGAAGAACCAAGGTTACCGACATAGCTCTCAGAATTAGCAAGTTAAAGTGGCAGTGGGCAGGCCATATAGCTCGCAGAACCGATAACCGTTGGGGAGTAAAGGTTCTCGAATGGCGACCACGAACCGGGCGACGCAGTGTTGGAAGGCCCCCCACCCGATGGACCGACGACATTGTGAAGGTTGCGGGAAGTCGGTGGATGGAGAAGGCTCAAGACCGTTCGTCGTGGAACTTTTTAGGGGAGGCCTATGTCCAGCAGTGGACTTCTACAGGCTGATGATGATGATGAAAATAATATTAATTGTTCGTTGCACAAACTATAAATAGATGGTGCTATTCCACCGTTAGGACCCCTCTCGGGTAAAGGCCTCCTCCAGTTCTTTCCAGCGATCGCGGTCGGTTGCCGCTTCAGTCCAGTCATGTGTTTTTAGGAATCTCCTTATTTCGTCGGACCATCTAGCCAGTGGCCTGCCAACTTTTCTTTTTCCATTTGGTCCTTTCCAAGAGGTGACAATAATTGCGATTCCAGATACTTATATAACTAGAAAATTGTTTTTCTGCCTTTCTTTTTCCCAGCAGGTTCAAGCCCCATCCAAACACAAATCCTGGATCCGCCCCTGCTAAATGATCTTGGTAATAAACAGCGCAGTGACTAGCTGATCTGTGGTAATACCTTCTGTGGGTGGATGCTGTCATCATAATGATGAGCCATCTCGATTGTTATTAAAAACGTTTTTAGCCAGTCGTTCGTCCCGAACTGAGATCTCATTTTAGTTTATTTTATTTTAGTCATTGTGACACCGACCCATATAGTTCTCTTCAGTTCCTGTCCATCCGAAGGTTGTCTGGAAGAGATCGGTCTTAGCGATAAGACCGCCCATTGTACTTTGCCCATTTGTAAGATGTCCTTGTGGTGTACAATAAAGAGTATTCTATTCTATTCTCGTGGTGTCCGAGACCCTAGGAGTGTCCCCTAGTTTTTACTTTCACTTTTCGACAGTGAAAAGTGAAAAGATAGATTACCGTTTTTGTATGGAGTCACGATAAAGGGCACCTACAAATACCAGTAATCTGTACACGTTTCCCCTTAGACTAAAGCTAGCCACACGCAGCCTAGCCTTAGGCTAAAGCTCTACATTCGCGAGGAACAGCCCTATCTTTAGCTAGTTTATAGGACGCTTCAAAGTGATCCTAGTGATTTTACTAAAATAAACACCTTTTGATATGATTTGATTATAATAAATATAATCAGGTATTATTAAATAAAATATTATCATAAATAGGTGATTCGTAATATGTATTCCATCTCGAAAGGGGCTTATTCTACAAGCAATTAACAATAAAGTTTGTTCTACGACTTTTGGAAATTCGACATTTTTCATTGAAAAAACTCTATGCGAAAATCAGCTGTTTTGGGGTCCAATCAGGTCAAACTCAATAAATCAGCTGTTTTAGATAGCAATCTTGATTCCGAACTTCTTGTACATTTTGGTATTAGTTTTAAAGATGATAAAAATACCAAAAACAGCTAATTTGAGAAAGATTGTGAAAAAAAACGAAAAAATAAAATGAAAATATTGATGTTTTTTTTTCGCTAATAATTAAATAATAATTAATAATTTTTAATAATTTTTTCTTTTTTTTTCTTTTTGTTGATAGAATAACCCCCTTTCGGGATGGTATACATGTTATGAATCACCTTGTATTGCAGTTCGTACCTGCAGAGCAGATTTCCTCATAACTCCAAGACAAAACATCCTTAACCAATAAAAATGTCTTTTTTACTGGCAAACAGGCTTACGGCCGTCCTGATGGTAAGTGGTTATCGTCGCCTATTTACATCAGCAACACCTGGAGCATTGCTAATGCGTCGCCTACCGAACCCCTCCCCCCTTAAAGAGCTCTGGCAGCCTTACTCACGGCAGGAACAACACTACCTATATGAAACCAATAATGTTATTTGGCTGCGATCTTCTGTAAGGCGGAGGTACCTATACCTCCTACCTAGAAAATCGCGCTGTGCCCTACCTCCTCTTTAAAGTCTTGACTTGACCCTAGCCAGATGACATCGACTATAAACTTGTTGGCGATGATGTCATTGCGATATTTTAAATGACCGTGAATGTTGACAATGAAGTACAATTTACGTAGTAATTATAAATTGCGGTTCATTTGAGTTTTAATTGATGAGAATTTCAAATGAAATTGACTCATATTTTTGTTAAAATTGGTGTTCAAACGGCTTGTCATCTGAAATTCGCTTGGTGTTTTGTGTTTTACAAAAAAAAAATATTATTACGCTATTCGAAATAAAACGGTCAAGTGCGAGAACTCGCGCCCTGGGGCTTCTGTACCATTGGTCGTGGGTTCGAATCCCGGTCGCGCACCAATAGATTTACCAGTCAGAAAATCCAAACACGGGGTCAGAAAATAAAAATTCTAAGTGTAGGAATTGACAAACTTATATTTGCGGTCGCTCACGTAGTCATGAGATTAATATAACTAACAAAAATCCTCAATTTCAGAAATTTCTCTTTAATTGTGTTACAAAAGCTCCTAGCATTCCAAATTTCAGAATTGTGTAACTGGAAGTACAGTCGTTTTTCATTTTTCATTTTTGCCATTTCCCTACAAATTTATACATTCATTGCCATATCTTTATATGCATTAAGCTAGAGCTTTGATTTTTATACGGCTTTTAAACATAATATAACTTTGTTTTATCCTTGCCTTGTGGCTTTGTTGGCGAACTGGTCTTGTCCTCTGTTTAAATAGGAAATCATTTATCACTCGCTTATCTCTAGGCTAGTCTAGTATTTCCTTGCAAATACGTCTTGCCAGGTATCATATTATAGGTATAGGTAGGTAATATTTATTTTATTTTTACGTAACCTATGAAATGTTCATCATCATCATCATCAGCCTGTAAAAGTCCACTGCTGGACATAGGCCTCCCCCAAAGAGGTCCATGACGAACGGTCTTGAGCCTTTCCATCCATCGACTTTCCGCAACTTTAACAATGTCGTCGGCCCATCGGGTGGGGGGACTTCCAACACATTCAAGAACCTTTATTGCAAAGTAACTCCTACCTGAGTTACCTACCCTAAAATTTAGCACATGATTTTGCGAAGCGGCATTATAGCTGAGATGCGACCTATTGGCTCACGCACGCACCTCAGCACGGACTAACACCCAAACATTTTTCTTTCTTTCTTTTAGTGGAACCTTTGGTACATATGCTGGTTTTTGAACTAAGATGGGTATAAAATAATAAGTCAGACGAAGATTCCGAAAACCACTTCGGAAGATGAATAATTCATTAGCCGAGACTATCTAACAGCAGGTTCACCTCAGTGCAGTGCTAATTGTTCCGAGACCGTTGCTCTTGCTCTTGCTTGAGTAGGTACCTACCTACATGATAAAGTCAAAGTCAAAAGGCGTTTATTTCAATAAAATCACTTTGAAACGTCTTAGAAACTAGGTGAAGCTACGCCTGTTCCTCGCGACCAAGCCTACAAGAATCAGGCAACAAACACTGCAGGGAGTAGGTACTGGCACAGTACAGGAGTCTGACCCCACACTAGGATTCCCTGTGTCGTGGGTATCAGAAACCACGAGTACCATGTTACCAGAAGATCCAGACCCGGATCAAATATTTCCAGATCACGAAAGGCTGGGGAGGTATTACTTTTTGTTAAAATTCTAATAGATTTATACATTTGCTCAGCTTTCGGCTATTCCAAGAAACCACAAAATCCAAAACAGTGTTTAGCATTTTAGTTACATGAATGAAACAGCAATATCGAAAGTGAAGGAGTGAAAGAGAGAATCGCTGAGTAAAAATAAAAGGCATACAGAGATGATGTCATGCGAGTGGAATAGCGGTCAAGGGTACATCTCGGTTCGCGAGAACCGCGAGATAAGTCGGGCCATTTATTTATCCGCTGAATATTTTGCAGAACTGGATGTTCTTGGACTTCTTGTATACAAGGTGATTTATCACATTACTCTTTCCCGAAAGGCAGTTATTCTATCAACAAAGAGAAAGAATTACTTATACCACAGATAACATAATACTATACTCTTATACCGAAAAAAACAACAATAATTTAAAAAATAAATCTTTCTCTAATTAGCTGTTTATGGTAATTTAATCATCTTTATGACTAATTAGGTACTATTAGATTGCTAAATATTTTTTAAAATCATTTGACCCTAAAGCAGCACAAATGTTGAATTTCCAAAAGACGTAGAACAAACTTTATTGGCAATACATAATGTGGTTCACCTTGTATAGGTACTTATTGTTTCAACTTTCATATTTTCGATTATCAAATTCTGATATTAGAATAGACGACATGATACGAGCTTGCTTGCTTGTGTTAGTTGCGGGTGGGAAGTCGGTGGATGGAGAAGGCTCAAGACCTTTCATCATGGAACTCTTTGGGGGAGGCCTATGTCCAGCAGTGGACTTCTACAGGCTGATGATGATGATAATGTACAAACGCTCCATAAGGGACCAAGATTTCTCTTTTACGGTCATAAAGTTAAAGCAACATGTCATAACAAATATTGAAAAACGTCTGCAAGTAGGCGTCAAAGGCGTTAAACTACCATAATCTGACCGTCATCGCACAAAAATGTCTTGAAGGCTCTGGTGCTGCGTGGGCGCATTGCGTCACCCATTCACTGGCCCTCCTACGCCCTGTACTTTACTACAGAAGGAGGCCGTAGACTGCAATGTCAGTGGGTCTGGTTTCTGAAGGCGCTCTTTTCGTGACACCATAAAAAGTTGCCAATAAAGTTGGTTCTACAACTTTAGTAAATTCGACATTGGAAAACTCTATGCAAAAATCTAATTTTAAACAACGATAGCTCTAACTGCGCTCGCCAACCCGCATGCCCAGCGTGGTGAGTATGGGCAAATCCCTCCACATGATAAGGAATTTGCTCTGGCTGTGGGGGAGGCCATGTTCAGCAGTGGACGTCGTACGGCTGAAATGATGATGATGCAAAAATCTGCTGATTTGGGGTCAAATTCAGCTGTATTAGGTAATAATCTTGATGCCGAACTTCTCGTAGGTACGTTTAGTAATTCGTTATAAAGATGATAAATACCAAAAACAGGTAATTTTAGAAATATTAGTAAGAATTGTACCTTGGTAGCCACACAATAAAATTATTTCAGAATAAAACATTTCCAATTACAAATTCATGGTGATATCTCCCATTGTGATTCACTGACCAAGTCCCAAGTTACGTTCATTCATACTTAATATTATTAAGTTAGTTGGTATTCTGTTCTGACGTGTTACAAGACAAGTGTTGGGTTCAATAATAATAAAATTGATCTCACACAACAATAGTGGCGTTTTTGACTACAACTTTTTTTGTGTCATCTTAGCAAGTGTCGTGAAAACACCGTGTGAACGAAACTGAAGTTAGTTTTAAAGTTTACTTGTAGTCGTAGTCGTAGAAAACAGAGTTCATTCCTAGTTTAATATTATTTTTGCTTAATTTTTCATCTGTTATTATTATTATTTTTCTGTTAATAATGATTGTACTTGTTTTAAAGTGTAGATATTTTAAATATTAAGTGTACAAATAAGTTTGTTTCAAATAGTGTTGTGTTCCTGCGGTGAGTAAGGTTGCCAGAGCTCTTTAGTGGGGAAGGGGGTTCGGGGTCGGCAACGCGTGCGTGATGCCTCTGGTATTGCAAGCGCTCATAGGCTACGGAACCGCTTACCATCAGGTGGGCCGTAAGGTTGTTTGCCACCTCTGTTGTATAAAAAAAAAAAAAAAAAAAAAAAGTGTTCGGTATATATTATCCCAAACGGGGCATATTCTTTCAACAAAATGGAAACATAGTAGCGAAAAATATATATTTTATATTTTTCCCAAGCTGTTTTTAGTATTTTTATCATCTTTATAATCATTTATTAATCATAAGAGAAGTTGGTCATCAAGAACACTATTACTAAAACAGCTAAAGAATTGAGTTTGCACTGATACACTACTAAAACAGCTGAATACAATTATTCAGTTTGAACTGATTGGATCCCATAACAGCTGACTTTTGCATTGTGTTATTTCAGTGAAAAATTACGAAATTCAAAATGTCGTAGAACAAACTTTATTGACAGTTGAGTAGAATAAACCCCTTTTGGGATAGCAGATATATTATGAACCACCTTGTAGATAGATACTCAGTGAGATGCTTAAATAAACGTATTATTTAACAAAATCTAGTGTTAAATTGAATAATATTCTCTAAGAAACTTAAAACTAATACAAGTTAATAATTACAAAATACAAAAGAAACAGTTGAGCAACTGATCCAGATCACTACCAGTCGGAAGCGTCCCCAAGACGCTGGCGGAATTGCCACGCTGGATGGCAATGCTAATGCGCTGGGCCAAATAAGAGCCAGCTCTCGGGTCACGCGTCGCTTCGATCAGACGTCCTGATATCTTTTTGAAAACCCGGAGGGCCCCGTTTCGCCACGGACCCAGGGTCTCAACCCCAAAAGGCTCAAATATGTAAGCCCTATCAAGACTAACATATTTGCGCCTTTTGAGATCCTCGGCCGAATCTGCCGCCGCACCCGCCCTAACTAAACTAGAAACTAGTTTTGTAAAACATAATGTTGTGCATCCTACTAATATTATAAATGCGAAAGTTTGTGAGGATCTTTGGAGGTTTGGACGTTTGTTATTCAATCACGCCGTAACGGCTTAACTGATTTCGTTGAAACTTGGAATAAAAAGAGTTCTTTACCTAGAATACAAGGTTACTTTTTATGTGGGTACAGCGCGAGCGAAGTGCTAGTAGCTTTATAAACTTCGATGCCTCTCGTATCGTAGTTTTTAAAGGTATGCACAACATTTGAACAGGTGTCGCCCTTGTGTCTCCAAATCTGACTATGTACGGCGACTGTGTCATGGCTTGCCAACAAATGCCAACTGGTTTCTGTTTACAATCAATAAATTAGGAGGAGGTAGGGCTCAGCGAGATTTTCTCGTTCTGAATTGGAGCAGCCCGCCTGGGGAGGTACCTGGAGGTACCTTACAGAAGATCGCAGCCAAATAACATTATTTGTTTCAAATAGTCTTGTGTTCCTGCGATGAGTAAGGTTGCCAGAGCTCTTTAGGGGAGGGGGGGGGGAGGGGGTTCGGGGTCGGCAACGCGTGATGCCTCTGGTATTGCAAGCGCTCATAGGCTACGGTAACCGCTTACCAACAGGTGGGCCGTATGCTTGTTTGCCTTAGTTGTATAAAAAAAATAATTGTTTGAGTATTTCCAATTAATAAAGTTCGATCTAGAAGATTGACGAAACAGGTGCATAAGGCGAGTGTGAATGGGACCGTTGGAAGGGGAAGACCTAGGCGTTCACTTATCAAGACATGCTGTAGCGTGTCCAGCTCAAGTTCAAGGAATAAGAAATTTTACTTAAATTCTAATAAAACATCATGAAGAAATCTGAAAAATACTTTATTCTTTCTTTTTGTTGATAGAATAAGCCTCTTTCAGTTTTGATCCAGTTTTTTCAGTTCATATTTGCATCCACCTTGTATATATTTCCATTTGTTATCTAATTATCTCACTGAGACTATAGATTCCCATGGTTAATTTTAGTATCTGAGTATCAACAAAATTGAGTGTGTGCTTCAGATATCGAAAGTTCCTTCCCACGCTGCACCGGATTAGGTTCACCGCCAAATAAAGCCACAGCGATGTTGATAGCACGTCGCAATCAATCCGATACGTTTTGATTTATAGTTTAGAAACCCGGGGAAGACGGGTTAGTTGTTTTTATTTCCTGTAACATACCTAAATACGAGGAGGAGAAGAGCAAAAGGTTAGCGTGGTATGGGCATGTCATGCGGAGGGAAGAATGTCATGTGACTAGAAGAGCGTTAAATATGAATGTGGAAGGATATAAGGGAAGAGGTAGACCAAAGAAAAGATGGATAGACTGTGTGAAAGACGACATGAGTAAGAAAGTAGTGAATACTGACATGACGGCTGATAGAGGGGAGTGGAAGAGAAAAACATGTTGTGCCGACGTAACATGAAGTGGGATAAGGGCAGGGAGATGATGACCTAAATACGAGGAGGAAGGGCACAGGGAGATTTTCTCGCTCTAAATTGGAGCAGCCCGCCTGGAAAGGTACCCCCGCCTTACAGAAGATCGCAGCCAAATAACATTATTTGTTTCAAATAGTGTTGTGTTCCTGCGGTGAGTGAGGTTGCCAGAGCTCTTTAGGGGAGGAAGGGTTCGGCAGGCAACGCTTTAGCAATGCTCCAGTTGTGGCTGATGTCAATAGGCGACGGTATCCACTTACCATCAGGAGGGCCGTTTGCCTCCGTATAACATTAAAAAAAAACATCATGATGAACACTTTTCGTCAAACAATAACAGAATTTCTTTTTTTTTAGGTAAAGGAACAAAATGGCGACCAAATCGTACAGCAAGCATAAGGAGTATAAGGAGTACTCCAGCTCAGGGACGGTTCCCTACACGGATGAGCAGCTTGGTAAGTTACAACTTTTTCTGTATGAGTTGAGTCAATGCCCACCATAAGTAAATCTAGTAGTGTAAGTGTGCACGAAAGAAGCCTCTATGAGGCGCAGTTTAATCCTTTCACTACACTGACTTTGGGGGAGGCTACTCGACTACTCTTTGGGGGAGGCCTATGTCCAGCAGTGGACTTCTACAGGTTGATGATACTACACTGATTCTTTCATAGACGGTCATAGGCCCTTTTCAGGGTCACCATACCTCAACCTGGTCAATGGTTTAATACAGGATGACCAAGAAAGAATCAGTGACTCGCCAAGAAGAAGATCTAGTAAGTGACATGACAGCAGCCGTGGTGGGGCCACGTGTGCTATATTAGTGCTCTCAAATGGTGAAGGAAAACATACTCTGTGATATTTTTCATTGAAAAAATACCATACAAAACATTGCTGTTTTGGGGTTAAATGAGTTCAATCTCAACTATTCAGCTGTGATGGTAAAATGACCAAAAACAGCTCATTTGAAAAAGTTCGGGAAAAATAAAATACTGAGAATTTGTATTTTAATATTTGTAATCTTCTTATTAATATATAATCTCTTTTAGTTACTCAGAATACGTTGTAGGTATAATGTAGGTCGCTGAAGGTTTTAGAGAATGCCTTAAATCGGCCAAATGACATCTATGTCCATCAGGACTGGCCAATAGTTTCCTCAATCAGCTCAACATTTCCTGAGCTGTCATTTGTTGCAGACATGATAAAAACCGACCTGCTACCCAAAGGCAGCAAGCTGAACTCCCTCGGCCGCAACGGAACCGGCACCAGGGAGTACCATTATGAGTACAAGGAGGAGAAACTACCCTCGGGGAAGTACGACAGGAAGGATATGAGGACTGTTGAGGTAGGATCATCATATCTATCCTACTATTATTAAAAATTGCGAAAGTTTGTGAGGATGTTTGGATGTTTGTAGTTCAATCGCGCCCAATCGGCCGATGGGATTTGAAAATTGGCACAGAGATAGATTATAGTCTGGAATAGCATAAAGGCTAATTTTTATCTTCATAGGTACTACGCGAGCGAAGCTGCGGGCGGAAGCTAGTATAGTATATAGGTGATTAAGGCAACGCATTAGCAATGCTCCAGGTGTTGCAGATGTCAATAGGCGACGGTAATCGCTTACCATCAGGTAGGCCCACCTGATACCAGGCGTAAATTCAAAAAGTTATTCATGAATTTTGATGTTTGTCTTTTTTTTGTGCACGAAAGGAGCCTTAAGAGGCGCACTTCAATCCTTTCACAACTTTGGTTCCTTCATCGGCGGTCTTAGGCCACCATACCTAAACATGGTCACTAACATAATACAGGATGACCATAAAAGAATCATTGACACGACAAGAAGAAGAAGAAGATGTTTGTCCTTTTTTCAGGAATTCACAATCCCTCAAAAGTCGGTGCCGAAAGCGGCAGAGAGCACCTACTACTACGAGAGAGAAGAGAGGGAGCTGCCAGCCATCAGCACTGGCACCAGAACTTACAACTATGATAGCAGCATCAGTTCCACTCCAGGTCAGAATTTCCGAGTTCAATCGAAGATCATCATTTCAGCCGTTCGACGTCCACTGCTGAACATGGCCTCCCCCAAAGACAGAGCAAATTCCTTATCATGTGGATTTGCCCATACTCACCACGCTGGGCATGCGGGTTGGCGAGCGCAGTTAGAGCTATCGTTGTTAAAATGAGGGACGCTGCTGCCCATCCCCTAGCTTTTTTTCCTTAGTCGTCTCTTACGACATCCGCGGATAGGTAGATATGGAGGGGCGTATTCTTCAGCCGGGGCCACCACGGCCATCGAAGATGCGTCTTCAAAACTCCTGTATTCTGAAACTAATAGGTAATTCGTAATATGTGTTATATTTAAGGGGCTTATTCTACACCCAATTGGCAATAAAGCAAATCTATTCAAAGTCAATGAATCAGCTGTTTTGATTCCGAACTTTAACGTTTGGTTAATAGTTCTCTTCTTCTTCTTCCTGCCCTTGTCCCACATTATGTTGGATCGGCACAACATGTTTTCTTCTTCCACTCTCTTCTGTTAGCCGTCATCTCCGCACTCACATCTTTCTTACTCATGTCATCTTTAATACAATCCATCCATCTTTTCTTCGGCCTTCCTCTAGTCTTATATCCATGCACATTCATACCTAACGCTCTTCTCGTTACATGACTTTCATCCCTCCTCATGACATGCCCATACCATGCTAACCTATTACTTCTCAACTTTTCCGTCACTGGCGCTACTTTCAAACTTCCTCTGATGTACTCATTTCTTATTTTGTCCATTCTTGTCACTCCACACATCCATCTCAACATTCGCATCTCTGCCACATGCACTCTTCTTTCATCCGTCCCTTTGGTAGCCCAACACTCAGATTAATAGCTCTAAATATGATAAAAAATACCAAAAAACAGCTGACTTGAGAAATGTTGCTAAAACAAAAAGTATTGATTGAAATATATATGTTTTTTCGCAAATTTTTTTTTAAGAATTCCTTTTTCGTTTTGGTATAGTCACCGAATTTACATTTTTTGGCGCCAGTTAATAAATGATTAATGATCCTAACTCCTTGTTCTGAATTCCAGGCTACTCCAAAGTAAAGACCTCCAAGGCGACCAAAGACCTGTCTCACAATGTGGAGGAGCTGGACTCGCTCCTGGACGACCTCCAGAAGGACCAGGAGAGGCAGCTTTACAAGAGTAAGTTTTTATGTCATACTAGTTTCCGCTCGCGGCTTCGTTCGCAATAACTAACAATAAAAATTAGCCTATCCTGAAACCGTAACATAACCGTAACGTAACCCGAATCACCCGTAACTGCGCAACCGATTATGTTGAAACTTGAAATAGATAGGATTTTCTACCTAGACTAGAACAGCAGAGGCTCCTATTTTTCAAGTACACTTAGTTTTTTTTTTTTTTTTTTTTTTTTTTTTTTTTTTTCAAACCCGCTTCTTGGCAATCTGTTTCAAAAACAATAATCCATTCTGCTGTTTGATCTATCTGTTTTGATGACATGTCGAGAAAGATGTGTCCAGTGAGACATCTTTCAATCAATCGCTGCGAGAGATAATATTATCTAAGGTACCACGCGAGCGAAGCCGCGAGCTTTAGCTAGTATTTTAGATAATGGACTGGCAAATGGTAAGTGGTAACCACTGCCCAATACAGCTTCAATCATCATCATCAATTATTAGTTTTATTTATGGTTATTTACTGTAGTGATTTCTGCTAATTATCTTTGGTACTACTTTACCTACACATTTGTATACTAATTTTATTTATGTTATTTCAAGGTGGTTATACTTCAGACACGGCTGAGAGTACATCGTTCGATTACAGGAAAGGGTAAGACTATTTACATTTTAAAATGATCCTTACATCTTTTGAATAAAGTTTATTTTGAGTTATGACGACCTCGGTGGCGCAGCGGGCGAGTGCCCGAATGAGACGCGAGGGTTCGATTCCCGCTGCGGGACAAATGTTTGCATGCTCTGCAAATATTTGTGCCGGGTCTGGGTGTTGTGGTACTCGTAGTTTCTGATACCCACGACACAGGGAATCCTAGTGTGGGGTCAGGACTATGTATGTGACTGTTGGCTGTTATTCAATTATATTCTCTTATTGGCGAGCGCAGTTAGAGCTATCGATGTTAAAATGAGGGACGCTGCTGCCCATCCCCTAGCTTTCTTCCCTTAGTCGCCTCTTACGACATCCGCGGATAGGTAGATATGGAAGGGCCTATTCTTCAGCCGGAGCCACCACGGCCATTTTAACCAACGATAGCTCTAACTGCGCTCGCCAACCCATGCGGGTTGAGTATGGGAAAATCCCCCCACATGATAAGGAATTTGCTCTGTCCGTGGGGGAGGCCATGTTCAGCTGTGGACGTCGTACGGCTGCTGAAATGATGAATGATGATGATGATTCTGTTATTTATTTCAGAGTGCCTAAAGCGCCATCTAGCGGCTACTCAACCCTGAAACACGAGGAGCGGCTCGAGAGCTCCTCGTGGGGGTCCAGCCCCCCTCCTCCCGCCCCCGTCGCCAGGACCTCGGAGATCAGGCAGGAGGTGTACCGGGAGGAGAAGACGGGTGAGGCTCCTACCTACCTAAATTAACTTAGAAGAAGAGTCCACGCTACGAGTGAAATCCCTCAGACCCCTCATAGTATTACTTGAGTGCATTTTTTTCACTTCCCTCTCCCATCATCACCATCATCAGCCCACATCCATCCACTGCTGGACATAGGCCTCTACCAATACACGCCACTGGGCCCTTGTCATCCACTTACGCCCGCCGCCTTTCGTAGGTCATCGCTCCACCTAGCCGGGGGCCGCCCTTCACTACGTTTGCCTAGACGTGGTCTCCACTCGAGAACTCGGTTACCCCTCTACCATACACTGGCATTATTTTCATCACAACTCTAGATGCCTCGATTCTTTTATTCACGACACAGGGTCAGTCAGTGCCGAAGAACGGGAGTGGCGGTAAAGTAATTTACCTATTTACTTATCGATACTGTGGAAATCTGCTAGATAATTTGTGCATTCTTATTGGACAACATTTTTCGTCCACAGTACTCCCGATTAAATAAATTATTTTCAAAAGCAAGCCTTGGGCACAATACGTTAAATGTCGTGGGTTTTCTTTGATGGCTATATGCATAGATTTATTTTTTTGCATTCAACCTTTGGTCTATACAAGAAAAACGCCATCTAGCGGCGCCATCAATTTGTGTTCGTTGACCAGAGTATCTCAAACTTTTGTTACAGAATCCCGCGTAGTGCCATCTCAACTATCTCCTGCGGTTCCAATCGCTGTTCCCGCTCCGATATGCGGACACTGTCACCACGTGACATCTAATACTTCAACTGTGAGTATTTTTGTGCCATGTATTCAAAATCTCAGTTTGCCGTCTGCAGAAGTTGATCCTCGGCTAAGGTCTCTTTTCTATACCCTTTGAGGAAACAACAAGAAACAAAGAAGATACAATTATTTGGGCTAGCCGAAAGGATTTTGATGTTTAAGGTATCATGATAATCTTCTTTACCTGCACAGTGCTATAGGCTACAAATAAGCAACCAATTGCAACTATATCTTCGAATAAGGGAAAAAAGCTAGGGGATGGGCAGCAGCCCTATTTTAAAAACGATAGCTCTAACAGCGCTTGCCAACTGTAGCCCAGCGTGGTGATTATGGGAAAATTCCCCCACATGATAGGAAGTCGCTCTGAAAATCTGTTGAGGAGGCATACCTATGTTCAGCAGTGGACATATTACGGCTGAAATAATTAATAATAATGACTCAATACTCAATACCAACAAAGTTCCACGTTCGCTCAGTTATTAAATTCTTGTTTCCTTAGCTTTCCCGAAGCAGCACCCCCATGAACAAAGTGACGACGACCGTCAAGACGTATACATACGAGGTACCGGCTGACCAGGACCCCACAACTGTGCCTCTCCCACCGCTATCCGACCAAGAACGTTATGTTAGCACCTCGGAGAATATTCGCACGTAAGTATACCTTTTTTTTTATTCTCACCTAGGAATCTTGGAAGTGATGATTGTCCGGAAAACACCTATTCACGGTTGTCATAAAGAGATATATCTTGCTTTATACTTCAACAGGCCTAGTTTTTTATCAAAATAGCCGATAGGATTTCTAAGTTGAATTAGTGTGGTTGGGTTAGCCTAGCTGACGCGCTGACGGCCGTTGGGACAGACAGTTCTTCAGTGGAGGACAGGCACTGGATAGCGCAGTGTAGGGCATCTCATGCTTGATGAAAAGATGACCTAATCAAATTGAAAAAGTTAAAAAAAATATCTATTAACATAATATAATTTTGTTTCCTTAGTTCAACGAACACAACAAAACTGCCAGCCTCGTTGCCAGTTCCCGTGTCTCCAACTGGCTGTCAGTACTGCAAGCATTGCAACACTCACATCCGTGACAACACTATCATGCGGGATATCCGTGACACGAATACCCTGACTCGGGACATTCGTGACACGAGGGAATACAGGACTCACGTCACTTCTGATGGTAAGTCATATGTTGGATGAATTCGCCAGATTTCGCGTCATAGTTGAAACTTGAAAGAGCGGACAAAGACCACACGCGAGGTGCTTGGAGCCTCGTAGTGTGATTTCAGATGTATTTATTATATTAAAGCAAAATTAATAATTAATTAATTCTCATTGTTATAACCATTTCGGAACTTCGTTTTATCATTATTTAGTTCTGATGTTGACCTACAGTTCCTCATTCCTCTTAAAAGAGGCCGTCAAATACATCTGCCTACTTGACAAAGAACTTAAAATACTTTTGTGTGAAACTATTCACTTTGGCTGTCTTTTTTTTCAGTAACAGACCACACTACTGAACGTATGGTCTACCCCACCCCCGCCAACGAGCCCAGACCAAGGGAACTACTACTACCCAATGACCCGCATAATGGACATGGCCCATACGTGAGTATACAGATGGCTGCCCACTGTGCGTATTTTAGGACGCTTTGCGTTATTCTACGGTGCGCCGTGCAAGTTCTTCCACAGAATACAATACAATGTTAATTTGATATTTGAATTTGCCTTCTGTTCTGATATACTTAACTAAATAATAACAAAAGTCAGGCCAATCGCAGATCTCATTAGCATTATTTATAAAAAAAAATAAAAAAAAAAAATAACTTTGTGCCTTTGGTGCTCCTGTAAAAATAGTGTAACTTTTCGTAAATAAATAAATAAATAAATATTATTGTTGAAATTAATAGGGCCGTTAGAACTCCCATATAAATAACCACTATTTTTAATTCCAGGGTCCAACTTCCTACAAATACTCTGAAACTACGTACTCGTCGCAAAACACATCACGGCCGACACCCTCCCCCGGCCCCTTCCCGCGCCCCACAACCCCCTCCCCTGGAAACCAGCAGACGCCGAAGCGGCTGGACGACCTGATGGCTGATTTTCCTGAAGCTGTAAGTATTATGGTTGAAGACTGAAGTATGAGTCTCTTAGACTTTATATAAGTCAAGTGGACACTGGAGGACAAGTATAGTTTTTTTGACAGGCATCATAGCTCAGTTAGTAGTAACTCTGCCTTCTGCGCTAGAGGTCGCGGGTTCGATTCCCGCACTGGACATACATTTGTGACTAACACAGATGTTTTTTCTGTGTCTGGGTGTTAAATATATATCTATTATGTATATCAGTCTCTGGTACCCATAGTACAGGCTATGCCTAGTTTGGGATCCGTTGACCGTGTGGGATCAGGTGAATAATAATTGAATGTCCGGAATATTTATTTATTTATTTATTTACTACTACTACTACTTTGATTTAAGAGCTTAGCTCTTGTCGGTGTAGTGATGCAATGATGCATGTTTAGTTTTATTTTAGATAAAATGAATTTTTACCCGGAACTGAAGTAGCATGCGTTAAGATTTATTTATTTCCCTATTGACGCTTTTAGGAATTTAGGATATATTAATATAGATAGTTAATATACATAATAATAATCATCTTCTTTCAGCGTTTCCCAACCCAACCGGACGGCATCACTCGTCGCAAGGTGGAAGTGACGCACGAGAGCTCCCGCGCCCAAAACGCCTCGAACGGCTTCGACAACGTCACCCCAGCGAGCCCCGTCAAGCCTACCCCGGTAGGAGGCAGTCGCAACGTTGCAGGCAAGTTTTATTCATGTTGTTATAATCCTTGATTATGGGAATAATCTTTATTCTACAGCCCCTTGTCATTGTTCCTAGTGTTAATGATAGATCTTCAAAATTAATAAGTTTTTCAATTTTTCAGGACCAGCGGTGTACTACCCGCCTGGGCATGTACCGTTTGAAAAGAAAGATACACCAGCAGTAGTTGGCGGTGGTTATGAAGCTAGCAGTGTAAGCATTTCACCCAATACGATTCATTTTACCCTCTTATTCATCGTCAGTGACTAACTTTATCAGCTCGATAACTCTCGCCCTGACTTTTTATAACAGTAAACAAAATAAAGAGGTGGACATACTTTTATGGAGCTGTGGTTAAAATCTAAATGTCATTCATAACCAAACCAGGTTGATTGAATATAGATTTTTTCATAATTTTATATTCATAACATAAAATTAATGCTCTTCTCAATGATGCGATTATCGGAAGGAGATAAGATGTATCGTGACAACTAGACGTACGATCATCGCATATCGAAGAGCGGAACTCTCGAAAATTCTCCAGGCATTTAATATTGTTTGAAACTTACCATCTTTCCAATTCCAGGGGGTTCATAGATCTAAACGTTTGAGAAACAGTGATAGTTCGCTACAAAACAAGCATTTAGCTTTCTCTCAATAGATGGAGCTGTTGCCGAATCATTACCATTATGGTTACTGGGGGCGTTAATTCAATAATTATTTCAAACTATTTTACAGGCGATGCAAGCCGGAGGCGGGCGCTATGCGCACGGCAGAGGAATGTACGAGTACGAGTCAGGATCCAAGAGCAAGGAGAAGCATTCTGAGACAAAGACGGCCGTGCCTATCTGCCTACCCCTTTGCTGTGCTATGCCTTGTGTTATTATGTAAAACATCCGATATCCGTAACTGAAGATGCTGCCCATATAATGCTAAGACGGTCTCACTCGTCTCATCCACTTCCTGCGAAGTAGAAAATATAAGGTAGAAATCAAAAATGATACTAGGTACAAGGTGATCCATAATATGTTTGCTATCCCGAAAGGGGCTTACTCTACCATCCAATAAGCAATTAAGTTTGTTCTACGTTTGGAAATGCGTAATTATGTTAATAGAACAAACCCCTTAAGGGATTAACTACTATGAATCACCTTGTTTATATAGGTACTATTCTATGAGGACAATCTTTACCAGAGCTGCAAGGTAGGATTACATAAAATAAATGTAAATGGCCATAAGATTTGGTAGCTAGATACCACTTGGATTGGTAGCTCAACACTGTGCCCAGTAAAAAATATACAAAATTGTACCTTATGTAATAATAATGGTAGGTACTTGAAATCATTTAGTTTAAAATTTAAAATATGATATTGATTTGATGTGACGTAACAACGTTCTAAGCGTTTTTTCGACGCGTTTCAGTACAAGCAAACGTAGCGTAAAAAACACCTTAATAACATGTATTTTATTTGTAAATTAATATGATTAAACGAAGTACAACGAAATTAATATGCAATTTTTTTGAAAAATTGTCATTTTTGCAACGGAAAATTGGATCTAAAATTGCTAACATGGAATCTCATTATAAGAAATATAATTGTTAAGGTCCTTCGTGTTTTGAAAACCATTAGAAGGATTCCTTTTTCTAGGTATCTATATAAGGAAAAATAAAAAAAGCTTGACTAACTAAAGTGCCATTAATGATATTATTTAGCGGTGTAAACTCCCCTTATGGTGGGAGACGTGCCTTAATTGTGTATAAATTGTAATTTTTATCTGATATTCATAAATTCTAATAACAGTATTTGACATCTTTTATTTCACCCACCTATCTCTACTTACAGAATACAAAAGCTCCACCATAGGAAAAAACTGCATGAATTTATACCTCCTACCCTTTTCTCACATTATGTGGGGTCGGCACAACATGTTTTCTTCTTCCACTCTCTTCTGTTAGCTGTCATCTCCGCACTCACTTCTTTTTTACTCATGTCTTTAATACAGTCCTTCTATTTTTTCTTTGGCCTTCTTCTAGGTATGAATGTGGATGGATATAACCATCCACATTCATACCTAACGCTCTCTACAAAATTATCCTTGCTATTTTAATGAATAAATGAATATTGTAGTTAGAAGAGGTACAATTTTGCGGCGGGTGATATCTCATCATCATCCTGTAAAAGTCCACTGCTGGACATAGGCCTCCCCCAGAGTTCCATGACGAACGGTCTTGAGCCTTCTCCATCCACCGACTTCCCGCAACCTTCACAATGTCGTCGTTCCATCGGGTGGGGGGCCTTCCAACAATACTGTTAGCTGTTCTGTGACGGTGCTATCTTTACATGCGCTAGTAAAGATTGTTAACAATTTTTCTTACATTCAAAATCGAGAACCTAATGTCTAGACAAACCTAACATAGTTTTGAAGACATTTACTACCATTCATTTGTATTCCTTTTGTGTAATAAATACATATAAAAATATAAATGCGTCGCCCGGTTCGTGGTCGCCATTCGAGAACCTTTACTCCCCAACGGTTGTCGGTTATGCGAGCTGTACGGCCTATGGGTGAGACCTACCAAGAAATAAAACATGAAGATAGTAATAAAAACACATATATTTTGCTTTTATATTTTACCAAAGTTTTTGGATCTCGTCCAACAAGGCGTCCTGGTACGTTGACCTTCGAGTATAAAAGCTCACGCCCGGATTCACCCGCGCATTACACTTAAGGCCTTTTGGTACTGCGCCAGAGCGGTGGATCTGTCTTATTAAGTCGAATAACAAAAACAGAGATAAATATAAACACTAGTGTTACATCAATAAACACGATTTTGATTTGTGACAATATAACAAAATTAAATTCATAGTTTTATTATAAATGCTAATCAACTAAGAATCAACAATCAACATATTTCAAGACATTAACATTTTCGAATGTTTTTGTAAAAACAAAACGAACAAAAAGACGAACGAATTAAAAATACTAACGTAATTTTAAACAAGTAATTTCAAAGAGACGACTCCTTACGACAGATCCACAGAAAGGCGCCGAGACTAATTTGCAATATTCTATTGAAACTTCGAATATTGCTCGTCAGTCCAGTCTATTAGGTGATGATTCATTACAGACGGTGTTTTTGAATAGGTCACTGGTTCTTCTTGGTCACCCTGCATTAGGTCAGTGAACTGAGTATGGCCCTGAAAAGGGCCTAGTCTGATGTTGAAAGAATTTGCATTTCATTCACTAAAAGTTCTGCTCAAGTCAAATATGTACTTGCGAATTGAACTTAGACCTCCCTAATGGACCATCCCCTATTTCCTACTCCGGAGGCCGACATTATTTGCCCAATAACACATCCTAACACACTCAACAAAAAGAAAACAAACAAAATAAAAAATGTGGGCCCACCGAAGCGATACATCGAATTTTCTAAATAGTTCTCAATGCATTTTGATGCGCGTATTGAGAAATAATTCTATGCTATGATTTTTGTATGAAATTGTACAGTTTTCGCTGAAATTTATAAACTAATCATAATGTATAAAAATACAAGATGCATCTACTTCTACAACCTTTATTAATCTCTTTATTAACCCTCTTAACTTACACCGTGTTCAAACTGCGTGCGATATGTCATCTGAAATTCATTCCCAAATGATCTTTACATCTACTTAATAAAGTCACTTTTGAGTTAGACATTTGAGGGCGCGCGATATAGCTTGAAGATATCGCAAGCCCCTAAAAGCCAAACTCAAATCGACTCCATTCAGTAGACGTAAAGATAATTTTACAACGAATTCACTCACAACTTTATCGGCTCGATAAAGATGCCTCTTTCTTTCGTTCACTGTTAGAAAAGGACAGGACGATAGTTATCGAGCCGATAAAGTTAGTGATTGATATGAATAAGAGGATGTTTACCCTCTCAAGGGTAATTAATATCCCAAACATGAACGACCATGGATCACAAAATTGCCAAAAAACGGATCGCGGGTTCGATCCCGCACAGTCGATTTATTTTGGAATATTGTTTTTTTATAATCCCACAGCTGGGACTCAGTCTTACTCAACAAGTCTTAGTCAACAAGTGATATATAGTTTTAGAACAAGATTTTCATCTCTATGTATTTTCATCTTATTTATGATTAGTTTATAAATTAGCGGCGGTCCATAGATGATAATGAGAATTGAATAATATCCCTAGTTTTAAGCATATTCAAACAAACAGAATAACTTTATTATACGTGATATGGGTACACTATTGATAAAAGGTCTGGTTAATACTATGAAAGTTACTTGACGTTTTAAATGCTTACAATTTTGTGACTTAGATGTAAATTTTTCTTCAGAGCTCAGTTAGTCAAGCTTCTGTGTATTCTCTAAAACTAAACTTGAACTACTGTTGTTCTTTTTCTTTTCAGTCTAAACAAGAAAAAAAAACAGATTTTACAATTATTTTCGAACTGTGGTCATATAGCCGTTTTTACCTTATTATCATCTTTATAACTGATTAATATTAAATTTACAAGGTTTGTTTCAAGAATGCTACCTAAAACTGAATGTTTGATTTGAACCTTAAACAATAATTGGGAAAAATTTCGATATTACAAAAGTCATACCCAATTGGGAGTAGAATAAGCCCCTTTTGGGATAGCATACATAACATGAATCACTCTGAATGAAAAGGACAACAACATTTTTTTCGCCTTAGAGAATACTAGCACAGAATAATCTAGCAAACTTAACAAAGACATGTTGGAACAATGAATCAGTTAGAAAAATAAAACCGAGAAGGATTCACAATTTGTTTTAAGGTGAAAATATTTATCAAAATATAATTATCTTTTACAAAATCACAGGCACAAGATTGTTGTTTCAAATATCTTTCATATATAAATCAGACTATCGCGTACAAGCCTTAATACTCCCGTGTCGCGTGAGGGTGCATAAAACAGAGACAAGTCTAGTTCAAAACACAACTGCAACTGAATCGAAACTCAACCCCTGTCATAACGAAACTGGGTTAAGACGAGGTCTAACTAAACCCTGGTTTTGTGACGTGTCGTTTCATACATTTGACATTATGACATAAAGCAACTGTATGAAATAACACGTCACAAAACCAGGGTTTAGTTAGACCTCGTCTTAACCCACTTTCATAATAAAAGGGAAAGTAAAGGTAATTCATAATGTATGCTATACCAAAAGAGGCTTATTCTACACCCAATTGGCAATAACATTTGTTCTACGACTTTAGTAAATACGACATATTTCATTGCAAAAAATCTATGCAATCATACAGGCCGCATAGCTCAGTTGGTAGTAACTCTGCCTTCTGCGCTGGAGGTCGCGGGTTCGATTCCCGCACTGGACAAGCATTTGTATGATTAACACAGATGTTTGTTCTGTGTCTGGGTGTTAAATATTAATATATTATGTATATCAGTCTCTGGTACCCATAGTACAGGCTATGCCTAGTTTGGGATCAGTTGACCGTGTGTGATATGTCCGGTATAAAAGATAAAAGAAATAAATTAGCTGTTTTGGGGTCAAATCGGTTCAAACTGCTATTCAGCTGTTTAGTTAGTAATCTTGATGTCGAACTTGTAGTACGTTTAATAATTACCATAAAGATGATAGAAAGATCAAAAATTGCTAAATTTAAAAACTTCGGAAAATGAATTGTTTTCTTTTCCGCTAATTTTCTTTCTTTTTTGTTGATAGAATAAGCCCCTTTCGGGATGGTAAACATATTATGAATCACCTTGTAGTGATGTTATTTCATTGGAAACTGTAGTGTGTTCTCTACTCACGCTAGTGTTCAGTTTTGAACATGGACCTAAAACCGAGCAATAGGTACTCAACACTCATAATCACCTATTTTGTATTTTTTTAACGTCGAGAAACTGACTTTTACAAACAAAAGTTTAGACTTGACTGATAAAGAATAGTTTAAGAAATTTCCAAAAACCGGTTATAAATTTACTAAAGTATGAATTTGAGGATAAAATGCATGATAAAAAAATTACCCACCTTCCTTCTTCGTCGGGTAAATATAGAGAACACTAGGTTTCTTATCTTGTGCAATACAAAAGGGTGTCTGGGCTAGGCTTACATAGCTAGGCAGGCATTTGAGCCTTTTGGGGCTGAGACGAAGCCGGGTCCCACAGCTCAAATAAAACATTGGTGCTATTGTGTTAGGATGACCAAGAAAGAACCAGTGACACGATAAGAACACTCAGCAGCATAAAATAACTTGGAAATATAAATACAAATCTATCTTCATTTGTAAAAATCTGTATCTCATAATTTTTTTTATATAATTTGTCCAGTTCAACATTGTTTAGTGATATTTTCACATGGTATAACCATTACAATATGTATAATACACAATTGGAGCTCCTATTAATATTAATTACCTAATCTTTTTTCATATTTTTAATCACAATGAGTAACAAGAAATCAGCTGGGATTGTCTTGTACTCGTTCGCAGTATTGGGAAAAGTTCATTTTTATAGAAAAATGGGTGGATCGGTTCAATTATATGCAAGGCTTTCAATTATTCTTAACTAAGAACCTTGTACACAGTAGTGGTAGTCGGTAATAAAGCATAAAAGTCCTTATACAGCGTGTTCCATAACTAGTACCCTATCCTGAAAGGGGCTTATTCTAACCACATCAATATTAACGGAAAAAATATATTATTTTATATTTTTCAAAACTGCTGATTTTGATATTTTTGTATTTAATTATTAAACGTAAGCGAAGTTCGTTATCCAGATTATTACCTAAAATAGCTAAAAGATTGAGGCCTATTTTTGCGGTGTTTTTTCAATGAAAAATGTCGATATTTTCAAAAGTCCTAGAACATCCTGTAGTTGGTTGTCGAATAAGCCCCTTTCGGCATAGTATACATATTATGAACCACCTTGTACATCTGAGAGTATTGAGGCAGTAGATACAAGCTTTAAACAAGTAAATTCAGATATTCTATTTGGCTGTGGCAAATTATGGCAGGTAACAGATAACACTTTGGTATCATTTTAGTAAAAATTAGCTAAGCTTCAGCTGGCATTGAGTCAATTTTATTGACGCAATATCAAGATAGAGATATTGTCAGACTCTTGAAACCAATGAATTGTGGATTACCGGAGTACAACTAGGTCTAGACCACTGTAAAATAGCCGTGGTGGCCCCGGCTGAAGAATAGGCCCCTCCATATCTACCTATCCGCGGATATCGTTAAAGGCGACTAAGGGAAAAAACTTAGGGGATGGGCCGCAGCGTCCCTTCCCTCATTTTAACAACGATAGCTCTAACTGCGCTCGCCAACCCGCATGCCAAGCGTGGTGGGCAAATCCCCCCACATGATAAGGAATTTGCTCTGTCTGTGGGGGAGGCCATGTTCAGCATTGAACGTCGTACGGCTGAAATGATAATGACTGTAAAATTAGACAGATCAGAACCGCAATAGATTTAAATTTGTGTACACATATCATGCCGGCACCAGATGGTATCGCTGACACGAGGCGAGGCGGTTCCGATACAACGCTGATATGTGTGCGTTGCAGTATGAAGTTTCAAAGTATGCTGAACCGCGAGTCAACCTTTATAGGTAACTCAAAATAGTATTGCGCCGCCAAAATACTAATTTCACGATAGTCTAAACCCATTGTACTGTAGGTAACCCACACTTCGATCCACCGCATACAAAAAATTTGCAAAAAACGATACAAAATAAATACTTCGCCGTCGTGACTAAAACATGGACACTTGACTATAAATACTAAATAAACATTTTAACTAAAAATATATCGAAAAGCTTCCGGAATCTCGCGATTTGAACGAGCAGCATCATGGTTATTTAATCGCACTCATTTGTTACCTAACTAAATTAGCTAACTTACAACTGTATGCACATATTCGAGCATTTATACACTCCTATATACAACGGGATACGCTTAAAACTAATATAAGGACACTTGGAACAACACGGTGACAACGGAGACGTTTTGGCACTACACAGAACAGTCTGACTTAGCCGGTACCACCTGAGAACACAATAAATTTTATTCTTTATGCATAACGTCGATTATTCAATCTCAACATCCGCTACATGCTATCAACAGCCGTATTGCATGGGTATAGAGTTGATTCTCGGTTCTCGGTGGCCCGGTTTATATATCACAGGGTCTCAGTCTATCACCACATACGGTAAAGCTATGAGCTCGCCCAGTCTCGCGCATTCGTGCCACTCGGTGAAGTTGTCAGGTCTCGGGGGCCGGTCGAACTCTAACCGCTCCGTTTCCGCTTCCGACCGGGTCAACGCTTCCTCTAGAGCTGAGCTCGCTTCATCCACTTCCTCGGGCAACGTTACAACAGGCGCTACGAACATCTGGCTGTAATCGTACGGTATGCTGTCTATCGTACGTTGAACCGCGTCGTACAGCTCCTGCCCGTTCATGTCTCCTTTCGTCCGCTCGACCGTTCTGTGATCTTGGTGCTTCGTCTCGAACGCATCCTCGACTTCCATCTCCTGCGGTTTCTCGATCGCGAAGAACTGAGTCTCCTCGTCCACGGACAGGATCGGAGCCTTCAGTCGCTCGCTCGGCTCCAGTTCGGGGATGCCGACCATCTCCGCCTCGATATTCACATCCTCGAGGGAGCAGTTGGTGGCCTCGCTGTCCTGAGAGTTCTGCTCGGTCTCCACCTTTTCCTCCTTGACTTCGTCGATCGGGTACGGTCTTATGGGAGGTGGGGAGGGGGGAGGGGGCGGTTCGGGGGGGTTCGGCGCGAACTCCGTCCACGGGATGCTGGTGCACAGCGGCACCTTGGACATGTTCTTAGCGCAGTGATCGTCCGCGTAATCCGAATACTTGTACAGTGGAACAACGCTGGTGAACAGGTCCGGCCTCTCGGGCTCAGTGAGCTTTCGAACCGCGAACCGATGCGGGTATATGGGGGCGCGGGTGCCGTTGATGCCGGGCAGGTAGGTGTGGTGGAGGGCTCGGATGTGGAGCGGATGCACCTGCAGGCTCCTGGCGGCCGGGCAGTCGTCTGCCGCGGTCTCCTCGCCGCACGTGCACGCGTGGTACTCGCGCTCGTCCTCCAGGGGCGGCAGCGGGGGCAGGGGAGGCGGCGGGGGCTCCGGGAGGGGGGACGGCGGCCGCGGGGAGGTGCCCCCGTTGCGTAGGGGGGAGTCCACTTTGATTGGGTAGACTGTAATTGCAAAACATATTCGTTATTCAAGGTTTCCTTGTTATCATGCTGTTTTAAATCTTGAGTATAAAGTCTAGAGAAGAGCTAAATTGTATGGCTTGTGTGATTTCACCCGGCACGTGTGATGTCCAATCCCGGTGCCAGCCAAGTCGATACCTGTGCGCCGAGGCATACAGGTTTTCTACGATGTTTACCTTCACCGTTTAATCGCAGGAGTGGTCTAAGTAACCATACAAGGTGTGTACTCACTGTCTTCAATAAGCATCACGTCTGGCGAGCCGGGGGAGGCGGGGGGCTTGCTGCCGCGAGATTGGATCTCTTCTAAAAGCTCTTTCGTCGTCTTCACCTGCAAATGCACATGTTGTATAGGGGTTTCCATAGCCTAAGGACGCTTGGAATACCAGAGGCATTATGCACGCGTTGACGACTGCTGAAAGATGCATTGGTAAGTCTGATGTGCCTGTAATTTCACCGGATACAACAATTTTGCGATTTTATTTAGGCTGTGACGTAAGTTAACAGTTTCAAAGATTTATGGTTCGAATTCGTGTAAAAAAGTACTGACACGCTCGCATTTATGTGGCAATAAGCCACCATGTTAGCGCCCAAGGTGGAACTACTTTGGGACGGACTGTGCTAAAAATATTATACGGAACAATGCTTGCTTAACGTGTCACTGATTCTTTCTTGGACATCCTGCATTGGGTCAGTGAGCAGGTTGAGGGATGGTGGCCCTGAAAAGGGCCAATTGTTATAGCCCGGATTCTTTCTTTGCACTGATTATTTCACCGACAATGGTCGTTGAAAGAATCAGTGCAGTGCACTTCTTAGAGGCTCCGTTCGTGCACAATAAACAAACAGAAGAAACGCATAGCTCCCTAAGAAACAATGAAAAATCAACATACCTTCTTAGCGCCAGCCGTGGGCATCCTATTCACCATAGCAGTATACGGATCGAGCTTGCTCTTCTTGCCGTTCCGCCGCCTCTCCGTGCCATTGCGGTCTCGCCAGGGCGCGGGGGCAGGGGCAGGGGCAGGGGCGAGGGCTGGGGGCAGGCGCGGCGCGGGGGGAGGGGGCGACGGCGCCGGGATGGTGATGCCGCCCATGTTGGGGATCGGCGACGTCGCTTCTGTGCCGGAACCTGCCCGGCTGTGGCCCCTGGGAACATGAATGTATTATTACATCGTAGTACGCAACGCAGTTATCATAATTAGGGTTTAGTAGCTCATTTGGAAAATCGGAACCCTTATAGGATCACTTTGTTGTCCGGCTGTCTGTCTGGCCGTCTGTCAAGATCCTTTTTCTCAGAAACTTGAAGTTTATACCAACTATTAAGGTCTGTGGGCTTATGGTGCCGTATAAAAATAAAAGCTAGAGTTTAATGCATTAAAAAGATATGGCAATTAATGTATAATTTTTGTATGGAAATGGCAAAAATCAAAAACCTCTAGGATACTTCCAGTTACCTCACAATTCTCAAATTTGGAATGCTAGGAGCTTTTGTGACACAGTTATAGGGAAAAGTCTGAAATTGAGGAACTTCGTAGGAACCCGAACATGCGGGTTGGCGGGTTGGCAGTTAGAGCTATCGTTGTTAAAATGAGGGACGCTGCTGCCCATTCCCTAGCTTTTTTCCCTTAGTCGCCTCTTACGACATCCGCGGATAGGTAGATATGGAGGGGCCTATTCTTTAGCCGGGGCTACCACGGCACAGAGATAAGTGCTTGGTGGTAATTTGACTAAGTGTTCCGTAGCTAGTACAGTAACCTGAGAGGGGATTAGTATTCTCACAGAAAAAAATTGGTGTACTAAAAAAAAAAATATTGCCATTGGGTGTAGAAATTCCTGACATTATTAAAAAAGAACTAAAAGACTCCGTATTCCATAACAAATTAAAAAAATTACTCTTAAATAAATGCTATTACTCGGTGGAAGAATTCCTATCATAAATAAATAACTAGCTTAACCTGAATTGTTTTTATCCAATGCTATTTTTATTTGACTACTGTTATTTGACATTTAATGAATAAGTTACCAATTACTATTATTATTTAAATGTAAAACAAGACATTTGCAGCGCCCTACAGGGTACATGTACTTACTTAAGCTACCTACACCTAAGCTGTATCCATGTACATGTTGGCAATAAATTAATATGAATAAAGAATAAGCCCCCTTTTGCGAAAGTATACACATTATGAATCACCTTGTACATAAATAAATAAATAAACAATAATATTATCAAGGTGAATCCCTGCCCCGGTATAAAGTGTATTTTACCTTCTTTTCTTGGGTTTTTTATCTCTTTTCGCTTTCTTCTCATCGTGCAGTTGTTGAGGGGATGGCGGCCTTTTTACTACTGAAAATAAATATTTGTATGTTTTAAAACTAGAATTTTCATGGTTATACGTTAGGAGACGTCTCGGCAGCGTTGAATTCCACAAAACAATTGCTATTTGTTCCTAGTCTGGGTGTTGCTTCTTCTTCTTTTCGTGTCACTGATTCTTTCTTAGTCATCCAGTGTTAGGTCAGTGACCTGCCAGGCTATTGTGTAAGCAAAATGGTAATGAAGATCGCAATTTTAAGGATGGTTTTATCAATTCTAGCTACATCTGAAGTTTTTAACTCATGAAAAGGAAGAAGCTAAGGTCTTAAAGTTTTCCCTTGTAAAGTTTGGAATGTTTTGAATGTTGTTAAGATTGTTAAAATTACCTTCAAAGATACGATCTTCATTACCATTATGCACCACAGGTTGCGGTATGGTGGCCTTTAAAGGTGTCTATTGAAAGGAGAGACGGTTAGCACTCCCCTTGACAAGGATGGAACACATAATGGTTATGGGCACTTTTCATAACCACCATTTTTTTCCGTCGGGGCCATGGAAGAATGCGAAAGCGTACCCACAGCCCCGACACAAGGCGTTCAGAAGGACCCCGATGGTTTTTTAGTCGGTATGCCGTCGGCTGCTATTGTCTCTTTAGCAATAGTAACCGACGGAGAGCCCGACATACCCCTCTGGCTTTCCCCGGGCTGGGGGGGATGCGCAACGCATTTCTCCATCGTTAAAAAAAAAAAAAAAAAATGGTGGCCTTTAAAGGGCCTATGACCGTCGATGAAAGAATCAGTGTAGTGAAAGGATTAAAGTGCTCTGGGTGTTGCGGTACCACGGTACTCGTAGTTTCTGATACCCACGACACAGTGTATCCTAGTGTGGGTATGAATGTGACTAATGGGTGTTATTTGTTACTAGCTTCAGCCCGCGGCTTAGCTCGCGTGGTACCTACATAAAAAGTAGCCTTTGCTATTCTAGGCAAAGAACTTTATCTATTTCTAGTTTAAACGAAATTGGTTCAGCCGTTACGGCGTGATTGAACAACAAACATCCTCACAAACTTTCGCATTTATAATATTAGTAGGATTATTATATAACTACGAAGTTCGACTGAAAACTAAAAACTGGTGCTTTACCAATTTGAATGCAGTTTATCTGAATACTCACGTGGCGTAAGCGGTTTGTGTATGCTGGCGAGGGGGGAGGGCGCGGGCGGCGGGGGCGGGTCGTCGTCCACTAAGATCACGTCCTGAGAATCTGATTCGTAGCCGCCCCATGCTGTATGAAACATATACTAATGGATTACAATGGTAAAGAAAAAACAACGTTTTTTTTCTTTATTCTTCTTCTTTCCTTATTCTTTATTGATCACAAGAAAACAGATACATAAATTAGAAAGAAAGGTATGTAGAAAGGTGAGCTTAACCCCAAAAAGAGTTTTACTAATTCTAAACTGACTGGCCTCATAGCTCAGTTGGTAGTAACTCTGCCTTCTGCGCTAGAGGTCGCGGGTTCGATTGCCGCACTGGACAAACATTTGTGTGATGAACACAGATGTTTGTTCTCTGTCTGGGTGTTAAATATTAATCTATTATGTATATCAGTCTCTGGTACCCATAGTACAGGCTATGCCTAGTTTGGGATCAGTTGACCGTGTGTGATATGTCCGGAATATTTATTTAAACGTTGAGTTGAGGCGATGATGCCCATAAAGTGTCGGGGCGATAAGTGCGCGCCAGCCTTTAGTGTGGCCCTATAAAAGAACTAATGAAATAATATGGCCGATATAACTGATTGGACATATTATACGACATGACAGCTTCTTAGAGAACATCAGTTTCTTAGAGCTTGGGGTGGTTCGACTAAAACATCATTTATGAGACTCGAAAGAGCCCAAAGAGCAGTTTTAAAGGTAATGAGTCGAAAGCCGCTACCCCACGTCGGATCTCTACAATCTCTGCAATGTCTTGACAGTCAGGCAGTTGTTTATTCTGAGAACTGTTCTATTGAAACACTCACAGCTGAGTTATGATCCTAACTTCCTAAGAAAACGTAGAGCCGATAAGGTGTGCAAAACTGAACCCCGGAGAACGGAACTTGCGAGCCGTCATAACTTTCACATCAGCTCGATGCTCTACAATAGAGCTAATCTACTCCTAGATATTTACCCCCTGACTTCGAACAAATGCAAGATAAAATTGTTTGCGTGGCTCCAAGCGCTATCCTATGACGAAACTGAATCCTTATTGAGAGTTATCAAGTAATGCAGAATAACGGTGGGTAGCTGTGTGTTGGTAGACCACTGGTCACCCCTGGCTGTATAGACTGGCCGTGATGGTGCTCTACCCGCACTCATGCACTCAATATACACACACACATACACACACACACGCACACACAACATACACACACACCCAACATACTCACACGCACTACACACACACTTACACTCTGTTAAATATGTCTAAATCTTGTAGAGGCAAAATCCTATAACTTACGTTTTTTATTATTTGTTTATTAATCTTAACATTAACTTTCTTTTGATTTTGATTTTTACCTAATTATTATTTGTATCCCTGTTAGGAACAAACTGATATTTGTCTAAGGAGGTGGGCGTTGGTAGCTGCGACACAGTTTAACAACTACTGCAGTTATCATCGTTTTTCCCCAATTCATTACTGTACCTATGATTAAGTTCCAAATAAAACATTTTATTATTATTATTTATTATTATCATTGAAGGAAAGGTAGAAGGAAAACGAGGAAGAGGAAGACCGAGAATTAGTTACATGAGCCAGATAAAAGAGAAGACTGCCGTCATGTCGTATATGAAGCATTGGAATGATCAGAATGGAGGAAATTGCATCATTACACCGACAAGTACTAAGCTCTTAAATATGTTTTTTTTTTATAATAATATGTTAAACTATGTGTTACTTTAACATATAATATAATAATAATATGTTAAAGTTAAGTAAATGTTTATTCCAATTTAAACGTCCCTTGTGCCCGAGTAAGTTAACGTTTTGTTTGTTTTTATATAGTGAAACAACTACTAACTAACTTTTTTTTTGTTTTTTTTTTTTACGTTGCTGTTTCTATTTTTAGTGTAATTTCAACTGGTATGCATGCAACACTTTAATTATGTCGTATTCACATATTTGATTACGAATCTAGATCTAAGAATGTTATGCTTTATTTTTATAGTTAATTGATTGTAATCTGTTTTGTGAATTTAATAAATAAAATAAAATAAAAATAAATACCTGCACGAGAGTAATGCGAAATAAGTCGCCGCGGATTCAGCTCTTCGAGGTTCAAAATGTCATTACCGAATGCGTCTGCAGTTAAACTATAACCCCTATTTAACTATAACTACTACTAAAGTTTTAGTTACGTCTATGGGGGATACTCACCAGGCCTTGACTGTGGTCGTGGGCTCGGCACCGCCGGACTCACGACTTGCTGTAAAGATATTCAGCTATTAAAATGCGATCAATGACCATCTAAACGAAAAACATGTCTCTTTTCAGCAGAAGAACAAATATCTTTACATACATACATACATAAAATCACGCCTGTTTCCCAGAGGGGTAGGCAGAGACCACGGTTTTCCACTTGCTACGATCCTGACATACCTCTTTTGCTTCATTCACTCTCATCACATTCCTCATACATGCTCGTCGGTTTAGGGTACTCATGACCTGGCCTTTTTCCAAAACGTCACCGATTTGGTCACTAAACGTACGCCTAGGTCTTCCCCTTCCAACGGTCCCATTCACACTCGCCTTGTACACCTGTTTCGTCAATCTTCTTTCGTTCATTCTCTCTACATGACCAAACCATCTCAGCATACCTTTCTCAATCCTCATCACTACGTCTTCTTTCACCCCACAACGCTCTCTTATCACACTGTTCCTCACTCTATCTTTCAAAGTTACTCCACACATACTTCGCAAAGCTCTCATTTCCACTGCATTTATCCTACTTTGATTCTTTTTCTGCCATACCCAACTTTCACTTCCAAACATTAGTGTCGGCACTAACACTCCTCCATGCACAGCCAGTCGTGCCTTTTTGGACACTTTCCGACTGCTCATAAAGGCATGTAATGCCCCATTCACTTGATTTCCAGCATTCACTCTCCTTTCAATATCACTCTCATGCTTCCCATCTCTTGTAAACAAAGTCCCCAGGTATACAAACTCATTCACTTGTTCAACTCTTTCTCCACCAATCAGAATATTACAAACTGTCACGCATTCATCTCTTTCAAAAACCATTACTTTCGTCTTATTTACATTAACTTTCATTCCTTTTCTTTCAAAAGATTCATGCATAATTGTTACCATCTCCTGTAACTCCTCCGCCGATGATGCAAGTATAACCTGGTCATCAGCATAGAGGAGACACTTGACGAGTAACTCGTTCATTCTTAATCCACATTCTATCATCTTAATCAAATATCTTTACTATTCCGTTAATCTATTTCTCATAAGCTCAACGAAATGCAGACGCGTGCACCTCCCACATCGCCCGCAATAAAAAGCCACGCTTTTTATTATTTGACGTAAACTAAAATTATCTAAAATTAGAGGTCGCGGGTTCGATCCCCGCACTGGACAAACATTTGTGTGATGAGCACAGATGTTTGTTCTGTGTCTGGGTGTTAAATATAAATCTATTATGTATATCAGTCTCTGGTACTCATAGTACAGGCTATGCCTAGTTTGGGACCAGTTGACCGTGTGAATATGTCCGGAATATTTATTTTATTTATTTTATTATTTATCTAGTTCCAAAAATCAACACCAAGATTTTTGGTGATTTTACACAGAATTGATATCAAATCTGACAAAAATCGCCAATCAAAGTACTGAAGAATTAGTTAAGTACGGGCGGTTTGTTTACAAACTGACTGGCGTCATAGCTCAGTTGGTAGTAACTCTGCCTTCTGCGCTAGAGGTCGCGGGTTCGATTCCCGCACTGGACACACATTTGTGACTAACACAGATGTTTGTTCTGTGTCTCTGGTACCCATAGTACAGGCTATGCCTAGTTTGGGATCAGTTGACCGTGTGTGATATGTGCGGAATATTTATTTATTTATTAAACATTTCATGTCGAATTTGTCTGAATATAGTAACGGTGGTGTGAAGTTACCCCTAGGGGTAGCAATCCCAGATTCTCTGCCCAGTATACTGGACATGATGATGAATTAGTCCACTGCTGGACATAAGCCTCCCCAAGAATTCCACGATGAACGGTCTTGAGCCTTTTCTAGCCACCGACTTCCCGCAAAATTGGTCCATCGGGTTGTCGGGTATCGTCGGGCCTTCCAACACTGCGTCGCCCGGTTCGTGGTCGCCATTAGATAACCTTTATTCCCCAAAACTTGTCGGTTCTGCGAGCTACATGGCCTGCCCACTGCCACCTGCTAATTCGAGAGCTATGTCCGTCATCTTCGTTCATAATTAGTTGCAAGGTATGCAGTGTTTACCCGTGATAGTGCTGGCGATGTCAGCGGAGTACCACCGAGTCTCCTCACTTGCCTCTCCGCCGACGACCGATTCGACCCTGGCAAGGCTGAAAAAAAAAAAGTAAATTTATGAAACTCTTATGGTGAATACACGATATTTTTCTGTTCCTATCAACAAAAAGAAAGGATATAGCGATAAAAAATAAACAAATCCTTTTTTCAAAATTGTATTCCAAACTAGCTTCCGCCCGTGGCTTCTCTCGCGCGGTATGCTATTCTAGGTAAATTTTCATCATCATCATCATCATCAGCCTTTAGAAGTCCACTGCTGGACATAGGCCTCCCCCAAAGAGTTCCATGACGAACGGTCTTGAGCCTTCTCCATCCACCGACTTCCCGCAACCTTCACAATGTCGTCGGTCCATCGGGTGGGGGGCCTTCCAACACTGCGTCGCCCGGTTCGTGGTCGCCATTCGAGAACCTTTACTCCCCAACGATTGTCGGTTCTGCGAGTTATATGGCCTGCCCACTGCCACTTCAACTTACTAATTCTGAGAGCTATGTCGGTGACCTTCAACTCCAAGCATAGCTCTCTCCATAGCCCGTTGCGCGACTTTGAGCTTGTATATGAGGTAAATTTTAATCTTTATATATTCCAAGTTGCAAAGAAATCGATTAAGCCGTTACGGCGTGATCGAACAACAAGCTTCAAACCTCCTCGCAAACTTTCGCATTTATAATATCAGTAGGATAACTCTATATTAGCAAATATAATGGAGAAAAAAGTTATAACAGTGCTACCACAAAACAGTCGCCAAAACTGTGTCAAGACCGCGTTGCCTAACTTCGTGATCGATTGATTTACGCACTTGCAACGTCGCGACGCACTAACTTTTTTATAATGCATTTCTAAACCTATTTCATAACATTCTGGCAGTATCAATCTGTGGCAAGGAACCTGTGGTGCAATAAAATTGTGTAAGCGTAATGGCAATGAAGTTCGTAACTTCCAGGGTGATTTTAACAATTTTAGCAACATTCCAAACGTTCCAAACTTGACAAGAGAAAACTTAAAGAACTTAGCTTCTTCCTTTTTAATGTTTGAAAAACTTCAGATGTCGCTAATATTGATAAAATCATCCTCAAATTGCGAATTTCATTACCATTTCGCTTACGCATTAGCACACCTGATTTGCCGTCTGTAATGCAAAGATTCATCATCATTTCAGCCGTAGGACGTCCACTGCTGAACATAAAGCCTCCATAGATTACCAACAAAACAATTATTTGGGGAGATTTGCCCATACTCGCCACGCTGGGCATGTGGGTTGGCGAGCGCAAATAAAGCTCTTGCTTTTTACTCTACACCCAATTGTACATAAAATTGAAATTTGAAATTTTTCATCAAAAAAGCACTGCAATATCAGATGGTTTGGTATCAAATCAGTTCAAACTGAATTATTAAGCTGTTCTAAGCAGAAATCTTGATGCCGAACTTCTCGTATGTTTAAATAATTAGTTATAAAGGACTAAATAGCTAATTCGAAAAAGTTCGGTAAAAGACCAAAAACTTGATGGTACAGGCCCCAATCGCTCTACCTGAGGCGTCAATCAACCAAAGTCATCGACATAGCCCAGAGAATTAGCAAGCTGAAGTGGCAGTGGGCTGGCCATATATGCCGAAGAACCGACAACCGTTGGGGTAAACGAGTTCTTGAGTGGAGACCACGTCTAGGCAAACGTAGTGTGGGGCGCCCCCCGGCTAGGTGGAGCGATGACCTACGAAAGGCGGCGGGCAGTAAGTGGATGACAAGGGCCGAACACCGGGCTCAGTGGCGTGTATTGGGGGAGGCCTATGTCCAGCAGTGGACTAATGTGGGCTGATGATGATGATGATGATGATGATGAGGCGTCAATTGGTATCAAGGTGTGGTAAGGAGTGTATCCGCAGCCTTCGGTCAATGACGTAATTGAAGTCTAGTGGGAGTAATTTACCAGTTTGTCCCGGAGAGGCTACCGTTGGGATGACGAGGTCGCGCCATCTCTTCACCAGCACCTTGGCGCGTCTCGCCAGCTGAGGGTCTGATGTCTTCCGCCGTAGCTCATTCACATGCTTGCCAAGTCTGGTGGTCTGGAACAACAAATTAAAATAAAAATAAAACATAAATAACACCCAACAGTCACATACATAGTCCTGACCCCACACTAGGATCCCCTGTGTCGTGGGTGTCAGTAAATAAGTGTTAATGAGCACTTACTTATTTGGAACAGAGACACTCCTTGGTGTACGACCGGGATCGAACAAACGACCTTAGGATCGAAAGTCGGGGTACCTCCCACTAGGCCAACACCGCTTAAATACTTATACATACATAAAATCAAGCGTTTTTTCCAGAGGGGTAGGCAGATACCACGGCTTTCCACTTGCTACGATCCTTACATACCTTTTTTGCTTCATTCACTCGCATCACATTCCTCATAAATGCTCGTCGGTTTAGGGTACTCTTGACCTGGTCTTTGTCCAAAACGTCACCGATTTGGTCACTAAACATACGCGTAGGTCTTCCCCTTCCAAAACTTGAACTATAAAAACGGACGACGCAGTGTTCAATGCCCCCCATCCGATAGACCGACGACATTGTGAAGGTTGCGGGAAGTTGGGGGATAGAGAAGGCTCAAGACCGTTCGTCATGGCACTCTTTGGGGGAGGCCTATGTTCAGCAGTGGACTTCAGGCTGATGATGATAAAATAGAGCTCACCTCCAGCAGCTCTTTTGTGATATTGAACTTCTCCAATATGGATATGATTTCGTTGACGGTATGCATGTCGACAACCTGAAAATAAAATAAAATAAATTAAATAACTATTATTGAAGGAGCAAGTGTCAAAGATTGAGTTAGTACTAGCTGCCACCCGCGGCTTCGCTCACGTGGTACCTAACTACATAAATAAATAAATAAATACTCCGGACGTATTACACTCGGTCAACTGATCCCAAACTAGGCATTGCCTGTACGATGGGTACCAGAGACTGATATAAATAATAGATATATATTTAACACCCAGACACAGAACAAACATCTGTGTTAGTCACAAATGTTTGTCCAGTGCGGGAATCGAACCCGCGCCCTCTAGCGCAGAAGGCAGAGTTACTACCAACTGAGCTATGAGGCCAGTCAAAAAGTACATAAAAAGTAGCCTATATGCTATTCTAAAAGAAGAACTCTTATCTATGTTCATTGCAAGTTCAGTTTATTTTTTTAATTTCATCTCTGTTTCTAATGTGGTGAAAGGATTAAAGCGCGCATTCCTAGAGGCTCCTTTTGTGCACAAAATTATTATCATCCCCTAAAAACAATAAGATAAAACAAACACCCCCCCTCCCCTCAATTCAATACTGGTTACGCCCATGGATCCTAAAGATTAAGCAACTATTATTTATTTTTAAAACACCAAACAAATAAAATACAACAATAAATAATCTATCTAATTTAATTACAACAAGTCATTACATTATCATTGTAATCTGTTTCATAGAATTTCAATGACTAAATTGACAACTTTTATCACAAGTTTAAACAAGGTGTGTTGTTCAAGAGGAACCCTCTTCAGATGTCATTGAACCCATGCCACAGAATAGAGACTTGTTTTTATGGTCCCCCTAACACATCTTGACTTTAAGAAGGGTGTTTTTTTTGGGATGAATAAATAGAAGAAAACAAAGAGTTAATTTATGGTTCAGAGACTCGCCTGCTCTCTTATCAGTGGATGCGCAAAATCAACTCCATCTGCAGCGCTAGATATAATACTAGGCTTGACGCCGCTCCACTTGTATATACAACAAGAGGCGATGGCAGCGGCGCTAAGAATCAAGTCTACAAACCAATGGAAAGGCAGTACCAAAACAACAAACCACTGCAAAATTCTGGATAAGGCTATCCACGCAATACCCGAGGCGCTAAAAGGCACCGACAGAATAGCCACAACATATCTCACTTGCAAGAGGTATCAAGTCAAAAGTTATGAGAGAATGGAGGAAACATCCTCGGCCTCTGACATTTTTCATATCTACACTGATGGAGCCAAACAAAAAAAAACAGGTGCGGGTTGTGGCTTCTACTGTCCAGAAAATGGGCTATCACAGGCTCAACCCCTTGGCAAAACAACGACCGTCTTCCAGGCAGAAACCATGGGGCTCCTTCTGGCAGCAATAGAAATGTCTTCATCATTAGAGTCTATAATAGGTGCAGCCAATGCAAGCGCACAGGCTCAACTAATTTTCACAACAGACAGCGCAGCACTCATCAATGCACTGGGAAGACCAGATACCAGGTCAGAATCCATTGCACAATGTCATGCTGCTCTTCAAAAGTTGTCCGAAAGGTTATGTTCCCAACACTAAACAAACACGTGACAACAACGCTACTGAAGATGAATCGCGAAGACCTAAGGCTGATGGTGGGCATCATCACGGGCCACTGTGATCTCAACCACCATCTCCTTAAGATTGGAGCTACAGACAGCGGCCTCTGTCGCGGCTGTCTTCAGCATGAAGAAACAGTGGAACACATTGTACTACATTGCACTGCCACAAATGAAGCTAGGCTCAAAACAGGAATGCAGGAGGTGATCGGATCCTGCTCCTCTTCATCCACAGCATCAACGGGGATTCTCGAACAATGTTGCCACCAACCCAGGGTTCTTCTCCGTTACTTTAAGGAGTTGGGCTGGCTGGGGTGAGGTCAGCAGGGGGACAATGCACAATACACCCCAACGCGGGACGTCAGTGCAGATCTTATTCCCCCATTTAGAATTAGAATTAGAATTAGATGGGTGACCAAGAAAGTACCGGTAACAGAAGAAAGGTAATAAAATGAACATTGGACAGACTAAAGATGCAATCAGTCTAATTTGAATGTGGACATCAATTTACCATACATGGGTTGCTTGTCAGACAAAACAAGTCAGTAACAACTGATTCTTTCTTGGTCATGCTGTATTAGGTCAGTGACCAGGTTGAGGTATGGTGGCCCTGATAAGGGTCTATGATTGGCGGTGAAAGAATCAGGCTCTTAGCGGCTCCTTCCCTGCACATACACAAACACATGTTGTACAAAGTACCTCGAATTGCGAGAATTAAAAAAGAAAGGGGGTTTCCCATCAAATGGGACAATACAAAACCAGTAGCTAGAAAAATAAACCGTAGCAAAAAGTTTCACAACACTAGTTTCTTATTCAGTTAACAACCAATTTTTATGCCTTTTCATAATCAGTTGGAATTTACAAAAAAACAATCTGGTTAGCAGTTGTAGGTTTCATTGTTAAGATTGTATGAATACCTTGTTGAATTTGATTCATTCAGCATTTTTAGGATGATGTACCCTATATCAATATTATAAATCCCAACAGTCACATATACATATGTGGTCCCTGTATCATGGGTATCAGAAACTACGAGAACCATGATACCCTGACCCGGAACAATTTCCTATATTTCAAGAGGCAGTTCACATTTAATGATTTGCAAAATCAAGTGGTGAAACTTAGTCTATCATGAATTTCCCCAAAAATATCTCATTATTATTATTAATACTACTGATCTCTTAGAAATCACAATTATCTGGGGTTTTAATGTGATTTAAATTGTGTTTTGATTAAAATTATGATTAATCATTGCCCTGGCCAATAACAACACAGAAGCACCTGCCTCCCAAATTAAACTGAAATATTTAATTCCAAGAAAATGCAATTAGGATTATTTTGGTTTATTGAGTTATTCACCCCAAATATTACGTCATCATCATCACCCTGAGCAAGTCCACCGCTGGACATAGGACAGGCTCCATTCACCGAATTCCCGCAACTTTCACAATGTCGTCGGTCCATATGGTGGGGGCCTTCCAACACTGCGTCATTCGGTTCTTAGTCGCCGTTTATTCCGAAATAGTGCACTCAGTAACAATGGACACTGCTAGAACATTTGAGAAACTTCTTTGGGGAGCTTCTTAGTTTCCAGAATTTTCACAAAATTGATTGTGTACATTGAGGTTCAAACCAGAATGGATTTGACTCACAATATCAAGACAAGTGAGGAAGGGGCATAAGAACCAATAACTTGACTTTCCTATTGTAAATTTGTAACTAAAATCAAGACATAAATTGCTTTTAAGTTACTAGAATAAACAGAAATAGATGACTATAATCCTCAAGCATAGTAGACATCTCAGTTCTCCATGCCATCAGATCCTTGAATATTTGTAAGGGGTAAGTCACGAGGCATGTCCAAACTTTACGTTTCACATGTGACATGCATTTTACAATGAAGATCCAATAAGTTTTATCTAAGAAAACTATGTTTGAGAATGCAGGGACCATCACAGCTTTTGAGAAGAGAATGTCTGCTTTAACATCAATCAGATGTTTTCGAAGGCAATTTGACAGTTGCGGATAGCAAAATAATAAAGTACCGCAAGCATCGCAGGCCGCAACTGGATGAGGCTTGCACAGGATAGAGGAGAATGGCACATACAATGGTACTATACCCTGCCGTGGGTAAAGACAGGCTGTGGATGATGATGATGAATGCACTGTGAATGCACTGTGAATGCACCGTGCACTCTGGACCAGTCACCTCATTGAATAGGTACTTGTTAATTTTTATAATAGACAATCATCTGAACTTTATTTACCTATTTGATTTCCACTCAAGAACTCCCAAAAACTCTTCCGGTATTAGGAATATTAGGCTAGATAACACTTTATTCTGTACACTATAGGATTATTAAACACAATCGTAACATGAGCTTCAAAACTTAGTACATTTCTCAGAATTAATGTTTGACAACAATAATACTGTACAGTCATTGTGAGGTAAAGGCTATCAGAAACTGAATGAATCGTCTTGATATCAACATGGAAGATTACACGTAGTTACAATAAGTGAAGTGGGCTCTCCGAGTATAGGTACACCAAACTGCTTACAACTGACATAGTACCTCAAACGGCTAAAATCACAGGATGCTAAATATGCTTCTTCACAATTGCACAATAATTCAGGTAACATACATGTAGCGTACACAAGTAGGTACCATATAAGTTCAGGATGCTGGCTGCAACCACATGTCAGCCGTACAAATATATCCATACTCACGTTGAAAACAAGAAACCCATACTCGCCCTAATCTGTTGCACAATAATTGCGATGGGAGGTCGCGCTAGGCACAATTCCATTTTTTTCACATTGCAAAATATTTGGCACTGCGTTCGGCGCGCGAGGGACGGGGAGAACGCTGGCTGCCGACGTCAGTGCCCCGCCGAGCTTCGACGCTTACGATCCAGACACTACATATCCGCTTCGTGACTCGCACTTAACACTAACTCTCTCAGTAGAACGGTTTCAACAGAACTGAGTAACAGCACGGCAGGCATGACGGACAACCTCCCAAGTCGCCAAATCGCTACATCGAGTTGAGGAGCCATGGGCTCGTGGACCGTATTCGTATCTCGACTCGTATCCAAATTTACGATCATCAAAAGTCGAAAACTTACATTGTAATTGTTATCCAACGCATTCAGAAGTCGATTACTTAGTTCATGAGCGTTATTACTCATTTATAAACGAAATTATTGAACTAAATACGACGAACGTGTCTTCGGCTGCGTCGTAATGGCGGACCGACGACTACGTATGCCCGTGCCAGGGCATTTTAGCCGAATAATTTCAGCTGATATCTACTGAGGCGACGCACGTTCGTGTTTTTCCGTTTCTTTTGACGACACAACTTTATTTTATGTTTTTTCCCCACTAGATGGCGGTAGTAAGATCAAGAATAAAAGGCGAAATAGCCGTAATTAAATTGAAATTAAGCAACGATTTGATAAAATAAATAACAATTACTCAAAAAATCATCGTATTTGTTAAGATTTAGCATGATTTACCGATCTGGTCAATACTTTAATATGTAACAACAGGCAAGTTATAGTTTTATTTTTTTGTAAATGGCAACTAAAAGAGCAACTGCATCAATAGATGGCGCTTAATTAAACAAATGTGAAAGAGCGATATATCGCATTTTTTTACAGTCAATACCAGTGCAAAAAAGTTTCTACAATATAGTAGTTTACTACACAAAAAACTAAAACGCATTTGAGATTTTCAATAAACTGCGAAAATAGCATCAAGTTAACGTCAGTAAATTGATTTTTATTAGTCACGTCCTAAGACAAAAAATTGTTAAAAAAATAGAATAGGAAGCGAGTCACAGAGTACTTTTTTGTATACTGGCGAGTATGAAACATTTTTGTGAAAAACTGTGAGCAATACAGAGATGAAAAAATTGTTGCCATGTGAAGAATCTGAAATTCTGAATCAATTTAAAACTACAGAAACGCTTTGCTGCCGCGCGCCGGCGGCGCACAGTGGGTCGAAGCTGCTTAAAAGCGGACATGGATTTTTTTTAAATATTTGAAAGTTTTTTTATGCCAGTCGGTGAAACTCATTAACTCTATCAGAAACTATTCTATGACATTTTTTCATTAAACTAATAAACATCGAGAAAAAAAAAAGTTCAAAAAAAAAGTATGGAATGACATCTATCAAGGTCGATTTCTACGAAATGCTTACCGATGCAGCTTAGAAAAACACCTAGGTGCTATAGAATAAGTAATAACTTATTCTTAGATAATAAATAACCTATCGTATGATATCATAAACAGAATACAACAGAATAGTTTCTGAGGGTGAGGGTTATTGAGCTACACCAACTGGCATAAAAAAACTATCAATTAATGAAAAAAAATCTAATGAGCGGACATTGGATTTTTTTTCAATATTTGATAGTTTTTTTAGCAGTTTCGACCCACTGTGCGGCGCCGGCGCCGCCGGCCAGATCTACTTAATACGTCATGGTTATGCCTATAAAGTATTTTAAACAAACGATGAATTGCCTACCAATTAATTATTAGCTTTTCGTTTTGGAATTCACAGCAAAATCGACTCCTAAAAAAACATGCTTCAAATGATTTGATCAAATCACAGATCATCTGCAAAATGTCAATTTGCTGTTGGTTTGTCTCTGGAACATAATCTGTCCTTCTTACCATGCTAATAAGACTCCCCAAATAAATAGGAAACTTTGTGCTAAGAGCGCGCCACAAAAGTGTGTTGTTGGTTGTGGCCTATAATCCCTGTGGATTGTAGTTTCATACTTTCTAGATTATTATCTATCCCTATCAAGAACACTTTACTGTAAGAATAAAATCACTCATGTTAAATATTTGTTTAACATAACTTTTCTATTCTATTTTCAGCAACTTATATCCCACTGCTGGGCAAAGGCCTCTCCCCATTGCCGCCAATCCTCATGCACGATCATGTGCAACGTCAAACCAGTCTACCAGGAAATCGGTCGAGATCATCCTTCCATCTGCATCTCGGTCTGCCACGTCGCCTTTTCGTTTGGTCTGGGTGCCACTCGGTGGCTGTCTTTGCTCACAGTTCTTCTGGCATGCGGCAGGAACCCAATCAACGACTACATAATAATAATAATAATTGATAGACGTTGGAATAATCTTCCGACTTCTAGACGATAAGCAATAGAATGCGTGTTTGGGGTAATCACACTGCTCTCTCACTCACGTATATTCTTGGATAATGGTCATAGTTAGGATTATATATGTCATCGTGGGTATTAGAATAATTTACGTAGGTATACCTACTAGTACCTTGGTATTGGTACTACTTCTCCCAGACGCGGAACGATTGGATTTGCAAATCAAGCAAATATTTGCCTCGTACCTACATCAAATCCGCAACATAAAGTGCCTGAGACGCAGCATCCGCGTCACTGATGTCGTTAAAAGAGTGAATACTTTGAAAGGTTTAGTTTAGTTTGATAAATTAAGTCAAGCTGAGACCTAAATATAAAAAAAACAAGTAATTGATTTGTAACTTTTTTCTGACCACCGCGCAAACAAAAATGATGAGTGAACGCAACGTCCGTCGTAGTTACGCACGGATGTTCAGAGAACGAGAATTTTAGGCAATTAATATTTTTTTATGACACGATCGACGCTTTTTTTTAATACCGGGACTAAACAGACAGTGTACTATGTAAGAAGCACAGATGTGTTAGAGAGCTAGCACACCAATCGACCAATCATCGATCGATATGGGAGAATCGAACTCGACTGTTCCACACCAATCGATCATTCGTCCATCGATTGGTGTGGTAGCACTCGTCGTTCAGCCAAAGCTATCACGCAAATCGATCTTTTATTAGTGGTAAATAACCAGGGTCCCAATTCTACTAATTCAATGGCTTCTAAATGAAAATGGTTCAATGGCAAAATGGCCACTTTTGACACTTTTGGTATTCTGCTATCTCGCAGTCGTATATCAATGGCAGTCATTATGAAACCGATGAACCAATGAAATCAAAGAATCGAAGGTGGCGACACTCGTAACTGAATGATAATGGTGCGATCATTATCATGCGATTCTCATTTTCAAGTCATTGAATTTTAGAATTGGGGGCCAGTTATCGGGAAAAGTGTTGTTTGAAGCAGTGCAACACCAAACAAAGTGTCACTCCCCTTCCGTCCGTCAGTCAGCGTCAGTCACACAACTCGCTCTCATCGCTCTGTTCGATTCGATTGGAATGGAATGGATTTGTGCATTTTGGCGTTTTGTGCAAAGTCGTGTAGCGCTCTATTTACATAGCATGGCATAACAAAGTATGAAAATATTTGCATAAAACCGTGAGAAAAAACTTGCAATTGGCAAATATTTGAATTGCATCAATATGTACGGGACAGTGGTCGTGCGGGGAATTTAAATGGGGTATTCAAGAGTTGCAGTGTATTTGTGGTAGTGAGGTGAGAGTGATTATGGATCGTCGATGTTCCCAGTCTGTGAGGACTCTAGTTTTCGATGATTCGGACACGGATCTGCCCAAGACGGGGCAGAAGAAGGATCTGTCTTCGTCGGGGGCCCCTCCGTCGCTGAACCAAAGCGCTGAAGGTTTGTGAACCGCAATTTTGCTCGTTTTATTTACCTGCTCGGTATCTCAAGGTTCTCACTGCTGCCAATGCATTGCGAAGGCGTGAAAGGTGTCTTGTTTGCTAAAGGTTAGCAGAGTGCATTTGTAGATTAAGCAGGATTGCCTTTTTTTTGGTCTACCTACATTTGTGAATTTCCACTAAACTTCTTCTTCCTTGCCCTTCGCTCTCGTACTCGCTAACAAGTAGAAAACTCTTGGTTGTCATGCAATTCTTGTTCACCATTCTGTAACTTTTCATCTGTGATTTGTTCAAGCTTATTTAGTCATTTATTTATTTAATCATGAACAATGTTTGTCACTCAACTTACTTCAACTGTAGGAGTTACAGTGTAATAAAGCTGGTTAATACGGCTGTGATAAATACTAAAAAAAAAAGAATCAAAGCACCCCATACAGTTTCAAAGCCTAAATTGCTACAACCCTCAAATTTGAAGTAAAAAAAAATAGTTTGATCATCATTGTTATCAATTGAGCTATCTATAGATCGTTTGTAACCATATAGATAGCTCTTTTAGTCTTTAGATAGCTCAACTGATTCTTGTGTATTTTGTAAATAATTACTTGTATAAAGTAGTTTTAATTTTCTTTCTGTAAATAAAGTTTCCTTGCTAGAATAAACATACACTAAGTATCTTAAGAGCACTGAAATAATGCTCCTAAACCCCATAGTCTCCATACTGAGAATATGAAAGAGCAGACCTGGAATGTGCTTCGATCGGCCAGAGGAAACAAACTATATGACCATTTTGCCATCTATAGCACTGGTGGAGTGCTGGTAGTGGCCCCGCATGGTGAAGGACTTTTTGGGGAAACCGGCATGTCCCAGAACCCAAAAATTCGAAGAAACTTGCACTGCAATTTCGTGAACTTTCATGCACTTGCAAGGAGCCTCTCAAAGGCACACTTTAATCCTTTCACACTGATTCTTTCACCGATGGTCATATGCTCTTTTCAGGGCCACCATACCTCTACCTTTGGTCACTGAACTAATACATTTTAGAAGATGACCAAGCAAGAATCAGTGACACGACAAGCAAGCATCTGGAAATTCAAAACAATTTTAATTTAGGTATAATGATACAATAGAAAATAAATCATGAAATGTACCTATATTAATTACCATCAGCAGTACATGATTAAATCTAGGTCGCACTGTAATAAGTTCTATAAACATGTTTTTATTATTGACTTGGGCATGTGTTTAGATATTAATTGAGGCCATGTTTTCATTTTGTTACTTTTTTAGGGTTCCGTACTTCATTTGGAACAATCGGAACCCTTATAAAACTACTTTGTTGTCCATCTGCAATTTATACCAACTATTAGGGACCAAAATGCATAAAAAAATATATATGTGACTTATAAATAAAGGAAAAAGTCTAAAATCGAGGAATTTTGATGTTTTTACCCCTAAAATTTGATTATTACGAGACAAAGTTATATTTGCAGTCAATATCATTCAATGAACTACTTTCAACTTAACCTTGTACCTACCATCTTCATCTGTATTGTGGTATCATTTTGAAAATTATGTATCATACATCTTATTGCAGGCGACTGTACACCCTCCGTATTTCGTTCGGCTCTGATATTTCGTATAGACATTTTCATGGTCGACCCACTGGTCACTGACCTAATACAGGATGATGAAAGAATCGACAAGCAACCTAAAAGCTCTCAGTCCCATAATATTTCCAGAGCTATCTTACCAAATTGACTATTTTAATACCTACTCCCTATAATAACAGGGTACATAGGTAGGTATATGAGTACATATTGACTATTTGTTTACTGATAATCATTGTGTAGTCTCAATGAATATTGTTTGAACACAGATAACAATATTTCATTAAACTTATTATTGTCTGATCACTGTTTGTTTTTTTGGTACTGAGACCTGAGTCCGTAATGTACGTGAGCGACTCACTTGTCATCGTGAAAAGTGAATTGCTTACTGGATTTGTAGGAGCCCTCTTCTTTGAATCATTCAAAAACGGTAAGCTAATTCACTTTAAAACGTCTCACGGTGACAAGTTAGTGATTCACGAACAATAAGAAGATAAGAAATAAAGAAACATGTTTCAACATTTTTGCAAAATTATCCCCCATGTAGGGGTATAAAATTGAGGTACCTACTAGCTTTCATATAAAAGCATACAATGTCGCGGACCAACAGCTAGTTTAAATAATATGACTGACTAATACCTAGATATTCTTGTAATTGTACTAAGCCATAGTTCTCGTTAATTTAAATTAATAACCTGTACTTTTACTATAATTTCCCACAAGGCACAACATTGTGTTAGTCATGAATGTGGGTAATTTGGAATTCCACCGAAAGTTCTATGGATCACAGCTTATGTGGACTATAGCTTGCTTAATATGTACCTTATTCATCATCATCATTTCAGCCGTCCACTGCTGAACATGGCCTCCCCCACAGACAGAGTGAATTCCTTATCATGTGGGGGGATTTGCCCATACTCACCACGCTGGGCATGCGGGTTGGCGAGCGCAGTTAGAGCTATCGTTGTTAAAATGAGGGAAGCTGCTCCCCATCCCCTAGCTTTTTACCCTTAGTCGCCTCTTACGACATCCGCCGATAGGTATATATGGAGAGACCTATTCTTCATCCGGGGCCACCACGGCCCTTTTTAGACCTGGTCTACCTACCTTTACCTACCTTTTTAGGTGCATGTTTTGTTGTTTACTCTGAAAATTTCCCAGGCACTACAGCGTCCTGTAAGTGATTATAAAAGTTCCACCTGACGCTGTAAAAATCATCTAGAATAGATGTAATAAGGCCTTTTTTTATCATTGTGAGAGAGATAAAGAAAGAAGTTTAATATCAAATGCTAGATAATGAAGAAAACCAGTGTGTTGAAAGGATTACGTGCGCCACAAGCAGGCCTCCTTTTATGCAAAACTTAAAGAGTCTACGAAGTTGTTTCACAAACACAGCTGGTCAAATTATTTCACTAGGTCAGTAAAATAATTAAGCGTTTAAAAACGGAAATAAACACATGATTATTCAACGAACTATTACCTACCAACTTGCTTGCTCAAAAAATAATTGGCTAATAAACAAGCAATATAAATCTAATGTTAGCCGTTTGCTATCTAGGGCGATAGGTAGATTACTCTTTTCATTTGCAATCTTAGGCCTGACCTAGGCCCTGTACCATACTTAGCGATGAGGAGGTGACGTAAGTTGACAGTCTCAAAGAACTTTTAGCTTGTGGTGCGAAACAGAGCCACACCACCGCCGTTCAAATTCGTTTAAAATATTGCTGGAACGCTCGCATTTGAATGGCGATAAGACGTCATGTGAGGACTCTAGGCCCCTATTCTGACTAACCTCAAAAAAATATTCCGTAGAACCAAGGTCATCGACATAGCTCCCAGAATTAGTAACTTGAAGGGGCAGTCCATATAGAAATATACTATGCGCTGAAAACCGTTGGTGAACCAAGGTCATCGACATAGCTCCCAGAATTAGTAAGTTGAAGGGGCAGTCCATATAGAAATATACAATGCGCCGACAACCGTTGGTGAACCAAGGTCATCGACATAGCTCCCAGAATTAGTAAGTTGAAGGGGCAGTCCATATAGAAATATACTATGCGCCGACAACCGTTGGTGAACCAAGGTCATCGACATAGCTCCCAGAATTAGTAAGTTGAAGGGGCAGTCCATATAGAAATATACTATGCGCCGACAACCGTTGGTGAACCAAGGTCATCGACATAGCTCCCAGAATTCGTAATTTGAAGGGGCAGTCCATATAGAAATATACTATGCGCCGACAACCGTTGGTGAACCAAGGTCATCGACATAGCTCCCAGAATTCGTAATTTGAAGGGGCAGTCCATATAGAAATATACTATGCGCCGACAACCGTTGGTGAATCAAGGTTCTCGAATTAACCATTAACCAGACGACACGCATTGTTGGAAATCTCCCCCACCCGATGGACCGAAGGTTGCGGGAAGTCGGTGAGGAAGCGGAAAGAGAAAGCTTAAACACCCTTCGTCGTTGCACTCTCGGGAGGCCTATGTTCAGCAGGGAACTTCGTCAGGCTGATGATAATGAGGGTAAAAAGCTTTATAGCAGGTAACTTCAAGGTAGGTATATGATTTATTTTTAGGTACTTATAGGTAATTAGGTATATATGATTTATTCAGGTGTTCACCATGCCTTACTAAATTATTCTCTGGCTGTAGGTAAGTAGGTAGGTACGCAATGCTGACATCATCGGGTTACGAAAAAGGCATGTCATTGTGTCTAGTCTGGTGTAGTCTAGACTTGTAGACTAGTGTTTTGTAAACTGTGCACTGGGCACAGAATACTGTGATAGTTATATCTTACAATTCCGAAATAAATGCGCAATAAATCCAAACTAATGCGAAAGTCTCTTTGCGTTTTCACTCATTAACCGCTGGACCGATTTTGATATAATTCGGTATGGACGTAATTTCAGGCTTTAACCCTGAGGAACTGGAGGAGTGGCCCCCGCTCTGTAAGTACTCTGGAGAAGAGGTTTTTATTTTTTATCGTTTCCATAAAAAAATAGACATTAATTGGCATAACCTATCTTTTTAATGAATTGAGCTAGTAACTGATTTTTATATGGCACTATAAGCTCACGGACGCTAATAGTTAGCCGAAATTTCAAGTTAATAGGTACCGTTTCTGAGAATATGGGTCTTGACAGACAGACGGACTGACGATAAAATGATCCTATAAGGGTTCCGTTTTTTCCAAATGAGATACGGAAACCCTTAAAATAACAACAACTTTAAGTAACACAAAGATACCCTAGCTCATTAGAACAGTTGATAGAACTAGCCGGTCCCGATTTGTAAGATCCGATTTTTTTGCATCTGAGCCATACTGGACCTAAAGTGTGAATGTTAGAGAGCATTTTTACTGTATGCCCGTTTAGAGTCACACAGGTTTGGATCTACCAAGTAAAGGTTAGAACAGTTGGTACTGGTAATGTTTCTGTATAGCTTGTGTTTACTAGAGCGCGGGAATTACACCGCACGGACGCATTGTCTCGTCTTCTGTGATGTCTCCAAGCGAATTCTGTGGCATTGTATAGTCGGCTGCAGTAAGATGTATCCTACTAATATTATAAATGCTAAAGTTTGTGAGGATGTTTGTGTTCCAATCACGCCGTAGCGACTCAACCGATTTTGGATGAAACTTGGAATAGATAGAGTTCTTTATAGTAGCATAAAGGCAAATTTTTTTCTAGGTACCACACGAGTAGGGTTGCCAGACGTCTAGTATTTAAGCGTACAGTCCGGTATTTTCGGGCCTGTCCGTTAAAAAATACCGGACAGAACAATGTCCGGTATTTTGAGGAAAATCGGTACTACTGGTCACAAGCGCCTACAAAAGTAGGCATTTAAAAAGTAGGAATTTTATGACTGCATTATATTTTGTTACTAATTTAGTTGATTTATGTTGGTTACCGGGTTGTCCGGTATTTTTTCGCGACTCACCTGGTAACCCTACATACGAGCGAAGCCGCTTAGAACAATCTTTATTGGCAATGGCAGTATTGGTGTAGAATAAGCCCCTTTCGGGATACATTATGAATCATTTTGTACAAAGAGTTCAGAAAAGAGCAGCGGCGTTTTAATTGCGACTGTTGAATGTTGATATGTCTTGGTGGCCCCGGCTGAAGAATATACCCCCTCCATATCTACCCGTGGATGTCGTAAGAGGTGACTAAGGGAAAAGCCAGGGGGCAGCAGCGTCCCCTATTTTAATAGCCATAGCTCGCCAACCCGCATGCCCAGCGTGTTGAGTAGGGGCAAATTCCTTCTATGATATGATAGAAAGTTGCGTTGGAAATCTGTGGGGGAGGCCAATGTTCAGCAGTGGACATCCTCCGGCTGAAATGATGAAAATGATGGTAGGTATGTCATCGCTTCATCGCATCGAGTGGTTCTGCAGCTCCGTTTTAAACTACAATGATAGTCCGCGTAGCTTCACCTCTTTTCTAAGACGTTTCAAAGTGATTTTATTGAAATAAACGCCTTTAGATTTTGAGTTTTGTCCACCGATTTTTTGCGATTGTGTCCTTTGCAATAAAATTATAGTGAATTTTGCCTTGACCCTAAAGCACGAGGTCACGATCGTAAATCGCTAGGCTATCTATCGGCATAAATCTTTCAGAAGCCAGCTAGTGCTGTGAACAACCGACTTTTATTCCGGATTGACATAAAGAGGCTCTTTTCTCGAAGCGGCGCACTTTAATCTTTTTCAAAACACTGGTTCTTTCACCGACGGTCATAGGCTCTTTTCAGGGCCACCATACCTCAACCTGGTCACTGATGATGACGATGTCAAGATGACGGTAAAAATTGTTGAATTTCTAAATGTTGTAGAACATACCTACTTTATTCCCAATTGGGTGTAGAATAAGCCCCTTTGGGTATGGTATACATATTACGAATCATCTTGAATACAAAACATCCGGCTTTCAACATGTGGCATCTGGAGTAAGGATCCCTTATCGGGCCAATATCAATAAATCCGAACGACGCATTTTATACCTTCCGGCGTGAAAGGTACAGACTCTTCGAGGGCGAAGTGTGGCGCTTTCGTTTCACTGAATAACTATTGTCCTTTTACAATAAAATTATTTATGTACAGGCAGATGGTACGCCTTATGGTACCTTTTCTTCATAAAAACAGGAGAGCTGTCCTTTTATATGAAGTACAGTCGCCTGCAGTAAGATACATATTATAACATTAAAAAAAAATTGGCTCAACTTTTATCCCCATGAATAGTAGCCATACTCTCAGATCTCCAGGGGATCAGATAATTGAAGATGTCTAAGTGTAGTCAGAGGCATGTCCGAACGTTCGGCTCATCACACATGCCCATTAAAAATAATCTTTATTCTTTACCTTAGCGCTAAGATTTATAATGGGTAAATCTAATAAGTAATTAAAAGGTAAACAAAAATGTATCATTTACTTAGTTGACTTGGACCTTGCGTATTATCTATAAGTTCTCTGATAGAGAAAATTAGAGTTCGGTGCTACCTACACCTACTCAAATAAGATATTTTTTACAAAAACTAAAAACCGACTTCAATTTCCTGAATATTTACAAGATTTATATCAACCTCTTTTTTTGTTATCAACCTCTATGCGTTTTGCTTACCTACTGAGGATGACACTGGCCACCTACACTTTCGAATAAAAAACAAAAGTAAGTTGGTATGACATCCATTCATCATCAATAATAACTCTTACGGTACTGACTGACTGACAGACAATCAAACGTAGTAGTTTTATTCTCTTTGAAAATCAACGCAAAGCCTAACCAAAATCCCAAGAGTTTAAAATTTGCAGGGTAGCTTCCTGTTGTAACGTATGGGTGCACAAAAAGGAATTCCCGACACACACGGTTAAAGTTTGTGAAAAATAGCAGCAACAGAACGAAGTCGCGGGGATAACCTTTTTGAAGTCGGTTAAAAATACAATAGACACTGAAAAAAATATTAGGTAAATTAACAAAAAAAAATAATTAACTTCGCCGAGAACCTACCAAAACCGCCTGTCACCGCGCACCGACGACACCATAAATAAATTAGTTACCTAATTAATTAATTACTATTACAAGTTATGATATGAAGTAGGTAGAGCAGTATTTAATATTTAGTTCATGGTCTATTTGGCAAACAGTTTTGACACAGTAAATTCATTCTTGAGTAGGTAAATTTGTACAAAACCAAGCCAGTTTTATCCCTTAGAGTCACAGTGTGAATTACTATGTAGTATGTACACCGAATGAAAATGTCTTACAGTGCGATCCAAAACAACCTTTGGTACCTACATTGATTTTTGAACGAAAGCGTTTTGAGATAGTACGACGAAAATGGTAAAATTTAGAAAACCAAAATACTGTGACCTCCCTTTTGGTGAAGTTTCAATTACTTCGTAATTCAGGTAAGATTGGATAATTAGTAAGAACATGTTAAAGATGCGATTTTTCGTCTTAATTGTGCTCAACGATCATCTAAGCACTAACTTTTACCGGACATCACGAGCTTTCAGTTCGTGGCGAACCTCTAGTTTATTTTATTCTGTGCCATCTGTCAACGACCTTTGTCAAGGTCGCTAGCCACCCGAAGTCTTACTGAACTTTATTTTCTGTGACCATTTACTAGTCTAACGACTGCGCCCTTCATGGTGCCATTAGTTTTATAGACGCAGTACAATTCGGTACAGTGAGGCCGAGAAATGGGCTGGGAACTCAGAGTGGAACCCTTGCAGACTTTCTTACATCATTTTAGGATTCATAATCATTCATTTATTTGTCAGAATGTAGGTGTAACAATAGTGTGAAGTAATAATACAGTCTACAGATTTTAAATTTGTATGCCTGATATGTGAGCTAATAGGCATGCAAATTTAAAGTACCTCCCCAAGCTACTTCCTAAATAGATCAGGTCGTCGTTCAAGAATTCAACCAGGAACCGATGAATTCGGAGGAGGTAGGGCACAGCGAGATTTTCTCGTTCTAAATTAAATAACATTATTTGTGTCAAATACCTAGTGTTGTGTTCCTGCGGTGAGTAAGGTTGCCAGAGCTCTTTAGGGGGAAGGGGGTTCGGGGTCGGCAACGCGTGCGTGATGCCTCTGGTATTGCAAGCGCTCATAGGCTATGGTAACCGCTTACCAAAAGGTGGGCCGTATGCTTGTTTGTCACCTCAGTTGTATTAAAAAAACCCTCATGACGACACGCAATTGGCAATTTTTTTCTATCTAGCTCTTTATATCTTATCTAGCTCTTTACATCTGTCTCACGAGATCCCATTTACCCAGTACCGAACGAATTGCAAAGAAGTTGGTTTGAAAAGAGTATACTGAACTAGGACGAAAGGTAACTACCGTTATCTCTGCGCAGAGTGGACTAAGAGTGGATTCCTTATCATCTTAGTGAACCATTGTTTACTTTATCCTAGATTTTGACAACTAAAGCAAAAATATTTCAATATTCCTAGTTATTATTCCTGATTATGTTGATGATAATCATGCATCTTAGTAACGTTTTGTGTAGAAATTGTATTCTGATAATTTTGATAGCATATCTTATGTGAATTAGCGCACGCAGTGTACATCTATAATTGAAATTGCATGTAACCTAGAAAATACCAAACCTAACCTTTAAGCTCTTAATCATGTAAATTTCGTTGATGTGCCTAATAAATAAATACATAAATAAACCCCTGAAGCCAATCCTGGCTACGTGTGCGTAGGATGAACTTAATGCCTGGAAAACCAACACGGTCTCCTGCACTATGTTGCAAGGTTTGATTATACTCTCTTAGAGACAGTCGCCAGGTGACGACGAATGAATGGAGGCTATTATCGTGTCGCATACCTGTGCCAAATTATTATAGCACTGGCATTAAATTAGGCCGCCATGAAGAACCCTGTTTGAATGTGCGATAGAAAAAAATCTAGAGTACTTATACTTTTTGTGTCGAGGAGGTAGGGCAGTATTGAACCACCTATTCAAACTCTGACCCACCGGTGCCGATGGCGATGTTGACTATCGTTGGCAGTCTTGAAAATGTAAGGTTGGCTTTTATTTAACTACGGAAAGTAGTTGCGCCAGGTCACATTATAATATTAAACTGAAGCTTTAAAGTCCATTTTGTAAAAAAGCCGTGTTTGTTGCCTGATTCTTCTAGGCTTGGTCGCGAGGAACATGCATAGTACCTAGTTTCTAAGACGTTTCAAAGTGATCCTAGTGATTTTATTGAAATTAACTAATAAAGATAAAAAAAAAAAAAACATGAGCGTTGTTTAGTAATATTGCTGAAATGTAAACATTCCAAGCCTAAAGTTATTTTAACAAAACATATTTTTACAAATGATTCGGCACCTTAATTGAACTTCAAAAGTTAAAACTTTAGTGGCGCATGTGCAAAGCAGGTTTGAACGTAACTCTGACACCCCCTTAAACACCTTCAAAGATCTGATCTCCTGGAGGTCTGAGAGGTGTGGTCACTACCACTCCACCAGTTACTTTAAAAGCATTTCACAGTCTTATCATAAAGTATGATTCTCACGAACATCCATACGACAGCTATAAAATAATGGAAAATCGTGGCCACTATTCTTAACTATTAAGTGGGTAGGAACTATTTCTTTGTTCATTTGATTCTGATGTTTTGTCGTGATTCCGTAATAAAAGAATGACCTTTAAGGAGTTTAGACACGGTTCTTAGGTTTGTTTACTAATAGGAACCTGAAAAGAAAAAAACTGGAAGAACACAATCTTGATCAGATACAGCACTGACGTTGACGGTCTGAATGTCGCAACATTATTACGCGTTTTGGCATTAAAGAACTATCAAGTTGTGAATCGAATTATTTGTTATACTAAACATATTATTTTTTGTTTTTTTATACGTTGCCAAATCTTTCGTGGAGTGAAAGAAATAAATACAAAAGTTGGCCAGCCTGTCGAGGGGCTCCGGGCAATCCAATGGAACGCATCCACTCGCATTTTTCCTTTGCCTCTGGGGGCCTGGGGAAATGATTATCTGATTTCGATGGAGGTTTCACACAAACAGGTTACACAACAACACGAAAGAAGCCGCAAGTAATCACTAGTCCTACTTCTATCTACATCCCAACTATTGGCAAAGAATTCAATGTAGTGACGCGTACGATTGCGTATCACAGCTCTTAATTTGTTTTGGTTTGTAGTGCATGTAGGTTTGATGAATGTGGCTCGGAAGCAATTATTGATTAAGTAGGTACCTATAACTTTTTTCAATGTACCATAGACCCACCACGCTGGTACAGTGCGGGTTGGTGGGTGGAGCGCCAGAGCCTCGTTCGTTGATCGGCAGGGTGTACCGCGTGCCGGTACAACTGGAACCCCCCTTCTTCTTCTTCTTCCTGCCCTTGTCCCACATTATGTGGGGTCGGCACAACATGTTTTCTTCTTCCACTCTCTTCTGTTAGCCGTCATCTCCGCACTCACATCTTTCTTACTCATGTCATCTTTAATACAATCCATCCATCTTTTCTTCGGCCTTCCTCTAGTCTTATATCCATCCACATTCATACCTAACGCTCTTCTCGTTACATGACTTTCATCCCTCCTCATGACATGCCCATACCATGCTAACCTATTACTTCTCAACTTTTCCGTCACTGGCGCTACTTTCAAACTTCCTCTGATGTACTCATTTCTTATTTTGTCCATTCTTGTCACTCCACACATCCATCTCAACATTCGCATCTCTGCCGCATGCACTCTTCTTTCATCCGTCCCTTTGGTAGCCCAACACTCAGATCCATACATTACGACAGGCCTTATGATCGTCGACCAACTGGAACCCCCCATTCCATACTATAGAATTACAATTAGAATTATTTATTTCAGTTAAAACAGCAAGCTTACAGTATATACCAAAGTGCCTACTGTCTAAAATTAAAACTATTCTAAAATTATTCTCTTAGCGAATTAAATATTTTACAAATGCTATCATTAAAGATGTCGACATGTTGGACCTCGTGTATATAGGCATTTAAAAGAGTGAGAGCTCTTAGCGTTGGCGCATTATGAGCGTGACAATTTCGCGGTGTGTGGCAGGCGAACAGTTGATGTCGACGGCGGTATAATCTATCTCTGTACCAAATTTCATCCAAATCCTTTCGGCCGTTTAGCCGTGATTGAACCACACACATCTAAACATCCTCACAAACTTTCGCATTTATAATATTAGTAAGATAGTAGGAAGTAGGATACATAGTAGGTAGGTACATATGATTCATAATATGTAGACTCTCTCGAAGAGATATAAAGGGACTTGACTTTCGCTCATTATTATTTTACTCGAACCTAACCTAATCAAGGCAAGGCAGCTATAAAAGCTGTACTAAATTATTCCCATTGTTTACGTTAAATCTCGGAATGTGCGCTCAAAACGCGAACACATCAAATATTCAGCTCTTGGTTTATTTACGAGTATTAAGCGCTATGAAAATGTAGGTTTTTATGAGAGAGAATCCGCATAAAGCTGTGTTCAAACGGCGTACGATAAGTCATCAAAAATTTATTTCAAAATGATCCTTACATCTTCTGAATAAAGTTCATTTTGAGGTTTACTTTTAGGGTCTTGCGATATCGTTGAGCTATATCGCACACCCCCAATTGTCAAACTAAAAATTGTCGTTATTCAGTCGAAATAATGATCATTTTAAAATTTATTTGAGATGACATATCAAGCATATACTCGTAGGTACACCTAAAATGAATAGCAGCGGGTGTTGAAGTTTGTATGATAATAAAATCACCTTTTCCACTAGTTTTGAAATAAAGTCTGTATTTATGTGTGTTTATCCGGCCGTGGTGGCCCCAGTTGAAGAATAGGCCCCTCCATATCTACCTATCCGTGGATGTCGTAAGAGGCGACTAAGGGAAAAAAGCTAGGGGATGGGCAGCAGCGTCCCTCATTTTAACAACGATAGCTCTAACTGCGCTCGCCAACCCGCATGCCCAGCGTGGTGAGTATGGGCAAATCCCCCCACATGATAAGGAATCTGCTCTGTCTGCGGGGGAGGCCATGTTCAGCAGTGGACGTCGAAAAGCTGAAATGATGATCCGATCAAACACAGTTCATTTATAATCATATACAACACCCGATATCTCGCTGAAAGCAATAATCGAATCGAACAGACTTACTTTTCGACACATGGAAATCTTAGAATCTTGCCTTGACTCTCCGGAGTTAAACTTTGAAACCCAGAGAGCCCGATTCGGCTTGTAAAGTCATTCTACAAATGCTTTCGCTCACATTACATGACAAATTTGCATACGTTTATAAGTTAAAATTCAGACAACATCATTCATATGCTTTCTAAACATTTCCACCCAAAACACGAGTTATTTCAACACCCGCTATCGCATCTGAGTATTGCGTAATGTTACGACAACGGTACCTATCGAAATGTTAATTGCTGGAAAACTTTTGCCTAGTTAACCTGTTATAAGTACCACAATACCCATATAGCTCGCAGAACCGACAACAGTTGGGGAATAAAGGTTCTTGAATAGCGACCACGAACCGGACGACGCAGTGTTGGTAGCCCCGACATTGTGAAGGTGGATGGAGAAGGCTCAATTCGTCATGGCATTCTTTGGGGAGGCCCATTTTCAGGCGTTGAACTTCATCAGGCTGAGAGCCCAGTATAAATGTTATTAAACCCTTTAGACGGACCCCGTCTTCAACAAACTCCCCCGCCGCGCCTGTTAGTCTGAACGGATTTTCATGGTTTTCATCAATGGATGGGGTGATTCATAAGGAAAGTTTATGTGTATAAACTATAAATAAATAATATTAATAATAAAATAAATAAATATTCCGGACATATTCACACGGCCAACTGATCCCAAACTAGGCATAGCCTGTACTATGGTGACCAGAGACTGATATATATAATAGATAAATATTTAACACCCAGACACCGAACAAACATCTGTGTTTATCACACAAATGTTTGTCCAGTGCGGGGATCGAACCCGCGACCTCTAGCGCAGAAGGCAGAGTTACTACCGACTGAACTATGAGGCCTGTCATTATGGTTTTGTGTAAATTGGCTGAAATATGACGATGATTATTGAAGAAGATTACTGAAAAAATCATGCGGACTGGGAGCTTTACCGGCGTATATACTCTGCTACCCGTGCGAACCCGATGCGGGTTGCTAGTAAAATATAAATACAGTAATTGAAGAAGATCAGACCACAGACTACGTAGACGTACTATCTGACTGAGTGCAGCCAAATTTCAACCCGAGCAGAGCAACACATACCTCGACTGGCCATAGAGGATGGATCCAAACGGTACTTTAAGTCTCCCTGGGAAGAGTTCGTTCTATAATAGCACGGGGATGCGTCATAAAATTTCTTTGGATCATACTAATCTAAAGTAGTACTAAACATCATGCTGAGGAAGTGGGAAACACTGCACGATGTTGTATAGTATCAAACCTAAAAGAAATAAACATTTGGAAGCGAGCCCGCTGCGCTAAGTCACCCACGTGCGTGGTATTTTGATGTTCGCCCGCGAACTGTCCAGGAATTCATGCATTTTGTCATCAAGAGGATGGTGGGCTATTATCGGACGCTACAATATTATTGGTCATAGAAAACACTGGAGAAGTAAACTAATGTTTCCAAAAACAAATGTATTTGGAATTAGCTGACTTTTTGTGCTAAGGAAATCGTAATTTGTATGAAATACAGAAATAGATTGGATTTATTTATGTACCTATCTCGTTAGATAATGTATTATTTGTGTTGTGGCTGAACTTTCCGTTCAGGAATGCATGCGTTTTGTAGCCCGTGAGGAAGATGGGCTAATTGAGTCACAATAAATAGCTACCGCGAGACACCTCGATATAAATTGGGTGGTTGAAATAGAAACACAACTATGTGGCTTTTAGTTGTGTCATTTTGAGCCTCACCTTGTTCGATCGACACCACACTGAAGCCCTACATTCCATTTTGTGAAAAATGGTAGGCACCAAACCGTGTTTGTTGCTTGGTTGCGTTGCGAGGAACTGGCGTACTTAGCTTTGACTTTGACTTTGTATTTATCTGAACAAACGAACGTGATTATATATGTTTGGTGTGGTTGTGGGAGGAAGAGTTGGTTGATGATAACTGACTATGACTTCTTTTGAAACGTATTTTCAAGTTGTTGTATGCAAGTATCTGGGAACTGCCTTATCACTTTTAACTATCTAACTATACTGATACTGTTGTGACTGCTATCATTGAGTGAGATCTTGTTATAAACAACATACAAGGTTAGGTATTCATAACATGTATACTATCCCGAAAACGGCTCATTGTACACCCGATCGGCGATAAATTTTGTTATACTTTTGGAAATTCGACATTTTTAATTGAAAAAACAATATGCAAATATCAGCTGTTTTGGGGTCAGATAAGTTGAAACTCACTGATTCATCTGTTTTAGGTAGCAATCTTGATGTCGAACTTCTCGTGCGTTTAATAATCTAAATCATCTGTGGGTGCTTGCTTGTCGTGTCACTGATTCTTTCTTGGTTATCTTCTATCAGGTCAGTGACCAGGTTGAGGTATGGTAAAAAGACAAACAACAGCTTTCTCTTTGTTCTTAAAATGAGCCCATTCGGGATAGTATACTAGTTAGGGAACACGTTGTTTAGTTGAAATATTTAAAAGTACATCAAAAATATCAAAAAATTGCAAATTGTAGGTATGTAGCGTTCTAGGCGCGGCCGAGTTGTGTATCGTTGATATATACACATTCGTGACACAGTTGCCAACGTATGCATTATCATACTTACCTACCACTAGCTGTACCTACCCGCGCGGTTTCACTCGTGTGTAGTTATAGGCCTCTAGGGTTATGTTAGACGGCCGGCTGAGGAATAGGCCCCTCCATTACCACCCGTAGCTATCGTAAGAGGCGACCGAAGGGAAAAAATATAGGGATGGGCAGCAGCGTTCCCTATTTTCCAAAAATAGCTTTATCTGCGCTCGCTAACCCGCATGCCCAGCGTGGCGTGTATGGGCAAATCCCTGCAAATTATTATTACTGGAAATCTATGGGGGAGGCCTATGTTCTTTCCCAAGGTTTTACTGCTAGTATTATAAATGCGAAAGTTTAGTAGAAACATAATAAAAATGAAAAATAATGATGCAAATGAAATTCATTACTACCCCTCGACTTCGGGGCGATAAACGATCTATCTGCATTACTTCAATAAAATGTAACAGATAGCACAAAATATTGGAACTGTATCGATTCCGGAGAGTTATTGGCAATAAAGATGTGACTAAATTGGTTCTGTCTTGAAGGAAAAAGTTATGCTTGGCGTCAAGATATACTTTTGATGTTATAGGTTTGTCTACATCTACACTTCTTCTTGTGGTGTCGCAGATTTTTTTCTTGTTCGTCCCGCATTAGGTCTCTGACCAGGTTGAAGGAGTTATGGTGGCTCTGAAAAGAGCCTATGATCGTCGCTGAAAGATCAGTGTAGTGAAAGGATTAAAGTGCGCCTCTTAGAGGCTCCTTTTATTACATCTACCTACACTAATAGGTATTATAAAAAGGTGTTTGTTTGTACAGTACAGACTACAGGGCTAACTCTGGAACTACTGAACCGATTCAAAAATGTTCACTAATTCAAAGCTACACTAGCCCTGTTGAACATAATAGGTAGGTGCTACATTTTTTAATAACTACTTTTGATTCCGAAAACTCAATATTTTTAAATCAAGTTGGACGAAAAATCACCGCTGGGCTTAGATCGTAACTATTTGTTTCCCGCTAATATTCATTATTTTTGTTGATAGAATAACCCCTTTTCGGGATGGTGTACATATTATGAATCACCTTGTATGTTTTCGGGCTATTAAAGTTTCGTTCGTGTTACAGTTTGTGTGTCAACGTTTTTTGGCAAGCGGCCTATGTTTACTTTGCAGTTTGCATACCATCAGGAAGGTGATTTAGAGGTTGTGGCCGAGTGCAGTTTCGATGAATTCCGTATCGAATTGCTATAAAAGCTGAACTGTTGATCATGTTTGAAAAGCTGGTAATCGCACTTGTATCGTGAACAACATGCCAATTAATGTACATACATCCTATACCATACAAGGTGATTCATAATGTGTATACTATCCCCGAAGGGGCTTATTCTACAACCTATTGATAATAAAGTTTGTTCTACTTTTGGAAATTCCAGAATTTTCATTGCAAAACACTATGCAAAACTCAGGGGTTTTAGGGTAAAGCAGTTGAAACTTAATAAAAGTGCTGTTTTAGGTAGGTAGTAATCTTGATGTTTAACTCTCTTACTCAAATAATTAGCTAGATAAGAAAATAAAAAGACCAAAAACAGCTGATATATGAAAAATTGAAAATGTCGATTATTTCCTTTTACTAATATTTATTTTTTATCTTTATTTTTGTCGATAGAATAAGCCCCTTTCAGGGTAGTCTACGTATTATGAATCACCTTGTAGATTTAAGTATTTAGTTCATAGAGGCTAGAAATGGCAGCAGAATGCTACTTCTAGCGAGAGCCTCACCGTAAAGTGCCATATAAAGTATAGTGCCATAATTGCTCACGAAGATCTGCATGTGCAAAGCCGCGTTCAAACGGCGTGCGATATGTCATCTAAAATTCATATCGTTAAGCTATATCGCACACTTCCAAATGTCGAACTCAAAATTGAATTTGTTCAATAGAGATAATTTTGTTAATATTTTTTGAAAAATAATCCTACCTTTATTGAACATATTCAATTTGAGTTTAACATTGGAAGATTCGGAAGAATTATATAGGACATATCGCATGCCGTTTGAACATGGCTTAAAATCGTGTCATATGTAATGTTCTGAACATCTTGCTGTCACATCTTCAACAAGTACCAAGCAGCTTGTCAAGCCGACAACTTGACAGTAGACCTAAGTGACAGAGCTTTAAGTCAGGTGTGTCGCTGACCTTAAGGCGCAATTTTCTTTAAGTTTTTAAAAAATAAATAAATATAAATATTCCGGACATATCACACATTGTCAACTGATCCCAAACTAGCCATAGCCTGTACTATGGGTAACAGAGACTGATATACATAATAGATATATATTTAACACCCAGACACAGAACAAACATCTGTGTTAGTCACAAATGTTTGTCCAGTGCGGGATTCGAACCCGCGACCTCTAGCGCAGAAGGCAGAGTTACTATCAACTGAGCTATGAGGCCAGTAAATAATTTTAAATCGATGTTATTTGTACCTACACACATTTTTGTTTAATCACTTACCTCATTAGCTTACATAAACTTTATACTCGCATTGACTATAAATAAACACAGGTAAAACTTTCGCAACTACCTTTCCTTGTAGTTAATATTCTCAAGTGGAAATGTTCGCTAACTACCGCCGAGTAGTTGGGATAAAGTCGATATCGGAACTACTTACTATGTTTATCGAAGAAGTTGTGATGGAAACGTGTGATAGAACTTCGCGTCTTGGGAAGAGCTTTTGTAATTGCGTTTACCTCTATCTTGGGCTTGTCCTCTGAAGCATTAGCTTAAAATTCGTTTACAGATACTTTATAAAACAAATAACACCCAACAGTCACATACATAGTCCTGACCTCACACTAGGATTCCCTTTTCGTGGGTATCAGAAACTTCAGCCGTGGTGGCCCCGGCTGAAGAATAGGCCCCTCCATATCTCATATCCGCGGATGTCGTAAGAGGCGACTAAGGGAAAAAAGCTAGGGGATGGGCAGCAGCGTCTCCTATTTTAACAACGATAGCTCTAACTGCGCTCAGCAACCCGCATGCCCAGCGTGGTGAGTATGGGCAAATCCCCCCACATGATAAGGAATTCACTCTGTCTGTGGGGGAGGCCATGTTCAGCAGTGGAGGTCGTACAGCTGAAATGATGAATGGTGGGTATCCGAAACTAAGAGTACGACAACACCCAGACGCGGATCAAATATTTGCAGATCATGCAAACATTTGTCCCGCAGTGGCAATCGACCCCGCTCCTCTTGCGTCTCAGACTCGCCCGCTGTGCCACCGAGGTCCTCCAATATGTCCTATATTGGAGGAATTGGTCCAATAGAGGTTTATGTTTCTTGAATGTGCGGTTACGGTTTTTTAAGATATTATATTTTATGACTACGATAGTACAGGATTTTAGGAGTAGGTAGGGCACAGCGAGATTTTCTCGTTCTGAATTGGAGCAGCCCGCCTAGGGAGGTAACTCCGCCTTACAGAAGATCGCAGCCAAATAACATTATTTGTTTCAAATAGTGTTGTGTTCCTGCGGTGAGTAAGGTTGCCAGAGCTCTTTAGGGGGGAAGGGGTTCGGGGTCGGCAACGCGCGTGCGTGATGCCTCTGGTATTGCAAGCGCTCATAGGCTACGGTAACCGCTTACCAAAAAATCTACATAATTTTTGAAACTATGATGGTTATGAACCTAATTTTCACTTAAAACGTGATACCTATTTACCATGATTTGAAGGTTTATTTGTTCCACAATATTATTGGTAAATATCCGGTATACATGGTAAATATCCGGTTTATGTGAAAATTATGCGATACTACATGTTAATTTTTGTATGTTTTTTAATAAGAAATTCGTGTTCAATTAGCCCCTAGGCGATACCACCATGACCTACTTCGATTTACCCTCGTGGGAATATTAAACGTGAGCTGTTAATTTTGTTAAAAAATAAAATTTTACGCACCGCGTTGAAGGTCGTCAACCGAACACGCCACGAACCGGGCAACGCAGTATTGGGAGGCACCCCACCCGATGGACCGACGATATTGTGAAGGTTTGGGGTGGATGGACAGGGCTCAAGACTGTTCGTCGTGGACCTGTTTGAGGGAGGCCTATGTCCAACATATTCTACATATGAATGGCCTCATAGCTCAGTTGGTAGTAACTCTGCCTTCTGCGCTAGAGGTCGCGGGTTCGATTCCCGCACTGGACAAGCATTTGTGTGATGAACACAGATGTTTGGTCTGTGTCTGGGTGTTCAATATTTATCTATTATGTATATCAGTCTCTGGTAACCATAGTACAGGCTATGCCTAGTGTGGAATCAGTTGACCGTGTGAGATATCTCCGGAATATTTATTTATTTATTCTACAGGCTGATGATGAAGTTATGACTATACCTACTTTACCAACTTTATAACTTCGGAAAACTTATATTGACTGGCTTTCTCTGTAATTTCTGGCGAAAATAAAACTGTGTGTCTGATTGTTCACAGATGCGGGTAAAAGCGCGAGATCGAACCTCGTGCGTTTGCGCAGGTCGGCGCTTGGGAAGTCTGCGCCCACTCTCTCCGTCCACGTTGTGAGTTCATTTATAGTTTATCCAGCGATAAATTAAAAAAAAAAGCAGAGAAAATACAAACAACAGTTATTAAGTGCATACGGAACAATTATTGTGGGATTGCACTGGTGGAGGGGTGGTAGTGACCCCGCCTTCTGATCCACAGATCGTTGGTTCGAAACCTATCGTGCATCAATGGATTTTCCATTCAGAAAATGTATGTGAGCTATGTTAGTGTTCTCTTGTGTGAAAGACGACATGAGTAAGAAAGGAGTGAATACTGATATGACGGCTGATAGAGGAAAGTGGAAGAGAAAAACATGTTGTGTCGACCCCACATTAAGTGGGATATGGGCAGGGAGATGATGATGATGATGCTAGTGCTCTCAAACGGTGAAGGAAAACATCGTGATGAAACCGGCATGTCGTAGAACCTTAAAATTCGAAGACAAATGACATGTGCACGAAAGTGGCCTCTAAGAGGCGCACTTTAATCCTTTCACTTCACTGATTCTTTCATAGGCCCTTTTCAGGGCCACCATACCTCAACTTAGTCACTGACCTAATACAGAATGACCAAGAAAGAATCAGTGACACGACAGGAAGAAGATTGTGGTATTCGTTAAATCACACAAATTTCTTCTCTTCAACGTATATTATTTTCATTACAGAGAATAGAAAAACCAAAAACTTATTTATTTAAATTATAAGCAAGCAATAGAACTTCCCACTCGGAGGAAACTTTCGAAGGCGAAGGCAAACGTAACATTTCGTGGGCGTAAAAGGTCGCAAGTAAAGAATTTATTCTCATAGTAATCGAAATATTCGCCTTATTTATCAGAAAATAACGTAAAAATACATACAAGATGTCTATGCTTGCTTGCTTGTCATGTCACTGATTCATTCTTGGTTATCCTGTATTAGGTCAGTGACCAGGTTGAGGTCTGTGACCGCCGGTGAAAGAATCAGTGTAGTGCAAGGATTAAAGTGCGCCTCTTAGAGGCTATGAGGGTATAGTCGGAGACACATCCAAACATTACATTTGGGCATGCCCTTATTTTGCCTCACTATTATTTTTCAGAAAACTTTCGTTTACGTTTAAACGCATAAAAGTAAAGAAAGTTTTTTGAAAAATAATAGGTGAGTCACGTTTCTGTTTCCGACATCATAATAAACCGTGATTGTGTTGCAGAAAGAACCATGCTCCGTGTCGCGGCGGCCTTCGAGGCTGCCCCCGCCGCCCCCGCACCACAGGCTTTCACTTGTGGTAAGTGGAAAGTTCAGCTCGAACAACACTATGATGGACGACCGATATCAATAGCGGGTTTCAACTGAGCGTTACATACTAGTGATTTGCCCCGAACTAAGTCATGAAAATTTATTAAATAAAACATCACTTTTTTTTATCCTAGTCTTTGGTATTCGTTTCGCTTTGTTGAATTGGGGGTCTGACACCTTCTTAGCGTATTTTTTTCGCCATATGTTGTATTAACTTCCCAAATAATATCGCCTCAAGCTGGAATCCCACCCGCGACCTTCCTCTTGATACGGGGCTGTGCTATCACTGCGCCGTCGGGTCAGTTCCTCGTCCGGTCGAAATTCTTTGAGATGTTCTTTGGTTCGAAGCACCGGAGCTCCACCTACAGTAAAAAATCGTTAACACAAAAACAAATACCTTTACCATTTTTAACATACATTTTTACGGTCCAGTCTCTCTGTATCTGTATCTTGTAGAGGAAACCGATTTACAAACGTCATAAATCACAATCAAATTTGTCAAAAGTCTACCACATGATGGATGATGGATACGTATAGACGTATACACTTGATGTTCGCGGATAAGATTGTAAGATTGTAGGACATGCCTTGTACCCAGTTGTCCACCATTGCCAATTGAAAATGACTACAGGAATATCAAAGAGGGAGAGGACAACGGATAGAGCTATGTTTGGAGATTCACTAATAAAATCCGAAATGAGGAAATCTGTAGAAGAACCAAGGTGGTCAACGTAGCTCTCAGAATTAGCAAGTTGAAGTGGCATTGGGCAGGCCCTATAGCTCGTAGAACCGACAACCGCTGAGGAATAAAGATTTACGAACCGGGCGAGCCACTGCTGCCCGGGAGCCTTTGGGGTAATCCCTTTAAACGCGCTTGTAGCTCCCGTGTAAAGACAACTGACTCGCGCGCTTTTGGTGGTTGCTGCCATTGTGTACAAACCCTTAGTTTGCGTTTGTTGATCTTCAGACAGATTATTTTATAAATAGTATCCGTATCTAGAATTTTGGGTCATCATCATCTCCCTGCCCTTATCCCACTTCATGTGGGGTCGGCACAACATGTTTTCCTCTTCCGCTCCCCTCTATCAGCCGTCATATCAGTATTCACTCCTTTCTTACTCATGTCATCTTTCACACAGTCTATCCATCTTTTCTTTGGTCTACCTCTTCCCTTATATCCTTCCACATTCATATTTAACGCTCTTCTAGTCACATGACATTCTTCCCTCCGCGTGACATGCCCATACCACGCTAACCTTTTGCTCTTCAACTTCTCAGTCACTGGCGCTACTTTCAAACTTCCTCTGATCTAGAATTTTGAGTGTTTATTTTCAATGTAGGTACTTCCATTATCGTCGGGGAACCTTTGTGAATGAAATAACGATTCGTGTGATTACCTTCTTTTGTACCTACAATCAGCTTAAGTTGCATTCAAACCTATCTGACTAAATATCAACTAGATGAGTAGAGGATCAAAGAATTTGTGTCACCAGCTATTTTGTTGTCATACAGCCTTATCAATTTACCATCAACCACAAGGCACCAACAATCAATCAATCAATATTAATGGCGATTCAAAGGAAACTGAGTCCTATTTCTTATCGTAGATATGACATTCTCCAGTGTTAGCGATATCATATAACGTTAGATCGACTGTGCGTAATATGACTCAACTTGCGGTCAGGATTGTATGCTTTTAGTATCAACTAAGATGTAAGATTTTAGGCATATTGGCGACTGGATCAATACTCTGGCAATAGCGATATAGGATAGGATATTGATAATGACTTTAATTGAAAGAGGGCACTAGTATGGTAAAGATCACGCCTTCAAATCCAAGGGTATCTAAGGGTACATGGGAGAAAATTGCATCAGTATTATAACAACATGACCAAATACTGGCTCTCGACTGGCCTCATAGCTCAGTAGTAATTCTGCCTTCTGCGCTAGAGGTCGCGGGTTCGATCCCCGCACTAGACAAACATTTGTGTGCTAAACACAGATGTTTGTTCTGTGTCTGGGTGTTAAATATGTATCTATTATATATATCAGTCTCTGGTACCCATAGTACAGGCTATGCCTAGTTTGGGATCAGTTCACCGTGTGAATATGTCCGGAATATTTATCTTTTTATTTATTTATTTAAAAAAGCTCGTAAATTTTATAATAACAGAAAACACATAAAACAGATTAAATCTAAGGATGTATAAAGGCGAGCTTAACACTAAAAAGAGTAATTTTCTAGCCAACCATTCAGGCTAGCTAGAGAAAGGTAAAAAGAAAATGTTTCCAACCTACTGCCTGGCCATCGTTTTTCAGGGCCACCACGCCTCAGCCTAATCAGTGGCCTAGCGCGGAGAGACTTAAATGTCTGTCTATGTCTACTTCAAAAGAAAAAAATTGTTCGATGACACGGCATCGAATTAAAAATGTTCACAAACTAATTTCCATATCCGAAGAAAGTCCTCGGCTTGAACTTAATCGTCTTCGCAGACACGAACTTTGATTGCGCTGTAAATTAAAACCTCATTTATAAGATTTTTATGATGTTCCATTTTGAATAGTTTATGATGGTTTTCCAGAGAAAGCTTGTAGTAATTATCTTTGAGTGGCACAAAGTATTTTGGACAGGCTGCTTCCCACGATCTCGGTCATAATTAATGAAACTGTGACATGAAAAAAAAAAAAATTGCCTCAAGACTGTTATCCAGTAATGATCAAAAATTTAAATGCGCATTTTTTTTCGAACCGTTCGCCGGGTTCCAACCGACGACTTTCGGCTCGAAAGTCGGGGTACCTCCCTCTATATATAATATAACCATACTATACCACAGTCGAGAAAAAAAAAATTCGGCAAGTGGTGATTTCAAGAGAAGATCACTTTTTTTTAAGTTCTACGGGATAAGTAGCAATTCCTCAGGAATTAAATTAATATGGGACCACCACGGGATTATATTCTATACACCAGCGAAAGAATTATCAAAATCGGTTTAGTATTGGCAGAGATATCGAGTAACATACACACAAAAAAAAAACAGGACCTCCTCCTTTTTGAAGTCGGTTAAAAAAGAAACTATATTCGGCAGCCCAACCCAACTGCGAACCGATATAGTCTTAATTGCCTATAAAGTAGCGGTCTTTAGCAAATTACAACTTACACGGTCATTTATGCAGGATTTATGTTCACATTCTATCATTTATTTATGGTTCTCATCATATCGTGTATCGATAGCGCGTGGTAACTTTTCACTAGCGCCATCTAGAATTGAATGCGGTTCTAATCTAAGGAAGTAGCCTCCTTAGACTCCCTTGTTTCTTCATCCTGGTCTTCGGATTCAGTCGTTGGGGTCCTGTATTTTTACGTTACAAAAGCAAGCAAATTACGAGTTCAAAACAGAGATTTCCTTGAATAGATCCAGTCAATGGCCGTCTAAGTGTCTGAAGCCAGCAATTTGTCCGTAATTCATATGTAGCCAATAAAAAGCGATAAGTAATCAAATTACCGTTTTTACACGGTCATTAAATGCAACCTACCATTGCCTTTATCCTCATAATGCATTATGTAACAACCATTTGATAGAGGCTAAGGTCTGTTGGTACTTTTTGTTTGTGGACATCTTTCAGGATTTAGGTTTTTATTTAAACAAATTGGGTGGCAAAGCTTACGGCCCACCTGTTGGTAAGTAGTTACCGTAGCCTTGGCAATACCAGAGGCATCATACGTCTTGCCATTAAGTATCAGCTTTTAGTGCCAGCATGTTTAATGCCATTGACCAGCATGATACACGAGGTTTTTATTTTTTATTTTTTTATTTTATTTTAAGCCTTTTTATTTTCCATATCAATTATAATTATTTATATTATTTATTATATAATGTTCATTTTATTTCACTTAATTTAATTCTGTATAATCGTCTATTATTATTATTATTTTCATTAGTAGTATTCGAATTATTCAGTATGTTGAGTTAAGTTTATGGAGGGCGCCCATTTGCGGGCAAAGGCCTCCTCCAACCGTTGCCAGTTTTGTCTTTGCTGGGCTAGTCTAGTCCAAGTAGCACCCGCTATGGCCATGATGTCGTCGCGCCACCTTCGTCTTGGTCGGCCACGGGGGCGAATTGTATTTCGGGGGTACCAGTGGAGGATTCTTTCGCTCCATCTTCCATCTGCCGCTCTTGCCAGATGTCCGGCCCATCTCCACTTGAGTTTACATGCAAGTTCCGCAGCATCAATTAGTTTAGTTTTCTTTCGGATTTCAGTTTTTCTTATCCTGTCTTTTAGTTTTAGTCCCAGCATACTCCTTTCAGCAGCTCTTTGAAAAACTTGTATTTTATGGATCACATCTTTAGTTAGTGCCCAGCTTTGGCATCCATACAGAAGTGTTGGGAGTATTATTGTGTCCATCGCCTTCTTCTTGAGTTTTATTGGGATATTTGACTTAAATATTTCCTTAAGAGACCAATATCTGTTCCAAGCCTTCTTTATCCGACGCTCTACTTCTCGGCACGTTTGTTCCATGAATGAAATATTTTGCCCTAGATACAAGTACTCATCCACGTAATCTATTACTTTTGATTGTATTGAAATAGGTATTTTTTCACCATTAGTCATTACGAATGTTTTGCTGGCGTTCATATGTAAACCACATCTTTGGCTCTCGTCGTTCAAGGTACTCAGCATGTATTTTAGATCTTGGTAGTTTTCAGATATCAGTACGATATCGTCGGCAAAACGCAGGTGGTTTAGATATTCTCCGTTGATATTTATACCTAAATTTGACCAGTTTAGTTTTCTAAATATATATTCTAGTAGAGCCGTAAACAGGTTTGGCGATATTGGATCCCCTTGCCTGACTCCTCTTTGGATAGGAAAGGGTTTTCCCTTACGCTTCAGTTTTACTACTCCCTTGCAATTGTTGTAGAGTTCTTTTAGTACATCGATATAAATTTCTTGGATTCCTTGTTCTTTAAGGGCTTGCCACATAGGTTCATGGAATATAGAGTCGAACGCCTTTGAGTAGTCCACGAAGCCGATGTAGAGCAGCTTGCCATATTCTATGTATTTTTCCATAATTTGAGTTATGGTAAAAATGTGATCTGTGGTGGAGTAGTTTGCTCTGAAACCAGCTTGCTCTCTAGGTTGGTTCGACTCTAATATTTTTGAGATTCTTTTCATGATAATAGTCGTGAATACTTTGTAAGTTGTTTGTTGTAGGCTTATCGGTCTGTAATTTCCTATGTCTTTTGGGTCGCCTTTCTTATATAGCAGAGTTATGATAGATGTATCCCATTCATTGGGTGTTATTTTCGAATTAATTATGTCATTAAAGAGCTTTGTAAGTATTGGTGTAAGGGGTTCTATGATCGCTTTCAAGACATCATTTGTGATTCCATCTGCCCCAGGACTTTTCTGTGACTTGAGCTGTTTAACGGCACTGCGGATCTCACATTGAAGAAAGGGTGAGATATCTTCATAGTTTTTATACGGATCCAGGTTGATTTCTTGGCTTATTTCTTCATACGCGTACAGTTTTCGATAATAATCCGATGCTATGTCAACGATGTCCTCTCTATTTGTTTTTTCTGACTTATTATTATGTTTGTTTAGTGACGTGATCCACTGCTTATTGTTGTCCAGTCTCTTTTGTGCTCTTTTTATAGAAGCCCATTTCTCTAGTTCTTCCTCTATAATTTTATACCGATGTTCTTTTCTGTTCTTTTCTAACAGTTTTTTTACCAGCTTATATAGTGCACTTAGCTTATTTTTTTCACATCGTGTCTTATTTGCCTTTTCTTTAAGAGTATTCCTTTCCTTCATTAGCTTTATTATGTGGTCTGGTAGAGTAGGTAATTCTTTGGTTTTTCTTGGAAGTTTGTTATTAGAGTCTTTTATGGCTGCTATGAGGTCTGTGTACGATTTTTGCACATGACTATAATGCAAGTGTTCTGCCAAATTGCTGAATATATTCTTAAGTGAGTGCTGTTCAAAAGGGTTCAGTTGGAGTGATCTGTTTCCATAAGTTTTTCGTGATTTAATGTTATGTTTAAGCATAAGTTTTGCTCTAACAATTTTATGATCTGATGGAAAACTTGTGTTGAGTACTTCAGTATCCCTAATACAATTTTTGTTTCTAGCCAGGATAAAGTCGATCTCATTCTTAGTTTTGCCATCTGGTGAAAGCCAAGTCCATTTTCTTTTTGGGTGCTTTTTAAACTGTGTGTTCATAATGAAAAGCTGGTTTTCGAGGCAGAACTCTAGCAAGAGAGTTCCGCGTTCGTTTCGGTTGCCATAGCCCCATGGGCCCATTACTTTAAAATCATCAGAGGTTTGTTGTCCTATACGAGCGTTAAAGTCACCCATGACTATAAAATCTTTAGGAGTGTGCTCTAGTGCGAGTCTTATATCCTCATAAAACTTATCTACACCTTCATATTTTGCTCGTTCTGTTGGCGCATAGCATTGAATTAGCGATACTTCACGATCTTCCAAGCGCATATCCAAGCGCACGACTCTGTCTGATATGGTTCTAAAATCAATTATATTGTTTTTTAATGTTTTATTGACCAGGAAGCCGACACCGTTACTGCCACTTGTCTTTCCGTAAAACATGAAAACATGCTCTTCGGTTTCCATTATTTCTTTACCTTCTTTTTTAATTTCAGACAAGCCGATGATGTCCCATTTAAATTTTTTCAGGCAATGATCTAGTTCGATTTTCCTGGTTGGATGGACTAGCGATCGCACGTTAAACGTGCATATATATAAAGCATTCTGATTTTTATATTTTTTATTTGCAATTTCATCGCTTTCTGTTCGGTTGGAGGGTTTTGGTCTACTCTTCCCTTGGGGACCAGCCATATTGGGAGAGGTAATATTTCCATGAGTTTGTTTTTCGTTATTTTTAGGAGGAGGTGGCACTAATTGCTATGTTTCTTTGATAGAGTTTTCTTGGTTGGTGTTCAGGGATGCTTTCCTAGTATGGTACGACAGGTATTGGGTTATATTCTTATTTTCCACTGCAGGTTTGTTTTTCTTTGGTGCTCTACTATATTCTCCTTTGCTGGTGGTTGGGCTACATTCATTCGATAGAGGCCGTTTTTTCCTGTATGTATCATTGTGAGCTTTATTGGGAGAGTCGCTTTTTTCTGGCACCACAACCAGCTTGTTATACTTTATAAAAGCTTTTTTCCCCCCTTCTATTTCAAGTTTTAGCTGCTCCTGTAGGGATTTTCTTTCTTTCAGAACTTTAGGGGGATAGTCTTCCTTAATATAAAAGCCAGTTTCTGCTAATTTATTTTTATTCTTCATTATCTGTACCTTTTTCCCATACGTTGTTAGCCCCACAATAATAGGCCTAGGTTTTTCCCCTTTTTGTCCGATTCTTCTTACATGTTGCAGTTCGCTTCTATGACATTCTACTTGTATGTCGTCATTTATAACTTTTAGCACGACGTTTTCCAGCTCAATGTAGGCCTTTTCCTGTTCCGGTATTCCAAATAAAACTATATTGCGGATTCTAATCTCCTTTTCTATGTAGTCTAAACGTTCTTCTTGCTTATCATGACTTTTCTTTAATTCGTCGAGTTGTGTTTTAAAATTCCCCAGTTTCTCATCGATTGAGTCGATTTTGGCCGATAGTTTGTTATCGGTGTCATTTATTTGTCTACCGAGTTCTTTTATGGCCTTTAGTAGCTGCTCATCCATCGTGATCGCTTACTTCACACGTAGAAATAAAAATAAAATTATTTCCCACAAAAAGTACACGCCAGGTGTCGGGATCGAACCCGGGGCTCTTTCTTCGCAGTCGGTGTTGTGGACCGCTCGACTAATATGGATATAACGTGATGCCCGAAATGAATAGTCACTTGCTAGAAGTAAATTTTTTCGTTGGTAGCTGTTGGTTTTGTCATCAGTTTTATTATACACGAGGTTAAGAGAAGTAAAAGTTACGGTACTCAAAAAGTCTTTGATGGCCTTGGCCTAGCCTGGTCGGTACTACTATAGCAACGATGCTATTACGTAAGGCTTACGGATGTCAAACATGTCCATTTCGCTAACTTCGAACCGCTGTATCAGCTGTATGTGGGTCTATTAGTCCGGTTTCGTTATTGTCCGGTTTCGCTGCCGTGGTCGTAAGAGACCAACAGCTTAATAATCCGTCCGAAAAAATATATGTACCTAGGTATGTGGCTCTTACGCTGGTGATGGAATAGGGTTTCGTAATCCTCTGTTTATGTGCTGGAAGCAGTGGTCTAAGGAGTAGGTCTGAAGGGTTTACTAACGAGACTGCGAGGGTCGGTCGAAAAACCGCCACCATTTTCTTCTGAACATTCTGCTAAGTCCAAGTCGCTTCTAGTAGCTAAGCAACAGAATTTTATACTTGTCATTAATAATTTGACACTGGCAATATTTACTGAGATACAGCAGTAGCCATAAAATGAAGAAAAAAAAGATGTTTCAGCAAACAGTGTATTATCAAGGATAGTGTAGTATTACAGTATTTGGTATTATAGTCCTAGTCAGTAATATAGGTTAACATTTAGCTCCAATACTGTAACTCGGTTTTCTTAGGTAGGAATATAGGTTAACATTTAGCTCTATTACTGTACCTAACTCGGTTTTCTTGTATCCATTTCCTCCAAGTAGCAATAGCAACCGCCACTTAAGTTGGTATTACGCGATGTTACGTCAACAAATTGCCTAATGGTTTGTTTGTAAGCCCGCCCTTAGTGCCGTGTTTGTTTATACTGAAAGGTTCCGTGCGTGTCTTGATAGTAAACTACTTATTAAGCGCCATGTTCAAACGCCTTGCGTATATCCTACTGCCTACTAATATTATAAATGCGAAAGTTTGTGAGGATGTTTAGATGTTTGTTGTTCAATCACGGCTAAACGTCCGAACGGATTTGGATGAAATTTGGTACAGAGATAGATTATAGTCTGGAATAGCATATAGGCTACTTTTTATGTAGGTATCACGCGAGCGAAGCCGCGGGCGGAAGCTAGTCATCTATATTCATTCATTCATTCATTCATTCATAATTTTAAAATGATCCTTACGTCTTCTAAGTTCTGAGGTATTTTGAGTTATACATATTGGACATCCTCAAACATAGAGTAACTTTTTAATACTCCTCAAATGTCAAACTCAAAATTGACTTTATTTAATATTAATTTTACCGATTTTGATGGTTCTTTCGCTAGTGTATAGAGTATGATCCCGGGGTGGTCCCATTTTAATTTAATTCCTGAGGGATTGCAGCTTGTCCCGTAAAACTTAAAAAAAACGTCATCATATCTTGAAATCACGACTTGCTGATTTTTTTTTGTCGACTGTGGTATGGTGTGGTAATTCCCGCCACTTCGTTCGGTTGCTGCTTTTTTTTACATAAACTTTAAACTTAGGGGTTGTGTGTCGGGAATTCCTTTCTGTGCACCCATACGTTACGCTACCCTGCAAATTTCATACTCTTAGGATTTTGGTTAGGCTCTGCGTTGATTTTCAAAGCGAATAAAACCACTACGTTTGATTGACAGTCAGTCAGTCAGTACCGTTATTATTGCTGATGAATGGATGTCATACTTACTTTTGTTTTTTATTGGAAAGTTTAGGTAAAAATAATCAGGTATTAAATAAAAACTTCTGAAAAAGTGTTTATTTCAATAAAATCACTAGGATCACTTTGAAACGTCTCAGAAACTAAGTGAAGCTGCGCCTGTTCCTCTCGACTAAGCCCATAAACAACTAGCCATGTGAGAGTAAGCAGCCATACCTGGATCCTCTCAGACCTAGTTTCTCAGCCATTAGCTGTCTGACTCACAATGGACCATAAACTTGATGTTAGAAAACCCCGTGTTATTCATAAAAACCGGATTAAAAGCGTTCCCATAAAAACAATAACATATACGGCGTTACGAGACCGCGGCGTGTTAGGTTAGGGTTGTCACTATTTAAAAAAACTGGTCGCAAGTCAACGTCACCTTAGCTAACAATAGAATCATACATACATACATAAAATCGCGCTTATTTCCTAGAGGAGTAGGCAAAGACCATGGCTTTCCACTTGCTACGATCCTGACATACCTCTTTTGCTTCATTCACTATCATCATATTATTCATGCATGCTCGTCCGTTTAGGTAACTGAAGTAGGCTGAGGTCTCACCTCTGCCTACTTCCTCCTCTACCTCTGTCCACTGGGAAACAGTCTGGGTTTTTATGCATGTAAAATACACTGACCTATAATTTTCGTTTGTGATGACAGCCAAAGGTGGTAATTCGCTTGCCAGATATCTGATTTCATTCGAAAATTCTTACTATGCTAATATTTGCCACCCCATAGTACCAAAATGTCGTCAAGAGGAATCGGTTATGTTTTAGCCCTAACCTGTCTGTCAGTTCTCCCATGCATGGTTTTTTATTCACGTCACATAATTCTGAGAGAATTTCCGAGATCTCGAAAATAAAAATAATAATAATCAAATACATCTAGTTGACAACCCTAAAGCCTAGCGGTATATGGTATGACGATGACTCAGTAATGCCAAAGATTTGCGTCAAGGTGTCTTACTGCAAAAAGTGTGGCAGATTAGGTAAACTAGATCTGGATAAGCTAGGAGCTCTAGTTTTCATGGATTTAGTTCCTTTTCTAGTCACTCATTATTAGACATTGTTTGCTTGCTTGTCGTGTCACTGATTCTTTCTTGGTCATCCTGTATTAGGTTAGTACTCGGGTAGAGGTATGGTGGCCCTGAAAAAGGCCTAGTCCATCGGTGAAAGAATCAGTGTAGTGAAAGGATAAAAGTGCGCCTCTAAGAGGCCTTTCGTGCACATGTCACATTTCTTCGAATTTTTGTGTTCTAGGACATGCCGGTTTCCTCTAGTTGTTCTCCTTCACCGTTTGAGAGCCCTCGCATAGCGCAAATTTTCCGAATGGGATATCCATTAGACGACCTGTAGATCGGATGGCTGGGTCACTACCACCAACTTTGACTGGCCTCATAGTTCACTTGGTAGTAACTCTGCCTTCTGCGCTAGAGGTTGCGGGTTCGATTCCCGCACAGGACAAACATTTGAGTGATGAATACAGATATTTGTTCTGTGTCTGGGTGTTAAATATTTATCTATTATGTATATGTATATCAGTCTCTGGTACCCATAGTACAGGCTATGTCTAGTTTGGGATCAGTTGACCGTGTGTGATATGTCCGGAATATTTATTAACTCCACCAGTGCTCTCATTATTTTGACATCCCGAGATGTCTGAGGCCGGGCCGGGAGTTATTGCATGCCTAAAACAAGAACTATAAAACCAGCCAGCTAGGTCGTCACGCCTATCTTAATTCATAGCCCATGCACGACTAACTGAACCGGCCAGATGTCAAAAAAATCTAATCGATAAAATCAATCACTCGCGTCGACTTGCCATGCCATGTTCACCAATACAGCTGCCAAGCCTATCCGATTGATTCCTTAGCCAGATATTTTTATACAGTGACTAGCTTGTGCCCGCGGCTTCCGTTACAATAAAAAGTAAAGAAAAATAAAGACAAATAGTCATAATAGGCATAATAGTAGTTGTAATCTCCAAGAAGTGTATCCTTCTCAAGATCCATAAAGAAACAAAAGGGGTAGTCAGAGCCAAACATCACATTTCGTACATGCTCACTTTCTGCACAACAATAGCATTCTATACGAGTACGTGTCCATACGTTACAGGTTGCAATCCCATAGCCGCTTATAAATGTACTAATTAGCTTTAATTTTCAGTTCAAATTTATCATAATAAAAGAGATTATTTTCGTTTATATTTCAAGAGTTTAGCTTAGAGTCAAGAGTTTTATTTTTTTATTTTTCTTTCATTGAGCACTATTTAAGTTTATATTTCAAGAGTTTAGCTTAGAGTCAAGAGTTTTATTTTTTTATTTTTCTTTCATTGAGCACTATTTAAGTTTATGTTTATTTTAAGTTTTTTTTTGAGAATGCCATAGTGCACTTTTATTTTTATGTATATCAGACCCTGTTTTTATGAAGATATTTTATGTAATTGGTAATATACATAATGTTTGTGTACTTTCAACAAATAAATAAATAAATACTAAACGACGACGTACACATCTTTTTTAATTATGTGGTCATACCCCAGTCTGGTCACTGACCTAAACAAACAAAAAAGAACATTGTTATCTTTCAACACACGTATTGCGCACTTGTAGATGTTTTCGTAAAGTATAGCTTCATAAATGATGGTTACACTAACCGCCCGTTTATTGGTGAGCGGTATCCGTAACCTAAACTAGTCGTTACTCAGTATTCTCGCTGAGGCACTGAGGCTATTGTACCGTGATGAGAGAATGAAACACGTTTTTGCTTGGTGAATCTACAGATGCTTGCAAAAACTGCTCTTAGCATCTACCTTGCCATTCATCATCATCATCAGCCTGTGGAAGTCCACTGCTGGACGTAGAACTCACCCAAAGAGTTCCATGATTTACGGTCTTGAGCCATTAGCATGAAGATAATTTTCTAAGACTTTGAACTTAAACTGTTTAACTTTCAATGTTCGATAAAAGTATGACGGCAAATAAATAAAACGTTTTGGTGAACGAAAACATCGCGAGAGAACAGGTATAATCTTAAAACTGTTAAGGTGAGGGTTAAATTGTTTTATGATTTTTGAATTGTTTTTTCTCGATAACCGCAAAACGCACAGTTTTGATTTTTATGACAAAGATAACTTGAGCATTTTATTATCTAAATCCAAGAGAACAACGCGATTGGTAAAACTTTTCTCGATAGATTTATTTTTGAAAGTTACTTTCGAGCGCCTTCTAACGCTTACTATCTCTTTCCGCATTCAATTATAGTACATAGCGCTGTCACTTTCTTCACTCCGCCCACTCGACATTTTATTTTGATTTCTGTATCGCCTTAACTAAAAAAAAATGAGATTAACTACACTTGAAAAGCTGTCACCTCTGCATTCACTTCTTTCTTACTCATATCATCTCTTCTTTGGTCTACATCTTCACATTCATATTTACAACTCTTCTCGGCACATGACATTCTTCCCTCCTCATACCACGCTAACCTAATTACTTCCGAACTTCCTTCGCTACTTTAAAATTGATGCAACTTCCTCTACACAACTAACTAGAACAACTTCCTCATCTTATCCGTCACTGGCGTTAATTTCCAACTTCCTTTCGACTGCATCTACACGAAACAAACTAGAACGATTTCTTTCAGGTGGGATCAGGTCGGTGCAGTTCCCCCGGTACGGGCCCCCTGTCCCCCGCCGAGGGGCCCCGCTGGCCTCACGCACACCACGCTCACCCCTTACACCACGCGCTCCTCTCATCCAGCGTGAAACGCGGCAAAGAGCTGTGAGTATTCAAAAAGGATTAGGAACAGTTACTGGAGTGCTGGAGCTTTACCAGGAGATAAATTATCTACTAGCCCAGAGGATCAGCATGTTGAAGTGGTAGTGGGCTAGCCACATGACCTGGAGACACGATGGCCGTTGGGGCAGAATGGTTCTAGATGGGAGATGGAAAGCGCACACACGCACTGGAAAGCGCAATGTTGGACACCATACTAGACGGAAAAATTACCTGATATGATTGGTCTTTCTGGAAATCTGTGACGGAGGCCTAATATGTTCAGCAGTGGACGTCCTACGGCTTAAATGATGACAATGGTTGGTTGGTTGTTCACTGACGGGAAATACAATTATTTGCTTCTTGTCCTTTTGTTTTGCAATACCACAAAATTAAAAACTAAAGCTTATAATAAGGTTATTGTACGGTCTATAAAAATAAGGCTATTGTACCATTTACATGTCTAACCGCAGTAAAACTAAGGATATGTAAGTATTATTCATAAGCAGTATATTTATCCTCAATTACCCGAACCTTTTCCTACGAGCAGAATAAGACGAAATCTATCCACCCGTTTGAATTATAATCTGGTACTGGAACACCTATTCCATTCATAATCAGGTGCTGGAACATTATTCCAATTATATTCCATGGGTGCCACAAGCAGCATCATTTGGTCATGTCTGCCCCGTGTCTGAAGATTGCTTGAGCTCAATGAGAGCTTCGCGAAGTATATGTGGAGTAACTTTGAAAGATGTGTGTGGGAAAGTGTGGAGGGAGTGAGAAACAGTGTGATAAGAACTTATAATGTTTGATTCCAGCGATGGTCGCAGGTGGTCAGTGGCGTCGCTACCGTCCTCCGGCTACGGAACCACGCCTGGCAGCTCCAGCTTGTCAGTAAGTATCTATAACTGGCATAAAAGTATTTATATTGTGTCACTAAACGCATAATAGCTGTGGTGGTCTCGGCTGAAGAATATCTATTTACCCGTGGAATCCGTGGATGTCGTAAGAGGTGACTAAGGGTGGGCAGCAGCGTTCGCTATTTTCACAAAGATAGCTCTAACTGCGCTTGCCAACCTGCGTGTCGTTGGTAAGGACACATCCCCCACATGATAGGAATTCGCTCTTGAAATGCGAAGTGCAAAGATCTAAATGTTGATAATAACACCTGTTGACTTAATTTCCTGTAGTTTTACTCTGATTTTCATCCTGAAAGGCTTACTTTAAGTTTTAAGAATTGTTTCATCATTTTTGTGCTTAATAAAAATACTAATCGAATGTATTAATTAACCTACTAGGTGTGTAGCAAATAAGGAAGTTAAAAAACTTATTCAAACATTATATTTATGACTACTGTTTTACTAGGAAAGTGCATTATTAAAATGGCTTACCATTTTGTTTACAAAATCATGTCATTTGCTTCTTTAGCGATGAATGTATATTTTTTTTGATACCTTGATTTTTATACGGCACTATCACGGACCCAATAGTTGGTATAAATTTCAATTTGATACCTTAAGCCGTTTCTTAGAAAAAGAGTCTTGACAGACAGACGCACAACAAATTGATCCTACAAGGGTTCCGTTTTTTTCCAAATGAGGTGCGGAACCCTAAATATGTCGAATTTTCAAAAGTAAAGAACAAATTTTATTGCCTATTGGTAGTAGAATAAGCCTATTTCCGGATATCATACCTATTATGAATCACCTTGTTTCTAAGGTCAAAACTTAACCCTAATTTTTAGACCATCGTATTTTATAAGAAAATAAAATACGAACGACTCATTTGACGCCAAAAATACAATAATACTGGTAGATTATGTTCTTATGATGGCAGTGTTACCAAACTTATTGAATTATACTTTTAGATGATGGAAATAAGGTGCGTTTGACCTTGGCACGCTCTTATCGTGTTTTTTGAATATCATCCAAGAAATAAGCTATCTTATATGCATCGCAGCATTCGCATGATTATGTTGTATTTTCACTGAAATTCATGATAAGATTTTGAATTTTTGATGAAATATTATTCAATTATTTCACGAACTCTGTGGCGTAAACGACGAGTCTGAGACGCAAGGGAGTTTCGATTCCCGAGATATACGTTTGCATGATCTGCAAATATTTGATCCGGATCTGGGTGTTGTGGTACCATGGTACTCGTAGTTTCCGACACAGGGAATCCTAGTGTGGAGTCAGGACTATGTGAGTGACTGTTGGTCGTTATTTATTTCAGAAACTTTGATTCCTTTAACAAGGTATTTCATATTATGTAAGAAATACCGCTCTGGAAATCGGTGGGGAGGCTTATGTTCAGCAGTGGACGTCCTACAGCCGAAATGATGATTATGATCATGATGACTGTTGTTTCTTTATGATAATGTGTCGTCTGTTATTGCTGCAGTCACAATGCTCGTCACAAGAGCGCTTGCTGGCTGCGGCGTGCGAGCCGCAGCCGCGAGCGGCCTGTCCGCACTGCCACCAGCACCAGAACTCACTCAAGTAAGTACCGCTGACGTGTGACTATGGTCAGCGCTGATGTGTGACTGTGGACCCTGCCGGCTGACAGCCGCGATGCCCTGTCCGTGCTGCTACCAGCAGAACTAACTCGAGTAAGTAACGCTGAAGGGTGACTGTAACCTCCGCTGATGTATATCCCACTTATATTATCAATGCGAAAGTTGGTGAGGATGTTTGGATGTTTGTTGTTCAATCACGCCGTAACGGCTCAACCGATTTCGTTGAAACTTGGAATATATAGAGTTCTTTACCGAGAAAGCATATAGGCTACTTTTTATGTAGGTACCACGCCAGCGAAGCCGCGGGTGGAAGCTAGTATAGTTGCATTGTAGAGCCGTTGGGTCCGAGCTGCTCGGGCGCCCTATTCGCAATGCCCGCTATATTGAAACTTACTCAAATTGCTGATAGTTGACCTCCGCTGACTGTTGACGGCTAAATTTGGGTTGGTTTGGTTTTTCATCGAAAGAATACCAAACTGATGTTTGTCTCGTCTCCGCCACATATGACTGGTATTATAAGGGCTTTAAGTGAAACCACTGACGGTCACGCTAACATGTAGCGATGGGAAGTTGCTCGGTAGCTTAGTTGTTTATAGCCTCCCCGCATCTAGGAGAAGGTTGCGGGTTCAAATCCCGTCCGAGACGATACTTTTTGGGATATTATGAAAATCATAGTATTTCTTATCAATATAATCAAGATCCAGTAAGATGACAAAATAGTTTTGTTATTAACATTGTGTTTTTTTATATTTGCAGCAGTTCACAAGGCAGCGGTATGAACAACTGGGCTTCGTTATCCGACAGTGGGGGGAGCGGTCACGCCGGCGCCCCCCAGAGTCCGGCTCGAAGAGTACGCTCAAGAAGTCTGAGGTAAATCACTATAGAACTGTGTCTTTTCTAACCCTACTACTTCCTACGATCCTACTTCCGACTATCAAACTTCCTACTATCCAACTTCCTTCATATTAGTAGGATGATTTGTTCCACAATAATTGGTTGTTGTTTCCTTATTCCAGTTCACCATCAAGATCGGGTGGTGGGTCGGGCTCCGGGGGCTCCGGCGGCTCCCGCGACGACGCGGTCTCCGCCATGTCTTCACTCTTCGCGGCCAGGTTCCCAGCAGCACAGCGAGCTATGGACGACAAGTATGTAATTTACCATTTATTTATTTTCATTAGTTTCCACCATGGTGTTGATGATGATGATGATTGTGGTCCTGGCTACAGAATAGGCCATATCTTCCTACGTGTGGATGTCGTTAGAGGGCACTAAGGGAAAAAAGCTAGGGGGGTGGGCAGCAGCGTCCCCTATTTTCACAAAGATGGTGTTTATGGAATTATCCCCCCGCATGATAGGAGTTCGCTCTGGAAATCTGTTTTGGATTCGAATCAGTTCAAACTCAAATTTTATTCATCTTTTTTAGTAGTAATCCTGTTATCGATCTGCTTGTATGTTAAATAATTACTTATAAAGATCATAAAAATAACATATCAGCTGCATATTACAAATTGCGATAAAAAATCTGAAAAAAAATATGTTTACCCGTAATATTATTTTTTTTGATATATATTCAAGGACACGTTGTATATGGATTCTTCCGCTATGCTAAAAAAATAATTTGTCACTGGCCTCGTAGCTCAGTTGGTAGTAACTCTGCCTGAGCTAGAAGTCGCGGTTTCTATTCCCGCACTGGACAAACATTTGTGTGACTAACACAGATGTTTGTTCTGTGTCTGGGTGCTAAATATATATATGTATATCAGTATCTGATACCCATAGTACAGGCTTTGCCTAGTTTGGGATCAGTTGACCGTGTGTGATATGTCCGGAATATTTATTTATTTATAATTTTGTTGATTGAGTTTATGACATGCAACTTTTTACAGATTGATGGGGTTGATCGACGAACTGACTGAATTAGATAAGAAACCAGATCGGCCGCCCATCGAGAGATTCGTACAAAGACAGGTGACATTCAACATTCGATTTTAAACTTTATGTTTAAGATTAAAAGTTAAATTTGCCTTTCTTTCAAATTAAACAGACCAGCTTTGTTATTTAATTTGAACCTTGCGCGGGATGTATTTAAAGTTGTGAATTGTTTGCAGGTGTTGGAAATGGCGCGAGACTGCCTACACAAATCCGAGTCGAAACAAGTCACAAGCAGCTACTTCTATGATATGGCGGACAGCTTAGACCGGTTATTAGCAGAGGTCAGAATTAGAATAAGGGTTTTACAGACGCATAACCGTTTTGGATCATCATCATCAGCCTGATGAACATAGGCCTCCCCCAAAGAGTGTCACGACGAACGGTCTTGAGCCTTCTCCATCCACCGACTTCCCGCAACCTTCACAATGTCATCGGTCCATCGGGCGGGGGGCCTTCCAAGCTTGCAACACTGCGTCGTCCGGTTCGTGGTCGCCACTCGAGAACCTTTGTTCCCCAATGGTTGTCGGTTCTGCGAGCTATATGGCCGGCCCACTGCCACCACAAAATGTGGTGGCGGCATTGCAAGGAAAAATAGCATTTTTGAAAGATACGGGGAAAGAGAATTCGATGGAAGGTCTAAGTTATTAAAATCCTACTTATATTATAAATGCGAAAGTTTGTGAGGATGTTTGGATGTTTGTTGTTCAATCAAGCCGTAACGGCTCAACCGATTTCGTTGAAACTTGGATTAGATAAAGTTCTTAACCTAGGATAGCCCAAAGGCTTCTATTATGTAGGTACCGCGTGAGTGAAGCCGCAGGTGGAAGCTAGTAAATATAAAAAAAAAAGATTTTATTTCAGACTCGAAATCCATATTTTTTTGTAAAAACTTGTAGTAGTTTTTTTTAATTAATTCAAAATTCCCTGCGTGTGAAAAATAAAGGGTGCAGCGGACGTTGGAGTTTTATAAAAATACCAGGGTTTCCATTAGTAATGAATACAACTTCATTAACCGTCATAAATGTAGTATAGAATATTATGTTTATTAGAATTTTATATATTTACACATATAGTTTAATATTTTATATGCCTACTAAAAATAAAATAAATATTCCGGACATATTCACACGGTCAACTGATCCCAAACTAGGCATAGCCTGTACTGTGGGTACCAGAGACTGATATACATAATATATTTATATTTAACACCCAGACACAGAACAAACATCTTTGTTAGTCACAAATGTTTGTCCAGTGCGGGAATCGAACCCGCGACCTCTAGCGCAGAAGGCAGAAGGCCTACTACCTAGTTAGTCTGTAAATTAATTTTTGTGTTTTATAATTTTATATTAATAGATATTTCATGTGTCACCTGAGCGTTAAAATTAATGAATATTAACTATTCAAGCTTCCTCGATACAGGCTAAACATAGTGAGGAAAATGACAGATATTTCTGCTTTTTTTAAATTGGTCTGTGAAATAAGTTACTACCTACTGTAATCAAACTTTCGCGATCAGTATACATGACTTATTGAAAACAAACGGGTGTTTATTGCGTAGGTACCTTTTTTTATATTGTCTGCCCGCGACCACGATTGCTGCAACACAGTCGAAACGTCGGCAAAATATAAAGGTACCTACGCGATAAACACCCGTTTGTTTTCAATAAGTCATCTACTGTATTCAGTTTGTAATTTTTATACTGTATGTAAAACCTTATCATGTTATTTTTAGTCACCTCTAGAAGGTCGTGACGTGACTACTATGGTCTCCGCTGAAAACCAGCGCTGGGTGCACACATCAGTGTGTATCCAGCACAATGCTGAGCGAAGACCATGTTTTCCAAGAGCTCTGCTGCGCACAATATTTTTATCATTTAGCATTTAATTTCTTTTATTTTATTTTATGTGTAGTAGTTCTTAAGGGAAATAAAAAGCTTGCTTTCTTTCTTTTTTTCTTCCATCATGTGAGGGGATTTGCCCATACTCACCACGCTGGGCATGCGGGTTGGCGAGCGCAGTTAGAGCTATCGTTGTTAAAATGAGGGACGCTGCTGCCCATCCCCTAGCTTTTTTCCCTTAGTCGCCTCTTACGACATCCGCGGATAGGTAGATGTGGAGGGGCCTATTCTTCAGCCGGAGCCACCACGTCAGCAGTTGTCTGTGGGGGAGGCCATGTTCAGCAGTGGACGTCGTACGGCTGAAATGATGATGATGAAATGATGATGTTATTTTTTTTGGAGATGGTTAGGCGTTTGGCCACCATCTTACTTTTGCAAGTGAGATGTGGCCTAAGATGGAGCACGCTTTACCAGAAGGAACTTATTCACTCTAGATTTGAAGACTCCTAGATTGTACTCATCCGGGAAAACAGACGCTGGCAGATCGTTCCACTCTTTGCCAGTGCTTATAATAAAGGTGGAGCAGAAACGGTTGGTTCGACACTGTTAAACCTTGTTTCACAGTAATATACTCTTTTTTCATTTTCATTTTTCATTTTCAACCTTTTCTAGACGCGAGAGAAGTCAGCGGAGGCCGGCAACCAAGTGGCGCCGCTAGTGACGCGGCTGATCCTGGCGATGGCGCGGCCGGCGCGGCTGCTCGAGTGCCTCGAGTTCGACCCCGAGAGGTTCTACCGGCTGCTGGAGGCTGCTGAGGGTCACGCCAGGCATCTACAGGTGGGGAACAGTCCATTGAACTAGCTGAACCAATATATCTTTTATCCTACTTCCTACATCCTACTGCCTACTCCCTCCCTGCTCCAAACTTCCTACTTCTTACTGCCTATTTGCTTCTTCCCACTGCCTAATTCCTACTTCTTACTTCCCTCATCCTACTTCGCTGAATTTGCGTTGTCGATTAGTTGTCACTCCTTTTCTGTAGTTTTATGTAAAGTAGCGGTAGCTTGTTTATAAACATTTTACATTGCATTCGGCTGAAGGATCGTAAACGCACGGATTCTTGAACATTCATATCCTATTTCCTAATAAGGCATCAAAGTGTGTTCGAAAAATCAAATTTACCTTGATCAAATTTACCAAATCTACCATGCTAATATGATCCTTATTTCCAGGGTATCACTACAGACATCCCGCAGTACATTATACACAAGCTCGGGCTATCGAGGGATCCGTTAGCGGAGTTGAACACTCCCCCCGCGCCACCTCCGCCGCCTCAGAATGCTTCTCCTTCTAAGTAAGTTTATTTAGGTGGTTATGGAATTGTTCAGCATCGAAACGAAACCGTTTTCCTGATAACGTATACCAGTTGCAAAAACGGTTATCGTTGCAACATAACGGGTTAGATCTGTGGCTAGGATTGTAGGATTCCCTGTGTCGTTGGTATAAGAACTCCGTTTACCTACCATGGTACCACAACACCCAGACCCAGAACAAATATTTGCAGAACATGCAAACATTTGTCCCGCAGCGGGAACTGAACCCGCAGTCCGTGTGTCTCAGACAGGCACCGACCCACCTACGCCACCGAGAACTCCAATTCATTATTGTTTTAGGTAGTAATCTTGCTGTAGAATTTCTCGTAAGTATAATAATTACTTAAAAAGATAATAAAAATACCCAAAAAAAGCTCATAAAAAAAAAAAAAAAAATTGTTTTTTTTCTGCTAATTATCTTTCTTTTGTTGATAGAATAAGCTCCTTTCGGGATGGTATACTTATTATGAATCACCTTGTATGAAGACTGTAACCTTGACGTGTTAACAATCAGGTTGCGAGGCCGCCAGTCACCCCCCGGAGCCCCGGGCTCCATAAACGGAGCCCCGCCCTCGGAAAGTGACTACCAAGTCATCAAACTCATCTCGAACGGAGCCTACGGCGCTGTATATCTGGTGAAACACAAACAGACTAGGCAGAGGTAAGTCACGCTTAATCATTTTCCTGTTAGGGTCTGCGCAGACCAGGCGGGATGATAGAATGAATGATTGTAATTTTTTTATTGTACACGCCTTACAAACTGGTTACAGTTCATTATAAAGAGACAATAAATATGGCCGGTTTTATCGCTAAGAAAGCGATGTTTGACAACCTTGTTGTCTAGACAACCTTTGGTTGGAGAGGAGCCTAAATTGTATGGAAGATTAGTCAGGGTCCACTACACGTATAGATATATAAATAAATAAATATTCCGGACATATCGCACACGGTCAACTGATCCCAAACTAGGCATAGCCTGTACTATGGGTACCAGAGACTGATATACATAATAGATCAATATTGAACACCCAGACACAGAACAAACATCTGTGTTAGTCACAAATGTTTGTCCAGCGCGGGAATCGAACCCGCGACCTCTAGCGTAGAAGGCAGGGTTACTACCACCTGAGCTATGAGGCCAGTATATACGTATTGTATTTATTTCTAATAGTAAGTTTCGTTGCGTTTTCCGGAAGTTTATTATAGAATCTTACCATATTCCCCATAAAAGAACAATTAACTTTACGTCAGAGTTTCTGAATCGGTATTTTTTCAGGTACGCAATGAAGAAGATAAGCAAAAACAATCTGATACTGAGGAACCAGGTGGAACAAGCCTTCGCAGAGCGAGACATATTGAGCTTTGCCGATAATCCTTTTGTGGTGGGTATTATTCGATATATACCTATATAGAGGTCAGTGGATGGAAAAGGCTCAAGATCGTTCGTTATGGAACACTTTGGGGAGGCCTATGTCCAGCTACGGACTTCTACAGGCTGATGATGATGATGGTAATTCGTATTCACGATATCATCAACAATAATATTTTTATACACAGGTAACAATGTACTGTTCGTTCGAGACGAAACGTCACCTGTGCCTCATCCTGGAGTTCGTGGAAGGCGGAGACTGCGCCACGCTGCTGCTGGCGGGGCCGCTGCCGCACGACATGGCGCGGCACTACTTCGCGGAGGCGGTGTTGGCAGTCGAATACCTGCACTCTTACGGCATCGTCCATAGAGATCTCAAGCCGGACAAGTGAGTAGTACCAAAGACAATAGAGTATAGTATTGTCTTTGGCATTCAAATCGATCAAAAAATGTTTATTTAAAAAAAATCACTAGGATCACTTTGAAACACCTTACAAACTAGGTGAAGCTACGCCTGTTCCTCGCGACCAAGCCTAGAAGAATCAGGCAGTATACTTCACGTCTCGGCAATCTTCGTTTTATCCTTTATTATGAATATTGAATTATAATGAATATTCTTCTTTATGAACATTGCCAACTAGGTACTTTAAAATAACTAAGTTATAATAGTTATAATTTAAAATAACTAACTTTTTTATTGTATACGGAGGCAAACAGGCTTACGGCCCACCTGATGGTAAGCGGTAACAGTCGCCTATTGACCTGCAACACCTGGAGCATTGCTAATGCGTTGCCTGCACTGGAGAAATCTTTTTGTATTTTTCTTGAAGCCCTTCATGCGGTGCTCTGGCTTTTAGACAAGCTACTGGTATGATGTCTTTGGGCTTTATGAGTTTGAATGATTTGTTCCAGTCTTCTCATCACAGCGACGGGCCATATAAAACTGACTGACTTCGGCCTGAGCAAGATGGGTTTGATGTCATGTAAGTATCATTCTTATGGCCTACTAGCTCTCACCCGCGGTCCGCTAGCAAGCCTATGTAACAATTTATATTATTTAGACCATAATCAATAACTTTGTACAGTTTCATAAAGATCCGTCCATTCGTTTTTGAGATTAGCCCGGATAAATAAACAGGCAGACAGACCTTCATCGTTTAATGCAGCGTTTTGTGAAAAAGCCAGTGTGGTGAAAGGATTAAAGTGCATAGTGACTGTTGGGTGTTCAATAATTTGTTTAATTTCAGTGGCGACTAATTTATACGAAGAATACGCAGATAGAGAAGCGAGGCAGTTTTCTGATAAGCAAGTGTGCGGTACACCGGAGTATATTGCACCGGAGGTTATACTTAGACAGGTATGTACAGTACAACATCATTACAGAAGACCACTGCTGCACATAGCATAGAGTGCCACGACTAACGGTCTTAACGTTATCTGTGCATGCCCCATATATGGGTCACGTTTTGTACGCGTGTGCACCATATATGGGGCACGAGTTCAAATCAGTTCATAGGTTAACGGTATGTCCAGCAGTGGACTTCTAGACTGATGATGATGATGTGCGGTTGTTTACAAACATTCCACATAGAATTGGCTCAATTATAGACTTGCCTTCTACTTTGCTTGAAGTTAAATTATCATACGTATTTTTGTCACATTTTGTTCCAGGGCTACGGTAAACCAGTGGACTGGTGGTCAATGGGCATCATTCTGTATGAGTTTCTGGTTGGCTGTGTGCCATTTTTCGGTGACACTCCTGAGGAGTTGTTTGCTCATACTGTCAATGGTAAGTTCTTAGATTTAAATGTAACTAGCGACCCGCTCCGGCTTTGCACGAGTAGCAGAACAATCATTGTCTTATTTTAGCATTTGGAGCCTAATGTGACTAGTGATTTTGTGATTTAAGCCGTATCTAAATGCAATTAGGGTAGAATTTCATTTGTTTATCGAATGAGTCGCTTCGCCGCCACTCCGTCCGTTAGTGCTGATTGCCCCACCCCATACCCATCCCATGCCGATCGCGCGGAAACAGTACATTCTCTATTGTGTCTGGAATAGGCATTGGAGCGGTTAATGCCACGAATTGGTCACCCATCCTAAAGTGTATCTGTTTGTTTCCAGACGATATTGAGTGGCCATCAGAAGAGGACTTCCCAATAGCAGTGGAAGCGAGGGCCATCATCACTGAACTTCTAGCACGGAACCCTAGGGACCGACTCGGCACCGGGGGCACCCATCAAGTGAAGGTAGAACTGAAAACGATGAAGGAAAACATCACGGGATCATGATTTGTTCTATTGTTCTGTATGAGGTGTTGAAAAGATCTATGCTTGTGCGCTTGCGCAGGATTTTTTTTTGGTGATCCTGAATTTAGGTTCGTGATTTAGTAGAGAAGACTGTTCGTTGCACATCGAACAATTTAGCATATTAGCAATCTAGCAATTTTGGCTATGTAGGCCGCACGAGGCAGGTTTACCTAGCCAGTGCATCTACGGATAGCGTTCGGTCCGCACTCATCTATCATCATCATCATCCCTAGCACATAGCGTCAAAGTACAGTTAATAAATTCTCTTCGTATCGTCTAATCTGGCTATCAATCAACATCCTCTCAAGGGTCGCGTACAGTCTCGTACAAAGACATTCCAAGATTTTTACAAAATCCCAAAATATAGACTTGGGCGGGAATCGACCCGCGACCGGTGAACAACGTGTTGTGTAACTCGCATAATATCCCCGAAGTGGCTTATTCTATCAACAAAAAGAAAGAATGTTTTTTCGCCCGTTTTCCAAATCAGCTGTTTTTGGACTTTTTGATATCTTTGAAAGCAATTATTCAACGTAGAAGTTGAACATCAATTCGATTTTGACGACGTCGGTGGCTTGGCGGGCGAAAGCCCGTTTGAGACGCAAGGGCTCGATTCCCGCTGCGGAACAAATCTTCTGTCTGGTCTGGGTGTTGTGGTACCATGGTACTCGTAGTTTCTGATACCCACGACACAGGGAACTCTAGTGTGGGGTCAGGACTATGCATGTGACTGTTGGGTGTTATTTATTTATTTATTTGCAGGACCACATTTACTTCTGCGGACTGGATTGGAACAACTTGCTCAGGCGGAAGGCTGAATTCATACCGCAGCTTGAAAACGATGAAGATACAAGCTATTTCGACAGTAAGTACTTTCACCACAGCGTTCCTTTTACGGTCACTAGGAAAAAAGGACTGATTGTGGTATGGTGTCAGTATCAACCTGAGGGCTGTTGTATAATCCTACTAATATGATAAATGCGAAAGTTTGTGAGGATGTTTGTTGTTCAGTCACGCCGTAACGGCTCAACCGATATCGTTGAAACTTGGAATAGATAAAGTTATTTACCTAGAATAGCATATAGGCTACTTTTTATGTAGGCACCACGCGTTTAATTCATAAATAGCTAAGTACCTTTATTTACAGAAAGCATCAAAAATTAAGCAAAAAACTTTTGTGATGCATTTTAGTCTAACATTATTTTGTTATATAACTTTTTTCGAATAAATTTACAATCAAGTTTTGAAAAATTCAGTCTCGGTTTTTAAAACTCGCACGCGAGCGAAGCCGCCGTCGGTAGCTAGTGTTATGTATGTTTCATTGTGCAGGCCGATGCGACCGCTACAACCACAGCGAGGTGGATACGGACGAGGCGGCTGAGACAGCGGAGCCGGCCACGGCGGACGAGGTCGGGGTGTTCGCAGCCTTCTCCAGCACCTCGCCGCAGTGGAGGCGCCACACGCAGCACTCCTGCCATGAACATGACTCTAGGGTATTTTGTTGACACTTTTAATTAATCTCTAATATTATAAATGCAATTTTTTTGAGGATGTTTGTGGTTCAATCACGCCGTAATGGGTCAATTGATTTTGATAAAACGTGACGATTAGATTGAGTTCTTTACCTAGAAGCATATAGGCTAGGCTTTTATTTGGGTTCCTCGCGACCGAAGCCTCGAGCGGAAGCTAGTCTTCTATATAAATAAAAATGAATCGGTAAATGTGTTCATAAACTCAAAACTCGACAACAGATGGACCAATTTAGCAAATGTTTTGTTTTGAAATATCATTTTAGTTATAGGAAGAGAAAATTTTTAAAAAAGCCAGGAAAATCGTAAAAAAACTCAACTTTTTCTCATATAAACTGATCCTAGCTGTCAATTGAAACATTCCAGTCAAAACTAACCGATTATAAACAAGTGATGCGCATATACGAAAATGCATTGGCGCACCACCGGGATTTGAACCCACCAATTTCGTACTCGAGGTTCCTCCCACTAAGCCAACACGGATTTTGAGCTAGTAGAATATCTGAAAAGTACCATCCACAAGGCCAACCAGGATTTTTGTTTTCTCAACAATGGAGGTCCAAAAATAGTTCATAAACTAACATCATGCAATTTTTTCAGAGTACAGACAGCTGGCCGGGAACTCCGGATAGTGCCGGCCCCCCCACCACGCCCACTGCACCCTTGCACCATCATCCCAAATGTCCTGTAAGTACTATGATGCGCGTATTGCGCGGGGAGCTGCACCACCCGACGGTACTGGCGGCGCTGCGGCTGCGCGCGCCCAACGACTACATGGGCCTCCGCCGCCGCCCCGCCATGCTGGAGGTACCCAGCTGTAGGACCAACCTACTTAAGTTTTCTCCCGTGTCACTCGCTATCTATTTACTCAATATTCTGTCCCAAAACAGTGTAGACGTGTTTTACCAAAACCTGCCGAAAGCCATGGAAATGGCACAGCTTGTCATTGAGACAAAATATATTAATTAGTGTTGTTAATAAATTAAGTTAAGTAGGTACCTAGATATAACATCGCCTTAGGGCTTAATAAAAAAACCTGTTATGATGTTGTAATCTTAATAAATAAATAAATAAAATAAATAAAAATAAATTATACTTACCCACTAGGTAACCGAATCGGTTAGATTTGATTTAATTTTGCGTTTGTTGGTATCACCTTTTATAATCGTTCCACAAACTTTTGGCCAATTAACTTTTTGCTAACGTTTTAAATAAATTGGTGTTTAAAGAAAGAAAGAAAACAAAGAAAATCGACTACATAGGTCGACTATATGTTCTACTACATAGGTCAACTTCGTAGATCTACTACATAGGTCTACCACAACAGTCATAGGCTACTTTACCGGGTACTACCCGAAAAAGTCGCGGACGGAAGCTAGTTCATAATAACTGGCCAAATTTGTGCCCTTATGAAAGTTTAGAGAAACATATTTTCGTTGAATATGGGCGAATCCAAATGATTGTTTTGGTGCAGGCCATACAAGGTCGGTCGCGTTGGAAATCTATGGGGGGAGGCCTATGTTCAGTGGATGTCCTACGACTGCAAAGATAATGATGATTTTATTTTATTTTATTTTAGACATTTTTGGAAAACTAACAGCTAGGTGGACACATTAGATAATTAATTAAACAAACCATGCAGTAGTGATACTACATGTGCACTGATGGCCAATTATAAGTTTCCCCAGATAGCAGGGGATGGGTAGGTATATAAAGTAACGATAGACGACAGAAAGCAATACACACACACACTAAAGTTAATCAGTACCATCAGTACCAGAAGTTGTCATTGAGTAAGCGTTTAAGCTTACTCGTTGATGTTGCGAGTTGATGATGAAGTACTTACCTTACTATAACTTGTTTCAGATAATGGGAGGAAGCGCATCCACCGCAGAATCCTCTCAAACGGACAGCGATGACGTGTCACCAATGGCGCGACGGCGGCCATTACGCCCCTTGCCACCCCTGCAACCCTCACTGCTGGCTCACCCCCACCCCCACCCGCCTGCGCACAGGCATAAACCGTAAGTTACTACCACTCCTTGCTAACACTGCCTCACCAAAGAAATCTGAGGCCCGAGTATTGTTCCTAAGTTAGTTGCCTGGCAGAGATCGCTCTTAGCGATAAGGCCGCCCATTGTATTGCCGTGTAAATTTGTAATTGTGATCTTATGTAGTATTTCCGTATGGTGATCAATAAAGTGTTATCTATCTATCTAAGTTACTGAAAAGAGCCTTGTGACATGAAAGAACCAGTGTGCTGAAAGGACTCAGTCCAACAGAGGCGCAAGTCCGTAAATGTTTGATTCTCAGTTGTCACTACACAGCTATGCTCGGAGTTTCACGGAGTGATAAGATTCGAAATGAAGAAATCAGTAGAAGAACCAAGGTCACCGACATAGCTCTCAGAATTGGCGAGTTGAAGTGGCAGTGGGCAGGCCATATAGCTCGCAGAACCGATAACCGTTGGGGAGTAAAGGTTCTCTAATGGCGACCACGAACCGGGCGTCGCAGTGTTGGAAGGCCCCCCACCCGATGGACCGATGACATTGTAAAGGTTGCGGGAAGTCGGTGGATGGAAAAGGCTCAAAACCGTTCGTCGTGGAACTCTTTGGGGAGGCCTATGTCCAGCAGTGGACTTCTACAGGTTGTTGCCTGATTCTTCTAGGCTTGGTCGCAAGGAATAGGCATAGCTTCACCTAGTTTCTAAGACGTTTCATGCTTTTTGACTTTGACTTTGATGATGAATTGCCACTAGGCAAAAAAATGTTGTTAGTCTACCAATTAATAAAATAATACCATTTTCACAGAAGCGACCTAGCATCTCGCGATGATTCGCCGAAGATGATAGAAATACACCGGAGCCTTGACCGGCCGGACAGACCGGAGAAACCGGACAAGACCAAACCCACGATTATCGCAAAGTCCATGCGAAGATCCGCTAGCACTTCTGGACTGTCGTTGGTCATTCATCCAGGTAAGTCTTCAGTACTGGCAGTGGCGGCCCCGGTTTTTTTTTTAATTGGTGATGGTCAGGCGTTTGCCCACCATCTCACTTTTGCAAGAGAGATGTGGCCTAAGATGAAGCACGCTTTACCAGAAGGAACTTATTCACTCTAGATTTGAAGACTCCTAGATTGTACTCTTCCGGGAAAACAGACGCAGGCAGATAGTTCGGCTGAAGAATATGCCCCTCCATATCTACCCATGGATGTCGTAAGAGGCGACTAAGGGAAATAAAGATAGGGGATGGGCAGCAGCGTCTCCTATCAACAACAAGAGCTTTATCTGCGCTCGCGAACCCGCTAGCCCAGCGTGCCGAGTACGGGCAAATCCCCCCAAATGATTGTTTCTGGTATCTATGGGGGAGGCTTTTGACCAGCAGTGGACGTCCTACGGCTGAAATTATGAAGTCTTCAGTAAGTAGATAGTGAAGACTTCATAATATAGCCTCCTCCGGAGATTCACAAAGCGACTTCCTATCATGTGGAGGGAATTTGTCTATACTCACCACGCTGGGCACGCGGGCTAGTGAGCGCAGTTACAGCTATATTTGTTAAAATAGGGACAGGATATAGGTAATTAGAGTAGTATGGAGGGCCTTATATGGAGCGAAGCGAGGTTTTTAAATACAGAGAAATGGCTGATAATACGTGTGGATATCTATATAAATAAAACTGATTCGCTAAATGTGTTGCTAAGCGCAAATTCGAGATCAGCTTGAACATTTTGAAATACTCGATTTCAGTCAAAAATTATTGACAATCTGTGACAACTTTTACGAGATTTTTTTTTGTTTTGAAACATTTTGAAATAAAGACGGTCAAGTGCGAGTTGTGTTCGCGCCCTGAGGCTTCCGTACACACGTAACACGGGGTCGATAAATCAAGATCTCAAGTGTGTGATGAAAATATTTGCCATATTATAAGATCACGCGCATCCGAGATTCAATGTATAACTAAATACTATTATTATTTTCATAGCGGATGACAGCACTCTCAGCGCCGGGTCGCCGTGTGCGGGCAATACCTCCTCTACCAACTCGTCGAGGGATTCCTCTCCGTGCCGCGACCCGCCGTCGCCTTTCGCCTTGCCTAACCATTCGTAAGTCTAAGTAACCTTTGTTTACCGCTACTGCTGAAGATACGGGCGCTAGCTAGTAATAACAATTAATTTACTTATATACATATATATACTTATTAATTTATATACTTATTAATTTACATAAAATACTGGCCTCATAGCTCAGTTGGTAGTAACTCTGCCTTCTGCGCTAGAGGTCGCGGGTTCGATTCCCGCACTGGACAAACATTTGTGTGATGAACACAGATGTTTGTTCTGTGTCTGGGTGTTAAATATTTATCTATTATGTATATCAGTCTCTGGTAACCATAGTACAGGCTATGCCTAGTTTGGGATCAGTTGACCGTGTGTGATATGTCCGGAATATTTTATTATTATTATTATTTTATTTACGCCTATTCTTCGCGACCATTGTCTGATCCTATTCACCCTTCTTTTTTAACTAAAAATATTCTGTTTCCCTTTAGCTTGATCCAAACGTCGAAGCCTCCGATTGTCGTCCGCCGCGGCCCTGGAGGCTTCGGCTTCACCATCCACACCGTTCGCGTCTACTACGGTGATACTGATTACTACACGATGCATCATTTGGTCTCGGTAAGTTACCTATCCTAAGTGGCCGTGGTGAATAGGCCCCTCCATATCTACCTATCCGAGGATGTCGTAAGAGGCGACTAAGGGATAAAAGCTAGGGCAGCAGCAGCGTCCCTCATTTAAACAACGATAGCTCTAACTGCGCTCGCCAACCCGCATGCCCAGCGTGGTGAGTATGCGCAAATCCCCCCACATGATAAGGAATTCGCTCTGTCTGTGGGGGAGGCCATGTTCAGCAGTGGACGTCGTATGGCTGAAATGATGAAGTTGCCTATCCTAAGTGGCCGTGGTGAATAGCCATCTGTATCTTACTCGTTGATGTTGTAAGAGACGACTAGGGGACACAAGCTAGGGGATGGGCGGTAGCGTCCCCTGCTTGAACAATATTCGTCAAACCGCGTGCCAGCGTGGTGAGTGTGGGCAATTTCCTCTTACCCTTGTCTCTGGATAGATTTTGGATTTACAAATCTCTTTCTAACTTTTTATCAGTCATTGCATTTTCGACTTTACTTGCTTAGTAATAAAACCCTCCATTCTGCACAAATTTCGGAGCTACAAATCTTTCAAGCGTCCTTTTAGTCATTGTATTTTCGATCTTACTTCCTTAGTAATAAAGCTCTCTTCCCTCAGGCTGTGAGCGAGCAAGGCGCCGCTTGGGCGGCCGGCCTCCGCGCGGGCGATCTCATCACGCAGCTGAACGGAGAGTCTGTGCAAGGGTTACTGCACACACAAGTGCTGAGGTTACTGCTGGCGGCACCCCATGCTACTTTACGAGCTACGCCGCTGGACCAGACCACTATACAGGTAAACCACCAATCCGGCTACAGGGTGATCAGACTACTCCCGAAAACTTAAATAAATAACACCCAACAATTACATACATAGTTCTGACCTTTGGGCTAAAGTGCCTACTAACTACCATGGCTCCACAACACCCAGACCCGGAACAAATATTTGCAGATCATGTAAAAATTTGTCCCGCAGCGAGAATCGAACCCGCATCCCTTGCGTCTCGGGCACTCGCCCGTTGTGCTACCGAGGTCGCATTATAGTTCTTCAGTGATCGAACAAGGTGAGCCTCAGAAAGGAAAAATAATTCTATATGTATTTAATATACATACTTACATTTTCACATCAAATCACTCCTGATGATGATGATCCTCCAAGCCGATTTCGACTACGGCAACATAATTTCTGCATATATATATATATACATGTTCAGCAGTGGACGTCGTACGGCTGAAATGATGATGTTGATTAAGAATTGTTGTTATTTTCCAGGCTGGTGGTAGGAAGCGCGTGGGCGGCGGGCGGCGGGCGTCGGCGCCGCCGCGGCCGCGGCCCCGCCGGAGGTGCTCGCTCTTCCGGCGGATATCCACCAAACGCGCCTCGCAGGAAATGCATCAGGTAAACAAGGTGAAGTATACATCCATGTCAATATTTTTGAACCATCTTCCACACCCTGGCTCTAAATTCTATTTAGTGAAAAAAATAATTATAATAAAAAAAAAGGATCATCGATAAAAATGAAAGGCCCCAAGCCGTGTTTGTTGCGCGATTCTTCTAGGCTTGGTCGCGAGGAACAGGCATAGCTTCACCTAGTTTTTAAGACGTTTCAAAGTGATCCAAGTGATATTATTGAAATAAAAGCCTTTTGACTTTGCACGGCTTCGCTTTACCAGTCCTCTCAAACGGTAAAGGAAAACATCGTTAGGAAAACCGTGACTTAGCCAGTGTAAGTGTTTTTTTTAACAGAAAAGGACATTTTTACTTTGCTAGGTCTAATTGTTACATGTGTTCGTACTGTATGCACAGAGAGAAAGAGAAAGCAGCCACGTCAAAATTTCCCTTAATGTACTTCGGAGAAGCGCCTCTAGTGGCGTTTTGTGTGAACCACATAAGCGAATTAGGTACCTATCGAAACATGGTTTCGATTTACAGCAAAATGGGTGCCTACGTAGTGCAGCCGCTGAGACACAGATGGCGCTGATGCGTTGTGTTCAACAGCCAACTCCCCGCGTATTTACCGTGTCTTTCCTGGGGATAACGTTGACTAGGCTGAGCGGATGATATCGGTGCTGAGCAATCCTACTCCATCTAAACAATATCCCAAGCACTTTTTTACTTTTTTTTACTCTCTGTATCCTAAAAGTGAGTAAAAAATAAAGTTCCATCTAACGCTGTATAAATTATCGAGAATATATATTTATTTTATTTATCATCCCAAACTTTATTACATAGTCATTTATAGAAATAGCACTAAAAAAACCACTAAGGTTTGTAGAACTAATGCTAGTCTTCGGCTGTAGGTAGGAGCTACGTAAATTTAGTTATAAGGAGTAGGTTAGGTAGATTCAAATTTTATTATAAGTAGGCACTTACGAAGGTATTTATCTAACAAAATACGTACAAGGTCAGTACGAATTTTGCTACACAATCGTATGAAATAAGGGCTTACTGATTTATTATGATAATGGTTTTGCAGATGGTGTCAATGGGAGAGTGTGCGTCGTCGCCCTCGCCGGCGCCGTCGCCGGCAGCCGACAGCCCGGCCCACAGCAGCACCACCACTCATTACCAACGGTAACTTTAAGAATAGAATAACGTTTATTTTGCTACCAATAAATACAATCGACTTAACATTAAACAATAGAAACTGAAATTCAATTTAATGTTATCAAAAACTGCCAACACTAAGCGTGTGGTAAGGCAGCTCATACCGAAGCGTTTAAGTTTGACGCACACATATAATCGAGTCATTCCGAAGAGGAAATACTATGGAATTTTCTACGGCTCGAAGCGCTTTTCACTGATCCGCTTATAATTCCCACTTTATACAAGATGATTCATAATATGTATGATATGCTGAAAGGGGCTTATTCTATCATAAAAAAGAAAGAACTTTTAAATATTTAACAAAAAAAATATAAGTTAATTTTTTCTCTGATCCTTTTAAAATCAGCTGTTTTTGGTCTTTTTATCAAACTTATAAAAACTGATTAATCGTACGAGAAGTTTGACGTTTTGATTGCTATCTAAAACAGGTGATTATTGGAGTTTGAACAGATTTGACCCCGAAACATGTGATTTTTGCATGTAGAATAAACTTTACTACCCAAAGGGTGTAGAACAAGCCCCTTTTATAGTATACTTAGTAAACATATTATGAATATATAAAATATGTATATAAATGCGATTGTTTATTCTTCATCAGACCATCATCCCTCCACGGGTTGAAGCATAAGCTGGTAGCGGGCGGGGCGGAGGTAAGGCGAGCTTCCTTGCAGCACATGCCGCTGTCGCCTCTCGCTCGGACCCCGTCCCCGTCGCCACAGCCGCAGCCGCAGTCTCCTACTAGGTAGGTGATAGTAAATAAAGACGGTTAAGCGCGAGTAGGACTCGCGTTCTTAGGCTTCCGTACGTGGGGTCGGAAAATCTAGATGCCGAAGTGAGAAACTTATATTTTGCAGTCATACTTTCACACAAGGGGTTTGAATCAATGATTTTCAGATTTGTTCCCTTCATTAGTATAAAAATACATTATTTATGCCCAAGGATGATACCCGGAAATCACATTATGTTATAGGTAAAAGATTGTACCGATGAAAGTTTAGCCCAACGCTCATCGGATTCTTGGTCAATCTCCTTTCAAGATTGTAGGTCACTGGCAAGTACCCTATTCATTTATATGATAAGCCAGTGAGAGGACACACAGACAGACAACAAAGTATAAGGGTTCCTTTCTTCATTACGAGTTACGGAATCCTAGCTGTGATTTATTAATAATGGTCATAGGGCTAGTTTTCATGTGTCAATAAAATACTACCTCATACATGTAACAATTACAGAATCTGTCATTATCATACACTTGTGTCTAACATTGCATTGTATTTTACTATTTATTATCTGTCCATAATCATTATGTTCTAACTCGCGGCAAACGAAACTGACTCAAATAATAAAAGAAAAATAAACCTCAAAGCTTTGTTCCTCAAGAATGGTAGACATTTCCAGACAATCTGTTCCTTGAAAAATGTCAAAGGGGGTTTTCCATACGTAAAAGGTTGCAAGCCTAAAGTCTTTTTAATAATACAAAAGATAAATAAAATATAATATGTTAATATAAAAATATAATATAAAGGGTTAATATTTTCCCTGATCCTTTTAAAATCAGCTGTTTTTGGTCTTTTTATCAAACTTATAAAAAGTGATTAATCGTACGAAAAGTTTGACGTTGCGATTGCTATCTAAAACAGGTGATAATTGGAGTTTGAACTGTATAAGTTTTCTTATTGTCATTGATAATACCTACTGGTTTCCTCACGATTTTTTCAGCTGAACTCGGGTGACGGCTGTATTTTGCATAGAGTATTTACAATTAAAAAAATTTTGTACTACATAACTCGTAGAACACATTTTATTGCTAATGGGTGTAGAATAAGTTCCTTTCGGGATAGCATACATATCACAGATAACATAATACTATACTAGTAGATACAGATTAAGAAATCATGAATTATACAGTAGTCCTGTAAAAACAAAATAAAGTTTGCGTCAGTTTCGTTACGCCTCCGTGCGTCGTTACACTGTGCATATTTGCGTAAATATCGTTAGGGTTCATCCATAAATTACGTCAGATTATTCCCGAACCCTCGTTCGGTAATATCACAAGTTGGGGGTTTGATCGTTGCCTGGCAACGGCGAAACAAGATCACGCGCTGCTTTTCGGTTTAAACGAAAAATACACGTGATTTTTTGGAGGGATGTAAGTGAAAAACCTCGCCAGGGGGTGGGAGGGGGGAGGGGTGGATGGACGACCCCTTACGACACGCGCCATGCGTGATGTATCTATGTGTGTATCGCTAACATTCACGTGAATGTCCGGTCAGTCGCGGCGAGGCCCGCAGCCCGTCCCCGCTGGCGGGGCGCGAGTGCCGGCGCGCGTGGCCGCGCCGCGACCCCGCCTCGCCGCTGCTGCGCCGCGCGCTCTCGCCCGACAGGTCAGTACCAGCCATCGTGCCGCGCTCGAACGGCATGCGATATGTCGCGCCGCTTATTTGTTCGCGAGGAACAGGAATAGCTTCACCTAGTTTTAAAGACGTTTCAAAGTGATCCCAGTGGCCTCATAGCTCAGTTGGTTGTAGCTCTGCCTTCTGCGCTAGAGGGCGCGGGTTCGATTCCCGCACTGGACAAACATTTGTGACTAACACAGATGTTTGTTCTGTGTCTGGGTGTTAAATATCAGTCTCTGGTACCCATCGTACAGGCTATGCCTAGTTTGGGATCAGTTGAACGTGTGTAATATGTCCGGATTATTTTTTATTTAGTGATTTTATTGAAATAAAAGCCTTTTGACTTTGATTTTGACTTCTTGGTCATAGCTCACTGACCTATGGTGCAATTGTGTAAGCGTGATGGCAGTGATGTTCGTAACTTTGAGGGTAGTTTTAACAATCTAAGCAACATTAAAAACGTTCCAAACTTGACAAGGGCAAACTTCAAGACCTTGGCTTCTTCTTGAAAAACTTCAGATGTCGCTAAAATTTATAAAATCATCCTTATAATTGCGATCTTCATTACTATTTTGCTTACAAAATAGCCTGGCTGGTTGAGGTATGGTGGCACTGAAGAGGGCCTATTCAATTCAATTCAATAACTTTATTTCAGGCAACGATTGAATAAAAGACAGATGGAACTTTTCTTATCCTTAAAGACTAACATATGTAGATAAGACACATTAATTATTATGTCCGTCGTCGTCGGTGAAAGAATCAGTGTAGTGAAAGGATTAAAGTGCGCTATATCTTTAGCTTCTAAAACTCAAGACCTTGAAATGTCATATACAATTCGTTTCAAAAAGATCCTTACTTCTACTGAGTAGAGTCAATTTTAGTTTGACATTTGGAGGTATGAGATATAGTTTAACGATATTGCAAGCTGCTAATAGTCGGACTCACAATTAACTTTATTCAAAAGACATAAGGTTCATATTTTGATGACTTCACATACAAATTGCTTCAAAACCCACTTGTTTGTGTGTTGTTATGCTTCACAATTTATTATTATTTATTTGCTTGAATCTATGTTCACTGAATGCATTGTGTGTTTCATTTATTTATGTTTAATTTGCTTTCATTTATTTATGTTTCATTTGTTTTCATTTATTTGTTTCGTTGTTTTCATTTATTTGTGTTTTGAGAAGTAAAATGTTTTTATTAGGAAAAATAATATCTATAATAGCCTCTAAAAATAAAAGGATAGCACAAATTATAAACGTAGCTTTATTGATTTTAACTTGCAGCTATTTTTATTTCAAACTAGTAATAAAATTAGTAAGATTAACCTCCAAATTGTAGACTCCATCCCCGCTCCGCCGAATCGAAATGCTCCATCTCACCGCTATGCTGCGGCGGAGTTAACGCCGTCTCCACCGGCGTAGTGAGCGCGGGCCCGCGCCGGGGGGTGGTGTGGCGGGCGCCGCCCCCCGCGCCCCCCACCCCGCCCCCGCAGGACAAGGAGGAACCCCCCCTTCCGAGGATAGCTGAGGAGAAGGACTCTCCTACGCATCACGCCAGGAATATGCCTAATAGGTAAGGAAACCGAGAATCAAATTTTTTTTTATACAACTGAGGTGGCTAACAAGCGTACGGCCCACCTGTTGGTAAGCGGTTACCGTAGCCTATGAGCGCTTGCAAAATATCTTCCTTCGGGGTCGGCATTACGGACGCGTTTGCCGACCCCGAACCCCCCTCCCCTAAAGAGCTCTGGCAACCTTACTCACGGCAGGAACCCAACACTATTTGAAACAAATAATGTTATTTGGCTGCGATCTTCTGTAAAGCGGAGGTAACTCAAGGTGGGCTGCTCCAATTTAGAACGAGAAAATCTCGCTGTGCCCCACCTCCTCCAGCGAAATCCCCTCCTTCAAGTTGCGAAAATACCATTAGTGAAGTGAGGCCCGCCATATTGGATGCATTTCAAAGGAAAATAAAGCGAAGCGAGTTCCATTGAAGACAATGTTTTTATCTAAGACTAGTTTTCGCCCGCGGCATCGCTTGCGTGATATCCGGATAAAAAGACCCAAAGTAGCCTATTTCAATAGGCTACTTTGGGTCAAACATTTCAAAATAAATAACTTACAAAGTTTTATCTTGACGACCTTGGTTGCGTAGCGGACGAGTGGTGCGGGTTCGATTCCCGATCCGAGATAAATGTTTCAATGATCTGCAAATATTTGGTCCGGGTCTCGGTGTTGTGGTACCATGGTACTCGTAGTTTCTGATACCCACGACACAGGGGAGCCTAGTGTGGGGTCAGGACTATGTATGTGACTGTTGGGTGTTTTTTATTATTATTAATTCATTTACTATTTTCCTCAGGACTCCAGCCAAACAGGCCACGCCCAGTATATTCACATCCTCGCCGAAGACAAGTCTAGACAAGTCCGTAAACTCCATCAACTTCGACACGTCCACCTCATTCGCATCGCTTTCGCTATCGGACGAGTCTTTTGTCGACACATCGGTCGATACGTCTATGCTGGACACTTCTCGAGAGTTATTCATTGGTGAGTAATACTATATGGCGTTGTAAGAGGCGATTAAGGGAAAAAAGCTAGGGGATGGGCAGCAGCGTCCCTCATTTTGACAACGATAGCTCTAACTGCGCTCGCCAACCCGCATGCCCAGCGTGGTGAGTATGCGCAAATCCCCCCACATGATAGGGAGTTCGCTCTGTCTGTGGGGGAGGCCATTTTCAGCAGTGAACGTCGTACGGTGGAAATGATGATGATGATGATGGTCGTTGTATAGTAATCATCATCATCAACGACCACGAACCAAGCGACGCATTGTTTGTTTTTCAACAAAAAATCTTCGCAATATTTCATTGATGGAATCAAAACGAGAAAGAAGACCTCAAAAATATATGTTTGAATGAACTACACCTTATCATCTTCCTGCCCTTATCCCACATCATGGGGGGTCGGCACAACATGTATTCTTCCATTTCCCTCCATCACTCACTCCTTTCTTCACCATATCGACTTTCACACAGTCCATCCATCTTTTCTTTGGCCTACCTCTACTCCTACATCCATCCACATTCATATCTAACACTCTTCTTGTCACATGACATTCTTCATTCATTTATTTATTTATTTACTTAATTAACACGGTTAAACCATTTACATTTATTTAGGACAATATTAAATTAATAAAAAATAATAAGAAATTATAATTAATCAGCAAATAATACGATAAATAATTGAATAACACGGTCAATAATAATTACAATAAAGTCAGATGTCAAAAACAATAAATTAAATGGTCAAATAATATGGTCAAAAATCATTAAAACGAACGAAGTCAGATGTCAAAACAAATAAAGTAAAAAATTTCGGTATTTGAAACACAGTCTTACATTACGCTCACAAAAACTCAGACATTCTGACAAAATCTTCATCTCATGACATGACATCCTCATTTCCTCCTCATGAACTACACCTTCTATAGATAAGATACCTAGACTGCCTACTGCTACTTAGGTACCTACAAACCGGGTACAGTCGGCAGTCGGGTGGGTTCATTGGGTTCCGCCAAATGACTTCTTCGGAACTCAGTTTACTGGTTGCACCAACTTTTCCTGCCTCAATAACAATAACTTTAACTTTATTTACAATATTGGGGTAATCTTTTATTGGCCTTAGGTATATCTATTATAAGTTAACGCTGTGGATTACCAATAAACAAATTAATAAAAAGCACAAATTAATAACATGTGGTTAAAACGGTGAAGGAAAACATAGTGAGGTAACCAGTAAGTTCTACGTGAGCCTATGTATTTTTTTGGACTATTTAATCTGCTGAAAAGTACTGCAACTTCACTGAATGGACATCATATACCAAATATTTGTAGTAATCCTAAAATCTGTATTTTCCTCAGATGACAGCCGCACCAGCCTCGAAGCGAGCCTACTCGAAGACAAAAAGAAACCAGCCGAATCGAAAAAACTCTTAGAAGAAAAACCCAAAAAACCGGACCCCGCAGAAACCCAGCCTAAAGCTCGGAAGAAGTCCGACTCCAGCCTCAAAGAGGAGCCTGTGAAGAGAGCCGAACCGGAGCTGAAGAAACAGGACTCCGTGAAGAAACAGGACTCTGTGAAGAAACAGGACTCCATGAAGAAACAAGACTCCGTGAAGAGGATAGAAAGAGATCAGGAGAAGACTGAAGAAGTGAAGAGTCCAGAGGTCAAAGTTGAAGAGAAATCTAAGGTACGGTTTGTCCTGACACTGGTTCTTTCTTAATCTCGGACGACCTGTGCGACGTAGTGGGTGAGTGCTCTGAGACGCGAGGGTTCGATTCCCGCAGGACAAATTTTTGCATGATCTGCAAATATTTGTTCCGTGTCTGGGTGTTGTGGTTACCGTGTTACTCGTAGTTTCTGAAACCCACGACACAGGAAATACTAGTGTGGGGTCAGGACTATGTATGTGACTGTTAGGTTTTATTTATTTATCAGGTCAATGTCCAGGATTAACCTGTGGTGGCCCTGAAAAGGGTCTCTGATCGTAAGTGAAAGAACTAGTGTTGTGAAAGGACGGCTATCTCAATACCGACCTTTTTTCAAAATCGGTGCAGCCGTTTAGTCGTGAAAATATAACAAAGAAAAACAGAAATCTGCCGCATTTATACGCACATACATTTTTCGAATATACATTGCATGGCAGGGCTCGAACTTCGATCTTCGGATCGAAAGTCAAGGTTACTTCCACTAGGCAAACGCAGCTACTTATGTCCGTGTTATTGTCAACAGGTAGAGAAAGTAATAGAGCGCGCCGGCTCCATCAAGAAGTCCAACAAAGAAGATAAAGAAGCGAAAAAACAGGAGAAAGCGGAGAAGAAGCAAGAGAAGCTAGAAGCGAAGAGAACAGAGTCCGTGAAGAAGATTGAGCTGAAGAGGCAGGAGTCGGTTGATGCTAATAAGGTCATCATCATCATCAACAACCTGTAGAAGTCCACTGCTGGACATAGGCCTCCCCCAAAGAGTTTCACGACGAACGGTCTTGAGCCCTTTCCATCCACCGACTTCCCGTAATTCTTACAATGTCATCGGTCCATCGGGTGGGGGGCATTCCAACACCGCGTCGCCCGGTTCGTGTTCGCCATTCGAGAACCTTTACTCCCCAACGGTTATCGGTTCTGCGAGCTATATGGCCTGCCCACTGCCGCTTCAACTTGCTAATTCTGAGAGCTATGTCGGTGACGTTGGTTCTTCTACGGATTTCCTCATTTCGGATCTTATCACGCAGTGAAACTCCAAGCATAGCTCTCTCCATAGCCCGTTGCGCGACTTTGAGCTTGTATATGAGGCCTATAGTTATAGCTTATTGTTATAGCTACTAAGGTAATACATTATAATCCTTGGTCAATTCTGGGTTAATTAATGGGAATACTGGGACATTTCTCGTCAATTCGCAAAAAGATGTCGCATCGCCTTATTGTTGCAATCTTAAGATCTTGTAGATTCGATCTCTCTCTCTCTCTCTCTCTCTCTCTCTCTCTCTCTCTCTCTCTCTCTCTTTGGTTACACTTACATTTTCTGCGAGGGTCATGCTTATTTTTTTATTGTATTTTTTTGTAAGGCTTTCAAATCATCTGTATAACTAATGCCGTACGAGAATTTTGGCATAAGAAATGGTACAAAAAGCAGCTGATCCATAGAGTTTTGAACTCATTTGACCGCAAAACAGCTGATTTTTGCATAGAGTTTTTTTCAATTAAAAATGACGAATTTCCAAATGTCGTAGAACTTTATTTCCAATTGGTTGTAGAACAAACCCCTTTCGGGATGGCATACATATTATGAATCGCCTTGTATGAAAATAACATTATATTAAAAATCCTATTTTTCAGTCCCCAGAAGAAGCCAGCGTGAGCGACAGCAAAAAGAACAGCAGCATGGTGAGCAAGCTGCTGGGCGTGATGACGCGCAAGCGCGACGAGGACGAGAAGCCTGCGCGCCGGCACGACAGGCACGACAAGCACGACAAGCACGAGAAACACGCCAAGAAGAAGGTTTGTTACGGCATTGCGGATTCCGTTAATAGACTGTACCTCTCAGTAAGTGGACTTTATCACTGCACCCGTATATTTTGGTCACCTCAATGTTACCTCCACTTATAGCTGCTTATAACTAGTTGTGCGCAAGTTCGCGACCGCCATCTTGAATTTCAAAACGGACTTCATTTTCAATTCCAAATATTCCAAATAATTTCCAAAATAAATGTATTTTCTTTCTTTCTTTCTATTTTCGTGAGAAGCGTCATGGGTATGGTTTTCGAGTAATTTGGGGGAATTACACGAAAACCATACCCATATCTGTTTTTCGGATTGACATTTGCATCCGCCATCTTGGATTTCAAAATGGACATCATTTTCAAGATAACCCTTAATTTACTCGAAAACGACACCTATATCGAATTTATCGCTTGGCTGATGATGATGATTAGTTGTTAGGAAGAAAATCGTGCACACAGACAGACGGACGCGGCGGGTGACAATGTTTATACTAATAAGTGATTGTCACGTGACTGAACCTCTAAAGTTGGTATACATACTGTCTACTAGCTTCCGCCCGCGGCTTTGCTCGCGTAGTTCCTATGAAGATAAAAGTAGCCTTTATGCTATTCCTGACTATAATCTATCTCTGTGCTAAATGTTGGTGTTTAAAAATACTAAACTACTAAATCTCAAGTGATGTTGAGGTGGATTTGAGGAAGGACTTAGAATACGGGTGTTTAAGCATGAGGGCATGTGGTACCGTTGGTGAATTGAGGTATTGCTTTGGCTCCGAGGCCGGAACGACTTTTTTTGTCCAACTTAAGTGTCAGACAAGCATACGGCGCACCTGTTGGCGAGTGGTTACCGTAGCCTATGTACGCTTGCATTGACGACCCTGTTTCATAAGTTGGTATGTCTCACGTGCTTGTAATTTCACCGGCTACATCACCCTTCAAATCGGACAGCATTGTATGTATTGCTGATAATAATACTAATAATAAAGTCATTTATTTTCTCTCACAAAAGGTTCTTAAATAGAGTTAGAGTACATTGATGCAGCTAAATTGTAGACCTGTTTTGTGGGAGACTGGTACCTGAGATAGGTTTGAAAAACCTGTATTACAGGTCACCAGGCTCTCACTCCACGGAGTGTACGAGCGATATTGCATTGTTTAACCTAGTAGTTTTAGGTAGTATACTTCAACCTAGATAAAAACACAATTACTACATTGAGATAAAGTAAAAAGAATAATAAAATGAACGAATAGTGATTTAAACTAACAATTAATATTTATCTTATATTTATTATATAAGTTGTGTATGAGTATGTGAATTGAATGCTGATGGCGGCAGATTGCAGAATTTATAGGCAAAACGCAGTAAATAATTACCATTTCAGCCGTAGGATGTCCACTGCTGCTGAGACACAAGGGTTCGAATCCCGTTGCGGGAGAAATGTTAGCATGATCAGCAAATATCCTAGTGTTCTTTATAAGTGATCCTAGTGATCTTATTGAAATAAACACCTTTTAACTTTTTTGATAATTGTTCATTAAAAAATAAAATAAAGTGTGTGTGTCCCAGACTTTGTAACTCCATAAGGACTGTTCTTATTTTAATGCGGTTTTTTTGTAAGAAAGCTTACTATTCCGAGATAATTCCTAGCCTTAAAAAAATGGGGCTATAAACATTTTGAGGAATTAACTTCTTGTGCATAAGATATTCGACGAACTTTCTTCAGCTTTCTCCATTCTACCGAAAAAGCTGAAGACAATTCGTCGTGGTCCACTTTTGGGGAGGCCTATGGAAGACTTCTCAGGCCGTTGATGATGATGATGCGTAGAACTCTATGGAAATATATTAAATATATTAAACTGGCAATAAAAACTATTTTGACTGGCCTCATAGCTCAGTTGGTAGTAACTCTGCCTTCTGCGCTAGAGGTCGCGGGTTCGATTCCCGCACTGGACAAACATTTGTGACTAACACAGATGTTTGTTCTGTTCTGTGGGTGTTAAATATATATCTATTATGTATATCAGTCTCTGGTACCCATAGTACAGGCAGTTGACCGTGCGTGATAATGTCCGGAATATATATATATATATATATATATATATATATTTATATTAAATCATTGCTTTTGACTTTTCAACAGAGTGGTAACCAGCCAGCGCCACAGTCTTCGAAACAGGAAGAGAGGCCAGCAGAGAAGGAATCCGAAGACAAACGGAAGAAAGGCCGCGGCCGCGTCTCCAGTTCATCTTCCGGAGAGAAATGAGGACCAATCTTCACCATCACACGGTTACCTAACATGATGACAGATCTAAATGTGTCAAAATTGGAATAGGCTTGCTTAGTCACTGGTTCCTTCAGCTATGCTTATTTTCCCTTATACAAGGTTCATAATATGTATACCATTCCGAAAGGGCCATATTCTACCACCAAAAATAAATAATATTAGCAGAAAATATATGAAATATGCAAGATATTTTGGTCCCCAAACTCTTTAAATTAGCTGTTTTTGGTGTTTTTATAACCTTAGTAAGATATTATTAAGTAAATGTACCAGAAATTCGATATCATGACAATAACCTCAAACAGGTAAATAATTGAGTTCGAACTGATTTGACCCCAAAACAGCTGATTATTGTATTGCCAATTAGGTGAATAATAAATACCTTTCGAGATAGCGTACATATTATCATATATGAATATGTACCTTGTAGAATTCAGACGGTTAATCGATTATTGAACTAATTTTTTTAATTATTGTAGTGAACGACCATAAATAAAGTAACTGTAATAGTAAAAAAAAAAAGAAGTTGGGACGTAAATACAGAGAATTCAAATGAATGAAGCTAGAATTCTATCAATCGAAGTCGAATTTTATGACTTGAAATAAAAAAACCAACAATCCCTTATGTCGCTGGCTCTGTCTTGGTCAGCCGATTTAGGTCTAGATCTTTATTAAGAGTTCGTAGAAGTTTATTCGGAAATCAATAAACAGAGACAAAAGATTAAAGAGTTCGATCGATAGATCGAAGAGATGTCGGTGTCAAATTGTTTTGCGGTTACAGAATGTTTCAATATTTCTGTAAGTATATAAACGTGTTCAAACGGCACGCGATATGTCATTGGTATATCATATAAAATTAGTTTCAAAAAGGTCCTTATATCTACCGAATAAAGTCAATTTTGAGTTTGACATTAGAGAGTGAAAATAGCTCAACAATATCGCAAGCCCTTTAACAAGGTCATAGGCCCTTTTCAGGGCCACAATACCTCAACCTGGTCACTGACCTAATACAGGATGACCATGAAAGAATCAGTGGCACAACAAGCAAGCAAGCCTCTAAAAGTCATACTGAAAATTAACTTCTATCAGAAGATATAAATACATTTTAGATGACATATGGCACACCGTTAGAACGCGGCTTACTGATGTGAATGTGTAGATTAATGTAGTGGAATCAATTGAAGGGATTGAAGGTTACAGATTTTGTGATTGATAGCTTTGCTGATGATGATGATGATGATAAGGCAAAATCATTAGATCATTTATCATAAATTTATTGAAAGGATCTAATATTTAACTGTGGATTAGTGAAACTGAAATTCAAAACTGCAAAAAAAAAATATGCACAGCTTTTTTAGTAACAAAATATTATTTTAGCTAGTATAAAGCGTGTTCATTAGCGGAAAAGAGAAAGAATGAGAGGCAGTTAGTATAGATTTAGTGAGATAAAGTGAATAAGGTATATTTCTATCGATAAGTCCCCTTAAATCGCGAGTTTTAATATAAAGTAACAATAACTAGCTATAAAATCCATCTATAGAAGTATTTTCGCTATTCTATTGTCCCTTTTCATCGCAGCAATTTCAGAATAGGTTAAAAAGAGACAATTCTTAGTTAAGATATCTTACGAATGCTGGGAGTCAAATGTTCAGTTAAGAACAACGGGATGTGAAAACCATTTTAAGAGCTATTTCCCCCTTCTTCTTCTTGTCGTGTCACTGATTCTATCTTGGTCATCCTGTATAAGGTCAGTGACCAGATTGAGGTATGGTGGCCCTGAAAAGGGCCTATGTCCGTCGCTGAAAGAATCAGTGTAGTGAAAGGATTAAAGTGCGCCTCTTAGAGGCTTCTTTCCCCCTTATGATTTGAATGTTATTGCATTATAAACTCGTTTTTTTTCTAAAGGACGGTATCTGCTAAATCGGAGAAGTGACATCAAACATACGTAACCTTGTTGGTTTATTAGATCTCGGCCTTTAGGATCAAGGGTTTTAAAGATAAGCTATGTATCTAAATCTTTGGCGTAAATGCCCTTATTTCGGTGTTTTAGGTAAAGTTTCTAATATATTGGTGTTCGATGTTGTGCGTGAAATAATTATAAAGAATCGCTGTAAGCTTTAGTGCTCGGTCGTAGTCAGGAGCGGAAGCGGAAGCAGGAGCGGAGGCGATTTCATGTATGAAACGCGTCTTTGAATAGTTTCTACATAGCATCCGCCTTCGCGCGTTCAATGTGGCCGAGGCCTTGGACTGTTTTCCTACTAGCTTTAATCAATTGTGGTGTGGCTAGACTGAGGGCGGGCAATTTTTTGAATGTTTTTGCCGTACTAGTAGAAACTGATTGATGACTTGATGACTTCGCGTGATATTTATTCTTATGTGAACTTCGACCCCCGCCGCACCCCCTTAGGCAACCCCCAATGGGGAGCACCAGGGGTTGAAAAGTTTCCGGAATTCATTTCTCAGTGCACACTATAGCATGCCACTCTTCAAATTTCATACTCCTAGGAAATTGGTTTATTTGAGTTGAGTGTCAGTTGCTTGTTTGTTGTATCACTGATTCTTTCTTGGTTACTGTATATAGGTCAGTGACCAGGTGGAGTAATAGTGGCCCTGAAAAGGTCCTATGACCGTCGGTGAAAGAATCAGTGTAATGAAAGGATTAAAGTGTGCCTATTAGAGGCTCCTTTCGCCAGTCAGCCAGTTAGTAAGTTTTATATATTGATTGATGAGAAATAGATACAGTTAAAAGTGTAAATGCAGGAGATCAGACGCACCTTTATCGCGATATTTTGAAGGACTTTTGCTCGCTCACAGTCGAACCACACTTTATTGAGTAAAAAATACTTTATCGCTTTTTCAGTATTAAAATGTTGAGGCGTCAAAATTTTAAGTATACGTTTTTAAAGATGAAATTGTTGCCCACGCAATGATGTAATTGTTACTACGTTACATAAAAATATGTTTAAATCTCATTTTTTAGTATAGTTTTTAGTTTAGAACTTTTGTACACTTTCGATTAGTGTTTAGAGTTATTTTGTGATACCAATTTACTTTTAAATAAGCTTATTAGTAATCGTTAGCATTATATTTTTAATTTTTGTTTTTTTCCGATTATCTGTTTTATGCTGGAACTTACTTGGCCTGTTCGTACAATAATTTGAGTTTCTATAACAATATAACCTCGTTTTATGTTTTTCTGACAAATCTGACAATCCAATATTTTAACATATGATATGAAACTTTGCATACCTGTCAGGTTCCTTTGTCTACAATATCAAGCTGATGTAAAAAACACCATCCTTTTCCTGCGCAGTTGGGTAAAAATACAATGAATTTTACAAAAAGGTCAAGTGAGGTACCATTATTTTTAGCGCAGCGCGCCATTTTAAACCCTATTTTTAATTTTTTTTTAGTTTATTCCAATTTATTATTAATTAATTTTAAGCCAGGTTAAGGCGTTTGCCCGCTACAACGTATCATACTATGACCGTGCTATGAACGTATCAGACGGACTCAGCCAGACACTACTGACTGTGCCCACTAGAACGTATCATATTCTCATAGTGAATTCGCTGTCGGTCATGGCACGCTAGGTTGGTCGGTTGTACGGAGGCAAACAGGCTTACAGCCCTCCTGATGGTAAGTGGTTACCGTCGCCTATTGACATTAGCAACACCTGGAGCATTGCTAATGCGTTGCCTGCCGAACCCCTCCCCCCCCCTAAAGAGCTCTGGCAACCTTACACACCGCAGGAACACAAAACTATTTGAAACAAATAATGTTATTTGGCTGCGATCTTCTGTAAGGCGGAGGTACCTCCCCAGGCGGGCTGCTCCAATTTAGAACGAGAAAATCTCGCTGTGCCCTACCTCCTCCTTAAAGTAGGTGTGTACGACATTTTTTCATATTAATTCATACATAGAATATTATTTGCATGTGCCGATACGGTTACGTTCATAGTATGATCCGTTGTAGTGTGTAAAATCCTTTAGGCTTACGAATTACTGAAATATTGCACTCCGAATGATACCGAACCGAAAAAATACGATTCACTAACTTGGCTAACGGAAAAAATCATACATACATAAAATCACGCCTTTTTACCGGAGGGGTAGGCAGAGACAACGGCTTTCCACTTGCTACGATCCTGACATACCTCTTTTGCTTCATTCACTCTCATCAAATTCCTCATACATGCTCGTCGTTTTAGGCTACTCTTTACCTGACCTTTTTCCAAAACGTCACCGATTTGGTCACTAAACGTAGATCATACTTTTTTTAAAATGTTATACGGAGCGAAACTGGCTTACGGCCCACCTGTTGGCAAGCGGTTACCGTCGCCTATTGACATCAGCAACACCTGGAGCATTGCTAATGCGTTGCCTGCCCCGAACTTTTCATTGCCAGTCATAATCGCTAAATCGTCGATTATGACTAGCAAAGAACCTAATAAAATAAGTTACCTACCTACTAACTACACTATTTTTTTTATAAAATCTCATGGGAACCGTCCATAGAAAATCTGTTAAAATGGATCACCCTACTCCAACTTGCCAATCTGTCCTGGGACATCCTTTTAAATACGAAATACAAACTCTATAATCAAGGTTTTATTTGGTAATTAATGTCTTCCCATTGCGTTTTCTTTGTTATAAATAATTGTTATGTGAAAATAAAACACATTTGTTTAATTTGTTAATAGTGTTAATTGGGAATGTGTGATTTACGTTACTTTCACTATTAACACTATTTATCACACTCTTGAGTTGTAATTTTTATCGCTCAGTTTATAATCACTTATAAATTGTTATGTATAAGCCTTCCTCAAGATAATAGTAGTACATCTATCTTAATATGACTATATATTTGTAAAACATTCCATATGCGACCTTATGTCAAAGTACTTAAGTATTACATTGATTAACACAAACAACATAATCTTTCACTTGGCTCTTGTATGCTTGCAAGATGAAACATGTGACTACTGATACTAACAAAATATAAATGCAAAACTACCCTATAAATAAATTATAAAATAATTTTACTGCTATTAGATTTGAGGGAGATGATAATGTACAGTCCTATAATACATAGCTGATAATATACGATCCGATAATGTACAGCCAACTAACATTTGACCCAATATTTGGAAGGCACTAGGCACCCAATTATTGAGCCGAGCATTATTGGGTCGTACAATATAGGGACACAACATTGAGATGTGTTAGCATACCTGGCTACAGGTACAGGGTGATTAATTAGACATTGATTAAACAGGGAGTCTCCTATCACTTTACTTTCTATACAATTCATGTATAATTAAACATCCTGTATTTTTATTTCTTTTTTTGCAACCTTCTTTAAAAGTTCAAATAGCGTGCGATGTTATTTTCAATTTATTGCAAAATCTACACAGAATAATGTCAATTGTGAGTGTGCAGTATCTTATAGCTAAACCATATCGCATACCTTTTAAAGTCAAAACTCAAAATTCACTATATTCAGCAGATATAAATTATAGACACATCGCACACTGTTTGAACTCTGCAGTAAAATCACTGACTAATTATTGTATTTCATGTTTTTCGAACCCTAGCATTACTCGTGGGTATTATTTAAATTCTTATATTTTTTGTTTATGGTAACACAGGGTAGTCACTATTACCCATGTCTTAAACTATCGTTTGATTGATGTGTATATTTTTTTAATCGACCAAAATGGTACAAAGAATTTTGTGTAGAATTGTTTTGAGCATAATAAGGGTGGCTTGAGCATCTAATCCTAATATAGTAGTGTAATTATTGGCAAAAGAATAAAAAAAAAAATCTGTTCTTAAACGTACATCATAATTCCAGATAATGTAGAGCCAAATATACACTAATACTAGGAACTCAAGGTCGTGCATTATCGGGTCATACAATATAGGGACACAAGAATCCATTCTGATATAACGTTGCTCGAGGCACCCTAGTCTAGAAACTGGTTAAAATTGTTTTGGGACCATGACTGCTGTTTTGAATTGTTGTTTTGCTGCTCAACTGTTGAGCAAAATACTGTAATTAGTATGTCTGCCTGTAAATCATAGCTTTTTATTGTATGCGTCCATAGTCGCGATCTCAAATTGTGTATATTGTTTGATTCAGTGAACAAATTCGTGCTTCTAAGAACTTGCAATCTATAGAACATTTGCTTGCGCCCGCGGCTTCGCTGGCGTGGAAAGAATACTGAATGCACATCATTTTAATTAAAAATGCGAAAGTGAGTCTATTTTTTATCTTTTATCAAGTAAACGGTTGAACCAATTTTGATGAATTTTGGTATAGATATAGCTTAAACCTTGAGCAAGGACACAGGTTCCTTTTTATCCGGTATCACGCCATTTTTTGATAGAATTGGAGCGAATTGAAGTAACTAATTACCGCATTTGGACTACTGAATTTTCTTACCTCTAATACCTCATTTCTGTATCAGTTCTGCCACCTACATGAGTTTGATATCGCGATTCCTTTGTAAGTATAAATATTTCTTATAGTAGATATTTTTAAAGTCTGTATTTGTGTAGCCTGCCATAAAATATACGGTTGATTCAAAACCATATGAATGAATAATAGTACTTGCGTAAAGAAGCGAAACTAAAAGAACGCGCTAACCACGTGACGTTTGCAGCTTAACCGCACTGCCAGAATCACGGCAGGCGAGTGTCGGTTCATGCGCTTGTATTGTCATTTATTTTTAACATAAAGTTAGCGCTAAACTATTCAATGTGATCTAATTATTAAACGTAAAATAGTTAGCAAGGGAATTATTTTCTCTAGATTATTGTGTACGAATTGATATCGATATAAAATAAAGTCATGCATTACATAACTATGATCTGTTTGATTTATTAGTGTAGGCACCTATATTATAAATTAATGAATAACACCCAACAGTCATACACAGTTCTGAACTGATACTAGGATTCCCTGTGTCGTGGGTAACAGAAACTACCGAGTACCAAAACACCCAGACCCGAAATAAATATTTCAGATCATGCAAACATTTGGTCCCATCGGGGTCGAACTCGCACCCATTGCGTCTCACACGGGCACTCGCCCGCTGCGCCACCGATGTCGATATTGGAAAATCATGAGAGCTATTCAGAATTTTTTGGACTTAAGGTATATCTACTTCATACAGTACCTATGAAGTACTTAATAAGATATCTTTTGGGTTTAGAAGATAATAAAAATGCGAAATATTTTTCAAATTTTATTTAGGTGTCCATTTTGATGTACCAACTGAAAATCAACACACGCTATTATAAACCCGTAGCAAAGCTAAAAATTTCGTAAATTACCTGCTATGGAGGATAAAACTATAAACTACATAAATATTAACAGTAAGGGCTTACTTCAAGTTCGTTTGTGCGCAGAAAAATAATTTAGGAACTTATGTAAACTTATTACACGGATCTATTGTAAGTGTGAAGATAATGGCCCTTGAAAATATGAAATAAGGATTAACCATCAAGTTACCACTCCTAACATACAATACAAGTTCTCATTATACTTCTAAGATACAAGATTATAGACTGCGCCTATAGTAAAGTCCAAGTCTCGACAATGTCTACCTACAGGATGGAGTTCGCGTAAAAAGACTCACTACGAATCTAGTTTGTAGAAATCTAACTTCTATTACGTACCAATTAGGCATATTTTAGACGGATTCATTCAGGCAAATGCTCTTTTAAACTTGACTTTACTACAGACAGGTAAAAGCTTAAAAAATAACACGGAAATTTCAAACCATTCTAAACATTATGGAAGGATGTTAGATGGACTTTGATAGGAACTAAACAGAATTTAAAACACACTACACAATCATTTTGCTATGAGTTTCTTACAAAAGGATCGTAGTACACATTAACATTTATTTCCTACACATTCCGTACATTTAATTATTTATAATTAAGTAGGTATGTTATAAATTGAAATGCTCGATTTTAGACTGTCAAGGCATTTGCAAAATTGAGACGAGGCAAATTAAGAAGGCACTTGCTTGCCACGTCTCCACTTTCACCTCATTATGCGTCATATTAAAATATCTAAAATAGCTTAAAATTAGCCGCAAAATTGTAGAGAAAATTACCCAGTTTCACATCTATTACAAAATCATTTTTCATTATTTATTACCCTGTCTCTACAGATAAAAACAGTAATCAATATTATTATTAAATTAATCATAACTTTTAAAAAATAAATTTAAGTTTAATAGACAGCTAAGCTACCTATATTATTTCAACGAATACAGATTTAGAGGTACATTCACAGGTTATGAATCAACATGGTTAAATTATGCCAACATTTTAAAAGCAAATTAAAAATCGGACCGTCCAAAGCATTTGTCTCTAACCCGCTTGAGGATATTTTCGTCTGGAGTCAGCTTCCAGTCCAAAGACCTGGGCTCCGGTTCTTCAACATCCAGAGATTGCGATTCGAACAAGTCCCTAGAGTGGTGGCTGGACCCTGGAGGCTTGCATTTTCTTTTATGCCTATCCTGATTTTCAAGGCTCCTTGGGGTTTTCCACACACTGTCGCATTGAGACTGCTTCACCACGGGAGGTGAGAAGTAAGAAAAGAACGGGCTAGAAGGCTTGGCTTCTTTTTTTTCATCGGGTATTTCGAGAAAGGAAAATGTGTAATCGGCAGCGTCGAAAACTTGCTCCCTTATGTATGACGTCACCCTGCGATTGAGCGTCTCTGAACTAGGACGTGGCTCGACCAACTTCATCTGAGATTTCTTCACGGACATAATAAAACTGTAGTACCTTTCAACGTTCTCGGCACACTTGTAGCAAATTGTGTCTAAAAAGTCAGTTTTTTCGATCACTATTTTAAGGCAGACTAGGACCTTGTCTAGCATATTCGTTCGTTTGCAATAGCTTCCGAATAGTGGAGCATTGAATTCAGATTCAGCGAGACAAATGCGACAAGATTTTCGTGATATTTCCATGTTTAATGTTTTGGAATTTTTTGTGTCAGGTTTCGAGTCAAAATAAAAGTTTTATTTGCTTCCCGCCAAAATGGAAAAATGTCACAGCATGTGTGCGTTCGGAATCTAAATTCGGGACAACTAGTTAATTTTGTAAAAATATTGTTGAGGTGTGGTTTTTTTTGCAAAAAATATTAGCTTGGACGGCTGGCTTTGCTTAAGTAGGCATACCTATTGTTTATGTACTCCTTGAGATTTAATAAATTATTCAATGAAATGAACCGCTAAAAAACAAAAAGTTTCGTCCCATTACAGTTTCTGAACGTACTTTTCAGACATAGAACGTAAATTACAATAGTTTTTAATTTTATCGATTCGAGTAGCCGTGTCAAAGGTACGTTTGATTAAATCGGTTAAATAAATAGTTACTTTTTTATTTTTTATGTTGTCTAAACGTCAAAGATTTTAAATTTTATTTAAAAATGAAGAGACAATGTTGAACTTATTTCACCGACATGTAGAGTTCAATAAACTTTCTTATTCGAATCAAACTCAAACTCCATCAAGTGTCCATCGAATTTTCAAACCACACAAAGTGAAGACAGAAAATAACAATATTTTTAAAAGTAATATAACAAAGAACTAATTAACCTCATCCATCAAAACTACTATCACAAACCACCACACTCCTATTCAATAGATAGTGATCATAATTTAATAAAAATAATTGTAAAATAAATTTATGTAAATACATACAAGATAGTCATCTTTATGAAGCGAAGCTTTTCTTATTTATCAGTTTGAAACTTTGCTCATTTTTCCTACTTTTATAACATTTTACTGTTAATTGCGACACAAAGACTTATCGTAGTTATAATCTTAAATTTATAAATGCACGTAAATCGGCTCGTTGTCATGTACTGTTTTTATGCATTAAAAAGTGTCTCAATTGACAGTAAAAGTGGTCTAACTTCATGTAGACTACACGTTATTTTCTTCCTTTTTGCCCCAGAACTTGTCGAACCTCGTACGAGCGCGGTCAAGCACCTCGGACGCAGTCAGGCCCCCAGCTGGAGGCTCGTTCACTACAGTTGTATCTACAATTCCCGGCGCGACTTGAGTCGCTTCAGTCGTCTTTTTAATCACCTCCTTCTGCAGGTCCTGAGTAGGAGTGTCTGGGGTTATATCGTTGCTGGTCACACCGTTGCCATTGACACCGTTGATGCCGTTTAGTTTGTTTATGTCTAGAGCCTTGGTCTCGTCGATGGGAGTCAGGCTGATGGGGGTAGTGGGGGTTTTATCAGTGCGTTTGCTGAGGCTAGTGGGCGATTCGCTTTTATTCTTCAACGAGCGAATTGGTGACATTTGCTGATGGTGAATCGGAGCGATTTCTGGAAAGTTATTGTAGGTTTTAACGCGACAGTAGCGAGCTTAATTTGGCTTAGGAGTTTCAATCGAGATCAAACGAGTTTACACAAATAAACTTGGGTTTTAAGGAAAAATAATAATCTAGAGAAGTTTAAGCAATATTATTATTTTAGGTACCTATGTAGCGATGAAAGCTTTATCAACGATAAAACCTTTTTTTATCATTTGAAACTCCCAATTTCTTTAGACACTTATAAGCACACAAATAAAGTATACATTGCTATCAGTTTGTAACAGCTAAGGAAGTCCCACTATTGAGAAAAGGAGCAATAGAAATACAAGAATTACTAATTTGATCATAGATTCTGTAGAAAGTACTTACTTAAATTTCATTCAACAATACTAAGCTATTGTTTGTAACAAGATTATCTACGTATTTTGTAATTTGGAGTAGTTATGTTTGATCTCTATGGTCACCTGAACATGCTACCTTTGACTTTAACCAACCATGCTTCTTCAAAGATTCAATTTATTCAAAAAAACATGCCTCATGGAAATGGACTGTCGAAATGAATGTAGCGAATAACTAGCCAGCTACTTTTAAACATGGTTCATTTAGAAAAGATGCCATTAGAAGGTCTTAACACAGAAATGAACATAGAAATCAGGATCGGCCGTAGCCATTTTATTGTTTCTGTGGTTCCTAGTCTTAGTGACGGAATCTGAGTGTAGTAAGGATTTGGCGCCCACCCTGGGGCTGAGGCAGAGTTTTTGGCGCCCAACAGAGCCCAACAGAAGATACCTTATCCTAGATCCAACCCTGATTAAAACAGCATCTTCCCGAAGACAGGACAGGCAGCATGCAAGTGAACGAAATGAGATGAAACAATCAAGTGCCAAAGTGACAGTGTACGCAAACATCGAAACAGACACACACGGACAAGTGAATACATACGTGTTTGACGCCTCAGCGGAGTACGGTCAAAATAAAAAAGCATCTCAATTATTGGAATAACACAATTTAATCATGAACTATTCATATAATATAAAACAGGTTATATATTTTTTCTGGTGTCGATCGTGTGTCATGATGTGGCAGTGATCTCTTACTGTGTTATTAGTAGAGTTCACTGTCGCATGGCTGTCTGTCACACTGGTGTGTATGGTCGATGGGCTAGGCAGTCGCGGTCGTCGTACCTGCTGGCTTCCCGGTGGCGCCCTCTTCGGCCACGGAGCCACCTTTAAACTCTGAGCTAGGGCGTTTAATGCTCTCATCTGAAAATGAGCGATTCGTATGGTGGATGACGTGAATTTTACATTCTATGTCCACAGACATTTTTCTAGGGCTAGGCAAAGCGCAGCGTGTGTGTTCTTACAATTTTAAAGTGTCACTGTCAGGAGCTGGCTTTGAACCCACATAGCGCGGTTTAGAAAAATATATATAGCCGTTTATCACTGAGTAGGTATCTATAATTTTTCTCAATAAATTAGGTGCAGTTTTTTTAAATTAGTATTTTTTTCTGTGGGCATAGAATATTATGATCACAAACACATCAATGGAATGTAGAATGGCTTGTGAATGTTTATCTAAAAATATGTTTCAATTTTCAGGATCTACGCGCATGATTTGTGTGTCCCTGTGTCAGTGTTGCAAGCTCTACATATTTTTATCTGTGGGGTGGTAGAGTCGACTACTGTGTTGTGTATGGAGTATGGTCATGACTGTGTTATGATTTTGGACCTTATAATACCTATCACAAACTTATTACTACTTTACAGTTACGAATATTCAAAGAGCATCTCATTCATACTATTGCAAGGTTAAAAAAAGCTTTTTACAATATTGCACCATCACCATGGCGGGTAGTCGGAAAGTTGTGCAGTTAAAAAAGATACTCCTTCGTGTAGCGTTCACAAAATTTAAAGAATAGGTACAGATTTTACGATTTTCAATCAAATTTAATTATTGAAGTGTACCTACCAATGTGATAGTTAAGTACTTCAATATTTAATACTGCGTACATAATGGGACCAGTAGTATTGGTCCCATTTTTATTGTTGAGTGTAAATGGGACCAACCAGACCACTAGTTCCGTTTTCAGCCAACTTTCCTACAAAAACCATTGAAAATAATTTCTTAAATACAATACCTAATCTTAAGTACATAGTACAATAAAGATAACTCCCTAACCGAATCGTAAAATTTGCTTCACACCACCGTGCCTACCTACTTAAACATAACCATTTTGTAGTACTCACCGCTCTTAACGTTCTGCGTGACGGTGAATGTCTTGCCGGTATCCAGAGGGACGGTCCAGTTGACCGGGTCGGGGGACCGCATGTTCAGTTGTTCGGGAGACTTCACCCTAGTCGGTTCAGGAGGTGACTTGACCACGGGAGAATCGTCAAAGAAGTGGTCTTTGGCCACCGACGCGCTGCGATGAGATGGGATCATAATCTCATCGTCTGGAATTTTGAGTTTATATTAGGTTTATTACAATCTGTGGAAATATTAGGGTCATGTGGAGGTTTGTGTGGGACGGCACAGGTACAATTGTGTTGGATGTGTTTTGTTTGCTAGGAACTAATTGCAAAGATTACTCTATTAGTTTGAAAGGGGTTGTTGTTAAAAATCTTTAATCAACATGAAAGGAATTTTGAGGGATTTATTTTAAACTGACAGCAAGTGCGATTCAAATAATGTCAGTCTTATCTCAGTAGCACAACTAGTTTTTCCAAGCTATGTGTGTCTTATGGAACTATAATTTGGGACCGCGCAACTAGTTGTACCTACCGGTTGGTCCGTGGCAAACACCTGAGAGTGAGGGGAGTGAAAAAATACACTCCACTAACACTGCCAGGTTTAGTATTGAATTTCAAATTTTATTTTAACAGTCATGCAATTAGGATGTAGAAAGGTATTGATTATATTAATTTCAGTTTCAGCGAAGTAGGTACATGCCACAAATAACTATTCTAGAAGTTACTACACGAAACGCAGTAGACATAACATCAGCAGAACGTAATACCACACCAACTAAGTTTTTAAATATAGACAACTTTTGTAAATCTATGTTGGCTAAGAATACTTTCACAAAACATTTTACATATGTACCATTGCATGCAGCTATGAAATCTAATTTCGTGGACTACAAATTTCCATAACACCTAAACACAAAACAAATACTTACCTAGACCTAGGTCATCAATCATCATTATGGGTATCATCACAAACCTTTAGTTTAAGATATCAAAATCGCAATAATATTTTCATCGAAATGACTGATGATGATGATGAACCTAACTGAATGAATAAACCTTAATGAACTTTACTGATTCCCCTTACGTAATTAATTATTGACATAGGTAAATACATTTATTACATCTTAAGAAAATCCCACTATTCCTTCGTTTCCTCAGTTCCGTCCACCCATTGCCCCATTGTCAATCCCTATTGGTCCCATTTGCTGTGCACTTTAGTCCCACATCCATCCAAATTTTTTTTTCTATGTTCTTCCCAAATTCGCAAAACGTTCACAATCTAAAAGGGTAAAGTGGTCTAGTGCAGGGTGTTCACACAGACGGACAATAACATATCACACCACGTGTCGTGTAAGCCATTCCCGTTGTCGGTGCCAATCAATGCTTGTGACGGACGTTGCGTAGACGCACTGACGACATGTTTTTAGATGTAAATTAAGCAGACGGTACAACATTAAAAGCCAAATTTTCACAAGAAAAATCAATAGAAAAATAATAATAAATAAACGTAGAAAAATCAAAAATAATAATACTTTTTGAACTTATAAAAACATAAGAAACCGAATTTTGAAAAAAAACTCTCTTTCTTTCTCTTTTGGTTAATTGTGTATGCTATTGGTTCTAATTTTTCTCAACCAAAAGAGAGAGCTCAATTAAAAAAAACCAATCAGGCTAGTGAGCGATTGCAAATTACCAATTTACTCACACAAGCGTCACAGAGAAAAGCTGGCCAATCAAAGTGTACAGCGCGTCGACGCAACAGCCACCTTTTACGCACCCAATTTTATTCCGACTTTTGATACGCTGCGACTGCGGCGGCCCCGCGCTGAATCAATGCCATTCATCAAGCTCCCATTGGTCCCACTCGGCCCATTCGCCACAATCCCGCTTTTGACGGGTGCAGATGGGGACCGACCGCCTCTCGACGTTGACCTAACTCTATGACTAGATCCTCTACTTAACGCCAAACCTACAAGAAATGTTTTCTACTGAACTTTTTGGCAAGTGAGAAATTGGCTCTACAAAATGATATTTTTGCAAGGATGATGGGGTGGGTTAGCTTTGTTATTGGCTTTAGGCAACAATTTGACTTTAAAACCATAGATAATTCGATTAGAGCCATATTCTCAAATTTGAGCCAACAGACAGGGTAGGGACAAGCATCAGGCAGGATCACAACAGATTAGTTTCTACACACTTAGAAGTAGGTAATAGTTTTAACAATGATAACAGAATCTATCTGAGCTGAGAGTTAAGTAAATGAGGGACAGATGACAGAATGTATCTACTAAAAAATAATTTAAACAATATTAGCACCCAACAGTCATATTCTTAGTCCTGACCCCACACTAGGATTTCCTGTGTCGTGGGTATCAGAAACTATTTACTTTCGTTTCTTTCTTTTCTGTGTCGTTTAAAATGCATTTTTTATTTCATAGTAGGTAGGTAGTGCTTTCCTGTTTTTTTGTTAACTTTTTAGCGTTATCTTCACGCTAATCAGGTCCACCTTTCTTTCCGTGTATGTTTTACTTATTAGTGAAAACTTCATTGGATTAAGTTTTACCATAGTCTGAATTTTTCCTAATCATTGTTCTGTATGATTTCCAAATAAATAAATAAAAAATAGTAATATCCGGCTAAGCTGGCAACACTGTAAAGCTGCGCACTCACCGGTCGGCTTGGCGGGGCGCGGCGGCGGCTCGTGCCCGTTTGGCAGCAGCTTGGCGTGCGCGGGCACCGGGTCGGCGGAGCGCGGCCGCCGCCGCGGGGACTTGAATAAGGCGCTGTCGCCCGTCTTTGCACCTGGGTGAGGTTCATGTAAGATGAAGTTCTTATGCCGCTCTAAGGCAACTGTTATGTACTTATGACACTGTTTTTTTTTCTTCAAAAATACAAAAATATTAGTACAAAAACTGGTCGCATGATCAAACTATAGTCTTAAAAGTAGGTACCTAAAAAAAAACACAATAACGATTTAAAGCTATGAAGCTTTAAATCGTTTTAGTGTCTATTGTACGCGTAGTGTATGAACACTATGCGTCGTTCGTATTCGTCATGCGAGAACCTTTGTTCCCCAACGATTATCGGTTCTGTGAGCTATATGACCAGTCCACTGTCACTCCAACTTACTAATTCTGAGAGCTATGTAAAGAGCTTTGAGGATCTACGCATCTGAAGTCATCATCATTATCATTCCAGCTGTTGGAACTACACTGCTGAACATCCGCCTCCCTCATAGATTTCCTAATCGACTTCTTATCATGTGGGTCCCCCCACATTACGCTGCTCATACTACGCTGGGCATGCGGGGTGGCGAGCGCAGTTAGGGCCTATAATTGTTAATTAGAGGAGGTTCCTGTCTATCCCCGAGCTTTTTCCCTTAGTCACCCCTCTTACCAAATCCACGGGTGGGTAGATGATGGAGGGGCTTATTCTGAAACCGGGGCCACCAGGGCAGCCAACTCACATTCCATCCCAAAAATATTTGCTACACTTAACAATCAGAAGAAGCGAGGACTAGAAAGAACCAGCATCACGAAAGTGAAATTGGAAAAAGATAGACTTCCTCAATTTCATGGCGAAGCGTACCATCCTGAGTAGAGCCCTCATCAAAGCTATGTCCCTGAAGCTTCTTTCTCTGCTTCTGCGGTGACTTCTGCGGGGATCTCTCCAGAGCCTTGGTCTCCTGGAGCTTCGCATGGATGGACTGGTGCGGAGCCGAGCGGAAGGAACGGTACTTCTTCGGAGAATGACCCTTGGAGTCCTTTCCGTCCTTGCCATCCTTCTCGTCTCGAGGCAAGGTCCTGTAATAGACGTAAATAGCTCAATTATTACTGTGGCCTTCGAAACCAAAGAGCGTTTCGGAGGGCAACAATTTGTTAATGATTTAAAGTTGTATTGAAGGATGTAGGAATTCAATCAAAAATGCAATAATTCGTTCACTTTAAAGCTGGTATTAAAGGAGCTGGGAACTTAGGGAACTAAAGGCTGATGATTTTTAACTACGCAGCTATTGTACATATGCATGTTTGGCCTTATCTTTTGCCATTCAAGCCATTCTTAGCATCAGCCTTATTGCGACTAATTATACTTATTTTTAATCTAGAAAATACGCATCCTGGTACGAAGGACCAACAAACGATTTGTGCCTAAATTATCAACAGTTATTTCCACTTATAACTTTCAACTACCTCAGTGACGTGGCGGCCGATGTAAAATGATAAGTATCAATTTCTTGTAATACGAAAACAAGTGAATAAGCATTCTGTAAGTCCACTCTATACGGGAACGCAGGCAAAGCTATAAACATTGGTCCTTCGAGCCGGATCCGCCAGTGCATCACTTACTTGTGATTGGTGGAAGCGAGTGATAAGGCCGACAACGAGGACCGGCGGGATACTTGGTACCAGAGCTCGATTTGCTTATTGTAAAGCTGCGTGATGTGTTCTGGAGCAAGTTCTGTGCCCCAGCCGCGGTACTGTCAAAAATGACACTCTTGAATATGAAGCATGATCGTGGAAGCTGGCGTTATTTGGGACATACTTCTTTATAATCATTCAACCATAGAATCGAACGTTTATCTTCATTTATTGAATTTTGTAAAAAGATCTGCATCATCGAAAAAGTCTTAAGATTTGGGACAATTTTGTGGGTTTCTATTGTGTATTTCACATGCTATATATTTATCATTATTCCAAAGGACATTTGTCAATTTTTATTGACCTACATATAAATAATTGTTCTATCTATGTCAGAGTTTGAAAGAGGGAAAAACACAGAACAAAGAAAGCATAAATTGCACTCAGTAATTCAGTAATTCATTAATTGTTTGTGAATCAGGTACATTTAACAGTCAGTTCATAGGACTAGTCTAGATCACTAGATTCTGCCACTTAAAGGATTTTATAAAATTTAAATACTAATAAAGTGAATCTCGGTCAACGAGCACTCCAACACTTTATGCAAATCTTTTTGTTACTAAGATCCAGTGAGCACAGTAGGTAATCATTAATTATCGGTGCTGGAAAGTTAATTATTAATCTACCATCGTGGGTAACAACCGACAGATACAATCAAATCCCACTACGCTCTCATTCGCATCAATCTTACAACGAAGGCCATTATCTTGTTAACCATCATGAATATTAATGACTTTCAGACTAAGATTACTTATTTCTGTATGTCTATTCCAATTATTTACAAGAAGCATTGTCGATTATCGCGTTTTCTTTATCCCACTGAAAGTGTTATCTACATTATTTTTTGTTATATAACTGAGATGGCAAACAAGTATACCTACGGCCCACCTGTGAACGGAGCACGAGAAAATCTCGCTGTGCCCTACCTCCTCCGCATAGATCCACATAGATGATTTAATTTATTCTTCTACCCCTAATTTTTACGACAAAATGTTTCCTCATTACGATGAGCAAGTCATTTATTTCAAGCGACTATACTTAGTTTAGGACTAATAAACCAATTCGTACACTCAAATAGCTTTCTTTGTTCTGCGGTTGCTATTCAATAGGCCCTGTAATTTCAATTGTAGAAGTCACTAGACCATCTCTGAGTTACGAAATACCTAAAATCGAGAAACGGGCAGATCCAGTCCGTACTAGTGGCAAATATGGCTGCTCGCAATATTTGTTGGGTTAGTAGTGTCTTACTATGTAGGGGTTAGTTTCTTTTAGAATATAGCGCAGACCTTGTATTCTCCGGCACGCTTGCGCAGGTCGATGACCTCGCGGTACCAGGATTCGCCCTGCGCCAGCCCCAGCGGCTGCAGCCCCGCCGCGCGCAGCGTGTGTGCGCTGTCCTCCCCCGCGCCCACAGCTGGGCCCACGCCCGCGCCTGCACTCGTCTCCCCACCCGCCCCCGCGCCCGCATCTCCCAGCATCCTCTCGCTGGCTTCGTCTTTCACCTTCCCTTTTCCCCTGCATTTCGTAAATGTCCCTTTAGACGCCTCGTACACGTATTGAGAGAACGGTCTAAATTTCTTTTTGTACTCGCTTTTGTAACGTTTTCTATTATCTTTGGAACGATCCTCCCCGTTGGATATGAGGGCCGATAGCGCGTTACGGAACGTCGATTTTCTGGAAAATTCCATTTATGTCTTAGAACGCCGTGCGGTCGGTCTGCGATGATGATGCAGCAACGGAAACGGCTCGCGCCGAGCCGGGTTAGTAGAACAGACATGCTTTAAATAATTGTCAAGCTCGCAATGGTGAGGTCAGGATGTTCGACGGAAGATAGTAAGGACCGACAGAGTGAGGGCGCGCGCCCCGTGACCTGCTAGAACTCAGTGTTGGAAGTGTGGTGATACATCGAAATACAGATCTAATCAAATTGTTTAAACCAACGTTCACATCGACAAAGTGCAGGACACATTGAATAATTAAAAAAAAAACTATTGTTAGCTGTCATTCCGTACTAAATGTTAGTTTTGGACTAAAACTACTCGGCCTAAACACCGCCACCGTGAGGACAGTTGAAATGTCAAAGCAAATACCAAAAACGAAATTTAGACTTGTTCTGCTTGAAAAAGTAATTTGAATAAAGAGTGGGGCAGAACGGGATCTTTAAGGAAACTTTTACTCTATTACTCTTACAGACACACTACAGACAGGTACTTGCAACAATTGAAACAGTCTTTAATAAAACAATAAGTATGAAGGTAGGTGTTGGATAATGAATGCAACTCATTGTACCTATTAGTAGGCACTTTTATAGAAGTTGAAAAGGGGCTACTTCAGTTGCAATTCAAAGTTATGAATAACATTTTTGATGAGAATTACCCACTTAAATAGGTGAAGCTAATATAAGCTTAAATAATTGTTACTGTAGGTAAATAATTTTAAGATTATTGATTATAGTAGAGTTAAGAAAAATAACTATTAGAAGATAAAGTTAAGTTGACTGATCATCATATAAAATCAAAGATAATATTTTCGTTTACAGTACTTACTAACGAGAGTATTGTAAAAGTTTCCTTCCAGACCAAAATCAGTACATAAGCTAAAGACACAGAAATATGAAAGCTAATTAGCAAATTCAATTAGAAAAACCTTCACCTGAAAAAGTTGAGGGGTTAATAAATACTATATTTACAAAATACATAGGTAGTTAAATTGAGACTATTTGAAAGAATACAGTTTTATTTCTATTTTGTTACATTTTATGGTCTTTTAAGTCCGGATCTTAACGGATTTATAGATTTGATAGTGTATGTGTTAGTGAGTTGTGTATTTAACTGTAATTATGAAATAATTCGGGGTTAATAATTTTTCCGACGCCAATTATAAAGATGTCGTAGATGAAATCAATTGCAAAGAAGCAGATGCTTTAGCTGAAGCAAAAGCTTTTTGTGATATACTGTGGGTTATACACAGACCGTGTTTACCAAGATTTATAGACTGTTTCGAGAATATTATCAGTAATAGTTTAGTGTTAAAGTGAAAATGAAGCATGCCAGAATTATAGTTACATAATATATCAATATAAATGAAACAATCTATAAGTTTGAACTAATTGGGTTGGAGAATGGTAAGCTTTTCGTGAAAAATGTGGGAAAGCTGAAGCAATTGGAAATTCAGAACGTTTTTACACAATAATTAGAGAAAACATAGGAATTTCTGAAAAAAAATTAAGAATTCAATTGAATTACACTGTACAAACATTCTGAAAGTAATTGGGTTTACTTCGATAGTCATCTAATTTATTTTGTCTGCGTCATGATTTATCAAATATCAAATCATTCATTTTGTAATTCAGAAAGCTTTCAACGGGCAGCATTGACAATATTGCTGAGCATTTATTTGCTAGATCTCTGTTTTAATACTGTTGCTTCTAATATTTTAAACAGTTCACATCAAAACGAAATTTGAAGTGGGAGAATTTGTTAAATGATTTCTTTCTTCGTTTCATGAGAAGTAGTTTTTCAAATCTGTTTCTAAAATCATGAGGTAGACAAATACTTCGTGGTAACTCTTAAAAACGATTCTCAATCTAAGACACCTCACCTTTGAACTCCCGGCTTCTGTCCGTTCCAGAGGTAGTCTTCTATGTAACGCTTCTCGTCGTGATCTCCGTCCACGTGGTTCATCAGCGGCTCAGCTTCTACTGAACCTGGAATGTTTGGAGAACCCTGTAAAGCTTCTTCTTCCTTCAATAATATCTGCATACGTTTTAAGTGACTGTGATATTTTCTAAAACTTTTCTATTAGGATTACATTGACTGGCCTCATAGCTCAGTTGGTAGTAACTCTGCCTTCTGCGCGAGGTCGCGGGTTCGATTCCCGCACTGGACAAACATTTGTGACTAACACAGATGTTTGTTCTGTGTCTGGGTGTTAAATATATATCTATTATGTATATCAGTCTCTGGTACCCATAGTACAGGCTATGCCTAGTTTGGGATCAGTTGACCATGTGTTATATGTCCGGAATATTTATATTTATATCCGGAACCAACTTTGGACGCATCAATCGTTTTTATTTTAAATTAAACAAAACAAATTAAACAAGTTAATAGTTTTTCCTATTGTTTGAATATATTTAACTACTACAACTCTGTACATACTAAAAACACAATAAAAATACATACGCGTTATTTGCATAAACCTCTTTAATGACCTAGTAGGTAGTTATTTTAAAAACCACGATATCAATTTGAAATTCAGAACAGCATTTTCATAAAATATTTTCACAAGTTTCCACACAGTTGCGAACCATTGAGAATTCATAAGCCGTGCTTTAAAAGCTCTTTTATTACCGTTGCACTTTTCAAGCTGAAATATTCATCGTAGCACAGGGATATCTACAAAGACTAGCCCGAAACTAGAGGCTATAATATCGGAAGTCAAAAGGTTCGCATTATATTTACCGTAATTAATTGTCAATTTATCGTAATAAGAAGTGTGGAATGATGTAATGAAAACAAACCGTTTTCACTCTCCTAAAGGTCATTTTGAGTAATGAAAATGCCGTCTCGGTGTTACGAAAGCAGAATTCCACTTCGCTTTCAAATAAATAGTTTCAGCCTCTACAAATTCGTTTAGTTTCTGATTTATTGCTTTTAGCCAGTGCCAGCGTCATGTTGAACTACGTCAGCTTGCCATTTTGGTAATTTTCGGGCATTTCCATCTGGCAACCAACTCTACCTAAGCTCGAATACACAAACTCCCATGTACTATGAAATCTGAATAGTCCCTTAGATTCCGGTTGTACGTAAACTGCATGCATAAAATATTGGTACTGTCAGGGTCTACTTCAGTAGACTGACGGTGAGTGCATTTCGCTCTTAGTTCAAGAGCATGATTTAGACAGTTCGCAACTGTGTAACTTATAGAGAAGCAAGTTTGCGTTCCTGTCCCCTTTATTGGATTTTATAGTGGGTACCAACAAGTGGTTGTGGGTATTGAAAATACTCCACATCGTTCCCAATATTCGATACATTTAACTAACATCCGTAGTTTCTTTAGTCGTTACTCAAGGAGATGGAGGACTACACGTAAGACTGATGAGTAAACTGACTATCATCATCATCATCCTTTCAGCCGTACGACGTCCACTGCTGAACATGGCCTCCCCCACAGACATAGTAAATTCCTTATCATGTGGGGGGATTTGCCCATACTCACCACGCTAGGCATGCGGGTTGGCGAGCGCAGTTAGAGCTATCGTTGTTAAAAAATGAGAGGCGTCAGGCTCATCCCCTAGCTTTTTTCCCTAAGTCACCTCTTACGACATCTGCGGATAGGTAGATATGGAGGGGCTTATTCTTCAGCCGAAGCCACCACGGCCAAAATTGACTATACAGTTCCCAAAATGGCCAGAGTCCACGTTTCTAGGTTACACACATATTGGGCGATGCGTACACAGAAGGAATGGCTGGCTCTTACCTTCAGCCACGGCGGCTTTCTTCAGAGCCCCCATAGAGATGCTCTTCCTCGGCACGGGATCTTCCTTGGGCCACGCGAATTGGTTGCGGTATTCGGTGCTCGCGTTTTCAGGCTCCTTCGCAGCTATCACTTCACCCATAGCGGTTGTTGCCTGTCATACACAAATTATCAAAGGCTGATATCAAATTCCTCGGTCACGGAGTCGGAGTGCCCGTCTGAGACGCAAGGGAGTTAGGAGGAGGTAGGGCACAGCAAGAATTAATCATTCTAAATTGAAGCGCCTTACAGAAGATCGCAGCCAAATAACATTATTTGTTTCCAAAGTGTTGTGTTCCTGCGGTGAGTAAGGTTGTCTTTAGGGGTGCGGGGGTTCGGGGTCGGCAACGCGTGCGTGATGTCTCTGGTATTGCAATCGCTCATAGGCTACGGTAACCACTTACCAACAGGTGGGCCGTATGCTTGTTTGCCACCTTAGTTGTACAAAAAAAAAAAGGGGCGCGTGTTCGATTCCAGCTCCGGGACAAATGTTAGCATGATACTATTAGTTTCTGATACCCACGACACAGGGTATTGTAGTGAAGGGGTTATGAATGTGACTGTTAGTTGTTATTTGTTTATTTATAGATAGAACATTATTTATTGCACAGGACATAAACAAGTACATTAGCGAACTCAATGCTAGTTAGCTCTTCCAGCTAACCTTTGAGTAGTGGAGTGAAGGTAGTATTGAGTATAACAGGAAATTGAAATGAGATTTAAGATTATTAAACTTACATTAAACTATTTAGGTAACAAAATAATATACTACAGACGATGAGCAGAGAGAATTATGGCAAAACTGCACCAGGTTTGTCCCCAACATCGGATGTCAAAGAACAGGACAAGGTCTACCTTGGGTTCGACGGTGTCGGTCCATCTCGGCTGGCGAGGCCCCTCAGACTTGCTGCGTCTTCCTGCGCCCTCTGCATTCCTTTGAGCACTCTGTTTTAAGAAAACACCTTCAGTTACTCGTATGTCATGTACAGTTAAGATTTTCATTGACAGTTTTTTCCCCGTAATATTCCTTCTTTTTGTTGAAAGAATAAGCCCATTTCGTGATAGTATATGTGAATCACCTTTTAGTTATTTTCCATACAAAAGACATTAACGCGATAGAAAATCATAGAATAGAATAGAATAGAATATAGTTTTATTGCACACCAAAAGAAAATACACAATCAAGGAAATAAAATAACATAAAAATAGTGTGACAATAGGTGGCCTTATCGCTAATAGCGATATCTACCAGGATACCTTTGGATGGACAGGATATACAAAGTAGAAGAGGACGGTGGCGCACATAATAATAATAAGTGAAATAAAACTTTTTATTTACAGACCAATGACCGAATCCTGATAAAAAATGAAATACTGATCCTTTGTCCGAGGTAAGCACCAGCCCGGTGCTTACCTCGGACAAAGGATCAGTATAGCGATCCAACGAGGTAACGTCGCCAGCCTTTTGGGCACGCTGCCTGTGGTTGGTGATCTGAATTCTGTTTTCTACTTGTAGTCGTAGTCGTAGAAAACAGAGTTCATTTCTAGTATAATATTATTTTAGTTTAATTTACAACTGTTATTATTATTATTTTTCTGTTACTTTTAAATAAAAAATTAATTACAACTAATTATTACAAACTTTACAACTACAAACCCTTCATACTAATATCTTAAATGTATAGATATGATATATAAAATATACATAGTAAATATATAAAAACTTTCAAGTTCTTCCGGGAAAAACCCGAAACCTGATAATCTGATTTACACGCGGTTTTAACGTACGAAGAGAAATGGTTTTTCAAGTTGTTCTTACTTGAACTTAGTAAAACTACTGTGTTACTGAGCACTAAGTGTACTGAGCACTGGTGGAGTAGTGTTAGGTGTTATATTGTGCGCTATACTAGTGTTCTCAAACGGTGAAGGAAAACATCGTGAGGAAACTGGCATGCAGCTGTACGAAAGTAGTCCTAAGAGGCGCACGTTAATCCTTTCACTACACTGATACTTTTACCGACGGTCATAGGCCTTTTTCAGGGCCACCACACCTCAACCGGGTGACTAACCTAATGTGACCAACCAAGAAAGAATCAGTAACACGTCAAGCAAGCATGCTATGGGCTGTTCAGTGTACACATGTCAAGCTCGGCTCTGATTTGGTGCATGCTAAAAATCTGTCTGTGTTAGTGCTGGATCCAACTTTCTTGGAGTCTTATGCTTACCCTAGCCCTATCGAAGCCAGCGCCCCCCGAGCTGTGCTGTGGCCGGATGTTCTCAGCCGGCGCCGGGTCGAAGAGCTCGTTCGTCTTGTACGCCACCCCGGGGTACTTCTTGCGACGAGGCATCGCCGGCTCCATGGGACCTAATGAAAACATTGGAGTAGAATGGTTGATAATTGATGATCGATGACTGGCCTCATAGCTCAGTTGGTAGTAACTCTGCCTTCTGCGCTAGAGGTCGCGGGTTCGATTCCCGCTCTGGACAAACATTTGTGTGATGAACACAGATGTTTGTTCTGTGTCTGGGTGTTAAATATTAATCTATTATGTATATCAGTCTCTGGTACCCATAGTACAGGCTATGCCTAGTTTGGGATCAATTGACCGTGTGTGATATGTCCGGAATATTTATTTATTTATTTATTCATCGATGATCGATGGTCTATGATTCATCATCATCATTTCATCCACTGCTGAACATAAGCCCATACCAGAAACAATCATTTGGGGGGATTTTCCCATACTTGCCACGCTGGGCGTGCGGGTTGGCGAGCGCAGATAAAGCTCTTGTTGCTGATAGGAAACGCTACTGCCCATCCCCTAGCTTTGTTTCCCCTAGTCGCTTCCTACGACATCCACGGGTAGACCATATAGACGTTTTAATATGCCGACGTTCAGCGAACTACGTCATTTTCCTTGATAGACCTTCTGAAACGGAGCGGAAATGGAGGGGCCTATTCTTCAGCCGGGGTCACCACGGGTGCACCACAGTCTATGATTAATGATTGACTTACCTCTGGTGAGAGGCAGTACATTGGGCGGGGCGGGGGCGGGCTGCTTGACCACCCCCTGCGCCTGCTGTTCCTTGTACTCGTGCCATTTGTACGTGCTGCGGTATTCAGAGTGCAGCTGCAACAAACAAAAGATTTTGGTGAGAAAATTATATGTATGTATATAGGTGGTACCTAAACGCAGGCCTTAGACGATACAAAGTTCCTATATAGCCTAATAGCTTCCGCCCGCGGCTTCGCTCGCGTGTTAACTACATAAAAAGTAGCCTATATGCTATTCTAGGAAACTATATTCACATACAAAAAAATGAATCATACAAAAAAATTCCAACCGTAGCGTGTCCTGATCGGACCGACAGCGAATTCACGACTAGTGGGCACTGGGCACTGGCCCAGTACGTTACGCCCAGTCTGACACGTTCACAGCACGGCCATGGTATTTATTTAATTTATTTATTTTTATTTTATTTATTTAACCTTAAATAATAGAATAGAATAGAATATACGTTTATTTGACATACACACGAAAACACAGAACAGACATGGGAACATATAATACAAGGATATTAAAAACACAAATGACAACAAAGAATAAACATAAGGACACTTGCCCACCTTATAGGTAGGCAGGCATCCACCTGTAGACAGTAGGTGCGAACTAGTCTCGCTCTGTGTCGGGTGCAGCCAAACAGGCCCTGACTCAGCTTATTGCTGCTTTACATGACAAAAAGCCATGCAAAGCAGCGCTGGTTTTCAGGCAGGTAATACGGTATAATACGTTGTAGTGGAAAAAGGCCTCTAAAAGTAACGAGGCGTACTTTCTTGTAGCGTAGGTATATTTTGTCGATGATCGTTTTATAAATCGTATCCAACGGCTATTAAACTTAGTAGCATGAAAATTTAATTGGAAGCATGAAGATCGCTAATTTAGTTTCAAAAGTGAAACTACCTTAGAGTAAGTGGAAGTCAGAAATGCTCGAATCAACTGACTTCCCAAATCGATAAAATGATAAATGATTTATACCGCGTCAAGCCGTGTTCACACGGCATGCGATATGTCATCTATCCATGTTTAAAATAATACTTTAATTCTTTTACTACACTGATTTTTTCACCGACGGTCATAGATCATACCACAACCTGGTCACTTACTTAATACAATCAAGCAAGCAAGTTATGGGCAGGCCATATAGCTCGCAGAAAAGACAGCCGTTTGGGAAGAAAGGTTATCTAATGGCAACCACGAACTGAACAACGCAGTGTTGGAAGGCGACCCAATGGACCGACGTCATTGTTAAAGTTGCGGGAAGTCGGTGGATGGAAAAGGCACATGACATGACCGTTCGTCATGGAACTCTGGGGGAGGCCTATGTCCAGCAGTGGACATAGGACAGGCTGATACTGATGATGATGAGGTACTCGTAGGTATCTACGAGGTGAATTGAAGCTAACTCCCGCAGACAAATCCGCCGCTGCACCACAGGTCGTAATAGATACTAACCTAAAGTAATTACTACGAGCGATAGCGGGTATTGGCTACCTCCAATCAATTTTGAAGATTGCCTCTACGGTAGCAGTGATCTTTATCGTGGATTACAGTACTCATCATCATTAGCCAGTAGAAGTCCACTGCTAAACATAGGCATCCCCCAAAAAGTTCCATGACGAACGGTCTTGAGCCGTTTCCAGCCACCAACTTCCGCTACTTTGACAATGTCATCCGTCCATCGGGTAACTAATTGCATTGCAATACTGCGTCGCCCGGTTCGTGGTCGTCATTAGAGAACCTTTATTCCCAAGCGGTTGTCGGTTCTACGAGCTATACCTACCTATGGCCTTTCCACAGCCAATTCAATTTGCTAAATCTGAGAGCTATCTCGTTGACCTTGGTTCTTCTACGGATTTCCTCAGATTACAGCAGTATTGCCGGGTGAAGAATAGGCACCTCCATTACAGCTACAGGGAGGCGCTCACGATCAAGAAAGTCCCTGACTCTAAATGTGGTGTAGTTATTTAAGTTTAATATTATATGTATGTTAGTCTGTAAGGTATTTATTAATATGGGCCATGGCATATTACACATGTTTGTGTAATATGTCAAGTAGCCTGAAATAAAGATATTAATAATAATAATTAGGTACTATCCGTGGATATCGTAAGAGGCGACTAAAGCTGGGAGATGGGCAACAGCGTTCCCTATCAACAATAGCTTTATATGCGTTCGCCTACCGGCATGCCCAGCATGGCGAGTATGGGCAAATCCACCATTGATTATTTGGGTGTAGGTCGTACAAGGTCGGTCGCGCTGGAAATCTAAGGGGGAGGCCTATGTTCAGCAGTGAACTTCCTACGGCTGAAATGATGACAGCAGTATTACAGATTTCGTTGGGATTTTTACAATGCAAAATGAAATTGACGATTCTCTTCCATAAAAGCGGAGCACAGGAAATTAATGCAGATTGTTGCCTCAGGGAAATTGAAGCTGTAAATAAATTCGTGTGGGAAATGTGGTCATATGAATAACAGGCCTCTGTTTTTCAGGAATATTTTTAGGCAAATCGTGCTTCTGATCTTTCTGGCGGTTCTTTTTGATTTGTTATACAACGTGTTCCGTAACTAGTAGGTATACTATCCCGGAAGGGGTACTTGTACTATGTATGAACAATATCGTTTTTCAGATTCAGATGTATTTCCGTACTTTTAAAATCAGCTATTGTTGGTCTTTTTAGCATCTTTATAAAAAGGTAGTTATTAATCAAGATTTATATTCAAAAACAGCAGAATAACGGAGTTTGAACAGATGTGACCCCCAAGCAACTGATTTCCGCTGAGTCTTTTTTCAATGAAAGAAGTTGAATTTCCAAAAGTTGTAGAACAAACTTAATTGGGTGTAGAATAAGCCGAAGCCTATCCGAATAGCATAGATACTAAGAATCACATTTTTACTTACTGTAGTAGCTTTGAAGTTTGATTCGCAACTTATATTTTTTCTATATTGCATCAACGTTTCAAAGTGATCCTAGTGATTTTATTGAAATAAAAACCTTTGACTTTGACTTTATCAACACAACTATTGCTCAGGAAGTAAATCGAGTTCAATATCGCTATTTTCGTATAACAAAAAGCTAATGTATCGAAAATTTGCCCCAGGGCACGAAATGCTTCGGAAAAATTCACATTCTTGCAAATAACAGCGACCCATTCCCCCTCCCAAGTTCCCAAAAAAGCGGCTACCAAATTTTGGCCCTAGAAATTCTGTCGCAATTTTCAACCTTTCATCAAGGACATAGACAGACATTTATTTACTAACTTGGCACACAATACATATCACAATAGAGGCAATAACTATTTAAATAAGATATAGGTATATAAGAGCAAGAGTACCCTAAACCGACGAGCATGTATAAGGAATGTGATGAGAGTGAATGAAGAAAAAGAGGTATGTCAGGATCGTAGCAAGTGGAAAGCCGTGGTCTTTGCCTACCCCTCTGGAAAATAGGCGTGATTTTATGTATGTATGTATAAGATAAAAAATATGGAACAAAGACCGGTAGGAAACACATAAAAACTTAAAAAAACACGGTACACAGAAATGTTATTGTGCGGCAAAGCAGCAAAAAGCAAAGCAGGTCTCGACTCAGCATAAATGCCTTACCACTGAGGAATATTTAGGCTCTGAAAGAACAATCGGCGTTTCTCGCAACTCCGCTACATGACTGCCGTCATGACAATCGCCATTTCGGAAAACCCAAACATAGCGCTTTACTGAGCAAATATTGAGCGTAATCTGAAGTAAATCGACTGAAATTTTGCCTTAAACTTGCAAAGAAAGTAAGGACAAACAAATTTTATGGATCATAAAATCGATAATACCAACATTCACGGCACATGGAGGCCATCAAAATAACGTGTTGATGATACAATTAATCTGTGAGCGGTAAACAATTCTCTTTGCACAGCTTCGAGCTTGAGACATTACATAATACTAGAAAAAATTATTATTGTAGTTATAGGTAACGTTGTGCGGAAGGAGCCTCCCAAGGCGGAAGTCTGTTTAACATCCATCTTTTCTCTTTCATTTTATTAACCGTTACAGCGTGTGAACAAAAAGATGTTTAGATCTTCACAAAATGCCGCATTATTAATGTAAGTAGTTACTTGCCCAAGAATGAACAAGTTACACGAGAACTTCTCTTAAAAACAACATTGTTATCTCGGATACCTACGATAAGTTTTATCTTTTTATCAAAACATAAATCGAGATAGCCCGAATCCCAAGACTTTCTTCTAAAACTAAAGATTTATATTCCGTGAATTTTTCAAGTCTGCGACAATAACCTCGGGCGAATTGTGCGACCTTCAAATATATTCTTAAATCTTGCTTACTTGTCGTTTCACTGATTCTTTCTTGGTCATCCTGTATTAGGTCAGTGATCAGGTTGAGATACGCTGGCCCTGAAAAGGGCCAATGGCCGTCGGTGAAAAAATCCATGTAGAGAAAGGATTAAAGTGCGCGTCTTAGAGGCTCATTTCAACAAAATCGCGAACCTGACGGTATTGCCCAGGGTACTAAATATATTTAAACCAATAAAAAAAAAAAAAAAAAAAAAAAATCCGGACATATTCACACGGTCAACTGATCCCAAACCAGGCATAACCTGTACTATGATACCAGAGACTGATATACATAATATATATATATAATATATTTAACACCCAGACACAGAACAAACATCTGTGTTAGTCACAAATGTTTGTCCAGTGCGGGAATCGAATCGAACCAATACTCACAAAGAGAAATGAACGATATACCTACTTACCTAAGTAAATAAATTGATGTGAATCAACCTTAGCATTAGGCCGTGGTGGCCCCGGCTAAAGAATAGGCCCCTCCATATCTCTATCCGCGGATGTCGTAAGAGGCGACTTGGGGAAAAAAGCTCGGGGATGGGCAGCAGCGTCCTTCATTTTAAAAACGATAGCTCTAACTGCGCTCGCCAACCCGCATGCCCAGCGTGGTGAGTATGGGCAAACCCCCCCCCCCCCCATGATAAGGAATTTGTTCTGTCTGTGGGGCAGGCCATTTTCAGCAGTGAACGTCGTACGGCTGAAATGATGAACCTTAGCATGATTGGTTAGGCAAAGACTATATAATACACTACGGAGGTAGGTACCTTACCTTTATAAATTGGCTTGCTTTTACTTTTGTAACGAGTACATACAAAAAAGAATCTTTGCCATACCTTTAAGAGTATTTTATCTCTTGAGATAATATAAAGCCTCTTCACTTGCCGTCCCAATTTATAGCCTAACCTCCTTCCCCTAATCTCAATAACCTCTTTTCGGAAAATTTTAATGTATTCGTATATTATCTAACCACTGGCTATATTTGTAATTTTTTATTGTAAAGTGTGGCCAAAACTCGGTAATCCTTAATCTTTGGTTTTGGATTGGTGCCTTTATGGAGATTATGCCTTTTATTTTATAAACATCATGACGTCATACTAGAATTGTTTATACCTAAATTAATTATCTAACGAAGATCTCTCAAACAACTTGTTACCTACAAGTTGTTTGTTAAATTATTTAATTTACACAAAAGGAATACAAATGAATGTTAGTCTTAAAACCTGTTAGGGTTGTCTGGACATTAGGTTCTCGATGTTAAATGGAATATTACAAAAATTGTAAACAATCATTTGGGTTTTTACTTATTTTCTATGAAGAGCGAGCGCATGTAAAGATAACACTGATTTTTTAGAGATTTGTTAGAGCATACCTTTCGAACCGACAATCCGATCTGCATGGAGTTTAGTAGGTTTACTTTGCAAAATAACTCAGAAAAGAATGTGAGTTAAATCGGCCAAGGGTTTGCTAAGATATAGGGTTCTTAAAGGGTTTATAAAAAGTAGTAAGTAAAATATTTGAAATGGTGGTCATATGAAAGAGCTTTGTTCATACATTCCAAAACATTTTTTATCAATCTAGATATCAGGACGTCTGATCGAAACGACGCGTGACCCGAGAGCTGGCTCTTATTTGGCCCAGCGAATTAGCATTGTCATCCAGCGTGGCAATTCCGCCAGCGTCTTGGGGACGCTTCCGACTGGACTGGATCAGTTGAGCTATCTATAGATCGTTTGTAACGGTCTTTAGATGGCTCAACTTTTTCTTGTGGATTTTGTAAATATTAACTTGTATTAGTTTTAAGTTTCTTTCTGTAAATTTGTATCCAAATTTTTATCCTTATTAATGTTGCGATGAGCTTCGTCGACGAGATCATACGCGTCGGAAACAAGCTCTATCCAACGTAAATGCACTAACCCAATTTCTGTGACCCTGCCTAACGATCACCTAAATAAGCCATTTGCCATTTTAAACCGTTCGATGAAACAAATTAAGGCCATTCGTGGAAATAATCAGGTTGCAATGAGACTCAGCGTTTTAGTACGATCCGGACATGCTTTTGCTTCATTCACCTTTTTTTTTTTTTTTTATACAACTGAGGTGGCAGACGAGCATACGGCCCACCTGTTGGTAAGCGGTTACCGTAGCCTATGAGCGCTTGCAATACCAGAGGCATCACGCACGCGTTGCCGACCCCGAACCCCCCTCCCCCTAAAGAGCTCTGGCAACCTTACTCACCGCAGGAACACAACACTATTTGAAACAAATAATGTTATTTAGCTGCGATCTTCTGTAAGGCGGAGGTACCTCCCCAGGCGAGCTGCTCCAATTTAGAACGAGAAAATCTCGCTAAGCCCTACCTCCTCCTACCTACTCTTGACCTGACTATTTTCCATAACCGATTTGGTCAAAACTTACGCCGAGGTCTTCCTCTTCCAGCGGTCCCATTCACACTTGCCTTTTACACCTATTTTGTCACTGTTCTTTCGTACATCCTCTCCACATGACCAAACCATCTCAGCATACCTTTCTTAATCCTACGTTTTCTATCATTTCACAACGCTCTCTTATCACACTGTTCCTCACTCTATCTTGTAAAGTTACTCCACAGATACTCTGCAAAGCTCTGTATTCATCTCTATTTTGAACTGCTCCTCTTTTCCTTAGTCTATGCTTGCCAAAGGTAATGAGCGCGGTCCGTCTAAATTACCAACGCACTGCGTGTTATTATTTTTTCTGTTTCAGCACCACTATGTACTACCAAGTCTACCAATATAGCCCGCAATAAATTTCTTTATTTAATAATATACCCGCCTACTTATTATTTTATATAATATATCTACTATGTACCTACTTATAATATATAATATAACTATCCATTTATTAATACATACCTACTATAAATATGATGTTTATTGATGTTCGTCATGTCACGTCGCCTAGGCCCCGTCTGAAAACCAGCGCCGCACCGTACATATTACATTTGGTGCAGCTTTATGCTGAGACGGGACCCATTTGCCCCACACAACGCATACCTACTCAACCTACCTACCGCCTCACCTACTTTTTAAAGTTATAGATACTATACCGTTTGGTCGTCCAAGTGTTAGCTAGTCTTCGTAAATATATTTATCCAACCAATCCATACCTCGTTCTACGTATTAAGGCAGCGCTGGCAATATCCGCGAAGCTCTTGAACCGCAATTGCTTGTCGGTTCAAACGGGGGAACAGGATAGCACATACACCCTGTATAGCTAGGATGGGAGCCATTTCATTCTGGGCCTGGTCCATGTACACTACATAGAAAAATTAGGAAAAAATAGGAGATTACAAGAAAAATAGAATTTCATTAATTTGAAGACAAATGCGATGGTACAAGAATAGTTCTTCTGGTAAGTTTTTTCTATGTGAACACTATTTGAAGGCCACCATGTTAGTTTATAATTGGCGTTTGACATGACATTGACATATTTTTCATGTCATGTTGTTTGATTTGATGTTTTTGTTTTGTCAGATAAATGTAGGTTGTCAAAATGACATTTCACGTCCGTCCATCCGCCATATTTTTGTAGCGCTGTGTGTTGCTCTCTTTGTCGAAGAAAATCTTAATGTACCTTAGAAGGAAGTCAATTTAAATAAAATAACCAATTAAATACGTGTACTTTATTGCTTAGCCATATTTTAGAGTAGTGTACACAGTGCAGGCCCGGGCTCCATATATTGATGAAACGTCTCTCTCCATATATTGATGAAACGTCTCTCTCCATATATTGATGAAACGTCGTCTCATTCAAATAAATAAATGAAGATTTATTTATTTGAATGAATGAATGAATGAAAATTCTTTATTGTACACACACCTTAATAACTAATTACAATTGATTATAGACTAAATAAATTTATATGTACAATGGGCGGTCTTATCGCTAAGAAAGCGATCTCTTCCAGACAACCTTTGGATGGAGAGGAGTCTGAATTGTACGGAAGATTGTATTTGCAACAAGAACAACAAATAAAAGGTACTGGTTAAACACCTATTAGTTTATAGCTACAGCAGACAGCCTGTATAAGTTACTACCACCAATCCACCAGTGCTCTCAATTACTATAACAATCTTCCCATTCCATTACACTTATCTACAAACCAACGTGAAACTAATCACTTAGCCAAATATTATCAAGAGATTCAGCTTCCAACACCTACAGTGCCCGGCCGTTGTTATGGGACTTCATGCTTGGAAGAATACCGGGAGAACGACGAACGGGAATTTCAAAAGAAAAAAAACGAGTTTTTTCTAAAACTCGATGTTTGTTGGATGTTTACGAGGAAAATGACGAGGTCGTACCTACAAGGTACACCAGTGATCATAGACTAGTGAGATAAGTACCTAGTACAGGGGTTGATTCTGCTGTTGTATTATATTTAATTACAAAATTCAGTCGTTTTGTAATACTTATTTTATTTTGTTTCACATTACACATCTTTAGGACATATTTCATCCATCGGGATGGGGGCCTTCCATTACTACCTCGTCCGGTTCATGGTCACTATTCGAGAACCTTTTTTCCCCGTATCTAATAGATTTCAATACCTAAGTAAGTTTGTTTGCCACCTTAGTTGTATAAAAAACAACCTAAGTTATCCTATACATGCCGGGTATAGCGAACAGTTCAATGTGCCGCAGGAGTAGCCGAGTACTGTTACGCGTGGGTTCTGCTACGTAATGGAAACAATCATTTGTATTGCGTGACGTAAGCACTATTGTTCCTACCCCATACCTACCCTCTTAAGAGGGTCATAGCGCCTAGATTATTACCATCGCGTGCATTTCCAAGATTCTGGCGTCATAGACCCTCAAATGGTAGACCCTATCTTTAGTAAAGAATATGTATCTATATTACGCCGTATGCACTGTGTAGTGGTCCGAATCGGAAGTCGGGACTTTCGATCCGGAGATTGTGGGTTTGAATCCAGTCGTGCACTAAAAATAAATAAATAGCACCCAACAGTCACATACATAGTCCTGACCCCACACTAGGATTCCCTGTGTCGTGGGTATCAAAATTATGAGTACCATGGTTACATATTTGCAGATGCAAATGATGCAAACATTTATTCCCCAGCGGGAACGAACCCGCACACATTACCCGCATTTAACACGTTATTTAAAGTGTGAAGGAAAATATCGTGAGGAAACCAGTAAGCAGCGATGGGCTTGCATCCTGTCACGTATGGAATAATCAAAACTGCAAAATTGTGTGTGTGGTGAGTATGGGCAAATCCCCCCACATGATAAGGAATTCGCTCTGTCTGTGGGGGGGCCATGTTCAGCAGTGTACGTCGTACGGCTGAATTGATGATGATGATGATATGCCAAATGACCTACTTCCTACGTGAGGGTAAGTCAGAGTGATGTAGAGCGCGTAAAGTGCCCTCATGACGGGAATGTCTACAGGGCTAATGGCCACATAGAGTGGCCATTAGCCCTGTATCATTTTAATGCCTTAATTTATGCACTTGGAATAAATATTTTCTCTGAAAAGGTCAATCCAAAAAGTGTTTATTTCAGTAAAATTATAGTATCATTGAAACGTTATAAGCCTTCAAACGGCGCCAGCGTAAGATATGCTCTAGAATGTGTTTAAAACATATATCAAAATTATCTTTACTTCTACTGATTAAAGTCAATTTTGAATGTGACATTTGAGGCCATGCGATATGGCAAGCCCCTATCAGTCAACCTCTCCTCATAATCATATTCAGCCTGTTTCTACAGGCGTCCAGTTTGTCCAGCAGTGAACTTCTGTTCACTGCTGGACATAGGCCTCCCCCAAAGAGTTCCACGACGATCGGCCTAGAACTATACTGTATTATGAATCAGCTTGCATTTCTTTGAAACATCAAGTTATCTAAGAGCGAAAAAACCGCCATTGTCTCGGCGTGTCGAGTGAAAGTGTTGGGAAATATCTTACACAGCAATTTGGGAAACAATCGTCAAAGTTCTCTCACACCGGCAATTTAAATTGCTCCATTCAGGGCAATCTCTAAGGCATTTTGTCGCCAAAAATGCTTGTGACGTCAGAATATTTTAGATATTTTAAGAAATGAATGACTATAGACTATAGACTTACGAATTTGTTTACCGACTCTAAAATAAAGAGGAGGTTATAAATTTAGCGGCTTTTTTTTGTATATGAGTATGTATACCGATTATTTTGTAACAGTTGGTCAAATTAAATTGTGGAATGTACAGTATGAATCTCATTTACACTGTGTTCCGTAACTAAAACACTATCCCGAAAGGGGCTTATTCTATCGAAGATATTTTTTACGCTAAGTCATGCATTAAATTTAAAACAACAAAAAATACCTACACCCTGCATAAAATAAAAAGTGTCGTGGGTACGTGACGGTAGACTACAAAACAAAAGCGAATCGAGAGTGACCTCAATGGTCTGAGTAGCCGTTTCACTCGGGGACCTTGCCGTGATAAATGTAAGTACACGTGATTTAACACGGACCGCGAAACCATTTCAGTTCCACTCAGGTGTTTTGGCACCAATCTCATCATCATCATCCTGTAGAAGTCCACAGTTGGACGTAGGCCTACCCCAAAGAGTCCCATGACGAACGGTCGTGAGCCTTTTCCATCCACCGACTTCCCGCAACCTTCACAATGTCGTCTGCGTCGCTCGGTTCATGGTCGCGACGGTTGTCGGTTCTGCGAGCTATATAGCACTTCAACTTGCTAATTCTGAGAGCTATGTCGGTGACCTTGGTTCTTCTACGTATTTCCTGGTTTCGGATCATTATCACGTAGTGAAACTCCGAGCATAGCTCTCTCTCCATGGCCCGTTGCGCGGCACCAATCTACTTCTGTGTAATTGCGTAGGTTTAGTTGAATCGAGCGAGCGAAGAGCAAATCGTGTTGTATGTCAAGTCAAGTCAAAAGGCGTTTATTTCAATAAAATTACTAGGATCATAAAATACAGCATACAATACTAATAGCATTAGTTTTTTGTCAATATACAGGCGAGTTTTTTTTCAGGGCCACTTAGGCGAAATCGGAAACCGTGAGAGTAATCGAAAAGTGATGTTAGGAGACAAGGGCTCGATTTTGAAAAAAATAAGATCAGCGTTAAAAAAAGTTTAACTTCATTTACAGTTTTACAGAAAATGTAGGTTTTTGTTTTTTTTTTTGCATTTTTGGTTTCTTTGATTGTTTATAAATAAATAAATGTATAACTATGTGTCTAAAGTTGTTGGAACACCTTCAAAATTATAAGTTTATAAATTCAACAATATTTATTTACCGAAGGGTATTTTTAACTAATTAATTGCTTTGCTTGCACATAGTCCGACTCAAATAATAAACCTTCGATAAATAAATATTGTTTAATTTATAAATTTGCAGTTTTGAAGTGTTCCAACAACTTTATACACATTTTTATCATACGATTATTTATTTATTATCAAACATAGAACAAAGAAATGCAATAAAAAATATAAAAAAAAAATATTTTGAGAAAAACTAAAAAAAAAAACTACTTTTTTAAATGCAGATCTTATTTTTTCGTCGATCGTGCCCGTAACTTCTAACATCACTTTTCGATTACTCTCACGGTTTCCGATTTCGCCTAAGTGGCCCTGAAAAAAAACTCACTCTGTATAAACAAAACAAACTGTTAGGTTTGCTTGCAACATAACACTGATTTTTTAAGACTTCAAAACATACATCTTAAGTAGTAGCAAGGTTAAAATAGCAGTAAACATGTGCTACTAGACCGCAGCTAACTAAATAAACTAAGTCTTCATCTACGTAAACGTATAACTTCAAAAAACTCATAAATACAAAATATCCAACTACTATTAAGAAGACAAAAAAACTTGGGACTGAATAACAATACTTCGTATCCAAGCTATCGATATATTTATAAGGTAACGTATTTACTTTGTAACTATTTTGTCCTAAAAAAATTACCCCAAAACGCCAAAATTTTGCGGAATGTTTTTCATGGATTAGTCAATTCTCAAAAGTAGTACAAAAAAAGGTAAATGTATTTTTAGCTTAGAATTAACCCTTCGGCTTACTATACAAATTCTGGAACACCCTGTTTAAGAGTTAGTGCATACTCGACTGAATTCGAGACAAACGCACAGTCAGCAACGTAAGTAGCTGAACACGAATTAATTTTAGAAAAGTGAATTGTATTCGAGTCGAATGTAAAGTCAGCAGCGAAAGTCGGTTAGTTAACAAATTAAATTTAGATAAGTGAATTTTCAAACACATGCATGGACTATAGTTTCAAGAGATGTCAATCGTTTGTAGAAAACCGACCATACCTAACCTTAAATTATCTTGCCAGTGGCCAGAGCCGCGAGCAAACGCTAGTATTTTTTATGCTAGCGGTGTTGACCTTCAAAACCCAATGGCATGCAACATTGAGTCTGATGTGATGACTAACGTTACTTGCGCTAGCTGTGAAAAAAATCTTTGATACGCAAGACACTCTAGGCCTTTCTAGATTTGATAAAAACAATCCACTTTTTGATCACTTTGTATATTGTTTAAGAAAATATAAAAGTAAGACAAGACATCTCAGAATTAGCGAGTTGAATTTGCAGTGGGCAGGCCATATAGCTCGCAGGACCGACAACCGTTGGGGCATAAAGGTTCTCAAATGGCGATCAGGAACCGGGCGACGCAGTGTTGGAAGGCCCCCCACCCGATGGGCTGTCATTGTTAAAGTTGCGTGAAGTCGGTGGATGGAAAAGGCTCGAGACTGTTCGTCATGGAACCCTTTGCAGGAGGCAGTGGACTTAAGCGCGATGATTGATGATATTTAAAATAAGCATAGTCGCGTCTCTGAATTCTGGCTCTGGTTTTTACGAATGAGCTCACGTAACCGGAATTAGAAATGTACGTCTACGTTCCTTAATCTATAGGTGTAAGATGTATTGGCTACGTAATATCGCTTTCCAATATCTATTTTTAAACTTGCCTCTGGAACCGAATTGTAACGAAGAAAAATTTATGTAGATTCTACCGAAAAGAACAAAACCTTCCGAATTAGTATAGTGTTAAATAATAGTGTAATGTAGTGAAAGTGCAAACGAGTGCTACCTCACAAGAACAAAGTGTCTTCCCCTTAAATAGAGACAGTAAGAAAAGTGTTAGTGGACACATTCTTAGTACTAGTTATTTAAAAAAAAATTATGTCAATGTTAAATTACTTATTAGCCATGGCTAGATTGTAATATTATTAGAGCACATTATTAAGTGTAAACTAATTATATAAAAAAAAAGATACTACCGAAATTTTTCTTCGTCGCAATTTGTTCTACTTTGACTGCCTCAGTGTAGCATGGCGTAGCAAGCAAATGGCCGTCTGAGACGTAGATAGATAGATTGAAAACTCTTTATTGTACACCACAAGGACATCTTACAAATTACACACAGCTACAAACATTCAATATTAATAGCGAAGTACAATGGGCGGACTTATCGCTAAGAGCGATCTCTTCCAGACAACCTTTAACCTTGACGTACGGGGTGCGTGTTTGATTCCCGCTTCGGATGTTTGCATGATCTGCAAATATTTGTTCGGGGTCTGGGTGTTGTGGACAGTTCTCCTAGTTTCTGATACCCTCGACACAGGGAATTCTAGTGTGGGTTCAGGAGTATCTTTAGGTGACTGTTGGGTGTTATTGATTTATTTCATCATCATCATCATCATCATTTCAGCCGTACGACGTCCACTGCTGAACATGGCCTCCCCCACAGACAGAGCAAATTCCTTTTCATGTGGGGGGATTTGCCCATACTCAGCACGCTGGGCATGCGGGCTGGCGAGCGCAGTTAGAGCTATCGTTGTTAAAATGAGGGACGCTGCTGCCCATCCCCTAGCTTTTTTCCCTTAGTCGCCTCTTACGACATGCGCGGATGGAGGGGCTATTAGGGGGATATTTATTTATATTTGATGAAAAATTACGAATTTTCAAAATCATAGAACAATATTACCAAGCTAAGTGGTGGCCGTTTTTGTTATCATTAAATTAAGTGTGTTATGTATGTTAAGTTTGTTTGTGTTTATTGGTAACAAAATAAATGTTTTTCTATTCTATGCTACTACCTTTATTTGGTTGAAGTATTAGCCCCATTCAGGATAGGATACAAATAATGAATCACCTTGGATAAGTAGCTAAGTTACAATTTACCGGCGTTTTAATGTAGGCAACACTTACAGCGTTCAATTTTAATTACCGTTCAGGCAATAAACACTTCTACAGAGTAGCAATGAATATTAAGCATAGTTTTAACAATGTTTTTACTGAACTACCCGTACAATCAACTTTGCGATGTTTAGGCGGTGACATAAGATGGCAGTCAAAGATTTATGGTTCAAATTCGTGTAAAATACTGCTGAGCGCTGAGACGCTCGCATTTGAATGGCAATAAGGCGTGGACGAAAGGAGCCTCTAAGAGGCGCATTTTAATCCTTTCACTACACTGATTCCTTCACCAACGGTCAAAGGCCATTAAACCTTTGCAGGGCCACCATATCACTACCTGGTCACTGACCTAATACAAGGTGACCAAGAAAGAATCAGTGAAACGACAAGACAGCAAATGTCATGGTAGCCCATCTTAAATTTCAGCTCAATGCAATCTGCTTTGGAGATCTGTTGATCGCACGCATTGTGTTATGATAAGGAATGAGACACAAAACCACTTAAACTGTAAAGCAGTGTTCAAACGACATGCGATACGATATAACAATAATAACACTCAACGTTCACACACATAGTCCTGAATAGGATTCTCCTTATCCTTGCCTGGCCTCATAGCTCAGTTGGTAGTAACTCTGCCTTCTGCGCTAGAGGTCGCGGGTTCGATTCCCGCACTGGACAAACATTTGTGACTAACACAGATGTTTGTTCTGTGTATGGGTGTTAAATATATATCTATTATGTATAACAGTCTCTGGTACCCATAGTACAGGCTATGCCTAGTTTGGGATCAGTTGACAATGTGTGATTTGTCCGGAATATTTAATATTATTATTATTATATCGTGTGTATCAGAAACTACGAGCACCATGGTACCACAACATCCAGACCCTGAACAAATATTTGCAGATCATGCAAAAATTTGTCCTGCTGCGGGAAGCGAACCCGCTACTCCACTATACTATACTACTTCCTACTAGTCCTACTATCCTACTTAAAGTATAAATGCGAAAGTTTGTGAGGATATTTGGATGTTCAGATGTTTGGATGTTTGTGATTCAATCACGCCGTAACGGCTCAACCGATTTCCATGAAACTTGGAATAGATAGAATTATTTGACTAGAATAGCATATGGGCTACTTTTTATCTAGGTAGGTACCACGTGAAAGAAGCCGCGGGCGCAAGGAAGTGTTATATATAAACGGGTTCGATTCCCGCACTGGACAAACATTTGTGACTAACACAGATATTTGTTCTGTGTCTGGGTGTTAAATATTTATCTATTATGTATATCAGTCTCTGGTACCCATAGTACAGGCTATGCCTAGTTTGGGATCAGTTGACCGTGTGTCCTAATAATAATATGTCCGGAATATTTATTTATTTTATTATTTTTATAATTCGTTTCCTAATGATCCTTACCTCTACTGAACAAAGTCTATTTTGAGTTTGACATTTCTGGGTGTGCGATATAGCTCAACGATATCGCAAGCTCACAAAAGTCAAACACAAAATTAAAATTATTCAGAAGACGTAAGGTTCATGTTAGAATGAATTTAAGACGATATATCGCGCGCCGTTTGAACACTGCTTTTAACTGAACCGAGCCTTCTACATCGCCCACTGACTTGCATACACACACCGTACAGAACAGACGCAAAAAAAGGTCAAAGGTCAACGCACATTGAACCTTAAACGCGCGAGCTGTAGGTACTTACTTCAGAAGCCCAGTGAACGTTCCTTGGCCCCGCCAAAACACTCCTTTCCATTATAAGGCGAAAATTAAAAGCACAAAATCACACCATTTCACAACACTAGCAGTCGTAACACCATAAACAACAATTTCGAAAATAGAACTCGGTCGGGAAAAAATCGTTTCGTTTTCTAGACAGAAGCGCGGCTTTTGAATTTAGAAAATTGTTAACGCAAAAAGTGTAATTGTCCGCGTCCGCAGCGCGCATGCGCCGGCCGTGTCTGACTCAACTATGTTCCTGAGACATGGGGCTATGCAAATTGCCATGCATTTTTCTCTTTATCTTTCGATCCAACACTATCTGGTGTTATCCACGGCTGGAGACCAACAGCTGATAGTTAAGAAATCTATAAAACGCTCGATCGGGTTTGTGTGCCAGCTGAGACGGGGGTATCCACCTCTCGCTCTACCTAGAGGGGATAGATAACTGGCATGATTTGCATCTGATAGCTCACTGATAAATAATTTCCTTTCCATGCAAACTTTTCTGACTTTACTGTGAAAAACAGCAATTTTAATCACGCGCGCTGTGATTACTTGCAAAAAGACTAGAACATTGCAGTTTATGAACTACTAGCGGCTGTACGCGGCTCCGTACGCGCGTTTCCCTGATAAAAATAGCTTAGTTACTCCTTATCTGCCAGTGAATATCCCGTCAAAATCTGTCCAGCCGTTTCGGAGATTTGTAGCTGACAGTCGGATATTTTACCGAGTTAAAAACTCAGCCGTGCTGAGTAATAGTTTAAACAGCGCCATAGAACAGCCTCGCAATTATGAAATTTAACGATGTAAATTGATATTAGGTATGTCAAGATCCAGGCCAACGTGAATCACCTCATTGCGCGAATTAGGAATTTTTGTTCACTTCTCACAGTACAAAAAAAAACATATGCACTAAAAAGTTATGCATAAAAAAACCGGAAAGAAACACAAAAAACGCGTTCGGTTTTCGAAACAGGCGGGAAATTTGACGTTTTCATTTGACGGATCTATTTCTAAGAGTTTTTTTTAATTTGTTTGTAAGCAATGGATTTGTGGTTTCACACGGGGCGATGGCCGACTACTAAGAAGTGGAGCGAGTGGGAGTGGTGGCCGGCTGACGGCAGGTGGTGGGATCGATACCGGTCTGGGGCGCACGCACTGACCGTCGCGTGCCGACTGACTCTATATTTGGATTATGAGGGTGGGCCTATTTGTCTTTGGAATATGGGATGGTCTATCAGATAAGCTAGAAAACAGTAATTTTCTGTTGAAAGCTGTACTGGCCTAGGTGCCACGATTTTCGATCCCTGGATTCGAATCCTGGTAAAACAAAAGGCAAAAGAAAAGGTTTCGTAACTTTTATCGTTCATAGTGCAAGCAAGAATGTTTTTATAGCCAACCCAAAGCTACCATGTGCCACATACCACACCTCGTGAAACATTGCAGTTATTCTGCGCAACTCAGGTTCTTGCCCATGTCTAATCTACACTAACCACAAGCATACCTACAGCCCAGTTACTATTTATGTGTATTTGTAGCGCTAACTATCATCATCAGCCAGAAGAAGTGAAATGCTGGACAAAGGCCTCTCCCTAACAGTGCCACGAGTATGGCCTTGAGGCTTCTTCATCCACCGACTTCCCGCAACCTTTACAATATCGTTGTATCATAGGGTGGTGGCCTACCGTGGTGGCTACCGGCTGAAGAACAGCCCCCTCCATATCAACCCGGGGATTTCGTGGGCATGGGCAGCAGCATCCCCTATTTTCACAAAGATAGTTCTAACTACGCTCCCCAATCCGCGTGCCCAGCGTGGTGAGTATGGGTGAGCCCAGAAAATAGAAGTTGAAGTGGCAATGGGCAAGGTCTAGCCCGATAATCATCATAATTTCAGCCGTACAACATCCACTGCTGAATATTGCCTCCCCCACATATTTTCAGAGTGAATTCCTATTTGCCCATACCCACCACGCTGGGCACGTGGCCTAGCGGGCGCAGTTAGAGTTATCTTTATCCATAGCAGAGAAGCCGAAATCATCATTGATTAGAGAAATACCAAATATAACCGTCTATAGCTTTCATCACAAGTTATAACCGTCTCATCATCATCAGCCTGTAGAAGTCCACTGCTGGACATAGGCCTCCCCTAAAGAGTTCCACGACGAACGGTCTCGAGCCTTCTCCATCCACCGACTTCCCGCAACCTTCACAATGTCGTCGGTCCATCGGGCGGGGGGCCTTCCAACACTGCGTCGCCCGGTTCGTGGTCGCCATTCGAGAACCTTTACTCCCCAACGGTTATCGGTTCTGCGAGCTATATGGCCTGCCCACTGCCACTTCAACATGCTAATTCTGAGAGCTATGTCGGTGACCTTGGTTCTTCTACGAATTTCCTCATTAATAATCGGATCTTATCACGTAGTGAAACTCCTAGCATAGCTCTCTCCATAGCCCGTTGTGTAACTTTGAGCTTGTGTATGAGGCCAATAGTTAACGACCAAGTCTCAGTGCCATATGTCATCACTGGCAACACGCACTGATTGTAGACTTTCGTCTTAACCGTCTATAGCTCGAGATTATCATAAAAAATACAGGAAAAATATTGTGAAAGTTCTCCAAAAAGTTCAGGAAGTTCGTTGCCATCTTTTGTTGGAAGAAAATATGAAATGAACATACATAATTCAACGTGCACGATGTACACAAAAGAAAGTTTGCTGGGAAGAGATCGTACAAAGTACCTACCCACACAATAAATAGTTTAACGAAATAGCAAGCATTTGAATAATTACAAGGTGATTCAAAACATGTATACCATCCCGAAACGGGGTTATTCTATCAATAGGATTCTATTTTCAAAAGGACAAAAAAATCTTTTTAATTCTGATTTATTCCAGAACTTTTTAAAATGAAAATCACGAATAGATATGTACATTAGAGTCTAATCCGCGCACAACATAAATTCTAATCCCCACATTTCCCACATAAAAGTTTCAAGGTGAATTTTCCGACAAGGTCGTTGCCCTCGCCGACCAATCACATAGCGGTTCTTTGAAAATAAATAAATCGACCAATCACAGTGCAAGCAGGCGCGCCCTATTGGCGGATATTACAAAGCCGTTGTTGGGAAGAGGGAAATGTGAGGCTATATTGGTTTTTCACGGTTCTTGGATCACAAAGCTTTTTATAACAATTTTATCGGCAATTTCCTGTGAAATGTCTAGCGTACAGTATGACCGACCTCCAAAAAATGCTGACCCAGAGCCCTACCATGGATCTTCATCATCATAATAATAAAAACTTGGTTATTTGGGATAAAACATTTAAACATGGTCTTGTAAAAATTCAGCTCGTTTTGCACAGTTATTTGAATTTTGTAACTCTACGCGAACATTAGGGGCCTTAAATGTCGACCCTGAAAATGAACGCAATTTTTGTGACGGATTTTTACGACAGGCTACTTTGTGGGAAAACCCAGATGGAGGCAAGTTTTATCTCCCATATGGAAATGTTATACATAGAAAGGAGAAGAATAAAATAAAATTATATGTTTATATGCGTGCAATCAACCCTATTTTATTTACACCCGGTGATGATGATCTACAACAAAAAACATCATTTTTTTCTTAATCATGCAGGAAGATAACATTGCTTTCTTTTGTATTTTTTATATATTTTTTGTACTACAACGATCATTTGTTTCAAAATACTTAGAAAGAAATGCATTTAAATGCATGGGCTTTATAAATTTCCTCCAATATTTTAATTTGAATTGGCATATAAGAAATTGGCCATGGTAAGTCACATGAATTTCTTTAATTTCTTTAATTCGCCTTGTTAGTTTTTCTTTATATTCAAACTACTACGTATAATTATTATGAGTACCACAACTAATTCTGTGCAGATTTCTTATTTACTCGAGCGTAACTTACATTGGCGCCCAACGCGGGACTAAATTGTTGGGCGCCAGTGTGTATGACTTTATGAATGTTATGAGTGTTATTTTGAATAATTATGTAATAAGATTTAATAGCTTTTATCAACCTTAGATATTTTAATCGAAAAGAAATTACACCACAAAAGCCTAGCCAAGAAAAGGCATTTGATTAAGACAGGCAAAGTAATTCCACAGTCCGTCCCCGGGGACCGACATAACGGCGGGATATACGACACTTAGAACAATGGACGACCGCTGTGTTAGAAGAATTGAGATAGGTCGGTGCTAATACCAGGAGATATTAAGGTCACTATTGTTCTGAGTTTCAGAGTCCAGTGCTAAAATAATGGATAAAATATTAATGAATATGGTATTTTATGGGTCAAATGGCTTGTTTAGGTTTTCATCATCGTAAAGAGAATTTGAGGGCAAGAAAAAGTGAATACCTAAATTTATCACCAAATGTGATGAATCTATATATCAGTGTCATGTTAGTAAGATTATGACAGGGTTTTATGAGAGAAAATTAATGCGTTTAATAGTTACCTTTTCAAAATGTTTTTGTATCATTTACGTAGAAGAAATCCTGTCGACATTGTAACCGAACTCGAAGTGCTACCCACTCATTTATTTGACAGGGCTCTCAGCTTACTTGAAACATGATCACCGGAGTACTTCGAGAATTCTGAAGTGACGAGGGTAACCCTTTTAATAATATAACGTTGCTATCTTAGTTTGTCAAACATAATTTTCCTTAGACACCAACTCTTATTGCCACGTTCCAAAAATTTACAACAAAAAAATACAGATTTACCTATTGTTCCCGTTTTGTTTGAAGGTTTTATTGAAAATAATAATACAGATTGTATTTATAAATAATTAATTCGTTCTTAGAGCGCCATTATTATCTAAAGCAAATGTCTTAAGTCCAACGGAGACAACGGCAATAGAAGTATTTTTTAGAATTAGAATAAGAATTATTTATTTCAGTTAAAAAAGCAAGCTTACAGTATATACCAAAGTGCCTACGGTCTAAAATTAAAACTCTTTTTTCTCCTTAGTTCCAGCGTATCTAGGCCGATCATACCCATTACAAATAGAGAAGGGAAAAGGTACGGGTAGTATCTGTTGAACATTTCTACAATAATATGTCAAAGCAAACTAGATCAGCCAGTATTCTCTACAATCCATTTTGTGAAAAGGATCTTCGATAATAATTATAGGCACCAAGCCCTGTTTATTGTCTGATTCTTCTAGGCTTGGTTGCGAGGAACAGGCGTAGCTTCGCTTAGTTTCTAAGACGTTTCAAAGTGATCCTAGTCATTTTATTGAAATAAACATTACTCGACTTTGACTTTGTAACTCTAATTGTTTTTGACCAGACAATTTGACCTTTAATCTTTCATCTATATCGATAGGCTCCGGGTGTTTTAGACACATTGTAGGATTAAGTCTACGATTGAATAGAACCTAAGCTTAATACCTACACGGAAGCCGTACGAACACATTTGTTAAGCCTGGTGCCTGTTTTGGAACCGATCAATATTATGAGTTTTAAGCTTCAAGTCAAGAGTTCACCAACATTTAATGAGCCACAAAGCCTGTTCACCCATTGCAAACATATTTAAAGAAGTTTTCATACATCTGCCATAATAACTGATCGTTTCAATAACCGCCTGGTAATTTCATGTCAAACAGTGGAATATTGTGCGTATTGTACGTGATTGTTTAACCTATAAACATTATTATACCGCCAATTTAAACGCCTCGCTTCAGGAAATTATCTGCCACACCCATATTGTTTACAAAATTACTTGAATACTGCAGACTCCATTGTCTCTTTCGGCGTTCTTCATGATTTTATAGAAATAAAAGTTATTTTATTTTTGAGGATTTAATAAGCCAAATGGCATCCTCGTGAACCCGAAATGTCCTTATTGAGTTGTAAAAGCAGTTTGATAGTTTGTAAAAGGACCAGCGCTAGAGGCTCTCACGAGGTAAGTAGGCAGTTTTGGGCAGACAAAGGTGGCTTACCTTATCGACGGGCATGGAAGGACACGCTCGGCACAGGTTCCAGAATGAGCCGATCATCTGGGGTCTGCCTCTGGGCCGGTTGAGGGTGTTACGGGCTAAACTTCACGCCCCGGTACTCCAGGGTTGGTGCATTCGCTAACTGGAACAAAAAATAATAAAAGTAGTTTAGATTTATGGAATACTAGCTTCCGCCCGCGGCTTCGCTTGCATGGTATCAACATAAAAAGTAGCCTATATGCTATTTTAAGTAAATAACTTTATCTATTCCAAGTTTCCACGAAATCGGATGTGATATAACAACAAATTATCTTAACATCCAAACATCCTCACAAACTTTTGCGTTTATAATATTAGTAGGATAGTAGGATTATATAGGATTTGGAAGGGGTAGATCAAAAAGTAAAGGAATCATCTATTACTTAAAGAAAATTCGTCAACCTCGATCTGGTTGGTTAGCTGGTAATGCTAGACATGGCTTTAGCTTAGACAATACACTCTCCTGAACTAATTTCCTGCCTTAATGTTTCATTTCATGTTTAATGACCTTTCCGTGTATCTTACGAATTTGTGAAATAAAAAGATTTAGTGCGCTGAGAGATTCGTTCCCTTTTCCTTCATGTTTACTAACTCTACACGTAACACTACTTCCTTTAATCGATAGGATTGTGAGCTCGTTAAACAACCGAAACATAACAACCAAACGTCGAGGGCCTCGTACGATTTGAACAATTTCAATTTATTTCGTTACTTACATATTTAAAGTAATTGGTTTCCAACAACTTTGATATGCGAAGCACTTTTGACTTCTAACTCTAACATTAAAGTAGAGTTCTGACGAAAAAAAAAAGCGTCCGGCCTTTTTAGAACTGTACATTTTCAGAGCAAGCCGGACGCAATTTTTTTGAAATAGTCTTTTGTTAAGTAGCCCACACGACTACGACTGCGATCAAATTCCTGCCGATGGCCTGATTGCATTTTTTTAACAGTGACGTAAATTGACCATTCAAGTTTCAAAATCGTGCTTTATGCTAACAATTTCAGTTTAGATCTTCATAGATCTTCACTAGAATTGCAATAAGACCTCATGATTAGCCACCTATTTCATCAATAAGTAAAACACCTTAGCACTTTCTTTCGAAACTAAAGATTTAACTAGATCTACTGAAAATAATTAAATTTGCAGAACAGGCAATGTGTAAAAAGCCGGACAGACCAAATCGTAATCGGCTAAAATGAGGCAGCTCTAAAACTGACTTTGGAAAACACAGTAACAGCTTACAAAATACTGGCTTTGCTTTAAGTTGTCCAAGCATTTTTACAAGTTTTTACTTTAAAGTAGAAAAAATCTGCCCTTTATTGTCTATGCTAATACATACGATGCTAGTATATAGTTCTGTTGTGTGAGATGAGAGTTGAGAGTAATTGGGCCCCATCATGTCTTATTGCCATTCAGATGCGAGCGTGTGAGCGCTATTTCAAATGAATTTGAACCATAAATCATTGAGCCTGTAAACTTAAAACAACGCCTAAAAAAAATTGTACAGTTGATGCTAAGGGGGATTTTATTAAACATAAGACTGTTAATTTCTGGTGTCACTGGTTTTATCTTCATTTTTATGGTCTATGGTCATCCAACACCCTCATTATAATCCAAAAAATGTCTGCTGCTGATAAAAAGGTACTCCCCTCCCGTAAACGCCTGAACGAATGTTCAGTAATAAGTCATTTATTTCAGGCAACACAGCAAAGTACATGTACAAATACAGGGCGCATAGATATATATACTTTAAAACTAAAATACATATAAATATTCACACTTAAAAATATTATTAGGTTCTACCCGTCTACCGATTTCTTGCGTGGGGTCTACTGCTGAATATAGGCCTCGGATTCGATTATTTCTGATCTTATAACGTAGTGAAACTCCGAGCATAGTTCTCTCCATAGCCCGTTGCGTGACTTTGAGCTTGTGTATGAGGCCAACAGTTAGTGATCAAGTCTCAGTGCATATGTCATCATTAGCAACACGCACTGATTGTAGACTTTCTTCTTGAGTCTCTGCGGTATCAGTGACGAGAATCGTAGCTGTTCAAGCCCCTTCTATACCCAGTTTAACTTTATCTTACTTATGCAGTCAAACTCTGACGATACATAATCGAATACAGAACAAAAGCGTTGCCAAGTCTCGTTACGCAAAGCAGTAAAAAGTTCAAATACCTTGGGTAAAGTAAGGTACACTGAGCGAATTTAGTATTATAGCTATAAACTTGAGTTCAGCTTACTTTTGTACAAAAGCATTTGAGCAGCCATTTATCTCGTTCAAAACTTTGAACACGCACCTTGGTAAATGTTAGTATTTTAATGTTAACTAGAATTAGGTTAAACTTCTATTCTCATAGGCTTCCGACTTTTACCCCCAAGAATGTTAGACATCCCCCCAGATCTCCAGGCTATCAGTTCCTTAAAATATCTTTGACTGGCCTCATAGCTCAGTTAGTAGTAACTCTGCCTTCTGCGCTTGCGGTCGCGGGTTCGATCTCCGCACTGGACAAACATTTGCGTGATAAACACAGATGTTTGATGATTTATCTATTATATATATATATTAGTCTCTGGTACCCATAGTACAGGCTATGCCTAGTTTGGGATCAGTTGACCGTGTGAATATGTCCCGAATATTTATTTATTTATTTATCTTAGAGGGGCAGTCAGAGGCATGCTCGGACATTTGGCCCACATTTTTCAGGATTGAGTATTCCATACGTAACATGTTTCCTCACGATGTTTTCTTTCACCGTTTAACTCACATACATTTTTCAAACATAAAACTCATTGCTCATTGGGTTCAAACCAACCACCTTCAGATCGAAAGACGGGGAACCCCCCACTAGGCCAACACGGCTGATAATTGCTTATATTGTTTTATTTCGTTAGTCTCAGTTAGTTTCAGAGCTCTTTAGGGGGGGGAGGGGGTTCCGGGTCGGCAACGCGTGCGTGATGCCTCTGGTATTGCAAGCGCTCATAGGCTACGGCAACCGCTTACCAACAGGTGGGCCGTATGCCATCTAAGTTGTATAAAAAAATAAAAGAAGACGCACATACTTTTTTCGTCATTAGAAAATCCATTAATGCACGGCTGGGATTACTATCTCAACCTTTGGATCGGAAGACAAGGTATCTCCAATAGGCTGAGACGGTTCTACGTTAACGTAGATGATCCTATTTGAACTGTTATGATAATTCATAACAGTTGCTTATATAACGTAGCTTAATAATTACGTTGATAGTTGCTGTGTTGTCTGGAAGAATCTGCAGAATCCTGGCAACCCTACTAATTGCAAGAAACAGAAACAAACTACAACAAAAAGCCCCTTGCAGACATTCAATCAAGGAGAACTGCAATAGTTTGGTGGAACGACGCCAAAATCTCAATCGATTCTTACGCTGAGTTAAGTGAACATTGCCTGTGTGTAGCCAAGCCTTTATCTACCGATCTCGAAATAAAACAAGGCTTTGTGAACTGTACTGGATAAACTAGACTGATTCTTTCACCAACGGTCATAGGCCCTTTTCAGGGCCACCATACCTCAACCACCAGGTTAGGGCAGTGACCACACTGCCCTAATCCGCTGGGCCGTATGTTAGTATGCCACCTTTGTTGTAAAAAAAAAAACGCAGTTTGCAAGATATGTGAATATATTATGTTTGTTACTCTTTCACGCTGCAAGCAATGAACGGATCGGAATGAAATTTGGCATGTATGTGGTATATAATGATAATAATAATAATAAAGCCTTTTATTTCACAATATTAATTATAAAAGTAGATAATTAGTTTTAGTACCTAGTTTTTTTTTTTTTTTTTTTGTATGTAATTTTTGTCTAATTAAATTAATCATATTCAATTTTTATCATGATTATGTATTTTGGGTTGTCCATTTTTGGACGAAGGCCTCCTCCATCTTGTTCCAATTGTGCCTGTCCTTGGCTAGGCGCGTCCATGTGGTATATAGCCTGGGAAAACTTAAAGGCTACTTTTTAACTAGGTACCACGTGAGCGAAGCCGCGAGCAGAAGCTAGTTCCGTACACGAAAGCCGCAGCAAACCGCACTGCGACCACGTGGCTATGGCCAGAACTGCTCACACTCTGTGGGGACATTAACGAATGATTAATGCGACCTGGGGACCTGCTAACCTCACAAAATGTGGGCTCACTGAACCGTTATATATTGGTTATCAGTCTGTTCAGTTCATTAAGCTTAATAAAGCTAGCGAAATAAAACTAAATTCCCTTTTTTCGCCATTTTCGGTTGCAATTTTAGAAAACAGTTCAAGGTGTTTTATTGAAACTATGGTACGTATTTGATAAAATGAAATAGTCCTTCGACTTTTATCCCCATTCCCCAAGCATGGTAGACATCCTCTCAGATCTCAAGCCGATCAGATCCTTGAAGATGTGGGCATATGCCAAAATGCCTCAGACTACCCTCGTTAGACACCTTCAAGTCATCAGTTATTGATGACTAGCTTACGCCTGCGGCTTCGCTCGCGTGGTACCTTGTTAAAATGTAGCAGTTTCATCAAATCGATTGAACCGTTACAGCGTGATTGAACAACAAAGATCCACACATCTAAACATCCTCACAAACTTTCACATTTTAAGTAGGATAGTGGGATGATTTTTGGGTAATAATTTTTATGAGACAAAAGGGTATCCCAAAATGCTCTTCCAAAATGCTTCGTTTTTATGTCCCAAAGACTCGAACTACACACACTCCTCTGTTTGGCATCAAGCACACAAGCACAAATTATGCCCAACCTTCACTCGTCAGTCGGTTGCACCGGACCTATAACTAAAGGTTCAAGTCCTCGGATATTTTCCATTGTGGTAAATTGACATTTAAGCGCGAAATGTTAAAGATGCTTATTAAGTGTTCATTGAACACTCTTAAGCCTTCATTAGGTTGAAACAACCTAACATGTAGCTGTTTTTAAAATCTATTGCTATATTCATATTCACACCCATTACACACATGCACACTCAAGCACCACACTAACACACTCAGTTTCTCACAGACACACTTATTCACACACATACACACACCACATATATACACGCATATACACATACACACATTAATATAATATTAGTTTTGTGTCAAATCAGTGACGGTCGTAATTAGTAAATGTATTAGCTAAAAAAAATTGCCAAAAAAAAAGCCTTTATTGGCTCTAAGTAAAGTGAATTAGTTAAGTTGTACCATATTACCTAAGAGCTGTGGATTTTGTTTCATTAATAAAATAAAATCCCCTGATTTTCCAGAAGTGAAACTCCTAGCATAGCTCTCTCCATAGCCCGTTGCGCGACTTTAAGCTTTTAAATGAGGGTATTATTACATACATACATACATAAAATCACGCCTATTTCCCAGAGGGGTAGGCAGAGACCACGGCCTTCCACTTGCTACGATCCTGACATACCTCTTTCGCTTTATTCACTCTCATCAGATTCCTCATACATGCTCGTCGGTTTAGGGTACTCTTGACCTGTTATATAACATTCTCCGTTGTAGCAGTAAGACTTTGGAATAATCTTCCGTATAATATCAAAAAAGTTGACTCCAAAGATTCATTTAAACGATTAACTCGTGAACATTTTCTTAAGAACATATAGCATCTACACTACATGTTAATAAAACACTTGTTTTGTCTGTTAATCTATTGCAGTGTATTATATATACATATTTAAATATAGTGTATGGTTATACATAGTATAGTTTTTAGTTAAGTTAAACAATCTGTCGCACGCCAACCTCCTGTTTCTACCCAATCAGGCTGGCTGGTAGATAATGCCTTGGCATTAAGCCCACCTTTTGTACATTGTTTTCTTTGTGTGCAATAAAGATTAAAATAATAATAATAATATAAAGGTAATATTATAGTTATAAATATATAGAACAAATACGTATATCATCAATATAGCATGAACCAAAATAGTTAAAGTATTCTAAGTTCTCATTTCAACTCACTTTTTGCGAAACATGGCCGCCGTATCGAATTGTCACGCTCTGGTACACCAGGTCCATCTCTTGTGAATAGATTGAATACAATCCGAGGGTTCTTGACCTTGTATATTTTACGTAAGGCAGCGTGATCAAATCTTGACAGTAAGTATTAGTAAAACCTTGCGCGAAGATCAAGATCGCTATAATGTAAAAAAAATTAGGCCCAATTCATCATCATCATCATCATCAGCCTGTAGAAGTCCACTGCTGGACATAGGCCTCCCCTAAAGAGTTCCACGACGAACGGTCTTGCGCCTTCTCCATCCACCGACCTCCCGCAACCTTCACAATGTCGTCGGTCCATCGGGTGGGGGGCCTTCCAACACTGCGTCGCCCGGTTCGTGGTCGCCATTCGAGAACCTTTACTCCCCAACGGTTATCGGTTCTGCGAGCTATATGGCCTGCCTTGCTAATTCTGAGAGCTATGTCGGTGACCTTGGTTCTTCTACGAATTTCCTCATTTCGGATCTTAACACGTAGAGAAACTCCTAGCATAGCTCTCTCCATAGCCCGTTGTGCAACTTTGAGCTTGTGTATGAGGCCAATAGTTAACGACAAGTCGACAAGTTAGTCTACAATCAGTGCGTGTTGCCAGTGATGACATATGGCACTGAGACTTGGTCGTTAACTATTGGCCTCATACACAAGCTCAAAGGCCCAATTAAGATGAATCAAATCAAATCAAAAGGTGTTTATTTCTAGGATCACTTTGAAACGTCTTAGAAATTAGATAAAGCTACGCCTGTTCCTCGCGACCAAGCCTAGAAGAATCAGGCAACACACACGGCGCGCGCGCGTGACTTCAATTCAATTTCAAAAGTTCTTTATTTAATAAAATAACAACCTGAATTAGTACAATTCCAGTGTAGATTTAATCCTAGAACGTAACAATCATACGTGTTTATAAACTTTTATTAAGCTTAAAGCTTCTCAAAACTTATTGCGTATCTTAGCGCGCGTGACTAGCATTGTTTTAGATGATTCTTTTTCACAAAATGGAATATGACAAGTACCAATTTGGTGACTGTACGCAGGATTTGCATGACCTCATCCCTCCCTCCCCCTTCTACTACCGGACATGCAGACGCACAGGTAATTACCACCCTTACCTGGTCGACATACCACAGTGTCGAACCAAACGTTTCTGCTCCACCTTTATTATAAGCACTAGCAAAGAGTGGAACGATCTGCCAGCGTCTGTTTTCCCGGATGAGTACAATCTAGGAGTCTTCAAATCTAGAGTAAATAAGTTCCTTCTGGGAAAGCGTGCTCCATCTTAGGCCACATCTCACTTGCAAAAGTGAGCTGGTGGTCAAACGCCTAACCATCTCCAATAACAAAAAAATATATATAATTTATAAAAAAAAAACAATTCTATCAGCTTGCTTGCTTATCGAGTCACTGTTTCTTTCTTGTTCATCCTGGTATTTATTGAATTATGGTGGCCTTGAAAGGTGCCAATGGTCGTTGGTGTAAGAACCATTGTGGTGAAAAGATCAAGGTGCGTCTAGAAGAGGCTGCTTCCGTGCACATGTCTTCGAATTTGTAGGTTGCATGCCGGTTTCCTTGCGATGTTTTCCTTCACCATTAGAGAGCCTTTTCGCATACAACCGAGGAGAAAATTATTTGCTGCTTGACTGGGATATAAACCACGACCTTTGGATCGGAAGGCAGAGTCACTACCACCCCATCATCAGTGCTCTCAATGTACTCAATTGTCTCTAACTCAGTTACTCAAACCACAAGGTATAGGGTAGAAAGGTTCAAGGCAAATTATAATAGCTTAAGGCAGGGTGTGTTTTCACGTACTACCATCCCTATAATGACGGTAGGTTCATAACTCAACAAAATTGACTACGGAAATCAATACAACTCGCCTTCTATAGTAGGAAATAATAATTTAATGTTTTAAAGCTGTGTTCAAACACCGTGAGATATGTCATCGTACTATGTTATCTACAAATGCGAAAGTTTGTGAGGATGTTTGGATGTCAGCACTATTTTACAAGGTTTTGATCCTTAAATCATTGTGACTGTTATCACAATGATTTTAAGGTTTAAAGTCTTGTTATATAATGCTGACATGTCAGCTAAGGTCCGTCTGTTTTCAATGTATTAGCAATTAGACTTAATATTAGGGCCCCCTAATACACAGCGGATGAGAATAGAAGCTCCCATTCATAAAATAAAAAAAGTAAACGGAATTGTTCAATGCCAAGCAAAGGGCTTTATTACAAACTTGGTAACAATTACCTTAAAGTATCAGCTTTACCATACGAGACCGAAAAAACGAATGAAAAAAAAACAGTTTTCCTACATTTGGAATCTACAAACTCTTATCCCCTTGATCATAACGACTTACTAACTTTATCGGTTTGATAAAAGTATGTCTGTCTCCTTCTTTTGCTTACTGCTAGAAAAGGACAGGGTTTACGGTCCAATAAAGTGACTAATTACGAACAAGAGTGTTAGTTATGGTGTTTATCAAAAAAAAATCGCTGAGACTTAAATTATTCAATGTTTTCCTAAATTCTACGAAACTGCATACGTTAAACTGTAAAAAAAAACATACCAATTTTGATCCTAATTGAAAATCCTATGCAAGTGAAGCTTCAATTCTAACCTGCTAGGCTCTTGCGTAAGCGAAATGGTAATGAAGATCGCAATTATAAGGATGATTTTATCAATTATAGCGACATCTGAAGTTTTTCAAACATGGAAAGGAAGAAGCTAAGGTCTTGAAGCTTTCCCTTATCAAGTTTGGAACATTTTGAATGTGGCTAAAATGGTTAAATTACCCTCAAAGTTACGAACTTCATTGCCATTACGCTAAGGCAATTGCACCCCTGGTGTGTGTCGGCCAGTAGCTCAAACGATTTTGCTTATTTAGTAAATAAGTAAATACCTAGATGCATGTATGTATGTAACAGCCTCATTATAAAACCATCCAAGCGGTACCACTCGACTTACGAATGCGGGTCCTGACTCCGCAAAGGTTTGGCAGGATATACGGGCAAGCAGCCAAGACCCGGGTAATGGCACCTTTAGGCCACGGGAGTAATGGGTGGAGGTTGTGTGGAATTGGGTACTTAATATAGGTGAATGTGACAATATTATCAGACTTTTTATTGAGCGAGTGCCCGTCTAAGACGCAAGGGGTGCGGGTTTGATGCCCGCCGCAGGACAAATGTTTGCATGATCTGCAAATATTTCTTCCGGGTCGGTGTTGTGCCATGGTAGGTAGGTACTTGTAGTTTCTGATACCCACGACACTATGTATGTGACTGTTGGACGATTGAAAACCATGTTACAAAAATCTGAATGTGGATGGATACAAGAGTAAAGCCGGGCTGAAGAAAAGATGGACTGGAGAGATGAATTGTGAAAGATGACATGATTAAAGAAAGGGCGTTTAGATGACTCGAGGGGCTGAATGCGAGGTAGGGCACAGCGAAAATGTTCTCCTGCGGTGAGTAAGGTTGCCAGAGCTCTTTAAGCGGAGGGGAGTTAAGGGTTGGCAATGCGTGCGTGATACCTGGTATTGCAAGCGTTAATAGGCTACGGTAACCACTTACCAACAGGTGGGCAGTAAGCTTGTTTGTTTGACAACTTAGTTGTATAAAAACAAATTACGGCTGATAGTGCAAAATGGAAGAAAAAAACATAATGGACCCACTTAAAAGGGATAAGAGCAGAATGAAAAAAATAGTCAAAAGGTGTTTATTTCAGCAAAGATTTTGTAGTTCAAGCTTCGCTATTTTTCAGAAAAATCGCTACCTTTGAAACCTCTTAGAAACTAGGTGAAGCTACGTCCGTTTTTTCGTACTGCGACCAAGCCTAGAAGAATCAGACAACAAACACGGCTTGGTGCCTATCATTTTTCGATGATCATCATCATAATCATTTCAGCCGTACGACGTCCACTGCTGAACATGGCCTCCCCCACAGACAGAGTGAATTCCTTATATTGTGGGGGGATTTGCCCATACTCACCACGCTGGGCATGCGGGTTGGAGCGGAGCATCGATGATGGAGCATTTCGATGATCTATTTCACAAAATGTTGCGCTTAACATAGCCTATCTAGATTTCATTTTCCCATCAAAAACGAAAGGAGCCTCTAAGAGGCGCACCTTAATCCTTTCACTACACTTATTCTTTCATCGACGGTCATAGGCCCTTTTCAGGGACACCATACCTCAACATGGTCACTGACCTAATACAGGTGACCAATAAAGAATCAGTGAAACGACAAGAAGAAGATCAAAAATAAAACTTTTTATTGAAAGCTCAACAAATACCTAATACTCAACCTTTCAGAAATAGCCTAGTCGTTCATCAACACCTAATGAAAAACCATCTCTTTATCCGCCGACCGTTCTGCAATTTAATAACGCCATTTCCATGCAAACTAATGGCCCATCACACTAATCCCCACTTAATTGCATACGAGGGACCCTCCGGCAAGGACGAGTGACGTCACCGCGACGTCACCAAAATGAAGTCATCTTCAACCAGTCCTCCATACACTGCCTTATCGATTCATGGTGCTGAGCACACAGCTTAGCACGAGCAGTAATCTTTATGCATCATTGAGATAAAACCAGTGATGGAGTGACGGTGGTGTGATTTGAACGTGTGATCAAAATGAATGTGCGTCATGCTGTGGGGAGGAACAGACTCAGGACTATGGATAAACTGGTAAGGATCCGTCTATTTGCCATCTATAAATAATTCAGATTTTGTCTATTTTCTATCGAATAATAACAATTATCAAAAAGGCGTGGACCTGGTGCTCTGAGGGTGTGGAAAACTAAAGTAGACGAAAGGGTTAGTTCAACTGAATAAATTGTACGTCAATAAGGAACACCTTGACCGGGTGCTATCAGCTGATTGCAATTAAAATCGAAATTACGCAGTAAATTAAGAAAAAAAAATAGAGAATGAACACATTTCGCAAGAACACAAAAGAAAACCGCAGGGACTGCAATAAAAAAGCTTCAATGACACATAAAACTGATTAAAATGGAGCCTTGAGGAGAAAAAATGTGACGACAATACTCACAAAATTGGATTCCCAGCACAAAACCGCACACTTTTTTCAACGTTTCCGAACGTTTATTTTGTGTTTTGAAATTGCGATTAGGCTTTTTGAATTTGGATTGTTGAATTGTCTTTTTTTTTGTAAACGCGAGCGCGATTGGATGTGTTTTTCGCGCTGGCCACCGGCGTGTGGAGACTGCCGCAAACTCGGGGAAAAATCAATATCCACCCCCCCGACTTACCCGCATGCGGAACTCGGCTCAAAACGTACACTGCTCACCCATTTCCGTATTATGTAACTAGGATAGAGCGAGACGGGCATAGATCCGTCCGTTCTGTGTCGAAACAACCCCGTCGCCCGCCAATAAGCTCGCCCAAGATGGCGGATTGACGTTTGACGTTTACGCGCCAAATGTGACGTTTACGCGTGTCAATTCGGAGACAAATCGCTTCTATTGATTCAAATGCGATGTAATGGCTTAATTTTGGTCATGAAATTGGAGAATTATGTTTTTAGCGTATCCGATGACCTTGAATTTGTTTTCTGAAACCAAATTTCCTCCCCAATTTGAAACCATAAGGGTGCGTGATCATGACACCAAGGGTTAGGGTTAACTATAACCACTCAATTTTTTGACAGATTCACAAACGATTATTTTCTATCGCTAGAGAGGTGAACGACATGACTTATTTTAATGTTTCTAGTATTTTCTGGTAGAATGCTTGGCGCATTGCAGCTTTTCCTGTAACAAGGCTTTAGTTAGCTGCAAAGGAGCTTAGTTATGTATATTGGGTCAGGAGATCTGGAACGTTAATCAAGCATATAATTCCAAACCGAATTTTAGGGATTTGGTTTTGACAGTTACTTATTTATGGTCGAAGGGTACCTTGAAAACCCTTGCGAAGAGGAATTTATTATTTATTTTTATGGTCTTATATAATAACTTTATTACCTAATAGTAGAAAAAAAAGTTTGCAAATCAAAACTCAGGTTGTTTAATTAGAATGTTTAGATCTTTAAATTAACTTTGGCTATTTGATAACATAAATACCTAAAACTACGTCAGCACTATTTATTTTTAATATGTTTTCCCCAACTTTCTCAAAATTTACCTGTTTTTGGTATTTTTATAAAGTCAAAGTATAATTTATTGCTTGAAATACATGTCATAAAGATGTCAATTACTATATACTATTGAATCAATGTATTCTACCTATAACTAGGCATGCAATATTTAATTTACAATCTTAATAAAATTTAATAAATACAAAAATAACAAATAATAATAAAAAATAGAAGAAAAAGAATATATATATAATCTTTATAACTAATTACTAAACGCTAGAACGTTTCAATGTTCGGTATCAATATTGCTACCTAAAACAGCTGATTCATTCGGTTTGAACTGATTTCACCCCAACACAAGTTATAAAGAGTTTTTTCAATGAAAAATGTCGAATTTCCAAAAGTCGTAGAATACATTTTATTGCTAATTGGATGTAGAATAAACCACTTTCGGGATAGCATACATATTATGAATAACCTTGTATATGCAAAAATCGGCTGCTTTGGCGTCAGATCTGTTCAAACTCAATGAATCAGCTGTTTTGGTAACAATCTTGTACGTTTATCTACGAGGGAAATTGAATTCAGGCTCATCGTACAGGCTATGCCTAGTTTGGGATCAGTTGACCGTGTGTAATATTAAAAAAAAAAAAAAAAAAAAAAAATATTTCTTCACGATTCTTTTACCAGTGATCATTGGTCCTTTTAAGGCCGCTATACATCAACCTGGTCATTATTGACCATCACGATGACTAAAGAAAACGGTACAGTAAGCAAGCATCCTTTCCCACTTCCTGCTATTCCTATCCTACTAATTATACATAAATTATCAATGCGAAAGTTAGTATGGATGGATGAATGAATGGAAGGATGTTTGTTACTCAATCACGCCAGAACGGCTGAACGGATCTCAATGAAATTTGGCAAAGAGGTAGATTATAGTCTGGAATAGGCTACTTTTTATCCTTATACGTACGAGCCGCGGGCGGAAGCTAGTAGCTTTATATTCTTCAAGCTAACTCTACCATTTTAATTAAAAGCTCATCAAAACAGGGGACGAAGCAATTAAAGTTTTGATTGTTGCAATGCGGCTCCGGTCAATGACACAAGCCAAGGCTTTGCATAAACTTTTCGTAAATTCTAACAAATTTTTACTGGCTGATCATAGGAATAAGACTGGCCTCATAGCTCAGTTAGTAGTAACTCTGCCTTCTGCGCTAGAGGTCGCGGGTTCGATCCCCGCACTGGACAAACATCTGTGTGATAAACACAGATGTTCGTTCTGTGTCTGGGTGTTAAATATTTATCTATTATATATATCAGTCTCTGGTACCCATAGTACAGGCTATGCCTAGTTTTGGATCAGTTGACCGTGTGAATATGTCCGGAATATTTATATTTATTTATTTAATAATACTAGCGGTTCGCCCCGAAGATGCTGCTTCGATGATCGTTACTTATTTAAAATATGGCCTATCATTTCAGCCGACGGACGTCCACTGCTGAACATGGCCTCCCCCACAGACATAGCAAATTCCTTATCATGTGGGGGGATTTGCCCATACTCACCACGCTGGGCATGCGGGTTGGCGAGCGCAGTAAGAGCTATCGTTGTTAAAATGAGGGACGCTGCTGCCCATCCCCTAGCTTTTTTCCCTTAGTCGCCTCTTACGACATCCGCGGATAGGTAGATATGGAGGAGCCTATTCTTCAGCCGGGGCCACCACCGTCCAAATAAAGTATAATAAAATAAAAATCGTTTTGCAAACAAATATCTTTCATAAGAGACCCCACTTCATGTATAACTTTTTTATACCCCTTAATGGACTCCTATATCTTAACAACCCCTTGGCCGATTTAACTCGTATTCTTAACAGCAAATCTGTTTTTTTTTTTTTTGTTATTCCTAGTTTACAATATTTATTGTATCCTACATAATATTACAATCTAGCCAAGTAGGCTAATGAGTAATTTGACTTTGACATAGTTTTATAAAGTAAATTATAACTAAGAATGTGTCCAATAGCACTTTTCTTACAGTTTCTATTTAAGGGGAAGACACTTTGTTATTGTTCTTCTGTGTTCTTTATAAGTAAATAAGTAGTGATCTGGATCAGTTGAGCTATCTATAGATCGTTTGTAACGGTCTTTAGATGGCTCAACTGTTTCTTGTGTATTTTGTAAATATTAACTTGTATTAGTTTTAAGTTTCTTTGTGTAAATAAAAGACTATTAGTAAATAAGTAGTCACTATCACTTACACTGAATTTCACTATTTTACACTAACAACTCAAAAGGCTTGGTCCTTTTGAGTCTTCTTACTATGTCTGTGTTGTCGAGGAGCTGGATTGCCTCGACGTTCACATGGTGATGAAGTCTATGTTCATGAGCTTCTGCGTATTTTTTAATGAGTGTGTGCCGCTACTGACCGGCTAAATTCCATGCAGATTGAATTGACGAATCGAAAGTTGTTTTAGTTAGAAGTTGAGAATGCATGTCGTAGATTTACGTAGCAGTTTCTACGGCGTAGCAGCTGCGTAGCAGGATGTAGCTACTGACCGCGTAGCAGGATATTTATTTCTAATCCCTGTTGTTATGAAACTGGGTTAAGGCGAGGACTAACTAAACCCTGGTTTTGTGACGTGTCATTTCATACATTTGACATTATGAAATAAAGCAAATGTATGAAATAACACGTCACAAAACCAGGGTTTAGTTAGTCCTCGTCTAAACCGAGTTTCATAACAAACCGGAATATAGTATTTTAGCATGACTGGAGACCCCTCGGTGGTACACTGGTTCTTTTGCCAACAGTCCTAGGTTTTTCAGCAATTAAAAACGTACGTGCGGCACGTGGTACACCCCGATCAACTGACGAGTATCTGGCGCTCCACCTACCAACCCGCACTGGACCAGCGTGGTGGGTTATGGTCCAATACCCCTTATGATAAATAAAATAAAAAACGGCCCCCAGTCCCCGGCAGTTCCGCTATTCCTGGCACTGGTAGCGGCCACAGTAACGGCGGAGCATGGGTTGCTAAGAATCCCCGGAAGAGGCCCAGCTACCAACACCCACGAACCCTGGACTCAAACAAGTAAACATGGCATGACGTGTTAATAAGTATGTGGGTCACAGCTGATATTGAGAATTTAATGTATTTCAGTATGAGATGTATCATTCAAGACGAGACCATTCAGGCTAGGGTAATCAATCATCGACCTTCTTAGTTCAATGCCCTTTGATGCTGAATGAAGATGAAATCCGTATTTTTTTAATTTTTATTTCAGCGCCATCTGTGTTCTCATCCACGTAAACCTTTTGAATACTAGAATGAACTGATTTTTTTTTTATTCCGACTGCCATTTATCGAGTTGCTGCGACTAGATGGCGTATTTACGTAGTTCTACTATATTATACTATTTACGTATAATATACTATTTACGTAGTTCGAAAGTTTAAGCATAGATGGCGCTGAACTACAATTAATAGTTTATCAACTAATGATATACGGCGAATCCATGCTCTATGGTATCATGGCATTTACTCTACCTATATTATGTCAAACTATGGTTTCTATTTTGGATCGTAGGGGCTCCTTCGGTAGCGGCATCTATGGTTTTATGACAAAGAGGTTGAATGCAAAAATAACTACTTCGAAGGATTAAGTACAGGTGGCGCTGAACATGTAATATTAGTCTAATGTGTGGCCAAAAAAAAATATGTCTAGGGCCAGCACAGTAGGAGGCGTCGAATGGCAAGATAACTCTACTTAATTATTGATATTTTCTTGTGGTGGATGATTTTGTCCCATAGCACGACGAGGTGTAACATTTCTCCTGGGTATGCTTCACTAATATCACAAATTTGGATCCTGTAAACAATGAATGCACTAGTACCTACCTAGATATGGTAACATGATTCACTATGGAAGTTGGTAGAAAAAATATTCCAGCATTATCATAAAACCAAATTGATCCTATCGATTTACCATAACGCCGACGATAAAATTAAATCTCGCAATAACGAGATTATATTTACATTAAATGTGACGTCACCGGCCATGACGTCATCGGTCCTTGACCCGACCGCTATGGCTGAATAGTGGTTTTGGGACTTCCTTTGTGTAAAGATTTATGAACTAGTGGAAACATCCCGAGACTTGGTTCGCGTGATGTTATGTTCATACACATTTCATCCCTCGCCGCACTTCATCATTTCAGCCATACGACGTCCACTGCTGAACATGGCCTCCCAGACAAAGCGAATTCCTTATCATGTGGGGGAATTTGCCCATACACACCACGCTGGGCATGCGGGTTGGCGAGCGCAGTTAGAGCTATCGTTGATAAAATTAGGGACGCTGCTGCCCATCCCCTAGCTTTTTTCCCTTAGTCACCTCTTACGACATCCGCGGATAGGTAGTTATGGAGGGGCCTATTCTTCAGCCGAGAGGCCACCTCGCCGCACTTAATGCCACGCCGCCGGGGTTAATTTTGGGAATTATTTTTTTATCCCCATTTTTATTAGCTCTCAATTTGAAAACAATCTTGAGGTCATCCTAATTTCAAATTTCACGTACGAAAATTTAATTTTTCTCGATCGATCGATGTGAGTTTTGTGTTTGAGAGTGATTGTTGCAACCCTACACTAGGTAGTAGGTACGTACCTACAACAGGAACCTTAAAATTATGAGTATTATTTAAATAATGGAATAAAATAATAATAATGACCTAAATTAACTATTGTTGTACAAAGTAAAGCATTAGCTTAATAAATAAGATCTGCATCAAAAAAATTCACTTTAGCTTACTCTTTCTGAAAAACTGTAAATAAATTTCAACTTTTTTTGATGCAGATCTTATTTATGTCAAAATCCATCACGTAACTCCTAACATCACTTTTAGATTACTCTCACGGTTTCCGACTTCGCCAAAGTGGCCCTGAAAAAAAACTCACCCTGTATATCTAACTATCCATAAATTTGATCCCTCGATAGTTCTGACAGGTTGCGGGCAGGTCAGCTTGTGTGTACCTATTTAAGCTATGCTATTTTTACTGCATCTACTTTAAGTGGTAGGTACAAAAGGCTGGTTTTCCCCTGGGTAATATTCGTCCACTGCTACGGACTATATTTATAGTAAATATTTTATAGACAGCACTATCTAAAATTATTATTATGTGAAGAAGGAGCACTTCATCTTGAATCATGTTTTCTATTATTATTCTGTGTAGGCATCTGTTGCGATGACAAACGAATTGCTTCCTTATTTCCTATGTGATAATGTTGAAAGTTTGTTCGTAGTTGTAAAGGCTTTGTTTGGCAAAGCCTTCAATGCCATAGCGTCAAGGTTGAGGACAGTATTTTGTAATTATAATTAATCAATGTCACCATTTTAACATGATGGTGGATTCTAGTAAATAGAGACAAAGCCGGATACACAATAATAAAAAAAACACTTAACAGACACATTCATAGTCCTGACCACACACTAGAATTCACTGTGTCGTAGGTATCAGAAACGAGTACCAACACGCAGACACGGAGCAAATATTTGCAGATCGTGCAAACATTTGTCCGGCAGCGGGAATCGAATCCGCACCCCTTGAGCCTTAGACGGGCAATCGTCCACTTCGCCACCGAGGTCGTCATAGTCACGACAATGGTATGCACAGTCAACAAGCTTGATTTGTAAAACATTTTTCGGACTAAATTGATCACTGTCTTTTGTTAATGTATCATGGCTTTCTGACTTTCATTTAGCACCAGCTTCCGCACGCGACTTCGTTCGCTTGTTACCAGGATAAATGACTGGCCTCATAGCTCAGTTGGTAGTAACTTCACCGCCTATAAGAATACTAACTGGTTTCTTCACGATGTTTTCCTTCACCGTTTGGAGCACGTGTTAACGCGCTAACAATTTAAGTAAATAAAAATACAATGGTGCAGGACCGGCATTCGAGCACACGACCTTCGGAGCAAAGGTCGCGGCACCACAAGGCCAACATGGCTCTAGAAGAAGGAAACAAGCCTATTTATTACATACACACATTCATCCATCCATCGGCGCGCTTCACGTGTTTACTGAATCACTGTCGTAACCGTCAGTATTTCACGGTACCACCGTTTCTCGAATTGAAATTTCTCGAATGGAATAAGAAATCAATTTCAAACGCCACCTGCCTCTCTTCACTACACCGTTACACATCGAGCGTATATCCGTAACATGGCAAAATAAAAATAAGTTTGCCAAGCGTCAGAGTTATACTCGAACAGAGGTTTCCGTAACGTGCTGTACTTTCGCCATATTTGATTAGTTACGGAACCCTGTATGAGTAATCTCATACTTGGCAGCCTTATTTTTGTCATGGTACGGAAATACGCTCAATATGATCGGAATTAAATAGCAGGCAAGGAAAAGCAACGGCAACGGTATTAAAGACAAGATAATAGGTACTTTAAACTATTTGTATTTAGTTTGTGAATAGATTACCTAAAATATTTTTGGAGGAGGTAGGGCACAGCGAGATTTTCTCGCTCTAAATTGGAGCAGCCCGCCTGGAGAGGTACCTCCGCCTTACAGAAGATCGCAGCCAAATAACATTATTTGTTTCAAATAGTGTTGTGTTCCTGCGGTGAGTAAGGTTGCCAGAGCTCTTTAGGGGGGGAGGGGTTCGGCAGGCAACGCATTAGCAATGCTCCAGGTGTTGCTAATGTCAATAGGCGACGGTAACCACTTACCATCAGGAGGGCCGTAAGCCTGTTTGCCTACGTATAACATAAAAAAAAATATATGAGGAGTCAAGATCTGGAGTATGGGGTCCATCAGGAGGCCTCCTACAGTGTAGGAGGCGCCCCGATGACATTATGCGGTTGCGGGATAGGTGTACTAGGATGGAGAAGGCTCAATACCGTTCGTCTTTCGAAGTACCTACTCTTTTTGGAAGCCTATTAGTTGCAGGACTTCTTCAGGCTGATATTATCGATACTAAGTTAATACGAAATTATTGAAATTGTTAGAAACGGTAAATAAATAAATATTCCGGACATATCACACACGGTCAACTGATCCCAAACTAGGCATAGCCTGTACTATGGGTACCAGAGACTGATATACATAATAGGTAAATATCTAACACCCAGACACAGAACAAACATCTGTATTCATCACACAAATGTTTGTCCAGTGCGGGAATCGAACCTGCTAACTCTAGCGCAGAAGGCAGAGTTACTACCAACTGAGCTAAGAGGCCACAACGGTACCAAAATAGTTTCGATAGTTCTCGCAGAATAGTTTTGCAGGGCTGGGACTAAGCGGAGTAATTATTCTAAAAGGTTCGAGTTTACGATCGACGTTCAAGTTCAATAGTAGGGGAGCAACACAAACGATTATTTTCAGTAATATCGCAAGTGTGGCGAGCTACGTAAACGCCGGCTAGTCTGCCAGAAGACCGTTCTCTATGTGCGACTTGCCAAAGAATAGGTAACTCCGCGCTACGGAAGAAGGAATGTCAAATAAAGAAATTTGATCCAGATCAATTGATCATTGATCAGAGTCAAAGTCAAAAGGCATTTATTTCAATAAAATCACTAGGATCACTTTGAAACGTCTTAGAAACTAGGTGAAGCTATGCCTGTTCCTCGCGACCAAGCCTAGAAGAATCAGGCAACAAACACGGCTTGGTGCCTATCATTTTTTTCGATGATCCTTTTCCTTTGATCTGGATCAATTGAGCGATCTATAGATCGTTTGTAACGGTCTTTAGATAGCGCAATTGTTTCTTATGTGTTTTGTAAATAATAACTTGTATTCGTTTTAATTTTCTTTCTGACAATTAGAAACATACAGGTCATCTACATTTGGTAAAACCCGCTTCTCGAAACTCTTTACAAGATTAAGGCTTGCTTGTCGTGTCATTGATTCTTTCTTGGTCATCTTGTATTAGTTCAGTGACCAGGTTGAGGTTTAGTGGCCCTTAAGGGCCTATGATCGTCGGTGAAAAAATCAGTGTGTGAGATTATTCATACCATACAATTGACATGAAGGCACGGGCGCCGGTACGATTATTTTCAGGAGGCTCCATTCTGTATACTTATTCAAACAGTGACTATGATAATTATTATCTTTCTATATTTAGAAAACCTTTTATTTAAAATTTTCTTTGTATTTTTTCAAAGCCATCACTGGGGTTAAACCCCTTAGCATCCCCCTCCCGATATATTTATGAATAAAAATTGTTTCCGAACGAAAATGTTTTTTTTTATTCCCGGCCTTTTGCATATTACCTGTTTTGGACAAATTTTCAAGAGTCGTAGAATAAACTTTATTGCCAATTAAATAAAATAAATATTCCGGACATATCACACACGGTCAACTGATCCCAAACTAGGCATAGCCTGTACTATGGGTATCAGAGACTGATATACTTAATAGATAAATAATTAACACCCAAACACAGAACATACATCTGTAAATGTTTATCCAGTGCGGGAATCGAACCCGCGACCTCTAGCGCAGAAGGCAGAGTTACTACAAACTGAGCTATTAGGCCAGAAATTAGGTGCACAATAAGCTCTTTTTGGAATAGAATACATATTATGAATCATCTTGTACCTATATGCAACCATCTACTATTGGTGTACCATTTGAGGTGAAACAGTTACCTACGATAAGGGCCATTTTAGAAATAATCATAAATACTTACTCCCTTGTTTATAATCCACCGTGTTGGCCTAGAAGGAGCTCCCCCGAATTTCGATACGAAAGTCGTGAGTTCAAATCCCGGACGTGCACAAATGGATTCAAAGTTTTTGTTCGCATTAATACATGCTCAAAACGGTAAAGGAAAACATCGTGAGGAAACCCGCTGCTTAGTCAGCTCGGAACTCCAGAAACCAGGGTTGGCGTAAAAGATTGAATCGTTGTTTTATTTTTGTTCATTCATAGCTGTCGTATTGTTTTTTTTTCTGAAAGCATTGAAAAAGCTTTTGATGCTTTCAATCTAATAAGATGGCAAAATCCTTTTAAAAATGATTCGTCAGAAATTCCCAGACAAGAAAACTCATTCATTCCTGGGTCAAGAAACAACGTATCATGCATACCAAATCATTTCATACATAATACGAATGCCACCACATTTTTACGATTCCAGGATTCCTCTCCATACCAACATAATCTTTGGCGTTTTCATGAGCAGTCTGGCTGCGCGTGTGTGCGTGGCGCCCGTGTCCCGCCGAATCTAACCTAAATACGCTTCAAAACTCCGCGGACGCACCCGGCCACGCAATTTAAAAATAAAACATTTTCGCCCAGCGCTCGTTCGAAATTCAAACCTGGAATTTTGTGTCAAAAAGTGCGTTTTTTATAAAAAAAAAAGAAAGCAGCCAGAAAATGGAGGCTAGAACATAATGGTTAAAAATAGTGTTGTGGTAAATAGTGGTATTCTGGACTTGATCCGGTGACAAATCTTTTCGAGGTCGTGCTATGGCCTAATTAAAGAGCTCTTGTGATCATAAAGTGATGAAAAGGAGAAAGTGATCCGTTGTTAAAGTGTATAACGGTAAGTTAATTACATTTAGGGTTCTCAAAATGTTACAATTGAACATAACAGAAGACTCTCTTTTTTATTTTTAGAATGTTCAGAAAACAGTGCCCAGAACACAAACACCTATTTACCAAAATAATCTTTACCTACATACGAAAAATACAGGATTTTTATTACGATATATTTCTTACTGAAAACTGCTTATATTTTGACATTAATAAAATAAGTAACCTTCCTGCTTTGCTTGGGCACATAAAAATAAAGACGGTCAAGTGCGAGATATCGCGCCCTGAGGGTTCCGTACCATTATCGTGTCGTGGATTCGAATCCCGGTCGTGCACCAATGGTCATGATCAGAAAATAAAAATTCTAAGTGTAGGAAATTGACAAACTTATATTTGCGGTCGCTCACCTAGTCATTGTATGACTTTGACCGCAAATATAACTTTGTTTCCTAAAATACTTCGAAATTCCTCAATTTCAGACCTCCCTTTAATTGTGTTACAAAAGCTCATAGCATTCCAAATTTCAGAATTGTGAGGTAACTGGAAGTACCCTAGAGGTTTTTGATTTTTGCCATTTCAATACAAAAATTATACATTCATTGCCATATCTTTTTAATGCATTAAGCTAGAGCTTTGATTTATTATGATTATACGGCACCAGAAGCCCACAGACCTTAATAGGTGGTATAAACAAGTTGATACCTTTAGCCGTTTCTGAGAAAAAGGGTCTTGACAGACGGACAGACAGACAAACGGACAACAAAGTGATCCTATATGGGTTCCGTTTTTCCTATTGAGGTACGGAACCCTAAAAAACAACAACCCTTTCTTTAAAGTCATTTCAAATTATTTCAAACATCCGCGCTAGGTTAGGTTAGGCGCGTTGGTCTAGTGGGAGGTATTGCGACTTTCAATCCGAAGGCTGCGGGTTCAAACCTGCTGTAGCACCAATGAGTTTTTCTGATCCGCATTAACACGTGCTTAAAACGGTGAAGGAAAACATCGTGAAGAAACAATCGTATTTTATATTGCCATATAACATGCCAGTGATGTTGTACCAAAATCTTTGGACGTGTCTCTGACTAGATCTTTAAGGATCCGATCGGTTGGAGATCTGAGAGGATGTCTGGCGAGCTTATTTTTTTAGATAGAGCTGCATTAGAGACTGTTTTCTTAATGAAATCGAGAAGCATTGATATATTTTCTTTGGAATAGGAATTCCTTTGAAAAACAAACTAGCAGCGTAATGTTTACGTAATACGTCGCTGGAGAGCTTCAAACCGCATCTATTCGACCACAGAATGTATAGGCTCAGCCCGCGACTTTTTGTTTTTTTCATATAGTTATTACACGCGGTCAACTGATCCCAAACTAGGCATAAATAAATAAATAAATATTCCGGACATATTCACACGGTCAACTAATCCCAAACTAGGCATAGCCTGTACTATGGGTACCAGAGACTGATATACATAATAGATATATATTTTAACACCCAGACACAGAACAAACATCTGTATTTATCACACAAATGTTTGTCCAGTGCGGGAATCGAACCCGCGACCTCTAGCGCAGAAGGCAGAGTTACTACCAACTGAGCTATGAGGCCAGTCATAGCCATAGCCTGTGTAGTGTATGCCTTACACCACGCTGGTTCCTAGCAGGACAACTCCCTCGTTATTATTATATCACATATAATATCTCACAGTCTCACAGTGATTCCCGCGCTTGCTCGTGCCGGCTTGACCACAGACTAACTGACTCCCAGAGAGTATGTATACATCTCTACATCTCAGGTGTCATCTGTTATCTGTCACTGTCAGTTGTCCCCCGGAGACAGCATAAGTTAAGGAATGCAGGTATCCTTAAATACTAGTCACTACAGCCTGTACTATGGATACCAGAGATATACATAATAGATAAATATTTAACAAGAACAAACATCTGTGTTTATCACACAAATGTTTGTTCAGTGCGGGAATCGAACCCGCGACCTCTAGCGCAGAAGGCAGTGTAAGTAACAACTGAGCTATGAGGCCTGTTTTTTTTTTTTTTTTTTTTTTTTTTTTTTTTTTTTTTTATACAACTGAGATGGCAAACAAGCATACTGCCCACCTGTTGGTAAGCGTTTACCGTAGCCTATGAGCGCTTGCAATACCAGAGGCATCACGCACGCGTTGCCAACCCCCTCCCCCTAAAGAGCTCTGGCAACCTTACTCACCGCAGGAACACAACACTATTTGAAACAAATAATGTTATTTGGCTGCCATCTTCTGTAAGGCGGAGGTACCTCTCCAGGCGGGCTGCTCCAATTTAGAACGAGAAAATCTCGCTATGCCCTACCTCCTCCAAAAAAAATACCATGATCATACTACAGTATACAGGTAAAACCTGTATACTACTTTGTTCGTATGGTTTATGAGAGCACTGTTGGAGTGGTGGTTGTGCCTTCCGATCTACAGGTCGTGGGTCGGTCGTACACCAATAGATTTTCTATATACTAGTGCTCTCAAACGGTGAAGAAAAACATCGTGAGGAAACATGCATTTCCTAGAATCTGAAAATTCGAAGACATGTGACATGTGCACGAAAGGAGCCTCACTTTAATCCTTTCACTACACTGATAGTTTCACTAACGGTCATAGGCCCTTTTCAGGGTCACCATACCTCAACCTGGTCACTGACCTAATAGTAAAAGTAAAAGTAAAGTAAAAGTAAAAAAGCCTTTATTTCCACTACATTGATACACAATTAATTACACATTTATGCTATTTTATGCTATTTCATTTATATATTCCCTATTTTCCCTATTTTATGCGTCTGTAGCAGTCGCCTCTTTGGCGTAGGCCTCCCCTAAATCTTGCCACATGTCCCTATTTCTTGCTCTTCTCATCCAATCTTTTCCGCCTCTTTGTATAAATACATCTCTCCACCTCTTTTTCTGTCGCCCTCGTTTTCTTTTTCCTTGTCGTGGGTCCACTCCGTTAATTTTCTGGTCCATCTGTTGCATTTTAGCCTACAAACGTGTCCGGCCCATTTCCATTTCAGCAGGCGTACCAGCGATCTTTCCACTGACCTAATACAGGTGACCAAAAAAGAATCATTGACACGGCAAGCAAGCAAGCAAGTTCCCTATTTCGGTAATTCCAATTGTGTTTTGACAGTAGCACTATGGGAATTTGACAATGTTATGACTTGTTTAAAAAATTACGGTGGTAGTGTCACTTATCGTCATCGTGGGTCATCATCATTATCATCATCAGTCTGTAGAAGTCCACTGTGGACATAGTTTTTTTTTATGTTTACGGAGGCAAACAGGCTTACGGCCCTCCTGATGGTAAGTGGTTACCGTCGCCTATTGACATCAGCAACACCTGGAGCATTGCTAAGGGGTTGCCTGCCGAACCCGTCCCCCCCTAAAGAGCTCTGGCAACCTTACTTACCGCAGGAACACAACACTATTGGAGACAAATAATGTTATTTGTCTGCGATCTTCTGAAAGGCGGAGGTACCTCCCAAGCGGGCTGCTCCAATTTAGAGCGAGAAAATCTCGCTGTGCCCTACCTCCTCCTCTAATTAATTAACCCTAAGTCCTCCCCCAAAGAGTTCCACAACGAACGGTCTTGAGCCTTCTCCATCTACCGACTTCCCGCAACCTTCACAACGTCGTCGCCCGGTTCGTGGTCGCCATTCGAGAACCTTTACTCCCCAACGATTTTCGGTTTATCGTAGGTAAATATTTTAAATTCATTTACATTTAATACCTACCTATAACGATTCTCGCTGAAATAGTACACGTCAAATTCTTGTGGCCAGCCATTCGTGTAATTTCATTCATGAAATAACATTTAATAGATTCATTATTTTGAATTGCTTGGCAAGTAAATAGGATCTTTAAAAAATTCTATGAAAATATAAATGATAAGTATATCATATTATACAAGGTGATTCATAACATGAATACCATCCCGAAAGGGGGTTATTCTATCAACAAAAAGAAATAACACTATACGTCAATATTATATAACGTCAATATTTTCATTTTATTTTTTCAAATTTATTTTCCCAAACTTCCCAAACACAAATTAGCTGATCATGGTATTTTTATCATCTTTGGAACCAATAACTGAACGTACAAGATTGCTACCTAAAACAGCTGATTCATTGAGTTTGACCTGATTTAAATAAATAAATATTTCGGACATATTACACACGGTCAACTGATCCCAAACTAGGCATAGCCTGTACTATGGGTACCAGAGACTGACATACATAATAGATATATATTTAACACCCAGACACAGAACAAACATCTGTGAATCACACAAATGTTTGTCCAGTGCGGGAATCAAACCCGCGACCTCTAGCGCAGAAGGCAGAGCTACTACCAACTGAGCTATGAGGTCAGATTTGACCCCAAGACAGCTGATTTTCGCATAAAGGTTTTTTCAATGATTAATGAAGAAATTCCAAAAGTCGTAGAACAAACTTTGTTGCCAATTGGGTGTAGAATAAGCCCCTTTCGGGATGGCATACATATTATGAATCACCTTGTATACTTATAAACATACATATGTCATATACATACATGGTGATCCATCAAGATCTACGTAAGTGTTGAACGAATCCTACTAATATTATAAATGCGAAAGTTTGTGAGGATGTTTAGATGTTTGTATGTTTGTTATTCAATCACGCCGTAACGGCTCAACCGATTTCCTTGAAACTTGGAATAGATAAAGTTCTTTACCTAGAATACCATATAGGCTACTTTTTATTCTTTTTACTAATCTTGCAACACAGTAAATCGTGTCATGTTCGCATAATTGATTACGAACCTGGATCTGAACTAAGCAATGTTTGTACTAGAATAAGCTTTATCAGTTGTAATCTGATTTGTGAATTCATTAAATAAAAAAAATATATAAAAAAAAAATTGGTACCACGCCAGCGAAGCCGCGGGCGGATGCTAGTAAATAAAGAAAAATTAAATACATAAAATCCAATCTGTCTCCCTCGGAGGGGTAGGCACATACAGACCACGGTTTTCCCCTCGCTTCGACCCTGATATACTTATCCGAATGTCAATATCATATTCTCAAGAAATTTCCAATGGGTAATAAGAGTTGTAAATACGGGCCTAGGTTTTCCAAAGAGTGACAAAGCCCTGGTTTATGATCTCACTAGCATGCGCCCGCGGCTTTAAATAATAAATAACAAAAAAAGTATTTCGGACGACTAGGATCCATAATTTGTTAGTAAAATTATATAAAAGAACTTATAATTAGGGTTAGTACTTAATGCTAAATAATTAAACATTTCAGTAGATCACTCTCCTCACGAATCAGTGCCACGTGGGAGAGGTGATCCTGCCAGCAATCGTTTGAAGGATGATATTGGGGCTATCACGCACTCTGCGCATCAGGGATGTGGTCTTTTTACGGAGAATTGCAGCAAACCCATCCGTCTTGTATTCTGCAAACATCCCTGATGCACTGCAGAAACGCGGCAGCCCCAACATCATCCTAAAAATATTGTTGTACTGGACACGCAGGGTCTCTAGCGGTCGCCTAGTGTAGTTAACCCATAGATTCCCGGTGTAGAAACTTTGACAGTATGCTTTAAATAGCGTTAGTTTCACTTCTTCTGTACACCGGGAAAATTATGCTTTGCTCGCGTAGTACCTAGATAAAAAACCAACAGTCCTAAACATAGTCTTGCCTGACACCACACAAGGATTCCCTGTGTCGTGGGTATCCGAAACTAGGTCTTAGCGTCGGTCCTCTTAAGAAACGCGTGAATATGTCGTGGTTGCCAAGGCAGTTAATTCGTAACAGGTGTTATTTTTTTTGTAAAAATAGCGCATTATCTTTCCTCACGCTTTTATTTTCAGATTTATGACGATCGATAGTGGCCATTTTGCTTTACCTACTAGCGAATATTGTTGCGTCGTGATGTCTAAAAGGTGCTTCTTAAAACCTATCATCCTTGCATAATATAATTATTTATTTTTGTTGAAATGAGACAACCTCAATGTTTTCAATGATTAGAACCTGCATGTTTCTCATAAAAGTAAAAGCAATAGATGTCATGGTTTTGTATTGACAATGAGATAGACTTCAGAAAAACAGAAAGATGAGAATCTTGTATTTAAAAGTTAATTTACGCTATCTCAATAAATATTATGAAAGCTTAACAAGAACGTGCTTATAATTCATAATATTATCAATTTTATTTATTTATTTATTGAGGAAAACCAACAGCTAAAGTTAATTTACAAAATTAGTTAACAAGTTATTTATTCATTTCTTCGGAACAAACTGTTAGTCCACGTCGCTTCTAGTTGCTAGGAAACAGAATTTTTATACTTGACATTCATAAAAGTTGACATTGACATTGACATTTGACATTGACATTGACATTGACATTGACATTGACATTAATTAATTAATTAATTATTTAATTATATAAGCATTAGGTACATATTTCATCAAGTGTAGCGTGTGCTGCCCTTAGATCATTTGTTGAAGCTCACATTTGTCTTCATTTTTTTCACATTTTTATAAGCTCTTATTTATTAAGGATTATAATTAGATTACTTTTCTCTTGAGCCTCACCTAGTTCGATCGGCACCACACTGAAGCTTTAAATTCCATTTTGTGAAAAAGGATCATCGAAAAAAATGATAGGCACCAAGCCGTGTTTGTTGCCTGATTCTTCTAGGCTTGGTCGCGAGGAACAGGCATAGCTTCACCTAGTTTCTAAGACGTTTCAAAGTGATCCTAGTGATTTTATTGAAATAAATGCCTTTTGACTTTGACTTTGACTTTGACAATTTCGACTGTGGTACAGAAATTCATACCATACCATACCGTACCATACCACAGTTATCACTAAGATTCTGTTATTGTTTAATGTTTTGATATACCTGATACCTGTCTGTTTCTATCAATATTAATTAATTATGTTTAAGGCTATTGTTCAAATGATTGACGTAACTAAGTGTTCCATAGTGTATCAATGGTTGAATAAATATGAAATGAAATGAAATGAAAATTCTGTCAGCAACAAGAATTTATTAACATTAGCGGGGTAAACATTGGGACAAAATACTCAATTTATTTTCAGATCTTTCCCTATATTTTTTACATGAACTGATTTTTATCATCTTTATAAGTAACTAGCTTCCGTCCACGGCTTCGCTCACGTGGTACCTGAGAAGCCCTATGTGCTATTCCAGACTTTAATCTGTCACTGTTCCAAATTTCATCCAGATCCGTTCAGCTGTTCTGGATGATTGTAACAAACATCCATCCATCTATCCAAACTTTCGCATTTATATTATTATTAGGAAATAGGATTAGAGTAAAAATAAACGTAAGAGAAGTTGAACATCAAGATTACTATCTAACAGATGAATAATTGAGTTTGAACTGATTTGAACCCTAAACAGCTGATTTAGGCGTAACGTTTTTTAATGAGAAATGTTGATCTCCAAACAAAACAAACAAACATACTTCAACTCTCAGCACAAACTTTATTGCCAATTGGGTGAAGAATAAACCCATTTCGGGATAGAATACATATTATGAATCGTCTTGTATAGGTGCATTGATATTATAGATAGGCCCTATAGGGTTAAATAATATTAAAGAAATCTTAAACTAGACGAATTTTACATTGGAAAAATTATGGAATTATACAGAAGTCATAAATAAAAGATTATTTTTTATGTTACACGGAGATAAATAGGCTTACGGTCCACCCTGATGGTAAGCGGTTACCGACAACACCTGGAGCATTGCAAAAGCGTTGCCTGCCCTGGGGAAATCTTTTTGTATTTTCATTGAAGCCCTTCATGTTGTAGGTCAGTGGAAAAACCCATCGGGCTGTCTGTTTGTCGCATCTAAGCGATCTCTATGACAGTTTGACGATGATAATTCTGAGTAGGCCTATGCCCAGCAGTGGTCTTTCAGGCTGAACTATCTAAATGCAACTTATACCTAAATATGCAACACTCCTAAACACTGCTTGCTACTCCATCGCGATTGCGCTATAGTCGAGATACTCGTAACTAACTAATCAACGAGCAGTCAGCGATCGGTCTCATACGAAATACAATTTGACGTCTAGCAATCAATCGCGCGTATGCTGAGCGATTATTGTAGGTACAAACTTTTTTTTTTTTTTTTTTATTTTTTATTATGAATTTTTAATTTGAACTTGACATTATTTTTAATTATATATCGAATGTTAAACGAAATATTGCACACCATAACAGCCACCATGGCAGAATACATTGATTCCATTTTATAATAACATTAACACCTCTGTAACTATCTACATGTATTTCAAGCAATAAATTTTTACTTTACTTTACAATTCTTGCTAATTTTAGCTGATAGGGCGGCGGATTTTTACATACTATATTGGGCAAGAATTCCACCGCAACAAATATTATTGATAGCTATGGCCTGATTCTGTCGGCTAATTTTAGATGGAAAAATATCCGGGTTCATCGGTAACTCGGTAGGCTTAGTGGTCGATGGGCTTTACGGGGCGCTGCGTAGTGATTGCTGCCTAATGTGTTCATCATCATCAGCCTGTAGAAGTCTACTGCTCGACATAGGCCTCCCCCAGAGTTCCATGACGAACGGTCTTGAGCCCTCTTCATCCACCGACTTGCCGCAACCTTCATAATAGTTACAAAATAGGCCAGTTGTGGCCGCAGTGACACCATAGCCACAAAAAGTTAATAAAAAAAAAATAGCATTCTAATAGTGCTCAATGAAAAAAAAACAAAAAAAAACTCTTGGCTCTAACTAAACTAAACTCTTGAAATATAAACTAAAATAATCTCTTTTATTATGATCAATTTGAACTAAAAATTAAAGCTAACTTAAATAGATAGGAAGGTATCATAAAATGTCATGAATTAATTAATCGGTACAGATAACAATGAATAAATAAATATTGAAGTTTGAAGAGAATTTTGCTCCCGGATTTGTATGTACCAATTGTTTTGGGGTCAAGGCTATGGTATACTATATGTATAGAAGCTAAGCCTTAAGCTATAAGTATGTCTGTTTCTGGCTTCTCTCCCAAAATGCTCAATTGAAGGATTTAATGCGGTTGAAGGTATTTTACTAGCTTCGACCACAGGCTTGACTTGCGTGTTATATGTCTACCATAGACGATAGGATAATAGGCTCCTCCATATCTACCTACCTGTGGATGTCACAAGAGGCGTTTAAAAGATAGGGGGATAAATAGCTGCGTCCCCTAAAAAAACTGCGCTCGCCCAGTGTGGCGAGTAAGGGCAAATTCTCCCGAAAAAATAGGAAGTCGCTCTGAAAATCTGTGGGGGAGGCCTATGTTCAGCAGTCGAAGTCCTACGGCTGAAATGATGATGTTATACAAATACAGTGGATAACACTTTGCCTTTCGTACCCTAGAACAACGTTACGAATCGCACTTACGCAGACCGAAAACGATCCCCCTAAGCGGATTCCATTATCTTATCGTTACAAGCGGTAATCCATTTGAGGGCAGATAGATACGTCGAAAATCAATACAGCCTATCTAATAAAGCCATTGAGTTGAATTTAGCGAGTACCAAAAATTGTGGCTTGTAAATATGTCTCCCGACCGATGACTTTGTAAAGATTGCTGGGAGTCGGTGGATGGATAAAGCTGGATAAGATCGTTCATCGTGGCACTCTTTGGGTGAGCTATGATGAAAAGTCTTTTAAAAATACTCATACTATTAAGTTCTATTAGAAATGTAGGAAAACCATAAATCTTTTAGTAAACTTCAATGCGAAATTAAGAATTATTTGTTCGTTTGTCATATTATTGTATTATTTGTTAATTTGACAGGCCTCATAGCTCAGTTGGTAGTAACTCTGCCTTCTGCGCTAGAGGTAGCGGGTTCGATTCCCGCACTGGACAAACATTTGTGACTAACACAGATGTTTGTTCTGTGTCTGGGTGTTTAATATATATCTATTATGTATATCAGTCGCTGGTACCCATAGTACAGGCTATGCCTAGTTTGGGATCTGTTGACCGTGTGTGATCTGTCCGGAATATTTATTATTTATATTTATTTGTCTTTCTTTCACTCAGCAAAAGATACGGAACTACGCGATTTTTAGTGTGACTACTTCTTACGTGAAGCCGCTGCGGTCAGAGGTAGTAGGTACTTACATAGGTACTTGAAAAGGGGTAGACCTCAGCGTACGTATTTGGACAAAACGACGTTTTGGAAAAAGACCCGTTCAAGAGTACCCTAAACCGACGAGTATGACTCAAAAATTGTGTACATTAATAATTGCTTAGGAACGAGTACGCACTAGAACATAATAACCTTTGCTATGAACCTGTTTCTCTACTTCTGTTCATTTATTACTGTTTTGCATATTTTTTTTCATATCCTTTCGCCTTGGCAGTGGTGAGAATTTATTAAGAATTCTCTGTATGCGGTCTTGTCTAGACATACTACTTACCCGGGGTGTAAGTGTGTAGTTGATCGAGCGAGCGAAGCTAATGAAAAATCTCTCGAACAACTGGCAGGAATCATCAATTAAATACGGTTATCGAGATCCACACTTACGGCCATTTTGCAAAGGATATTTTAATGGCTTCGGCATAGAAGAGCTCTAGTTTAGGTTTATTAACCTCGTAGACTATGGACGCTTGGGATACCAGAGGCATGCGTCCCTGAGACTTCTATAGCATATTCTGTTCATACCCATTCACAAAACCGCACAAACATAAAAATGAATTATTTTTCGCACGCCTGTTTGAGTATTTTTACTTCATCCCACACGTCAATTCATGTTTCAATTTTATCGACATATCTTTATGTTCTTATTTATTTTTATAAGCTACTATCGCGTGAAAAAACTCACAGCTTTGTTCGCATGCAGTTATTTTCATGAAAACTATGACACCCGCTGGTTCCCCTCAAAGAAATGTATTTCTTAATGCACTGTGCGTGTTGCCAGTGAGACTGATATTGCACTAAGACTTGGTCGCTAACTATGAGCCTGGAGCACTGAAGCACAAGCTCAAAGTCATGCAACGGGTTATGGAAAGAGCTATTCTCGGAGTTTCACTGCGAGATAAACTCCGAGATAAGGAAATCTTTAGAAGAACAAAGGTTGTCGACATAGCTCTCAGAATTAGCAAGTTGAAGTGGCAGTTGTCAGGCCATATAGCTCACAGAACGGACAATTGCTGGGGAATAATGATTCTCAAATGGTAACCACGAACCGGGGACGCAGTGTGGAAGGCCTCTCCCCCGATGGACCGACGAAATTGTTAAAGTTGCGGAAAGTCGGTGATGGAAAAGGCTCAAGACCATTCGTCAGGAATTCTTTGGTGGAGGCCTAATGTCCAGCAGTAGGCTTTTACAGGCTGATGATGACGATTAAGATTATTAGTGCACCTTTTGACAACAAAAGGAAGCTACTCTCCAAACATACTCCTAGGACTTCCGGGATAGGTTGAGCGTTGATTTTCAGTCAGTGAGTCAAGTAACGATTTTATATATGTAGATTTTACGAACTGTTTTTTCTGCATACATATTTTACGGTTATGTAGTGACTGTTTATCAGCTGTGGTATGTAGGTAGATCGTAAGGATATAGATAGTAAAAACTGAGTTTTGTCACTTGGAATGGTGCAGACTTCGTAAGAGCCACTTAGTTGCTGTGAGCATATTTAGTTTTTTTATCAGTAGACCAGGGACTGAAAGCGGTCCAGGTACTGATACCGTTAAAACCTTTCGGTACCATTATGCTATACCGGTAGGGCATTACGGTACCGTTATTTCATATTGGTAGATTTCGGTACAGAAATTTTGAGCCGCGGCTAGTTCGCTAGGAAAGTCGCGCCGCGGTGGCGGGGTGGCGGCGTTTCATCAAAGAAAAGCTTTATAAGCTTTTATTTATTTCGGTTATAGGTAACGGTAGCGAAATAAACGGAAATGAACTGCGGAGCCAGATTTTCCGGTACCGTTATATTTATCGGTAGAGAAATATTCGGGTAACCGGAATTTATCTGTATGACGTCATATCATTATTCAAAGGTACCTTTATATTCCAGTTATTCAGTCCCTGCAAAAGACCATGTTTTCGTTTATTTAAAAAATTGCACTAGACCTAGATAAATTAACGATCTCACAGGAAACGTTAAACAGAGCACAGTTAACTGCCGTTTTAATGGTTTGCACATATTTCTTTCGTCAACCAGAGTTAGCTTACTAAACGAGCTTTACCATTTTGTTTAGACAAATAGAGAACTTCTCATAGAAAATTTTAAAAAAAAAAATAATAATAATTTTAATTAAAGGTTCTACGATGAACACTGTAATTTTCAAGCATGGTTGACATCCTATCAGAGCTCCAAATCTTTATTCTAGAAAATGTCTAAAGGGTAGTCAGAGGTACGGCCAAACGTTGAATTTGCCAATATACATTTTGCGATATATGGCAATCTATGCCGCTTTAAAAAACTGTTTAGTTTTTAACCGACCTGAAATAAGAAAAGATAAAAAATTTCCATTAAAAATTGTGCATAAAACTATACATGAATGTATCCTTTCACCACACCAGTGCTTCGACCACTTATCAAGGCAAAAGGCACTCGATCACTGACACAATGCATGGTGACCAAGAAAATACCAATAATACGACGAACGAATGACTCAATCGTCCAGAATATGTTCATTGATCTTTTATTATTTCCGTAGGAAGTTCTATAATTTACGATTACTAAACCATTTATGATGCGATTTGTATTTAATGAAAACAAGCACTTCGGATAGGTCGCTTATTTATTTGTTCTTACTGCTTCGAAATAGGTTTAATGGGTCATAAATCGACCATAGCTGGTTTTATAGGCTGTTATATTCAGAAGGAAGAATTTTGCCCTAAATTTTTCGTGGCGAACTACACTTCAATATTCATTGCTGCATGCTTGCTTGTCATATCACTGATTCTCTCTTCATCATCATCATCAACAACCTGTAGAAGTCCACTGCTGGACATAGGCCTCCCCCAAAGAGTTCCACGACGAATGGTCTTGAGCCTTTTCCATCCTCCGACTTCCCGCAACCTTTACAATATCATCGGTTCTTCGGGTGGGGGGCCTTCCAACACTGCGTAGCCCGGTTCGTGATCCTTTATTAGGTCAGAGACCAGGTTGAGGTACGGTGGCCCTGAAAAGGGCCCATGTACGTCGGTGAAAGAATTTATTAGTGGAGTAAATGGATTACAGTGCGCCTCATAGTCTCCTTTCGTACACATATCTTAGAATTTTTAGGTTCTAGGACATGGCGGTTTCCTCACAATTTTCCTTTACCGTTTGAGAGCACTAAGCGTACATAATTTTTCCGAATCGAAAATTGGTGCACTTGCGTAAGCGTAATGGCAATGAAGTTCGTAACTTCGAGGGTAATTTTAACAATCTTAGGCACATTCAAAACGTTTCAAACTTGACAAGGGAAAACTTCAAGACCTTAGCTTCTTCCTTTTCATGATTGAAAAACTTCAGATGTCGCTAAAATTTATTTATTTATTTATTTCACAACATACACCTACCATTACAGGCGCACCCAATGCGATAGTGTACTTAATTTATCTATTCACTACCTTAATAAGTAGAGTCAAGGTTTCTATACTAATATAATACTAGGAAATTGTCAGCAGTGGTCGAATATTTAAAATAACAAATTAAATAAACACTTTATTTACACAAAGAAACTTAAAACTAATACAAGTTAATATTTACAAAATACACAAGAAACAGTTGAGCCATCTAAAGACCGTTACAAACGATCTATAGATAGCTCAACAAATTAAATTAAATTTAAAACTATACCATAAAATAATCAAAATCCATTGTGGCAAATTCAAAAAACTAATAATAATACGACAATAACAATTAATTAAATTATAAATAGGTAGGTCACACGATATTAAAACATAAAATAAATAATACAGCCCTTCTTAATTGATAAAACCATCCCCAAAATTGCGATCTTCATTACCATTTCGCTTACGCAATAGCCTGGCTGGTTTCTAATCCACGACCAGTGGATCGGAAAACCACTAACACCAATTCACCAGTATTCGTTTTAATCGCATCTAGTTGAATTAGCGCCTGTTCTTTTCGACCAAGCCGGAGATAGCAAGATTGTCTTTGGAGATAGGTACAGATTTTTTTTGTGCCCAAACGTATTGCTTTCATTGTATCAATGTCTGCTTTTGTACGTTGAATGTATGCGCTTCAATCGCAGCAAGAAACGCTAACCTTTATGTCTTCCGCTTTAAGAATCCAAATAAATAACTTGTATGATAACCAAAGAAGTCAAAGTCGCGGGCGGTCCACTAGCGTTCGATAAGTATTTTGTCTGGCAAGAGTTTTTAGCACAGCGTGATGCATCACAGCGTGACTAGCTAGATCACCGCCGTAGCTACTCACTTTCGCAGCAGGCGTCTACGAAGCTTTACAATTCTGACCGTTTGTCTTCCGTCATCGATTACAATATCATCATCATCATTTTAGCCGTTCGACGTCCACTGCTGAACATGGCCTCTCCCACAGTCAAATTCCTAAAATCAAAATAAAATGTCGAGTGGGCGGAGTGAAGAAAGTGACAGCGATATGTACTTGTGACGTTTCCAAGTGATCCTAGTGATTTTATTGAAATAAATGCCTTTTGACTTTGACTATAATTGAATGCGGAAAGAGATAGCAAGCGTTAGAAGGCGCTCAAAAGTAATCGACGTAAGCGACATATAAGAAAATATCGATTATCCTAAAAACTATGTATTTTTAAAAAGTGTCTTGGATTTAGGTACCCAATGCTATTGTCTAACACAATATTAAAAAAAAAAAATTTTTTTGTTAGATAGTCTCAGAGTATTTTCGAAAAAACTGTTGCAGAGGACCATCTTTAAAAAATAAATCTATCGAGAAAAGTTTTACCAATCGCGTTTCTGTCTTAGATTTAGGTAAATAAAATGCTCAAGTTATCTTTGTCATAAAAATCAAAACTGTGCGTTTTGCGGTTATTGAGAAAAAAACAATTCAAAAATCGTAAAACAATTTAACCCTCACCTTAAGAGGTGCACTTTAAACCTTTCACTGCACTGATTCTTTCACCGACGGACGGTCATATGCCCATTTCAGAGCCACCACACCTCAACCTGGTTACCTAATACAGGATGACCCAGAAAGAATCAGTGACGACTAACAAGCATACTATTGAATGTTCTTACGATTCCCTCTTTCTCCCTCAGGTCAAAATGGCGACCATTGACCAGCCGACACCGACGACGCCTGGCGGCGAGAGCGTCGGCGACCCGACGGCTGCGCCGGCGCCGCGCAAGCAAGCCCGCCCGAGGGGCAAGCCGCAGCCGGAGAAACCTAAGCGGAGTCTGCTGTGCTTGGGCCTGAAGAATCCGCTGAGGAAGCTGTGCTATGATATTGTTGAGTGGAAGTATCCTTTTATATAAACTAGAAAGAAAGAAAGAGCATTTATTTGTCCCCAAAAACAACAGATAAAAAGACAAAAGTATATAAAAAAAAAGACAGCATATATACAAAATAAGTAACAAAAAAAGAAAAATAAATATTCCGGACTTAATATTATCACACACGGTCAACTGATCCCAAACTAGGCATAGCCTGTACTATGGTTACCAGAGACTGATATACATAATAGATAAATATTTAACACCCTGACACAGAACAAACATCTGTATTCATCACACAAATGTTTGTCCTGAGCGGGAATCGAACCCGCAACCTCTAGCGCAGAAGGCAGAGTTACTACCAACTGAGCTATGAGGCCAGTAAATAAAAAAATGATAACAGATAAAAATAAATTATAGTAACAATAAAAGAGGTGGCTGTTGCATGCGGCCAAAAAGGTCCCTATCTCAGCATATGCTGCACCAAACCAGTGAATGGTGCGGTGCAGCGCTGGTTTTTAGACGGGACCTGTAGTGAGATCACGAGCATCAGCTGACACACAGCATTCAAATATATCTTAATGTGCCAACAGATTTATAAAACAGGTAGGTAGGTAAGTACATAGTAGGTAGTACGAGTAGGTTGGTAGGCATGATTCCTAAGGGAAGGTTTTTTAAGGTAGGTTTTTTGTCTAGCTAGGTAGGTACCATGTACTTGTTATCTGCGTAGTAACAAGCTCGCTCACCTCCTTGTTACGCCCGCTCATAAGCTGACTAAATCAGAAAGGTCGGTATATATAATGGGTCCCTCAGTATATAACAGGCTGCCGGACACGATAAAAAAAGATGCAACTTCCACGGCGGTCTTCAAGTTAAGATTGCGTAGGTGGCTCCTCGAGCACACTTTCTACTCAGTAGATGAGCTCTACGACTTACCTATTATTTAGTCGTAGGTACCTAACAGGTATCTACCAACATAAAAGTACATAATATAATTATATACCTACTTATAAATAATAATTAATTAAGTACCCAATAATGTGGTCACTATATTTTATTACAGATAATGTACCCACCTGACTTGTAACTTGGCGTTATTAATAAAGAATTGTATTGTATTGTATTGTTAAATCTTAACATAAATACTTATATCAGATAATAATAACTACTAACCAGCCTGCAACATTGTCCGCGTGTTCAAGTACGTTATTTTTTTTTTATTTTTTTTTTATAAAGGTATGTCGTTTGGCCACCAACTCACTTTTGCAAGTGAGATGTGGCCTAAGATGGAGCACGCTTTCCCAGAGTGAACTTATTGACCCTAGATTTGAAGACTCCTAGATTGTACTCTTTCGGGAAAACAGACGCAGGCAGATCATTCCACTCTTTCTGTTCCTACCTCGACTCTTGTCATTTCGTTCATTAAGAGTTTCTTGATTTTTCGACCCCGTGTTACGTGTACGGAAGCCCTAGGGCACGAGCCCTACTAGCACTGGAGGATTTTCTTATAGAAATTAACTCTAAAACTTCGGAAAATAACGCATTAGCAATGCTCCAGGTGTTGCAGATGTCAATAGGCGACGGTAACCACTTACCATCAGGTAGGCCGTAAGCCTGTTTGCCTCGATATAAAAAAAAATACTATTAATTATTCTGTAGTAAAGCCACGGACTAAATTAGCGCGCAGTTATCACAAATTAGAAAGTTACTTTGTACCTTTTTTTTTTTTTTTTTTTTTTTTTTTGAAGGGGGGAAAATGCCGTCGCATTTCCTTTCCGCCATGGGGGGTGGCGGAAAGGGGTATGTGGGGCTCGAACCCACTAAAAACCCCCCTGTGAGCAGTCCTCCGCCTGGTTGAGGCGAGATGGGGTCGTGTTAGCATTCACCATCTCGCCTCAGCGGTAGGCCCGGATTTGCCTTAACCGGGCCACTGCGTCTGTGCCTTGCTCACTCAGGCCACTCCTCAGACTTGTGGGGCCGTTAAGAAATAGGCGGAAAGGTCCCCCGACCTTCCGCCGATGACCCCACTACAAAGGGAGGAGGCGGGCATACCGCCTCCTTCTCTCCCCTGTTCTTCTGCGGCGTAGCAGGTCTGCTTGGGCATCGTTTTCCCTGACCCGCTCCGCGGCCTCCTTCTGCGACATAACTGCTTCGCAGAAGGAGACAACCGCCTGCCACGATCTCTCGTCGCCAAGCATGGCATTTACCACACTCGGCAGAGAGAGATCTCGGCCTATAATTGCTGAGAGGTTGTGCCGCTGCGGGCCCCAGGCGGCACAAACCTCCAGTGTATGGAGCGCCGTGTCTTCTGGCGCCCCACATTCGTGACAGGCTGGGGTCGCCTCCCGTCTTGCGATCTGGTGCAGGTACTTTCCGAAACATCCATGACCGGAAAGCACCTGCACCAGTCGGAAAGTCAGCGACCCAAACGGCCGACTGACCCACCCTTCTAGGACCGGACTAATGGCTTCCACCGTCCACTGCCCAGGGACCGGTGGAACCAGGTCCTCCTTCCATCGCCGCATCATAGCGGCCCGAGCCTGCAGCCGCATGCCGGCCACCTCATCCCACGCTGGAAAGTCTCCCCGCTGTCTCCTCGCCACCACGAAGTAGTATACTTCGGCGAGGATCTCCGCTTGGAGCTCCCATGGGGGATCACCCGCCAAGATACACCCCGCCGTCCAGGACACCGTCCGGTATCCGCGTATTGCCCTCGTTACAATGACCCGCTGCGGACGTCGCAGCAGGGTCTTATTACTGCGATTGAGGGCGTCCACCCAGACCGGTGCGCCGTACAGGGCCATACTCCGAATCACTCCGGAGTATAGCCGACGGCAGTTGGCGCTCGGCCCACCCACGTTGGGCAGCAGCCTTCCCAAAGCGGCCGCGGCTCCCAAGACCCTTGGGGCGAGCTTTTCAAAATGGGCCTTGAAAGCCCATTTTCCATCCAATATGAGACCCAGATATTTCATCTGGGTCCCGACCTTGATTTGGACCCCATCCAGCACCACCCGCGTTCCTGGAGGGGGTCCCCCTCGAGGCCCATGAAATAACAGGGCCTCGGTTTTGGAGAGGGCAACCTTCAGTCCCAGGGCACGTATGCGGTCCATAACGACTGTGGCTAACCGCACCGTTTCCCCAAGGTCCCTCCCCCTAGCTACGACAAGGGTGTCATCCGCGTAACACGCTACCCGCATACTTGCGGGGAGCGTGCCACGGAGTACCCAGTCGTAGCCTATGTTCCACAGGAGTGGTCCCAGTACCGATCCCTGTGGAACTCCGCAGGAGACGCGACGGCGAATCAAACCGTCACGTCCTTCGACCAGGACTTCACGGTCCTGAAGATAGTCAGCCAACAGCCTCCGCAGATACAAGGGCACCCCGTGGTAGTGGAGCGCCTCTCGTATCGTTTCGTGTGGGAGGCTGTGGAAGGCGTTGGCTATATCGAGCGAGACTGCCAACGCCTTTTGCTTCTCGCTGACCGCATCTTGCGTCCACTCTTTGAGCCAGAGCAGGGCGTCTATTGTGGACCTCCTAGCTCTGAACCCATACTGGGCCTCCGAGAGCCCAGGCCCAGTCCCCTCCAAGTGCCGGATGACACGGGAGGCCACCACTCTCTCTAACAGCTTGCCCGTATCATCCAACAAGACTATGGGCCTGTATCCGGAAGGAGAGTCAACGGCCCGGCCTTCCTTCCGTAGTAGGCAAAGTCGCCCATCCTTCCACAGCTTCGGGAACCGCCCCGACGTAATGCATGCATCAAAAACTTCCCGAAGCTGATCACCCATCTCCTTCAGGGCGATCCTGAGGACACGCCCTGGGATCCCATCTGGACCCGGTGCAGTCTTTTTTCCTCGCAGGCGGTCGACTGTTACCTCCATTTCCACCTCTGAGATAGGAGGGATGGAGGCCAGGTCCAGTTCCTCAGGAGAGGACGGGGCCATCGTCGGAGGGGTGTAATGGGGACTACTGTCAGGGAATAGTCCCTCTAATACCCTGTCCAGGAGCCCTGGCTCCAAAGTTACTTTGTACCTAAGCCAAGCTTCGTCGATTTTTCATCCGACTTGATTTACAAATATTGAGTTTCCGAACCTCACTTTCTTTCTTTCCTTCATCTGTATTGTGGCATCATTTTGAAAATCATGAAGGCGAACAGCAAAACAGACAACAATGAGACTTGTTGATGCAAAAGAGAAACTGTTCTGCGAATTTTAAAAATATTTTGAGAATCGTGACGTCAGAACATCAGCCGGTAAGCCGTACGTAAATACCGGCCGTAAAACATGGTAACTACTTCCATTTGCCGGTGGCTGGCTGGTGAGTCACTGATTGTGATTACATTCCGCTATATGAAGTGCAGGTTCATTGAGAAGAGAATGTTTTGTACCGAAGTGTACCTAATAATAGTATTTTCTCAAACTTTCGCGATTAGTGTACATAGCCTACTGAAATCAAACGCGTGTTTAACGCGTACCTTTTTAATTTTATTCCTAACGTTTTAACTGTGTTGCTAATGGTGGTCTGGGTTGGAGATTTGGAGATACCGTTGAGAAACGGAGGCAATTGAAGAAAATTCTGAAGAGCAAGTTAGGGTTACTTGTTCTCCAGAATCAGAAATTTCCGCGTTCACGTTACGACACACCACACGAAATTCCTACTAATATCATAAATGCGAAAGTTTGTGAGGATGTTTGGATATTTGTTGTTCAATCACGCCGTAACGGCTCAACCGATTTCGTTGAAATTTGGAATATATAAAGTAGCTACTTTACCTAGAATAGGAAGCTAGTATTTCATAAAAATAATTATTTTGGAATGAATGAAAGAAAGTTATTTCCTAAGAAGTTTCCACTCCACTTGACGTATTTTAAAAAAACTCTTTTGGACCACAATATCTTTTTTTTTTTTTTATAATCATCATCATCAGCCTGTAGAAGTCCACTGCTGGACATAGGCCTCCCCTAAAGAGTTCCACGACGAACGGTCTTGAGCCTTCTCCATCCACCGACTTCCCGCAACCTTCATAATGTCGTCGGTCCATCGGGTGGGGGGCCTTCCAACACTGCGTCGCCCGGTTCGTGGTCGCCATTCGAGAACCTTTACTCCCCAACGGTTATCGGTTCTGCGAGCTATATGGCCTGCCCACTGCCACTTCAACTTGCTAATTCTGAGAGCTATGTCGGTAACCTTGGTTCTTCTACGAATTTCCTCATTTCGGATCTTATCACGTAGTGAAACTCCTAGCATAGCTCTCTCCATAGCCCATAGCATTTTTTATAATAAAATATATTTATTACCAAAAAGAAGATTACATTCAACTAAGATGTAGGTGTAGTAGGTAATTAAGACAATATATTATAAGTACAGTTTGTTGTAGTAGGTGTAACAGAACTAATAGTCTTGAGAGATTATCTTAACAAGCCTTGGGCCGATTTAACTCATATTCTTACCAGTAAATGTTGATAGTATAACCTGTTGACTTACTAAATTTCATGCAGATCGGATTGACTGGTCTAAAGTTATGCCCAACAAATAACATCAAATTCACCCAAGTTGTTTGAAAAATCTTCGCTCGCTCATTCAACAATATTGGAAACAGTTGCTGCAGAGAGGTAACTAGGCCAATTATTCCTATCAGCAGGTATTTCTAGCGTTTACCAGCGAACCAGTAATTTGGTGACACTTGGCACTTGCTTTAGTACACGCTAGGTTACTCTGTAACAATGTCTGGCCGGTCCATGTAGACGCTGCTGTGTAGAATAGAGACGAGTTTTATGGTTTTTATAAAAGGCGATTCATTTACACCTATTTTTTTCAAGGGGTTTATTTTACACCTATTTGGCAATAATATTTGTTCTACGACTTTTTTTTATACCTACATCTACGACGACAAACAAGCTTACGGCCCAACTGTTGGTAAGCGATCCTATGAATGCTTGCAATGTCAGAGGAATCATGCACGCGATGCCGACCTCGAACCCCCCTCCCCTTAAAGAGCTCTAGCAACCTTACTAACCGCAGGAATACAACACTATTTAAAACAAATAATGTTATTTGGTTGCGATCTTCTGTAAGGCGGAGGTACCTCACAGGCGGGCTACTGACGACAAATCTCGCTGTGCCGTACATCGCTTAAAATTTCGCTTTGAGATATTCGGCATTTTTCATTGAAAGAACACTGAAAAATTAACGGTTTTTTAAATAATTTCAAACTCAATTCAACTGTTTTAGATAGCAATCAATAAAATATATATTTTTCAAGCTTTTATTTAATAACTTAAGTGTCCTTTCGATAATTTCCTTAACAGACTCTTACAGGCCCTTTGAATACATGATATTGACGACAATTTTCGCAAACTGCATAGCATTAGCAGTGTTCACCCCATACCCGTCCGGAGATACCAACAACACTAATGCCATATTGGTAAGTTTTTTTATATAAACAAACTTAGCTTATTGATTCAGGCGTGACTAAACTAGGCATAGCCTGTACTATGGGTACCAGAGACTGATATACATTATAGATTAATATTTAACACCCAGACACAGAACAAACATCTGTGTTCATCACACAAATGTTTGTCCAGAGCGGGAATCGAACCCGCGACCTCTAGCGCAGAAGGCAGAGTTACTACCAACTGAGCTATGAGGCCTGTCAAATATAGAATCAGCTCAAATAAATAAAAAGGGTGTAAGTCGAGCAACAAAATTGGCTCTGCATCAGCATGAGTTGGTTCCTAAAATCGTAGAAGACTAATTACTTCTTTTTGTTCTGTGGAGATTGGCGTGTGACTCAAATAGATCATGATGTTATCTCACCTGTGTTTGCACCATGTTTATCAATAAATCAATGTCTTTTCAATCTCGTAAATATTATTTACCCATTTTGCTATAGATAAACAACTATACCTAAATATTTCTACACTATTGCTTAACAGAATAATCGTTCGTCAGAACGCGTCTTTATTTAGATAGTAGGCGTTCCAACACTAACAAAATATGTATCTTGGCCTTAGATGTCAAGCTTCTATGAAGATGTACTTAACATTAGGCATGCCTATTCAGATATTGGTGTACTTAACATTAGGCCTATTCAGTTATTGGTGACCAGTGGTATCCCACGCGACTTTGGCCGCGTAGGATTACCAATGGATGGTGGGATCGATAGAAAATTACGTTTAGAAAACAATAACAATCAGGAGTCTAGACAAGATTTATTTTCTGTTGGCGGAAAGATCGAAATGTATGAAAAGCTTGTGATCTCACATCTGTCACGTCTTGTGACATCTGTCACGGGACTGCTGCAAAGTTGATAGAATAGAATAAAATAGAATAAAATTATTATTTATTGCACACATAAAAACACAGAAAAGAACAATAAAACAAGAAAATTATGATAGACTAAATTCCTTTGTCCGTATGACGTTAGCGCGAAAGGAAAACAAAAAGAAGCGTTAGGATCTAGACCAGATGTTTTTGCAAATCTTTGCTTTTAATTACCTCGGTGGTGTAGTGGGCGAGTGCCCGTCTGAGACGCAAGGGGTGCGGGTTCGATTCCCGCTGCGGAGCAAATGTATTTATTTCGAGTCTGAGTACTACACTCAGACTCGAAACGCCTGTTGTGTGGCTCGTAGTGATACCTACGACGGGGAATTCTAGTGTGGGGTCAGGCAGGACTATGTATGTGACTCTAGGCTTGGTCGCGAAGAACAGGCATAGCTTCACCTAGTTTTTAAGACGTTTCAAAGTGATCCTAGTGATTTTATTGAAATAAAAGCCTTTTGACTTTTGAGTATTGGGTGTTATTATTTATTTATTACTGAATGACCTGTGATTTTGTGCCCAATGACTTAAATCGTCCTCTATTTGGATTTTCCATTATATTTTCCAGGAAAAAGTAGAATGGATTTTCATGTTTATCTTCTCTGGGGAGTGCGTGATGAAGATCATCGCGTATGGCTTTCTGTTCCACCCGGGGGCTTACCTGCGTAACACGTGGAACAGTCTCGATTTCACCATCGTCACTATCGGGTAAGATATCCTGCCTTTTTCAGTTATTATCTCTCTTTCTGACTTTGCTTACAGTAAATAAAAGGAGTCTGAAATACTTTTATCGAGCCGATAAAGTTAGTGTTATCTAGTTATGAATAAATGAATTTTGAATTTTTTCCAGTATAGCGAGTATGATCCTCCAGTACATCTCCAAGGATTCCTTTGATGTGAAGGCGCTTCGGGCGTTCCGAGTGCTGAGACCTTTGAGGCTGGTATCAGGAGTGCCGAGTGAGTACCACTTTGTTACAATAAACTTTAATGGGTTACAGTATTTATAAAGTATCTGCAAGCACTGGTGTATAAAAATGAAGATTTATATATATATTTTTTTTAATTAAAAATGTATAAAAGTGTTTCTGATACCCACGACACAGTAAATCTAAGTGCTAGGTCCGGACTATGTTTGTGACTGTTGGTGACAGCACCGATGAGCTTTTCTAAGACCATGCATTCTTGCATCACCTATTTTCGACAAACTGTTTTAGAAGAAACTTTTTTCTTTTCCAGGTCTTCAAATCGTGCTGAACTCTATCCTCAAAGCGATGGTACCCCTGTTCCACATCGCGTTCCTTGTGCTTTTCGTGATCATCATCTACGCCATCATCGGCCTGGAGCTGTTCTCTGGAGCTCTGCACGATACCTGCTTCAAGATAGGCACTAGTAAGGATCCTTAATGCTTTGGTTCTTTTGCTTAAAATGATGATCTTTATAGTTGCGTACTCCAAGGCCATTTTGTTTAAGTACGTAATTGATTTCTTATATATTATGATTGCCAATACGTACAATGACGACACGATACTTAGAAACGACAGACATTGTAGATAACCCCTCCTTGACGTATCAGCGCGTGAACTAATCATACTTTCAGTCTCAAGATCCTACTGAAATGTATTCGTAAATTTTGCAATTTCAGACGAAACAGCAGATGATCCGTCTTCCTGCAGCAGAGAGAGTGGCGTGGGCGTCTCCTGTGACGATGGATACGAATGCCGGGGGAACTGGGAGGGACCAAACTATGGCATCACGAACTTCGACAACATCGGCTACGCTATGCTGACGGTGTTCCAGTGCATCACGCTAGAGGGATGGACGGATATTATGTATGCTGTAAGCGCACTAGTCAATAACATTTGAGTCAGTGGAGAGAAGAGCTGTATACTTAGCTGCCTCATTAGCATCATAGCCAAAAGAAACCAAGCATAGCCCTCTCCATAGCTCGCTGAGTGACTTTGAGCATTCTTACGAGGCCCACAGTGAGAGACCACGTCTCTTTCCCGTATGCCATCACTTGCTTGCTTATCGTGTCACTGAGTCTCGGTCATCCTGTATTAGGTCAGTGAGAAAGTATTGCATTGCATCTATCATCCTGAGGCATGCGTTGGTAAGTCTCATGTTCCTGTAATTTTATCAGCTATCTCACCCTTCAAAACAGAGCACAGCATTGCTGATTTATTTATTTATTTTTTGGAGAACCAACAGCTTTGTTACATTTTATTGAACATTTGTTTAGCTTTAGAGAGCCAATAACAGGTTCTCTTTTGACATTGGTGATTGGTGACAGAATTTACAGGCAAGCCCTAGTACTATCAACTTTGCGATTTTGTTTAGGCGGTGACGTAAGTTGACAGTCTCAAAGATATAAGGTTCAATTCGTGCAATAAGATATCATGGTAGAACCCAAAGTGGCAGTACTTCCCCGGACGGACTCCTGCTCTTAAACCTCGTATCTGAATTCTACCTTTACCATTTTTTCTGATTTCAGATTGCGAATGTGAAGGGAAACACGTGGGTGTGGATTTACTTCATAACATTAGTTATATTTGGTAACTTTTTCGTCATGAACCTCATTCTTGGTGTGTTGTCTGGGTAAGTATCAAAAACTCCACTGCTTTATATATATATATTTATCAAAAACTTGTGTTTATTCATCTTAGACTAGGCCTGGCATTATAAGTCTTTTTCACTCCTATCACTCTGACAGACTTATATTATTTTCATTGTTATTTGCTGTCTTGATTTTAGATTTCACCTCAAAGTTACCTTTATAATGATACGAGCCTAGATGACAATCTTAATCTTAGGGGTTATTGTCTAACTGAACTGAATAGTTATCGGCTTCAACTCTTAAATTCCCATTGTTTAACTGACTTACCTGACCAATAATGCATATTCTGATTACATGTTCAGTTGTGTAACAAGCTCGTCATTGATCTAGTAGGTGACTAAAAAGATCTATAAATCTTTGTTTTCAGAGAGTTCTCAAAAGAAAGAGAGAAGGCCAAGAACCGAGGTGACTTCCAGAAGACTCGTGAAAGACAGCAGTTTGAGGAAGACTTAAAAGGCTACCTAAACTGGATCACGGTGGCCGAAGAATTAGATTTAGAAAATGACCAGGGTCAGAAAGACAATGATAATGATTCCCAAGGTATTTTATATGCGGTGATAGATGTAATATAGAAGTGCCTTTTGACATACACTTTGTTTATATTGTTATGTTGAAAATCTGGGCTATAATTAAGTAAATTTTTGATAAATTCTGAAAAGTGAGTGTAATGAATTATAACCTAACTTAGTAGTACCGATAATCATGAAATATTTTTTAAATTCTGTTATAAATATCATGGAAATTTCGTAAAATAACTCCGAGTTCAAATCTTTTCCGGAAAATTCCCGCCAAGAAATAAGCAAACTCGAGTGTAACTTTATTAATTGGTTTTGACCGAAGCCTTTATTGTTTCTCGTATTTTCAAATATGGGAATGACTTGTCTATTTTTTTTTGTTTTCAGGAATAAAAGACAAAAGAAGCAACGAAGGGTCTCAAAGCAATGTAAACTTTAACGGAGAGCAAACGCAAGCACCTACTTGTAAGGTTTACTTTAGGAGGTTTGACAAGGTACAGTTTTGGGTCCTCTTTTGATTATTTTATGTAAAACTCAGTCTCTAATCTACTTAATTCTCATTCTAATTACAATTCACTACATTCTCATTTTCAGGTGAACAGAAGAATGAGAAGAGCTTGCAGAAAAGGCGTAAAGTCTCAAGGATTCTACTGGACAATTATCGTACTTGTATTTTTAAATACTTTAGTTTTAGCTACTGAGCATTTTGGGTGAGTCATTTCTACAAAGCCGAGCAGAGAAGCATGGCATAATTTAATGATTAATCATACAGAATAGGTTTCATTTTCCTATGTTTGTTATCTGATATTACTTATTACTTAGTGGAATCTTATTTGTTATTAAAGGAAATACACACGTATCTTTAGTCATAATTCATCACTCATTTTACCTTTTTTAAAGAAGAAGCTATACAATCGAGTATAGGAAACGGCGAAGGAAAACATAGCAAGGAAACCGGCATGTCTCTTAGAGATAATTTTAGTTGTACAAAAACTCTAAGAGGCGCACTCTGCAATGATTCTTTCACCAAACGGTCATAGGCTAATTTTTTAACCAGAAAAAATCATTAATATTTTTCTAATGGATTTTGAATGGATAGATTTTTCTATTTTCGTGATATCACCTGACTCTCGGACTTTTTGTTTTAGTAAACAGCTGTCTTTTTCAGGCAGGATCCATGGTTGGACCACTTCCAGACGTATGCGAACTATCTCTTTGTGGTGTTGTTTACAATGGAGATGCTGATCAAAATGTACGCATTGGGGTTTCAAGTAAGTCATCAGCCAATTATGCTTCCCTCCATTTTGTAGAGTGATTTTTAAATCACAGTTTTTATTCTACTAAAGTTCTATAGTTTCAAATACGTCCAAAAAAAATTAACTAGGCGTATCTAATGAGTCTTCGTTTGCTAGCCTCCTAAGCCATGATCGGAAGGTCATGAGTTCGAACCCCGGTTGGATTTTTCAGTTCCAACAATTTTTGTGCGCATTAACACGTGCTCAAAGCAGTGAAGAAAATCATCGTGAGGAAGCTAGGCACGACCTTTGCATCGTAAGTCGAGGTACCTCCCACAAGTCAACAGGGCTTAGTGTGAGTTATTATTTACCTTATAAAGCAAATAACCAATATAAAAATATCTATTCCCAGGGCTATTTCGTATCTCTCTTCAACCGTTTCGACTGCTTCGTCATGCTGTGCTCTATCGTGGAGCTGGAACTCACCGCCACGGACACCATCCCACAGCTGGGCATATCTGTGCTGCGGTGCGTCAGACTGCTTAGAGTGTTCAAGGTTACAAAGTAAGTTTTTATTCTATTACTAGCTTGCTCAGGAGAAACCTAAATAAAAAGGATGCTTTCCTAGTTAAAGAACTATATCTATTTGACAGGCCTCATAGCTCAGTTGGTAGTAACTCTGCCTTCTGCGCTAGAGGTCGCGGGGTCGATTCCCGCACTGGACAAACATTTGTGTGATTAACACAGATGTTTGTTTTGTGTCTGGGTGTTAAATAGTTATCTATTATGTACTCGTATATCAGTCCCTGGTACCCATAGTACAGGCTATGTCTAGTTTGGGATCAAATGATTGTGTGTGATAATAAATGTCCGAGATAAATTTTATTATTATTAATTATTCCTAGTTTCACCGTAAGCATGTAGATCGGTCCCTCTAAAAGTCTATGGGGGAGACCTATTTAAAGCAACGGATGTCCTACGGCTGAAATAATGATGAAACTTCTAGAAAGAAAGAAATAAAGAAAATACATTTATTTGTGACGTCAATACAACAATGGGACACACACAGTAAATAATAACAAACATGTTGACAAAACAAAAACAACAAAAATAAGAAAAAACACAGGCAAAAACAATGAATAAAAATAATAAAGAGAAAAGATACAGGTTGTAAGAGAATCTGTGTCCTAGGACTCAGTCCACGGTTCCTCACAAATTGGAGTCCAGTACGACTCAGAATTTGTTGTGCTGTGTTGCCAGCCATTCGAGAATTATAGTTCTTCTTGTCATATAATCAGTGTAGAGAAAGAACCATAGTAAAAACCATAGAAAAGAACCATAGTAGGAATATTGGTTGATATTAACCAAAAGTTAAAGAAACCTTTGGACCATGGGGATCAGGTACCAGAAAGCTCTTCAAAAAAATTATACCAACTTTCGACGGTCGACGCCGCCGGTGATAAGAGAGCTGGCTCATTCCTTGCACAAAGAATTTATTTGGCAATTCAACGCGGGAATGCAGCCAGTGCTCTTGGCACCTTGCCGCATGTCCAAAATTATTTGTTTACTTAGTTTCTATTTTATTTTGTAATTATTTGATTTTATATTTTATAGTATGTATATAGTATGTATAAGTGTATATTTTAAAAATAAAGTTAAAAGTTACATTGTTATTCCCAGGTACTGGCGCTCCCTCTCAAACCTAGTAGCATCTCTCCTCAACTCCATCCAGTCCATCTTTTCTCTTCTACTCCTGCTGTTCCTGTTCATCATGATCTTCGCCCTCCTCGGCATGCAGGTGTTCGGAGGGAGGTTCGATTATGCACCTGAGACAGAGAAGGAGAGGCATAACTTTGACAGTTTCTGGCAGGCAGTGCTGACAATGTTTCAGGTATGATAAATTTTATCGAGTAGAGATCAAGCACTAAAAGGCGCAGCGTAGGACCCCCACTAGGTGGAACGAAGCAGGCCGAACACGATCGCTCTGGAAATCTATGGGGGAGGCTGGATTGATGATAGTGAAGGGTTAATTGACCTCGGTGGCGATAGCGTAGCGGGCGAGACGCAGGGGGTGCGGGTTCAAGATTCAAGATCCAAGATAAGTGCAGGAATAAGTGTTACAGAGGTCTTAAGGTTCGATTCCCGCTACGGAACAAATGTTTGGAAATGTACATTCGGAATTTCCCTTTTCTGAACCCGTGTCATGGTATGGAGGCCTCAGGCCGCGAGTTCTCACACATCACCGTCTTTATTTGTATAAGTTTGTATCTTTTTGTTCTTGTTGTTGAGTACAGTTTGATTTCGATATATCTATCTAAAATCAAATTTGTTGACGGTACGTATGCACAGTTGAGTATTTTCAAAGTAAACTTGATGAAGGTTTTTTCCTTGGTTCTCCAGATCCTGACCGGTGAGGACTGGAACGTGGTGATGTACCACGGCATCAACGCGTACGGCGGCGCCGGCTCGCCCGGCATGCTCGCCTCCATATACTTTATAGTCATCTTTATCTGCGGTAACTGTATCCTTAACAAAATAAATGTATAATGGTGTGGTAAGGGGCCTATGGTGGCCGTTGTGGCCCCGGCTAAAGAATAGGCCCCTCCATATCTACCTATCCGCGTATGTCGTAAGAGGCGACTAAGGGAAAAAAGCTAGGAGATGGGCAGCAGCGTCCGTCATTTTAACAACGATAGCTCTACTGCGCTCGCCAATCCGCATGCCCAGCGTGGTGAGTATGGACAAATCCCTCCTTATGATAGGAATTCGTTCTGTCTGTGGGGTAAGCCATGTTCAGCAGTGCACTTCGTACGGATGAAATGATGAAGGGGTCTATTTTTCAGCCGGGGCCACTGCCTTGGCGGCCTCAAAATTCAGTCTAATCTAACTACAGTCTCGTGTTCAACTCAATTCAAAATGTAAAAAAGGTTATCCTTATGTATGCTATTCCGAAAGAGGCGTATTCTACACCCAATCAGCAATGAAGTCGGTTCTCATCATCATCATCAACAACCTGTAGAAGTCCACTGCTAGACCAGAAAAAAGCCTCCCCCAAAGAGTTCCACGACCAACGGTCTTGAGCCTTTTCCATCCACCGACTTCCAATCTTTACGATGTCATCTGTCCATCGGGTGGGGGGCTTTCCAACACTGCGTCGCCCGGTTCGTGGTCGCCATTTGAGAACCTATCTATCTCTGTATATTTAAATCCCCTTTCTGTTTTTGTAAGATACCTCGCTTAGATATTTCTTTAGCAAAAGTACAGATATCCTGCTAAACGTGTTCTTGGCTATCGCTGTCGACAATTTGGGTGACGCTGAGGAGATGGACGAGATACAGAAGGAAGCAGACGTAAGTACCTACAGTATAGTTTTAACAAGTACGTTTTGCTCAAAGACGAACCTATAGTACTACACGCAGAAATCAACTTGGCACCTGCGTGGAATGTGCTACCCCTCCCACCACACCCCACCGCCTACCGCTATCGCGAGTGAGAATGAGAAAAAACATGACAGCGAGGTGCCTAGTTAACTTCTGCGTATTGTAAATACTAGTTAGAAGGGCTAATAAAGTGGGCGTAGCAGACGTGCCACCTTGCTTACTTGTCATGTCACTGATTCTTTCTTGGTCATTCATTAGGTCAGTGACCAGGTTGAGGTATGGTGACCCTGACAAGGGCCTATGACCTTGAGAAAATCAATGTTGTGAAAGGATTAAAGCGCCTCTTAGATGCTCCTAATTATTACGGTTGTGGGTTCGAATCTGAGCCAAACAAGAATGTTATTTTACACGTATCGTCAATAACAGCGCAAAAAGTAATAATTGTCTCTGCCTACCCCTATCATATCTTCGTGGATTTGAGAGCTTTTTTTATTGAACAGGCAGCTGAACACCCGGAAGCTGGTAATCCTGTTTTGGATGAAGATAAAGGGGAGACTGATGATGAATACGTGAACGAAGAGGAGGGTTACTCTAGTGAAGGGTATGTACGTTTTTAATAGTTCAGCCGGGGCCACCACGGCCTACTTAGTTAATAGGTCGTGGTGGCTCCGGCTGAAGCATAGACCGTGATGTCGTGAGAGATGACTATGGGAAAGAGCTAGGGGATGGCCAGCAGTGTTCCTAATTTTCCATTCACAAAGTCAAATATTCGATTCCAAATATCCCCATGCATTCCAGAGCGAATTCGCTGGAATCTGTGGGGGAGGCCATGTTCAGCAATTTGAGATATCTTTGTGAAAATAGAGACGCCGCTACCCATCCCCTAGCTTTTCTCCTTTAGTTGCCTCTTACGACATCCGCGGGTAGATAGAAATGGAGGGGCATATTCTTCAGCCGGATAATCATAACATGATTATCATGAAACACTATGATGATGATGATGTTATGATAATCATTATGAACATTATCATGAACACAATTTTAAATAAAAACGAGATATTTCATTTGTTCGATGCTGACTCCGTGATCATGTCGCATGAAAACTGTGCCAAAATATAAGGGAACAAATAAACTCAATAATCGTGGTAAATATCTAGTTATTAGTGAAAATAAAGAAAAGAACAGCCAACGTCTAATATCAACTTTTCTCCTTGGATAGCAGGCCTTACAAAAAATATAAGAGAGTACCCAGGTAAGTGAATGAAGTTTATTCAGGGTCTAAGAAGAGCCTCGAAGATAGAAAGGAGTTGTACAAAACTAGCTTCCGTCCGTTTACTCTTGTGGTACCCGAATAAAAAGTGGCCTATTTGTTATTCCAAGCTATTTACTATATATATACCAAATTTCATTTCAATCCGTTCATTCGTTTAGTTTTTTTCGAGAAAAGAGTATCGGAAAGGTTTTCGTCATTTGAGGTGTCGACTCTGTGGCTCAGTTGGTTAGATCACTCCCGTATCTAGAGGTGGATCGCGGATTCGAATCCCAATAGGGATTGGAACTTTTATGATAATATAATCGGATTTTATGATAATATAAATTTTAGCAGGCCTCATAGCTCAGTTGGTAGTAACTCTACCTTCCGCGCTAGAGGTTGCGGGTTCGATTCCCGCACTGGACAAACATTTGTAACTAACACAGATGTTTGTTGTGTTAAATATATATCTATTATGTATATCAGTCTCTGGTACCCATAGTACAGGCTATGCCTAGTTTGGGATCAGCTGACCTTGTGTGATTATTTAATTCATAGCATTTCCTTAGGTGTGTTTTTAACCAGATAATGATGTTCTAGATCTGAAAACGAGTATGAAGAAACGGGCTCTGAAGAGGAAGTGATGGATGAACAGGAACCAGAACAGCAGGATAATGCTAACGAAGCTCTCGTCGGGGCTGTGGAGATAAAACTAAACGGTAGACTAGTTTTTGGTAGTTTGGTGGTATTTACCCAGACCAGGACCTCCAGGACCAGAGCACAAATCCTATCCAATTGCAAAAAGGGGTGAGACAGTGAGACGTCATTTCTCCGAAACTGTTCACCTCTGCATTGGAGGATGTTTTCAAGCTTCTGCACTGGGACGGACATGGCATCATTTTTAGGAGGAGGTAGGGCATAGCGAGATTTTCTCGTTCTAAATTGGAGCAGCCCGCCTGGAGAGGTACCTCCGCCTTAAAGAAGATCGCAGCCAAATAACATTATTTGTTGCCAAATAACACAACACTATTTGAGTGTTGTGTTCCTGCGTTGAGTAAGGTTGCCAGAGTTCTTTAGGGGAGGGGGGTTCGGGGTCGGCAACGCGTGCGTGATGCCTCTGGTATTGCAAGCGCTCATAGGCTACGGTAACTGCTTACCGACAGGCGGGCCGTATGCTTGTTTGCCAACTCAGTTGTATAAAAAAAAAAAACAACATCAATGGCGAATACATCACTCACCTTCGATTCGCCGATGATATCATAATGGCAGAATGGTATGGTACCATGGTATCTACTCGTAGTTTCTGATACACAGGGGTCTAATGGGGGGTCAGGACTATGTTACTGTTGGGTGTTATTTAACATAAACTTGACAAGGGAAAACTTCAAGATCTTAGCTTCCTTTATATGTTTGAAATACTTAAGATGTCTTCTGAACTTCAGTGTGCGTGATGCCTCTGATATTTCAAGCGTTCATAAGCTACGGCAACCACTTACCAGCAGCTGGGCCGTAAGCTTGTATGCCACCTTAGTTGTATAAAAAAAAAGCAACTATAAAATGTTTTAGGAGACATAAAGAAGGAACCATCACCCCCAAAGCGGCAGCCTACGATCTCGGCGCGGCCGAGGCGTCTGTCCGACGTCGAGATCAAGTCCCAGGAGAAACCCATCCCAGAAGGCAGCAGTTTCTTCATATTCTCCAAAACAAATTGGTAAGTTGTTGGCCTAGTGGGGGGTACCCTGACTTTCGATCGGAAGGTCGTGGGTTTGACCTCGTCATACACCAACGACTTTTCTGTTCGTCAAAATTTAAGTGCGCTTGAACGCGTGCTGCAACGGTGAAGGAAAACATCGTGAGGAAACCAATAAGTATTCTTATGGGCTATGAAATACTCACTACTGCAAAATGCAGGCATGTGCCAAAATGTTTGAGCGTGCCTCTGACTACTCCTATTTGACTTCTTCGAGGATCTGATCGCCTGGAGATATGAGAGGTTCATTCCTCCCCCAAAGAGTTCCATGACAAATAATCTTTAGCCTTTCCATCGACCGACTTCCGTCTTCACAATGTCATCGGTCCATCAGCCTTCCAACACTGCTTCGCCTAGTTCGTGGAACCTATAACGCCCAACGGCGGTCGGGTCTGTGACCTATATGGCCTGCCCAGTCTGCCCACTGCCACTTCATCTTGCTAATTCTGAGAGCTGATAAGTAAGAGACGGCAATACTTTGTTATCATTGTTTATCTTTAGTCAGATTATTAAAGGATAGATTATTATATAAGCATTAGGTACATATTTCATCAAGTCAAGCGTGTGCTGCCCCTAGATCATTTGTTGAAGCTCACATTTGTCTTCTTTTTTTTCACATTTTTATAAGCTCTTTTTTATTAAGGATTATAATTAGATTACTTTTCTTTTGAGCCTCACCTAGTTCGATCGGCAACACACTGAAGCTTTAAATTCCATTTTGTGAAAAAGGATCATCGAAAAAAATGATAGGCACCAATCCGTGTTTGTTGTCTGATTCTTCTAGGCTTGGTAGCGAGAAACAGGCATAGCTTCACCTAGTTTCTAAGACGTTTCAAAGTGATCCTAGTGATTTTATTGAAATAAATGCCTTTTGACTTTGACTTTAACTTTGTAAAGCTGTTAATTTTCCCCCAGGTTCCGTGTGTCGTGCTACAAAACCCAGAACAACTCGTGGTTCAAGAACCTTATCCTAGTTTGCATCCTAGCCTCGTCCCTCATGCTGGCCATGGAAGACCCAGTTAATAGCAAGAGTGGTGAATCGTTCAGTGAGGTGAGTTGAGGAATTAGGCCATTAAATCAAAATTTGGAGTTCTTGGACAAGATCCATACGCTTTGTTTTATTATACTTTAACGCTAGCGTTTTAACGATATTATTGATTATTTTCTGTTTAAATAATTATAAATACGTATAATTAGTGATTCCAAAAGTTGTTTCAACCGATTTCGATAAAACTTGGATCAGATTTCTTTATGTATAATACAAGGTAGGCTTCATAGGGTTCCGTACTTCATTTGGAAAAACATTGAACCCTTATAGGGCCACTTTGTTATCGTCTGCCTGTCTGTCAAAAATTTAGAAACTTTCATGTTTTTTCCCCTAAAATTGGATTATTACGAGACAAAGTTATATTTTCGGTCAATATCATACAATGAACTACGTGAGCAGTCGCAAAATATAAGTTTGTCAGTTCCTCCACATGGAATTTTGATTTTCTGACCCCGTGTAATGGGCCCGAGCTTTCGCACATGACCGTCTTTATTTTCTAGCGCTTTACTTAGGGTAGGGCGCACGCTAGTTTCATTTCATTTAGTTTCAAATAGTGTTGTGTTCCTGCGGTGAGTAAGGTTGCCAGAGCTCTTTAGGGGGGGAGGGGTTCGGCAGGCAACGCATTAGCAATGCTTCAGGTGTTGCTGATGTCAATAGGCGACGGTAACCACTTACTATCAGGAGGGCCGTAAGTCTGTTTGCCTCCGTATAACATAAAAAAAAGATAGGTAATCATTTGTGGGTTAAGAGATCTTCATACCAAATTTCATCAGAATTGCTTAAGCTTTTAGTCCTGAAAACGTTACAAACAGGCAGACATATAGAAAGAAAGAGAAGGAACATATTTAAATCAGCATTTTTTTTTTCCTTCTCCTTCAGATCCTCCGCAAAGTAGACTATTTCTTCACCGCTGTGTTCACCGCTGAGCTATTGCTCAAGCTGATCACGTACGGGTTCCTGTTCCACAAGGATGCGTTCTGTCGCTCCGCGTTCAATCTCCTGGATTTACTGGTGGTGGTAGTCTCGCTTATATCTCTTACTGGGTGAGTGTATGTTCTATAACTACTCGCGATTTACTACGCTTCGTAACATCTCATTTTTAAGCCAAAACGTGTTTTGAAACGAGTTTTTGGAGGAGGTAGGGCACAGCGAGATTTTCTTGCTCTAAATTGGACTAGCCTGCCTGGGGAGGTACCTCCTCAGAAGATCGCAACCCAATAACATTATTTGTTTCAAATAGTGTTGTGTTCCTGCGATGAGTAGGGTTGCCAGAGCTCTCTAGGGGGGGAGGGGTTCGGCAGGCAACGCATTAGCAATGCTTCAGGTGTTGCTGATGTCAATAGGCGAAGGTAACCACTTACTATCAGGAGGGCCGTAAGCCTGTTTGCCTCCGTATAACATAAAAAAAAGATAGATAGGTAATCTTTTGTAGGTAAATAGATCTTCATACCAAACAGACAGACATATAGAAAGACAGAGAAGGAACATATTAACATCAGCATATAATTTTATATAGTGTGTCAGACAGTCAGTATACATAGATACAAGAGACTTTGTTCACTACGAGAAATAAAAATATTTTTATAATTTTGTATATTTTCAGAGAAAATACAGTGTCGTTTATTAAGATTTTGAGAGTGTTTCGAGTGTTGAGGCCACTGAGGGCCATCAACCGAGCAAAGGGATTGAAGGTTAGTATTATAAATTATAATTTTTTTATGATAAAAAAATGATAGTATAATGGTTACTAGCCAATAAATTATAAATATGCTATGGTTAGTAAACGTTTAATTATATTTGATATAGAAGGTGATTCATAATAATTATGTATACTATCCCGAAAAGGGGCTAATCCTACACCAAATTGGCAATATTCTTTTCTATAGTTAAAAGTAAGATAGGTAGAGTTTAAGTCATAGACCACTTTCAGAAATACGAAATTTTATATTGAAAAAACACTGTTCTTTTGGGGTTAAATCTGTTTAAACTCAATTATTCAGCTTAAATATATTATAAAGATTTCATATTAATGATTCAATGAATAATTAATTCATATTGACTGACCTCATAGCTCAGTTGGTAGTAACTCTGCCTTCTGTGCTAGAGGTCGCGGGTTCGATTCCCGCACTGGACAAACATTTGTGACTAACACAGATGTTTGTTCTGTGTCTGGGTGTTAAATATATATGTATCTATTATGTATGTCAGTCTCTGGTACCCATAGTACAGGCTATGCCTAGTTTGGGATCAGTTGACTGTGTGTGATATGTCCGGAATATTTTATTTTCATTTTTTATTAATGACTACTTTATAAGATGGTAGATGAAGAAGATAATAATAAATAATAAATAAATATTCCGGACATATTCTCACGGTCAACTGATCCCAAACTAGGCATAGCCTGTACTATGGGTACCAGAGACTGATATACATAATAGATAGATAGATAGATAGATAAATCATTTATTCGACACACACAAATACAGCATAGACAGAGATAAAAACAATCGGAAGAAACAACAGTAGGTTACAATCACAATAAACAAACAGCTTAGGCACTTAGTAGGTAGGTAGGCTAACAGTGAACATAAAAAATAAAATAAAAAATTAAGAAACTACACATTAGCAGAAAAGCAGGCGCCTAACCCACCTATAAAGTGGGTGCCAACTGGTGATACCTACTTATGGCGAGAAATGTCTACGCTGCAGTGGCATGGGTCAAAAAGGTCAAAAATGTCAAAATAATAGATATATATTTAACACCCAGACACAGAACAAACATCTGTGTTAGTCACAAATGTTTTACCAGTGCGGGAATCGAACCCGCGACCTCTAGCGCAGAAGGCAGAGTTACTACCAACTGAGCTACGACGCCAGTCATAGATGATTTGAAAAAATTGGAAAAAAAACAATATTTTGATATATGTTCTCTTTTTCTTGCTACAATAAGTTCCCTTCGGGATATTATACTAGTATTCTAGTTTTTATTTGACATAATTGATATTTTTTTTATAGTAGAATCAGTTGAAAGTAGATACTGTAGTTGACTTTTATTAATTTTTAGCACGTAGTTCAGTGCGTGATCGTAGCTATAAAGACGATCGGAAACATTTTGCTGGTGACCAACCTACTCCAGTTCATGTTCGCTGTCATGGGAGTGCAAATGTTCAAGGTAGGGAGACTAAAACAAAAAAAACGTTTTATTGACGACACCTTTGGGTCAATTTTAATACTCACATGAGTAAATGTAAGTACCTGAGTATGTTCTTGCACTCATCAAAATTTGCACAATCATCTGATTTCGTTATCGTGAACGCTTTTTGAGATTAGTTACTAACAGTTTTCGCTTTTGTCCGTGGGTCCAAAAAATTCTAATTGGCATGCGTTTGAAATTCCCCCAAAGGTGTTGTGGATCGATTTTTTTGGACTCAAAATGAGCTTAGTGTGTTTATTTTGCACATACCCTACCTGGACATTTCACTCAGATGTACTAGGAGTGAGGTACTTTTACTACACTAGTTTTTTTTTGGTTTTTACGAAGCTTTACAGTCAGATCAGGACACTGACATTTTGATTTTTTTGTAAAGAACTAACGCTGTAAGTAGGCTGTTTCGCTATATCATTTTGTGTATTTTAAATTATGTTTTGCACTTTTTTTTTACAAATTAAATCCTACGTGCTTCCACTGCACATACACATTGGGACGAATTGGTAAAACCAACGCAATTTGGTAACGTGTTTTGTTGTTTTCGTTTGTGCCTGTAGTATGTCGTCAAGTGTGTTTTTGCTTCAATTAAATCCATCGGAAACATTTTTATTATTAATCAAATGCTTCAGTTTATGTTTGCTGTTGTTGGAGTACAACTTTTCAAGGTATGTCATGTCTTACCCCCTTACTCATTCATAATCACTTACTTTATCGGCTCGGTAAAATTAGGTCCGGCTCTTTCTTGGTTTTACTGTTAGAAACCTACCAACACACACTGGACCTGTATGGTGGGTTATGGTGCAACCCTTCTATAGTTATATTAATAAAAGACTGTTGTGTCCCTTCGGTCATTAGTCGCCAGAGCTCTTAGGGGAGTGGGGGTTCGGACTTCTGCAGTTGTCAACGTTTCCATTTGTTTCTTGTATTCCTGTGTTTTACTGTTCCAAGTACTAAGGTCACCGACATAGCTCTCAGAATTAGCAAGTTGAAGTGGCAGTGGGCAGGCCATATAGCTCACAGAACCGACAACCGTTGGGGAGTAAAGGTTCTCGAATGGCGACCACTAAACGGGCGACGCAGTGTTGGAAGGACCCCCACCCGATGGACCGACGTCATTGTGAAGGTTGCGGGAAGTCGGTGGATTGAGAAGGCTCAAGACCGTTCGTCATGGAACTCTTTGGGGGAGGCCTATGTCCAGCAGTGGACTTCTACAGGCTGATGATGATGATGATGATGATGACTGTTCCAAATAAATACTTTTGAACTTGAACTCGGGTATTGCAAGCGTTCATAGGCTACCGTAACCACTTACCAACAGGTGGGCCGTAAGGTTGTTAGCCATTTTAGTTGTATAAAAAAACGGCTCCCAGTTTCCAGTAACACCCTCTGGGTGCTCAGAATCCATGAAACTTGCGGGAAGTCGGTGAATGGAACTCAAGACCGTTCATCGACGGTCATAGGCCCTTTTCAGGGACACCATACCTCAACATGGTCACTGACTTAATACAGGTGACCAATAAAGAATCAGTGAAACGACAAGAAGAAGAATCATGAAGCTCTGGGGAGGGTTAGAGGCCTATCTGGGTTGTCCAGCAGTGGACTAATATAGGCTGATGATGGTGCCGATGATGATGATGATGATGACTTTTAGAAAAAATAGGGCTTATCGAGTGATTGATTATGAATAAGAGGGTAAGTGTTGTAGTGGTAAGTTTCAATGTTTTCATTATAGAAAGTCATTGTGCTTTAGTAGCTATAGAAAGCGAGCTCAGGTGATACTGTTTTGTAGAATTCAAACGGGTGTTACACCATATTTACCTTACATTTATTTAATTACCTACGCTTTCACCTTGTTTATTTGTCACGGGTAGACAGAAAGGTATTAAATTATTTTTTATTTTCTTGATTATAAAGTTTGAAATAATAATTTAATAAAAATATAGCAAGAGAGCCACCTCTGTTCAATTATGTTCTTGGTAGTAGACATTGAGCAGGAATATATCTGATTGAAACTTCTGTAGGTAGAAAAATATTTAATCTGCCCAAGATTTTAGATTCGCATTCGCATTGCCGATTCTAGGCGAAGATGCGGGTTCGAATCCTACTGGTTTTAATAATTTGGGTATCATTTAAGTGCTATGGTAATATTAACAGGTAAATACGTTACGAACAGCCTTTTGAAGTATAAGTTATGTGTACTGATCGCTAAATTTAAAAAATATAATTGTTTTAGTACATAGAGTACTTAATCATATTAATCAGTAAACCAGAACCTTTGGATCAAATAACTTAATTATTTTTCAGGGGAAATTTTTCAGATGCAATGATGTTACAAAGGTTACAGAAGAAGAATGTAGGTGAGTTTTTACATTATTACAAGCTATTATTTACTCCTACAGTAAACCTTATTATAAATCCAGGTCTCACTATGATTGTGTCTGGAAATCTATTAGGGGTGACCTATATCAAAGACAATAAAGTACAAAAATTATATGATAGGCAGTGGACGTACTACGGCTGATAAATGATGATGATTATATAGCTGTACCTGCATTTAATTGAGAGATATAAAAAAAAAATAAAAAAAAAAAAAAATATATATATATAGTTTGAACAGTAAGTACGAACGAAAGGAGCCTCTAAGAGGCGCACTTTAATCTTTTCACTGCACTGATTCTTTCACCGACGATCATAGGCCCTGTGCAGGGCCACCATACCTCAACCTGGTCACTGATATAAAACAGGATGACCAAGAAAGAATCAATGATACGACAAGCAAGCAAAGTACGTTATTATAATCTTTATTTTACATTTAAATGTAATCTGAAATTACTGTCTGAAGTATTTGTTTATAGTCAACCATTGGTTTTAATCATTAATAGACTGGACAGAATCTGATGTAGAGTTGCGGAACCCAGCGACCTCACTAAAAATGACAATTTCCTTTATTCACAGAGGCAGCTACATTGTATACTCTAACGGGGAACCGACAGTGGAAGATAGAGATTGGGTTAATAACAAGTTCAATTTTGACGATGTACTCAGCGGGATGCTTACGTTATTCACTGTGTCTACATTTGAAGGATGGCCCGGGTAATCATTTTTCTCAAACATTTTTATAACATTTGTTTCCCAACTGATTCCCAGAGGGGTAGGCAAAGACCACGGCTTTCCACTTGCTACGATCCTAACTCTTTTGCTTCATTCACTCTTATCCATCACATACCTCATGCATGCTCGTCGGTTTAGGATACTCTTGACCTGGCCTTTTTCCAATACGTCATCGATTTGGTCACTAAACGTAAGCCGAGGTTTTCCCCTTCCAACGGCCCCACTCACACTCGCCTTATACACCTGTTTCTTTCATCCTGTCTCCATGATCAAACTATCTTAGCATACCTTTCTCGATTTTCATCACTACGTTTTCTTTCACTCCACAACGCTTTCTGTTGCTCTTTCCTCTTTCAAAGTTATTCCACATATACTTCGCAAAGCTCTAATTTATAATACCTTACTGCAATTAATGTTTTGTTCTACTAAAACAAGGCTTTTCTTGCTTGTATAATTTCGGATAGACTAAAGTTGTAATAAAGTTATCTAGAATAAAAGTATTGTTAGATAGAATATCCATAAATATCAACTTGTTTAATATTTTTCAGCCTCCTGTCGGTCTCAATGGATTCAAACGAAGAGAATCATGGCCCAATCGAAAACTCACGACCATTGGTCGCATTTTTCTACATTAGTTACATTATCGTCATTGCTTTCTTCATGGTAAGATTATTTTTGCTATTTTTATAAATCCGAATACCAGAAATACCGTCTTCGCAGCCACTCATAAAACTAATGCTATTCGATAGTAAAAATGATTTAAATTCCCAATCGATTGATACTATTATAATCAGTGTCTGGATAATTTTCAAAATGGCGTAGGCTAATATAGTCGAACACCAAGGTCAATACCTCTTTGGCATGCCCACCTCTTGCAGTAGCTTTTTATACGTGACAGACTGCAAGCCTATCGCCACTCATAAGAATACTAATAATAGTCAAAATTCTAACCAATGAATAACACAACATTCTAGAAAGAAAGAAAGAAAACATGTTTATTTACTTCACAACGTATACTAAACATTAAAAAAGAAAACACAAAACAAAACATACCCAAAACATTCTAGGTCAACATCTTCGTCGGTTTCGTCATAGTAACATTCCAAAAGGAGGGTGAACAAGAGTTCAAGGACTGCGAACTGGATAAGAATCAGAGGAATTGCATTGAGTTTGCATTGAAAGCCAAGCCAGTGAGGAGGTACTTGTTTTAAAATAGTTTTAATAATTCATTATTTCTTTATTCTCTTCTTCAATATACAGACTATAGAGGGCCCTTAGATAAGATTTAAACCTTGAAACTACAACAGGTACATATAATAATAATACCATAATGTACACGTGTGTCATTCGACGTTTTTCAACACACTTTAGAATAAAATAATACTAAAAATAGCTATAAGAACGAGTTGTTTTTTTTCGCAATGGCGGGAAAAATTAGTCAGTTTTCCTATGCGTGCGCATCTTACAATGGCGATCGACCATAGACTAAAAGAATTAGTTTTTTTTTACTTTTGCGCACTTCTACTTCTTCTTTTTACTTTGCGATCTTCTTTGTATCGAAACTTTTTGAAGAACAAAGCAACTCAACCAATTAAATAAAATAACTCACGTTTGTGAATAGTAGCAATGAAAATATCACAGTTTGATTACAGATATCATTATGTGCCTAATTGCGGTGACCTTAGAGCCACTTTATGAGCAAGTCTGATGAAAAATAATATGATGGCTTCCTCGGTGACCTTTGAAGTATAACTCAATTGGTTCTCATAAAATATTATTTCTAGATACATTCCAAAGCATCGGATACAGTACAAAACGTGGTGGTTCGTGACGTCAGAACGCTTCGAGTTTGTCATATTTTTCTTCATCGTCATGAACACAGGGGCCCTCATGATGAAATTCAATGATGCTTCACCCGAGTATAAAAAGGTATAAAACACAAGAATAAAAAAACGCCTATATAGTTATTTATAACATGTATACAATCCCGAAAGGGGCTTATTCTATCAACAAAAAGAATGTAAGCGAAAAAAAATATTAATTAAAAAAAAACAGTCATAAATAGAACATGAGCATTTGATGTTCACCACAAATAAATACTTGGTTACTAACCTTTTGGTTATATCCGATTCAGGAATCAAATACATGCTTTTGTATGATGAACTACATTTAAAAATTAATTATTTCGATAAATATTTTTGTAATGTTTTTTTTAAACTAAGTAACGAATCACTGTGTCCCAAATTTGTTTCCAGATCCTAGATTACATCAATATGATATTGACTACGGTGTTTATGCTGGAGTTTGTATTCAAATTAGCTGCATTTAGATTTAAGGTAAGTATTAATTTCCTTCCCCTCACACTTGAGGGGCTAGACTATCGATTCTGTTAGCGATGACGCTAGTAGGCATGTCCAAAAATGTATGGAATTAACATCATCATCAGCCTGTAGAAGTCCACTGCTGGGCATAGGACATTGCCTGGAGTTCCGTGACGAACGGTCTTTCCTTCCACCTTCTTCATCCACCGACCGCAACATTTACTATGTCTTCGGTCCATTGGGGAGGCCTTCTAGCACTGCGTCGTAGTAGTGGAATTGACATAATCTATCGTTATATGACCTTCTATATTGTATAAAACTGCGTACGTGGCCGTGGTGGTCCTGGCTGTAGGATAGGCCTCCATATTTTTATCTACCTACCCGTGGACGTCGTAAGAGACGACTAAGGGGAAAAAAGATAGGGGATGGTCGCCGAAGCTGTAGATTCGTTCGATGGAATCGAAAAATATTTCCATAATCTAAGGGCTAGGGTTATGAGACGCATAAGACTATTACACGGAATAGGATGTACACATACACACGTAGGTGTACCGCATTGGGTGATATTCTGCTTAAAATACTGTCATAATAATAGTTTCTGTAGCTGCGATGAATGTGGTGGCCCAGCAGCGTTCTGTATTAACAACAATAGTTTTATCTATGCTCGCCAACTCGCATGCCCAGCGTGGCGAGTATGGGCAAGAAACAAAAATAAATTGTGCATTCCAAAATTTAGAGTACAAAAAGTAAATGGGTCTTTTATGGGGAATGTGGTAAGATTTTATAATAAACTTCCGGTAAACGCGACGCAACTTCCTATTAGAAGATTTAAAGTGTACATAAAGAATAATCTTATTAAGAAAGCGTACTATAAACTAAATGATTATTTAAATGATAAAACCGCATGGCCTGAAGTCGCTCTGCACCTCGACAGCTAAAATGCCATTTTGCAGTGTCTTTACAGTTTTTGCTTGCATCATATTTTAAGTATTATTTAATTATATAAGCATTAGGTACATATTTCATCAAGTGTAGCGTGTGCTGCCCTTAGATCATTTGTTGAAGCTCACATTTGTCTTAATTTTTTCACTTTTTTATAAGCTCTTATTTATTAAGGATTATAATTAGATTACTTTTCTCTTGAGCCTCACCTAGTTCGATCGGCACCACACTGAAGCTTTAAATTCCTTTTTGTGAAAAAGGATCATCGAAAAAAATGATAGGCACCAAGCCGTGTTTGTTGCCTGATTCTTCTAGGCTTGGTCGTGAGGAACAGGCATAGCTTCACCTAGTTTCTAAGACGTTTCAAAGTGATCCTAGTGATTTTATTGAAATAAATGCCTTTTGACTTTGACTTTGGCAAATACAAGTGATTGTTTCAAGTGTCTTAAGCAGTGGACGTCCTACGGCTGAAATGATGATGATGAACTCTGCGATCATAAATTGTATGTTTACAGAATTACTTTGGTGATGCTTGGAATACGACAGATTTTATTCTCGTGGTCGGAAGTATTATCGATATTGTAGTAACGCAAGTAAATGAAAATCGACCAATTAGTAAAGAAGCAAGTCAAGTAAGTAAGGGTTTGCACATACTAGCTTGTGCTGTGGCTTCGCTCGCTCGATACCTAGATAAAATGTAGCACGATTATAATATTATCATAATCAGTCGCTGGTACCCATAGTACAGGCTATGCCTAGTTTGGGATCGTGACCGTGTGTGATCTGTCCGGAATATTTATTATTAGGTATTATTATTATTCATTCTCTCAACCAAGTCAGCCAAAACCATAGGAAAGACATGGTCAATACGTTCGCAGCTGGTTATGCCACGGGCTTCCTCACGATACAACACCGGAGAATAACATCGTGAGGAAGCCCGTGGCCTATCTGAATGGTTCTTTGAAAACATATTTATATTTTCCTATCTTTAAATGTTTTTTTTTTCATTTCAGCTCGAGCCAATTAAAAATGAAGAGGTATGTCTTGCGATGTTCGCTGGGCCACGTTGCATGAACATGACCTATCAATAGTCCATAGTTTTTGCTTTTATAGAGTGAGACCACGTCTCTGTCGGTTTAAATGTATGTATATTTATATTACAGGGTACACAACTACTAAAATACATCACGTTCTTTCGTCTTTTCCGAGCAATGCGTCTCATAAAACTACTATCTAGAGGCGAACGCATCCGAACGCTTCTGTGGACGTTCATCAAGTCATTCCAGGCGCTGCCTTATGTAGCGTTGTTGATTGTTCTACTGTTCTTCATTTACGCTGTGGTTGGAATGCAGGTAATATTACCATCACCATCACCGTAACCATCACCATCACTTCACCGTTTTAATATCGTAATCCAGCTGTCATTCGTCTTAAGCTTGTTACCTAAGTAATTCTCCGAATACATTTAACAATTTTTTATTTTTCAATTTTATTTCAGCTTTTCGGAAAGGTGGAGCTGGGAGATGTTGTGAATAGTAACAACAATTTCCAATCATTTGGCGGAGCTCTGATGGTGTTATTCAGATCAGCTACAGGTTAAATTAGTAATTTCCTATATAATACATATTCCACTTAGTATCGCTGTACCTAGCGAATAATATCGTAATCGAAAAAATGAAATTTTACAGGAAAAATAAAAAACCGTTTTTTGGTTATAACTTCTAAGCTATCTTACATAGCGGTTTCATTTTTATACCAAAATAAACCTATTTTTTGTTTAATAATGAAATATAATTTAAAATTTTACTACGTTTACCAATATAGAGCTTTCAATGAAAATATGTTTTACCAGAATTAAAGACACAACTTTACCTTTTTTCATGTCTATGAAAAAAGGCGAGGTACTAGTATAGTATTATGTTATCTGTGGCCAGGTCAAGAGAACCCTAAACCGACGAGCATGTATGAGGAATGTGATGAGAGTGAATGAAGCAAAAGAGGTATGTCAGGATCGTGGCAAGTGGAAAGCCGTGGTCTCTGCCTACTCCTCTGGGAAATAGGCGTGATTTTATGTTCGTATGTATGAAAATAGCTCGCAGAACCGATAACCGTTAGGGAGTAAAGGTTCTCGAATGGCGGCCACGAGCCGGGCAACGCAGTGTTGGAAGGCCCGATGGACCTATGACATTGTAAAGGTTGCAGGAAGTCGGTGCATGGAAAGGGCTCAGGACCGTTCGTCGTGGAACCTGTGGGGGAGGCCTATGTCCAGCAGTGGACTTCTACTGGTTGTTGATGATTTGTTTTTGTGTTTCCAGGCGAAGCATGGCAGGACATCATGATGGCTCTATCAAACAACGATAAGGAAGGACCCGTGCCTCGCTGTATCACTTCTATAGACAAAAATGGCACACCATCGTTCGACCCTGTAGAAAAATGTGGAGTGTGGCTAGCCTTTCCTTACTTCATATCCTTCTCTCTGCTGTGCACGTTCTTAGTAAGTAACTTTATCTTTATCTTAACTTAATCCTAACGATCGAATACTGAAAGGTCACTTAAATATAAGTGGTGATCTAATTGATGTTTGAGTATAAAATTCTGAACGATAACGGCGTCTCAAATAATTGAGACCATCTCAAATAGTTAAGTGACGTTTCAGTATTCAGCCGTGAGTTACATAAAAACACTGTACGCTGAATAAAAATCCAAGTCTCAAAAAGGCTAGGAGGGAGGAGGGGAGGAGGTAGGGCACAGCGAGATTTTCTCGCTCTAAATCGGAGCAGCCCGCCTGGGGAGGTACCTCCGCTCTAACAGAAGATCGCAGCCAAATAGCATTATTTGTTTCAAGTAGTGTTGTGTTGCTTAGGCAAGGTTGCCAGAGCTCTTTAGGGGGGGAGGGGTTCGGCATGCAACGCATTAGCAATGCTCCAGGTGTTGCTGATGTCAATAGGCGACAGTAACCACTTACTATCAGGAGAGCCGTTAGCCGGTTTGCCTCTGTATAACATAAATAAAGGCTACGGAGAGAGATATGCTCCATCTTTATCACATTTAAGGAAATCCCTAGAAGAACCAAGGACACCGATATAACTCTCGGAATTAGCAATTTGAAGTGGCAGTGGGCAGGTCATAGAGCTCAACCAAGAACCACTGGGGAATAAAGGTTTTTGAAAGGTCCACAGACCGGACGAAGATTCCCTTCATTCCCACGTTTTCCTTCACCGTTTCAGAGCGTTAAAGACGCACATAATTTTTTGAAAAATCGCACAATTGAAAAATCTATTGTTACACGACTAGTATTCAAACCCATGACCTTTGACACCAGTCCACCTGTGCATTTGAAGTGAGGAAGTAACTCTCAAGATAGATTTAGCGGGGAATACAGATTTGGGTGTAAGCAACGAGTTATTGTTGTTAAGACCTAAGAACCTGTCACAGGCTGCCGCAGTGGCCCCGGCTGAAGGAAAGGCCCCTCCATTTCTACCCTGTGATGTCATAATTGGCGATTATGGGAAAAAAGCTAGGGGATGGGCAGCAGCGTTCCCTATTAACAACGATAGCTTCATCTGCACTGACCAACCCGTATGCCCATGCGCAGCGTGGCGTGTTTTTCAATCTCATTTCTCTTTCATTTTGTTTCTGGGAATCTATGGGGCAGGCTTATGTTCAGCAGTGACTGTGGGCGCCTTAAGAGGATACGAAAATCATAATAAATTGTCGAGTGGGCGGAGTTAAGAAAGTGACAGCGCTATGTACTGTAATTGAATGCGGAAAGAGATAGCAAGCGTTAGAAGGCGCTCGAAAGTAATCGAAGAAAGCGAAATATAAGAAAATATCGATTATCTCAAAAACTATCTAATTTTTTTTTAAAGTGTCTTGGATTTAGGTACCCAATGCTATTGTCTAACAAAATATTTAAAAAAAAGTTATTTTTGTTAGATAGTCTCAGTATTTTCGAAAAAACTAATGCAGAGGACCCAACTTTAAAAAATCAATCTATCGAAAAAGTTATACCAATCGCGTTTCTGTCTTGGATTTACGTAAATAAAATGCTCAAGTTATCTTTGTCATAAAAATCAAAACTGTGCGTTTTGCGGTTATTGAGAAAAAACAATTCAAAAGTCATAAAATAATTAAACCCTCGCTTTAAGGCTGTAATGATGATGGTGATGAACTTGAGACCGGTATATGATGGTATTGTTTTTTTTTTAGATTATTAACCTGTTCGTAGCAGTCATTATGGATAACTTTGATTATTTGACAAGAGACTGGTCTATCCTCGGACCGCACCATCTTGATGAGTTTGTCAGGTAAATACATAAAATTATACTCCGTGCTTGCGTTAATATATACTAGCTTGAGCCTGCGGCTTCGCTGGCGTGGTACCTCGCTAGAAATAAGCCTATATGGTATTCTAAATAAGGAACTCTTTTATTCCAAGTTTCAACGAAATCGGTTGAGATGTTACGGTGTGATTGAACAACAAACATCCTCACAATTTATATTATGCATTTATAATATTAGTAGGATCTTGAAACACAAGAATTCATAAAAATATTTTGCAGATTATGGAGTGAGTACGATCCAGACGCAAAAGGTCGGATCAAACACTTGGATGTCGTTACTCTCTTACGAAAAATCAGTCCACCATTAGGTAAGTTCAAAATCTCAACTTTTTTACAATATACAATCTTCTACTCGCGGCTTCGCTCGCTTGGTACCTATGAAGATAAAAAGTAGCCTATATGCTATTCCAGACTATAAATCTCTGTGCCAAATTTCATCCAAATCCTTTCGGCCGTTTGGGCGTGATTGAACCACAAACATCCTCACAAACTTTCGCATTTATAATATTAGTATAATAGGAAGTAGGATCTTCGTCGTGTTCAAACACAGCTTTGATATAAATTAATTCAGAGTCATGTTCAATTATATTCTTTGTTAAGTTTTATGAACGTACTATTAGCGTAAGCGTAGGTATACTTACTAAGGAGAACTGTACAGGCTTTAGACAAGCCCATATGGGCTAAGCGTGTATTTAACATGTTATATCGTCGCATTTATTTTTGTTTTCAGGTTTCGGCAAACTATGTCCGCACAGAACTGCCTGCAAAAGACTAGTGTCAATGAATATGCCTTTAAACTCTGATGGTACAGTCAACTTCAATGCGACGCTGTTTGCTGTAGTTAGGACTCAGCTTCAAATCAAGACTACGGGTATATAATATCATTTGTTCGTTCTTTTATAAATCATATGAGCCTGATTTAAAGACAAAAAATCAATTATTATTTTATTTTTATAGTGATACCACTCAAATAAAAAAAAGTTATTTCTTTCCTTCTTTACTAAGGGAACATTATGATGTTTATCTTTCTTTCTTTCTTTCTTTATAATATGCCAAAAATGTTCGGCTCATTTTTCCACATCTTTAGACGTGGATATTTAGAAATAACTGACACCGTATCTCATTTACTGTTATTAAAAACTAGCTTCCGCCCACGGCTTCGCTCGCGTGATATGTACCTACATAAAAAGGCCTATATGCTATTCCAGACTATAATCTATCTCTGTACTAAATTTCATCCAAATCCGTTCGGCATTTTAACCGTGATTGAACCACAAACATCCAAACATCCTCACAAACTTCGCATTTATAATATTAGTAGGATATGTTTGTAAAGTTTCAAATCTAATATTTGTATTAAAAATATTTTTTAAAACGAACTAAAACCCCTCTATCCCCCCCTAAAGGGGGTGTAGCACAATGTAACATAGCCTATTTAGTAATTTAGATCAATAAGCCCGGATATATGAACAGACAGACAGACGGACAAAGTCTTCGATGCAAAAATGATTTTTGCAACATGATTTAGGATTTAAAAGAAACTCTTTAAACCGATTTTTTTTACTAAAGGTGTTATCGACGACTGTAACACGGAACTGCGAGCCATCATTAAGAAAGTCTGGAAGAGAACCTCTCCAAAACTGCTTGACCAGGTGGTCCCTCCACCGGGTGACCCCAACGAGATCACTGTGGGAAAGTTCTACGCCACTTTCCTAATTCAAGACTATTTCAGGAGGTAAGCAGCGATTTTAAACGTCACCAAAAACGCCTACATAATGTAGTTTTGATTTAGAATATACCTAATAGTAGAGTTTTATATAATACCATGTCTATTAGAAATAGTAATTAAAATTTATTTTCTATTGCTATGATAATACAAGGTGATTTAGAATTTGTATGGTATCCAGAATGGGCCTGTTTTAAACCCAATCGGCAATAATGTTTGTGTACGACTATTAGAAAATCTCATTGAAGAATATATACAAATATCTGCTGTTTTGGGATCAATTATAATATTTCAAACTCAATTATTCCGCTGTTTTAGATAAATAAAATAAATAAATATTCCGGACATATCACACACGGTCAACTGATCCCAAACTAGGCATAGCCTGTACTATGGGTACCAGAGACTGATATACATAATAGATATATATTTAACACCCAGACACAGAACAAACATCTGTGTTAGTCACAAATGTTTGTCCAGTGCGGGAATCGAACCCGCGACCTCTAGCGCAGAAGGCAGAGTTACTACCAACTGAGCTATGAGGCCTGTCTCTTTATGTTGAACTTCTCGTTCGTTTAATAATTTGTTATAAAGATTATAAAAGGACTTAATAAGCTTATTCCAATAAAATTGGTAAAGAAACCGGAACAAGAAAAAAATCTCTCTCTTTTTTCTCTCTTCATGTTGATAGTATAAGCTCTTTTCTGGATTATATACTTATAAATCACCTAGTATATTCAATCATAGAATTGAGCGGTAGTCATTGTTCAAGCATTGATTAATATTTCTCCCCAAAGTGCATTAAGGCCCTGTGTTTTGTAAAATTCGTATTAACGTGATTATTTCTATTTTTTAGGAACCATGCGTAAGTTGATGATCCCAGTTTTAAGCAACTCATTTGAAGATTTTAATCAGCTGTATTTTGCTTGCTCAATTTCGGCTAAAATACAAGTTTTCTTTCCAGCCAACATTTTCGCTTCAAAGATTTTTCACTCATCCCCAACATCGATAATTATCATGTTTGAGATTCATACGATCATCTTTTTCTTTATGTATTAATTTAAAGCTGTAAATAATATTTCTTTCGTGAGATTTACTGTGCCAAAGAACCTACTCGTATCACTCATATTCTATAGTCTTCATCACTTTGATGAGTGAGGACCGAGATGCACTTCCATGTTGCAAATATTTTGTTCGTAAACCTGTAAATATTGATTGTATGAATCTTTCCTTTTGTTTTTTTTAGCTTACCTACTCGCATTTTTAAAGGTTTTTTTTTCATCAGCACTGCATTTTTTCCCGATTTCGCGCATGACTTTTGAAGTTCTTGGAAACTCCAAGCATGTTTCCTCTTTATTTTCCATAAATGTTTTACAATCACTTGCTTTAAAGTGCACAGACTTTTACGTTTTTCTTATAATTTTGTTGCGTGTTCGAAGCGTGATTAAATTACTTTTGTGTTTGTAAACTATTTATGCATGAGGAAACATACGACTCGGCATTGATTTGCTGATGTTTGGGAAACTGTTGATATTCATTTTCAAGCCATTCCCAAAAAAAATACAATCTAGCTAGACAAAGCCATGCAACTTCACGCAAGTCTGATATAGTGTTACGAAATAGCTAGCAAAATCAACGCACTTGTAATTAGAGCACTGGCATTTTTGTTAAATCGTGTTTCTGGTTCTTTTTTGGTCTCGTAACTAACTGTTTGTGAGAGTAGAAGGAACTAGTTTCACGTGGCGTTAGGATTCAGAGCGCCTAGCAAGGAGGCTCCTGCATATGATAGAGCAAAGGTGTTCATAGATCTGAAGCACTAATTTAAATATTGTTGCCACTGAAATCCTTGCTATTGTTGGCTAAGATTAAGTGATTAAAGATCTAACATTCTCTCCCACTACCAATATAACAGGTTCAGAAAGCGCAAGGAGCAAGCCGCAGCGGCCTCTCTTCAGAACAATCAGATGACACTACAAGCTGGACTCAGGACCTTGCATGAAGCTGGGCCTGAGCTGAAACGAGCTATATCTGGCAATTTGGACGAAATGGTCGGGGAGGTGGTCGAGCCAATGCATAGGGTATGTATTTACAAAATTTAAATTTGATTAAGTAGTTAATATAATCGTAGTGTATCTATTGTAAAATATACTAAAAATACTCTTGAAAGATAATGAGGATCAAATAAATCGATAGGAAGCGGATTTTTTTTTATTGAAAAAACACTATTCAGGAATTTGCTGTTTTGAAGCCAAAGTCAATTATTAAACATAGTATAAGTGGATATGGGTATAAAATAAGTGAGTGCTGAGATGTCGACTGATAGAGGGAAATGGAAGAAGAATTGGGCCGACCACACATGATGTGGGATAAGGGCAGGATGGAGGCAGAGGGCAGGGATAAGATGATGATGATTCTGTTTGTTGATAGGATAAGCCCCTTTTGGGAGTATATGGAACATGTTGGTATACTTAACTAAATATATCTCATATTTTAGCGAAACCACACACTCTTCGGTGCTGTATGGACCAGCATAAAGAAACATGGCAAAGGAGGTTTCTACGGGCGGGAGCCTAGAGTGGACCTGCCTGAACCAGTAACTTACAAAACAAATGGTAAAAAATATCTCTTAGATATGGTTAAATTAATATTAGAAAACTTTCGTATATGTGTGTTTTCATATAACTTGAAAGTTATTGAGAGTCGTTGTTTTTAATGAGGACTCATTACCCCCTGATTCTCTTGAAATACCCATTAAAGTTAAAATCCTATTCATCAGCATGCGCGTGAGCGGTTTTAAGCACAGCATCTAGCCCTTTTGCTCACATTTGAATTTTTTGATGGTTTTTAATTCGATTTTACATAATTAAGATCGGTAATGAATACTGATAACTGAGTTTTTTTATTGATGTGATTTTTAGGGCTAAAAGTATTTTTATTTCAGGACAAAAAGAGACGAAAACGCTAAGTTGCATGATGAGGCGAGAACTAGGATTAGATGGAAATATTCCTGAAGAAGAATTGTAAGTACAAGGAATTTAGGATTTTTATAAAGTTCCTAGTCATACTCTAGTTTCTGTGTATACCCTTTGGTATCAAATACACTCCCGTCTGATTAGTTAGAAAATTATGATCATAGTTAGGTCTGGTTATAATAATATTTGTTTGCAGAAAATACGAGGATGGAAACCACAGCGAAGAAGAAATAGCAATGCAGCCATTACTCCACGGCAAAGACTCGGAACGGATATTCAAAGCTATAGAGTAAGCACTTATCTAAATTGCTATCTATACTGATACAATAATATGGCTTGATTCCTATCATACAGGAATAGCCAGTTCGTTAACAATATTTACTGACACAAATCTATAAAATGCGACGGAATTTGAACTCTTCGCTGCGTGGTTATACAATACAAAATAGCTTAACTTTGTTGAATTGTGTCGGTAAGCCTGCTCTCAAGTAAAACGCCCTGATGTTGTTCGTCCGTTCTTAATTTTGTTGACTTCTATTATTATTTCTTCTATTTATTATTCTTTCGTCTAACCAAGCCATATTATTATTATTATTTTTAAATGTGTCTTATATATTTTAGCTCTTGTGATTGTTCTAGCAAAACGCTTTTAATGGAGAACTATACAATATTTGTGTCGTGAATATTATACAATTCTTGAATCACGGCACATTAAAATTAAATCAATTTGGTAAAATGTTATACAGATTTTTAAGTCTCAATTTAGGATTGAGCAATCTACATTCAGATTTATAGGTATTAGGGATATAACAATTTATATTTATGGGAAATAAGATATGGATCTTTTTCATACAAACTTCATACAATTAGTCAAAACCCCTGAATTTTCAAAAACCCTTTACGTCCTAATGTGACTTCGGAGATGCGAAGTGAATGAGTGACTGTTAATAGGTAGGTATATAAAGTTTTATAAAACATCAATATAAATAAGATCAAAGTACTTTACCCTAAATTATTGGTTTCGCTATGAGAAACACCATCTATTCAAATAACTAGGAACACCTTTACTGCAGAATTGCGCTGGTTCTGAAAAAAATCCCTTGCACCGCACCTTTTGTCCCTTTTAGTTTACCATAAATACACGAGATGGCACTACTAGACATTTATTTGGCACCACTAGTCATTTCCAAGCGCATCCAAGTTGATGAGCTTGGATAATGATCCTTTCTCGAAAAAAAAATACTTCATACAGTAACTCCCGAACGCATCCAAAACATTTTTATTCTCGCTTGCATGTAGAAAGTTTTCTGTTACCTGACAGCACGAAGTAGATTGCGCTGTAACTTTATTGTTAGATTGCGTGAATCTTCAAGGTAGGTAATTTTGCACTCATAAGTAGGTAAAAATAGTGCTAGATATTAATGTGGATATTAAAGTAAGCAAAAGGAAAGATTGTGTGAAAGATGACATAGGTAAGAAAGGAGTAAGTGCTAAGATGACGGCTGATAGAGGGAAATAGAAGAGTACAAGTTGTGCCAACCCCACTCAAGTGGGATGAGGGCAGGAATATGATAATGAGATAGGCTTCACCTAGTTCCTAAGACTGACAAAGTGATCCCAGTGATTGTATTGAAATAAAGACTTTTTGAATTTGAATATAATGGGATTTAAAAAGTTGACCTACATGTATCTTTGGATTTGTATTTTGGTTCCATCTGTATAACATTTTAGTGAACAATGTTACGTTTGCAGACAAACGTCCAACGATTTAATGCTGATGAGAAATAGCCGTAAGTCGTGTTTTAGTGTGTTGTGATTGTGCTATATTATCAAATATTTATTTTATATCTATGTTGTTTTCAGTTGCATGCGCTGTGGCTGAAGTTATTACGCCTTCTTAAATTTGTCTTACATAAAAATGTAGAATCCTGAAATGTAGAAACACAATAGGAGTTTGACAATTGAAGGCAATAAAGTGCCCTATATGATTCTGCATGCGTATTTTTGTTTGAATTAACAAAATATAATTAGGAAGACTTAGTGTAAATAGTGAACATTGATGTTCCGCCCGTTTATATCATCATCATCATCATCAACAACAACCTGTAGAAGTCCACTGCTGGACATAGGCCTCCCCCAAAGAGTTCCACGACGAACGGTCTTGAGCCCTTTCCATCCACCGACTTCCCGCAACCTTTACAATTTCATCGGTCCATCGGGTGGGGGGCCTTCCAACACTGCGTCGCCCGGTTCGTGGTCACCATTCGAGAACCTTTACTCCCCAACGGTTATCGGTTCTGCGAGCTATATGGCCTGCCCACTGCCACTTCAACTTGCTAATTCTGAGAGCTATGTCGGTGACCTTCGTTCTTCTACGGATTTCCTCATTTCGGATCTTATCACGTAGTGAAACTCCAAGCATAGCTCTCTCCATAGCATGGTGCGCGACTTTGAGCTTGTATATGAGGCCTATAGTTAACGACCAAGTCTCAGTGCCATAAGTCATCACTGGCAACACGCACTGATTGTAGACTTTCGTCTTGAGGCTCTGCGGTATCTGCGACGAGAAGATATGAAGAAGTTTCCCAAACGCTGCCCATCCGAGTTGGATTCGTCGGTTGACCTCTTTGTCGAAGTTGGACCTACCTAGTTGAATCGTCTGACCCAAATAGACATAGTGGTCTACAACTTGAATGGTAACGTTCCCAACTTGTACCGGTATGGGTGCAACATGAGTATTGGACATGATATTAGTCTTGCCCATGTTCATTTTAAGACCCACCTGTTGAGAAACGTTACTGAGGTCTCTGAGCATTGCGCCAAGGTCCTCCAGCGATTCTGCCATTATGACTATATCATCGGCGAATCGAAGGTGAGTGATGTATTCGCCATTGATGTTGATGCCATGTCCTTCCCAGTGCAAGTTTATATCATAGTGTGGTGTATTAAAGAGGATATGAACCTAATGACCTCTTCTTCTATCTTAGTTAGGGTGTTTTATTGTATGAGAAATGAGCATGACTGCATAACGCTTTGACTGGAACTTAATTCTGCATATGATGTGGTTCATAATATGTATATTATCCCTAAAGGAGCTTATACTACAACACATGGGCTTACAGAAAGATCCAAAGCGCCCAAATGTTACAATAAAAAATACTTGCAGATAACATAATTAGGAATAAATAAAATTGAAATAAGAACATTGTCAAAAAATAAAATGAAAATAAAAATGTTATACTGGTTAAAAACATGTTCGAACTCAAAATTATTCAGCTGTTTTAGGTAGTAGAACTTGTCTTGCGTTTAATAATTGTTTATTAATATGAAAAAAATACTTAAAACAGACGATTTAAAAAGTTCTAGATATTAATATTTTTTTGACGCTGATTCTTTCATCAACGGTCTTAGGCAACCATACCTCAACATGGTCACTAACATAATACAGGATGACCATGAAAGAATCAGTGACACGACAAGAAGAAGACGCTAATGTGTTCGTTATTTTATTTATTTTTATTTTATTTATTGAAAAGACCAACAGCACTTATGATAAAAACATACGTTACATAACTAATTGTGTTAACCAGCCAATTACAGGTCTCTCTTAGAAGTTATGTTGATAGAATAAGCTCCTTTTTGGATAGTAGGTATAAACATAATAAATGAATACATTGCATACCGGGTTTTTAATCTTATAAAATGGAAAATGTCTATACTTTGTTCATTATATTTTATTGTTTATTTCCAGCTCGTGACAAAACACCAAGACAGAACAACAACGTGCCTTATTGTGTAGAGAACCCTGCAGAGAATCTTATTGCTCGAGTGAGTATTTATATTCAAACTTCATTGATTCTTTCTTGGTCATGCCGTATTAGGTCAGTGACCTCGATGAAGTATGGTGGCCCTAAAAAGGGCCTATGACCGTCGATGAAAGGATCAGTGTAGTGAAAGGATTAAAGTGCGCCTCTAAGAGGCTCCTAAGGCTCTAAGAGACTTCATTGATCATATTATTATATTCATTTGAAATCGCAAGGAGCATTTTGAAATGTCTTAAATCTTATTGAATTTACGCCTGTTCTTCGCTATCAAGCCTAGAAGATACAGGCATGATGCTACGGCGCGCGTTATTTTTTTAGATCATTTTAGCTTTTTCGTAATCTAAATAGTCGGATATCGAGGTTTTTAGGTAAAACAGTACTTAGTTACATAGTGCATATCCTCTCAGATTTCCAGGTGCTTAAATTATTGTACTGAATGGCGTCCAAGAACTGGATATCGGAACGTTGGTCGTCCAGTAGGGAGGTGGGCAGACGATATCGCAAGCATCGCGGGCCGCAGCTGGATGAGATTGCACAGGATAGAGGAGAATGGCACATACAAAGGGAGGCCTATACCCTGCATTGGGTGAAGTCAGGCTGTGGATGATGATGATGAAATTATTGAACATTTCAAAAGGGGTAGTCAGAAGCACGGTCAACCATTAAATCATAATTTTGCAGTAGTTAGTAGGTATACACTACGTGACAGATTACAAACCCATCGCTGAGGCGAACTACGTAAGCTCTGTGTACAATATCCTAACTGGATACCTCACGATGTTTTCTTTCACTGTTTTGAGTAGGTTACGTAATGCCACATATCCTCGGGTTGGTTACATCACATAATTATAATTATAGTTTTTTTTTATACAACTTAATTGGCAAACAAGCATACGGCCCACCTGTTGGTAAGCGTAACTGTAACAGTAGCCTATGAGCGCTTGCAATACCAGAGGCATCACGCACGCGTTGCCGACCCCGAACCCCCTCCCCCCTAAAGAGCTCTGGCAACCTTACTTACCGGTTCACCATCAAGAGTTCTCCAGATGTTCCATAAATGACTCTTGTCCAGGTGCTGACGTCGCAGGGTCTCGGCAAGTACTGCGACCGCGAATTTGTGCAGAGCACCGCGCGTGAGATGCAGGACGCTCTCGACCTTACCCAGGAGGAAATGGACACGTAAGATCCCACCAGATATCGCTGGTATCCTCAGAGTTCTCTGCGATATCCTCTGTGTTCTCTACAAAATCGCTGATATCCTCTGAGTTCTCTGCGATATTGCTGATATCTTCTGAGTTCTCTGCTATATCGCTGATATCCTCAGAGTTCTCTGATATATCGCTAGCATTACCTGAGTTCTCTGCGATATCGCTAATATAAACTGCCGGAACTTTAGAGTTCCGGTAGAGTGGTGGTAGTGACCCCGCCTTCCGATCCACACGTCGTAGGTTTGAATCCCGTGACCCATTGGATTCTAAAAATTGTGTCCAGCATTGGATTTCTATGATGATGATTATTCAGATTTTGAGATCCATTCACACTTCCTGAGTCAACATGTTTTTTTTTTTTATTTTTTTTTACCACCTAGCATTTCTGCTCAGTTTATAACGTAATTATTTTATTTTGCAGCGCTGCTAATCAAATTATTCTTCAAGAAAGAAAATTGAGTGCAGCTGTAAACAGACCGAATGATGTGGTAAGAGCTTTTATTCATTTTGTTGCCAATACAACGTGTTTCATATTAAGTAATATAAACCGAAAAGGTGCTTTTTCTACATCAAATAGGCAATGACTTTTGTTCTACGACTTTTGGAAATTCGACAATATTCATTGAAAAAAACACTTAGTTTATAATAACCTAGTTTCCGCCCGTGGCTTCGCTCGCGTGGTACCTACACAAAAAGTAGCCTATATGCTATTCTAGGTCAAAACTTTATCTATTCCAAGTTTCAACGAAATCGAACGTTTCGATCTTTGAATGTTTGTTGTTCAATCACGCCGTTATGGCTCAACCGATTTCGTTGAAACTTGGAATTAGAGATGAGTCGTACTTGCTCTTTCGCGTACCAGATCCATAACGTATCGTATTTTACAAGAACCAGGTTCTAAAACCAGGTACTAAATACTTGAAAGTATTACTTCGACCGCGCGAGTCCACTGCGCATGTCCAATGCGCAAGTCCATTGCGCAATTCCACAGCGCAAGTCTGCCGCGTACCCTAGGACGCGCCGCGCCGCGAGACGGAAGGTCGGGTTGCGACCGCGAGGCACGTCGCTTCTAGGGTGCGCGGTGGACTTGCGCGCCGCACCCGAGTATTTTTAATACGTCTAAGAATCGTGAAGTCGTACCAGTTACGTAGTATGATGCGAGAACCTGGTTTAAAAACCTGGTTGCGTAAATACGAACCACCTCTACTTGGAATAGAAATAGTTCTTTACCTAGAATAGCATATAGGCTATTTTTATGAAGGTACCACGCACGCGAGCGAAGCCGCGGCCCGAAGCTAGTTCATAATACTAGTTGTATAGGAAGTTGTATTTTTTTTGCTAATATTGATTCCTTTTGTTTATAGAATAAGCCCCTTTCAAGGTTTATAAACTAGTTAGTTGTATGACATTTTATAATATCCCAAAAAAAAACGACTCCGACGGGATTTGAACCGGGGATAGTATTCTCTTGGTGGGGGTTCATCATCATCATTTCAGCCGTACGACGTCCACTGCTGTACATGGCCTCCCACACAGACAGAGCGAATTCCTTATCATGTGTGGATTTGCCCATACTCACCACGCTGGGCATGCGGGTTGGTGAGCGCAGTTAGAGCTATCGTTGTTAAAATGAGGGACGCTGCTGCCCATCCCCTAGCTTTTTTCCCTTAGTCGCCTCTTACGACATCCGCGGATAGGTAGATATGGAGAGGCCTATTCTTCAGCCGGGGCCACCACGGCCTCCTTTTGGTAGAGGTTATCACTATATAATAAAAATATAATAGTTAGTTGTATAATTTACGTACCTTATAATTATATTAATAAGTCTTGTATTGTAATTTCTTACCACTTTCTTTTTTGTTTCAGGAAAGTTTATATTCTCAGCAATATCATCCCTTCCACCAACCCCAGATGCAGCCCCCGCTGAGAAACAAATAGCTGTTAGGAAACAGTTCTGGGTTTATTTGTAACCATTATGGTTGGCAACCATATAGGTTTGTACCCCTAGTAGGGTTTGTTTGGCCTCGGGACGAGGTGCCGTTTTTGAAGAAACTTTTGTACATAAATAGACTAGTATTCAGAGCTTGGCTTTGAAATGTTTGTGATTGTCAACGGAATGTCGAAAAATTAGGCTCTTTGAAGCTTTTGCGTAAATGAATGTAGTTTTAAGAATTTGAATTTTTCGAGAATTTTGTGCGTGTAATGAGTATTTTCATTAGTGTGGCCCGTGCCTTATCGATAATATTGTATGGAACAAAATGTGCCAAAGTATTTCATTGCCTTAATATTTATTTGGCTTTGAAATGAGGTATTTTACTATTCATGTAAATTATTATGTACCTTCCCAATACCTATGTATGTACCATAGAAATTATTTAGTATATAAATTGTTTGAGTAATTTCTAGTCAAATATATAAAAGTTGCTTGCTTATAATTTATATTGGATGTTTCCTGTAGAATGGAATGATTATATTTTACCAAGATGATGTATTTTGTATGAGATTATTGTTATGATGAATAAATTGTTAAAATATCTTTTTTTTTTTGTTCATCATTTCAGCCGTTCGACGTCCACTGCTGAACATGGCCTCTCCCACAGACAGAGCAATTTCCTTATCATGTGGGGGGTTTTGCCCATTCTCACCACGCTGGGCATGCGGGTTGGTGAGCGCAGTTAGAGCTATCGTTGTTAAAATGAGGGACGCTGCTGCCCATCCCCTAGCTTTTTTCACTTAGTCGCCTCTTACGACATCCTATTCTTCAGCCGGGGCCACCACGGCCATTATTTTTTTGTTATTTCTGAATTATTATCCTTATTAAAATATTCATAATGCAACGTGTTCCGCAACTAAAATACAACCCCAAAAGGGGATTTAAAATCAAATAAAAGAAAGAATAAGTATTAGCGAAAGAAAATAGATTTTTATATTAACGTTTTTTTTTCATCGATCTTAATCAGCTGTTTTATTTATTTATTTTATTTGGAAAACAAACAGTGTTAAATACTATTTAAACAGCTTATAAAAGAAACTTAAAACCAATTATATGTTTTCGCATATAGAAACTAAAAGTACATGTTTGCCAGATATAAGAACAAAAAAGAAAAATTACATTGTAAAAATAGAAATAAATAGATAATACTATACATATAGGTACATCAGTTATTGAACCAAATTAAACCAATGGTTGGAGAGAGCATGTTTGAAAGTAGATGGCTTAGAAATGAAAAGATCCAACTCGGGGAAGCCAACCAGTTCGTTATAACAATATGCTGATCTAATAAAGAACGAATTTTGTCTATAATTAGTTGCACAATGAGGAACGTATAGAGAGAGAGAGGGAATTCTAACGCTTCTTGTTGGGACACGTAAGCGTATTGAGGAAAGAAGATGAGGAGAATCAATAAGAGACTGCGCAATCTTTACTAAAACAGAGATGTCAGATATTTCTCTTCTCTTTTCAAGTGGTAACATATGGTGCCTTCTACATCTTGCGTCATAATTCTGATCGTAGGTTTTGCACTTGTACTGAAGGAATCTCATAAATTTACGTTGAATGGTTTCTAACCTGTTGCTGTAAACACCATACTGAGGATTCCAAATTTGCGAGCAATATTCTAGGATGCTGCGTACATACGAACAATAAAGTATTTTAACAACTTTTACATTTGTGAATTGAGAGCAGGATCTTTTAATGAAGCCCATGGCCCTATTGGCTTTTTTAGCTATGTGATCTATGTGTTTCTCATAAGATAATTTAGAGTCATGTATAACACCCAGATCACGGACTTCGGTTAATCGCTTAAGTTCAGTATTTTTTAGGATATAACTGTGCTCAACTATTTTAAACTTACGTGTGAATGTAATAGAGTGACATTTTACTCTACGATGATTTCATTTATTTTGAGTGAGTTTTTGGTCTTTTTACATCTTTATTATTAATTATTAAATGTAAAAGAAGTTTGATTTAATGATTGCTGCATAAAACAGTTGTCTGTCTGGCCTCATAGCTCAGTAAGTAGTAACTCTGCCTTCTACGCTAGAGGTCGCGGGTTCGATCCCCACACTGGACAAACATTTGTGTGATAAACACAGATGTTTGTTCTGTGCCTGGGTGTTAAATATTTATCTATTATGTATATGTATATCAGTCTCTGGTACCCTTAGTACAGGCTATGTCTCGTTTGGGATCAGTTGACCGTGTGAATATGACCGGAATATTTATTATTTTATTTATATATAAATAAAAATGTAGAATTTCCAAAAGTCGTACAACAAACGTTATTGCCTATTGGCTATCGATTAAGCCCGTATTATCGGGATAATACGATGATACACATATTCATATTATGTATAATAATAACACCTTGTATAATATTTTAAAAATAAAGGAAGTAATAATACCTAAAAATTTTAATTTTATCAAAGCATATTAAAAATCAGTCATTTCCAAGAGAAAGGTTAAGTTTTTCCTTAGAATTATTTAAAGGCTCTCCGTCGGTAACATCTTCCAAAGATACAAGAGTCTCACTTATCTCTGTTTTCAATTCACCAATAAGTTTTTGTAAGTGATAGTCTTCTTGTGTAGCCTTACTTTCACCAGCTTCACCATCGCTCAGATTTTCTTCCTTCCAAAGCACATCGATATTTCTCCGTATAGAGGAGAATGTGTTTGGCATGACATAATTTTCTTCTGAGGAACCTGGATAGTTGACAAGATCAGACACTTGATCATCGAACTTCTTAGATTGATCAGTTATGCCGTACCCTACATCTCTGGCTATTATTGGGTACACGTGACTATTTTTTTCTTCCGTATCAATGGCATCATCAGTTTTTTTAAATTCGTGAGATTCTTTTGTTTCGACTGCTCGATCTTCTTCAAATTGTACCGGCGGATCGTCTTCTTCAGTTTGATAAGGTTTTTCAGCGTTATTGCTCATTTCAACAATTTCGTCTTGCAATCTTTTGATAAGGCTCTCCAAATCTGATATCTGTTTATCTATTTCATTAGACTCGGGTGCCTCATGTTTGACCGTTGACTGTATCGTCAGTTTCCTAGTATTTATGAAATCTGATTCAGATTTCTTGCTGATTTCTAATCTGTATCTATCTATCTGCGAATTTTCATTTGATGCCTGAGGAGTTTCAGTCAGCTTCGCATTATCGGGTATTTTCGTAATCTTGTCCATAATTTTTGTACAAATTTTATTCTAGATAGCGTTTCATTCTCTCTTTACATTCTTCTCTTTTGTATCTTCTACGTTGTTCTTCACAGAGGTCGTGCGGAGGTGGAGGCGGTGGTAATGGTGGTGGAGGACATCCAGGCCAGGGTAGATCAGGATGCGCTGCTGTGGCTTCTAAGATATCGTCACAGCGAACAGTTCCAGTCTTAACTCTTTCAACGACGCATACTATAGGGAAGTTAGGTTCCGGAGGCACCGGAGGATTCTTAATTCTTTCTATACAGAGAGCGATACACGGCGGTGGGACATAGGGTGGTTCTACAGGGGGCTTCGGACAAAACTTTACTCCTGCTTTTTCTTTCTGTCTGATACGCTGTAACGTGCAAGGGTCTGGAGGTGGTGGCTCAGGCTTTGGTGGTTCATAGCATTTTTTTACGTTCATGTTACGGATGAATTTTGTTTGTTTTGGCCGAAGCCATTGAAGATTTTAGCTTTGTTACAGTTTTCACAGAATATGTCAGATTGATGTCTGATGATTTAGATGTGCGATTAATTTGTTTTTATCAATCAAGACAAGAAGTTCGCGTTCATCAAAAAAGTTTTTACTTCGGATCTCATATCTAATAAAGCCTTTCACACACGGCAGCTATAATGTAAAAAATTATTTATAACATCTTTATGAGATAGATACATCTCATATAGATGTTATGAGATGTATCTATCTCATAACATCTTTCCATAGAAACTGTCAGAAGATACGAAGATGTAAAAATATACATTATAGCTGCCGTGTGTGACGCGCTTAATACGTACGTGTGTGATTTCAAGTTATGCGAAACTATAGGTAACTCGTCTATTACTACTTTTGGTACAAATTATAAAAATATAAACTATAGTTTATAGTGTTTTGGACTAAAACTCCAGATCAGCTAAGCTCAAAATTTATTTTTTAGGGTCGCACGGTTCCTTTTTCATCTTTCCCTCAGGGTTCTTGACCCTTTCAATGCAGATGGGTGGTTCCTTACACCGAGGTCTCTTAGGGTGTTCTTCTTGCACAACTTCACTGCAGGGCTTAAGAGGGTCGCAGGGGTGGGGTGGTTCCACTTTCTTGCAGGATTTCACGTGTATGAAGCTACCGGATTTGCATGTAGCTGAAATACAACCAAAACATGTCAGCAAAGCAAACGTCAGCTCGTAAGCCTTGTGTTAATTATTACAAGAAAATTGCTCGGGGTCTGGCGATACGTTTCACGCGAAAATAGCTTCGGTCATTGGTGATCCAGTAACGATATTTAGCCAACAGTCGTCTTCATTTTTGACAGTGGTCCTATTTATCGCAAACTTACTGAGTTCTCCAGGATATGCCGGATTCTTAAGCCGTTCCTGACAGATGTATGGTGTGGGACAGTCGATTTCTTCGAAATAGGGATCACAAGGCAACGGCGGATCGCACGGGTGGACTGGCTCTGTTTTAGTGCACTGCTTGACGTCCACATGGATGTTCGGAAAAGGCATTATGCTAATTAATTCTGCAAAAAAAAAGGTGCTCTTTGGGTTTAAATGTTCTAGACTGTGTTGCACGCAATTAATTTGCTGCTTTCTTTTAGTGGCAGCCTGTGTACGGCTCGTGCATAAGCTCTCAGAATTAGCAAGTTGCAGTGGTAGTGAGCAACCGTTGGGGAATAAACTTTCTTCAATGGCGACCACGAACCGGAAGACGCAGTTATTTGGAGGACCGAACTGTATAGACCGATAGTATTTTGAAGGTTGCGGGAAGTTGGTGATAGTGATGAAACCGAGTGGGTGCCACACCCAAACAACTAAACTACTATTAACAACCAAAATGCTAATACCATGTGCCTTGCGTTAACCAGTGAAATGCTACATACCCTTCGAGTTGTTAGTTATCTAGTTCTTTGGTTCATCCGTCTTGCAGCATGGATTGTTGGCGCAATTGCAGCTTCCTTCATCTTGTGGCTTCTCCGTCTGTTTCTGCATTACTGTAGGATTTAGCGTGATACAAGGTAGACATTTGTTCTTCTCCTTTCTACAGTTCTTACCGCAAGGCTGGTCAGGCATTTTGAGTTTGTTATTTTTACATGGTTTCAGAAAAGTGTTTGTGGAAATCTCTGTTTGTAATTTTATTTTTTTGCCAATTTAAGAATATACTGTCAGTGCCAAATGAATCCGTCAATGAAATCAAGGAAGAAGTTCTGCCAGTGTTTACAACAAAGAAGAGTAAACTACAAAAAGTGCAAGTAGAAAACAGAGATGTAATTTTCAAGCATATTATCTCTGTTAATATTAAATACTAGCTTGCGCCCGCGGTTTTGCTCGCGTGGTACCTTGATAAAAAGTAGCCTATTATGGCAACGTAAAGAACGCTTTATATTCCAAGTTTCAACGAAATCGGTTGAGCCATTACGGTGTGATTGAATAACAAAAATCCTCAAAAACTTTCACATTTATAATATTAGTAGGATTCAAATATAATTTTGTACTAAATCATTATCATCACAATATCAGTCCTAAGACGTTCATTGCAAACTAGGCTTCCACCATACATTTCCAGAGAGACTGACCTTGTGCGGCCTGCAACCAACAGCTCCCAGAACCTTCAATAGGTCGTCGTTCTCGAAAACCTTACTTCCCTCATTGTTGATACTCTACCTACTTAAGAATACAAATTATAAATAAAACAAAATACCAAAAGATCTTTACTGCAAATATATTTCAAACCAAACACATAATAGTGTTTACTTGCAGTGTTTCTATTCAATCACCTTATCTATCAAATTGTCATCGGTTTCATCATTATTCTGAGTATCCGAAGAACTGGAGGATGACATTGTTGAAGATTGTGATGGTGATTCCGTTGGCTTGGGTTCCTCCTCGCGAAACATTGAGACGATCTTATCTTTGATAGTAGCGAACACGCTATTCGTAGTTGGTACTGGTAATGGTTCGGGAGTTGGAATCATTACATTGGAAACTTCAGTAGGTGGTGCATTCGGATTATCGTATGGAGAACTAGCGTCATTGAAGCTAGCTTGCTTTAGACCTTCAGGCAAATTATCAAGGCTCATATGATCACTAATCGTGGTTAAAGTAGAATCGACCTTAGAAATGATAGAACCTAACACGTCTGAAATCTTAGGCAGCTCTGGTTTCCCATCACTACCTTTTTCAAACTTATCCACGCTATCAACTTTTCGGAAGAAGTTAAAACTCGTTAGAGTTTCGGAACCTTTGGTCTCACTGCATTTATTTTGCTCAACCGTGTTACTGGATTCAGTTTTCATCTGTTTCACTTTTTCTATTTGTTTTGCGCTTTCTGTAGTTATCAAAGTTACTGCATCCTTTGTAGTCTTGTAAACTTTGCCAACAAAATCTTCCATAGCATCTTTAATTGTTGATATTGTTTTCTTATGATTGTTCATATATGAGTCATCGGGTTCAGTAGGTATGTTTGGTATAGAATCAGTATCTTTGCATCGCTCGATTAAGTAGTAAGATGGATTTTTACACATGACGCCTATCGCGGGTTCTTTATCACATTGATCACACAGCACTATTGTGCTTGGTTTTGGAGAGCATTTTTTCTTTTTAGCGCAATTGGGTTTTGGCGAGCAATCACGCTCATGTTCTTTGCCTTGTCCCACGGGCTTCGGACATTCAGGTGGGTTGATTTTCTCGGTTGATTTAGTTTTAGAGACACATTTATTTTTCTCATTCTCTTTAACTTCCATGTTTGGTGTATACGAGGTACTGGCGTCTACTTTACTGAAGCTGCTTCTTTTAGAACTTTGTGTGGTTGTTTTTTCGGATATATCTTTTTCACCGTCAAAAACTTCAAAACAAGGTTGGTAGTCAGGAAAATCTTCTACTACAGATTCAAGTGCGTTTTTTAGCAACTCTTCTTCAGATTCAGGACAATCCGCTGAAAGTTTCAGGTAAGGTTTGATGACTTCTCTGCAGTATTTGTACCTGTTTGCTGTTATTTCTTCTGCTGAGGTTGCCGACTTATTATCTTTGTCATTAGTCGAAGTATGAAGCTTGGTTTCTTCAGTGACTGTATCTTTGATGAACGTTACGTCTTGAGGGCTTTCAGGATTTTGAACTATTTGGCAAAATTCAAAAACTGTAATGGATCCTTTGTCTGCTTTACTAATGTCTCTTGGCAGAGGAGGCCTTGAGCTCTTGCTGGGTGGTTGTAAGATTTTATCGATAGATAAACTACTCGTTTGTGTACTCTGATCCTGCTGCAAAGACTCCAAATCACAATCCGAAATTCCCAATTTTTCAGGATGCATAATATTAATAACTACAAATTAGGTAAATTAGTTTCGGGGTATAACTCTGAATTTACATTTTGAAAACAAGATACGTTACGATAAATTTTTTTGTACTTTAAAAATTTTAATAAGAAAAATCCTAGTGAAAATCTCAGGAAATAATTACTTATTCACTTCACATGTCACTTTGAAGTTGATGTTTTTGACGTTATTTATTAGTAGAGAAGAGCAAAGGAGGACAGTAACAAAGAAAAAAGAAGATCTCTTAAGATTGTATAAACCCGAATTTCCGACTCAGGGGGGGGGTTCCATCCTGTGCCTTCCACTAAATAAGGGAATGCTCTAATCAACTAAGCTAACAAGTTGACACCTCATCTGTCTTAAAATCTTAGTACCTATTTCTATGTGTTTCTAGGTTAACACTTTAAAAACATATAATCATCTTTTATGTCTACGCTCTACTGAGAGATACCATGCTGTACTCAAATCCTCACCTGACCCTATTTATTTATTTATTATAAAACATGCTCATAAAACTTTTTGTGTGAGGTATAAATTTACAAAATAGTTACATAAAGTGGATAGGACATCAAAAATAAAACCTATGCTTCATTTTAAAATGCGCAACTCCTTAAAAGTTCAGACTAGCCTCCAAAGCTTAGCGCATAACCATCCAAAACACCATATCGTAATCTAATTATTAGTCTAATGCAAGGACCAAGAAAAGACATAAGTGAAATGAAATAAAAATTGATGAGAAGGTATAAAAAAATCAAGACAATTCTCAAGTTATGATTTGAGTTTATTATTAGTGAGTTATTATTATGAGTAACAAAAACATAGAGGGTACTTGATGGCTTTGAATGGAATATTCCAAATTTAATTATAAAACATGCAAATCTTGTTTTTAATTTAATAAATATGTCAGGAATGTCCCGATTGCTTTGATGAAAAGTATTTTCTTAAGTGCTGAGAGCTAAAACATTCAATTGTTGTATTGTTTTTGGCTTATTCAAGTTCTCGCGTGTTTGTAAATTGTTTGAAAATGTTTTCAAGTTCAATCTAATCTTCATCATCTTGCTCTCCGCATGGATAGTTCTTATCAACATCTTTAGTCATGCACGTATATTCTTTAACTTCCGGTATGACTACCTTAGGTTTATTATCATTAGCACAAGGGTTTTCCTTCGTTGGACATCTTGGGGGCTTTCCTCTTGCTACGACAACAATGTCATCGTTTATCGTCAATGCCGTTTGTCGTTTTTTCTTGACTGCACACTCATCTATTACAGTGGTATCTTTGCATATCTCTATCGGAGGAGGGCATTTCTTTTTGTATTTATCTGGATCTGGGCAGACTCTGGGCTGGTACGGTGTGCTTGTTGCTGAAGGGTGCTTCTTTAAAGTGTAGCAATTTTTCCTGTTTTAGTAAAAGAAATGCATTGTTAGTAAGGGTTTCAGTTAAGAGGTGCGTAAATTCTCCTAAAGAATAAGTAGTTGGTACCTTTTTAATTGATGTACAATAGACAGAATGTATCATCTTACTTTTGGAATATCTACAAGGTACACAATACTATGAAAATGAACCAAGGGCTGAGGATTCATATTATGATTGCGTACATGTAATTCGTCCATTTGAGAGTTTTTTTGCTATTTGAAACACAGGCAATTCCTATTTTATGTGCCATTTTACGGATCTCCAAAGAACCATTAATTAAGAATAAATGCTGCTAAATGAAATGAGTTGTATTTAGTTACACTTTCTTACTTTTCGCTTTTGGGTTCTTCTTTGCACACTTCTTTCTTCTTCATTGTGATCTTGCTATGGCCATACAATCAAACTATGTATATGTTCTGTTGAATAAGCCCAACTGATGTATTTGTTTCTTACATTGTAAAAAAACTTGAATTATGTAATTTGATTTTCTATTTTTATTGATTTGTGCTAGAAAGAAACATTATTCATTGTGTTAAATCACTGACATTTTGCGACTGTCATAAGCTGTCGTAAGCTAGAACAAGTGTCTCTAATATATAAACTCTTTGGCTAGAACAAAAAAAGTTCTTCAGCTTTTGACTTTTTTCTATATTTGTGTCACAAACATGAAGATTTTTTTTTTTTTTTGCATTCAACCTCTTTGTTCCCTAAGGCCTAGCGGCTCCTTATTTTACTAGCCATAACCGCATGGAGCATTCTTATATTCTCTTTGCGCCTAGCATTCCAAATGTTACAATCTTGTATTCGTAATTATATATATTATATATATACGTATAATTTCGTAATCTTTTGCCGTAAGACTTCAGTGGTGGCGAGAACTCTATCTTTGTAACACATTGAGTTAGAAGCTTGATTTTATTACGACACTTTAGGTATATTTATACCTTTATATTTGGATATATTACAAATTTATACAGTTAGCCGGTTCTGAGGAAAAGATGTCTAGGTGAGAGACAGACAAATAGATAGAAACAAAGTGATCCTATACGAGTAAAAGTTGTTTTTTCCTGCTGAGGTCATCATCATTATCAGACTGTAGAAGTCCACTGCTGGACATAGGCCTCCCCCCAAAGAGTTCCATGACAAACGGTTTTGAGCCTTCTCCATTCACCGAATTCCCGCAATTTCTGTCGGTCCATTGGGTGGGGGGCCTTCCAACACCGAGTCGACCGACTCATGGTCGCCATTCGAGAACCTTTACTTCCCAACGGGCGTCGGTTCTGAGAGCTATATGGCCTGTCCAGTGCCACTTCAAATTTGGAATTCTGAGATCTATGTCGGTGACCTTGGTTCTTCTACGGATTTCTTCATTTCAGATCTTATCTCAATCACCGATCTGATCTCAACTCAAGAGAGGTGCGGAACTCCTGTAATGGAGGGGAGACGAATTGGAAAAAAAAAACGGATTCAAAGACAGGCCTAGAAGAAGGACAGCAACAAAAGAAAAAGAAAAACAACTTAACTAATTATTTTCTACGAAGTATTTGTATAATCGATACTTTTGCGATTAAAGTTATGAGGTATATTTTATAAAACGTTTAGCCAATAATATTATAATATTTTTTTGTTATCAACACATAAAACCACTAAAAGGTACATGTATCGTGTTAGTCGGAGGTGGAAAAGTACGTTTTAATTGAAATGCTCCTAATCCTCATCTTTCGTCGGCCCACACGGGTCATGCTTGTCCGAGGTAGGCTTGCATTTGTATTCCTTGCTCTTTTCTTCTGGTTCCTTAATGGGGCATGGCCCTTCTTTCTGAGGGCATTTTGGAGGTTTAATAGCTTCATCATCTATCAACAAAGCCTTTTCTTTGTTCTTCTTAACTGGACAGCTCACCTCGTCTTTCACGTCAGGGTGCTTAGGTGAGCTTGTACATGTCCCGGAAACTCCTTCGCTTTTATTCGAAGCACTCATATTTTTGTCTTCTTTACTAGGATTTTCTTTTTCACTCATGTTGTTTTCGTTTATTGTTCTGAGCAACGTTTGCTTTTCTAATGTTATTTTAGTCTCATATAAGAATGTTTCATAATTAAAGTATTTTGTAGGAATAAATTCTAATTAAATTATTTTAGATTTACATCATGTATGTTTCGAGAGTTCCTATCAGTCAAATTATCTTCTTGTCTTAAACCTTATTGGTATCTTCGTCTGTCAAGAGAATATAAACCGGCTCCTTAATCTCTGGTTTCATCATTTCAGCCGTACGACGTCCACTGCTGAACATGGCCTCCCCCACAGACAGACCGAATTCATTATCATGTGGGGGGATTTGCCCATACTCACCACGCTGAGCATGCGAGTTGGCGAGCGCAGTTAGAGCTATCGTTGTTAAAATGAGGGACGCTGCTGCGTCCCTCATTACCGTACCAAGTAGTCGCCTCTTACGACATCCGCGGACAGGTACATATGGAGGGACCTATTCTTCAGCCGGGGCCACCACGGCTTACGTACGTACGGCGTAATCTCTGGTTTACGCTCTGTCTAAAGAGCGATCTCCGAAGTTTCCGTGTTTCTGTTGACCGGATCACGGATTTTTAGAAATTTAACTCTAGTGTCTATCTGTTTGTAATCTTTTTACGACTAAACGGCCTACATATTTTAATCACAATGAGTACCTATATAGATTGTTATGATATAGGTACCCTAGGAAAGGCCTAAGGCTACTTTTTATCCAGGTACTTTCCGAGTGAAGCCACTGGCAACTGCTAGTAAAAATAAACAAAATGCTTATAAACTCATATGCCTTTATTTCGTACTGGTGCGTTTTCCTTACAAATAATGTATACTTATTAAAATTAAACAAAATCATTATTATTTCATCTATTATTATAATAATGACATAACAATTATCACTTATCGATATGCTTTCAGAAATTAAAAGCGAAATGCGTAATAAATAAAGGAATAATGCAAAAATAATATAACTTAAAATTGAGTCAATTCTTGATCTAACAGTTTGTATGTAGCCTTTTTTGATAATCATAATTACTGCATTTAAGTTAGTAAATAAATCAAGATAAATTTATGATTAAGTATAAATATTAAGTTGTAAATATTGATCAATAAAATAATATTTATGATTGTTTTTATAGAATAAAGAGAAAAAATAAACTTGTGTACAGTAAAAGGCCATAATTATGTATCTTTGGTGATAAATTATTGCTTTATTTCTACATAATTAAGGCAGACTACATTTAACTGGGATTTTAAAGTCTTTGGCTTCCCTCTAAACTGTATGACTTTTTATATAAATCATTTATTTATAAGCCTTATTTCGGTTACAGTTAAATGGAAAATATAAGTACAAGGCCATATTTACAAAATTGATCTCAAATAATAACCGAGAAAATAATAATAATAATTGGACGGAAACGATAAGAATTGCAACTAATAATCTTCATAATTAATAAAATAATAAATTATACATTCTAACAGTTTTGAACATTATTCAAAATGACGACCTTAGTGCCGTAGCGAGTGAGTGCCCGTCTGAGACGAAAGGGGTGCGGGTTCGATTCCCGCTATGGGAAAAATGTTTGCATGATTTGTAAATATTTTTTCTGGGTGTGTGTGTTGTGGCACCATGGTACTCGTTTCGATTCCTCTGGGTTTTGAAAACAATATCAGGGCGTCTGGTTGAAGCGACACGTGACTTCCTGGCTCTTATTTGGCCCAACGGATCAGTGTTGCCATTCAGCGTGACAATTCCGCCAGCGTCTTGGGGACGCTTCCGGCTGGCGATCAATTGAGCTATCTAAGTCTTAGATAACTCAACTGTTTCTTGTGTATTTTGTAAAATAGTTGTAAATACTTATTAGTTTGAATTTTATTTATGTAAGTAAATGTTAAGTATCTACATAAAAAAAAAATTTATAAATTATTATATGGCATACGGCATGAGCTTTGCATCCCGTATACAATATTATAACTAACTTTTATACATAAAAAAGTAAAAAAACACAACTAATCTCATCGTAATTTCAAAATAATCTAAAATGTTACGCAACCTGACTTCTAGACTTCAGAAGCGTTTACAACAACATATAAATAAGTTATAGAACTTATAATAGAAATAACGATAATAAATGTAAAAAAAGAATTGTGCAATCATGACAGCATTACGTAAAAAATGTTCCAAATGTAAATTTAAACACAAAATTAAAATCTATTTGTGAGATTGAGGTAAACAGTATCGAGATAATTTCTTAATTCTAAAATGACAATGATTTACTTATCTATTACAATATTTACAACTTTTAAATGATTGAGTTATTGACACTGGCTCTCTCATTCAACTGAGTATGAACATTGCTATGGAAAATCATTAAAAAAGCAAAGATAGGTACTGACCACATAAAATCAATAAAAAGTTTTAACCGAAATTTACACAACATTACAATAATCTATCTACACAACGAGACTTTCTAAAGGAATGAATAAAGAATATAATTAAATTGTCACAATTATTTTTTGTTAAAAAGTGTCCGTTATCACTTATTTTTGTTCGTTGTTGGCGCCGACAGCTACTGCTCGCACGGCGTCCGCTGATATCTGGAATAAATGTAAAAATATTTGTTCATTTATTTTCATTATCTGGTCACTAGTAGATACATTTCTTTTTTACAAGAAGTTTGACAATTGACGATTGAGGAGCCAAAATATATTTTAGGCTTTATAACTTTGGCTTACAACTTTAGCCCATAAATCAACCAGTGTGCTTGTTTCCCTAAATTGATAGCCCTAAAAACAATCTACCCTTTCATTAGACAACTTTTAAAATGTTCTCAGCGAACACTTTAATGTAATGGCCCCGTAACTTATTCCCTAGGCGGGGGAGTGGGCTGTTCCTTTGTCAGACGGCCCGTAGGGACCAATACGGACAGAGGACAAATGTGCGAAATCGATTGTACCTTTAGATTTTTTTGTTGTGTTGTGATTGGAGTGTCGGTTTAATTGATTGATCTTCTATTTTTTGATGTCTGGTTATTTTTTGGTCACCCTGCGCTATGTACCTACTGACTACCATCACTAGACCAGCTATTGCGATATCGCGTGAGAGCACTGTTGTTAGCCCCACTCAAAGGGATATACAAGGTGATTCATAACATGTATTCCATTCCAAAAGGGGGTTACTCTATCAACGAAAATAAATAAATTAAGCGAAAAAAAACTTTATTTTTTTTGTTTTTTAAAAAAACTTTTCATGTTTGCTGTTTTTGGTATTTTTATCATCTTAAGAACTAATAACTAAACGTACAAGAAGTTCGGAATCAAGATTGCTACCTAAAACAGCTGATTCATTGAGTTTGACCTGATTTGACCCCAAAACAGCTGATTTTCGCATAGAGTTTTTTCAATGAAAAATGTCCAATTTCCAAAAGTCGTAGAACAAACTTTATTGCCAATTGGGTGTAGAATAAGCCCCTTTCGGGATGGCATATATATTATTAATCACCTTGTATACATATCCTACTATACATATCGTATTTTATCCTTCTCCTACTAATATAAATGCGAAAGTTTTTGAGGATGTTTGGATGATTGAAAATCAATCAAACCGTAACTGCTGAACCGATTTCGATAAAACTTGTCACAAATGGAGTTTTTTATATAGATATCACGCAAACAAAGCCGCGGGCGCATGCTAGGTTTTAATAATATCCCGGAAATTAATTTAACGGAATACAATTTTATTTCATTTATTTATAGTTTTAAAAATCAAAATGGTCCCCATACTGTAGTTAAGTATTGAATATCAATAGTCAATGGTGACTGGTTCCAATCCTGTTGGAATTCAGCTATTATACCCATATCTTCAATACGGAAAACCAAAACACCTTATACGAATAGCATTAAAGCCCAAAATCCAATACCATTAGCGAAGTTTTCTATGGCTTTCCTTGCTTTGATGTATCACCCATGGGATAAAGAATTCACATCTAATTTGATGGTGGGATCAAAAGTGTACCGTCGAGTGATTCTTTATCCGTAAAGTAGTTTCTATCAAACTTTATTCACTTTTATTTCCATTGATACAGCTGCTATGATCCTAGATCAGTTGCCATAGCAACAACACAGTTTCTCTGTAGACTACTCATGATAGATAGATAGATAAAAATTTTATTTGGCACTACAGACACACACAATTAACATAGATAAACAATTTTAAACTAAAGTACATACAATAGGTATAAACATAACTCATCATCATCATCAGCATGTAGAAGTCTAAAGTTGCGGGAAGTCGGTGGATGGAAAAGGCTCAAGACCGTTGGTCATGGAACTCTTCGGGGGAGGCCTATGTCCAGCAGTGGACTGATAATGATGATGAATTTCACAAATAAAAGTTGTGAACTATCTTTCTTTAACACTAGGCTTTTCTCCTAGGCTTGGTCGCGAGGAACAGGCATAGCTTCACCTAGTTTCTAAGACGTTTAAAATTAGTGATCCTAGTGATTTTATTGAAATAAAAACCTTTGACTTTGACTGAGCTATTTAAAGGAATATCAATATAAAAAAATCTTTGGCGTAGTCGGGTTTTAGTTAAATATACCGTTTAAAGCTAAAACCAGAGCCTTTGGGGATAACCCGTTTCAAAAACAGCAAACAATTAACAATCCCATCGAAAGAGTACAGGTGCTAAAATATATCCCCGAGGCACACCTGACCGTGGTCACTGATAAACCGTTGTAGATTTATACGGTATGGACGGCCATTTGTATTTCAGCATTCATTGAACGGTTACCATTTAAATGTCTGTAAATCGAAGGCTTTTATCGGAAAGTCTGGTAAGCACGTGTGGTATTTTTTACTTGGATGGTTACTGTTATTATCCTCGATCTCAGTGGTGTTCGATTCCCGCTGCGGGACAAATGTTTGCGTAATCTGCAAATATTTGTTCCAGGTCTGGGTGTTGTGGTGCGGTGGTACTAGTAGTTTCTGATACCGACGCCCACGACACAGGGAATCCTGGTGTGGGGTCAGGACTATGTATGTGACAGTTGGGTGTTATTTTAATTTGGACATCATCATCATCATTTCAGGCCTCGGGACTTTTTCAAATCATCTGTTTTTGGATTTTATAACACCTTAAAGACATAGAAGTGCAACATCACCTTTAAAAGAGTTGAATAATTGAATTTACAAAAATTTACAACAAAATAGCTAATTTTTGCAGTGTTTTTTCAATGAATAATATCGAATTTCCTTGAAGTCGTAGAGCAAACTTTATTTCCAATTAGGTGTAGCACATTTCGGGACAGTCATTATGAATGATCACCTTGTATTGGTGAAAGCCGAAATACAATTCGTTCAGTAGATGCACAGACAGACAAACAGATGGTTATTTAGTTCATTTGAAGTAGTAATGCAGATTTGTGTTATGGCCTTAGATACTCACCACTTAGTCAGTAGGCCGGTGGCTGTCGAATGCGAGTAGGGTCCACCGTACGGCGAGTATTGCGAATAGGGAGCCGCGTATGCGTATTCGCTGGCTAGCGTTGTCGTACCTGGAATAAATAACAATTATTATTATCTTCATTCATCACGATTTCAGCCCTAGGACTATCACTGATAATATAATATGCCTCCACCATAGAGAGACAGAGCACCCAATGTCTCCCAGCAACCCTGATTGGGTCGTATTTCTCTATACTTTAGCCAGATTCGATGTTGCTTGCTTGTCGTGTCACTGAATCTTTCTTTGTCATCTTGTGTTAGGTCAGTTTCCAGTTTCCAACCAACATAAGCCTGGTGGACTTTAGCCGTCGGTGAAAGAACCAGTGTGGTGAACGGATTTAAGGGTCCTAGAGGCTCCTTTCACATGCTTACATGTCACATGTCCTTATGGATGGTTTGATAAAGCATAAAAACGTGTTAATTAGGTTAGTCAGCACTTTTACGCACAAAATCATCTAAATTTGAATCAAATTGCCGTGTAATCAGAACACTGAACTTAACCACGCCTCGCGACAAATTCCAGCGTGTATCAACGCCCTAACGAGCTTTATACGCGCAACCACGTCCCCCCCCCCACCCCCCAACACCCCCAAAAGTGACAGTTTAATATTTATAACCGAAGTGAGCCTATGAAGTACCTACTATACTCCGAAGCACTTCTGTCGCATCGCAAACTCGTGACACGGTTCGTTACCCCCTCCAGACAAAGCCATACGATTCCCCCCTCTAAAATTATTTGCATAGAACCCCGAATGAGCTATTAAAGATGTCTGGAGGAGGGCCCCCCGCCACCCATTCCGGGATAAGCAGATTGCGGTAGATTAAAGACCAAAAGCATAAAGAGAAGCGACGTCCCCAGACGACCGCCCTGCGGCACTCCATTTTGAAACCTCCCCGTAATATGCATAAGTGCTAAAACTCCGTGGATTCTGTATGATATTTTATGATGTTATAACACAGAGAGGCGAGCGGTCCGAGGAGAAAATTAGATTTCCCTCGGAGTGGTTCGGAGTGGTACCTACTCGACAATGTCGAAAGCTTTATTCAAGTCGGTTTTTTTCAACTTGATACTTGAACTGGTTTTCTGTTTGGCTACTTTTGTTTTAGCTGTTCTCTCATTGTTTTATTACTGTGCGTGGATTTTTATTGTCGTCTGAAGCGGCGATGGGGGCGTGGAAACGATATTTTCTTACATTTTACTTTCTTGTTTTCATTGCTGCTTGATGTTTGTAAACATATTTTCGGATTTCATTTATGGAGTAACTTTTGCTTTTACTTTGTATTCACTGCGATGCTTTGAATGCTTATAAATTCTGCATACCTTTCAATTAATTAAATTATTTATTTGCGAAAGTATGGTACATTATGAACAAAGTACGGTTCACAGGGTGGGTATGAAGGCTTCACACTTTTATTTAATGAGCATGCAAATATAAAAGTACCTTTAAGAAAGGTCAGACGTGACACTAATGCTTTTTAACAAAGAAACTAGGTGAAGCTACACCTGTTCCTCGCGACCAATCCTAGAAGAATCAGGCAACAAACATGGCTTGGTGCCTATCATTTTTTGATGATCCTTTCACAAAATGGAATGTAGAGCTTCATTGTTAATGGGGAACGCTGCTGCCCATCCCCTAGCTTTTTTTCCCTTAGTCGCCTCTTAAGACATCTAAGGAAAAAGGGGCCTATTCTTCAGCCGGAGCCACCACGCCAACTTGCTAGTGTACAATTTAAGAAAGAAGCTGAAAAAGAGATCATATAAAGACTTACCATCGTAATGCGCGTAGGGGGGGTAAGGCGGCGCGGGGGGCTGTAGCACCACCAGGGCCGCCGCGTCGGGACTCGCGGCCGCTGACGGGGGCTCGCCGCCAGCGCCGCCGTTGGAGCCAGCCGAGTCGTTGGTCCCTGAAAGATAAATTATGGTCAGTTATGTTACAGTCACAACTTGAGGAATTATGGATTGCCCGTACAAACTTTCAACCCCTATTTCACCCCCTTCAAGATTATTTTTTTTGACAAAAGATAGCCTATGTCCTTCCTCAGAATATAATCTATCTTCTTGCCATATTTCATTACGATCCATTCAGCCGCTTAGTCGTGAAAAGGTAACAAGTAAAAATTATAATAACACACAACAGACCCTAAACAAATACTTGCAGATCGTGCAAATATTTGTCCCGCAGCGGGAATCTAACCCGCCACCGAGGTCATCAACCGAGGTATGGATGTAAAGGAAATTTAGGTGGTCGATGGTGTCCCAAGTATTCTACCCGCCAACAAGACAATCAAACTCGTGCCGTCTAACGGACGCTCAAGCCCTAAACCTGCCCATTTCCTATAAAGCACCGTGATTATACCATTATTTGTCACGCCCTGAAAATTTGCGGTGACAGCCTATAAGCATTCGAATGAACTGTGAATTTGAATTGTCTTCGCATTTGACACAGATTTTTGTGGTGTCTAAGGAATTGGCTGAGGTGTTTATTGGCTTTAGACCTGACTGGACTACTTACCCAGTTTTTTTTTTTTAATTTATTTCAATAAAATCACTAGGATCACTTTGAAACGTCTTAGAAACTAAATGAAGCTATGCCTGTTCCTCGCGACCAAGCCTAGAAGATGTTGGTATCTACATAAACTTTACGTGAGAGTGATAGAGACCAGGAAGAAATATTTGCAGATCATGCAAACATTTGTCCCTCAGCTGGATTGAACCCGCACCCCAGATATAATAAATGCCAAAGGTTGTGATGATGTTTATATGTTAGGATGTTTGTGGTTCAATCACGCCGTAACGGCTCAACTGATTTCGATGCAACTTGGAGTAGATAGAGTTATATACCTAGAATAGCATATAGGCTATTTTTTATCTAGGTACCACGCGAGATAAGCCGCAGGCGGAAGCTAGTTTATATAAAAAATGTCCTGACGTTTTTCTATTGTTCTATGATTATCAATATAGACGTTCATATTGAAGGTACTTTTATGACCAGCAACTCAAATCTAAAGATACCCTGACCACATCCTCTTGTGAAAGGTCTACAGGCGCCCCTCTCAGTAACACGAGCCGGTAAGGCGATACGGCGAGATCACCTGCATCTATGCTTCCTAGATCGTGTGGTTGTATTGTGTGATGTGTCTCTATGAATGGATATTGTTTAGAACATGTTACTCTGTGCCTTTCGTTCGTCTATCTGGTTTCAAATGATTTGTTTTTGTTGCAAGAAATAAATGAAAGAAAATACATTTATTTGGGACACACAAGCACAGCACAAACTAATTAGAAAAGACACTACAGGTTATAAAGAGGTGGGTAAGTAACAAACAAGAGTAGGAAGGAAGAAACAAAACCAGGGTATTCATTATTATTACTACAAGTACATACGTACGTACGCGAACTGCACGTGAGCCTATATTATTCTTATTTTGTAGGTATTACAAACGGGTCTACCACTAGCGAGGGAGCGGCCTGAAGAGTATGAGGCATTTTGGGAGGCACTGCCGAAGGTTCTGGAAACATTCCTATTTGAGCCACTGTGAGTAATAATATAGTTTTCATCCAGATGGGATGAAAACTATAAAATATATTCGAAAAGGACGACTTGGTTCGCCTTTAAGTGAATTATTAGTCCGTGCCGAGGTGCATGCGTGAGCCAAAAAAGGTTCCATCTCAGCTTTAATGCCGCACACGAAGTGTAGCTGCGCTGGTTTTCAGATGGAGAAAATGTTCTGAGGCATTTTGATGGTGTATCTATGGAGTTCTATCAAAAGATGTAGGCATCTGCTCAAATTGTATTCCTATACAACGTGATCCGTAACTAGTGTCCCGATGAAAGGAGCTCATTTAAAGAACTACAAAATTAAATCAAAAAGAAGCTATATTTTCAACTTTTTTTGACAGCTGATTTTCGTATCTTTACCTCGTACAAGGTAAGATAGATTTGGAAGGTAATTTTAGAATATGCAAGGTAACAATAATATATGGCTGCTATTCCGAAAGCTCATTCTACAATTGGAAAACAAATTTATTCTACCTACGACTTAAAGTAATTCAATATTTTTTATTGATAAATTATTATACTAAAATCCGCTGTTTTGGGGTCAAATCAGATCGAACTCACTCAGATTGTACGTTTAATTACCTAAATAGCTAATTTGCAAAAGTTCGAAAAAAAAATCTGATAATGTTTTCTCTAAAATTATTTCTTTTGTTGATAAAATAAGCCCCTTTTTGTAAGATATATCTACATTTTACGAATCACCTTGTACAACCTGGTGAGAAATGCCGACTTGTAGGTAAGTAGGTGAACGATGAACGAGTGTGAATGAGAGATTCCCATGGCAGCGTAACCGCAGGTAATTATGCGGTCATCTCTACAGTCTGATATTGATTTTCGTTTTGTTATCACATGGGAATCGTAATGTAAAGATGAGTGTTTTTATTCGAAACAGTTTATTTGAAGATATTAATCTTTACTGTTTCGTTAGCAGTTCAAGTAAAACTACCTATGTGGTACAAAACCTGGAATAACATATACCTAGGTTACTTTTTATTCATGTACCAGGCGAGTGTACTTGGTTGTTAACTATTGGCCTCATACATAAGCTCAAAGTCGCGCAACGGGCTATAGAGAGAACTGTGCTCGGAGTTTTACTACGTGATAAGATCCAAAATGAGGAAATCCGTCGAAGAACCAAGGTCACCGACGCTCTCAGAATTAGCTAGATGAAGTGGAAGTGGGTCGGCCATACAGCTCGCAGAACCGACAACCATTGAGGAGTAAAGGTTCTCGAATGGCGACCACAAACCAGGCAACGCAGTGTTGGAAGGCCCCCCACCTGATGGCCCAACGACAGTATGAAGGTTGCGGAAATTCGGTGGAAGGAAAAGGCTCAGGACCGTTCGTCGTGGAACTCTTTGGGGGAAGCCTATGTCCAGCTAATGAGACGCAGTGCAACTGCGGAGTCGCACCGCAAACAATGCTGCGCCTGAAGTAGCAAACAAGCATACGGTTACCGTAGCCTATGAGCGCTTGCAATACCAGAGGCATCACGCACGCGTTGCTGACCCCGAACCCCTTCTCCCCTAAAAGAGCTCTGGCAACCCTGACCGCAGGTACACGACACTATTTCCGCTTATTCAATGTATGCTATCTTTTTTTTTACTAACTACCCTCACTAAAATTATGTATGTCTTCCATAATAATTACGATGATAGGTAGATACTTACTGATACCTATATACCTGTATCTTAACAATTGTTAGTACTGCATGCTCACTGTTTTTATAATAACTAAGTTAAAATTGTTAATTTCTCATGAAGTGAAATGTAATTTCTTTTGAGAATAAAGTTCTTTAACCATATTTGAAACAAATATTGTTATTTAGCTGCGATCTTCTGTAAGGCGGAGGAACCTCGCTGTGCCCTACCTCCTCGAAAAAAAGAAGAAATAAAGATATAAAGCGTGTACTTTACCATACTTACCGGAGTGCGGTGTGTAGTGCGCGTGCGCGGCGTGCTCGTAGGGCGCGTCGAACAGCTCGCCGTAGTAGGCGGGCGCGCCGCCGCCGCCGCCCAGCTCCGTCAGCAGCTTGTACTCGTCCTTCAGGCTCCACTTCGACGAGGACCACAGCTGGAAGGAAAGCTACACGTCAGTGAGATCCTTTTTTTTTTTTTTTTTTTTTTATACAACAGAGATGGCAAACAAGCTTACGGCCCACCTGATGGTAAGCGGTTACCGTAGCCTATGAGCGCTTGCAATACCAGAGGCATCACGCACGCGTTGCCGACCCCGAATCCCCTTCCCCCCTAAAGAGCTCTGGCAACCTAACTCACCGCAGGAACACAACACTATTTGAAACAAATAATGTTATTTGGCTGCGATCTTCTGTAAGGCCTCCCCAGGCGGGCTGCTCCAATTCAGAACGAGAAAATCTCACTGTGCCCTACCTCCTCTTCCTATAAGAATAGCCTTGGTATTCTCAATCGTCACTCAAACAATTAAATTAAACGGCAAGCGCGTCAATCGTCTATCGCAGATGCTGTAGAATTAGATTGAGAAGTGACAAATTTGTTGAGTGACGACTTTCAGTTTCCAGTTACCATTTAAGGGTAGAATTTGAATTTGCTTTTTAAGATAATATACAAGGTGATTCATAATATGTATGCCACCCCGAAAGGGGCTTATTATACACACAATTGGCAATAAAGTTTGTTCTACGACTTTTGGAAATTCGACTGTTTTCATCGAAAAAACTCTATGTGAAAATTAGCTGTTTTGGCGTCAAATCAGGTCAAACTCAATGAATCAGCTGTTTTAGGTAGCAATCTTGATACCGAACTTTTTGTACGTTTAGTTTTTAGTTCTAAACATGATAAAAATACCAAAATCAGTTAATTTGAGAAAGTTGGTGAAAAAAAATAACAGGAAAATATTGATGTTTTTTTTTCGCTTATATGATTTCTTTTTGTTGATAGAATAACCCCCTTTCGGGATGGTATACATGTTATGAATCACCTTGTATATACCTATACATAATAGTAGAAACATAACCTACAATTTAGACACTAGAATATTTTTAAGCTTACAAACTAAAAACACGCTTTTATGACTGTTATTTGCTGAGAAGAGATATCAAAGAACGTCTGACTCCATCACCAGATCGGCTTCGTTTCTAAAGGATGAAATTACTTTCCTGAGAGGGTAGTTGCATTTTGACGAATTCGGTGGCGCAGTGGGCGAGTACCCGACTGAGAAGCAAAGAGTTCGATTCCCGCTGCGGGACAAATGTTTGCATGATCTGCAAATATTCTGGGTGTTGTGGTACCATGGTACTCGTAGTTTCTGATACCCACGACACAGGGAATACTAGTGTGGGGTTAGGACTATGTATGTGACTGTTGGGTGTTATTTATTTTATTCTTGCACTAAAATTCTAACCTGAAATACCCATTTCAGCACTCATCAGTCGTGTAAAGGTGTAATGGCGGGCGGAAGTGACGTCATTAATGCTCGCCCGCCACCATTCGTCACGACAAGATGGCCGACAGATTTACGCGCCAATTTGCGCTCGGTTACAAAGCGTTTAGTTGTTTTTGGGCAGTTCATTGAAAAGGTTGCTGGGATTTATTTAACTGATTTAAATGGGCACCAGCAAGATGAATACTGCCTAATCCTTTACCTACATGTATAGTTAGGTGGAAGCTACAATACAGTGGCTATGATAAGTTGCATCATGAGAGCACTGCTGAGTGATGGTAGTGACCCCACCTTCCAAGCAGCAGGTCGAGGAGTCATCTGGCTTGGAAAATGTCCTAGAGCCTAAAAATTCGTAGACATGTGACATGTGCCCGAAAGGAGCCCCAAAGAGACGTACTTTAGTCCATTCACCTCACTGATTCTTTCACCGACGGTCATAGGCCCTTTTCAGGGCCACCATACCTCAACCTGGTCACTGACCTTACACAGGATGATCAAGAAAGAATCAGTGACACGACAATTAAGCAAGTTTCATCATGAGAGACCAACCATATAAAGATACCAGCTACGAGTAGCAAGTACTTACATTTGAGTATATTTGGTCGCCATTGTAGTGACTCCTTTGTCGTTTGACATCGTCTTCCGAATGGCTGTTGAAGTCTCGGTTTTCATCTTAAACAAAACAAACACTTTGTTATTTGGACGGTGTTATGCAGAAAGTTGTCACTCCACACAACCACTCCTCAAGATGGAATGGACAGCTTCAGTGTTATGCCGCTCGAACAAGACGATGCTAAAAAAAATCGTTGATTCAAGTAGCTTAGTTAGTAGCTACGAGTTAGTGATTACTTTATAGCAAAACTAAACTTTGCCCAAAGTTCAAGAACCAATATGAAAGAGATTTTAAGAGTTATAATCATAAAGCCACAATTTGCGCAGTAAATTTAATAGCCCAGTAAATCTTACTGGTCTCGCTCCGTGATCACTATGGCTGAAACGATGCTAGGGATGGGCACCTTACGACAGAGTTATAGATATCGATGATGACAACGATTTGAAATGAAAAGTGATTTACGTATGACCATGCCCGTGGAATATTACGCTCAGGCTCAACATTTGTCTTTTCTTCAAATTTTTATAAGCTTTATAAAGCAGGTAAGCAGTTAAGACCCCTATTCTAAAACTGTCATTCAACTGTCTCTCTCATTTAACTCTGACATTTTGAATTGAAATTTAACTGTACCTTGTACCTGTTTACTTTCATCGAAAATGGTTAAATTATTTATTTTCTCAAAATAATTTATAAATTAAAGAATGCTATTATTTTATGATAAGCTGTATTTGCTCTAACAGCTTATCATAAAATAATAGCATAATGTCACGCGTAGTTTTAAACAAAAGCTTCACTGCTTTTGTTGACAGAAAAGCTGTCAGAAATGTATACTTATTCTACATTGCAATAACAAAATTTTAAAAAAAACTACTTAAAACAAAACAATTATCGATACGATTCCCGTCACTATGTAACTTTCGAGGTTATAAAACGAACCTCTCTACGGGAGAGTATTTCTTTATACTTTAGTTACTTACAAGTTTAATACTCAACTCTACACAGCTTTACTTATATAGAGTTCATTAGTTAGAGAAGTGGGCCCGTGTGGCTCGTAGAAGCTTTCATAAAGGGGTAGAGTTGGTAAGGTAAATTTAAAATTGATAGGCCCTAATTTATGTTAAGTTTACTTGTTAAATACTAAATTTCCTTACGGTATCGAATAACTACCGAAATCTTTCGTATTGTAATCGCGAAAAATCTCGAATAACTTCCTAGTGAGCTGTGATGGCCTAGTCACTAGGCCATCACAAAGTTTAGCTCTCACTAGGCTCTAGTGAGAGCTAAACTTTCGACTCGAAGCAAATGGATTTTTATATTCAAATAAAACGGTGATGAAAAAAATTGTGAGGAAACCCGCGGCTTAGTAGTAGATGTTTGTTCTGTGTCTGGGTGTTAAATATATATCTATTATGTATATCAGTCTCTGGTACAGGCTATGCCTAGTTTGGGATCAGTTGACAATGTGTGATATGTCCGGAATATTTATATTTAGTAAGCTCTGCACTTATTGGTCATGTTAGTATTTTTATGGCCCTCTGCACACACTGTTGGTGCTGGGAAGCCCTACTCCAACATAAAAAACATATCCCAGGCACAGCGTCCATTATGTGAAAAATTTCTTTTGGCGCTATAAAATCATCTGGAATAGATTAAATAAGGCCTTACTAGGAGACATACCCTGGTCTTCGTGTCGTTTCCTCTTCAGACCGGTGGTTCCTCCATTATGTAGACCCTCGACCTGCTCAATGCCGAGGATGCCGTTGATGCTGTAACTGCCAGTGTTCGTCACGTGCTGTTCTGTTGTGGGGGAGAGGACGGCTGTCGTACCCGGGGCGTTGCCTGCGTGCGTGATTACCTGTAGGGAAACGATGATCAGACTTCTTTTTATACAACTTATGTGGCAAAGTAAATGGCCCACCTGCAGTGCTCATGCGTAAGCGAAATGGGAATGAAGTTCACAATTCTGAAGATAGTTTTATCAGTCTTAGCGACATCTGAGAGGTCTAAAACGTGTCAAGTTTGAAACGTTTCGGATATTGCTTAAGATTGTTAAAATGAGCCTCAAAGTTACTAATTTCATTGCCATTACGGTTACACAATAGCACCGATGGTCAGTGGTTCATCATCATCAGCCTGAAAAGTTTACTGCTGAACATATAAATTTAAACGAAATAACACCCAACAGTCATACATAAGCTGAATCTAGAAATACCTGTGTTGTGGGTTTTTTTAAATACAAAATCGGCTAAAGTTTGACCACAATCTCACCTGATGTTAAGTAATGATGTGGTCTACGGTGTAGCACGTTTGCCTAGAAAAAACCTATTCACTCTGGTCTTGGTCTGGGTATCAGAAAGTACGTGTTCAATGGTACCGCAACACCCAGAGCAAGGACAAATATTTGCAGAACATGGAATTATTAGGTCCGGGGATCAAATCTTCCATCTGAGCCAGCACTTGGCCACTCCACCAAAGTACACCCATACCACAGATCAGCCAAACCTAGTACGCCTTTACAGTACGCCACTCCATCAAAGCACACCCATACCACAGATCAGCCAAACCTAGTACGCCTTTACAGTACACCACTCCACCAAAGTACACCCATACCACAGATCAGCCAAACCTTGTACGCTTTTACAGTACGCCACTCCATCAAAGTACACCCATACCACAGATCGGCCAAACGTAGTACGCCTTTAAAGTGGATACTTACAGATACGACGCTGCCCTGCGCTGAGCTGATCTCCTGCTCTTGCTGCGCTTGCTGCTGGTTGTGCGCATGCTTCGCTTTCTCCGCTGCTTTGTTTCTTACGATCCTGTGGACAAAGAAGGTGAATCAGGTATTGCTATTGGGTACCTAAGAAGAATAAGGCATCATATTATATTGGTCTAAGGTCCCATCTTAGCGATTTTTGCAGTTTGCATGAGTGCTTCGATGGCCTAACTAGACTTATGGTAAGTGTACTAATATAGAGTGAGGAACAGTGTGATAAGAGAGCGTTGTGGAGTGAAAAAAGATGTAGTGATGAGGATTGAGAAAGGTATGCTGAGATGGTTTGGCCATGTAGAGAGGATGAACGAAAGAAGATTGACGAAACAGGTGTATAAGGGGAAGTTCGTTAAGTGACTAAATCGGTGACGTTTTGGAAAAAGGCCAGGTCAAGGGTACCCTAAACCAACGAGCATGTATGAGGAATGTTATGAGAGTGAATGAAGCAAAAAAGCAAAAAAGGTATGTCAGGATCGTAGCAAGTGGAAAGCCGTGGTCTCCGCCTACCTCTCTGGGAAATAGGCGTTATTTTATGAATGTGTGTATTTACTAATATAAAAAATCAAAATCTTTCTAAGATGACTTCTCAGACTAAGCTTTAAATGAAGAAGTACCCTACAAAATGAATTTTTCAAGTAAGTGCTCCAACAGAGTTCAAAATAAAATATATTTCATAAATAATGAGTTCAATTTTCGAGTAATAACGATACAAACTACGCAATTAGGCGCAATGACATGAATAATCCATTACTTTACGATGGGGGACCTCAAAAAATGCACTCACAATGTTCCTCTGTATAGAATCGCGATTATTGACTAGTGCTTGAACGAATCTTAAAAACTAATTCCGAGTCCTTTTTCTGTGGTAATTCATATTAAAAATGTATTTCAAAATGAAACTTACGTGTATGAAATACGTATTAAAGTCTATTTTGAGTTTAATACTTTGAGCGCTCACGAAACTCAAATTTGAAATAGACTTTAGTCAGTACACGTAAGGATAATTTTAAACCGAATTTTAGAGGGCATATCACACGTAGGGCTTGCAGATATTCAAAATTGTAGTACCTATTCGAATAGTATTCGAAAATTTTTGGGAGGTATTCAAATATTTGACATGATTTTCTGCAGAAAATCATCAAAAAAACCGAATAGTAATACCCCAAAAAGGCTTACGGTGAACCCTAGTTAACAAAATACTTAAAAAAAAGTTCAATTAAAATCCGAAAATTTGGTATTGATATTCATTTCCCGTTTAAATTTTTTTTTGTTTATATTCTTGAATATTATATTGACATTTACATTCATATATTAATCTAGTTAGAATTTTCAATATTAAGTAAATTTAATTTATTTTTGCAATAATAATTTGTTTAATGTTTTCTGATAATATGTGACATGAATAATTTGAAATCTGTTTTTATGGTTACTAACATAGTTTATAGGTAGATAAATGTACTAACAATTATGGTGAACAACCGAAATAAATGAATTAAATTAAATTAAAATAAATAATGAAATAGTGCAGATTCACGAAAGATATAGGTATTCCAATATTCGAATTTATGATTCACGTCCGATTCGATGATCCTATTAAAATGCAAAAGCCTTAGTAAATATCATAGTTAGTCCTTTTTCAAGACCAAACTTTTTTTCCCTATCACTAGCATCCTTTATAATTTCAATACCGCTAGCCACGGATTATAACGTAGGTAGTATCGCCACGCGCCACTACATCCTTCTGCAATATACGGAACCGCGGCCGCGATTTGTCACGCTTCCGATCGCGGGTAAAAAAACGTGTGTGAACTAGCCCTTATTGTGGTCGGGAAGATTTGTAATGTATAAAATATAGGTACCTACTTTCTAACAATAACAAAGAGGTTGAATGCAAAATAAGATATTTTTTACAAAAACTAAAAACCGACTTCAAATTCCTGAATATTTTTACAAGATTAATATCAACCTTTTTTTGTTATCAACCTCTTTGCGTTTTACTTACCTACTGAGGATGACACTGGCCACCTACACTTTCGAATAAAAAACAAAAGTAATTATGACATCCATTCATCATCAATAATAACTCTTACGGTACTGACTGACTGACTGACAATCAAACGAGCCTAAACAAAATCCTAAGAGTATGAAATTAGCAGGGTAGCTTCCTGTTGTTACGTATGGGTGCACAGAAAGGAATTCCCGACACACAAACCCTAAAGTTAAAGATAATGTAAAAATAGCAGCAACCGAACGAAGTCGCGGGTCAACCAAACCCTGTGGTATGGTTTGGTCGACAAAAAAAAATCGGCAAGTCGTGATTTCAAGAGATGATGAGGTTTTTTTTAAGTTTTACGGGACAAGTAGCAATTCCTTTAGGAATTAAATTAATATGGGACCATCCCGGGATCATACTCTATACACCAACGAAAGAATTATCAAAATCGGTTTAGTATTGGCGGAGATATCGAGTAACATACACAAAAAAAACTGCTGTCTTGAGAACCCCTCCTTTTTGAAGTCGGTTAAAAATAAAGTACTCTGTGGTGCAGGCCAAGTAGTGTATTATATTATATAGTCTTTGGTGCAGGCGTAAAAATTCAACTAGATTTATGCGTTTCAAAATGATCTACGAGAATTCAATTAATAAATGAACATTGAAATTTGAACTATTTAGACAAACAACACATATGGATAAAAATAACTTACATTTACGCACAAATCTGTAACTACAACAGTCACATCAAACCGCGAAAAAAACCCGAAATCAAAATTAGAGGACCATTTTGTTTGCGGCCATTTTCCCCGGCTGACAGTTCATTTCCCGCCATGATGGATAGTGGCGCGCTCTCGTGAGTTATCGGCTCCAACTCGCGGGTTGACATATGCAAAAATTGTCTCGCAAACTCATCAAAAAGGTCAGATTAGGGTGTGTAATAAAGTCGGTTGATTGATGGTGCAGCCGTAATTGTTTCGTTTATTAGCTGTTGAGTGAGTGGATGATGATAGTAATCTTTCCCTCTGTATTTTTTGTTTTGGATGTTGTCTTAAAATATGTAGGTATGTTGGTATTTGAGGCTTTTATTTAAAGATATTTTTTACATTTTTTCTGTACAAGGCGTAGATATCTCGAAGCTTATGCTACGAAAAAAATACAGAGGGAAAGATTACTATCATGTTCCTCGAACGCGTTTGAACACGAGCCGTGTTCAAAAGGAGTCGATAAGTCATCTTAAACTTGTTTGAAACTTATCATTACGTCTTTTAAATTAACTTAATTTTGAGTTTAACTTTAATGAGCTTGCGTTATCGTTGCGCTATATGACACACCCTCAAATGTCAAACTCAAAATTGACTCTTAGTCAGCAGAGGTAAGGCTCTTCTTGCAACGAATTTTATATGACATATCAAGGACATATCGCATGCCCTTTGAACAGGGCTTCACTAAGAAAGTACACTGAATTCTTCTACACTACGAGTACCTACATTTATTTGGACCCGACGCAGAGTGGTCAAGAAAGAACCACAAGGCACGAATTAGTAAACAAAAACAGCAATTTTTCATCGCTATCGCATAAACATAATAAAATCCTTCCACAGGGCTACCACCGCAAATATTCAGAATTGCCACAAAAAGCTCAGTTATCATATCCGTTTCCTGCCGGGGCCGTCCATGTTTTAACCCTAACATTTTAATGGTATTCTTCAGTAATGCAAGTGTTGTCGGCAAATATCTGTGATTTATGCGACGGTCCTGGCATTTTGTAATTTTATTGTGATTTCGCAAAAAGGAGTTATGCTGACTGCGTATTATAATTTGGTAGATTCTATATATCTTTCCTAAGGACATAGAGCTTTTATGTAGCCATTTTAAGGTACGCACAATGTTAGGTATAACAATAGGTCTCTTTACCTAAGTATATTGTGAATATTGTAAATTAAGTAGTTAGTTATTTCTAAGTTTAGTTTAATTGTTACGCCTCACCATCTGTTTGCACGCCCAGGGTGACTGGTAGAAAATGCTTAAGCATGAAGACCTCCTTACACTAATTTATGTGTATTTAATTCAATAAAATCACAAGGATCATTTTAAAACGTTTTATGGGTCAGTAAGAAACTGAGTGAAGCTACGCCTATTTCTCGCGACAAAGCATAAAAGCAGAGCGTTGGCAGTCCGGGGCAATATGCTGGCTCGTAGGTTTGCTCGCTGTTCGAGTGAAGTGAAAGTTACTCTTTTTAAGGCTTTCTGCCAGTCATTTTACTCGAGCAGCCTTTGGCTTAACCACACTCGCCGTGCTGCCAATTCTTTGCGTGTCCAGTACAACAACATCTTCAGGATGCTGATGCGGCTGCCTCGCTTTTGCAGCGCATCTGGGATGTTTGCGGAGGCGCGCACGGACGGCTTTCATGCGGTTATGCGCAAGAAAGTCGCTTCCCACAACACAAAACATCGCGCGAAAACAGCGAGTCAGCAGCAACGGCATCCTGCAGATGATTGTTTTGCGACCGGACTGTCCGATCCAGGCGAAGAGGATGCAGGTAATGCTGGGGTCGGAGAAGTATCGCAATATCTTCGTCAAGTAGGTTTATTTTATTTTATTTTTATTTTTATTGTGTTATTTTTATTTGATGTGTTTTTATTTGATTTTATTTTAATTTTGTGTAATGTGTGATTTTATGTAATTAATTAAGTAATTATTATTTGTAACTTTAATATGGACATGGTCTGAAATAAATGAATAATAATAATAATATAAGAATCAAGCAACAAACACTGCGCGCGTGCCTATCATTTTGTTAAAATGATCCAAACTCGTATTTATGAAAATCAGGTTTACTTCCTAATAATTTGGTATACCGTTCGTTCAGCAGCAACCTCAGTTCTGATAATTTGTCTGGTCGGTTTTTGAGACATGGTAAAACGAAGTGCTTTTGCTTGGGTAAAGAAAACTTTGCATACTAATCTACGTGAAGCTACGCATGTCCATCTCTAGAAGAATCAGGCAATAAACACAGCTTGGCGCTTATAATTTATTTCTGAAAATATATTGAAAAAAATAAAAGCATTCCCAAAACATCATGAAGAGTTTAGTGAAGTGCAGAACGAATAACATGAAGAAGAACAGAAAATAACAGTTTTTTGTTACTGGAAAGTCTTTCAGTAAAACACCGTTTATTATGTTTTTTTGCAAAATCGCGAAAAAACGCATCCCTCGCCCTAAATCTAACCTGAAAAATAAAAATTACGCGCCAACAAAATAATTCCGCTTGCCAGCGCAAAAAATTCAAATGTCAAAGCGGGGCTGCCAGAGTTATAGCTTCAATTACCCGTTGGCGGCAGGGCCCGATTAAAATGTCTTGGAAAACGCAAGTTGGCTTTTTCTTTTTTATTGGAAGGGCAGTTTTATGGCTATGGCGTGTGTATTTTTGAGTGGAGTTTGAAATGTGATTAGGTTTTTAATTGAGAGTCGAATATGTGCCCAACCATTTAGTCATAACTTTCTACTCCTCTGAGAAACAGACGAGATTTTATGTAATGCATTTAATATCATGGTATGGTAAGTTACTTTGATTTTTTTCTACAAAATTTTCAGAATGATTATAATTGATGACCTTTACCTCCTACATTCAAATAACCATCTTCCAACGTTAAACATTTTTTCCTTTATTTCGTGAAAATGATACAAAAACTGCTAAGGTCAATTGTTAAAAATTATAGAGAATTTAAACTTAAGATAACATCTTACACTCCAAACACCCAAACAGTCAATTCTTCTTCCATTGCGCGCTCAATATAAGAACTATTTCGACCCCTAAGTGCCCCTCACGTGACAGCCACGTGCCCGCCACGTGACCGGCACGGGAGCGTAATGTGCTACGGAACTCGCGAATGTGGTCATAAGGGGGTAAAATAGAAATCTATTTAAGTGGAAGTGAGAATTTTGGGAATATCGTTTAGGGTGAAGTGGAGATTGCCGGACAATAAATTGTGCAGAATATTCCAAGAAAAATAAATTTATCTGACATTACTAACTAACTGACAATGTTTTGGATAGAATCACTACTTACAAGTTATTCATTTTTATAATTTTTTATAGTGAGATCCCAAAGATTTTCGTATTGACGGGAAATGGCTCCGTAGCTTAGTTGGTTAGAGCATCCCCGTATCTAGTGGAAAGGTTGTGGGTTCAAATCCCATAATATCGGCGACCATTGACGTATTCCACTGTTCGCAGAGCGAGTTCGTAAGGGTAATACTATGCAGTTTGTGCTATGGTCAATAATTATTTTGCTATTATTTTGAATTATTTTTCTAATTATTGTTATTATTGAATTTATTGGTTATTTTGTTGAGATGCAGTAGAATTATTATATTGACTACTCTATTGTATTAGGTCATACCTGTAAGAATAGATGTAATGTTTTAAATAAATATAAATATAAATACGGTACGGTATAAATACAGCTTGAAAAGTCTATCATGAATTTATTTACATCCACCCTGCTCCATTTCAAATTGGCGAGGCTCTGGGGTCCATTATGGAACAATGAACTCAGATTATTGGTATCAATGCACGCGCTGGGGTCGCAGTAATGTGTTATTCGGAGTTTGACGACCTAGATAGTGGGCGAGTGCCCGTGATGAAAGAGGGTTCTTGGAGGCACTTGTTCGATTCCCGCTGCGGGACAAATGGTTGTATGATCTGCAAATATATGTTTCAGGTCTGGGTGCTGTGGTGCCATGGTACTCGTAGTTTCTTATACCCACGACACAGGGAATCCTAGTGTGGGGTCAAGACTATGTATGTGACTGTTAGGGGTTTATTTGAGTTGTTTTCCTGATTTTCCTAATTCCTAATTATGTTATCATCTTTTTATGTTATTAATAAACGGTCGAGAAGTTTGACATCAAGATTACTACCTAAAACAGCTGAATAATTGAGTTTGAAGTAATTTGACCCCAAAACAGCAGATTTTTGCATAAAGATTTTTCAAATCGATCGATGGATGGAGAAGGCTTGAGACCATTCGTCGTGGCTTATATCTTCTACAGGCTGATTATGATGATGATGACGTTAAATATCAGCACGAATATTACCCGATAAACTCCCCGCGCCGACACTCAACCTCAAGTATTGCCAGTTTACAAATCCACAGGTAATTGCGTGTTGCCAGATTAGATAAACAAACACCCACTTTCCGTTTTATTAATAGTTGGCGATTGTTATCTCTAATCTGTGTCATGCTACCGCTTATTAATTTTCGTAGAGGGGTTTGGGTGATTGAATTTGTTACGGAAAATTAGGTGCCAGTTCTTTTAGTCTACGAAATGATTCATCATACTATCCTACTAATCCTACTAATATTATAAATGTGAAAGTTTGTGAGGATGTTTGTTGTTCAATCACGCCGTGATAGCTCAACTGATTTAGTTGAAACTTGGAATAGATAAAGTTATTTACCTAGAATAGCATATAGGCTACTTTTTATCTAGGTACCACGCGAGCAAAGCCGCTGGCATAAGCTAGTATATAATAAGTAAGGATTGACGGTATTATATGACATGTAGCGACTGGCGTGGTTGGCTTTCTTTGAAATACTAATAAAGAGATTTTACTAGGCTTTGACTAAAAATTCTATACGATAAAAATAGCATGGCTATATGAAAGCTCTCAAAAGAATTAAATATACCAATACACTTTATATTATTTCCATTGTAACCAGCAATAATTCAATGGATTGTAGGTCGGGATGTCCGGTGTACGGAGCACGTGTCTACATCCGGCGCCGCCATCTTTGCTCCCTCCGCACTTCCGGCGCGCTTCGTTCCGTCACGCAACTCGTTCGGGCAACGGGATGTGCGGGTAGATGTGGAATTTTAAAATTATATACCTACACAACTACTGCGGAGAGATTAACTTGACTCCATAAGACTGGACTATATATAGAGGAGTGGAAAAGAGGAACGGATGAATTTACCTATAAAAGGATTATAAATCACTAGCTTCTACTCATGGCTTCGCTCGCGTGGTACTTAGATGACAGTATATGTATATATGCTACTCTAGGTAAAGAACTCTACCCATTCCAAGTTTCATCGGAATCAGCTGAGCCGTTATGGCGTGATTGAACATCAAACATCCAAACATCCTCACAAACTTTCTCATTTATGATATTAGTAGGAAGTAGGATAAAGTTGCTATAGATACTCGTAGATGCATAAGTGGTATAAAATTCAGTGTTATGAAACCAAGCACTCAAAAAATAGCGGTAATTCACCCAATACAATTTATTCAGACTACCTACCCCATAAATGGGGAGAATAAAACATATGGCAACAATTCAGCAAATATCTCTTTGGATACGCCTGCATTACGGTACCTAATATATATAAGAAAATCAAATAATGCAATGCAGAGTCCATAAGCAATTCGCGTATTACGTAGCTCAACAATCCTCTAACCTTCTTCTCAATAAACCACACAAAAACGTACCTTAAGTCAAGGTTAAAAGGGTTGGAATACAATGGGAATAAAGATGGCATCCCTAAAGATTATTGTTCAAGTTTCTGGTGGGTATCTTACTGTTATTTTGAAAGAGGATAGTAAAGGTTTCATAAAATTTCCACACAATAAGGAAAAATATGTCATCTATGCTATCCAACTTAAATACATAACCACAAAACATTAGGTAGGTTTTTCTCACTTTATCCATTAGAAAAATGCATTTCGAAATCTGTTAGCTGCCCTGTTTATACTAGAGATGGGGTAAATCGCTGAGTTGGGACCTTTTTGCAACAGTGTAGGTACTTACTATAAGTGTTATTTTACTACACCTAAGTATCCTTATGTTGCTACACCTAAGTAGGCACATATTACTAGTATGTTGTAACCTTATTATTGTTGCAAATAAAGAAATTGTATGGTATTGTATTGTAAATTAGAATGAATAACTCACTTGACTATACTAGATATGGCCAAAATATGTAGTAAGATAAGATAGTTTATTTGTTTATTTGCAAGAACATATGTACATTCAAGAACTGGATATCGGAACGTTGGTCGTCCAGCAGCGAGATGGGCAGACGATATCGCAAGCATCGCGGGCCGCAGCTGGATGAGATTGCACTGGATAGAGAAGAATCGCACATACAAAGGGAGGCCTATACCCTGCAGTGGGTGAAGTCAGGCTGTGGATGATGGATGATGATGATGATGATGTACAATCATATCTTAACTAAGTTGTCAGTTCAATTATGTTCTACCATAATTCAGGCATGCAAATATTTAAACAATAAAATTAAAATAATAGAGTTCTAACAAAGAAAATGGAAAAATACTACATAGCCTCCTATTATTATAATAATATAAAAATAATTAGTATCACGAATTATCAAATATGTATCAAGATGTCAATTTTAATGCTTAAATAATAATTAGAATTGAATGTCCCTATAGTCTAAGTATTGATTTAATGAATAATAACATTTATCCATCAGCCATTTCTTTAATTTAATATTGAATAAATTTCCAGACAGAGTTTTAAGATCCTCTGGCAGATTGTTGAACATTTTGTTTGTCATATAAAAGGCCTGTTTTTGCGTCATTTTTAAATTGTATTTCGGATTGTGCAGTCTATTGTTAGTTCCATCCCCTAGTCTTTACTCGAAATTCTTGATTTTGCCCAAATAGTTCTGGATGCTGCTTTACAAGCTCTGCAGCTTGTTTAATGTAGAGACACGGAAGAGGAAGAGTAGAGTAGAGTAGAGTAGTATAAATCATTTATTCACACACACTGTACACAACAACAAGAACAAAAGTATGACACACACAAATACAAAAACCATAGAGGTGGACAGAAAGAGAGAAAACAAGTGTAGGTATGTGCGTGGAAAGCGCTGCCAAGTACAGTAAGTATGAAAAGCCCTGAGCTCAGCATGTGCTACCAACGAGTTAACAGCGCTGATTTTCAGTTCAGGGCTAGGGAATATTATATCTCTTGAAAAGTGGCTTACATGGTTCGAGGAAATGAGCGCCACATAACGAGCGTATGCACCTCTTTTGAGCTCTGAATCATCTATCAAAATCTACACTATTACCCCATAGAAGTAATCCGTACTGTAGAGTGGAGCCAACATAGCCATGGTATCCACTTAGAGCTACTTCCTTGGAAGCAATCTCACGTAGCCTTTTTAGAACAAAAGAATACCTACTAAGCCTACTTTTTTTTTTTTTTTTTTATAATGAATTTCAATAAAATCACTAGGATCACTTTGAAACGTCTTAGAAACTAGGTGAAGCTATGCCTGTTCCTCGCGACCAAGCCTAGAAGAATCAGGCAACAAACACGGCTTGGTGCCTATCATTTTTTTCGATGATCCTTTTTCACAAAATGGAATTTAAAGCTTCAGTGTGGTGCCGATCGAACTAGGTGAGGCTCAAGAGAAAAGTAATCTAATTATAATCCTTAATAAATAAGAGCTTATAAAAATGTGAAAAAAATGAAGACAAATGTGAGCTTCAACAAATGATCTAAGGGCAGCATACGCTAAACTTGATGAAATATGTACCTAATGCTTATATAATTAAATAATACTTAAAATATGATGCAAGCAAAAACTGTAAAGACACTGCAAAATGGCATTTTAGCTGTCGAGGGGCAGAGCGACTTCAGGCCATGCGGTTTTATCATTTAAATAATCATTTAGTTTATAGTACGCTTTCTTAATAAGATTATTCTTTATGTACACTTTAAATCTTCTAATAGGAAGTTGAACTACACACCTTATCAATAGTATGAAAAGCTCACCTGTTTATACTAGATACGGAAGGCACATTATCCTGGCTGCAGATGCCCTCGCTCAGCAATCTATCCCGGATCTCCCAAGCGAACATCGTGGGGTTCTCCCTCTTGTACGCCGCGATGGCGTCCACGACTGGTGGCGTGGCCACCTTGGGCTTGGAACCGCCGATGACGCCGGCCTTGAAGCTGCCCGTTTCGTAGTACCTGTGGAGCGTTGCAGAATTAAGTTGTGAAGGTATGGTGTGAAGGAAGTACGAGGAGGTTTTTCGAAGTGCTTAAAAATTTATTGTTTTTTTTTTTTTTTTATACAACAGAGGTGGCAAACATGCTGACGGCCCACCCGATGGTAAGCGGTTACCGTAGCCTATGAGCGCTTGCAATACCAGAGGCATCACGCACGCGTTGCCGACCCCGAACCCCCTTCCCCCCTAAAGAGCTCTGGCAACCTTACTCACCGCAGGAACACAACACTATTTGAAACAAATAATGTTATTTGGCTGCGATCTTCTGTAAGGCGGAGGTACCTCAGCTGCTACAATTCAGAACGAGAAAATCTCGCTGTGCCCTATCTCCTCCTAAAATTATTCCTATATTCAAAATACGATCCTTATTTGCTAGGAGCGGTTACATAAATCTCGACTTTTGCGTAAGCTATTAGGGAGTGCTCGGTATTTTGACAATGTTTAAGGATAATCGTAGATTCGACTCGTTGTCAGTAGTAGTAGCGTCCCTACTGCAAGGTATATACCGATACCAGTGGGTGTTAATACAGTCACTCGGGTGGGAGGCTTTCCTACTGCGTCGTTTGGTTCGTGGGCGCCTTTCAAGAACCTTTATTCTCCAGCGTTTGTCAGTCCTGCGAGCTATATGACCGTATGATAGGTGCTATGATAGGTGCCCTACCCTCCCCTCCTACCTTACCCTCGTAGCGTGCTGCTCGAAAGCTTTTATGATCCCATGACCTCGGAATAAAAACCAAAAAAAGCTACCACAAAGCTCTTGCATCCATCTGCCAAGATTAAAAAAACACATTCGCCACTATTCAATTAAAAAAATCCAATCAAAAACTGCAAAGTCGCAAAAAGAGCAACAAAAGGGCAGGGGGTTCATATAATCAGATTGTCATAATACACTTCCATTATTTTATTGAGCACAAATTTAATTTCGTTGTCCTAATGTCATGTCCCCAGGGCGTGAAGTATCTTTGGGGGTGTTTTACGATTGATTTGGGAATAACTTAGGTGACAATATGGTGTGATTTTTTGGGATTTTGTTTTCTATATGGAATAGGAATTTTATGGTGGGTTTTTTTTGGTTTAGATATTTTTAGGTGAGTTCAAATTTGAGGATTTTGGTCTACCGAAGTGACGCATGAAAGAAGATTTCACGCGGTGGAAATGCGAATGGATTGGGCAATGTTTTTCATCTCCAATAAAAAATAGAAATAGAGCAATAGGATATCACTTCTCTGATGTTTTTCATCATCTTTTTGAGGGTGAGTCTATGTTCATAGCCATATCGATACGGCCGTAGCAGCAAATATAGAACACTGCTCCACTAGGCAGATTCCCACTGTTGGGAGATCCACTCACGTCTATACAAGATGATTCATAATATGTAAACCATCCCGGAAGAGGCTTATTCTATCAACAAAAAGAAAAAATTCTTGTAGAAAAATGATCACTCTCATCATATTCCTCATACATGCTCGTCGGTTGAAGCAAGAGGTATGTCAGGATCGTATCAAGTGGAAAACCGTGGTCTCTGCCTACCCCTTTGGGAAATAGGCGTGACAGGCGTTTATGCAAGTATGTATCAAAACAGCTGCATTTGCCTAGAGATTTTTCAATTAAAAATAAAGAATTTCCGCAAATCGTAGTACAAAATTGATTGCTCTTTGGATGTAGAATAGCCCCCTTTCGGGATAGCGTAGAGAGTGTATAACTAACTTTGGTTAATTCCCAGCCATGAATTAGCGTAATCTATAAACATCGAACCGGATAGAACCGCACTTAACCAATTTGGCATAAAGGCGTGTGCAAGTGGAGCTCTCAAACAGCATCCAGATAAGTCAATTATAAGTGTGATCACACCCTAAGTGAGAGTGTATCGATGTACTGGTGGTAGCAGAAGTGTTTTGCATGAGACCGGGCGATAGAAAGATTGCGTAGTATGAACCTTAGTGTTTGAAAGTTAGAATTATTAGTTGATAATTGTTGTTCTTAAAAATAATGTTCAGCAGTGGATGCCCTATGGTTGGAATGATGATAATGATGATGAAATGTTTTGAAAGAGCATGGTCTACGTGCAAAGCGTAAAAAAGTAAAGGCACTGACGTTCTTATATTATTTTTATCTAACCTATACCTACATAAACCTAACATGTAGCTGTTTGTAAAGTCTATTGCTATATTCATATTCACATCCATTATACGCATGCACACTCAAGCACCACACTAACACACTCTCTCTCTGACAGGCACACTTTTACACACACCTACACACACCACATATATACATAATATTAGTTTTGTGTCAAATCAGTGACGGTCGTAATTAGTAAATGTATTAGCTAAAAAAAAAAAATCTTTTATTGGCTTTAAGTAAAGTGAATTAGTTAAGTTGTACCATATACCTAAGAGCTGTGGATTTTGTTTTATTAATAAAAAAAAACTTCCACATTGTTTTCACCACGATCTTTCTTCGAGGATCTGAGCATCTGAGAGGATGTTTACTACGGTGCAAAGCATTTTCAACTTTAAAAGATAAACTCAGATCATACTTTTTGTTTCGTCATTTACACAGAGTTCAATCCATGGAACTTTACGGCGGAACTACTGAGATCATCCATTTACTTTAGAGCTACAGTCCAACCAGCACGATTTAAAATTCCGTATGACTTTTTCACTTGACAGTACTAGGGGTGTAAAACAAGGGTGCTATGTTGCAGCCCCTTGGGATAGCCTAACATTATCGTAATGTAGCTTTGAGGGTCCCGTACAATTTTAAGGGTAGGTTGAAATATTTCACTGAGGACAGTCGATTTGTTTTGAATAACTATTATTTTCTACTAGCTTCCGCCCGCGGCTTTATATTCCAAGTTTCATCGAAATCGGTTGAGTCGGTTGAATTAAATAACAAACATCCAAACATCTAAACATACAACCTCCTCACAAACTTTCGCATTTACAATATTATATAAGTTGGAATAATTCTAATTTAGGAGGAGGTAGGGCATAGCGAGATTTTCTCGTTCTACTTGGAGCAGCCCGCCCGGGAAGGTACCTCCGCCTTAAAGAAGATCGCAGCCAAATAACATTATTTGTTTCAAATAGTGTTGTGTTCCTGCGGTGAGTAAGGTTGCCAGAGCTCTTTAGGGGGACGGGGGTTCGGGGTCGGCAACGCGTTCGTGATGTCTCTGGTATTGCAAGCGCTCATAAGCTACGGTAACCGCTTACCGACAGGTGGGCCGTATGGTTGTTTGCAAACGCAGTTGTATGAAAAAAAATAAGCAGTTTTTACTTTTGCAGTTGTCAACGTTTGTTTCTTGTATTCCTGTGTTTAACTGTTCCAAATACTTTTACATTTGAATGTAAATGTGTAATGTTTCCCGTAATTCCCTAAGCCCATAACAATGCAATAACAAGCCAATAAGCCTACTTGTCAGCCGCGATAAGCCAGTTACCTCCCCTCGCTATCTAAATCAGCAGTATGCCCGATATCCAATACCGTACAAATTGATTTCAATGTCACATAATAACTGGGAGTATTTTGGAAATAAGATCAGTGGTGATTAGGAATTTTCAAAATCTATCACCACACTTGTCCTTTCGGGTAAAATGAGTAAGTATTTATACTAATCTCAATGTGATATTAGGATAACTGGTGATATTGTGGTAATGATCCAAAGGCCGTTAGTTCGAAAACATGCCGGAGGTGCACTAATGAGACACTTTTAATACAACTATTGAGCAAACAAGCATACGGCCCAGCTGTTGGCTAAGTGGTTACCGTAGCCTATGAACGCTTGAAATACCAGAGGCATCACGCAGTCGTCGCCGATAGCTCTGGCAACCTTACTCACAGGAACACAATACTATTAAAACAAATTATGTTAAATCTCGCTGTGCCCTACCTTCTCCCACCACGGCTATTTATTTTAACCTATTTGATAAACTTTGGCGTAAACTCAACAACAGGCATTGAATCCTGACTCTCCTCAAAGAAGGCAACCCAAGAAGGGTTTTTTTTATAGATTTTTTTATGTTATACGGAGGCAAACAGGCTTGTGGCCCACAATTGATGGTAAACGGTTACCGTCGCCTATTGACATCAGCAACACCTGTAGCATTGCACCCCTCCCCCCTTAGGGGGGCTCTACTTAGTCACCACAGGAACACAACACTATTTGAAACAAATACTGTTGTTTGGCTGCGATCTTCTGTAAGGTGGAGGTACCTCCTCAGGCGGGCTGCTCCAATTTAGAGCGAGGAAATTTGCTGTGCCCTATCTTCTTCACAATCTATAAAGTTCCAACACACATACGCCAGTTTCCAAAACAGCGCGAACATCGGAAGTGTGCCCGCCGTTACGCTTTCTGCGCATGCTACAGACCAATAAAAACTGTCTAATTATACCGATAGGACTGTACTACTTTCATTTGTATACTTAGCTGAGATTTTATACGTTTGTTTGATGTAACTGAGGGTCCTCGATAAACGTCTCAGGGCTTGGTGGCCCGGGCTGAAGATTATGCCCTCCATTTTTAACCGTAGATGTATGTTTTAAGGCACTTTTATATTCTTGTTTTTTATTCTTGAGGATTTCTTCAAATTGCATCTTAGACAAACCTAATAAAATTTTTTAGATGTATAAAAAATATTCTTTGTACAAAATTTCAAAGAAATAAAGAAAAAAAATATCGATATTAAAAAAATTTTTTTTTTCAATTTAGCTTAGTTCGGTTTTTTTATCATCTTTAAAACAAATTAACTAGCGCCCAGGCTTCACATGGTATCTACATAAAAAGTACTCTTTATGCTATTCTTGGTAAAGAAGTCTATCAATTCCAAGTTTCATGGAAATTTGTTGAGCTGTTATAGCGTGAACCACAAACATCCAGACATCTTTATAAACTTTCGCATTTAAGATATAAGTACGATAGGATAGTAGGATGAATCATTTCGTAACAGGATTGCTATCTTAAATAGCTGATTCATTGAGTTTGAACCGATTTGACCCGAAAACATGTTTGAATGTTTTTACAATGAAAAATATCGAATTTACCAAATTCATCGAACCAACTAAGATAAGTAGACTAACTAAGATAGTGATACGATCCGAAATGAGGAAATCCGTAGAAGAACCAAGGTCACCGAATAGCATAAGCAAATAAAAAAAAATTATAAATAAAGTTGAAGTGGCAGTGGGCAGGCCATATAGCTCGCAGAACCGATAACCGTTGGGGAGTAAAAGTTCTCGAATGGCGACCACGAACCGGGCGACGCAGTGTTGGAAGGCCCCCCGATGGACCGATGACATTGTAAAGGTTGCGGGAAGTCGGTGGATGAAAAGGACTCAAGACCGTTCGTCGTGGAACTCTATGGGGGAGGCCTATGTCCAGCAGTGGACTTCTACAGGTTGTTGATGATGATGATGAGAACCAACTTCATTGCTGATTGGGTGTAGAATACGCCTCTTTCGGAATAGCATACATAAGGATAACCTTTTTTACATTGAGAATTGAGTTTAACACGAGACTGTAGTTAGATTAGACTGAATTTATTTGCACAAATTGGCCCCGAGATGAGTCCTAACCTAAATTGTTCTCATTAAAGCATTTTAGTAAAATTCCAAGCATTTTAGTGGAATCCATTGGCACTGTGAGATACAAATGTAAAATACAATAATAACGAGACTGCAGGGGCATCTATTGTCTGTTTTAAATTGAAAACTGACCTGGTCTAGTGATGGGACATCCGTAGCACGGGCATTGTTTACTAGCAGAAGCCCGTACTTTTATTACGGGATTTTTTCATAAAAACTGTTATCACATAATCTGCTACTAACTTCTTGTGCCACGCGCGTGAAGCCGTGGGCAGAAGCTATTACTTTATATTCATTTAACTGCAATGCTCTATTTAAATCGAAGCTTTTATAAACCCGGCGACTTTCTTAATTACGTGTAAAGCCATGTTCAAACTACGTGCGATATGTAATCTAAAATATACTTAAAATTTATTTCAAGACAATCTCAAAATGAACTTTATTTAGTACCTATAAGTAGGCATATAGGCCAGCGCTGCTTCCCTACTATGTCCGGGACTGGCACAAGCTGAGACTTGGACCTGGTTTGGCCGCACGCGCACAGTTGCACTAAAAAAGATGTTTGTATCTACCTTCTTATTACTCCATGTCTTATGTACCTACTATCCTTATGTCTTTATGTTAAATTTCTTTGTCTGTTATCTTTTTACCATTTTTCTACTGTGTGTGTGTGTTGTCAAATAAATAAATTCTATTCTATTCTATTCTATTCTATATTGTTCGCCGTTTGAACACGACTTAGTTGTGGAGCACATTTATCGCCTCAGAGTACGCCATCAGATGGAACTTTCAGTTCTCTAATCCCAAGTCTTGCTTTGATAAACTTAGTATTAGTAGTGATGAAACTTAGTATCATTGGTAATGAAGTAATCCACGGGAGATTTTATATTATGAGTTTAATCTGCCAATAAGAATATTAGTAGTACGGGAAAGTAAAATTTCCATTCACTCTACTAGTAGTGCCGAGCGGTCGTGCCTAAGAAAATAAACGGATATTTTCTAACCTGCATTACCTACGTCGATCCCTTCCCTAGTCCCGCGGGAGCGAGTGGACATCACTCCGACATTCGCTTTTGATATTCAATTTATTTGCCTCACTCGGCGTCTGTTTGTGCATTGTTATTCGGCTGTGGGGGAATTCGGTATGAGCATCCGCTTGTGCCCACTGTTTCGAAGTTTGTGGCTATTTTCAATAGTTATACTCAGAAGCGATACTAGTGGCGTAGCATATTTACGCAGACCAATTCAAATCCCAGTCGCTCAAAACTGGATTTTCCTTTAGGAAAATTTATATGCTTTATACTGTGAAGGTAACATCGTGAGGAAACCGGCATGTCGTAAAACCCAAAAATTAGAAGATTTGGCACTTTAATTCTTTCACTACACTGATTCTTTCACCGACGGCTAAAGGCACTTTTCAGGGCAACCATGCTTCAACCTGGTTACTGACCAAAAACAGGATGACCAGGAAAATCAGTGACATGACAAGCAAGCATTTCATCTGTTCTATATGATATAAACAGCGTGAGAAGGTTATGCCTGGAAAATTATTTAGGTAGAGAAGGCTTGCCTAGCATTTATACGTATTAGCTTATACCACCATCTCATCCTTGTCAACCTTACAGAAAAGACATGGTCAATAAGTGTGGAGCTGACTAAGCAGCGGGTTTCCTAACGATGTTCCTCGCTGAAAGCGATAAGGCAACCTTACCATAGGGAAACGATAATTCATATTGCCATAATGCCATACATGACTGTGGTGGCCCCGGCTGAAGAATAGGCCCCTCCATATCTATCGTAAGAGGCGACTAAGGGGAAAAAAGCTAGGGGATGGGCAGCAGCGTCCATTTTAACAACGATAGCTCTAACTGCGCTCGCCAACCCGCATGCCCAGCGTGGTGAGTATGGGTAAATCCCCCCACATGATAAGGAATTTGCTCTGTCTGTGGGGAAGGCCATGTTCAGCAGTGGACGTCGAACGGCTTAAATGATGATGATGAATGCCATACAAAAGAAAAATCTGTGTTATCCTAGTGGGAGGTACTCCGACTTTCAATCCGAAGGTCATACATCGAGTAAGCACACACGTTGGCTAAGCTAGAGCGGTTACAGTAAAGCGGGCGGGCGCACCGCAAATGAATGGCGTTTAACTTGCAGTAAGATTTGTGTGCGGTTACCATGATTAAGCTAGGTTAAGTTGGCTTTTAAGTTAGGCTTTTCGGCGCGTTTTGGGCGCGTTGGAATTAAATTCATTTATTTATCTCCATAGGCATAAACACACTAAGAAATTGTATAAGGCAAGTGTGAATGGGACCGTTGGAAGGGGAAGACCTAGGCGTACGCTTAGAGACCAAATCGGTGACGTTTTGGAGAAAGGCCAGTTTAGGTTAGTCAACCTAAACTAAACCGACGAGCATGTATGAGGAATGTGATGAGAGTGAATGAAGCAAAAGAGGTAGGTATGTCAGGATCGTAGCAAGTGGAAAGCCGTAGTCTCTGCCTACCCCTCTGGGAAATAGGCGTGACTTTATGTATGTATGTAGAAATATCATAAAAAGACAAAATTAACATGTACTCTTAAGTACCTACGAATAAAAATATATACAATATCGGAGATTACAAGTATGATCTTCTTCTTGTCGTGTCACTGATTCTTTCTTGGTCATCCTGTAGGTATTAGGTCAGTGACCAGGTTGAGGTATGGTGGCCCTGAAAAAGGCCAGTGACCCTCGATGAAAGAATGAATCAGTGTAGTGAAAGGATTGAAGTGCGCCTCTTAGAGGCTCCTTTCGTGAACTTCAAATCTAGAGTGAATAAGTTCCTTCTGGTAAAGCGTGCTCCATCTAAGGCCACATCTCACTTGCAAAAGTGAGATGGTGGTCAAACGCCTAACCATCTCCAATAAAAAAATAAAAAAAAACTTCGAATTTTTAGGTTCCGTGACATACCGGTTTCCTTACGATGTTTTCCTTCACTGTTTGAGTTCACTAGCACATAAATTTTCCGAATGAAAAATCCGTTAGTGCACAACAGGGTTCAAACCCACGACCTGTGAGTCAAAATAAATTAATGAAATAGCCTACACCAATACTTTCTACAGTATGCAATTATAACCTTTTTGCCCACATTATTTATTTACATCTTCCTCAAGTTGTACACCCACCCACCATCCATCCCCCACCCGATGGACCGACGACATTGTGAAGGTTGCGGGAAGTCGGTGGATGGAGAAGGCTCAAGACCGTTCGTCGTGGAACTCTTTAGGGGAGGCCTATGTCCAGCAGTGGACTTCTACAGGCTGATGATGATGATGAAGTTGTACAACCAAGTCTGTTGTAAAAACATGATTGTAATCATGATAGTGATTTTTACCCAACTAATTTTATGCAGCAAGAATTGTAACAGTAGATAAGCTAAAATAAAAGATGGCGTTTCGGACATTACTTAAATAGGCACCCAATTACAGTGATTTGAACATAATTGCTAAGTGCGATGTGTAAATTATAGGATAGTGTTCTGTACACTTTTAACAATGAGTTATGCAACTTTCATGTTTAGTATTCACACTTCAGTGTCTAACGAGTAAAAATTAATAACATACCAATCTTTACAGTATTTTATTTGTAATTTACCTATTACAATTACCAGTTATTTTTAGTTTTTCGTTGCGTGTTTTCTTATAATTCCTAGGTTTTTTAAAACCAAAATGTCTGAGTAGGTTGATGCCGCCGTTTCAGTCATTTTTAGTTACCCCTGAAGTCAAGAAATTATTTTGTTATTTCCTCTCAATAATCAAAGATATAAATTGCGATGAAAACGATACGGTTACGTTCATAATATGATCCGTCATAGCGAGTAAAATCCTTTATCGCGACATTTGCCTAAGGCGATCAAAGCTCGGGTTTTACAAACTCGATTCTGACCACAGTACCCCATAAAACTTGCACAAAACGGGAGAACAAAAGAAAATGACATAAGTGTATTGTCTAGCGGATGTGAATAGAATCGGCGCACGCGCGTGGCCATCGCGCGGAACCGTGCCGTACGCGGCGCAGACGCGCAGACTAATGGGTACAGGCGGTTAGGAAAGTGGATCGTCAGGTATGACAAAGCACGGGCGATGTCAACAGATTTATCTACATAAAATATAGAGGTAAAATATGTTTGTTCGTTTATACGTTCATACCTACTATTATACTGGCCTCATAGCTCAGTTGGTAGTAACTCTGCCTTCTGCGCTAGAGGTCGCGGGTTCGATTCCCGCACTGGACAAACATTTGTGACTAACACAGGTGTTTGTTCTGTGTCTGGGTGTTAAATATATATCTATTATGTATATCAGTCTCTGGTACCCATAGTACAGGCTATGTCTAGTTATTTATTTATTATTATTATTTACTATGTTGTACGAAGTTAACAGAGTAATCTCTAAAAAAATTAACTAAAAAACAGGCATGGTTCAATCGACGAGCTAAGAATGTGGACAACGGGTTTGGGTTGAAATCATTTCGTAGATTCAATTCGACTCAACCAACCTAAAAACTTTTTTAGTCGGATCAAAGTACATTTATAATCTAAATATGAATATTATTGTGTAATTCATGTCCAGCTGTTGTGGGCTGAAGTTGTTTTTACCTACTCGCCTGAGCTAGAGATAATCTGGACACACAGCCAACCTTGGAAGCAGCCAGCCTAGGAATTCATTTTGGGAGTGTAGGTTTTGTCAATATTTGCTGCGGGAATGTGCCAAGTCTCATAAGTTTGGTGGGTTAAATAACTCTGGCTAGACTGACCTCGACAGGATCTTGGATACACAGCCGTGCGAGACGCGGAGCCGCCTGCTGATGTCGCATGCGCGCACGCCATTGCGTGCCAGCTCAACTATCCTCCGTCTGACGGCTTCTGGCAGTGGCCGGCCGTTTATAGACCCTTGGTGGAGATAGAAGTCTTCCAGCCTTGTCGAGCCAGATGGGTCATGCAACCTTGCATAGGCAGTTTGCTGGTCATCAGATCTTGCCAAGGCAGGTTCATCCAACCTCCTAGAACCTGATGAGAGGTTCTCGAAACCCGCAGAGGTGGGCTGGAGGTCATGTAGCCTCGCAGAGCCAGCTGGATCAGACCTCGCAACTTGGACGTCATCCAACCTCGTTGAGGCAGTTTGCAGGTCATGAAACCTCGCCGAGTCAGCCGGATCTAACCCCGCAGAGGCATGGAGTTCATCCAACCTCACAGAACCAACTTGGTGGAGATGTAACCCTTCCACTGACCTGGAAAGTATCTTAGACACGCAGCCGTGTGACACGCGCAGTTGCCGGCTGATGTCGCAAGGCCGAACCCCGCTGTGGGCGAGCTCTACTATCCGTTGTCGGACGACGTCGGGCAACGGTCGCCCGTTTACGAACACTCCACCAAGTTGGTTGACGCCGCCGTGACCTGTGGACAAAGTTTGGGCGGATTAATACAAATGCATCAAATACTATGGTCACTCTGGTCTTTTCTATCGGTCTCCAGGACTTTTTAAGGGGTATTTTTGATATAATGTCAAAACTAACCATATGCCAGCCCAGCTCTTTAACTATGTACGTGCAAATTAAGTTGCTACTTAAAAGAAGTACAAAACAACCAAACAAGCATTCGCATAAATTGCTAGCTAGGTTTTTAGTATGGTGACTGAGACATTTAAGAATTGAAAGGACATCATTTTTGCCACAACTTTTTCTTTATATTGTCTATAAGTGGCTTAAGTTAAGTTTTATTAACCGGACCCTGAGGAGATTGCTGCGGCGGTGGCAGTTGCGGTGGCTACGTCTGCCATTGCATCACAATCTATACTTGTTGTACCAATATTAAAGAAATTAATATGTTCTTGCTTTAAGCATATAAGCATCGCTCAGGACGCGCAGGCAAGCCATGGGTACTGCGTGTCCGCGTGGGCACAACAAGCTTATTGCTTTATGTGGGAGTATACTTAGTTTACATGCCTTACCAGTGGCGGATTTGCAGTCTTGGCCGCTCTAGGCCCCAGGTCATGTGCCACCTCTTTCTCAGCACCCATCATTAGACTAGGTACGTAATGAATTTACTTTATTGCCAACTTTATATAAATCGAAATCAGAAATTTAAATAACTCTAATATGTAACTAATTTGTAAATATATTCCGATGAGCTTTTCTACGACAATTTCTACAAATTTTTGGTCTCTATTTGCCGCCCCTAATATCTGGCCGCCCTAGGCCTGGGCCTACTGGGCCTTAGGGCAAATCCGCCACTGTGCCTTACTATGAAAATAAATGATAATAAACTATTTCTAAAGTACCTATTATTATTATTATATGGCACTGAGACTTGGTCGTTAACAAATACAATTATTGGCCTCATACACAAGCTCAAAGTTGCACAACGGGCTATGGAGAGAGCTATGCTAGGAGTTTCTCTACGTGATAAGATCCGAAATGAGGAAATTCGTAGAAAAACCAAGGTCACCGACATAACTCTCAGAATTAGCAAGTTGAAGTGGCAGTGGGCAGGCCATATAGCTCGCAGAACCGATAACCGTTGGGGAGTAAAGGTTCTCGAATGGCGACCACGAACCGGGCGACGCAATGTTGAAAGGCCCCCCACCCGATGGACCGACGACATTGTGAAGGTTGCGGGAAGTCGGTGGATGGAGAAGGCTCAAGACCGTTCGTCGTGGAACTCTTTAGGGGAGGCCTATGTCCAGCAATGGACTTCTACAGGCTGATGATGATGATGATGATGGAAGTACCTATTAAAAATGTCTTTGGTTACTGGTTCTTTCTTGTTCATACTGCATTCAATGACTGAGAAAGTCAATAAAATAACTTAAATATCTCTTCAGATCAACCAGCAACGGTTTTTTTGCGTATTTGTTAATATTTGTAGGTTATATTTGTATCTGTTTGCTGTATTCTTCCTGCAGATAAACGTGTTACCATAATCTCAATACGCTTCTTACCCGGGTCGAGTGAATGATCATCGACCGGTCGTGCTCGGTTGCGCGACACGCCTTGTTCCGCCCGGTTGCCCGGTCGATACCCGGTTCACGGCCGGAGTGGAACTGTTCATTAATAATGGCTCGTATTGTGCAAAGATGCAGTCTGTTAGGTCTTATCCGGGTTTTTGGTGCAAAAAACTGGAACTTTCACTAACGGTCAACCACGGACGGTAAACGGTGGTTCTTTTTAGGGCCACCTACATATATAAAAAACAGTGACATGCGAGAGAATATAATGAGTTTTGAATCAACCTTAAACCGTTCTTCATCAGTTATATTGAATATTTTTTTTATTTCTACATTTATATTTAAATTATACCCAAATTTTCGAACCAGTGGGATTCTCACTCGCATCTTCTCGCCTTGAATCGGCAATGCGACACCAACTACGCTATGGAACTAATGACTCTGGTGCCGAAATACTTGGACAAATGAAATATTTTTATCGGTTAAACACCGCTAGCTCCACATACAGAAGTTTCAATTTTACCTTATCATTGACGAGATGTGGCTGCCTTCAATCATAATGGACAGTGTCTGATTGAAATATATTTCTAATCCCGATCCGTACACAAATCAAAACAAACAGCGTCCGATCGATTCGGCCGAGCACGGGGCGTGACCGATCGATCGTCACGCCTCGCGCCCGTACGTACCCGGGTATATCCGGGAAAGTGTTTCTTATCAACGTGTCTTGTAATACCCGGGTATTGAAAACGTTGATTAATTCTGATCTCAACTGAATATGTTAAGGATTGAAGCCTTTTTGTGGTAATATTGAACCCTGTGTAGAAATACATACTTCTTTTTTCTATACTCAATTTTGAGCATGTTACCCCTTTGTTTTTTTTTTGCGGCGTCGGCTGAATAATAGATCCCTCCATATCTTACTTACGCGTGAATGTCGTTAGAGGTGACTAAGGGAAAAAAGCAAATGGATTGGTCTTGGTCGCGAACAGGCGTAGCTTCACCTAGTTCTTTGACCTGTACGAAGACCTCTATGAAGCTACTGATAATGCCGAAGCTGTGGCGGAGTACTAGTCTAAAAAGATAAGTCCCCCTGAACCATCGAAACGACAGAAGAAGAACCTATTTTCTAAGACAAAATAAAAATAAATAAAAGACTTTATTTGTAAAGTCACTTTCATCACTTTGGTGATTCTTGTGATTTTATTGATATAAACTCCTTTTGACTTTGACTTTGGTTTGGCAGCAGCGCCCACTCCTTTAATTGCAATAATGTAGCTCTAACTGCGCTCGCCAACCCGCGTGCTCAGCGTGGTGAGTATGGACAAATTCCTCCGACATGATAAGAAGTCGTCTAGAAATTTGTGGGAGGCCTATGTTCAGCAGTAAACATCCTATGGCTGGTGTAAAGTCCATCAGTGGAAGAACTTACTGCCGCCTTGCCTATAAAAATCTACCACGAAGCCGTAAAGCTTGTAATGCTGTTATGGTTTAAAGTGTGATGTACAGGATGACCAAGAAAGAATCAGTGACACCGCGAGAAGAAGAAGGGTGACGTAGCCGGTAAAGTATATTGGGCCAATAATTTGATTGCATACAAACATGCAAACATTTGTCCCGCAGCGAGAATTGAACCCGCGCCCCTTATCATCTGTTAATTTAATCTAGCATTTGGATTTCAACTGCCTTTGCACAATCTGGAATCAGGGCGTAATTTTTCCGGGAACAACTTGTAACAAGGAAAACTAAAAATAATCAAGGGAACTAAGCGCCCCTTGTTTTTGGAGTGATTAACCTTAATAGGCAAGATGGCGAGCGGATGCTGGACTGAAATACGGTACAGTCTACTACAGTTAAGTAACTTGCCCCTTAGCACTACTTCAATGAAAAAAAAGAAAAAAAATGAAACAATATTTATTTACTGCAAAAGTATACAGACTAACTTAACTACACTACACTCTTTAGCGAGTCTCTGTGTGATGTCCAAAAGATAAATTATTGTAAGTCTAGTGGCGGCCCGTGGCTTCGCTCGCGCGGTACCCGACCGTATAAAAGTATCTTATAAATGTCCTTTCTCAGGGCTTAAGCTGTCTCTATACCTACCAAATTTCTTAAAGATCGGTTGAGCCGTTTTGTCGTAAGAAGGTAGAACAAACAGACAGTTGTAGTAGTTCAAAATAACTAAAGCTCCCATTTGTTGGAATTATTAATGACTTCTCAGTTCAGGTAAAGCTTAAATATTAGTTAGAAAATGTTAAAGATGCGATTTTTAAATTGTAACTATTGGTCTAGCAAAGGTTTTGTTATCCCAGGGTTAAACATTTTTTTTCAGTAGTTTTTAGTAGTAAAGTCAAAGTGAACTTCGATTTTTTGACACTTTGGAGATCATTCTAAAAATGTTATTTTGTAGATGTTCAGAAAATACGTTTTTTTTTCTAAATAAACATTTTAGCATTGGAGTCACGGCACCAAGACGATAGCGCCAGCAACTGGTGTTAGGAGCCTGTGTACAGGGCTTTGTGGCTATTGTTCAGGTAGGTAATTCAAAACGTAGCTAGTGTAGGAAATAATAATATGTTTTATTGCATTGTAAGCTCTGTTTGATTGTGTTAATATAGTAGGTAAACGTAAAGTTGAATGATATAAAAGTTATAAACAGAAAAGATGAACTGAAAAGTGTGAAACAAGGTAGTATGTACTTATGATAGAATATAGCCGTGTTCAAACGGCGTTCGATATAGTCATTTTTTTTTGAAGTTGGTTGTGTTTGAAGGCCCTCCACCGACGACATTGTGAAAGTTGCGGGAAGTCAAAGGATGGAAAGGACTCAAGACCGTTCGTCATGGAACTCTTAAGGGGAGGCATATTATATCCAGCAGTGGATTTCTACAGGCTGATGATGATAATGAACCCCTATAAATTTTTATTTTTAGAAATTATGATCACAAGCCCATTTCATTGTTTAATTTTTCTTTCTACCAGTTTTTGCCTAATGTTATCCACTACAGGTGTTGAGTCCTGTTTTCTCCAACTCACGACTTGTAGAGAAAAAACCCAGGTTGAGGAAAGACCGCTTTGCTAATTTTCCTTATTGTAAGATTTTGAAGTTCTTATTTTTGTTATGCTTTTCATCACCGTGAAAGACAGGCATTATACTAATAATACCGTGTTATATGTACTTGCCTTTAAAATTTGTTTAAGCAATTTAATTTAGGTTTTAGGTTACTCTCATTCTCACTAACAATAGCTCTAAGTAATTACCTACTAACAAAATGGATTGTACCTATTGTCCGAATAAAAAAAATTTGATTGATTGATTGCTTTAGTATTAACATATTGTGTTAAAATTAACCTGTAACGCAGGTTTTATTTATTACAAAAAAACTGACCTTCAATTCAATACATTATCATCACTGTAAGACATAGACGGTGGCCGCATAAGGCGTGATGAAAAAATTTAAAAAAAAATAATTAAAAATTATATTATGAAATCATATTTTAATCATGATTCACACACAACCATGTAGAATTAGACAGTTTACATCTAATAATTTATAAATCTAAGGGTCGCACAATATTGGTCGCTCTAGAATAACATATATGGGTGAGGCCTATGCTCAGCAGCGCACGTCATACGGCTGAAATGATGATGATGATGTTCAAAGTATGAAAATACCTCTACACAAAGTCACGAGCATTCCACTACTATAACATTTGAGCGGTAAAGCGCAGGTCAAGTTGAAAGTCACAGGTTAATAGCATCCTGGTGGAGGGAGTGCGCCCGCGCATGACGCTGGCGTCCTTGCACCTGTACACAGGGTGTTGCTTCAACAGGGCATAGACACCACTGGTACTTTTGTTGTCACTTTTTATGTCAAATAAAGACGGCAGCTGCTAGAGCGATGCTTAGACCACCAAAATCTATGGCTAGCACCAACAATGTTTTTTTCTATATTTTACTGACGTTAAACTACGCAAATTCTTTTAATTTAAGTGGTTTTATGTTATTCACTTTATGTATTTCTCGAGTAGATCAAGGCGTCTAAAATTAACTCATTTGAGGATTTATAATCTAAATTGAGTCTAATTTATTTTTAGCATTAAAATCATATATATTCCACAAAAAAGAAAATGCAAACAAAACTCTCAATTTTTAAAATTATACTGTAAAATTGTATGCAAATTATAATGTAGGATGCAGATTTTGTCGAGGCTATAATATGTATGATATATTCATTCAGTTGAATGAAACCAAGGGTTGAGCCAAAATTTTTATTTTTTTATGAAAATAGATACCCACGAGCAAAGCCACGAGTTTCCCACTAGTATTAAATACAATACATGCTTTACAAAAATCAAAATTCCCTCACTACGAAGCACCGGAAGTGGTCTCCCCCCCGGATCCAATTGAACGAGGACGGCTTTAGATTTATGACTGTGTTATTTTTATGTTATAAATATTGGAAAGAATAAATTTATTCGGTTTTCTAGTAAGGTAGTTTTATGATTGCGAGGCTTTTCCCAAACAAACTCATAGTTTTAGTTAACTACTAGCTTCAGCCAGCGGCTTCACTTGCGTGGTACCTATGAAGATAAAATATATGCCTACATTGTATTACCAGAGTATAATCTACCTTTGTGTTAAATTTCATTCAAATCCGTTCGGCCGTTTGGGCGTGATTGAACCACAAACTTTCAAACATCGAAACATGCTCACAAACTTTCGCATTTATAATATTAGTAGGTACAAGTTCTTCAAATTATTGTTATGGGTCTGGGTGTTGGGGTATGCACTTTCACACAGTCTATCCATCTTTTGTTTGGCCTACCTCTACTCCTACATCCATCCACATTCATATCTAGCACGCTTCTTGTCACATGACAGGCCTCATAGCTCAGTTGGTAGTAGCTCTGCCTTCTGCGCTAGAGGTCGCGGGTTCGATTCCCGCACCGGACAAGCATTTGTGCGATTAACACAGATGTTTGTTCTGTGTCTGGGTGTTACATATTTATCTATTATGTATATCAGTCTCTGGTACCCATAGTACAGGCTATGCCTAGTTTGGGATCAGTTGACCGTGTGTCATATGTCCGGAATATATATTTATTTATTATTTATTTATATTATGTCCAGCAGTGGATTTCTACAGGCTGATGATGATAATGAACCCCTATAAATTTTTATTTTTAGAAATTATGATCGCAAGCCCATTTCATTGTTTAATTTTTCTTGCTACCAGTTTTTGCCTAATGTTATCCACTACAGGTGTTGAGTATGCCTAGTTTGGGATCAGCTGACCGTGAGTGATAAGTCCGGAATAATATTTATTATTATATGACACTATTCCCTCTTCATCCACTATTCCATATAAACGAAGTTAAAATTAAATAGGTTGTGCAGTCAACCGTATGCTTGTAGGCATGTGTAGATAATGCCATGTCTCTCGTGGGAAAACGGATTAGAATTATCATTTTAAAACCATTAATTTGTAACGTGGGACACCTTGCCGAACTAAAATGAAATTCCTTTCATTTGACGAACTTGTCATTGATTCTTTCTTAGTCATACTCTATTAGGTCAGTGACCAGGTTGAGGTATGGTGGCCCTGAAAGGGCCTATTACCGTCGATGAAAGAATTGAAGAAGTGAAAGGATTGAAGAGCGCCTCTTAATGAAGACATGTGCATGCTGATTTCTTCATCTGATCTCTGGACTTGAGTCCTTCAATACACTTCCGCACTTCAATTTTTCGAATAAATAAATATTCCGGACATGTCACACATTGTCAACTGATCCCAAACTAGGCATAGCCTGTACTATGGGTACCAGAGACTGATATACATAATAGATATATATTTAACACCCAGACACAGAACAAACATCTGTGTTAGTCACAAATGTTTGTCCAGTGCGGGGATCGAACCCGCGACCTCTAACGCAGAAGGCAGAGTTACTACCAACTGAGCTATGAGGCCAGTCAAATAAACTGATAGGTAACCAACCGGGCTCGGAATCACGACTTTTGGATCGAAAGTTGGGATACCTCCCACTAGGCCAACACGGATCTAGGATAGGACATTAATTCTGTAAACATCATGATGTAAAACAGGTCCGAAATCTCGTAAAAGAAAGATGGCCGCGGCGTCGGCGTCGGGCGCGCGTCCGGTCTTATGGTAATGCGCTTCCTCCGGCCGCGCGGATGTTAAAATGCTGGTGATTCTCGACAAAACATAATGATATGATACAAGCTTTGATTAAATAACAAAGCTACTTGTTCATCGTCATCATCATTTTCATTTCATTTTGTTTTCATGTCCGCCACATGGAATCGGTCCTGACGGAAGATCAGCGTGGGTTGTAATTTAATAACCCACATTATGCTGAGTTAGGGTCCGTTTTGCAGCATTTAGTTCATATTACACTTTAAGTTATTCTCTGTTCTTATTTTTTACCTACTCTATTTTACTTTATATATATTTTTATTATCACTGTTTTGATGCAAATAAATAATTATTCTATTCTATTCTATTCATTTCAGACGCAGAACGTCCACTGCTGAACATGGCCTCCCACAGATTTCCTGAGCGAATTCCTATCATGTTAGGTTTGTTGCCTGATTCTTCTAGGCTTGGTCGCGAGAACAGGCGTAGCTTCGCCTAGTTTCTAAAACGTTTCAAAGTTATCCTAGTCATCATCATCATCAGCCTGATGAAGCCCACTGCTGAACATAGGTCTCCCCCAAAGAGAGCCATGACGAACGGTTTGAGCCTTCTCCATCCACCGACTTCCCGCAACCTTCACAATGTCGTCGGTCCATCGGGTGGGGGGCCTTCCAACACTGCGTCGTTCGGTTCGTGGTCGCCACTCGAGAACCTTTGCTCCCCAACGGTTATCGGTTCTGCGAGCTATGTGATGCTAGTAATTAAATTGAAATAAAATTGGACTGGCCTCATAGTTGGTAGCAACTCAGCCTTCTGTGCTAGAGGTTGCGGGTTCGATCCCCGCACTGGACAAACATTTGTGTGATCAACACAGATGTTTGTTCTGTGTCTGGGTGTTAAATATTAATCTATTAAGTATATCAGTCTCTGGTACCCATAGTACAGGCTATGCCTAGTTTGGGATCAGTTGACCGTGTGTGATATGTCCGGAATATTTATTTATATTTACTATAAAAAAATCATTAAAAAAACAATTTGCTCATATGTACTCGCACCTAGCTGGGTATACAGGTTGTCAAATTAGAGGACGCTGCTGCCCATCCCCTGGCTATTTCCCCTTACTATATCCATGTAGGGTAGGGTAGGTAGAATCGGAGGAGGCTATTCTTAAGTCGGGTCCAAAATTACACAAAAAAAAATTACATTATCATGTATTATTATGTATTATATGATTGGCCCTAATTTAATCACAGTATTACTTAAATATTTGCAATATTATTTACATAACGAGGCCCAGGTATTCTAATTGGCCGCTTCGACCACGCAACTGTACCGGTTACATTACAACAGACCTAATTTTCCGGGCGCCTTTCTAAAAATCTCCACAATTTACCAGCAGAACTAGTTTGAATCGTCAGATTTGTACGATTACGTGCGCACGCGCAGGCCAATCGGGACAGCGCCGCGCGTGTGTGCGTGTTCACATACGTGCGTCGATGTGTGCGCTTGTGATATATGACACTGAGTTGCGTTCATAATCTCGTGTTACAGGCCAACAAGTTTACTGTTAGTTTAGATGGATTTTAGACTTTATTTCCTTGTAGATAAGGGTTATGGGATCTACTTTGTGTGCTTTGAGTTTGTCGTGTTGATGTCATTCACTCCCATTGTATTCTGATCTTATGTACTATTGTGCCATATTTTTTCTCGTGAACTATTGGATGAGTCATTTTTCTATTTCGTAGTGAGGTACTTAGTTACCTACAGGAAGTAGTTAATTTTTTTGTAGCTTTGTTTGTAATAATTTTATTGTTTTTGACATTGTTTAAGTGGGCTGTGGTTTATGCGTTTAAAATGTATTTTCTAGGGTCGTTAGGCATTTGTAGCGACCGCTTCCTATTTACTAAAACATACATTATGTATGTATGTGGGTCTCATAAGAGGCGACTAAGGGTTTTTCCCTTTGTCACCTCTTATGACATCTACATACACACGGCTAGGGGACGGCAGCAGCGTCCCCTATTTTCACACTTCTAACTGCGCTCGACAACCCGCGTGCACAGTGTGGAGAGTATGGCCACATGTAGGAATTTAACCTATACTTTAACATTCGTCCTACGGCTGAAATGATGATGATGACATTATGTTGACGACCTCAGTGGCGTAGCGGATAGGTGCCCGTCTGAAACGAGAGGGGTGCGGGTCCGAAATCTGCTGCGGGAAATGAACTGCAAATACATAATTGCACCACTGGTGCACTGATTCTTTCATGGTCACCCTGACCTAATGCAGGATGACCATGAAAGAATCAGTGTCACATTACAGAATCACACGACAAGCAAGCAAATATTTGTTCCGTGTCAGGGTGTTGTGGTAACATGGTAGGTACTCGCAGTTTCTGTTACCCACGACAGGGAATCCTAGTGTGGGGTCAGGACTATGTATGTGACTGTTGGGTGCTATTATTATTATTTTAACGTAGGTAGAGTAATGTTGAACGAAATACCTAACTAATAGATAGATAGATAAAAAAAATATTTGGCACCACAGACACACACAATTAACATGGTTAAACAATTACAAACATAAATAAACAAAAAAGTAAATAACAGTTGGTAGGTTAGTTTGCGTGTGCTGCAGTACGACAAATAGGCTATGGCTCAGTGAAATTTTTTGCATAAAAGCAAAAACACTGATTTTCAGCCAAAACCTGAAGGAGAGCGACTAATAAGGGTAAAGGAAAATAATTAGGTATAGGTAATAATGTATTGTCAAATAATATATAGTTTTCAGATCACAACGGACATATAAATTGAGGCCAGCGTTACAGTAAGAAATTTTCAGATAGATAGGTACCTACTGAATTCTCTATCTTAAACTTTTTCCATTGACTGAACCAAATTCGCAATCGACAAAATCAGACTGTTTGTTAAGAATTGTATCAAATTTTACGCAATTCTAGGCTTTCTGAATTCAGATTATGAATTCAATCAGGTATACAGACTGTAAAGACAAGGCCAGCCAATAGGTAAATAGGTTTAAAAAAAAAAAAAAAAAAAAAATATTCCGGACATATCACACACGGTCAACTGATCCCAAACTAGGCACCGTACAACATAGGTATGTACTATGGGTACCAGAGACTGATATACATAATAGATATATATTTAACACCCAGACACAGAACAAACATCTGTGTTAGTGACAAATGTTTGTCCAGTGCGGGAATCGAACCCACGACCTCTAGCGCAGAAGGCAGAGTTACTCCCAACTGAGCTATGAGGCCTGTCAAAGTGTTTATTTTATGTATGTTAAACTAAGGTATATTATTATTAGCTTAAACTGAATTAGGTAGGTTCAACTGTATACTGGTACTGGTAGGCTGATTAAACTAGGTAGGTCCAACTTCGACAAAGAGGTCAAACGACGAATCCAACTCGGATGGGCAGCGTTTAGGAAACTTCGTTATATCTTCTCGTCGCAGATACCGCAGAGCCTCAAGACGAAAGTCTAAAATCAGTGCGTGTGGCCAGTGATGACTTATGGCACTGAGACTTGGTCGTTAACTATAGGCCTCATATACAAGCTCAAAGTCGCGCAACGTGCTATGGAGAGAGCTATGCTTGGAGTTGTAACGTGATAAGATCCGAAATGAGGAAATCCGTAGAAGAACTAAGGTCACTGACATAGCTCTCAGAATTAGCAAGTTGAAGTGGCAGTGGGCAGGCCATATAGCTAGCAGAACCGACAACCGTTGGGGAGTAAAGGTTCTCGAATGGCGACCACGAACCGGGCGACGCAGTGTTGGCAGGCCCCCCACCCGATGGACCGACGACATTGTGAAGGTTGCGGGAAGTCGGTGGATGGAGAAGGTTCAAGACCGTTCGTCATGGAACTCTTTGGGGGAGGCCTATGTCCAGCAGCGGACTTCTACAGGCTGATGATGACTGAATTACGGACTGATTACCAAAAAAATATGATACCGTTAGGTATATATGCCTTTTGTAACTGAGAAAATGTTAACAACGACCCAAAGTCTTGGCTGGGGTAGGGGGGACAATGCACAAAACACCCCACAGCGGGAAGTCAGTGCAGGTCTAACCACCCCCGTTTAGAATTAGAATTAGATGCCTTTTGTATTTTTACGAATAGGTCGGCCGATTTTTTTTTTTAATACAACTGAGGTGGCAAACCAGCATACGGCCCACCTTTCGGTAAGCGGTTACCGTAGCCTATGAGCGCCTGCAATACCGGAGGCATCACGCACGCGTTGTCGACCCCGAAACCCCTCCCCTCTAAAGAGCTCTGGCAACCTTACTCAACATGCCCTACCTCCTAATCCTAATCCTGCCGTATGCGTTATTGTACAAAAAAAATACTTTTTACGTTTTGTAGTAGATAAATGGTATAAAATAAATGATAAAAATTGTATTGCGGGCTAGTTAAGTAGTACCTACATACTAAAAAGCTTCTTATAGATACATTTGCCTGATCGAAAACTATTGTACAATGTCCCCTACATTTCGTTAAAATATATCCTATCCAAATATATCTAGGGGATAAAAGTAGTGAGGCTATACAGCCCCTGAACCTTCCCAGCGTGTAACGGGCGTAAACCAACAATTCCCTATCAGACTCCCCATAAAATCTAATTCCATCACAAAGCACACCCAATTTGCTCACATTCGACACATGCAAGGCAACATGCCCATCAGACATACAACCTCCAAACAGTCCCAATTAACCATATATTCCGAACGCACCTACGCACACAAGTAAACCACGACCCGCCCACCGCGGGCGGGCCAATCAGAGCGCGAGGTCTGCCCCTCCGCAGCCCTCCCATTGGCTGGTGCGTAACGATCTAAATTTTGGAGGGAAAATTTTCGGGGGGTACGAAATCTCGGGGCTCAGATGCGATGGAGGAGCTTTTTATGTTTGCCGTTATGATAATCTCGTTATGCGGTTATTTTGCGTAATGGGTATGGTGTTTGGCAGATTTTTTTTGATGCCGCTATTTCGAAAGGGTTGGTATTTTAGTACCTAGTTATAGCCGTGTTGACGTAGCGGGAGGTACCTCGACTTTTGATCCGGAGGTGTGGGTTCGGATCCCGGCTGTGCACGAAAGGATTTTGTATTCGTTCGGCTCGCTCTCGATCAGGTTTTGGCTGAAAATCAGTGTTTTTGCTTTTATGCTAAATATTTCACTGAGCCATAGCCTATTTATCGTACTGCAGCACACGCAAACTTGCCTACTCTAAGATACCTACTTTTTAAAATTTTTGATTATTTATACCTACCTATTGTATGTACTTAGGTTAAAATTGTTTATCTATGTTAATTGTGTGTGTCTGTAGTGACTAAATAAATATTCCGGACATATCACACACACGGTCAACTGATCCCAAACTAGGCATAGCCTGTACTATGGGTATCAGAGACTGACATACATAATAGATATATTTAACACCCAGACACAGAACAAACATCTGTGTTAGCATAGAGGTAATTAGTCTATGGTGTTAGTCACAAATGTTTGTCCAGTGCGGGAATCGAACCTAGCGCAGAAGGCAGAGTTACTAACAACTGAGCTATGAGGTCAGTCAAATAAATTTCTTATCTATTTGAATTGTAACACGTGCTTAAAATGGCGACTTCGGCGGGCTCGATTCCCGCTGCGGGACAAATGTTTGCATGATCTGCAAATATTTGTTCCGGGTCTGGGTGTTGTGGTACCATGGTACTCGTAGTTTCTGAAACCCACGACACAGGGAATCCTAGTTTGGACCACATAATTATAAACTTTTGACTGGCCTCACAGCTCAGTTGGTAGTAACTCTGCCTTCTGCGCTAGAGGTCGCGGGTTCGATTCCCGCACTGGACAAACATTTGTGTGATGAACACAGATGTTTGTTCTGTGTCTGGGTGTTAAATATATATCTATTATGTATATCAGTCTCTGGTACTCATAGTACAGGCTATGCCTAGTTTGAGATCAGTTGACTATGTACATCACATAAATTCCGTCCGGAATATTAAAAAAAAAAAAAAACTTCAGACCCCAATTTTCAGATACCTAACTTGAGTAATTATGGATTGCCCATTATACAAATATACAACCCCTATTTCACTACCTTTATGATTATTTTTGAGGAAAAAGATAATCTATCTCCTTGCCAAACTAGTATGTATTAAAAATCCTATTTCTCTCAAAGTTTTAGTAAGTAATTAGCATCATAACTACATTTATTTTCGTTTTTATGATCTCAATTGTTCCCTCTTCTGTGCACTACCTTCACATCTTCTGTCCACAAACACAAAGGTTATCTGGAAGATAATGCTTTTTAGCATTAAGTTCGCCTTTGTACTATTTTTATGTGCAATAAAGAATTTTCTATCTATCTATCTAAATTTCATTACGATCCGCTCAGCCGCTTAGTCGTGAAAAGGTAACAAACAAACAGATTTACTTTCGCATTTATAATATTATTATCGATGGATTAGTCTCCCGTGCTGTGTGAGCCAAAACAGGCACTGTCCCAGCTTAATGCTGCAACACATTATTATAATATTATAACTAGTAGGCCCTTTGTCTATTCTTTCAAATAATATATGCCTAGACTAAGCTTTCGTTATTATTGTACGTACACTAATTATAAACGTTATTACTATTATAGCAAATTAGGAAGAACTATTACTTAAATTAGGAAGAACAATAGTTCTTCCTAACTAGTAACTAGCCTGTATACAGCTTAACATTGTAACTACCTATTATTTAACTCTGTAACCGCTGTTGTTCTTCTAATAAAAAAAAAAAAAAAAAAACTAGCTTCCACTCGCTGCTTCGCTTGCGAAGTACCTACATAAAAAGTAGCCTAAACGCTATTCTAGGTAAACAACTATATCTATTCTAAGTTTCGACGAAATCAGTTGAGACGGCTAGTTGAGAAGGCGTGATTGAACAACAGACTTCCAAACATCCTCATTAACTTTCGCATTTACCTATAATATAAGAATGATTAGGGGGTGGCAGTGGGCAGGCCATATAGCTCGCAGAACCGACAACCGTTGGGGAGTAAAGGTTCTCGAATGGCGACCACGAACCGGGCAACGCAGTGTTGGAAGGCCCCCCACCCGATGGACCGACGACATTGTGAAGGTTGCGGGAAGTTGGTGGATGGAGAAGGCTCAAGACCGTTCGTCATGGAACTCTCTGGGGGAGGTCTATGTCCAGCAGTGGACTTCTACAGGCTGATGATGATGATGATGATGAAGGGGGTGAAGTTCTTAAAATGTATGTAGTACATTATACAAAATGTATGTAGCATAATAAACATACGTATTAAAACTATAGATATTTTTCTTTTGCATTCATCCTCTGGGTATAACTCACATGTGTAATATTCCATCATATTCTGGTTGTATCTGTAAGCGGCGGAGAGGTCGACGCCCCCGCCGGCCCTCAGCCCAAAAAGGGCGGCAAAAGTAGCCTTGCTTTGACCCTCCAGCTTGATAGTATGCACTGCACTTCACTTGAAATTCTAAACGCGATTTTGAGTCACTTTTGTTAACGCACACTGAAAGGAATCCATCACGACGCCATTTTGTGAACGTCCTATAGTTCGAATTTCAAAAAGTTAAATCGCTGTTTTGTTTTTTAAATTTCAGTTGTTTCTATAACATTTTGATTAACCTGGCAATCATTTGCTGAAAAAAAATAGTTAACGATGATTTTTTTATTAGTTTATTGATAATTTTTACGTTTTCAATTAATGATGTGGTACTTTTTTATCGATGGAAAACTATAATGTTCATTGGAAAACAGATTGAGTTTAAATATTTATTATATTTTTTTTTATTTAATTTAAAATATCCTAATGCTTTGTATCCCCGAATATGCTGACACAGTCTCAATCCACCGCCTTTTGATTTAACTTATTAAGATCTACGCCTAGTCGATCGCTTCGCAGAATCAAAAGCCCCGGAACAAGAAAAACAATGCCTACCTACCTATTCGTCAAAATGATTCGGCTGTTTGATTTCAATGCACTAATGATTTTAACGAAAAAACGAGAGAGACCGTGAAAGTACCAGAAAATCTTAGCTTCGATTGGTTGTAAGCTCAGAGAAGCAAAACGGTATAAAACTTGATTATTACCAACTTAAAGATAAGTATGAACACTTAGTTACTGAGCAAGAACCGGAGTTAAAGAACCCTCAGTCAACCTGATTAAAATTTGAAAACCACTGCTGGCGATTGCCAGAATAGATTGATGGTCTCCTTGACCCCTGATAGATTAACGAAATTTGATATACATAACTCTACTAATTTATTGTAGGCTTTCAACCTGTCACGTATGGAATACCTCAAAATGTGGGTATTTGCCAAATGTCGTAACGTGCCTCTGATAACCCCCTTAGAGATCTTTAAGATTCTAATCGCCTATTTTATTTTCTAGAATTGTAAATTGTACCACAAAGATTAGCTTGACAAAGGCACACGTTGGTTTTATAATCTATGGTTAGTTGGTTTGGCTTTCGTTTGGACCAATTTCACTGGTTTTTGGGCGATTTTCCGCTGGTTGACCACTGCTTTTCCGGTTGACTAGCGGCAGGTGGCTTAAGTTCTCGATTCTCACGAGAATGGCGATTTTTAATCGAGGAACTGAGAACTATCGGTTTTTAATCGGGCGATTGTGAGAGGAAGTCTTAATTATCGCGGTACAACTTTGTCTTTTGTTATTGGTTATTATGCATTTTGGGAATTTCACGGGCTATCATTAAGGTATTGTTTGATGTGATGGGTTTTATAATGTTTAGACACTTTTTGTTTGGTTTCTTTTATAATACGACGACGTTTGGAAATATTGGTCGCTGGGCGCATAGAATACTCACTAGGTACTGCAAAATGTGAGCATGTGTCAAATTATTGGACATGCCTCTGACTACCCCCCTTAGAAATGTTCAAGGATCTGATCGCCTGGATATCTGGACTAGGAGAACATATCTACCATTCTTGGGGATGAAAGTCGTAAGCCAATTTTTTTAATACATAGTACCTATAGGTATTAGGTGGTTCATTTTGTTGTTTTTTTTAACGTACTTGGGCAAGTAAATAATTTTGTCTTTTAACAGAATTTTTAAGACATCCTTTCGGTTTTCAGGGACGATCACTTTATAATCTCACTTCACACTCTTAAATGTACCACCACGTCCATAAACTTAAAACACAAAATTAACTTCCACCATTTTTTTGTTTATGTACAAAAACTCCGCTTTTTCCGAAATTTTTGTTTTATTGACCGATTAAATCGTAATTTTTTCACCAAATCGTAATTAAAAATACGTCCTAATCAGCCAGTGGACAGAAGATGACTTCGTGTAGATTTTGAGGTGTATTTTACGGTCGCTGCCAGGCTCGACGGCTTGTGACAAGGGGATCGGTTTCAGATATCTTAGAAGCCGTGGGATTGGCGTTTCATTAGACGCTTTTTTTGTTTGGATTGCGCAACTCTGAAAGTTCTGAGGAGGTATGACTTAAAAGCTTTTTGATTTTTTTTTCTGTTAGAAGTTAACTTTGGCAATGGTCGCAATATACACTCGAGAGCATAGAAATCGCACATAGCGGAATTTTCCTACATTTTAATTTCGACCCTTATTTTTTTTTAAATTAATGTGATGTTGCAAATATAACTTAAATTAAATTGAAGTACACACTGTTAGCTTCCTAAAAACACAAAATGTCTAGCCTTGACCTTCGAAATCATAGCAGTAGCAACTAAACAATAGAATGGCCTAAATTAGCTCGTTTCAGGTAGCTCAGTTTGTGGGACTTTAAGCAGGTATAAAACGATAAGGGATGATTGAAATTACATCATTTGCATACCAACTCCCAGGCAGAAAGGTCCTTTAATGAATACGTCATCTCTCTAAACAAGAAAATGGATACCACACCAGAAGCAGCGTCTCAAGTGGTTGCACTTATCGAAGCTGGACAGAACCAAAGTCAAGTGGCTCGTCAATTAAATTTGAGCAGATATGCTGTTCGACGTGTATACCAGCGATATCAGCAAACTGGTGGCTATACCAGGCGACCAGGAACAGGCCGAAAACGTGCGACAACACAGCGCGATGACCGTTTCCTTGTGAATACATCACTACGAAATCGCCGGTTGAATGCAGTTCAACTCGGACAGCAGCTCCAGGAAGTTAGAGAAGTGGAAGTCAGTCGGTGGACCGTTAGAAGAAGACTAGCCGAAGGAGGTCTGACAGCGACCAGACCAGCAACTGGCCCAAAATTGACCCCAGCGCACAGACAAGCACGCCTTCAGTTTGCTCGAAATCACGTTAATTGGACTATGGATCAATGGCAGGCAGTCCTCTTCTCCGACGAGTGCAGGATATGCCTTCATGGTAACGACGGACGAGGTAGAGTCTACCGAAGATCTGGTGAGCGTTTTGCTCAATGTTGCATCTCCGAACGGGTCGCATACGGCGGTGGTTCGTGTATGTTCTGGGGAGGCATTTCTCTGGAAGCGAAAACCGAACTTGTCTTCATCACAGGGCCCGATACCGACCGTCGATCGGGTGGATTGACTTCCCAACGTTACGTTGAGGAGATCCTGGAAGAACATGTTGTGCCCTTTTCTGGATTTATCGGCGAAAACTTCGTTTTTATGCAGGATAACGCTAGACCACACACCGCTGCTATAGTACGCCAGTACTTGGAGGAGGTTGAACTACTCGTTATGGCGTGGCCTGCTCGAAGCCCAGATCTCAATCCCATTGAGCACTTATGGGACGAACTAAAGAAACGAGTAAGAGCTAGAAACGCAGCGCCTACGAGTCTCAGAGAGCTCCAAACCGCGATCAAGGAAGAATGGGACAGCATACCGCAGGATTTCGTAAAAAAATTGATTTCTTCAATGAAACAGCGAATGGAAGCTGTTATTCAGGCTAGGGGAGGCAATACCTCGTATTAATAAATCGATACATTCACAAATTTATTGTTTTTTTAACCTTTTATACCTGCTCAAAGTCCCACAAACAGCGCTACTTGAAACGAGCTAATTTAGGCCATTCTATTGTTTAGTTGCCACTGTTATGATTTCGAAGGTCAAGGCTAGACATTTTGTGTTTTTAGGAAGCTAACAGTGTGTACTTCAATTTAATTTAAGTTATTTTTGCAACATCACATTAATTTAAAAAAAAATAAGCGTCGAAATTAAAATGTTGGAAAATTCCGCTATGTGCGATTTCTATGCTCTCGAGTGTATATCCCGCAAAAATTTTATTATCCAAGACAAGTTAAGACTTTTTGTAATTTTGTAGAAATTGAAAGGTTTGCTTTACAAGTCTATAAGTTGCATAATTTAGATTTTATCAAGAAACACGTTAACTGTACAATTTAAAACTTTAACTAATTTGGTTTACTCTAATACTAACGTTAACTAGTAAACCTTTATTTAAAAAATACTTGTAGGTCAGAAAAAGGTTTAATTTTATTTCAATTTCAATTATCAGCCTTAGGAAGTCAAGTGCTGGACATTGGCCTCCCAAAGAGAGTAACGACGAACGGTCTTGAGCATCTCCATCCAATAAAATTGTTGCGCATTAACATAATAATTACAAACTAATTTATATAATGCTTTGAGACTCAATTGTATATTCACACGGCAAGAAGATATCTGATACTGCAGCTCTGATTTAGACTACGTATCAGAATTACATGGAGTATTATTTTTCACATCATATAAGTTCCTATGTTCCTTGTAAGTAGGTATTTTACTGGCTGAGGTATTGATCGCCATTTATCAGCATGTCTTGTTAGGTGTGTATTTATTATTGTAATTATTTTAATTGTATTTTATATGACATTCAATAACACCTTGCAATCTTGATATAACTTTTTCTCTCATTACTAGTAGGTACGCAATAATATTATTCTCTTTTATATACCGGATAACACATTACATTGTTTTTTTTATTTTCACTTCAATCCATTTTTAACTTCAAAATTATATTTTTAGACACTTGTAACACCGTGTATTTTTTTTAAATAAAGCTTCTTTTTATCGAAACTATCCATTAAACATTTTTTACGCGTTCTAAATTTAAACAATTCGAATTTTCACAATTGGAACAGCACAGATTCCCGCGCGTTTCGCTCGACCGCGCGCGTCGGCGCCAAAATACTCTCTACTCTCCGCACGTGGCGGGGTGCGTTCGGATTCGCCACCCCGAGGGAGGGCCGAAGTAATTTTCCTCTTTTGAATTTTGCAGTATGACATTTTTTTTGTTGAATATTTTTTTACTTAGGGAGTTAGAACGTATGCAAATTAGCAAATCTATGCAGTAATATCCAATCTTGCCCTTTTTTATTACTCCAAGGAAAATACTAGTTGGTTTTTGAATTGATAGTTTAGACAATAAACACACATTATATTTTATTTAAACTGGTTTTTAATGAATCCGTTTATTTTACGATAACTTTGTTTTATACAAATACCTGTTCGTAAGTGGTTACTGCGTGATTAATTCGTAAACGACCACGAATCTGACATCGCGTCACATCTCTATATTGTCCCCTCGATACCGCTATCTCCCTCGCACGATAACACACTCATTTCATCGATAAGCACCGAAGCACTGATTACCGTGTTTGCACAACACTAGTTTATTAAGTAATATTGAAATTAGTTGACAAGTCAAGCTTAGTTCTATTACTGTTTGTAAAATAAGAAATTAATGTTGAATAGCTCATCATCATCATCATCATCATCACGAACGAGTTCCATCACGAACGGTCTTGAGCCTTGTCCATCCACCGACTTCCCGCAACCTTCACAATGTCGTCGGTCCATCGGGTGGGGGGCCTTCCAATACTGCGTCGTCCGGTTCGTGGTCGCCACTCGAGAACCTTTGTTCTCCAACTGTTGTCGGTTCTGCGAGCTATATGGCCGGCCCACTGTCACTTCAACCTGCTAATTCTGAAAGCTATGATGGTACCCTTGGTTCTTCTAAGGATTTCCTCATTTCGGATTTAATCACGCAGCGAAACTCCGAGCATAGCTCTCTCCATAGCCCGTTGGGCGACTTTGAGCTTGAATACCTATAGTTAAATAAATTAAAATGTTCTATAAGATTTTTTGGATTGTTCTCGACTTTTCTAATCAGCAATTTTTATTTACTATCTTTTTAACTCATTATTAAAAGTACGAGAATTTCAAAATCAAGATTACATATGTACTACCTGAAGTAGCTGTATCCTATGCTCCTAATATTATAAGAGCGAAAGTTTTACTGGACTCATAGCTCAGTTAGTAGTAACTCTGCCTTCTAAGCTCGAGGTCGCGGGTTCGATTCCCGCACTGGACAAACATTTGTGACTAACACAGATGTTTGTTCTGTGTCTGGGTGTTAAATATATATCTATTATGTATATCAGTCTATGGTACCCATAGTACAGGCCATGCCTAGTTTGGGATCAGTTGACCGTGTGTGCTTTGTCCGGAACATTACATTTACATTACATTACATTTGTGAAGATGTTTGGATGTTTGTTGTTCAATCACGCCGTAACAGCTCAACCGATTTCGTCGAAACTTGGAATAGATAAAGTGCTTTACCTAAAATAGAATATATAAGATAGATACATAGATAAACTCTTTATTGTACACAGAGACAGAAAATAACAAAAGGGAGAAACAATAAATAATATTACGTACAATGGGCGGCCTTATCGCTAAAAGCGATCTCTTCCAGACAACCTTTGGATGGACAGGATAAACAGATCAAATAAGCTACTTTTTATGTATGTACCACGCGAGCAAAGCATGCCGGTTTCGTCACTGTTTTCCTTGACCGTCTGAGACCAATAGTATAGATAGCAAACATAAATTTCCGAATGGAAAAAATATTGGTGCACGGCCGGGACATGAACCCACGACCTGTGGGGCCATTGCCACCACTTCACCAGTGCTCTCTTCCTATAATCAATAAATAAATAAATATTCCGGACATATCACACACAGTCAACTGATCCCAAACTAGGCATAGCCCGTACTATGTGTACCAGAGACTGATATACATAATAGATATATATTTAACACCCAGACACAGAACAAACATGGGCCAACAAACCAACAACAGCTTTGCATGGCATTTTGTCATGTAAAGCAGCAATAAGCTGAGTCAGGGCCTGTTTGGCTGCACCCGACACCGAGCGAGACTGGTTCGCACCTACTGGCTACAGGTGGATGCCTGACTACCTATAAAGTGGGCAGGTGACCTTATGTTTATTCTTTGTTGTCATTTGTGTTTTTACTATACCTTGTATTAATGTTCCCATGTCTGTTCTGTGTTTTCGTGTGTATGTCAAATAAACGTATATTCTATTCTATTCTATTCCAAACACCTGTGTTAGTCACAAATGTTTGTCCAGTGCGGGAATCTAACCCGCTACCTCTAGCGCAGAAGGCAGAGTTACTACCAACTGAGCTATGAGGCCTGTCGAATCAATAACAAGGACATACGCTAATGTATATACTAAGTGGTGTCTTTTGACAAATTGATTGGCTATTTGTGTAGGACATTAATCACATAGATAGCTATTAGCAGCCATTATATATTAACCAATATTAATAATGATGGATATCCTATTTCTATTTATTGATATCATCATCATCATCATTTCAGCTGTATGACGTCCACTGCTGAACATGGCCTCCCCCACAGACAGAGCGAATTCCTTATCATGTGGGGGGATTTGCTCATACTCACCACGCTGGGCATGCGGGTTGGCGAGCGCAGTTAGAGCTATCGTTGTTAAAATGTGGGACGCTGCTGCTCATCCCCTAGCTTTTTTCCCTTAGTCGCCTCTTACGACATCCGCGGATAGGTAGATATGGAGGGGCCTAATCTTTAGCCGGGGCCACCACGGCATTATTATTTATTGATATATATTTAGTTAAATTCCAACATCAGAATTAACAAGTTGAAGCGGCAGTGGGCAGGCCATATAGCTCGCAGAACCGATAACTGTTGGGAAGTAAAGGTTCTCGAATGGCGACCACGAACCGGACGACGCATTGTTGGAAGGCCCCCCACCCGATGGACCGACGATATTGTGAAGGTTGCGGGAAGTTGGAGAATGCATAGTAGTAGTAGTCCGCGCTATGTTTGACAGTGACAGGTCATGGAAAGCGGTTGTGGTCTTCTGCGAAGCAGTGATGCTTCAGAAGGAGGCAGCAGAGAGAGTCAGGGAGTCCGAGAGCTCCCTCCCAACCCACCGCAGAAGACCCGGGCGGAGGAGGAGGGCGTATGCTGAACTGGATCCCCCATAACATAGGCTTCGGCGGCGGCACCGGGGGGTGACCGCCGCCTACTGACAAGCCTAAAGATGGCGCGCGCGGAGTTCCCACGTGCCTCTCGCAAGAGATATGCGGAACTAAAAGATGTGGCTCTACTGGCCAACGACGTCGGGGCCATGGATGAATGCGCAAGCGTACCCACAGCTCCGACCAAAGTCGCGAAGATGGACCCCGTTAGGTTTTAGTCGGTAAGAGTCCGAGGATATCCACGAGGATTACACAAAGATAAAAAAAAAAAAATGTGGAGAATGGAAAAGTCTCAAGAAACTTTCGTCGTGGAACTCTTTTAGGGGCCCCCCTAAAAGAGTTCCACGACGCCCTAAAAGAGGGCCTATGCCCAGCAGTGGATTTCTACAGGCTGATGATGATTGATGAACGACCTGCCAGGCTATTGCGTAAGCGAAATGGTAATGAAGATCGCAATTATAAGGATGATTTTATCAATTTTAGCGACATCTGACGGTTTTCAAAGATGAAAAGGAAAAAGCTAAGATCTTGAAGTTTTCCCTTGTCAAGTTTGGTACATTTTGAATGTGGCTAAGATTGTTAAAATTACCCTCAAAGTTACGAACTTCATTGCCATTAAACTTACGCAATTGCACTACTGGATTAGAACCTACGACCAATGGATCGAAAGTTGAGGTCCCACTAGGCCAACAGGGTACAAGAAGTACCCTACATAGAAGGTGCCGAAGCCTTGGATACATTTCATTCACATCCGACAAGTACACCCGCCGTCCAGACGCACACAAACAATTAACACAAGTTTAAAAAAAAAATATCAACTCAATTTTCAACTATAACTATCAACCAACATTTTTCTTGAGTAAATATAACCTTACATCACTCACGCAAGGTTCATTTTTGTTTGCAAGTGCTTGTGACTTAAGACGCTCTGTTTTTGAATTAGGAATCGTCTTACAGATTCCGATTGGCGTAGCAGCTGTCAAAATTTAAACAAAGGCGTGTCTAATGGAGTGGAACCGGTCAAGTATGGTTATCTCTTTCTTGCGCCGCGGTTAGAGTTCCGCGGGGTCAATGCAGGAATTTTAGAGGTTCCGTATTATTTATACTGTTACGCGCGACTTCGTCCGCATTCATAATAATTTTCACCCCCTACTTTGCCTCCCTAAGGGTTATTTTTGAGACCAAAGATAGCCTCTGTCCTTCCCCAGGATATCTATCGCCTTCCGTTCCATTCGTTCAGCCGTCTAGTCGTGATGAGGTATAAAACAAACTAACAAACAAACAAAGGATGGATTAAGTGAGTTAGGGCACATCGAGATTTTTTCACTCTAAATTGGAGCAGCCCGTCTGGGAGGTACTTCCGCCTTACAGAAAATCGCAGCCAAATAGCATAATTTGTTTCAAATAGTGTTGTGTTCCTGCGTCGGCAACGCGTGCGTGATGCCTCTGGTATTGCAAGCGTTCATAGGCTACGGTAACCATTTACCAACATGTGGGGCGTAAGCTGGTTCGCCACCTTAATTGTATAAAAAAAAAAGAATTTGATGCTTAAAGTTTGAACATTGAAGTTTGTCTTTATGTAGGTAGGTACCTAAGGTAACAACAATGTCATGGTATTAATATTTTTTTTAATTAAAAATGTTAACTATTCAAAACGGTGACTTCCGGAGCGCGGGTTTGGTTCCCGGCGCGGAACTAATTGCGATGACGAGTTACCAGTAACCATGACTTTGGGACGAACAGGTTCTGTGAAACGTGAGGGTTGTGAGTTAAATCCTTATACTTTATTTTATGGTAGAGTTAAAGAAGGTTTAATAACTAATAATATATATTACAAGCTTCCACCCGCGGTTTTACTCGCGTACCTACATAAAAATTAAATATGCTCTTCTAAGTAACTACTAATATTATAAATTCAAAAGTTTGGATAGATGTTTGTTACTCAATCACGCCAGAACGGCTGAACGGATCTAGATGAAATTTGGTACAGAGAGAGATTATAGTCTGGAATAGCACATATGCAACTTTTTATCATCGTAGATACTACGCGAGCGAAGCTGCAGGTGGAAACTAGTAAATAAATAAATAAACAAGCCATGGTCGTTTGAGCCTCACCTAGTTCAATCGGCACCACACTGAAGCTTTAAATTCCATTTTGTGAAAAAGGATCATCGAAAAAAACGATAGGCACCAAGCCGTGTTTGTTGCCTGATTCTTCTAGGCTTGGTCGCGAGGAACAGGCATAGCTTCACCTAGTTTCTAAGACGTTTCAAAGTGATCCTAGTGATTTTATTGAAATAAATGCCTTTTCTACTTTCTACTTCTGAAATGAAATGAAATGAAATGAAATGAAATATACAACAGACTTAACAATAACATGCAATATTAAGTTTTATGTAATTAGTAACACAATGAACTATAATATTCCTGGTTGGACAACATTGGTACCCAAACTAGGATTGCCTGTGTTATGGCATACCAATGCCCTCCGCCAAGCCATTTGTGCAAAGAAGTGAATACGCAGTACAGTATCTAATATACTGTACCGTTATAATATTGTTTTTTTGTGTTGTTTTTATTATTATTACTTTATTTTCATTATTACTTCTACTTCTACCACGTGGCCGCTGGCTTTAAACTCATTAAAAAAAACATCGTACCCACCAGAAGGTAGCATAGCAATCATTTGTCCATTGTCCTCTTTCAATATCATTATTATGGTAAAAATAAAAGTGGACGGACGGGATACCACTTTCCAGGGAAGTCTCGGCCGCTGCGGTCACGGTGTCGATTTCTCAATTGGTTCATTCATTCACAGTATAGTATGAATGAAACAGGCCCTGTACATGTCTGGCCCCCAATTCTACAAATTCCTCAAAATTATAGATAGATAGATAGGAAATTCTTTATTGCACATAAAAATAGTACAAATGCGAACTTAATGGCCTCATAGCTCAGTTGGTAGTAACTCTGCCTTCTGCGCTAGAGGTCGCGAGTTCGATTCCCGCACTGAACAAACATTTGTGACTAACACAGATGTTTGTTCTGTGTCTGGGTGTTATATATATATATCTATTATGTATATCAGTCTATGGTACCCATAGTACAGGCTATGCCTAGTTTGGGATCAGTTGACAATGTGTGATATGTCCGGAATATTTATTTAATGCTAAAAGCATTATCTTCCAGATGACCTTTATGTTTGTGGACGGAAGATGTGAAGGTAGTGCACAGGAGAGGGAACAGTTGAGATCATAAAAACGAAAATAAAAGGAATATTATAAAATAAAAGGAATGACAATTGTTCAATGGCAAAAGACCACTTTTGACACTTTTGGTATTCTGCTATCATAGTCGTATTTCAATGGCATTCATTGTGGAACCAATGGACCAATGAAATCAAAGAAACGAAGGTGGCGACAATCGTAACTGAATGATAATCGAGCGATCATTATCATGCGATTATCATTTTCAAGTCATTGAATTAGTAGAATTGGGGGCCAATCCTTGCTTTTGTTTTGTAGAGCAGATCTAAAAATGTCTAATTTATCCTACCTTAGTTGGTTCTATCCAAAAAAAACACCACGATGAACGGTCTTGAATATTCCTCCACCACTAATAATCATCACTAATAAAGTGATTGTATTGGTAACAAAATAAACGTTTTTCTACTCTATTCTATTCCAATAATCTGCCTGTAAAAATATAGTCGGTCAATGGAGTGTGCCACGCCGATATTTGAAAAACCATAAAACAGACTAAAATACCTACTTAGTTTCTCCAGACGCCGCGGGCTTTCTTGTGACAAGGAGTCTATCATCGATTGTCAAACTGCCCATTTACAGTCTAGCTTTAATTCACAATGTAAGACATGTACTTATACATAATAAAAACACTATAACAATTTGTCCTACAATCGGCGGTCTTATCGCAAGCAGCGATTTCTTCCAGAAAAACTTATCTAACCTACAACTAATCTAATGTAGAAAAGCTATGCCAAAGTCAATGCCATGAATATTCCCCATCCCCCGAACTAGCGTAGAGCTGTATCTTGGGGGGCTGGTGTCCATCCCTAACATTGTCTCCGCCACCACAAGGTTTATCCTTTGCTAACATACATTCGGACTGATTATTTATATATTTGTATATTTGTCGGACGTGCCAGAAATGAAGCTAAATACAATGAAAATGAAATGGATTACAAGACTTTTGTGTAAAGTGATGTGTCTATGTGCTTAAGAGTAATTGATGTATGTATTGTGTGAGTTTGTGTATGCGTCCGTGCGTTGAGTAATTGCGTGCGTGTGTGTGTATGTGTGTGTATGTGTGTGCATGTGTTTACAGTCTCAAAACAAGGATAGTTTTTAATCTTTTTAGTGATGTTACTTTACGAGTATAGACCAATTCTACTAATCTACAATTTGTAACGATGTTATTACGATAAAAAATGAATTCTATGAGGAACGGTCTTAAGCCTTCTCCACCAACCTACCGCAACTTTCACGATGTCGTCGGTCCATCTGGCGGGGGGCCTTCGAACACTGATGAGGCCAATGAATAGCATCGTGCATCGACACGTCGCCGTAGTCATAATGTTTTAAGTTTTTTATATTGTAGATATGTATGTTAGTTTTTAAGGTTTGTATTAATATGGACTGTAGAATAAGTTAAATAAGACCTGTAACTTTACAATAGTCTGAAATAAATGAATTATTATTCTTATCAGAAGATCGCAGCCAAATAACATTATTTGTTTCAAATAGTGTTGTGTTCCTGCGGTGAGTAAGGTTGCCAGAGCTCTTTAGGGGGGGAGGGGTTCGGCAGGCAACGCATCAGCAATGCTCCAGGTGTTGCTGATGTCAATAGGTGACGGTAACCACTTACCATCAGGTGGGTCGTAAGCCTGTTTGCCTCCGTATAACATAAAAATAATAATAATAATAATATGGGTACCAGGACAGCGAAGCTGCGGGCGTTAGCTAGTCTTACAATACAATCCAATTTCGACTGGACCTCGTGGTTAGCGCAGGGCACGTCGGTCACGCGCGTCGAGAGCGAAACTCTCAGCAACTCAACAAAAAACTGTAAAACACGTCTTTTATGGAGGTAAAGGCATGCATTCCGTGTTCGTCATTTGACTGGCCTCATAGCTCAGTTGGTAGTAGCTCTGCCTTCTGCGCTAGAGGTCACGGGTTCGATCCCCGCACTGGACAAACATTTGTCAAAGTCAAAGTCAAAAGGCCTTTATTTCAATAAAATCACTAGGATCACTTTGAAACGTCTTAGAAACTAGGTGAAGCTATGCCTGTTCCTCGCGACCAAGCCTAGAAGAATCATTTGTGTGATTAACGCAGATGTTTGTTCTGTCCACACGATGTTTTATTTCCCAGTTTCAGAGTACTAGCATAGCACGCCTAATTTTTCGAATTGGAAATCCATTTGTGCACGATAGGTTTCAAACCCACGACCTGTGGATCGGAAGGTGGGGTCACTATCACCCGTCCACCAGTGCTCTCTACGGACGGAACCCTAAAGACCCTTTGAAACTGACCCAATATTTAAGATCCTTTACAATAAAACGTTCAACACCCTGAGAGACATATAACATGACAAATCTCATGGTTAAAACACTCATAATATTAAAACCACATTATCACATCCAAAAAAGTAACACGTCATCAAAACTGTCAAGCCTTAGCACCAGTTTCTGCCCTTTTCGAAACCCTAGCGAGTCGTCTCTCATCATTCATTATACTAGAGAAAGCCCCCGCGGCGTGATTTTTTTTCATACAAACATCGACAGGAATTCCTTTCTTACACACTTCTTCTTGTCATGTCACTGATTCTTTCTTGGTCATCCTGTATTAGGTCAGTGACCAGGTTGAGGTATAGTGGCCCTGAAAAGGGCCTATGACCGTCGATGAAAGAATCGGTGTAGTGAAAGGATTAATGTGCGCCTCTTATAGGCTCCTTTTGTGCATTTGCTCAAATTTCATATTTTTTAAGCTCTTATTTAGTAGAGATTATAATTAGATTATGTACTTTTCTTTTGAGCCTCACCTAGTTCGATTGGCACCACACTGAAGCTTTAAATTCCATTTTGTGAAAAAGGATCATCGAAAAAAATGATAGGCACCAAGCCGTGTTTGCTGCCTGATTCTTCTAGGCTTGGTCGCGAGGAACAGGCATAGCTTCACCTAGTTTCTAAGACATTTCAAAGTGATCCTAGTGATTTATTGAAATAAACGCCTTTTGACTTTGACACATGTCACATGTCTTCGAGTTTTAGTACACACTAAAATGGCGCAACGCACCCGCGCCCGTTCGCAACTTCGACCTCATATAGTATGTTCCTACATTGACTCTCGTCACTTCTTACACTCTATATTTTTCGAACCCGTGTTACGTTTTCGGAGGAGGTAGGGCACAGGGAGATTTTCTCGCTCAAAATTGGAGCAGCCCGCCTGGGGAGGTACCTCCGCCTTACAGAAGATCGCAGCCAAATAACATGATTTGTTTTAAATAGTGTTGTGTTCCTGCGGTGTGTAAGGTTGCCAGAGCTCTTTAGGGGGGGAGGGGTTCGGCAGGCAACGCATTAGCAATGCTCCAGGTGTTGCTGATGTCAATAGGCGACGGTAACCACTTACCATCAGGAGGGCCGTAAGCCTGTTTTTCTCCGTATAACAAAGAAGTGTGTATGGAAACCTCAGGGTGCGAGCCCTACACTTTTCCGCCTAAAAATGAACTCTAAAAACCTCGGTAAATACTATTAATTACAGGACTTAACTAAGCATACAGGGATTGCTTTCTACTCGTGTTTTTTCAACGGTTTTGTAGATCCCCCCCTACATAAATAAACATATTTTACCTATTTCTAGCAAAATTATATATACCACCAGGCATTGCCTCACCAACTATTATAAAACATATTGAATTACTAGCTTTCTCCCGCGGCTTCGCTCGCTTGTAAAAAAGTAGCCTATATGCTATTCCAGACTATAATCTACCTCTGTACCAAATTTCATCCAAATCCGTTCGGATGTTTAGCACCGACAATCATCTAAACATCCTCACAAACTTTCGCATTTATAATATTAGTAGGATAGGATTGTTATGGGACAAATTACCAGTGCTAAGGGTTTGAATAATTTCAAACCCATTCATACGTGATTTCACTAGAACACGTTGGAGCGGTCGAGTAGCTCGCTTGTGAATGGACGGTTTTTTGTGCGAGTACACTTGCCTAAATCGCTGTGAAATTAGTTCGATCGGCGGCGGTCGCTTGTTTTGTTATCGAGGTTGGGTTAGAGTTATCGCGGATTAGTCAGCTCATTAATCCTTTCACTACACTGATTCTTTCATCGACGGTCATAGACCCTTTTCAGGGCTACCATACCTCAACCTGGTCACTGACTAAAGCCAGGATGACCAAAAAGGAATCAGTGATACGACAAGAAGAAGAAGTCAGCTCCGCTCAAAGTCGCGCAACGGGCTATGGAGAGAGCTTTTCTCGGAGTTTCAAATCCGAGAATATCCGAAATGAGGAAGTCCGTAGAAGAACCAAGGTCACCAACATAGCTCTCAGAATTAGCAAGTTGAAGTGGGAGTGGGCAGGCCATATAGCTCACAGAACCGACAACCGTTGGAGAGTAAAGGTTCACGAATGGCAACTACGAACCGGGCGACGCAGTGTTGGAAGGCCCGATGGACCGACGATATTGTGAAGGTTGCGGGAAGTCGGTGGATGGAGAAGGCTCAAGACCGTTCCTCGTGGAACTCTTTAGGGTAGGCCTATGTCCAGCAGTGGACCTCTACTGGCTGATGATGATGAGGCAGCTCCCCTAGTATTGGCATTGTCTTTATGTAAACTTTTATCCCGCAGCGGGAAACGAGCTCGCACCCGTTGTGTCTCAGACGGGCACTTGCCCGCTGCGCCAACGAGGTGGAACGACATGATAATAGAGAAACATGATTCCCCAGAATTAGGCACTAAACTTCTTCATCCGTAAGACTATAGCGTGAGGATCTTGTCTAGACCACTAATTTTAACCAAAAACTCAATACATATTAAGCTTAAAGATAAACAAAAATCAAAATTTAAAACATTGAATTACACGTTGAAATATCACACAATAAATAAATAGAAAGATCGCTTCAGCTTACTCGGCTACTCGCACCACACCTCATTGATGTAATACGTGCACACACACAAACATAAACTTATACATACACAGCGGTGTCTCTGTGTGTGTTCCATTGAAAAAGTGTACGTAATCTTTCACACTTTTTCTCTGACTGGGAACTTGATGACAGTAACTTTTTAAAACATATTTTTGTTGATATATTGTGACTCAGACTGCATTTATAGATCAACTAGTGAAAGCCTCCGCGACTTTAATTATTACGCACTAGCTTCCTCCCGCGGCTTTGCTCTCGTGGTACCTACATAAAAAGTAGCCTATATGTTATTCTAGTGAAGAACTCTATATAATCCAAGTTTCAACGAAATCGGTTGAGCCGTTAAGGCGTGATTGAACAACATACATCTCCAAACATCCTCACAAACCCGCTTTTTTTTTTCATTTTTTTTTTTTATACAATAGAGGTGGCAAACAAACTTACGGCCCACCTGATGGTAAGCGGTTACCGTAGTCTATGAGCGCTTGCAATACCAGAGGCATCACGCACGCGTTGCCGACAACGAACCCCCTTCCCCCCTAAAGAGCTCACAACCTTACTCACCGCAGGAACACAACACTATTTGAAACAGATAATGTTATTTGGCTGCGATCTTCTGTAAGGCGGAGGGACCTCCCCAGGCAGGCTGCTCCAATTCAGAACGAGAAAATCTCGCTGTGCCCTACCTCCTCCTAGCATTTATAATATTAGTAGGATAATTCTTGTTTTTGGATGTTTGTTGTTCAATCAAGCCGTAACAGCTCAAACAATTAAAGTAGTTGTTATCGCATTGCCGATTCAAGTCTCGTGCTGGTTCGCAAATGGGGTGGTTGGGAAAAAGTGTGTAGTAGGGTGGTTAGTGGGGTGGTTGGGAATATATGATCAGCCAGGCTATTGCGTAAGCAAAATGGTAATGAAGATCGCAATTTTAGGGATGATTTTATCAATTTTAGCTACATCTGAAGTTTATCAAACATGAAAAGGAAGAAGCTAAGGTCTTGAAATTTTCCCTTGTCAAGTTTGGAATGTTGTGAATGTTGCTAAGATTGTTAAAATTACCCTCAAAGTTACGATCTTCATTGCCATTACGCTTAGGCAATTGCACCCCAGGTAGGCCGTTGGCCTGTTTGCCTACGTATAACATCAAAAAAAAGATTGAGAGTTATCGAGCAGATAAAGTAAGTGACTAATTATTAAAAGGGTTAAAAATAAAATGTAAATTCACTCACCATCACCACTTTGGTTGCTGCTATGCGCCTGATACTGCTCATCTGAAAAGTCGTACTCTACATCAGATAAGACACATCTGCTCTCGGTACCAAGATTTTTGACGTAAAATTAAACAAGGTAGTACTTTCATAGCATTCCGATTATTTTCACCTCAGGTTTTTGAGAAGCATTGCGCAATAGATTTAATAATAATAATAATAATAATAAATATTCCGGACATATCACACACGGTCAACTGATCCCAAACTAGGCATAGCCTGTACTATGGGTACCAGAGACTGATATACATAATAGATATATATTTAACACCCAGACACAGAACAAACATCTGTGTTAGTCACAAATGTTTGTCCAGTGCGGGGATCGAACCCGCGACCTCTAGCGCAGAAGGCAGAGTTACTACCAACTGAGCTATGAGGCCAGTCATTTAAAAAATATATGTTTTTTTTTACGACGAAAATTGAAATTGTAGGCTGTGAGGAATATTTTTTTTTATTACCTGATTCTAGACACAAAGTGACGCAGACTTTTATAAAAATCTATTTAGTCTGCGTGTACAACTGTACTACGGCATTAGGGGGAGGCCTGTGTCCAGCAGTGGACTTCTAGGCTGATGATAATAATGATGTACAACAGCAGAGAAGGAGGAGGTAGGGCACAGCGAGATTTTCTCGTTCTGAATTGGAGAAGCCCGCCTGGGAGGTACCTCCGCCTTACAGAAGATCGCAGCCAAATAACATTATTTGTTTCAAATAGTGTTTTGTTCCTGCGATGAGTAAGGTTGCCAGAGCTCTTTACGGGGGGAGGGGGTTCGGGGTCGGCAACGCGTGCGTGATGCCTCTGGTATTGCAAGCGCTCATAGGCTACGGTAACCGCTTACCAACAGGTGGGCTGTATGCTTGTTTGCCACCTCAGTGGCATAAAAAAAAATGAGAGAAAATATGACGTACGGAAGGACAGACGTCATGGTGAAACTATAGATGTTCTTAGTAGGCCTTAGTAACCATAAAAAGAGATTTGGCAATTGGTATTGGAATTATCGGGATTATTGAAATAATTTAACACCACAAACCTCCATTCCGATGATCACCCATCATATCCTGACTGTGCAGCGTCGGTGCATGGATCAGCACCTTCTGCTGAGGACTATGAGGATCCAAGCCTTCCACCTCCAGTAGCGGTGCATGGTGTTCATACGAATGCACCACCAGCGGCTGCGCGTGCAAATCCATTGTCCAAAAAGTTTAGCACATCACTTTAAAACACTGAGTTTGACACCACAGTCGCCACCATAAACAGCAGTCAAGTTTGGCACTTCGATGACAGTTCGTTGACAGCACTGACAGTTCGATGGAAGCTCTATTCGTTTGTATCTCTTTGGCACTTAGCTAAAACTATGGAAGGAGAATTGTTAGAGTATTTAGGTAGAAAATTTGCGTTTTTCTTGTTACATCGTTGCGTTATTTACATTAGTGTGGTTTGTCATAAGATTTTTTTACGGATTTTCTGTAGTTTCACCATTTTGTACCTGTAACAAAAACAAAAGAATTTCATGAGCGCAAAAAACAAAATAATTTACGACCTTATCCCTATCAATGATAGACATTCTCATAGATCTCCAGGCTATCAGATCCTTGAAGATTTTTGGGGTAGTCAGAGGCATGTCCGAAAATTTGAACACTAAATTTTGCAGTAGCGAGTACTCTATACGTGACAGGTCGCAAGCCCATTGCCGCTTTATGAATACCTACTGGAGTTTCCTCACGATATTTTCCTTCACCGTTTTCTAATAAAAAACTCATTGGCACACGACCATGTTCGAACCCACAACCTCCGGATCGAATGTCGGGGAATACTCTTTTAGGCCACATGGCTCTTTAAAAATAGCGTTTATAAAAAAGTTTTTCATCTAGGTCGTCTTTCATGCTTGGGAACAAAAGACTAGAGCATTTTTTTTAAACATAATTATATTGTATACCAGCTTCCGCATGCCACTTCGCTTGCGTGGTACCTACATAAAAATTAGCCTATATGCTATTCCAGACTATATATCTATATATATATCTATCTCTGTACCAAATTTCATCCAAATCCATTAGGCCGTTTAGCCGTGATTGAACCACAATCAAAAAATCCTCACAAAAATTCGCATTTTTTATATTAGTAGAATAGGAAGTAGTACTTCAGATGCAGTATTTCTGACCACCTAGATAAACAAAAGTAAAGAAACAATGCTCTGAATAATAACCAAGAGGGAGCTTAGTATAAATCAAGTTAGCTTCCGCTTTGCAAATAAAATGTGTATGTACACCACGTATGTATTATTTAGTGGACAGGCCGCGCTGGACGGCCATTGTTTGGTGTTCACACTGCGAGCTACGAAACATAATTCTATAATAAAACGGAGGTGGCCGTGGTGGATCCGGCTGAAAAATAGGGGATATCGTTGCTTGCTTGTTGTGTCACTGATAGGTCAGTGATTAGGTTGGTATGGTGGCCTTGATATGGGTATAAAGTAGAGTTAAGTAATCATTTATTGCTTAAAATACATGAGGTACAGGTGTGTATGTCTATGTGTGTCAATGTATTCCTAGCGATTTTACGATGTGCAATATCTTTGTACAAATAATAACAATTTAAATAAACATTAGTATAATAAAAATAAAAATTACACTTGAAACTAATTGGATAAAAAACAACTTAAAAAAAACGATATATGACCGCCTGTGAATGAATCAGTGTAGCAAAAGAATTAAAGTGCTCCTCTTAGAGACTCCTTTCGTACACAGTGAATATAAAAAGCTAGGGGATGGGCAGCAGCGTACCTTATTTCAACAACGATATCTTTAACTACGATCGCTCGTTATACAAAGTCCTGACCACACACTAGGGCTCGTATTCAGAGACACGACTCAAGCCTAGATTTAATCACAGATCAGCTGAACTCTACTTAAGTATTGAATCTCTGCCCAAACATAGCTTTTATTCAAGAACGGTACTTAAACTACTCTCAGCTGAGTCGAGTCTCAAATCTGTACTCAAATGTTCTCGTTTACATTTTGATTTATTTATAATTTTCGATCCGTTTTACGCAGAAATTAAAACAGCCAGGGTGGAAATAGAATAGAACAGTAAAGTGAAGTATAAATATGCATCAAAGTACGTGTAACGGAACGTAAATGTCATTCGATTAATTTCAAATCAAATCTAAACTCAAGCACTGATTTCGTCTGATTGACGTTTCAGAATAAGCATATACTCAGGTGAACTGTGATCATTGAATCTATACTTAAATACTGTTCAAGAATTAGAATCTCGCCTCAAATCGAGATTTAAGTACAGATCAATGCTTGAGTCTTGTCTCTGAATACGAGCCTAGGATTCCCAAAGTCGTGGGTATCAGAAACTACGAGTACCATGGTACTACAGTACCCAGACTCGGAACAAATATTTGCAGATCATGCAAACATTTGTTCCGCAGAGAGAATTGACGTTTGACCCTTGCATCTCAGACGAGCACTCGCCTGCTGCGCCACCAAGGTTGTCATAATGTTGACATGATTTTACTGAATATGCCATATCCATTGTAACATCCATGAGTAGCTTCATGTCCTACGTCCAGCTCCATGTAGCTCAGTTCAGAGTCTGTTTGCATATTCAACTGTTTCACTGCATTTGATAACATTTTATAAGTTTTTCATACACAAAAAACCGACGTTAAAAACCAACATATGACATACTATCCTAGTTCCTACTAACATTATAAACGTGAAAGTTTTTTAGGATGTATGGATGTTTGTTATTCAATCACGCCGTGATATTTGAAATAGATAGAGTTCTTCATCTAGAATACCATGTACGCTACTTTTTATCAAGGTATGCGAGCGAAGCCGCAGGCGCAAGCTATGACATATATTTCATAACTATCCTTACATCTACTGAATAAAGTTAATTTTAAGTTTGGCTTTTAGGGGTGGACGATATCGCTTAGCTCTATCGCTCACCTCTCAATAACGAAGTCTAAATTGACTTATTTAGTATAGCTAACTAATGTGGCAACCAAGCATACGTCACACCTGTTGGTGAGTGGTCACCGTAGTCTATGAACGTTTGCAATACCAGAGGCCTGAATGCCAGAGGCATCACGCACGCGTTGCCGACCCCGAAGCCCAAAAAGAGCTCTGGAAACCTTACTCACCGCAGGAACACAACACTACTTATTTGAAACAAATAATGTTAATTGGATGCTTTCTTCTGTAAGGCGGAGGTACTTCGCCAGGCCGGCTGCTCCAATCAAGAACGAGAAATCCTCGCTGTGCCCTACCTCGCTTAATTTAAAAAAAAATTCAATGCTACAGGCGCTCAATCATTTCACCACACTGGTTCCTTCACGTTACAAATCATAAGTATTTCTGTTTAATTTGTGCTAAACTAACCTAAGCTAGTAAAATTCTCTATCCACCGACTTCCCGCAAATTTTACAATGTCGTCGGTCAATAGTCAATAGTCATTTATTGGTAAAAATTGTTTACAGGTCACTCGATCGACTAGTAGTCTTAACAAAAATCTAAAATAATAAATTAATAATAAGTCCCTAGTTAAGTAGGTACAATAAATATTTTTTATAATAATCATAGGAACAACATAGGTCCATCGGGGGACCTTCTACGTCATCCGGTTTGTTATTTTACCGGTAAAATTCTTCATTTTAAAACTCATCGTATACACACGTCCGACCACAAAAAGGTTACCCCGATGGGCGCAAGGCTATGGGAAACTTTTGACAATACAATACTTGTGGGCGCTACACGAGGGGGAATGTCGCAGGATATGACTAAAGATATTCCTGACATACTGAACAATCTTACATAAAAATTACTAGCTTACGTAGTAGTAGCCTTTATGCTATTCTAGGTACCTATTTAACTCCATCTGTTCCAAGCTTTATTGAAATCTTTTGAGCCGTCGCCAAAAAAAGTGATGAAGAACATAGAAAAAACAAATTCTCGAAGCACGTTTGCATTATCATATACGAGTTGGTTGATAATTATGTTCTTTCTAAAGAATTAATAAAACTATACGTGATAGCCGCCTGAATGTTTTGCCGTTGATTCATAAATAAATCTCGAGACATATTCCAGCACATTCGTGTCGTGTGGCTCGTCTTTCCCACTATTATTCACACGTATTCGTCGATCTGTATCTCGTGTGTATAAAACTATATAATACTCATAATACTCAGGCTTCATTTAATACCAGTTATCAAATGCTTTTTGTATAAAAAAAAACTTCTTTTGCAGTCTAATTCATTTGTAATACTATTTCTTTCAATTTCAGAAAGGAATTTTCATTTGTCAACCTTCTGTTTTAGGTTTATGATCCATCCATTCAAACTTTCGCATTTGTAATATTAGTATCTAGGATAATAAAGGAAAATTTGTAGGACACTATCTAGTAATCCATTAATAATCTGTAATAATAACAATAATACTTAATTAATAATCTGCATGATAATTTATGAAAATAACTGTAATTGGACATACCTATGTTATGCAATGTAACGCTAAGGGTGAAATAAATGAATATGAATATAATATATGTATTTGATTTTGTGATAAATTATAAAAGAAGTGACGAATATCATAATTTTAGAAAAAAAATATTCATAATATTTGTATACTATCTTGAAAGGGGCTTATTCTAAACCCAATTAAATATAAATATATTCCGGACATATTCACACGGTCAACTGATCCCAAACTAGGCATAGCCTGTACTATGGGTACCAGAGACTGATATACATAATAGATATATATTTAACACCCAGACACAGAACAAATATCTGTGTTAGTCACACAAATGTTTGTCCAGTGCGGGGATCGAACCCACGACCTCTAGCGCAGAAGGCAGAGTTACTACTAACTGAGCTATGAGGCCAGTCAATTGGCAATTAAGTTTGTTCTACGACTTGTGGTAAATTGATATTTTTCAGTGTAAAATAACTTGGCAAAAATCTGCTGTTTTGGGGTCAACTCAGTTCAAACTCCATTATTTCGCTTTATTTAAGTAGCAACAATGATGTCGAACTTTTCGTTTAATAATTAGTTGTCAATGTGTAAAAATGATCAAAAATTGATTATTTAAAAAGTTCGGGAAATAAAAATGAACATTCGTTCGGACCGACGACATTTTGAAGGTTGCGGGAAGTCGGTGGATGGAAAAGGCTCAAGACCGTTCGTCTTGGAACTCTTGGGGGGGGGGGGGGGGCTATGTCCAGCAGTTGACTCTACAGGCTGATGATGATGATGATGAAATAAAATATTATTTGTTTAAGTTTTAACAGTCATAAAAAACATTAATTAGGTATTTTGAATAGAAACTAGTAATTTCATGAAAAATGTGTGAGCTAAATGAAATAACCATTCGTGATACTGCATTTACCACACGCGAATACTTTGCGAACACTCAGGTACGGACTTGTTCAAAACTGGTTATCTATACTATTTATAGTGTGTTTGAGATGAGCACAATTTGTGTGATTTTCAGGACTGTTGAAAAGTTTTATAGATAACTCGCTATTGAGTCTGATACTGTATAATGACATTTCAGACACAAAGAGTTTTATTTTTGACCTTTATTATCGTTAGAGCTATTACCAAAATATTGAATTGGTTGGTCAAGCAATGGTATTTCATGTTTTGCTACAAAAAACACTGCAAGATGAGTTGCCTACTGAAGTAGTAAAATATAATATTTATAATCATTTTAATTCAGGCCGATTTCACAATTAAGAAGAACATCATGAAATATCTTTACAAATGACAAATCACCGCGTCGTCGTCACTCGTTGCTGAGCCGAATGGGACTGTGACGTCACGGAATTGGAGGCAAACCACGAACAAAATCTTTGAAAAAGGGAATGAAAAGTAACATTATTTCGCCATTTAACAATTATATTAAAAACTATTTTGTATGATATTTCCATAACTTATTATTTCCTTTGTCTTTATTTTTTCATGGGGAAATTATTTGAAATTATCAAAAGTGTGGCCACCCTGCTTATAATTAAATAATGCCTTTGTCTAACATTTCGGCTGCTAACAACAATTACGTGTTCAATGTCATAGTTTTTTTTGTCCACTTTTATTATTCGGCGCCATTTTGCAAGCGGCCATCTTGCCATAAATCCTTCTATTTTTTCCATAGCTAACTAAATAATATGCAAAATTATAATTTTATCAATTTTTTGATTTAGATATTATTTTGTTTTGTTACTTATAAAATACAGGCAGCTCCCCGTGGCCTTGCTCGTAGTAGATAGTACCCGGATGATAAAATCTTCATACAACATTTCATAAAAATCTGTCTGTGCAAGATACCAAACAGTCAGATAGAGAGACAGTGAGTTAAGAGTTACTTTCGCATTTGTGGTAGGTAGAAATTATTGTGATTAAGCCATTTGTAGTAAATTTGTTATACTCAAGAACATTGAGGAAGTGCTTTTTTTTTTATACTACTAACCTAGCAAACAAGCATACGGCCCCACCTGTTGGTAAGTGGTTACCGTAGCCTATGTACGCTTGCAATACCAGAGGCATCACGCACGCGTTCCCTACCCCTTAAAAAGTTCAAAACGCCCTTTTTGAAGAATCCCTTAGAAGAAGAAATACTGTAGTCCTTAGGGAGAACCTCAGCAGGGAGATCATTCCACAACCTGAGTATTCCTGTGCTTTGACCTTGAGGGTTAGTCAGAGACTTTTAAAATACCATACAATATACAAATGCCTATTTTGCATTGTAAGAATGAATATCCATTGATGTACTTACAACGGCCGGCACCCAACTGCTACCAGCATCCCGGATTAGGTCGTATTTCCATCTAGTGGGGGGCAGTCCTACGCTGCGCTTTCCGGTGCGTGGTCTCTACTCTAGAACCTTTCTGCCACAACGGCCGTCGGTTATCCGAGCTATGTGCCCTAACCAATGCCACTTCAGCTTACTAAATTTTATTAAATTTAGTAAGTCGTCCTTAATTTAATTAAATTTAGTTAGTTTGTTGTTAGTTAACACAGTTTTTTCATAAAACGGTAAATATAATGGTGTCAGCAGTCATTGAAATCCAAACAAAGAAAAGATCGCGATCTAGATAATCTAATTACAGCAATTTAGTAATTTACCCCAAACTTTCGCAACCCCCTATTACCCCCAGAGCGTAACGTCGAGTGTAAATGTAAAAATGAGTTATTTTGTAAACAATAGCAATTTTACGGTAGATTTAACTTGCCCCTGCGTAAGCGCAAGACGATAATTGAGCTACCCTTTGTTGACCACTACTATAGGTTTTTTAACTAAACTTCAAATTTATTCAGAATCTGAGCCTCCCCGTACGGTGTGGTGTCTTCAGTGTGGTTTCGATCGAGCAAGAGGTACCTCTTGTTAGATCGAAACCACACTGAAGCTCTACGTTTTACATTCCTAAAATGATCATCGAATACAAAGTCAAAGTCAAAAGGCATTTATTTCAATAAAATCACTAGGATCACTTTGAAACGTCTTAGAAACTATGTGAAGCTATGCCTGTTCCTCGCGACCAAGCCTAGAAGAATCAGGCAACAAACACGGCTTGGTGCCTATCATTTTTTTCGATGATCCTTATTCACAAAATGGAATTTAAAGCTTCAGTGTGGTGCCGATCGAACTAGGTGGGGCTCAAAAGTAATCTTATTATAATCCCTAATAAATAAGAGCTTATAAAAATGTGAAAAAAAGAAGAAAATGTGAGCTTCAACCAATGATCTAAGGGCAGCACACGCTACATAATGCTTAAATAAAATTAAATAATACTTAAAATATGATGCAAGCAAAAACTGTAAAACAAAAATACAAAATGATAGCCACCAAGCCGTGTTTGTTGCATGATTCTTCTAGGCATGGTCGCGAGTAACATACGTGGCTTCAGCTAGTTTCTAAGACCAAAATGATGCTATTGATTTTATTTAAATTAGCACCTTTTGACTTTGAATTTTTATAGGTACTAGTAAATAAGAAACATGCCGAGTATCACAATAATTATAGAAAACCGAGAGCTATAAAGAATTGAGCGAGAGCGAGTTAAAGTTAAATTATCTTCCAACCTAATTACGTAAAACTATATTTAAGTAATAAAAAACATAAAAATTAATTATAATGATATAAAATCGAAATCGAAGTGACTTTTCAACCTACACGGTAATCGAAAACAAATAGTAGCAAATTCCCACGTAAAATGATAATTGGTCACTCCGGCCCCCACGAATTATTCCCGTTTAACCCTCACATACCGATGGTCATACTCGTCGGTACAGTCAACCACATGGGCGCCTGAAGGGGGTGGCTTTGAAAAATACAAAATTATTTACACTATTTGAAACAAATAATACTGGCCTCATAGCTCAGTTGGTAGTAACTCTGCCTTCTGCGCTAGAGGTCGCGGGTTCGATCCCCGCACTGGACAAACATTTGTGTGATGAACACAGATGTTTGTTCTGTGTCTGGGTGTTAAATATATATCTATTATGTATATCAGTCTCTGGTACTCATAGTACAGGCTATACCTAGTTTGGGATCAGTTGACCGTGTGAATATGTCCGGTTTTTTTTTTTTTAAATATTATTTGGCTGCGATCTTCTGTAAGGCGGAAGTACCTCTCCAGGCGGGCAAAAATGCACCCCCCTGAAAATAATCCTGCCCGGCCCGCTCATGGTTGAGATCGGAAAGCTGATAATCTGAAACTCTTAAGTAATAATTTATCTGGCAGATCTAATGGCATCTCCAGCGATGACGCTTTGCAGTGTGAAAAGTCAAAGTCAAAGTCAAAAGGCATTTATTTCAATAAAATCACTAGGATCACTTTGAAACGTCTTAGAAACTAGGTGAAGCTATGCCTGTTCCTCGCGACCAAGCCTAGAATAATCAGGCAACAAACACGGCTTGGTGCCTATCATTTTTTCCGATGATCCTTTTTCACAAAATGGAATTTAAAGTTTCAGTGTGGTGCCGATTGAACTAGGTGAGGCTCAAGAGAAAATTAATCTAATTATAATCCTTAATAAATAAAAGGGTAAATAAATGAAAAGCCTTAATAAATGAAAAGGTTCTACAGTGGCTTATAAATCAAACTTTGTTTACTGTACAATCAACGACTATAGTAGACGAACCACTCTTCGTTAATGCTATTTTTAATAGAGTTAAATAGGTTAATCAAAATAATAGTTTGCATAGGATCAGGGCAGACCTCAAAAGTAGGCCTATATATTTATCAAAAGCATATTTTTTGGGACTTCCGAATTATGAAAACTAAAAAATGTGATTCTACTTTTGGCGCTGACTGTACCTACGAGTATACATTGCGTGAGTTAAACCGATTGCGTTTTTTATTAATAGGGTTATATTTTGTCGGATCCTTTTAGTCTACGAATATTTTTGTTGGTAAAAATGTTCATAAAAACAAGAAAAAGGCTCACGAATTTTATCCTAAAGTATGTTAGACTCCTAAGAACTCCAGTCGATCTGATTCTAGAGCCTAAGAGGTGTAATCAGTGGCATGTCCGAACACTTCACCTCGTGCACATGTCACATAAATCTTCGAATTTTTAGATTCCGGACATGCCGGTTTTCTCATGATGTTTTCTTTCACCGTTTGAGAGCACTAAGTTAAAAGAACCGGTGTGGTGAAAGTACTTAAGTAAAGAAAGAAAATACTTTTATTCGTAGTATTTACCTTAAAATTACCCAACACCTTAAGGATTAAACTATACAAACTAAGACTAAGAAAGAGAAAGAAAGAAAACTTAAATGCTACGAAAAGGCGTTCGACTCAGCATTATGTTGCGATAGCCATTGAACATGGCCATCACAACGCTGATCTTCCGTCGGAACCAGAAACCAAACACGTCACGTACACTAACACGATACATATATAAAGAAAACACGAAGCACAAAAAGGTAACTAACATTTACAATACAAAATATACAACAACAAGTAAGTCTTAGAGGAATTAAATGAAGTCTTTCAGAGCAACAATACCTCAACCTAGTTTGTGACCTGGAAAGAACCAGTGACACGAGAAGCACTACAAAAGTGTGATAAGAGATTTCCTTTCATCGCCACTCATGAGCATCGTGACATAACCTTACATCAGACGACCTAGACATCGGTCGTGGGAATTTTCGTGTGAAGTGCTTTGTCTTTTTCTAGGTTAGTTTGTTGAGCTTTGCGGGGCTGGTCCAGTATAATGCAGTAATGGATATGGCACCAAGAAAAATGGACTCAATGATCGAGTGAAGCGAACAAAAATTCCCAAACGAATTGGAAGAATCGGCGTTATATGTTTATTTTCATCATCATCATCATTTCAGCCGTTCGACGTCCACTGCTGAACATGGCCTCCCCAACAGACAGAGAAAATTCCTTATCATGTGGAGCATTTGCCCATACTCACCACGCTGGGCATGGGGGTTGGCGAGCGCAGTCAGAGCTATCGTTGTTAAAATGAGGGACGCTGCTGCCCATCCCCTAGCTTTTTTCCCTCAGTCGCCTCTTACGACATCCTCGGATAGATAGATATGGTGGGGCCTATTCTTCAGCCGGGGCCACCACGGCCATGTTTATTTTCAAATTTGAAGAATCGGCTTTTTATGTTTGTTTGTTTATTTGTATGAGCATAGCTTTCGAACCTCCAATCCAATCTGCATGAAAGTCATCTAACGAGAAGAGTGTTAGGTATGAATTTGGATGGATATAAGTAGAGAGTTGAGAAAGGACTAAGAAAAGATAGATGGACTGTATTAAAGCAGACATGAGTAAGGAACAAGTGAGTGCGGAGATCACGGCTACCAGAAGTAACTGGAGAAGAAAAACACTTTATGCCGATTCCACATAATGTGGGCCAAAGGCAGGGAGATGATGATGAATGTAAAGCTATATTTATGTTATCCAGTTGAGGCCATATGCTCATATCATCGGTGACGCATCTGCCCTGCCCACTTAGCCCTAGCTAGTACTAGTTTTGGCAGTTCTATGCCGAGGAAGATGACGGCAAAAAAGACCTGCTTAGTTTTAATTACAAAGTCGAAACTTCGAGCTATTCGAGAACATGAAGAGCTTTAAGAAAAATACAAAAAGATTTCTCCAGGGCAGGCAACGCATTAGCAATGCTCCAGGTGTTGCAGATGTCAATAGGCGACGGTAACCGCTTACCATCAGGTGGGCCGTAAGCCTGTTTGCCTCCGTATAATATAAAAAAAAAAACGATATGAAGATATCCGTAGAAGAACCAAGATCACCGACAAAGCTATCAGAATTAACAAGTTGAAGTGGCAGTAGGTAGTCCATATAGCTCACAGAACCGACAACATTGTGAAGGTTGCGGGAAGTCGGTGGATGGAAAAGACTCAAGACCGTTCGTCGTGGAACGCTTTGGGGAGGCCTATTTCCAACAGTGGACTTCTACAGGCTGATTATGATAATGATGATGAAGTTGAAACACATTAACTTCATGATTTCCGTCAGTCCGTCCCGCACAATAGCGATATTAGGAAAGGTGCGCCACAAGGTCAGGTACCACGTATACATGACTCATGTACCTACTAAGTTATTTCAATAGTTTTAAGACCCAGTTAGTTACCTCATCATCATCATCATCAGCCTGATGAATTCCACTGCTGAACATAGGCCTCCCCCAAAGAGTTCCATGACGAACTGTCTTGAGCCTTTTCCATCCACCGACTTCCCGCAACCTTAACAATGTCGTCGGTCCATCGGGTGGGGGGCCTTCCAACACTGCGTCGTCCGGTTCGTGGTCGCCACTCGAGAACCTTTGTTCCCCAACGGTTGTCGGTTCTGCGAGCTATATGGCCGGCCCACTGCCACTTCAACCTGCTAATTCTGAAAGCTATGTCGGTAACCTTGGTTCTTCTACGGATTTTCTCATTTCGGATTTTATCACGCAGCGAAACTCCGAGCATAGCTCTCTCCATAGCCCGTTGGGTGACTTTGAGCTTGTGTATAAGGCCAATAGTTAGCGACCAAGTCTCAGTGCCATATGTCATCACTGGCAACACGCACTGATTGTAGACTTTCGTCTTGAGGCTCTGCGGTATCTGCGAGTTAGTTACCTACACGACTGTTTTTCCCTATTTTTCGCAAACATAATAATAGTTCAAAGAAAACTGTGATAATCATGATGTTAATACTAGAAACAAAGATAAGCTCGCTGTTCCCACGATTAGGCTCACTAAGGTTAGTAAACCCTTTAAAGGGCAATGTGTACACTTCTACAACAAGGTCCAATGTGCTAAAGTTATCAATTGGCAAATAAAAATATAATTATACAAAAAAAAAATATAATTATACAAAAGCTCCGTAAAAAAATTTCATCAGTTTTTTTTTATCGTACTCTTTCAAATTACCGTTTTGGTCATCATTCGCGTCATATTTTTTTCATGCAAACTTCAAACTTCACGCCAAATTTCAAGTCTCTAGCACCAACGGTTCAGGCTCCGCGTTGTCTGTGTCAGTTAGTTACTGTTTTATAATATACTAACTAACGCCCTCGGCTTCGCTCGCTTTGTACCTAGATAAAAAGTAGCTTATATGCTATTCTAGGTACATAACTTTATCTATTCCAAGTTTCAACGAAATCGGTTGAGCCGCTACGGCGTGATTGAACCACAAACATCCTCTCAAATTTTAGCATTTATAATATTATAGTAGGATAAAGATTTTTAAGACATCAAGATTACTACTTAAAACAGCTGAATAATTTATTTTGAATTGATTTGACTCCAAAACAGATAATTTTTGTATAGAGTTTTGTCGATGAAAAATGTTGAATTTCCAAAAGCCGTAGAACAAACTTCGTTGCCAATTGGGTACAGAATAAGCCCCTTTCAGGATAGCATATATAATTCTGAATTATGAATCAGGACGTCTGATCGAAGCGACGCGTGACCCGAGAGCTGGCTCTTATTTGGCCCAGCGAATTAGCATTGCCATCCAGCGTGGCAATTCCGCCAGCGTCTTGGGGACGTTTCCGACTGGTAGTGATCTGGATCAGTTGAGCTATCTATAGATCGTTTGTAACGGTCTTTAGATGGCTCAACTGTTTCTTGTGTATTTTGTAAATATTTACTTGTATTAGTTTTAAGTTTCTTTCTGTAAATATGAAATAAATAAGTTATTATGAATCATATTGTATACTTTATGATACTAGTAGCACCTTTTATGTACATCTCACAAGCGACCTCTTGCCTATAATCGCATAATTATTGAATAATCGTTGTTTTTGCCCCATTGTTATGCAATTAGAGGTCGATGCACCTGGTTGATAGCGAGTGATAACCAGCCGGTTTGTGTCTAGTAGTAACTTGTCCGTGTGCAACTGTTTTTAGTTAGAAGGTCCTTGATAAAACAAAATTAAATGGCATTTTTTGTGTTAGGTTGTTATTTTTTTCATACACACTTCAATCCACGCTGCTCCCCTTTTTTGAGAAGCTTAGAATTTTTAGAATGTCTTTCTAAGTACACCCCTAAATACACAAAAGAGGCACACCCTCCAAATTTCAAGTCTCTAGGATATACGGTTTAGGCTCTACGTAATCCAACTTCCTACTATCCTATCCTACTTAATATAAATGCGAAAGTTTGTGAGGATGTTTGGATGTTTGTTGTTCAATCACGCGGTAACCGTTTAACCGATTTAGATGAAACGCGGAATATATAGAGTTCTTTACCTAAAATAGCATTAGGATATACCACGCGCGCGAAGCCGAGGGCGTAAGCTGATAAACTATAAACTAAGAGGAAGAGCAATACATTTTAGGAGGAGGTAGGGCATAGCGAGATTTTCTCGTTCTAAATTGGAGCAGCCCGCCTGGAGAGGTACCTCCGCCTTACAGAAGATCGCAGCCAAATAACATTATTTGTTTCAAATAGTGTTGTGTTCCTGCGATGAGTAAGGTTGCCAGAGCTCTCTAGGGGGGAGGGGGTTCGGGGTCGGCAACGCGTGCGTGATGCCTCTGGTATTGCAAGCGCTCATAGGCTACGGTAACCGCTTACCAACAGGTGGGCCGTATGCCTGTTTGCCACCTCAGTAGTATAAAAAAAAAAAAAAAAAAAAAAAACATGACGTCTATGAAAAAATCTTTACTTTCTCCTTCATTAACAAATTGTCAGTTAGATAGATACGATCGAGCAATCTCACTGAAATCAACACAACCTGTCGTGGGGTAGCTACCCTCAGGTTACACACCTGCGGGTCAGCTGACGTAACGGCGCGCGCGCACGTGCCTTTCGCGCCTAAATAGGGATGGCCGTTGAGTTCAAAGAGCAAGCCGTTGAACTGTTGAGGTAGGTTTAGGGTCGTTTCTTTAATCTATGTTGAATTAAGAATGGAAGTTTAAAAAATAAATTTTACACATTTTTCTTGCGCGTGCGTGTCGTGTCACTGATTCTTTCTTGGTCATCCTATTAGGTCAGTGACCAGGTTGTGATATGGTGGCCCTGAAAAGGGTCTATGACCGTCGATGAAAGAGTCAGTGTAGTGAATGGATTAAAGTGCGCCTCTTAGAGGCTCCTTTCGTGCAGAATTTTTCTATGGAGATGTGATTGTGAGTGAAAAAATATGACTAGGAATAACAGGGTCAATCTTGGTAACTTTAATAAAGTGTATTATTATTTACTGGTTTATCGCAAATAAAATCAATAATTGTTTATAAGAAATGTTTTCCGAAATATTCTCATCACTGCGACTGAATACACGAGTCAAGCTTAAACCCCGTTTTTTTTTCATTATCATGTAGGTACTTTTTATGTTTTGACATTTTCTAACATAATATATTTCCCGCATATAAATAAATAACACCCAAGAGTCATACATAGTCCTGACCCCACACTAGGATTCCCTGTGTCGTGGGTATCAGAAACTACGAGTACCATGGTACAGCCAGACCCGGACCAAATATTTGCAGATCATGTAAACATTTGTCACACATCTAACCTGCACCCCTTGCGTTTCAGACAGCGCTTGCCCGCTACGCCACCGAGGTCGTCACTACATTGCTTTGAAGACATTATCATATTTGAAAATTGAAACGAGCTCGCTATCTAATCCAATACGTCAAAAATTATTGCTTAGAGCACTGACCCCTTGAACCTGGGTTCATATCTTGTACTACATTCCAAAGGGCCCCACACAGCGTTTCAGGTACTCAAGTATTCAACACAAATACTAGGGATTACTGTGGTATCGTTCAAAATTGTGTTGTGTAATTACCGGCATACCATTACAGTATCAGTTATGCAAATACTAACGATTCCCACATAAATTTAGCACCTGTTGTAGTGAATATTCATTGAATTTCAAATGTGTGACAGCCCTGGGGCGGGGGTGAAATTGTAACGACTAACATAATAGGGATGATTGGTTAGAAAGTACTTTCTTTTAACGGTAGACTAGAGCCTAAAATAAAGTGAAGAGACAGTTAAGCTTCATAACCATCTTTACGTTTTAAAAATAAACTAAAAAAAATCGAACCAAGTTCGAGGGATTTTTGTGAAAGCATATTCTTAATTTAGGGATTTTTGGGGTAAGTCTATTTTTTTCAGAAAAGAGTGACTCAAATTCAAGGAAACTCCTCTTTCTTTTGGCGTCGCGCGTCGGTTAAAAAGATATAAGGAATTACTTAGACTCGTTCATCATTGAAACGCGAGTACCTGCGAATGTTGGTGGGCATCATCACAGGTCACTGTGAATTAAACCATCACCTGTACAAGACAGGGGCTACTGACAGCGGATTATGTCGGGGCTGCCTACAGGGAGAAGAAACAGTAGAGCACGTAATTTTGCACTGTACAGCCACGGAAGAGGCCAGGACCACATCGGGTCTGCGGGCCGTGCTCGGAAGCGGCTCCCAGACACCGCCGCATACAGGGATACTGAGAGAATGTTACCAACGACCCAAAGTCCTGCTTCGCTATTTTAAGGAGCTGGGCTGGCTGGGGTAGGGTTAGCATAGAGGGACAATGCACAAAACACCCCACAGCGGGAAGTTAGTGCAGGTCTAACCTCCCCCGATTAGAATTAGAATTAGAATTAGATACATTCAAATAATAATAATAATTGGAAACTTATTCATTAAATGTCATTAGACATCAACTAGATACATTGAGTTTCTAAAAACGGTAGTCTTATCAAAATGCCGCTAAAGGGCGCTAAACGACACACGACAACGCAAACTGAACAGGTGGCAGTTCCCACGTGCGCATGCGTGATTTTTTGCGCGCAAATGTCAACCCGGCCGACGCGGTCCTTAACCCATAGGGCTGGTGAGACTTTTTGTAAAAGGTCCCGTAGAAAAAAAATGTCATAATCGATTTAGCTGAGGAGAATAATCGATTATGAATTGATTGTCTAGGTGAGAGGTAGTCGAGAGGTATTTGAAAATAAGTTATGAATGGATTTTATATTAGTCAAAATTTGATTAAAATTTGAAAAGATAATAGTTTACATGTATATGTTCATAATATGTCATCATCATCATCATCAACAACCTGTAGAAGTCCGCTGCTGGACATAGGCCTCCCCCAAAGAGTTCCACGACGAACGGTCTTGAGCCCTTTCCATCCACCGACTTCCCGCAACCTTTAGAATATCATCGGCCCATCGGGTGGGTTCATAATATGTATAAGATAACAAAACAAACCGTCCGTTCGTCGTGAAACCCCAAAGGGTCCTATGTCCAGCAGTGGACTTTTACAGGCTGATGAGGAAGATAAGATAATAGAAACTGCGACTACCAGATACCCAACACCCAGAAACGGATCAAATAAATAATCTACATAATAAATAAATAACAACCAACAACATGGTCCTTACCCCACACTAGGATTCCATGTGTCGTGGGTATCAGTGTATCGTGGGTATAAACTAGGGGTACCATGGTAATATCGCCCAGACCCGGATCAAATACTTGCAGAATATGAAAACATTTGTACGTACCGCAGCGGGAATCTAACTCGCACTTCTTGCTTTCCAGCCGAGACCTCACCCGCCACGTCACCGAGGTCGCCGATTAGACACAACATATTTAAAATCGATTTATATCCCAAATTTACTACTAAATAAATGTACGAAAAAAACTAATGTCTAACACATGCCGTTACTTTCAAATACAATAGGTGTAATAGTCTTTTTTTTATTTAAATTTGACGCGTGGATCCCCAATTACAGAGGGTGAAGTCATTTCCTGGCGATGACAATGATACGGAAAGCGCTCAAAAGTTTAACATCCTGTATTATTTAAATAACGAATTTGAAAACCTGCAGTTTTTTCTTTTTTTCGAATTAGCATTGACATCCAGCGTTGCAATTCCGCCAGCGACTTAGGGACGCTTCCGACTGGTAGTGATCTGGATTAGTTGAGCTATCTATAGATCGTTTGTAACGGTCTTTAGATAGCTCAACTGTTTCTGTGTATTTTGTAAATATTAACTTGTATTAGTTTTAAGTTTATTTCTGTAATTAAAGTTAAATTTAAACGTATATTTGCCTCGTGTTGGTGTTGGTACTGTCAACTTAAATTCAAAAGGTGTTTATTTCAATAAATCACTAGGATCACTTTGAAACGTCTTAGAAACTAGGTGACGCTACGCCTGTTCCTCACATGTTAAACTTTAAATAACCTATCTGTATTCCAATGGAAATCATAACGCGGGATTTTATAGTAAAAGTATGTTAAATCTTTTATGAAATTATGTAAATCTAAAGATTTATTTTGATTATAACACTCAACAGTCACATAAATAGTCCTGACCCACACTAGGATTCCCTGTATCATATCAGAAACTACGAGTATCATGTAGCAGATCACGCAAATATTTGTCCCGTCGAGGGAGCCGAACCCGCACTTCTCGCGTCTCAGACGGGAACTCACCCGCTACGCCACGAGGCCTTCAAACTAGTTCCTATCTCCTACATTATCTTCTTCCTACAGTTTTCCTCGTGAGAAATAGAGACATTTTAAGATTTAACTGTATTTTTTTAATGCAATAATGCAGTTCTTTTTTTTTTTTCCTCAATATTTAACTCATAGTAGGTATTCGTATCTTTGACGCTGTGTTATTTTGACACGCCCCGTATTTGATGACGTTTCGTTCCCCAGGCTGCATAGGCCAGTTCCGTATCATTGTGTCGTCATAACCAATCATCCATTCAAGTCATCCTAATTACCTAAAAAAAAGAAGGAACATTGCAATTTTACTTACTTCCTAGTTACTTACCGTTATAAAAACAAACTTCAGTTTTCGTATAAACAAGTTGCAAGTTATTCGATTCTCAACCTTATAATTGAAAACATAAAGGGTAGTTTTTTTTTCTGATTGTATGTTTAAGTTTGCAAGAAACAGCTGATCGGGTAGGGTTGATACTTTTTCTAGTAACACGCTACTTGGGGATGTTTTTTTTATTCTTTTAACGGAAGACGCCACCTGTCTTAGTGTAATGACCTTTTGAACGTTAGAAATGAGAGTTCAAGACCTCTGGGGGTTAGAAAATGCTTTTTATTTTAATTTGCCTCCGCATTACAAAAGATGGCAGCTAAATAACATTATTTGTTTCAAATAGTGTTGTGTTCCTGCGGTGAGTAAGGTTGCCAGAGCTCTTTAGGGGGGTCGCCAACGCGTGCGTGATGCCTCTGGTATTGCAAGCGCTCATAGGCTATGGTAACTGCTTACCAACAGGTGGGCCGTAGGTGTGTTTGCCACCTCTGTTTAAAAAAAAAAAACTTAGATACTTTTATTGCATTGAATTGAATTGACCAGAGGAAAATATATAAGTGAGAAAATTTAGAAAAAATACACTCTGTGCTAAATGCTGGTCTCGCATTTAAGTCGGATATTAAAAAACATTTCGGTACTAGGTATTATAAAATATTATTTTATTACACTCATAATATTTTTAATTAAATATTATGTTATGGTAGGTACTTTAGCTCGAAGCTTGTTGAATTTTGAGCGGAAATAAAAAAAACATTTTTGACAGCATTTCTTTCGATGACATCATGTCGGCTGTAACAGCTGTCAACTGTTGACAGTGTAAGTGGAGTGAAAAACTAACGTCTAAGAATACTAGAGTATATTTCACGCCAAAAATGTTATAGTAAAATCAAAATATCCCGTTATACAAATAGACTAGCTCCCGCCCCGGGCTATGTCTAGACCGCAGTCCAGTTAAATTGCCGGTTTGGGACTAAATAAATACTGAGCACTTTCACAGTGGATCGTCTCAACTAGCTTGAGTTGGAAAGTTATTGAATACTGAGATAAATATATCTAAATATTAAAAAAATAAGGTAATAGAATGGTCTGTTTGAATGGACTAAGATAATGCGAATTTTTAATTTCTACATCAACTAATGAATCAACTAACTACTATGGAGAGAGCTATGCTCGGAGTTTCACTATTCATTGTTGGAGTTTCAGATAAGATCCGAAATGAGGAAATCCGTAGAAGAACTAAGGTCACCGACATAGCTCTCAGAATTAGCAGGTTGAAGTGGCAGTGGGCAGGCCATATAGCTCGCAGAAACGACAACCGTTGGGGAGTAAAGGTGGAATGGCGACCACGAACCGGGCGACGCAGTGTTGGAAGGCCCCCCACCCGATGGACCGACGACATTGTGAAGGTTGCGGGAAGTCGGTGGATGGAGAAGGCTCAAGACCGTTCGTCATGGAACTCTTTGGGGGAGGCCTATGTCCAGCAGTAGACTTCTACAGGCTGATGATGATGATGAAATATTATTTCAAATTATATTAAAGAAAACCAGCGTTAGTTTAAGTTATGATAGATACCGTTTTTGAGAAACTTTAGTAATAACAGTATCAGTTTCGAAGGCTGCGGTAATATCCAGGGTCCATGGATAACCGTACATTTGATTATACTGCACTAAGTTTATAATGTTGTCGAAGACCTTCGCTCAGTCTTTACTTGTATTTTCTTGGTCGCTGTGTCACTAATTGGGTATCATATCAATTAACAAACACTGACCAATTTTGATCGCTTTAGCGCTACAAATTTTTGCTGGCGAGATTATTTCTGCGAATTGCCTTAATCAACTCATCTTAAACTATCAAACAGGAAACTATTCGACCACCATCAAGTGTGGTCGAAATAGATCCAATCTCGACAATGATGGCAGGTGGTGACCACAACCGCTTCCGTTGAGCTGACCTTTGGGAGGGTAAGATGGACGAGTTCTATAGAACAGTGATATTATTTTTGAGATTAATAGGTACAGGTAAATAAAATAAGTAAAATCAAGGAAAAAATATCTACGTCACATAAAAAAAAATGCCTTGAAGATAATAAATAAATATATATTCCGGACATATTCACACGGTCAACTGATCCCGAACTAGGCATAGCCTGTACTATGGGTACCAGAGACTGATATACATAATAGATTACATATTAGTTTTAAGTTTCTTTCTGTAAATAAAGTTATTTACATAATAGATATATATTTAACACCCAGACACAGAACAAACATCTGTGTTAGTCACAAATGTTTGTCCAGTGCGGGAATCGAACCCGCGACCTCTAGCGCAGAAGGCAGAGTTACTACCAACTGAGCTATGAGGCCAGTCAAGATGTTAGGGGGTTAGTCAAAGGCTTGTCCAAACATTTGGCCCATGCCCACATTTTGCAGTAGTGAGTATTCCATACGTGACAGTTTATAACCCCATCGCCGCTTTAACAAATAACTGGTTTCCTCACGATGTTTACCTTCACCAAAACGGTGAAGGAAAACATCGTGTCACGTGTTAAGTGCACTTAAATTTTGAATTTAAAAACTCACTCGACACGACCGGGTTCGAACCCTTTCGATCGAAAGGCAGAACAAATTATAGAACTGATTAATAATCGAAACGATTACTATGAAATAAAAATTATTCGTCTCAATACGGAAGAAGCAATTTCCCCACCAAAAATTTAGTAATTTCCTAAAATTACTTTATACTTATCGATTTCATCTCAACTTCAATAACAAAAGTCAATATTGTATCTAGCCACCGGTGTTCCGACGTTCCACTGATTAGTGATGTCATCGTGTAGCCAATCCTAACGTCGATGGTCGATAAACCGATCATTATAAGTGGTTACGGTGCCGGTGACTTATGGATTAGTGATTTTCCGATATAAATGATTCTGCTTAATTAAGCTTGTCCTCATAAAACTGTTGTAAATGTTGGGAACTAAACTTATTGAAATTAATTATATTCAAACAATGCAGATTTAGGGCTGTAATCAACTTTTTCTAGTTGTCATAACCTATCGTCATCATTTCCCAATTTAGAGCCTATAAGAGGTTTTTTTTTTTTTCATACTACAGAGGTGGCAAACAAGCTTACGGCCCACCTGATGGTAAGCGGTTACCGTAGCCTATGAGCGCTTGCAATACCAGAGGCATCACGCACGCGTTGCCGACCCCGAACCCCCTTCCCCCTAAAGAGCTCTAGCAACCTTACTCACCGCAGGAACACAACACAATTTGAAACAAATAATGTTATTTGGCTGCGATCTTTTGTAAGGCGGAGGTACCTCCCCAGGCAGGCTGCTCTAATTCAGAACGAGAAAATCTCGCTGTACCCTACCTCCTCTTAAAGGTTACACACAAGGACACAACACCCACTACATTCTACACCGTTTTTTTTACCGACGGTCATAGGCCCTTTTCAGGGACACCACACCTCAAACTGGTCACTGACCTGATACAGGTGCCCAAGAAAGAATTAGTGACACAACAAGCAAGTAGTTTTCCAAATATAAAATTGACAGTTCAAATTTATTTTACAGTTTCTATAAATGTTTTTCATATTAGTTTTTAGCGACGCGCCTTATAATTATCTGTTTTTTTATTTATTTATTGGAAAAAAAATCATCGATAAATGAAGTATCAGTGGCTATAATCACGTCCCATCCCTACAAAACCGCAATTACCTATTGCTGTTTACTATTTCGACCATTACTGTCTGTAAATCTCACTGTTACTGTTAGTGGTTAGATACCTACCTGCCTAGTGGTTGTAATTTGGAGACGGAGGCTGTATTTATTTAGTCTGAATGAAATCTGGTTTATGGATTGGTAGAACTTTTAAGAGACACTCATTTCCAAAAATAAAAAAACTACTTTAAAAATAATAAAGTCAACATCATGATTGGACAACGCTTATGATTTTTAACAAACAATGTATACAGGCATAGACATAGTATCAGAAGTTAAATATTAAACAAAAATTGTATTATGATAAAGAAAACTATTATTAGATCCAATGATAAACAATTTCAAACAAGTAATTTACAATGCTGTCTATAGAAACGGATCATGGTGTAGGTATTTTATTGTGCGCCATGCATGACCATAATAAATATGGTATTTTAATACACTAGACTGAGAATGTGCATGCGTTTTAGCAACATGAAACCTCTGAGAGGAAAAAACGAGAAATAAATAAAGTTCAATTGAATCGTTTAAAAACATTTACAAAATGCCACCAGTAAAGATCAAAAACAATACTTATCTAGAGCAAGCCCCATCACGGGCGCAGTGAATGAAACGTCTTCACCGGATGTACCGCCATTGCTCGTTCGACCGTTCCGAATTCAAAACGGAGCCGTTTCCGGCGTGACGTCACCGCCCGCCATTTTGGCTGCGCGCGCGCCTCTCACGGGAAACGGGAGCGAGTGAAATGATTTTCCCTCAGGAAAGGATGTTAATTTTTTATGGGGAATTTTAAGTAGTTCGTTGGAATTTTTTTGTGTGATTCAATTGTGACATAGAGTTGACTTGGTGATTGTAAATGTGATTATTTTTAATGGCTCAGTTTTAAAACCATTTTAATAGAGCTGTTGTCAATTTAATACGGAAGTACAGAAGCTTAAGAGTGTACGAAAGGAGCCTCTAAAAGGCGCACTTTCACTACACTGATTCTTTCATCAACGGTCATAGGACATCTTCAGGACCACCATACCTCAACCTGTTCACTAATTTCATACAGGATGGCCAAAAAATAATCAGTGACACCAAAAGAAGTAGAAGCTTTAGAGTAACTAACCGAGTCACTGACCTAATGCAGAGTGACCAAGGATAGAACCTGTTGACTGATTTAATACAGGATGGCCAAAAAATAATCAGTGACACGAAAAGAAGTAGAAGCTTTAGAGTTACTAACCGAGTCACTGACCTAATGCAGAGTGACCAAGGATAAACCAGTTAAGCGACGAACGAGAAAATGTAGAGCAGACTCTATACTAAACCAACTTTGCCTCAAGGTTTCTGTGTTAGTGTAAAAAAATAAATAGGCCCACTTAGTGCAATTCTCCTGCAAGGTCGGCTCAGATTTCCAGGCACTTAGGGGGTAGTCAGAGGTACTTCATAGCTTTAAATTTAGCACATGTTCAGTGGCGCAGCGGGCTAGTGTCCCTCTGAAACGCAACGGATTCGATTTCTGCTGCAGGACAAATGTTTGCATGAACTGCATATATTTGTTCCGGGTCTGGGTGTTGTGGCACCATGGTACTCGTAGTTTCTGATACCCACGACACGGGGAATCCTAACGCCGGGTCAGAACTATGTACGACTGGCCTCATATCTCAGTTGGTAGTAACTCTGCCTTCTGCGCTAGAGGTCGCGGGTTCGATTTCCGCACTGGACAAACATTTGTGTGATGAACATAGATGTTTGTTCTGTGTCTGAGTGTTAAATATTTATCTATTACTAGCTTCCGCCCTCGGCTTCGCTCGCGTGGTACCTACATAAAAAGTAGCCTATATGCTATTCCAGACTATAATCTATCTGTGTACCAAATTTCATCTTCTATAATTATGTAATTCTTTATTGCACACAGAAACATGATACATAAATGGTTATTTCAAAAGTCATGTACATAGGCGAGCTTAACCCTAACAAGAGTTTTCTTCCAGCAAACCTTTGGGGCTAGAGATATTTGATAATATAGGGAGATGCAACGTGTACAACAATTTAAGAGAAAAAAAACATTTTCATCCTAATCCGTTCGGCCATTTGGGCTTGATTAAACAACAAACATCCAAACATCCTCACAAACTTTCGCATTTATAATATTAGTAGGATGTATATAAGTCACTGCTACCCATAGTACAGGCTATGCCTAGTTTGGGACCAACTGACCGTGTGTGCTATGCCCGGAATATTTATTTATATACTTACTGTTGGGTGTTATTTATTTATTTGCAGAAGTAGGTAATAAACATTGTGTGGTTAAACTAAAATTCTTATTGTCTTGATACGTTCATAAAAATAAACATAAAAACATTGTTTACTTACAACTGTTTCAGAAATACAAATGACAATGAAAAATTATCAAGTCACAAAAAGCGTGGACAATCACACGACCTTAAAGTCAAACTTGGCCTAACCTTAGTTTAAATAAGATTTAACAGATGAGCTGTGGAAATAATTTAGGATAATCGGAGGCCATTTTGTAATCAATAAGTAATTGCGTATTTGATTGGTTGTGAATGAATTCCAGTCACTTAATTAGCATCTTCAAAGTCTCACTCTAGAAGTGACTCTAGACTAGAGTGAGTAATCTAGTGAGATGGAAAGACGAACTAAAAATAATAGGAATAAGAGTTTATTTATTCGACACATACACACACACGCGCGCACGCGAACCCACACACACACACACAGTACCTATTAAAGTAGTAAAAGTACATAACGTACGGTATCTTTTTTGTTTCTCCATTTTGTTATTTTCTATGTCTGTGTACAATTAAGAGTTTATCTATCTAACAGTAGGTACTTTTAACATAAATAAATACATAACATAAAGAAAAAGAAAAATAAACAAAAAATATAGGTAGGTAGGTACACCTTATAAGTAGGTGAACTAAGTAGGTATCTTTCTAAGTACAACAGCGACAGCGACTGCGTTTCAATTGCAATCGATTGAAAGCTTGTTGTAGAATTGGCCAGGCACATGAGACTTTCCAACTCATGGCTCAGTGGTTGGTTTAGTTATTGCGTCTATAGGCTACGGTAACCACTTACCAACCTTGTACAAAAAAGGTAATATTCAGTTAGGTTACCGTACGTGAATAGGCACTGTTTGATTCAGTCTGTTGGCTGATCACCACGGCCTATGCATCCACGCCGTCACAGCGCAGAGGAGCGGCGCCGGCGGCTTGTCACCGGACCGTGACTGCGGTTCGATACCCGAACATTGAACTTGACCTGTAGCCCTCATACGGCACATACGGGTGCATGCTTACCTCGAGCATAACTTCCAGCCGTGTTCAAATTGCGAGCGATATTTCAAGATCCGACAAAGCGACTTTTAGGTGCTTCAAATATCACACTCAAAATTGACTCTGCTCAGTAGAGGATCGTTTTGAATGAAATTTTATACGACATATCTAGGATATATCGCTTGCCGTCTGAGCACTGTCTTAGATATAAAACATCGCATTGCTTAGGGATCAATGTATGAAGTTTTAGGTTACATACTCCTATACTTTCGCATTCGTGGGAATAAGCTGTATGCAGTGCTTTGCTCATAGCTTTGCTTGCGTTGAAGATAAGCAACCTTCAGCGCAGTCACCAAAATGAGTAGGTGACTACGAGCTCTATTTTGTTTATGTCTGTTTGACCCAAAAGCCAATTCATTGACCACATCAGCTGTAGGCAGCCACTGTGCGAAACTACGTGAATGCTTCAGTGGAGCATGGCCCACGCGGGCGCATCGGTCCATTCAGGTTGTTCTACGTTCTTTCACGCACTGTGGCAGTGACGTAGATGCACGTAACTGTCATATTGACAGGTGTCAGTCAGGCAAATGACCATAGATTAAGGAGCCGCTGTTCTCATAATGAGCCGTACAAAAATGATAGTGCATGGTTAGAAACATTCTGGGTATTTTTTTACGGGCCTACCTGATAGGTAGGTAGACTAAACATCTTTTTTCGATATTTTTTTATCCTTATTTAATATCAGAAGTTGCGGGAAGTCGGTGGATGGAAAAGGCTCAAGACCGTTCGTCATGGAACTCTTTGGGGGAGGCCTATGTTCAGCAGTGGACTTCATCAGGCTCATGATGATGATAAATATCAGACTGATTCATAAACTTATAAAAATTGTTTGATTGAGGACTAGAAGCCTGTACTCAAACTGAGTCAAGATAACAAAAGATCTAAACTTGATTCATTCTCAATTACGGCTTAATAGTTGGTTTTATGACATTACTCAAAGAAAAATTTACAAAAAATCTTTGTTTGAGTCAGGATTCAGGTTTGAACACTATGCACTCATAGGTTTTTCTATAGACCCTTACTCTTTTCTTGGTTCGAGAACATAAGCAATAGAATTGATCTCAAACATTGCATCTTGTTATCCTTTTTTAGTTAAATTACTAAAGTTGTATGTTTTCTAAAGCTAAGTAAACAATAATTCAGGGCAAGATTGCGCAAAGAACCTAAGGTTGGTCGGCCTTGCCATCGATATCGATAAAAAAGTAGAGGTCGATAGTTTTTTGTCGATAACCGGGATGCGATGGTCAGGGTTTTTATACAACACTATTTAGGGTCAGTTTATGTAATTTACTAATTTGGTTGGCCTTGACTGAGTTTCAAGCTTAGGTCTTAAAGGCCTCAATATATGCCCTAGATTTGGTATACACAGAAAATTTGTAACAGTCATATATATTTGCAGATCATCATGGTACACATAGTTTCTGATACCCACGACACAGGGAATCCTAGTGTGGGGTCAGGACTATGTGTTGGGTGTTATTTTAAGATTTATTTATTTAATTTTTTTTATTTATATATTTTTTAACCCCCGTTTTTAAATAGCATTTATTTCAGTTATGCACACGCTGATATTATACTGATATTATTTATATAGCAATTTAGTTTTTATTAAATTCCCCTCACGATTTTTAAAACTGAACACATGCAAATAACATAGTTAATATGTAATTCGTAATAGTTCTTAGAACGTAATCAACAGTTACCATAGACAAACGTTTACAACCTATCATTCACAGCACAATATAATTGAAATTCGCGGCCGCCGGGCGATTTAGAAAGCGTTGGCTATTGTCATGTCTATCACTTTTTTACTTTTTTTACAAACATTGGAAAGGTGCCACTGGACAGAGAGATCAATGTGTTTGCTCTGATGTTGTGACAGATTATAAACCATAAGACCATAGATATGGGAGCCGCTACGCTTTATAACAGGCACAGGCATAGCTTCACCTAGTTTCTAAGACGTTTCAAAGTGATCCCAGTGATTTTATTGAAATAAATGCCTTTTAAATTTGACTTTTCCTAACCATTGTTATAGCCTGTAAAAGTCCACTAATCCTACCAATCCAATCCTACTATCTTACTAATTTTACTATCCTACTAATATTATAAACTAGCTTCCACCCACGGCTTCGTTCGTATGGTACCTACTTAAAAAGTAGCCTATATGCTATTGTAGGTAAATAACTCTAACATAATCCATGTTTCAAAGAAATCGGTTGAGCTGTTACGGCGTGATTGAACAACAAATATCCAAATATATAAACATGCTCACAAACTTTCATATACACTGGTACCTATCACATAGATTTCATTGTACGTTATTTTTTTTTTGTTTCTCCCTTTTGTTATTTTCTATCTCTGTGTACAATAAAGAGTTCATCTATCTATCTTAGATATATTCTTGCAGCACTAAGTATAATTTAATAGAATAATATTCAATTTAATGTTAATCTCACAAGACTATTAGTTCTTATGTAGGTACCTACTACAACAAACTGTACTTATACTATATTGTCTTAATTACCTACTACACCTACATCTAAGTTCAATGTAATCTTCTTTTTGGTAATAAATACATTTTATTAATATTATTATTATTATTATAAAAAAAAAAAAAAAAAACATTTAAATATTAGTAGTATAGGATAGTTATAATAATAATAATAACGTTTATTGAAACATACAATTTTGTTCAAAAATTCTTAGTAGGTAGGTAAGATTTAACACATTTAGGTCATATATGCAGTAGGATGCGAAAGTTTGTGAGGATGTATGGATGTTTGTGTTTGAGACTTGGTATAGATAGAGTTATTTACTTAGTTTAGTTTTGCATATAAAATACATACTTTTTATTTGGTACCACGCACGCGAAGCTAGGGGCGTATGCTAGCTAGTAGGAAAACAATAAATTGAAGCTCGCTGCTTTTTTATTCTCCCTTAGTAACTTAATATCGTAAAATCTACTGTTAAGATTCTTAAAGATACTGTGGTAAGGGTTAGTAGTCAAAGTCAAGCCCAAATATTATACGTACTCGTAGCATATGCCGATTTTTACTACAAAACTAGCCCTTTTTTTGTGATGTGGTGTTAAGTTTAAGTTTAATATTATAAGTAGTGTTTGTTGCCTGATTCTTCTAGGCTTGGTCGCGAGGAACAGGCATAGCTTCACCTAGTTTCTAAGACGTTTCAAAGTGATCCTAGTGATTTTATTGAAATAAATGCCTTTTGACTTTGACTTTGACTTTGAGTATGTCCGTAAGGTATTAATTATTATGGGCCATTGGAATTTTACACATGCTTATTTACATATAAATAAATAATAATAAATAAATATTCCGGACATATTCACACGGTCAACTGATCCCAAACTAGGCATAGCCTGTACTATGGGTACCAGAGACTGGTATACATAATAGATATATATTTAACACCCAGACACAGAACAAACATCTGTGTTAGTCACAAATGTTTGTCCAGTGCGGGAATCGAACCCGCGACCTTTAGCGCAGAAGGCAGAGTTACTACCAAATGAGCTATGAGGCCAGTCATATGTCATGTTGCCTGAAATAAAGATATTATTTTTATAAATTTTCATGCTTATTTTTTGTAATTCTTTTCCCTACACCTTATACGACAAAGCTCGGACACAACAGCAATTAATAAATCTTACATAAGCAAGTGAAAACTATGCTTTTATCTTATTTCAAGTGTGGGAGCCATTGTGCCGGGTCTAGGTTACTCTTTGTCTGTTTGTAAGAGGTTCTCATGGCATTACTGGTGAGCTAAAAAATAAGGAACTTTGATGCTACTTTTTTTATGTTATACGGAGGCAAACAGGCTTACGGCCCACCTGATGGTAAGTGGTAACCGTCGCCTATTGACATTAGCAACATCAGCATTGCTAATGCGCTGCCTACCGAATCCCCTGCCTCTGAAGCCCTGGCAACCTTACTCACAGCAGGAACACAACACTATTTGAAACAAATATAATGTTATTTAGCTGCGATCTTCTGTAAAGTCAATTTAGAGCGAGAAAATCTCGTTGTGCCCTACCTCCTCCAAAAACTACTCCAACTTGTTTGGACAAGCGACGTTTCAGAACCTCAAATTTATAATTTCTGTTTTCAATATGAACCTGGTTATATGATAATTGTTCGATGTCAGTTTAAGGCGAACGCAATAGGCGTGTTATTTTTATGACTTGACGGTGGCGTAGTGGGCAAATGCCCGTCTGAGACGCAATTGGTGCGGGCTCGTTTCCGGGATAAATTTTTGTATGATCTGCAAATATTTGTACCGGGTCTGAGTGTTGTTGTTATGCTACTCGCAGTTTCAGATACCCACGACACGGGAAATTCTAGTGTGGGGACGGGACTAGTATGTGACTGTTGGGTGTTATTTAATAATATTACGATCGCTAGAATAGATGAAAAAGAGGCGTTTCCCGTCCACAGCGCTATATTTCACACCCAAATGCTATCTTCCCTAGACATAACACTATCTAGGAGATCAAGCTGCGTTTCCGATGTAGACTGTAGAGCTAAACCCGTATTTTATTTCAATTACAATGAAGTTTCATAACCAAAAAAACAAGAAAATATTTAGTTTTCGTGCTGAGCTCCGTCGGCACACGTAATCGGCCATTACGTAAAAATGCAGTACCAATTTGAATGACCACTTGAAATTACGAAAATGTATTTTAAAACAGCTCTTTATTACAAGGTATCTTCTATAATCGGACCACAAACTTCAATATTAAGTAATAATAACACCCAACAGTGATAGGTATACATAGTCCTGACTCTACACCAGAATTCCATTGTCGTGGGTATCAGGAACTACAAAACCCAGAATCTGTCGGTGTTTATTATTGAAATAACATAGATAAATGAAGTAGTGTACAAACGGTATGCGATATGTCAACTTAAATTCATTTCAAAATGATCTTTAGTATAAATTAATTTGAATTTGCGTATTATCGTACGTAGTTTGAAGAAGGTTTGAGTCGTCTCGAATTCTGATAAATTTGCGTACTCTACATAGTGATTTTGTCTCAAAGATTTATTGTTCAAATTCGTTTTAAATTAGCTCGTTTGGATTTGAATGGCAATAATTATGACGTAATGGCCTAAGCCCAGAAAATAACAGACAAAACAACTCACTTATTTCTTATTAGGTACCGAATAAGACGCAAAATGCTGTGAGTTATAAACAATTAAGTTTTCAGAAATTTACGTTTGAGTTAGTGAGAATTATTCAGAAAAAGTATTGCATTTTAATTGGGTTATACCCTCACATAAATGATAGAATTTAAAGTTATTACATAATTATTTAAAACTAGGAAGAAGATGGGTTTCGTTTAATTGTATCTAGTCTTGTAAGCCTCATATTAGACTTTCTTAATTTCCATAACAATAATAATTAATTCCTTGCGTAAACGTACCTAAGATTTTGATCCTTTTTCAACACTATAATTGTAAACTTAAACAATACTTGAAGATAATAATGTTATAATAATATTCTTGTCCATTTCTAAAAAGAAAAACTCCAACAAGAATCTAAGGGATCCACTTCACATCTCAATCAGACTCACTACTGACTCTACTGACTGACAAGGATTTGTGTTATGTGGTGATTGATCGATGAAGATAATTCCAGCAGTCATTCGTTAGTATAAATAAACAGTTACATACCTAAAGGTACCCTAGCAATAATTTCACGTTACACGTAAGAGATAACCGAAAAACAATTTCCTGAAATCAAAAACATTCATAACAGTTTGAACATACCTCTGGAAAATCAGATTGAGTAACCAACTTTTTCTTTTCAACTTTATATACACAGTCTTACACAGAACTTACACAAGCACTGTAACGGTAGCGCGAGCGTGCGCTCGCGGTGACGGTTCCAACTCAAATGCGGCTAAGTGGAACACGGTACACTCCGGCGCACTGACTCGCGACTGGCTCGCTACATGTATGCGTATGCGCATCACATACGCACACGCCTGCAGCTACCCACACAGGGATATGTGAGGCGTATCCTTATGTAAAGTATATAATTTGGACGGAAAAGCGCGATAATCTTTCGTGATTGTGAATGACAGGAGTGAAGTTAAAATTAAAAATTTTGAATGATGTCTGCAAGAAGAACAAGATTCAAGATCTTTATTTGCAGAAATTATTGTGATGATGATGATGATGATCTCCTAGCCGATTTCGGCCATGGCGACTGATTTATTCTAGTTACTCTTAATTTAATCTTGAAGGTTTGCGTACCCAATTTTATTAATAAAGGTACATTCGCATTTGGGACATGATACCCCATTGATGAATTATATGACATGGCCGCTGGTGGTCTGACCTTATGTTCATCTCGTTTTATGTCGAGATCGAGCCGACGCTCTTCCTCATACGAGTTTACCTGCAGGTGGATTTGCCGGCTCCATTCAGGACGTAGTGCTGCATTTCCCTCCCACTTGGATGGCTCAATCTTACATCTCTTCATGTGTCTTTTCAGAACATCCTTATATACTGGCCACCGCACTTACGCAGAAATAAGTGTTACAGACAGGTGTTACAATGTCATTTGGGTTTAAATACCTCATATATCTACTAGAGCCTAGGGCAAATCCCCCCACATGATAAGGAATTTGCTCTGTCTGTGGGGGTGATGGTGATGATGATGATGATGATGATAATGATGATGAATAGTGTTGTGTTCCTGTGGTGAGTCCAGAGCTCTTCAAGGGGGATTCGGGGTCGGCAACGCGTGAGTGATGCTTCTGCCTGGTATTGTAAATATTCATATGCTTGTGTAAGATGGTAAACCTTAGCTGTATAAAACTAACTTAAAAATTATATATAACTATCTTCTATCTTCCACGCGCGGCTTCGCTCGTGTGTTACCTACATAAAAAGTAGCCTGTATACTATTCTAGGTAAATAACTTTATCTATTCCAAGTTTCAACGAAATCGGTACAGCCGTTACGGCGTGATTGAACAACATACATCCAAACATACAAACATCCTCACAAACTTTCGCATTTATAATATTAGTAGGAGTAGGATAACCACTTTATTGTTTAACTGTATTATTTTTTAGGAATAATTATAATATTCTTAGAATAATTACAGCTATTAAAATAAAGAATATTTTAAGTAGGTAATAATAATGTTCTGAAAACGTACGACTTAAACTGCAATTAAGAGCTTGGTTTCATGAAATTGTAATAAAACAACATAAAAACTTTTTTTTTCATGAAAAATTCAAATAAAGCTAAAGTTAATTAAAATAATAAATAACTACATCATTTCATTGTTAACTAGCTCCCGTGATTTCGCTCGCTTAGTACCTATGAAGATAAAGAGTAGCCTAGTGCTATTCCAGACTATAATCTATCTCTGTGCCTTTCATCCAAACTCGCAGCGGAATTAAACCCGCACCCCTTACGTCTCAGACTCACCCGCTGCGCCAGAGAGGTCGTCAAACAGCTTTTAAATTATGAGCGCAGTCTGAAACACATCAATCAAAAGAAATTTTCCTTACGAAAGACTTCAACGCGCTCCAACTTTCTAGAAAGCGACCGTCTTGCTACGAAGATGATAGGCTATACTATCCTATTAATATTATAATCTAGCTTCCGCCCGGGGTTTCGCTCGCGTAGTACCTACATAAAAAGCCTATATGCTATTCTAGGTAAAGAACTCTTAATATTCCAATTTTCAACGAAATCGGTTGAGCCCTTACGGCGTGATTGAATTCTTCTTCTTGTCGTGTCACTGATTCTTTCATGGTCATCCTGTATTATGTTAGTCACCATGTTGAGGTATGATGGCCTAAGACCGTCGATGAAATAATCAGTGTTGTGAAAGCATTAAAGTGCGCCTCTTAAGGCTCCTTTCGTGCACAAATAACTGAATAACAAACATCCAAACATCTAAACATTCAAACATCCTCACAAGCTTTCACATTTATAATATTAGTAGGAAGTAGGTTGATCAAGTTTGTAAGGATGTTTGTATGTTTGTTGTTCAATCACGCCTAACGGTTCAACCGATTTTGTTGAAACATGGAGTAGATAAAGTTCTTCACCTAGAATAGCATAAAGGCTACTTTTTAATAATAATAATAATAATATAAATATTCCGGACATATCACACACGGTCAACTGATCCCAAACTAGGCATAGCCTGTACTATGGGTACCAGATACTGATATACATAATAGATATAAATTCAACACCCAGACACAGAACAAACATCTGTGTTCATCATACAAATGTTTGTCCAGTGCGGGAAACGAACCCGCGACCTTTAGCGCCGAAGGCAGAGTTACTACCAACTGAGCTATGAGGCCTGTCCTGGCCTGGCCTGTATGTTTTATGTAGGTACGACGAAAGTTTAAAGTCTTGGTAAGATTGTACTGATTATTGTATTGATACCACTGACGATGGTATCCAGAGAATATTTTTCCTTAAAAGTTGTCTCAAGTTCTCATCAATGACTGACAAAATCATAAAACAATCAAGCTATTCTAATACTTCACCATAGTTGCAATTAAACATAAAATAGAACAAAAATGTGATAGCACCAGACAGGTGGAACACTGCTATCTCTTTCTAGCTTGCAGAAATTGATATAGTTCTATCTCTCTCTACCGGAAGACTGTACTGATGGGTAAACTGTAACGGCTGGTTGTCGTAACTGACATTTGTTGGGTGAGGTTCTCAAAGTGTCGTAAATTGGTTCCGGTCCGGAGAGTATGGAATTTTATGAAAATAGCAATGTCCAAAAGATGATGCATGGTTCTGAGGTATCAAGCAGGCGATGCTCTCCCCCCCCCCCCCCCCCCGTAAGATCCCCGTAAGATAGCTCAAGTTATAATTTTTAGTTCAATAAGTATTTTTATCAAGATTTGGTTTACAGAAAGAAACTTAAAACTAATACAAGTTAATATTTACAAAATACACAAGAAACAGTTGAGCCATCTAAAGACCGTTACAAACGATCTATATATAGCTCAACTGATCCAGATCACTACCAGTCGGAAGCGTCCCCAAGACGCTGGCGGAATTGCCATTCAATAAGTGAAAAATGTTGCTGCGTGATGCCTCTGGTATTGCAAGCGTTCATACGCTACGGTAACCGCTTACCAACAGATGGGCCGTATGCTTGCTTGCCACCTTAGTAGTATAAATAATAAAAATAAATTAACTATAGCTACATAACTGTATAATACTGTAGTTTACGAAATCACTGCCCAGAGCATGGGCAGACTTCACGCTAATCGCAAAACAAAACCCAAAACAAGTCTATTGTTTCTTATGTTTAACTTTAATATACTTACTGCTCGCTCTGTAGATTTTTGACGGTAATTATTGACGGTCCGTCATCAAGATAAGGCTAAGACGCGACTTAGCATTACATTTCTCACATGCCCACATTTTTAAATTCTATGCAAGGTTCGATACAGCGATTTTCTCTAAATTGGAGCAGACAGCCTGGAAGGTACCTCCGCCTTACAGAAGATCGCAGCCAAATAACATTATTTGTTTCAAATAGTGTTGTGTTCCTGTGGCAAGATTGCTAGAGCTCTTGAAGGGGTATCGGGTGGCAACGCGTGCGTGATGCCTCTGGTATTGCAAGCATTCATAGGCTAACCACTTACCAACAGGTGGGCCGTAAGTTTTTTTTTTTTATATTCCGGACATATCACACATTGTCAACTGATCCCAAACTAGGCATAGCCTGTACTATGGGTACTAGAGACTGATATACATAATAGATATATATTTAACACCGAGACACAGAACAAACATCTGTCTTAGTCACAAATGTTTGTCCAGTGCGGGTATCGAACCCGCGACCTCTAGCGCAGAAGGCGCTACTACCAACTGAGCTATGAGGCTAGTAGGTAGGTACTTACTCTACCTCTGTGACTTATATCCTCATTGCCTGTATGTTGTTAACCAACGCCAACCCGCATGCCCAGCGTGGTGAGTATGGGCAAATCCCCCCACATGATAAGGATTTTGCTGTCTATGGGAGAGGCCATGTTCAGCAGTGGACGTCGAACGGCTGAAATGATGATGATGATGATGTATGTTTTTTGGTCGTTATGTTATTGTTTGCCTTCATAGTTGTATAAATACCATAGGTGTAAAAATATGCATAAATCTAATTTAAAAGTTTGAAGACCTCTGGCAGTAACAAAGAACAATGAGCACGCGCCGGACGGTAGATCTACGTGCTGCATTTCACATTTCAGATCATGATACTAGTAACTACAATTATTTAATGATGATAGTGATGCTGTGCTTGATGAGCCGTGTTAGTCTCACATTTGAGCCAGTGACGTTCACTGCTAAACAGGCCTCCCGACCGTAGCCTCACATTTGAGCCAGTGACGTTCACTGCTAAACAGGCCTCCCCCATAGATTTCCAGCGCGACCGACCTTGCACGGTCTGCACCCAAGCAATCATTTGGGGGGATTTGCTTATACTCGCCACGCACTGTGCACGAAAGGATAAGGTCCATTTGAATAAATACACTGATTCTTTCACCGACGGTAATAGGCCCTTTTCAGGGCAACCATACCTCAACCTGGTTACTGACCTAATACATAATGACCAAGAAATAATCAGTGACGCGACAAGCAAGCGTTAGCGAGCGCAGATAAAGCTATTGTTGATAGTAATGGGTGCCTATTTTACAGCCGGAGCCACCATGGTGTGTTAGCCTAACGGGAGGTAGTTCGACTCTGTTCAGATCCCAGTCGTGCACCAATGGTTTTTTTTATAAAAATCAGAAGCATCACGCACGCGTTGCCGACCTTGAACCCCCTTCCCCCCTAAAGAGCTCTTGCAACCTTACTCGCCGCAGGAACACAACACTATTTGAAACAAATAATGTAATTTGGCTGCGATCTTCTGTAAGGCGGAGGTACCTCGCCAGGCGGGCTGCTCCAGTTTAGAACGAGGAAATATCACTGTGCCCTAAATATCTCTATAAAATTTGAAATTTGTAGAGATGAGGAAAATATAAATCGAGTGTTGTGGGGATTTTTGAATCAGTAGAGTACCTAGTTTTGGAGATATATTGGGCAAGAAAATTGCGTGGCAATTCCGCCAGCGTCTTGGGGACGCTTCCGACTCTTCCAGTTGAGCTATCTATAGATCGTTTGTAACGGTCTTTAGATGGCTCAACTGTTTCTTGTGTATTTTGTAAATATTAACTTGTATAAGTATTAAGTTTCTTTCTGTAAATAAAGTTATTCAATAATAGAAAATTACAAGTCAATATGTCGTTCATATAAAATATATTTTACTATCATTTCTCTACACATTGATTCTTCTTGACTTGGTTGTGATCCTAGTAATTTTATGGACAAACAATACAATTTAATTTTTCACATTTTCGACATTACCTTATAGATTGGATTATCTATTAGAAACTTATCAAAGATAAATACAAAACAATGCCCATTCGTCTTACGAAACTTGAAGAACTCAATAGTTCCAATCAGTTTCATAGGTTTAATCAAAAATAGTTCCGCCAGAGTCTCGACTAGTACTGGTCTGGATCAATTGAGCTATCCATAGATCATTTCCAACGATCTTTAGATACCTCAACGGTATCAAATGTATGTTTTTAATATTAATTTGTATTAGAATTAATTTTCTTTCTGTAAAAAATAAGATATACATGAAAAATATATTTTGCAATAAAAAACTTTATTTTTGAAGTTTTGGAGGGAAAAACTGTTGTTATGCAGTCAAACCCACCGTCTTGTCTTCCCTGTCCGTTACCATCGGTTGTAGGTACTTTCTTCGTCGCGGTCCGCCGCACGCGCAGCCGGGGTTGGGCGCTAGTGTTGTTCTGGTTACGTCATCGATTATCGATGAACATGCTTTAAACGCGTATTACGTAAAACTGATGTTGTTCTACAAATAAATGGGCGTAAAAATTGGTAAACTGAGTTTCCGAAGTGGTGTGATTAATGATCGTAGTTATAATTAAAAAAATACCTTACAAAAGATTTATATTATAATATTATGATATAAGTAGTTTGGTCATAGTGATAAGTTTATATTTAGGTATCTAATATAAGTATATTTTGTTAGAATAGTTTGTTTATAGGTACATCTACTATTTTTTTTTTATTCATTGGTCTTGTACACAAACCCTACCTCTATAACCACCTATCTCTAGCCTCAAAGGTATGCTGGAAGAAAACTCTTTTTAGGGTTAAGCTCGCCTTTGTACATGTCCTTTCATTTAGTTTGTTTTTTGTATGTGTTTTCTGTGTACAATAAAGAATAAAGAATAAAGGACAAAAGGATTTGGTTAGGATTGCTTGAACGACTGGATAATGTAGTAAGCTAGTGATAAGTGAGCTACTGTTACTTTTACTGTCGGTCTGCATGATCCCAATTTTGGGCAAATGCCATAGTTTTCATTCGATTTCTTACTATATAAGTTCAGTTATATTAATTATATTTTTCAGTATTATTTTATATTCAAAGAGTTCCAATTTGATCTAGAAAAAGAACAAAAGAAATCTAGTGGATTTTTTAAATTTATTTGTAGATCCTTAATAATTATTATGAAGAACAATAAACTTAGTATCGTAAACAATAAAAAACAAAGATAAGCCACGCAGCTAATGAATAATAAATACTGAGTACGATGGCGCAGTTTAATAAAATAATAATTCCAATTATTATCTCAAAATTAAAATTTTTCGTTCATCGTTTTTAATAATAGATTTTACCTCCAAATATTCTGGTTGACCTTCAAGTTCAGTAACACGACATGCCTAATTAATATTAAAAGTAATTAAAATGTATTCAAATATAAAATCATACAGATCCAAAAATACTTACTTACGTATCTACGCTTCAATAATAAATTCCAATTATTATACCACAAACAGCCTTTAGATGGAGAGAATTTTAAAGATCCTATGTCATCATCATCTCCCTGCCCTTATCCCACTTCATTCGGCACAACATGTTTTTCTCTTTCACTCCCCTCTATCAGCCGTCATATTAGTAATCACTCCTTTCTTACTCATGTCGTCTTTCACACAATCTATCTAAAGATACACACACATACATACATAAAATCACGCCTATTTCCCAGAGGGGTAGGCAGTGACCACGGCTTTCTATTTGCTACGATCTTGACACACCTCTTTTGCTTCATTCACTCTCATCCATTTCCTCATGCATGCTCGTCGGTTTAGGGTACTCTTGACCTGGCATTTTTCCAAAACGTCACCGATTTGGTCACTAAATGTACGCCTAGGTCTTCCCCTTCCAACGGTTCCATTCCCACTAGCCTTATACACCTGTTTCGTCAATCTTCTTTCGTTCACCCTCTCTACATGACCAAACCATCTCAGCATACCTGTCTCAATCATTTCACAACGCTCTCTAAAGATACCATGTATTTTAAATAATCTAGTGTATTTTATTTCTTAAGAACGTAGCTATTTGAAAAAATCTACAATCTATTTGAAGATACCATGGAATAATATTAATTCTATCAAATCAATCGATAATCGATAAAAAATCGTTAGTGAGTGTCCCATCCCTGCAGTCCTGCAGCGGAAGCGCAGTAATTGCGTCTTCCCCTCACTCCAGACGATGAGGTACGTAATGCACTTTCTTATTATTACCACTTTGTGTCTGTAACACTTGTACAAACGGTCAAGAGGCAAGGGAACTACTGAAAATCTACTTTTTTAATACAACTAAGGTGGCAAACATGCATACTACCTACCTGTTGGTAAGTGGTTACTGAAGCCTACGAACTAAGCCTGATAACGCTTGCAATACCAGAGGCTTCACGCACGCGTTGCCGACCCCGAACCCCCCCCCCCCCCCCCCCCTATTTTTATGTTATACGGAGGCAAACAGGCTTACGGCCCTCCTGATGGTAAGTGGTTACCGTCACCTATTCACATCAGCAACACCTGGAGCATTGCTAATGCGTTGCGAACACCTCCTCCCTAAAGAGCTCTGGCAACCTTACTCACCACTTGATAGGAATTTGGATTGGAATTCTGGAAATATGTGGGGGAGGCCGATGTTCAGATGATTTCCAACGGCTGGAATGATGATGATGATTTCAGAATCAATAAAATCGTGAGCAATGGACTTTTTGAGTTCCGTTGCATGTCTGAACATTTGAGAATTTTAATTGAGTGATTATAATAAAAATTTATACTCGTACCTCCTTCATCATCATCATCATCATCATTTCAGCCATACGACGTCCACTGCTGAACATGGCCTCCTTCACAGACAGAACGAATTCCTTATCATGTGGGGGGATTTGCCCATACTCACCACGCTGGGTTGGCGAGCGCAGTTAGAGCTATCGTTGTTAAAATGAGGGACGCTGCTGCCCATCCCCTAGCTTTTTTCCCTTAGTCGCCTCTTACGACATCCCCGGATATGAGATATGGAGGGGCCTTTTCTTCAGCCGGGGCCACCACGGCCACGCACGCGTTGCCGACCCTAAAATCGCGAGCAAATGGACGTTTTGAGTTCCGTTGCATGTCTGAACATTTGAGAATTTTAATTGAGTGATTATTATAAAAATATATTCTCGTACCACCGTAATAAGAGCTAATGGTTAATTGGTTAGTGACCCCGTCTGGGTTCGAAACCCGGTATTGTACCACTGGATGTTTGCTCTCGAAATTGGTGATAATTGGTTTCAAACGGTGATGGGACAATATTTTTAGTGGCATTACTAACGAACGCTACCTACCATCAAATCAGAAGTGTTTACCCCATTGCCGATAAGGAAGGAGGGTAATGTTTTTCGAGTTTATGTATGTATGAGTGTATGTATGTTCTTTGTGCGTTAGCGCAGCCTAAACGACTTGATGGATTTTGGTAAATAAGGTGTCATTGGACTCGTCTTTCATCATCATAAAAATGTGTTTTATTTTTATATCTTTTTTTCACAGGTGGGGACAATGATTTGTTTTAATGGTTGCTTATTACAGCTCAGTGCATAACTAACTATTAATTTTATAGATAGATTATACAAAGATAGATTACCGCTTTTATATCGCTGTCGGCATAGACTAACAACTAACTACCACTTCTATGGCTGTCGGGTTTTTTATAGCAAAGAGGCGTTATCTCTTCAAGTCGCAATTTATCAGTTTCCATTGCCTTGTAGTCACAGATTTGCGCCGGCGCAGGCTTAGGCGAGACTTAGAACAGGAAAAACCAGATCTGATCAAAAGCGAGCCAACATACCCTGAGACCATACCTACCTACGATGATACAATCACTGCTAGGTATTCGTCGGTTAATGTACTGTAATTACACACGAGTGAGAGTGAGGCAGTTATAGTTAAGTACACAGGTGCGAAAGAGATAGAAACGGTCATCTTTTATGTGGCGTAAGTGGCCGCACGCGCGGCTTTATTGCACACACACATGGTAACGTACCCACACATGAATATGTATGTGCGCGTTAGTGATATATGCTTTAACGGCAATTCCAAGTGAGATTATAGTCTTGACATTTTGATACAATCTAAAATAGCTTAGAAAAGTGGATGTTGGTAATTTGAACAAGCTTTTCGAGCTTTATAATCGTTTGAAATCTTTAGCACTGGTCACGTGGTGGTAGTGGCCCCGCCTTCCAATCCACAGGTCGTGGGATCGATTCCCGGTCGAGTACGCTGATTTTCCATTCGGTAAATGTATGTGCGTTATACTAGTGCACTCAAACGGTGAATAAAAACATAGGCGGCATGTCCTAGAACCTAAAATATAGAAGACATGTGCATGAAACTACACTGTTTCTTTCACCATCGTTCATAGGCTCGTTTCTGAGCCACCATAATTTCCATATCCTGGTCACTCACCTAATACTGCATCACCAAGAAAGAATAAGTGATTCGAAATGCAATCAGCAAATTAAATTTTTTCAAATATCCATCATTGGACGATTTACCGCGCAAATAAAAGTTATCAAAGACTTGAATAGTTTTTTTTTTATCTAGGGATCGCTGAACTTTCTGCTTACGATGTCTGGATCTAAAAGGTCAACTGTCAGTCGCTCACATAAATTCATAAGCTTTAATCAATCCACCCCATAATTATTGAAATATATTACAATACCTCCAACAATTTAACTTTTTGTTTGGTATTACTTAGAATTTCACTGCTTTTCATTCAGAATTCACTATTAGTTTTGTTGCAGTTGGCATTTACACTTTTTGTGTGAAGGGCTAGTTAGTGTAATTTCTTGTTTGGGGTTCCTCAACTGTATTCAAGTTTATTAACCTTAGTTTATGCCTAGTTTGGGATTAGTTGACCGTGTGAATATTATTTGTTTATAATCCGGAATATTTATTTATTAGTGCACCACCATTGAAAGTTACTCATTTTTTTTCTTATTAACCTGCGATGTTCAATTCGGTTTGGTTAAAATTAGGACCGTAGGATGTCCACTGCTGAACATAAGCCTTCCCCATAGATAACCAGAAACAATCATTTGGGGGGACTTGCTCATACTCGCCACGCTGGGCGCCACGCTGGGTTGGCGAGCGCAGTTAGAGCTATCGTTGTTAAAATGAGGGACGCTGCTGCCCATCCTCTAGCTTTTTTCCCTTAGTCGCCTCTTACGACATCCGCGGATAGGTAGATGTGGAGGGGCCTATTCTTAAGCCGGGGCCACCACGGCCACAAGAGGCAATACGGGCATGCAAATTCGTGTACCCTCATAAAGCTTCATCTGGGGTACCTCACCTGCATACAAGTGTGTTGACCCGGGCGCACGTGTCGTTTATTTATCAATTACTTCGAGATTTGAACTTCTCGCTCTGCCAGCCAACTGTGGCCAGTCGGAACGGCGGCCGCTACGCACAGCCGCTGGCTTTTGTGGATTGTGAGGTATGGTAGAGTAGAATTTTATTGGTCGTGGGGGGCCGCTACTATGTTCGAGAGTGGCATAAGCTGAGACATGTTGCACTACATAAATAAATAAATAAATATTCCGGACATATCACACATTGTCAACTGATCCAAAACTAGGCATAGCCTGTACTATGGGTACCAGAGACTGATATACATAATAGATATATATTTGACACCTAGACACAGAACAAACATCTGTGTTAGTCACAAATGTTTGTCCAGTGCGGGAATCGAACCCGCGACCTCTAGCGCAGAAGGCAGAGTTACTACCAACTGAGCTATGAGGCTAGTAGGTAGGTACTTACTCTACCTCTGTGACTTATATCCTCATTGCCTGTACTTATGTATGTTGTTAACCAACGCCAACCCGCATGCCCAGCGTGGTGAGTATGGGCAAATCCCCCCACATGATAAGGAATTTGCTCTGTCTGTGGGGGAGGCCATGTTCAGCAGTGGACGTCGAACGGCTGAAATGATGATTATGATGATGTATGTTTTTTGGTCTTTATGTTATTTTTTTGTAATTTTTACCATTTTTCTACTGTGTGTGTGTCAAATAAACATATAACATATTCTATATCGTGGATTTTAATAAGGTAAATTTTAAACAGGCGAAAGTCATGCTCCCGGGCCCAGACAAGAAGCCACCATCACCATAATAAAGATGAAACGCGAGGACCTGCGAATGTTGGTGGGCATCATCACAGGTCACTGTGAATTAAACCATCGCCTGTACAAGACAGGGGCTACTGACAGCGGATTATGTCGGGGCTGCCTACAGGGAGAAGAAACAGTAGAGCACGTAATTTTGCACTGTACAGCCACGGAAGAGGCCAGAGCCACATCGGGTCTGCGGGCCGTGATCGGAAGCAGCTCCCAGACATCGCCGCATTCAGGGATACTGAGAGAATGTTACCAACGACCCAAAGTCCTGCTTCGCTATTTTAAGGAGCTGGGCTGGCTGGGGTAGTGTTAGCATAGGGGGACAATGCACAAAACACCTCACAGCGGGAAGCCAGTGCAGGTCTAACCACCCCCGATTAGAATTAGAATTAAAAGGTAAATTTAATTAATCGAGCGAGTGAAACGACGATATCTCAAATAACTTGGATGAATTGGCGTTGTATACCAATTTGTATACATATTTGTTGGAGCATGGCTTTCGAACCGTCAATTCGATCTGCATAGAATTCAGTAGGACAACATGTTGTACTAACAAGATTTGCTGGAAAGAATATTAGTAAATCGCATTAGGTGTTATGAAGATATAGGAGTCTTAGATTTTTTTTTAAATTTATTGCGCTATGGGAATCATAATTAACTGTCGAGTGGGCGGAGTGAAGAAAGTGACAGCGCTACGTAGGTACTATAATTGAATGCGGAAAGAGATAGCAACCGTTAGAAGGCGCTCGGAAGTAATCGACGTAAGTGACATATAAGAAAATATCGATTATCTTAAAAACTTAAGTATTTAAAAAAAAAAGTGTCTTGGATTTAGGTACCCAATGTTATTGTCAAACACAATATTTAAAAACAAGTTATTTATGATTGATAGTTTATGAGTATTTTCGAAAAAACTGTTGCAGATTTATTAAGGCCGTATTAAGGCCGTACTAAGGCCGTAGTGGCCCCGCCTGAAGAATTAGGCCTCTCCATATCTGCCTACCTGTGGATGTAGTAAAAGGCAACTAAGCGAAAAACTTAGGGGATGGGCAGCAGTCCGTGTGTGCCAGCGTGGTGTGTACGGGCAATTTCCCCCCAAATGATAGGAAGTCACTCTGGAAATCGGTGGGAAGACCTGCGATCAGTGGACATCTGGCGGCTGGATTAATGATGATGATAATGATGAGTGTTCCACAATCCACAGCAACCGTACACACCTCACCGCGAGCAAGTAAGGCACACTTAGCGCAATTTTTTTTATATTCTCTCCACAATTACTGCGTGTTTATATGTACTGTGTATGTATGTACCTATCCTATGTAATATGTAAGTGTGTGCGTTACCGGGTTAACTGTTAATTCAAAATGGTTGCAGCATGTACTTTGGATGGATGAAACTTTCGAGGCTTGTTTGAGATAGGCTTGTGCCACAATTGAGAAATCTCCTAACATTAATATTTGGAGGAGGTAGGACACAGCAAAATTTCCTCGCTCTGAATCGGAGCAGCCCGGGAGGTACCTCCGCCTTACCTACCAAATAACATTATTTGTTTCAAATATTGTTGTGCATAGGTATCTTTATTTGTGTTTGTTTTTTTTTTGGCCGTGGTGGCCCCGGCTGAAGAATAGGCCCCTCCATATCTACCTATCCGCGGATGTCGTAAGAGGCGACTAAGGGAAAAAAGCTAGGGGATGGGGAGCAGCGTCCCTCATTTTAACAACGATAGCTCTAACTGCGCTCACCAACCTGCATGCCCAGCGTGGTGAGTATGGGCAAATCCCCCCACATGATAAGGAATTCGCTCTGTCTGTGGGGGAGGCCATGTTCAGCAGTGGACATCGTACGGCTGCAATGATGATGATGATGAGGTATCTTTATTTCAGGCTACGTGACATATTATACAAACATTTATATAAATGCCAATGGCCCATATTAATGAATACCTTACGGACTAACTTAAATAAATTAATTGCGCCTTCTGCCAAGATGCAAGTAGACAAAGAGGGTTTCATCAAGTATCAGTAGAAAGGAAGAAGAAGAAGAAGCCCACCCGTCAAAACAAGTGCGGTACCGCACCGCAAAGCCAGTTTCAGGCCATGTTTCTACATCTTAGTATGTTTGTTTTTATGTAGTATGTTTCTAGTCCTTCTGGACTTCAGGAGCTGGACTGATCCGACACTGGCCTCTTTCCTCCACATTCCGGACAATTTATGTAATTTTTTTATTTTTATTAAGTATTTAATGGTCAACTTATCCCAAACTAGGCATAGCCTGTACTATGGGTACCTACCAGAGACTGATATACATAATAGATACATATTTAACACCCAGACACAGAACAAACATCTGCGTTAATCACACAAATGTTTGTCCAGTGCTGGAATAGAACCCGCCACCTCTAGCGCAGACAGGCAGAGTTACTACCAACTGAGCTATGAGGCCTGTTAATTAATCCTTACATAAGCAAAGAATATTCATGATTCATGAACTACTAAGTATGTTACATTAATTACTATTTATTAGGTACCCTTCGATGAAACACATAATGTACGTACTGTGCATGCATCATCTTTGCTTATTCAAGCGAGAAAGAAGACAATTTGTATGCGTGCTTCCTACCGGTTTGCGGACAAAGAGTTTTTATTAGAATAAAACAGATGAGACAAAAAGGTTTTAGATTTTTTTCTTTTAGGTTTAAGGTTTCTCGTAGGTGACAGCTGTCGTGGATTGATTCCGGATAGATTGAGGAATTCGGGGGGGATTCCAACACAGCGTCAGCCGGTTCATGGTCGCCATTTGAGAAACTTTCCCCAACGATTGCCGGTCTGCGAGCTATATGGCCTGCCCATTGCCACTTCAACTTGCTAATTCTGAACGATTCATAGTTAAATGTCGCGAATTCACATAAAAGGTATTAATTAAATCTGCGGGGTCTATGTTCAGCAGTGGACGTCCTACGGCTGAAATGATTATGATGAAACGCATAGGCAACAAAACCATTGATTAAAAAAAACATTTATAGGTACGCTACATACACCGCACCGTACATTATTATGTATTATGTTTGGTGCAGCTTTATGCTGAGATGGGACCCATTTGCCCCACACAACGCATACCTACTCAACCTACCTACCGCCTCACCTACCTACATGTTTTTGTTTTCTTATTGTGTTTTTGTATTACTAGGTTTAAGTATTTTTTTCTTTGTATCTTCCTACCTACCGCGTTGTGGGTCAAATAAATACATTTTCTTTCTTTCTTTTCTTTCTTTATTTTTCTTTCTTTCTTTCTACATAAAGTAAAATGTAGCGTCTGTTATGCTTTAATTCTTTGGCAATCATTTTCTTGTCGGAAATACAGTTGCCCGTAGAATCAGTAGCGATCGTTTTTATTCGTTTAATAAACTTTAATAAAGGTGCACAGTAAGAGGAATTTATGAATGGAAGTATAAAAAAAAAACGAATCAAGAATAGCAATTCTGTTAAAAATAATGTTTTTTTTTAATGTTATACGGAGGCAAAAAGGCTTACGGCCCTCCTGATGGTAAGTGGTTACCGGCGCCTATTGAAATCAGCAAAACTTGGAGCATTGCTAATGCGTTGCCTGCCGAACCCCTCCCTCCCTAAAGAACTCTGGCAACCTTACTCACCGCAGGAACACAACACTATTTGAAACGGCGGAGGTCCAGGCGGGCTGCTCCAATTTAGAGCGAGAAAATCTCGCTGTGCCATACCTGCTCCAAAAATATTATTTATTGTTTAAAAAATAGGAACTTATCTATGGGACGAAAAACCTTTTTTTTATGATATACGGAGGCAAACAGGCTCACGGCCCACCTGATGGTAAGAGGTAACCGTCACCTATTGACATCTTTAACACCTGGAGCATTGCTAATGCGTTGCCTGCCCTGGAGAAATCTTTTTGTATTTTTCTTAAAGCTCTTCATGTTATAGGTTAGCGGGGAAACCTCGGAAGGAAGCTCATTCCACAATTTGCGCGAATATTTGAACAAAATAGTTTTAGGTTGGTACCTACCTACATCAAAAGCTTTGTTCCTATTTTAAGGCGTTCCCTCACCGAGAGCATTAGCCTGCAATATTTCATTATAGATTCGATTTTTAGCTTAACGTTACAAGACTGCCTCCCTGACGGACGAGCATTCGCCTGTATTGTAACATTTAGATTCGATTTTGAGCGAGGGACCGTCGTAGTACCAAGTGTTGCACATTGACGTTACAAGTTGTACCATCATTACAGGTTGCGCACTGTAATGCGCGGTTCTCCTCCCTCACTGATGTAATGTAACGTTATATTACAGGCGAATGCTATCGGTGAGGGAGCATCTATAATAGTAGATTGTGTCATAAGGGAGCAAAATAATATTTTAACGGCGAGGGCGCTTTTTTGAACGCAGAGCGAAGTGAAGGATTCTAGGGTAGAATCCCGAGCTAAGCGAGGGATTTAAAGTACGTCTCCCGAGCCAAAAATATATTTTGCGCCCGAGTGATTCACTCTACTTTTCATCACCCACTATGAGAAAATAAAAGGCGCCTCATATTTATTATTTTTTTATGCATCTGGCGGCGGCGCGACTATGGCCCGTCGTACAAGCCAGTCTATTTTTAACAATATTTGCGTTCGATTTCTTTGCCGCTGAAAACTAAGATGTTCCAAATTCAAAAAGTGCGCGGCAAAGAACATTGCGGCGCACTTATAAAGAGGAGCGGGCTGGAAAATGAATTCCTGCCCGCTAAAAGTTTCTTATAGAAAACACCACTTTGGGTACACTTAAAGGCGAACCAAGTCGTCCTTTTCGAATAGATAGGATGAAAAGATACATAAATCCTACAATACCAGTAAGTATAAATCGTTTCTAAATATTGTACGCTTGTAAAAGGCAGACTGCATCTACTTACCACATTAGGTATAATAGTAGATGTGTCATCTATGTACCTATGCTATCCCGAAAGGGGCTTTTTCTCTACCCAATTGTCAATAAAGTGTGTTCTTAGACAATAGGAAATTCGCCATTCTTCATTACAAAAAAATCTATACAAAAATCAGCTATTTTGGGGTCAAATCAGTTCCAACTCAAGCAAATTTTCGTAAGGTTTACTAATTTAAAAGATGCTCTCTCTCAACGCCATCTATATTGTGAACGCTAAGACATTACAGAGGTGCATCACGCATGATGAGCAAACACCTTTTTAGAAAACACCTCGACAGCGTTCAGAGAGATCTACCACGTGGTTCAAATTTATCCTCATAGATGGCGTTACTAGCTACTTCTGCAGTGAAGAATCTAAAAAACAACCTTTTGTATCATAAAAATAATATGAGTGTGATATTATTATAATAATTTCATTTTTGATAATTCATCATCATCATCCTGTAGAAGTCCACTGCTGAACATTGCCTCCAAATAGTGCGAAGAATTGCCTGGCCATGGTGGCCCCGGCTGTAGAATAGGCCCCTCCATATCTACCTATCCGCGGATGTCGTAAGAGGCGACTAAGGGAAAAAAGCTAGGGGATGGGCAGCAGCGTCCCTCATTTTGACAACGATAGCTCTAACTGCGCTCGCCAACCCGCATGCTCAGCGTGGTGAGTATGGGCGAATCCCCCCCACATGATAAGGAATTTGCTGTGTCTGTGGGGGAGGCCATGTTCAGCAGTGGACGTCGAACGGCTGAAATGATGATGATGAGTGCGAAGAACGGTCTCGAGCCCTCTCCATCCAACGACTTCATGCAATTTTCAAATAACACATCCCTCGCCTGTAGTTGAGCCTACCTATAATGCGCCATCATCAGCCTGTAGAACTCCACTGCTGGACATAGGCACCCCCAAAGAGTGCAACGACAAAGCGGTCTTGAGCCTTCTCCATCTCCAGCTCCCGACCGATTTCGTTGAACTTGAAATAGACTAGGTACTAATGTTTCATCAAGGTACCTATCACGCGAGTAAAACCGCGGGCGCATACTAGTATTATAAATGTGAGAGTTTGCTTGGAGGTTTGTGGTTCAATTGCGCCATAGCGGCTCAACCGATTCCAATGAAATTTGGAATAGATAAAGATATATATACTTACCTAGAATAGCATAAAGGCTACTTTTTATGAAGTTACGGCGCGATCAAAGCAGCGGGCACAAACTAGTATTATCTAAAGCTTTTGAGTTACGATTATCATCATCAATCATCGTCATAGGTAATGAGCAAATCATAAGTAGGTATTTTTCTTAGTTCCAGTCCAAAAAAAAAATTCAAAGTATGTACATAATCTTTATTTTCTTTTTCAAAATAACAAAGAATCGTTAAGCTAAGGTTCTGAACCGAGGACCTTAATTTAAAAACATGAATTTCAAATATTCGATAAGTCGATAGCTAAAAATTAATAAGTTATCTATTAATAACCATTCATACATACATCACTATAGTACCTAGAATGTGGGCACTAGTTTTTGAACCATACAATTTGTGAGTGAGCGCGTACAACATTCAAGGAAATAATTTTGGTTTGACATTATGTAATAATTGAAGTAGTGATCTGGATCAGTTGAGCTATACATAGATCGTTTGTAACGGTATTTAGATGGCTCAACTGTTTCTTGTGTATTTTGTAAATATTAACTTGTATTAGTTTTAAGTTTCTTTCTGTAAATAAAGACTCGATTTGTAAAAAAAAAAATTGAAGATTTGTTATTTGTTATTAGTTTTCATTTATATTATATCTTAATTATTATTTATTTATTTATTACACAAAAGGAATACAAATGAATGGTAGTAAATGTCTTAAAACCTATGTTAGGTTTGTCTAGACATTAGGTTCTCGATATTGAATGTAAGAAAAATTGTAAACAATCTTTACTTATTTTCTATGAAGAGCGAGCGCATGTAAAGATAACATTATGCTTGGAATTTAAATGAATGTTGTATAATGTTTGATATTTTTATTATTACTTATTATTTTTTAACGATAATTATGTATATTCATAAGTATATACACTATTGTATTAGGTGCACCTGTAAAAACAGTGTAGGTACTTTTAAATTATTATTTGTTTTGTTATAGTTGTAGCTTCCAAACTATGTAAGCTATCGCAACTTGTTATATATAAAAAAAAGGGAATAAATTCAGTTTTGAAAAAAAATTGAGTTTATTAATAAGTGTTCAAAATAACACCCAATAGTCACATACCTACAAAGTCCTGACCACTAGGACTCCCTGTGTCGTGGATATTAGCAACGACGAGAACCATGGCACCACAACATCCAGACCCGGAACAAATATTTGAAGATCATGAAAACATTTGTCCCGGAAATCGAACCCGCACCCCTTGCGTTTCAGACGGGCATTTGCGCGCTTTGCCAACGGGGTTGTTGAAAATACGAGCCATTGTATTCTCAAACTCATATTATAGTACCTACGTACCTACTTCCACTGCCTAGCTTTTGTCTAAAGTTAGGCAGAAATTTGTGTTCCAATATAAACCTATTATTTTAATTATGTGCTATTTATAATGATTTTTTATAATAGCTATTCCAAAAATATCAACTCGGACGGGATTTGAACCCGCAACCTTCCCCTAGATACAAATACAAATATTTTTATTTCAGTAAACTTAATCTAGGTTACATTTCATGGGTTTGGGACCCTCTTTTAAGTATAGATATACCTGTGTTAAAGGGTCTCGCTCTTCCGTAGTACATCATTGTTAGAATTAAGAAAGTAATGAAGAAAGTAACTAGATACAAGGATGCTCTCAGCTACGGAGCCACTTCTTGTCCGTGCGCAAATATATCTTTATAATAATTTATGATAAATAATTTAATAGGAGACCAAACACGGCAGCTATAATGTATATTTTTACATCTTCGTATCTTCTGACAGTTTCTATGGAAAGATGTAATGAGATGATAATTAAATATTCCGGACATATCACACAGGGTCAACTGATCCCAAACTAGGCATAGCCTGTACTATGGGTACCAGAGACTGATAAACATAATAGATTAATATTTAACACCCAGACACAGAACAAACATCTGTGTTCATCACACAAATGTTTGTCCAGAGCGGGAATCGAACCCGCGACCTCTAGCGCAGAAGGCATAGTTACTACTAACTGAGCTATGAGGCCAGTTAAGAGATGTATCGTGCAATAATATACATTTTTACATTATAGCTGCCGTGTGTGAAAGGCAAAAAGGGTAGGTTCAAAAAGTAGCGCCACTGACCCAGACACACATGCGAAAAACATCTTCAGATTGGTCCATCGACACATCTTCACAACACTATCCAAAAGTTTAACATAAACAATACAGTCTTTAGAACACACTGTATAAATCGAATTACATTTAAGGATGTATTAATCTAAAACACGATGTTTTGCTAAAGATTACAATTTTGATTTCTACTTGATTTACGGTACTACAATGTGGTAACATAACATCCGTTGTATAACAATGTGTTATGCAATGGAACATCGTTACGTATTTTGAAATTACAAATATCATGGCAGTCAGTTAAAAATATGCATCATTATTGGTTATGAAAAAAAAAACAAAAAAACACAATCCTAATGAAATAAAATCCAAATTGGGATGACTATAACGGTTATCCTATTTTTTAAGATTCTAAGATCAAATTAAAAATATATAACAGTAATATTTTTTTTACAAAAACGTAATAAATAAATTGAGGCCTATTTACATCGGCAAACATAGCTTAGTACTAACAATAAATATATGAAATAATATTAAATAATACACTGTTAAACAGCCTATAATCACAGGGGTATCAATATAATTACAACATGACTACTGGGTGGAATAATACAACATCATCAACTATTCCTAAACAAATGTTTTCGCTCGTTATATTTTTCGTATAATTCATAACGTATATATAAAATATATATAAAACGATTGTTTAATCTTTTTCCTTAAATATAAGCTTTTTTTTGTTGGGAGTTTATTTTATCTGTCCTTATTGTCAAAATATCATCCCAAATTAAAATCTCTTGTACTTTCCACCCAGTGGCAAAACAAAAAATATATTACACTAGATAGAAAGGTATTATAGTAATGAACATGACTATTGGACAGTTTAAAAGTAAAACTCATCTTTAACATCAGTTAGGCTTCTATAGGGCTTAATAAAATAAATTGATATTTTATAATTCCTTATTAAAATTCCATATAAATTTATCGTAATAAATCAGTTAAATTACATATTAATAACTTTACTTTAATATTAAAAGAAATAATTATCAATATTAAATTTATTTTAATATCTAAACAATAAATACTTAACCGTACAAAGATTAAGTACTTTATTAATCGAAATTGTGGCAATATTTTGGAAGAATTAATTTTAACATTGAATTGGGTTTAAATACTACGAAATTAATTCTACCATTTCAAAATAAAACGCATTGAATGCGATCATTCACATTTCTACAATCTTATCCCTAAAACATATACTAGAATATAACCACGTAATATTCAATCTATCTATCAACACTCCCAACTATTGCGATCATAAGACGTTTATAATTTCATAACTACATTAAGGGGTTACTCTACCAAGACATTCAAATGCCGCGAAAATATTTCATTGTTCGATATTCATTGCACTTTTTAGTCAAACTTCTCGTTGAAACACATCAATGTCCTCTTACTACGGTATAAAATGCTTGTTACTTTGATAGATTACTTGGCAATTACACATTAGGAAAAACGACCCCCCAAAAATAATTGAACCCTTTTATTAGGTCGTTATTTTATTGTCCATAATATTAACCGCCTTTAACTAATGCATTGAATATATCAATTTGCCTTTCTTGCAAGCCTCCTTGATAGTATACAAACAATTTCTCAAAGAAACAAACATTTTCTGGTAAATTTCTGACCAAAATATCTATCTACACCCCTCTAACACCGAACTATTGATTTAACAAATATCGAAGGCACTAGAACAACTAGTGGACGAACTAAACAAGTAGATTTACTTTGAATAATAACAAGTGCGGATTCATAGAAATCGCATTTTATAGTCTCTTTATTTCTAGGCTTACAACTAGAGAATTCAATTTATAATAAAAACTATGTTGTATCAGATATCCCTCGAGTAAGTTGTGGCGATGCCCATCATTTGACAAATGCAGATAAAAATATATTTTGTAACAGAAAATAGATTTTATTAAATTCTAAAGACACTTTCCCTCCTTTTTTTTAATACCGATCTGTTGGATTAAAAACAACTTGAAAATTGACACTGTGTTATATAAAATTATTGATAAAGGAGGGTACATCGTTATCAAGTTTATAAAAGGGAGTCAGTTTAAAATGTCACTTATTTATATCATAAAATGCTGACACCATCCAATGAAAACTAATCCAATTTAGACCTGTATATATACTTGTTACTGATCTAATTGATATGATTCAAACTATTGACTATTATGAAATTTGAAACTTTCTGTCTTTTAAAACATCTCCATAACAAATCCATTTTCCACTCGTTATTATGTCATTCATTTATATTAAAACCCTATAATACTGTCATTATTACTATCGATAAAAGGAATCTACGCGGAAAGTACTGAATTAACTGACCCGTTGTTCTAACAGACAGATTTTCATGACCAAAGGATTTGTTTTACTTTCACATGAAAAGCTGTCTATTAAAAACCTCTGAACCTACCTAACATTCATTTAAGTCATGCCATTACATTTCATTTGCTAGAAAAAGCTTTCTAGATTTGGCTTCCATTTCACGATACCATCCAGTTTAGTAAACTAGTGACTATACGTTTAGGAGGTGACTAGAACGATAGGAATGATATCTTCCTGACTAGAAATGATGGAATGGTCATGAAATGGAGCTCACCATCTATTTTTACTCCAATACTTCTTTCTATATCAATTGATATTTTCAACATAGGCAGTATTTTGTTAGACTTACAAGACATTAAAATTACGTAGACTCGTATCCTAGTAATTGGTTGTTCATGTTAGTACAAATACCGCCGTAGTTTTTGGCAAACTGTACCGACCGGCTTGACAGTTTTGCACTTGTCACTGTTGAAACTTTTAGTTTTGGATACCCGGTATCAGCCTGGGTATTTTTACACATAGCTTTCCATATGAGAGCTAGTAGACGGGCCCTAGAAGGATGCTTCAACTAAATAAGTCCCGTCCATCGCAACACCTGTCTGGTTTCCTTGCACTGTGCTCCCGGCAGGTATGTATTTGCCGCACGCTTGCTGTAACACAAGAAAACACTATTTACTATTTTTGGCATTTACATCACGAAATTGAGACTGGTTACTTAGCCTACCTAAAATTTCTACACCTCACTTAAGCTAAACACCCATACGAAGCTAATTTACTAAAAAAATACACTGGCACGTTTATAAATTAAAACACCAAGAAAGTGTAAAGTGAATTTTGCTTAGCTGTGATTTGGAGTAAAATGTATGTGGTGGATACATGTGTACTTGCATGCCAATCATATGTAAACGCAGACCCATTATTGTGACATGTAAATGTAAAGTGGAACTCGGCAATGCTCACAACAACTACTTTTTGTGCACATTTTTAATAACTTATTGTCGGTGTGAATGTCGGTGTTCAGGTCCTACGTACAATTTCTTTTCCACAAATATTTGCAGTTTATTTTGATAATAATCATCAGAAAAAAATTTAGTTTATTATATTAGTATTTGGAGTTTATGTGGAGCCAGAAAAAAAACTTAATGACTTATTAAGTTTATTTGAATTTAGCCAATTAATTTATCATAATGTGTGCAATGTGTTGGCATTAGGTTGATGATCAGTATTTCAAATATAAATAGAACAACGAATATAAACATTCTCACGACATCCTCGCAAATTTTATAAAAATAATATACAAAATATACATTTACAAACACTTCTGGATCTACTTATAAAACCACTTCATTCATTAATTCAATAAAATATAAGAACGAAGCGATAATCTGTTAAAATAAAAATATAAGTACCTACAATTAATTATAATAAAAATATATAATTTGCTCATACACAACATCAGCATCAACAGCATAAGCCAAAAATACAATACAACATCGACATATTAATATAAATTATGTATACTGATTTATAAAAAAAGAAAAATAACTTTATTTAAATAGCAACGATATTTATGCAGCCAACACACTGCAGACATTTAAAGCCTCAATTTTGAATGGACGGCTATTACCACACAGCGATTTCTTAAGCTCAAACCTGACAAAACAAAAACATATCGCGAGACATATCCTTGGATATGTTATCCACTGTATAGCAGTGACGTGGTAAGATTTTATAGGATTAGAATGTACCTACTGTTTGAGAGGGCTGTTTACGAGTTCAAAAATGTATAAAAACAAAAAAATAAATAATCGTTCACCTTCACTTTACTCCAACAACTACATCTCAATCTCAAGCACAAAATCGCACTACTCTCAATAAAAAAGATTTTCCGAACCAAATTAAGCTGTCTATTCACGGCGCGTTATCGCTGCGTGGTAACACCGTGCGCACATACTGGTAACGGGTCTTCGCTCGGTGCGGCGGACATAGAGGTTTCGGACGGCCGCGAGGTGGCCGTGTATCGCCGGACACCCTTCCGTCCCTTTCTACTCGAATCTAATAGTAGTACCTGTTAGAGCCAATCACTATGAGTTTTCCTTCTATATAATCCTACCAATTATAAATGCGAAAGTTTGTGAGGATGTTTGGATGTTTGTTGTTCAATCACGCCGTAACGGCCGAACGGATTTCGATGAAGTCTGTCACAGAGACTATAGTCTGGAATTGCACATAGGCTTTTTATCATCATTGGTACCACGCGAGAAAAGCCGCGGGCGGAAGCTAGTGTATATACATATATATTTTATATTATACAACTATATAGTCATTGTCACTTGCTATATATAATGGAATTATATATATTATTTTTAATTATTTTTTTTTGTTTTATACCTAGTTCTCTTCATTCCTGTCAATCCAAAGGTACTTTGCTATAGCTTGAACTTTGTACTTAATGTAATTTGTAAGATTTCCTTGTAGTGTACATTAAAGAGAGATTTTCTATCTATCTACGTGTAAAAAGTGTAGTGTGGAATTTAAAACGACATCTAGCCAACTGAAAAGAGTCTGCAAATCCTGTTTACTATCAAAATCTAAAGAGCTAGAAGACTAGGCAAAATAGATTGAAGTTCTACGTTCTAAATTCAAATTTTCAATCACACAATAATAACACAACTCTCAGAAAATCAACAAACTATAGAAATTAGTTTTCTATAACATGGTTAATGGGAGTAATTTTTGTATGTAGCTCTTTTTTCAAAAGTTAAACCTAAAATACTCACCCATAAATTGCAACCAAGCAATATCGTTACAAATTGAACATTTAGAGCTGCATAAAATATATAAACGCTTAACATAATTAGCCTGTAATAAATAGTCATAAATCATGTATATACACCAAGCTGTACATTTTATTTGTATAATTTAGCGCGGCGAAACAGCTTAGCCATAAACCACACACCAATGGTGAAGCCGCGACACTTGGATCCTAATTTACGTGTCTTTTCATTACAAAATTCTTATTTTTTTTTAATCAGTTATTTAAAATAAAACCACGTAAATCGATCCAATACAATATGCTCCATTGTTCTGGCACAATACATAGCACAGTAAAGTACCTCGCGTATTGTCCGAGTCGCAAGTCCGATCGGACTGATGCATCGGACCGACCGGCGACGTCTCTGTCGTGACAGAAATGGTATGGTAAATTGTGAATGGCAACCTTTTCCTTTTAAATATAGTCCGGCAGTTTTAAGTTAGTAAATGTCTGAAAGTTATTTATCTGTATGTTTTCTGTGAATTAAGAATAAAGAACTAGTACCAAATCACTAGTACCATAGAGCAGGAGGTCTCTTTGCCCGTAAATTCTACCACCAAGCAGCAATGATAGCATTGCTGTTTCTGTTTGAAGGAAACTGACGAAATTACAGGCACATGGGACTTACCAACACCATAATTGTGTCAGGGGTTAGCAACGCGTGATGCATCTGGTATTGCCAACGTCCAAAGGCTGTGGTAACCACTTACCAACAGGTGGTCCGTATGCTTGTTTGACACCTTAAACCTCCTTCTCGGCAGTCGGGTAAAAAGCTAAGTGGGACAAGTTACTCGCTTCTAATGACAGCCACTTTCGTAGCGAGTTTATATTGTCTTATGATTCGCTGCTTCAAAAGCTACGTTAACCAATGTTAGCAGAGATTGGTGGATTGATGAGGAGGTTGGCCTATCTTTTTATGTTCAGTCTACTCCATCCAAAGGTTGTCTGACAGATATCGCTATTCAGCGATAAGACCGGCCATTGTATTACATAGTTTAGTGTTTATTGTTTTATTTTTACCATTTGTACTTTTATCGTGTGCAATAAAGTATTTGCTATATATCTTGGCCACATCAATGCTTGGTCCTCTTGCCTGTGGCTATATGGACGGTGGCTGTATTAATTCCTACGGGCTATGAGGTCAATGAACGTAAGATGACGTCACCTGGTACTTCTGCGGGCAGCAGCCGCAGCGGGCGCAGCAAGCCAGCAGCGCAGGCGCCCGCCCTGAATGAGCGGGGGAGGCAAGGGGGGAGGGGGAGCCTGGCCGCTTCGCCGCTCCGTTGAACGGATTCTCCATCTCGACGAACTCCCGGTCCTGGAATACCATGTTTAGGATCATTGTAGAACAGACTCTCGGGAATGTACGGTCATTGTAGAACAGACTCTCGGGAATGTAGTCATTGTAGAACAGACTCTCGGAAATGTAGTCATTGCAGAACAGACTGTCGGGAATGTACGGTCATTGTAGAACAGACTCTCGGGAATGTACGGTCATTGTAGAACAGACTCTCGTGAATGAACGGACATTGTAAAACAGATTCACGGTAAAGGTGCTTTAGATTTCGGTACCGTGTACGCGGGATCAGAGGGCCGAGTCCGTAATGTTCGCGCGTTCGTATTTCGTGCGTTCGTTTTACACCTGTTGCGTCAATCTTCTTTCGTTCATCCTCTCTACATGATCAAACAGATATGTATCACGTATCTTTTTTATTTTTTTACATTATGTGACGTCACCTGACGTATTTAAGTCCCTGCTTGTAAATCAGCGCTGCCTTCCATGGCACCTTGAAATGTAACATTTTCTATTCTATATTCTCACAGAGAAAAGTGAGGAACTCGAACATTACGGGCTACGGCTTCGGGCCTTAGATTGACTTCTAGAGGTCATCTGTACGAAACCAAAACAAGAAGCACCTATTGCCGAGAGTTTTTCGGTCTTGCCAAAATAGGTGTACCAAGCCAAACACAGTAATTTCAATAATATATTTCCCTAAATTCGGACATCAACAGATTTTTTAATCTGAAGCCGTGTTCAAACAGCATGCGATATATCCTTGATATGTCATGTAAAATTCGTTTCAAAAAGATCCTCACCTCTACCTGAACAAAGTCAATTTCGAGTTTGACATTTGATTGCGCTATAGCACAACGATATGGCTGCCAAAAGTCAAACTCAAATTTAACTTTATACAAAAGAAGTAGGTAAGGATCATTTTAAAATTTTAGAATACATATCGCACTCCGTTTGAACACTGCTATAAGACAGTTAAAAGGGGATTGTTTTAAACTATGTTTAATATTAACCTTGCGTTCTGTGGTTTCTTAAACCAAGGTTTCTATGGCTGCCCCGTACTTTGGATACCAGTTATTCATCATCATCAGCCTGAGCTAGATCCTTTACTAGATAAAGGCCTCCCCCAAAGAATGCAACGATGTACCACACCGTTTGAACTCTTGAAGATATGTTAAATTATTGGAACCACGCGTAGACAATGCTTCTTGGTGACTGCTTCGATTCTGTTGATTTGTTTATACGTCTATCCTGAACCTGCCTAGGATTCCGTTGATAACGATGGATGGAGGCTGAAGATGACACAATCATGCGGATCACAACACCTCAGCCAAAATTAACAAACCACGCCACGACATGCAAGATCAGACCAACCATTTCTGCCAAAAGCTTTGAAAGAATCTGTAGCCCAATGGTTCTTTGAACGCTCACATGTTTACTCTGAGCAACAGAAGAGTGACCAGAAAAGAACCAGTGAAGCCAGAAAACGAGACGGAATGACGTAATCTACTGGCTGAAAAAGTTAATCTGTTGGTAGATACTGTATTCCAAGAGCCGACTGATATTTTCATTCGATCGCCTTAAACTTATTATCAGAATAATGATTATTCTAATATGAGACGTTGCGTCTCGAAAATAGGGTCCGCAATCCGGTAAAAATATCCGTTAGTCCTAGGAATACAGCACAGCTGGGTAAGTTAAATTTGTCACTTCTCTTCATAATCTGTCAAAAAGGCTGCTCACACTGCTGTAGAGGTTCAACGTTTGGCTGATGCCCTGTAGGAACAAGTGGAGAGTTAAAGCCTATTATTTTTGTAAGACCTTTTAAATGTCGGTATACTAAAATCCTAACTAATTAAGAGGTATGTTTATAAGAAAATACGATCGAAAATTTGTTTTGGGTCACAAACAGTCAAAAATTAGTGTAAATAAAGAAAATCACGGTATATTCTATTATCAATTTACTCGATATAAAAAAAATATTGAAATGGGATGTGCCAGAACAGTATTTAGTTCTTGAAATATTAAGGTGGTAGTATCACCCAGTGTACCATCTGCTGCATTAAGCTTTCTTCTTTATCAAAGTTAAGGAATGGTCAATACGTGCGGTATTAACTTGAGCCACGGGGTTTCTCACGATGTTTTCACTCACCGTTTTATGTTAAAGCTTGTCATGCCACTGAAACTTTCTTGGTCTTCCTATCAGTGACCAGGTTGAAATATGGTGGCTCTGAAATGGGCCTATGAGGTGAAAGAATCAGTGTAGTGAAAGGATTAAAGTGCACCACTTATAGGCTCCTTTCGTGCACAATATGTTTATGTTAATGCACAGTATGCACACATTACGAAAATTCATAGGTGCAAAACCTTTAAAAAGTATTTCATAAACATTATCTTCCTCAAAATAACTCAAAAGATTACCCCAAAAATTTTAGAAAGCAGTCGTTAGAAATATTCGTAACAGCTGAGCAGCAGTTTTGACATCAACCTTCTATCCACTCACCGTGGTGCGTTCCAGACACCGCAACAGATGGTGATGCTGCAACTCGAAGATGTCTTCGTCCCGCCCAGCATCATCCAGTTCCACGCCGGACTCTTGTGCGGCGAGGCGCGCTTCTGCCGCCTTTTTCTTGGAGACGAATGCTGCCCCGGAGGACGCTTTAGCGATTCGGATGCGGGCGAGTCGGGCTTTCTGGAATTGAGAAGTGCAGTGTGATTTTCTTTCTCTCGTACACGAAGTCCCCAAGAACCTAGTCCTAACACACGGTCTCCAAGAAAGAACGTTCTGATGAACTGGGGTTCGTGAGACAATCATCATTTCAGCCTAGTATCACCCACGGCCCTAGCCGTGGGTGATACTAGCCTATATCCATATAGGCTATCTTTCTATTTTGAAAGACTCCTCGGTCCTGCTGTGCGTCTTAAGCCCGGATTCATCCCACGACTCTTGGATGTCCTCAACCGAACGCGTTATTGGAAAACCCGGATCCCTTCACCCTATCTAACATAGACGCCTCTTACGAATTCCACGGGTAGTAACGGAGGGGCCTAGTCCATAGCCTGGGCTACCACGGCATACTAATGAGTATTTTGTCAGCTTACCCTCTGCGCCTTCCGCTTATCAGCCCGTTGGTTCTGATGGTAAATTCTTGAGAAGTTGGACACGATGACAGGCACGGGCAGCGCTATCACCAACACTCCTGACAGGGAACAGACGCCGCCGACGATCTTGCCTGCAATGGTGCCCGGGACCATGTCTCCGTATCTGAAAAGCGAAGGTAGATCATATAAACTACTGTCTTATTTGGGGATTCAAACAACTGCCTCCATATTTTGACACTATTTTGGTTCACATTTCTGACTGTGGAATAGGTTTTTACTCTGGTATTTTAAGTCATAACTCAACCAATTTAGGGTTTCACTCAATACAATTTTACGGCAAATGCGTCAATCTTCGATCAGTTTATGAAAGAGTTTTTGACCCTTCGTCGACGGCGCTTCTCGAAAAAGAGGGAACTGGTTATAAACTAGAGTTACGGACTGATCGGAAATGCTGAGTCAGACACGGCAATACATACATTTCTTGAAACTTCAGTCACTCAGTACGCGGTTTTAAGTCAATAAAGTTGAGCAAACGAAAATAATCGACATGATTAGTGATGATTCAAGAATGTCGAGGACTCATTACTCCTCCACTGGCATATACGACAGAATCACTTATTTTTACATCTTGCTCATTAATTTTTCAACAGTTGCTCGAAACCAGTACCGCTGCGGCTAGCTCGTCGGGTCGCAAGGTGACTAGTTACAAACGCGTTTGGGATTAGTAGCAACGTGGACGGACCGCCATTTTAATTCTGGTGCTTCGAGAGTCTAATTACTCATACGTGACTACAATTAGTGACTGGTTTCTTTTGAGTAGCGCCGTGGATGAACGGCCCTAAGGCCGTTCAAACCAGGACGTCGAGACTATAATTTCCGCCCTCTCGTTCGGAATAGCAATCGAATCCCTCGATGTATTCGATTGCAATTGAAATCTGCTAATCATCATCATCATTTCAACCGTAGGTTTGTGGGGGGATTTGCCCATACTCACCACGCTAGGCATGCGGGTAGGCGAGCGCAGTTAGAGCTATCGTTGTTAAAATGAGGGACACTGCTGCCCATCCCCTAGCTTTTTTCCCTTAGTCGCCTCTTACGACATCCGCGGAAAGGTAGATATGGAGGGGCCTATTCTTCAGCCGGGGCCACCACGGCAAAATTTGCTAATATTGAAGTAAAATTCAATCAATTTTCATTGAGTGCAATTACAGAGTGGGCGTTTTTTAGGCACGAAAGGCACGTGTTTGACTCTTATTGACGCGTCTAGGTCATGTGAGTGCTCTTTTAACGGCTGATAGAGGGGAATGGAAGAATACATGTTGTGCCACCACATAATGCGATATCTAATTCTAATTGGGGGCGTTTAGACCTGCACTGCCTTCCCGCTGTGGGGTGTTTTGTGCATTTTCCCCCTATGCTAACCCTACCCCAGCCAGCCCAGCACCTTTAGGTCGTTGGTAGCATTTTCTCAGTATCCCTGTATGCGGCGGTGTCTGGGAGCCGCTTCCGAGCACGGCCCGCAGACCGGATGTGGCCTGTCTTCCGTGGCTGCACGTTCCGTGGTGTGCAAAACTACGTGCTCTACTATTACGTGCTGTTATGTGGGGTAAGGGCAGGAAAATGATGATACTGATTGCCGAGCTTTAAATAAAGACGGTCATGTGCAATAACTCGCCCCCTGAGGGTTCCGAACCATTACACGGGATCAAAAAATCAAAATTTTAAGTGTAGGAGGTGGCTAACTTATATTTTGCGGTCGCTCACCTAGTTCATTGTATTGACCTAAAATATAACTTTGTCTCGTAATTTTCATGGATTTGGACTTTTCGTGGATTCGATCTAAAGTATAGTTTGAGCTTTTCAAAAATAATCTACCTTGACATAATTTTACAGAATTTTTACAGCATACAGCTACATAAAATAATTTTATCTCAACTTTTACTACACACTTAAATTTTCATAAGAGTTAACGCAACATTGGATAGCCCTTATAAATTCTATAAACATGACTTTAATGAAGTATTAATTGGGACACTTCATTTCGTATAATTTTTATTCTGAAGCCGTGTTCAAACTGCGTGCGATAAATTATCTAAAAAATGTGTTTAAAATATTTCAATATGATCCTCACGTCGACTAATCACGCTGCGGGGCAAATGTTCGCAAATCTGCAAACATTTGTTCCTGGACTGGGTGTTGTGGTACCATGGTACTTGCAGTTTGCACCCACGACACAGGGAATCCTAGTGTGGGGTCAGGACTATCTAAGTGACTGTTGGGTGTTATTTATAATATACTAGCTTCCGCCCGCGGCTTCGCGCGTGGTGCCTGGATAAAAAGTAGCCTAAATGCTATTCTAAACGAAATCTATTAATCCCAAGTTGCATCGAAATTGGTCTGAATTTCATCGAACTGAGTAACGGCTGATTGAAACACAAAAATCTAAACATCCAAACATCCTCACAAATTTTCGCATTAAATAAATTATTACTAGCTTCCTACATAAAAGCCTATATCCTATTCCAGACATTAATCTATGTCTGTAACAAATTTCATCCAAATCCGTTCGGCCGTTTCATCATCATTTCAGCCGTACGACGTCCACTGCTGAACATGGCCTCCCCCACAGACAGAGTGAATGCCTCATCATGTGGGGGGATTTGCCCATACTCACCACGCTGGGCATGCGGGTTGGCGAGCGCAGTTAGAGCTATCTTTGTTAAAATGAGGGACGCTGCTGCCCATCCCCTAGGTTTTTTCCCTTAGTCACCTCTTACGGTATCCGCGGATAGGTAGATATGGAGGGGCCTATTCTTCAGTCGGGGCCACCACGGTATTTAAAGTTCTTGTCCTCAATGTAGCATGGCCGCGGGACATACTGTAGATATAATACTATACTAGTACTGTAGATTAGCACGGAAAAGTTTACCTAGCGTACGCAAACATAGTAACAGCTTGTAAAACATTCTCGAAACCCTAGCAGTGGTTTAACTACCTTGTACACAGGTTGTGCAGGTGTTGGTAAACTGTGCATGTGTGAGTTTAACATACTTACTTGTAACGTTGTTTACGCGTTCTGAGACCAAGGGCTGTCAATGTTTCTTCTTCGGTTTAACCGTTAATTTGGCCGGGCATATTTCTTTGATTTTTATTGTTTTTTGGGATGTTAGTTGATAAACTAAGATGAGACAATGATTTAAAAAATCGATTATTATTACTTTTTTAGAAAATGAACGTCCATTATACGTTTTCCGCTTTGCGAACAAGTGAGGGGCTTTTTTGACGTGCAGTATACTGGATGTTTCCTGAGATCCAGACTTTTATAAGTGCTTATTTATAGTATGCTAAAAACAAACTGCAGTTCACTTAAAATTTGACTTAATTACATATTCTTATGTAAGTAGATTATTTTAGTTTAGTGAGAAAGCATGCATTACTTGTTTTCTTAGATTGTGTTGTATGCAAAACTACAAGGTTGTTCAAAAGATCTGTTATAAACTCAAACTACAAATATGTAAATTAGTAGGTAGTTTAAAATATTGATTACCACTTTTCTATTACTACTTTTGCTTAACTCCCTTTTTTTAGAATGGTGTGAGTAGTTGAAGACTGCAATAAAGTCAAAGTCAAAAGTCAAAGGTTTTTATTTCAATAAAATCACTAGGATCACTTTGAAACAATAGTATGCAGAATGCAAGGCTATGTGAGCGCTACGCGTGAACGCTGTCAAGTGATAGGTCTCGTTATCAACGGAGTGAATAATTGTGTTTTTCGTTTTTCTTATACTGTTACGCATTCTGAAAAAAATCGAACTCAAACTCACTTAAGTGACAGAACTCACGTCAAACGTCACGTCAGTGAGACGCCACGGGCGCCTCACGTAGGTCGCTCACGGTGCTTTAAGCCAATCGGAAGTTCCGAAAATTTTCACGCAGACCGTGTGTGGCTCGTAGCTTAGTTACTTAGAACATCTCCGTGGGCAGATTTTGGGTTGAAATCCCGTCTGAGACGATTTTTTTCATCGAATCATAGCATTTCCTTAGTTTGAGTTGTTATAAAAAAAAACAAAATATGCAAAGGATAAGAACATTATTTCATCAAAAAACACTATTGAAAAACTTATTCGCTGTGATAACCCTATGCACTGGCTTGCACAGATTCGCCAAATTGCTCTCACGATGCCTTTGGCTGTAGGCAAACTACACTACAGATTGAATTACAACGAGAGTATAGCCGGAGCCTTAACAAGTTTGTCATATGTGTAGCGATACATCTGCGGAACGTACGGCGCCGATCATAACCAAAGCCCATATTACATGGCAGTAAATTTTTTTAACAATTTGCCTAAAATATAAAAAATGCACCAAAATTAACTTTATTTATCAAACAATTAAAATCTTTTTTAATTAAAAACTGTTTCTATTCAATTGATGAATACCTTGAAAAATAAAAAATGCTGCTGTACATTTCTTTTCGTGAACGCTCCTAACAAAAATTACGTGCCTATTGTAATGTTTCCTATAGCTAACTTTATAGTGAATGTTGCTTATTTGTATAATATTTATATTCAAAGAGTCCTGTTTCTGTAGTATACCCAAAAATTTACTAAGTATAGTATGTGTTAAGTTTACAGTCTTTCATCTTAAATAATAATTTGCGATGCTCGAAAAGAGTGAATAAGTTTATAAGTGCCATATTCATAGCTTTAAGACCTCTCTGTAACACTTATTTCTGCAAATAAACATCTTGAATCTTGAATCGTTGGGTTCAATACACGCGAAGTGTTTTTCAAATTCCTGACACATTAGCCGAAATTACGTCGCGTTCAGCGCAGCGCTGAACCTCCCTTCGAGCTATTTCAGCCATAACAAATAAGGGAACTTGAAAAACACTGCGATCGTATTGAACCGAACGATCAGCGCCGTACGTTCCGCAAATGTGTCGCTACGGGCTTCGTCGATTCTCCGTTTATTAATTTGAATATTTATAAGTACCTACTTTAAGTTATTAATGTTAGCCTTTTTTTCAGCCTGAGATACAGGTTTTCCTAGTTCAGGCATAGTGTAATTTTTTATACCTTTAATTAGATAATAATCTGCAATGTAAATCCTAGCACTAAGGTAATGAATAAATAATTATTTATTTTATTTATTATTCTTCTTGTCGTGCCACTGATTCTTTCTTGCTCATCCCGTATTAGGTCAGTGACCAAGTTGAGGTATGGTGGTCTTGAAAAGGGCCTATGACCATCGATGAAAGAATTCGTGTAGTGAAAGGATTAAAGTGCGCCTCACACCACGCGGACCGGTTACGCGCCTTTTTGTGCACGTATGTGAAGTTAGCAGATGAATTATTTTGTACCAACATGCTAACTTCACATAGTTGATTTGTGCAGAGAAAAACCGTGTTCAAACGGCATGCGATATAACCTTAATATATCACATAAAATATGTTTCAAAAAGAGCCTTCATCATCATCATTTCAGCCATACGACGTCCACTGCTGAACATGGCCTCCCCTCACAGACAGAGCAAATTCCCTATCATGTGGGGGGATTTGCCCATACTCACCACGCTGGGCATGCGGGTTGGCGAGCGCAGTTAGAGCTATCGTTGTTAAAATGAGGGACGCTGCTGCCCATCCTCTAGCTTTTTTCCTTTAGTCGCCTCTTACGACATCCGCGGATAGGTAGATATGGAGGGGCCTATTCTTTAGCCGGGGGCCACCACGGCTGAAAAAAGAGCCTTATCTCTACTGAATAAAGTCAATTTTGAGTGTGTTAATCAATGAACAAATTTTTGCATGATCTGCAAATATTAGTTGCGGGTCTGGGTGTTGAGGTACCGTGGTACTCTAAGCTTCTGCTACCCACGACACAGGGAATCCTAGTGTGTGGTTAGGACTATGTAGGTATGTGATTGTTGAGTGTTATATATATTTATTTATAATCGATTCTTGGTTACGTGGCCTCTGTGGGGGTGACGACAATTTCTCCAATGTCACGTAGCAAGTCAACCTTACACGAAGTATAGCCTGTGTTCTAAAGAATGATTGGTGTCTATGAAGAATAATTAATTAAAATTTAACGACCTCGGTGGCGCAGCGGGCGATTGCCCGTCTAAGACGCAAGGGTTGCGGGTTCGATTCCCGCGCGGGACAAATGTTTGCATGATCTGCAAATATTTTTTTCGGGTCTGGGTGTTGTGGTACCACGGTACTCGTAGTTTCTGATACCCACGACACAGGGATTCCTATATGTATAACAGTATATGTATCAAATAAGTTTTCACTTCCTGACCTTACAGACCGTCTGACTGACACCAGCTTGATATTAGTTTCATAGACTGGCCTCATAGCTCAGTTGGTAGTAACTCTGCCTTCTGCGCTAGAGGTCGCGGGTTCGATTCCCGCACTGGACAAACATTTGTGACTAACACAGTTGTTTGTTCTGTGTCTTGGTGTTAAATATATATCTATTATGTATATCAGTCTCTGGTACCCATAGTACAGGCTATGCCTAGTTTGGGATTAGTTGACCGTGTGAATATGTCCGGAATATTTATTATTATTATTAATGACAAATTCAAATCTTTTTTTTATTTTCCCTCAAAATTCTTCTCACGAAGATTAAAGATACGAGCCTAAGAATGCCACGATATAACTAAGGCCTTACAAGGCCTTGATATTTTAGTACAAACATACTAAAACTTACACAAATTATTAATTATATTATCAAAGTTGTTTCGTCTATTGTTCGTTAAACAATAAGATACCATAAAACTGCGTTACGTTCTGTTTCCTTGAGTTTCTCCTTTAAATTCGAAGTAATCATCATCATCAACAGTCGTGAAACTACCCCTTTTATGCCAGTAGAAAACAATTTGGAGGAGGTAGGGCACAGCGAGTTTTTCTCGCTCAAAATTGGAGCAGCCCGCCGGAGGTACCTCCGCCTTACAGAAGATTGCAGCCAAATAACATTATTTGTTTCAATATCATCAATATATCATTGTCATCAATAGTGTTGTGTTCCGGTGGTGAGTAAGTTTGCCAGAGCTCTTTAGGGGGAGGGGTTCGGGCAGGCAACGTATTAGCAATGCTCCAGGTGTTGCTGATGTCAATAGGCGACGTTAACCACTTACCATCAGGAGGGCCGTAAGCCCTTTTTGCCTCCGTATATCATAAAAAAAATCATCATTTCAGCCATAGGACGTCCATGACTGCTAAACACAATCCCCATAGATTACCAGAAACAATCATTTGGGGGATTTGACCATATTCGCCACGCTGGGCATGCGGGTAGGCGCAGATAAAGCTCTTGTTATTGATAGGGAACGCTGCTGCCCATCCCCTAGCTTTGTTTCCCTTAGACGCTTCTTACAACATCCACGGGTAGATATGGAGGGGCCTATTCTTCAGCCGGGGCCACCACGGCTAATCAATACCAGTCTTTTATTCTGTCAATTTTGGGGGAGGCCCATGTCCAGCAGTGGACTTCTACAGGCTGATGACAATGATGATTCTGTCAATACTTATCTCTCTATCTCTTCTTCCCTCCGTGTCTCCGTTTATGTCTCTCTTTCTGTTTGTTACCTTGTCACGAGTTTATGTAACCTTCGGGCCAAGGAATATGGCGATGGACTGTCAATTATTCCACCAATTTTGTGTTCAAGTTGGTCTGTTGTGCCTTTCACATTTACACGGCTGCTATATTCATTGGCGCGGTGTTTTCTTAGAGATTTTATCATAATCATCATCATCATGACCATCCTATTAAGATCACTGCTGAACGTAGGTGCTTCATAAGACGCGCCATTAGGTATTTCAACTCATAAACTGGAATTTCCGACACAATACATGTTCTATTGTTTCATTACCAGACCATGAAAGAATCAGTGACACGACAAGAAGAAGAAGATTGTTTCTCTCCAAGCCTTTTTTTATACAACATGGCATACATGCATAAGGTTCAACTTTGGAAATGGTTACTGAAGCCTATGGATGCCTGCAATAACAGAGTTATCACCCACGCGTTGTTTACCACTGGTTGGTAAGCAACGCGTGATGAATAAGTCAAGTCAAAGTCAAAAGGCGTTTATTTCAATAAAATCACAAGGGTCAATTTGAAACGTCTTAGAAACTAGGTGAAGCTGAGACAAGTATTGGTAAGTCGCATATGCATGTAAATTTATCGGCTGCCTTACCTTTCAAACCGAAAAACAGCATTACATGCATTGCTTCTTTACGGCAGAATTCATATGCAAAATGGCAAGTCCCGGACGGACCCTGCACAAAAGCCCTGCTCTTAACATTTAAAGTCCATGGAGAGTAATCGGCTCTTCGAAGGTTAAAGGCCGTGTCGACGAGGTAGGGCACAGTGCAATCTTCTGGCTCCAAATTGGAACAGCCCGCCTGGAGGTTCCTCCGCGTTACAGAAGATCGCAGCCAAATAAGATGATTTGTTTCAAGTAGTGCTGAGTTCCTGCGGTGAGTAGGGTTGCCAGAGCTCTTTAAAGGGACGGGAGTTCGGGGTCGGCAACGCGTAAGTGATGCATCTGGTACTGCAAGCGTTCATAGGGTACGGTAACCAATTACCAACAGGTGGGCCGTAAGCTTGTTTACCAGCTTAGTTGTATAAAAAAAGACAAGTCTCAAAGGCAGCCGTGCGCATACCTGAAGGCACGTTTACGGCCCGTCGAATCCTCAAGGGCCAGGAAAATTCAACTGTTTTATTATTTAGGAGGATCCCCGGGCTCCAGTAAACTAAATACAGGGATAAAATGAACATCTTCGTGAGATGAATATAAATAAATGTATACAAGCTGATTCGTAATATGTATCATCATCATCAGCCTGATGAAGTCCACTGCTGAACATAGGCCTCCCCCAAAGAGTGCCACGACGAACGGTCTTGAGCCTTCTCCATCCACCGACTTCCCGCAACCCTCACAATGTCGTCGGTCCATCGGGTGGGGGGCCTTCCAACACTGCGTCGTCCGGTTCGTGGTCGCCACTCGAGAACCTTTGTTCCCCAACGGTTATCGGTTCTGCGAGCTATATAGCCGGCCCACTGCCACTTCAACCTGCTAATTCTGAAAGCTATATCGGTGACCTTGGTTCTTCTACGGATTACTTACGGTAATATGTATGCTATTCCGAAAGTGTCTTATTCTACACCCAAATGGCAGTAACACTTTTGGAAATTGGACATTATAAATAACACTGCAAAAATCACTTGTTTTGGGGTGAAATTAGTTCACTCTATATTAATTAATTATTCAGTTGCTTTAGGTACCTAGCAAACCTGATGTCAAACTTCTTGTACGTTCAATAATGCTACTAATATTATAAATGCGAAAGTTTGTGAGGATGTTTGGATGTTTGTTGTTCAATCACGCCCAAACGGACGATCGGATTTCGATGAAATTTGGCACAGAGATAGATTATAGTCTGGAATAGCATATAGGTCACTTTTTTCTAGGTTCAACGCGAGAAGTTCCGCCGCGGGTGGAAGCTAGTTAGTTATAAAGATGATTAGTTACGATAAAGTTGGAGAAAATCTAAAAAAGTAAATTGTTTTTTTTTTTTTTTTTGGTTTATGTTGCCGATAGCATACATATTATGGACCACCTTCTATAAGTAAACCCTATTTTGAACCCTATCAGATGTTAATCGCAAGCGTTATTTCTTCTACATCGAAGATTTGTGCGTTGCGTTTGTTTTCCTTTGTCCATATCGCCGATTTTTGCAATGCGATGTGGCATCGCAAACCTTTATTGTGAACCTTGTTGTGTGCTGTGGGACAAATAAATAGATTTACTTTCTTTTCTTTCTTTCATCGCTTTGTAGTGTCAGCTCTAGGAGGTATTTTTGTTGATATAAAAATAAGTGGGCACTGACTTACTGAACGGAGATTAGAGTTAGGCGGTCACTATCGCGATAATGAACCCAAACAACCAAGTTTTTTTTTTTTTCAAATAGTGTTTTGTTCCTGCGGTGATTAAGGTTGCCAGAGCACTTTAGGGAGGGGGGTTCGGGGCTGGCAACGTATTAGCAATGCTCCAGGTGTTTCTGATGTCAATAGGTATTTTATATATTTTGGGTTAAGGTATATATTTCTATGGGTCCTAGAATTGTGGGCCGTAAGACTGAAACCAAACAGTGTAATAAAAAAAAAATACAAGATGTGATCAGAAATTTTCTGTAGGAAATGTTTGACATATACATAACGATTAGTCTATAGTTATAATATTAAGATTTTGTATGCCTATATTATATAGGTACCCACCAGCTTTTGTCAGCTCTACTACTCCACTCAAAATTGTTTGCTAGTTCCAAATAGGAGGTTCGAAGCATTACCCTGCCGTAACACAGTTAAATCTAGCACGGAGGGTAAGGTAAGGTTTTGTAACTGCCTATGGGTAAAACGTGACCTACTCCAGACTATACCTACCTACTTAGTCCAATATGAGAATAATTTATGGTGAGGTTATTTTTTGTTTTCTTTATAGTTTAGTTACAAGAAATTGTACCATTTATTTGAAATAAACATTTACTTAACTTTACTCTACTTTACTTTACCTAACCATAGCCGGGTGAAAAGTTTATGAATCATTATAATAACAATTTAAAGTGTTGTGCTACGCACTTTGTAAAGCTAACATTTCACTATCAACATGTGCTATTTTGGTTGTCATAATGTTTTATGAGTTTATTCAAGGAGCACTTTATTCGTGAAATCTATTCTAGGATAAGCTTTATATTGTAGTCAAAACATGACCGTCATCTGGTGACGTCCGCTGACGAAGAAGAAGACTTTTTGTTGAACATGTTTTTTTTTTTATTTCCTTTTGTGGCTGTGGTGTCACTGCGGCCACAACTGGCCTATTGTGATCGCCACTTTATTTGTGGAGCCCCTTTACAGGGCCTTTAAAGTTCACCGCAAAGCCCAGCAGCTGTTAAAAACTGAAAGATTTTCTTTGGGGTGAGTTGCTTTAGCTCCATTGGGCTGAGGATGTGCTTTCTCAAATGGATGCTACGTTTGAGCATAAGTGCTCCGCATTCACCTAGGAGGTGTAGAGGCGTTTCAGCCGCATCCTTGCATAGCCTGCTGGTTTGTGTGTCGCATAGCCTTAGTTGAACATGTTAACATGTTGGTCTGTCTTTCATCATCAGCCTGATGAAGTCCACTACTGAACATAGGCCTCCCCCAAAGAGTGCCATGACGAACGGTCTGGAGCCTTCTCCATCGACCGACTTCCCGCAACCTTCACAATGTCGTCGCTCCATCGGGTCCATTGTCTTATATTATAGAACAGCCGTGTTCAAACGGCATGCGATATGTAATTTAAAATTTATTTCAAATTGATCGACCAAAGTTAATTTTGATGTTGCTTTTTAGGAGCTCGCGATATCGTTGCGCTGGTATATACAAAATTACTCTATGGCTTTATCGCACACCCTCAAATGTCAAACTCACAAACTGACCTCACAAACTTTCGCATCCTACTAATATTATACATGCAACTATTTGTGAGGATGTTTGGATGTTTGAATGTTTGGATGTTTGTGGTTCAATCACGGCTAAACGGCCGAACGGATATGGATGAAAGGTACAGAGATAGATTATAGTCTAGAATAGCATATAGGCTACTTTTATGTTGGTAACACGCGAGCGAAGCAGCGTACGGAAGCTAGTTTATAATAATAGTAGGATGCGAAAATTTGGATGGATGTATGGGTAGATGGACGGATGTTCGTTACTCAATCACAGATCAGGATGAAACGCACATAAATAGATTACAGTCTGGAATAACATATAGGCTACACTTTTCATTCTTATAGGAAGCCGCGTGCGGTAGTCCCGAAGCTAGGTTCATAAAGTGGTCCCGACACGCGTGGTTAATGGTATTTTTCGCGTACTTACTTTACGACTTCCGACATTTTTACTATTAACTATTCTAATCTCGTGGTTGGTAGCGAAGTGTTTACGTACTTACAGTGATTAACTACACAGATGTTTTGTAGTTGGTCAGGAATTTTATTAGTTTTTAGATGAAGATCCACAATAGAGGATAAGATATAGCAATAGAAGATAGCTTATAAAAAAAAACTTATTCATTTCTAATTGAAAAATGTCTCTACTTGGTTGCTTTGCTTGTCTTGTCATTGATCCTTTCTTGGTCAGTTACCAGGTTGAAGTATGGTGGCCCTGAAGGAACCAGTGTAGTGAAAGGATTAAAGTGTGCTTGAAAGCTCCTTTCGACTTCGAATTTTTTGTTTTTTTTTATATATTTTTTATGTTATACGGAGGCAAACAGGCTTACCTGATGGTAAGTGGTTACCGTCGCCTATTGACATCAGCAACACGTGGAGCATTGCTAATGCGTTGCCTGCCGGACCCCTCCCCCCCTAAAGAGCTCTGGTAACCTTACTCACCAGCAGGTTCTAGGACATGCTGATTTTCTCACGATGTTTTCCTTCACGGTGTGAATGGAAATCAACGAATACTTGGAAAAACCTACTACTGTCAAAATATAGACATGCCAACGTCTGGACAAAAGGAAAATTCAAAATGGACTTAAATACTTATTTCTTTTCAACTATCTAATAAAAATTGAAAAGCTAATCTATATCTGTGTATATGCTGTATGCCTATCTTTTTTTCTTCTTGTCGTGTCACTGGTTTTTTCTTGGTCACCTGTATTAGGTCAGTGACCAGGTTGAGGTATGGGGGCCCTGAAAATGGCCTATGACCTATGAAAGAAGACCTAGTGAAAGAATAAAAGTGCCACCTGTGTGTGTCAGTTGTAGATTGTAGACTAGGATTGTTGTTTAGGCGTCTAGGGGACGCTTCCGACTGGTAGTGATCCGGATCAGTTGAGCTATACAATAATTATTTAAGTACTAATTTTGGACATTAATTTAATTGAATCTAATTAAGTTTTTTTTTTTTTTTATACTATAGAGGTGGCAAACAAGCTTACGGCACACCTGATGGTAAGCGGTTACAGTAGCCTATGAGCGCTTGCAATACCAGAGGCATCACGCACGCGTTGCCGACCCCGAACCCCCTTCCCCCCTAAAGAGCTCTGGCAACCTTACTCACCACAGGAACACAACACTATTTGAAACCGATAATGTTATTTGGCTGCGATCTTCTGTAAGGCGGAGGTACCTCCCCAGGCGGGCTGCTCCAATTCAGAACGAGAAAATCTCGCTGTGCCCTACCTCCTCCTATCCTCCTTAAGTGTGTGTGTTTGTTATTTCTATTTATTAATTTATTTTGTTATATTATTATTATTATTTTATCATGTAAAATTTACAATCTTAAGTTCAACGTATTGAGAAAATAATAATAATAATAACTAAATAAGAGGTAGTGTAGTTCCGATTTATGTTGAAGCAGTTGATCTAAATCACAACTCACCTGGTCCAAACTGTTAACTTATTTTTTTAGTTTGTAAGTCGATCCAACATAAACAGAATCGCAACATATAAACAGTCATGTTTGTCTTGGCGACTCTTCGAGTGACGACGCCGTGGAACAACAAATACGATGTTTTGTATTGTTTGAAACAAGAAAACAAAATTTTGTTACAGACTGAGCGTTGTTTTTTTTTATACAACTAGAGTTGCAAACTAGCTTGCGGCCCACCTGCTGGTAAGTTACCGTAGCTTATGAACGCTTGCAATACAAGAGGCAGCACGCACTCGTATATGCCATTTTGTGAAAAAGGATCATCGAAAAAAAATGATAGGCACCAAGCCGTGTTTGTTGCCTGATTCTTCTAGGCTTGGTCGCGAGGAACAGGCATAGCTTCACCTAGTTTCTAAGACGTTTCAAAGTGATCCTAGTGATTGAAATAAATGCCTTTTGACTTTGACTTTGATTTATATCTATTTTTTGTATGGAAATGGCCGAAATGAAAAACATGGAACTTCCAGTTAGCTCACAATTCTGAAATTTGGAATGCTTAGGAGCTTTTGTGACATAAATAAAGGAAACAGTCCAAAATTGAGGAATTTCGATGTTTTTACCCTTAAAATTGGATTATGAAGTTTGTAGAAAAATGTGCCTGAAGGTCGAAAAGGGCTCTAACATTTGCGATCTAATTTGCGTTTTGTTGTTTTTTGCCGTCAAGAAACCTACCTTATATATTAATTTCAAATCCTTTTGGAATTATTACGAGTTATTAGATATTATTTTATTTGGTATAAGATATTGTTATATTTGCGGTCAATATCATACAATGAATTACGTGGGAGACCGCCAAATATAAGTTTGACACTTCCTACACTTGTAATTTTGCTTTTCTGATCCCGTGTAATGGTACGGAAGCCTCAGGGCGCGGGTTTTCGCACTTGACCGTCTTTATAAGACTTATTTTAGGTAGGTATATTAAAAATATATATTATAATATATCGAAGCGACGCGTGACCCGAGAGCTGGCTCTTATTTGGCCCAGCGAATTAGCATTGCCATCCAGCGTGGGAATTCCGCCAGGCAGGACGCTTCTGACTGGTAGTGATCTGGATCAGTTGAGCTATCTATAGATCGTTTGTAACGGTCTTTAGATGACTCAACTGTTTCTTGTGTATTTTGTAAATATTAACTTGTATTAGTTTTAAGTTTCTTTCTGTAAATAAAGTTATTTACATGGTATATTAAAAATGTATTTATTCCTGTCCTAGGACACCAAGAAGCAATATAAATTTATATACATTCATAGTATACATAGCCATCTACGCATGGCATTGTTCGGCAAAGTACCGGTTTAATGCGATTGTAAAATACATTGTTTGTTTGTTCGTATGTTCAGTTTTACGAGTTTGAATTTGATATTGCGCGTTCTAGGTAGTGAATACAGAAGTTGCTTGTTCGATAATGGTTCTTTCTTACCCAGCCTGGCGGTACCTTCACTCATCTAAACAGGTAGTAAAGGATTAAAGCCTTTCACACACGTCAGCTATAATGTAAAAATGTATATTATAGCTAGATACATCTCATTACATCTTTCCATAGAAACTGTCAGAAGATACGAAGATGTAAAAAGATACATTATAGCTGCCGTGTGTGGTCTCCTGACGGTTTCTATGGAAAGATGTAATGAGATGTATTGTGCTATAATATACATATTTTCATTATAGCTGCCGTGTGTGATGCACTTAAAGTGCGCCTTTTAGGCCTGCTTTCTTTTTTTTTTGTATCATCATCATTTCAGCCGTACGACGTCCACTGCTGAACATGGCCTCCCCCACAGACAGAGCGAATTCCTTATCATGTGGGGGGATTTGCCCATACTCACCACGCTGGGCATGCGGGTTGGCGAGCGCAGTTAGAGCTATCGTTATTAAAATGAGGGACGCTGCTGCCCATCCCCTACCTTTTTTCCCTTAGTCGCCTCTTACGACATCCGTGTGTGTTTTTTTGTATATTCCGTACATTATTATCACACACGGTCAACTGATGTCACTGTCACATGTCTTCATTTTTTTTCTTCGTGATAATAGAATAAACCTCTTTCGTGATGGTATTCATGTAACGATTTACCTTGTCTAAGAATAGGTACCATATACTCTAATATATCACCCATCACAATGGTTCGGGCAATTCATTACCACACCCTCTATAGTCTCCATTCAGTATATTCAGAACCTTTAGCCTCGTCATGTATATTTTGCGAATATTATATTTGCTTGCTCCTATTCCTGTGACCGCTTTAACGATTGACGTGTATCATCATCATCATCAGCCTGATGAAGTCCCCTGCTGAACATAGGCCTCCAACAAAGAGTGCCATGACGAACGGTCTTGAGCCTTCTCCATCCACCGACTACCCGCAACTTTCACAATATCGTCGGTCCATCGGGTGGGGGGCCTTCCAACACTGCGTCGTCCGGTTTGTGGAGAGAAAACCTTTATTCCGTTTATGTATTATCCTTACATACTAATATTATTGACTGGCCTCATAGCTCAGTTAGTAGTAACTCTGCCTTCTGCGCTTGAGGTCGCGGGTTCGATCCCCGCACTGTGTTTGTCCAGTGCGGGGATCGAACCCGCGACCTCTAGCGCAGAAGGCAGAGTTACTACTAACTGAGCTATGAGGCCAGTCAAACTATTCAATGAATACCTATTACCTATTATACCTATTCAATGAATCTTACCGTGGTGGCCTCGGCTGAAGAATAGGCCCCTCCTCTACCTACCCGTGGATGTCGTAAGAGGCGACTAAGGGAAACAAGCGAGCTTCCACAAAGATAGCTCTACCTAACTGCGATCGCCAACCCGCGCCCGTGTGCCCAGCGTGGTGAGTAGAATAGAATAGAATACAGCTTTATTGTACACCAAAAGAAAATACACAAACAAGGAAATAAAAATAACATAAAAATAGTGTGACAATGGGCGGCCTTATCGCTAAAAGCGATCTCTACCAGGCAACCTTTGGATGGACAGGATATACAAAGTAGAAGCGGACGGTGGCGCACATAATAATAATAAGTAGATATGGGCATACATATTGTGTAAAGTACGTGATAAACATCCGTTTGATTTCAATAAACTACGTAAACTGATCGCGAAAGTTTGAACAATAATTTCCAAGAGTCGTTGAACAAACTTTATTGCCAATATGGTGTACACTAAGCTCCTTTGGGGATAGTATACATTATTATGAATCAACTTGTATAGTAGAGACGAGATCTAATTTGAGATTGCGAGACATTCGCGATATCGGTGTACATAGCTATTCTGGCGCACCCCAAATCTTCGTGTCGTGTGTCGACTGCACAACGTATGAGGTCAGCTGGTTCTTGAAATTAACTTTTGCATCGTTCTGAATTCAAATAATAAAATCTATAGAAGTTAGTTTTCTTTTTTAAATTTTCCCTTTGTTATGGCTATGGCTTCTTTAGCCCTACTACAATATCTTACGTGCACTACACAGGTTCCTTAATTCATTTTTTTTTTTTTTAATTTTTAAAGTAATTTCCAACAAAAAGAAAATAATACACGGGTTGGCGTCAAAAGGTCCCTCAAAGTTTAAGTAGAATAGTCATCACCGTATATTACTAAAACATCATAATTTTAGCCGTTTGAA